>CM055605.1:6435406-7725508 GCA_029379385.1 Quillaja saponaria | reverse complement strand
CATGTTAAGAAAATAAATTATACAACCTTTCACATTGTGCATGTTTGCCAAAAAAAATTTACAATGTAAATAGCTTCTCCCAGAAGAAAATTTTTCTCCTCCTTTTCCCTTCTCATTACACGACCCAGTCTCGTGCCTGAGGCGCTATAGATCTCATAGGAAAAAAAATTAAAAAGGAAAAAGTAGAAGATCTAAGTATGTTTAATGTTTCATTAATTTCACCTAAACTTAAAATTTGGTTTTAAATATTTAAATTTGGTACTGGCCGGTGGCGAAAACTTAAGCACCAAGCAATGATGTTTGGAATTATGCTATGCTTTTGGTTCTAGTTACATGAACTCTAAGGGATTGACTTGATAATTAAGAAAATATGATATATATTTTGACTTAATTTTCTGAATGCGAAATGTAGGAAGTAATAGTCCCATGAGGTCTTGGTAATTCTATTGCTGTGCTTAATTCTTAAATGCATATCCTACATATATAAATAGAGATGTAGGAGGTGGTTTTAATTAAAATAATTGATCTAATTGTCAATTAGTTAAAAAAGAAAAAGGAAATATAAATACCTATTATTCGGAAGCTGCTTGGTAAAATCTAGGGTTCCTGTTCCTTCATCTCATGAGTCATGAGATGAAGGAAGGAAGAAAGTATAGGCGCTCAGAAGTAAGAAGAAAATAAAATGCTTTTATGGGTTTCTTTTAAATTTCTTGAGTTGAATGAAGAAGAGAGCAGGATCCCCTCATGGAAGAACAGGCTTGCAAAATTGAATTAACGAAAAGTGCAAATTTTTATTTGTTTTTTAACTTTCTCAAAATAATTTCTAAAATAAGTTAAAAGTTTATAAACCATCTCTCCTACACCACTAAGATGACTATTGATAGGCTATATTAGGAATAACATCTCTTTTTTACTAGTGGATGCCAATGACCCCCTTCAACTAGCCTAATAACTAATTACCAAATTAATAGGCCAGCCTACGAAAATGGTTATTCAATTTTAATAGTTAGTATCCATATTGTTTTAAAAATAAATTGAACCGGTCGGTCTAACCGATTGATATGGTCTTTTTTGAATTAACTCTAAAATTAATTAATTTTAAGTAATTTCAACCATCAAACTAACAAACTTTTTTTAAGTTATTGTGTATATACATAAAATATATATTATTTTTATATTACAAATACACCTCATTCACCAAATTATGGTGTACATTTTATTAGTAATTTTTTTTGGAAGGGGTTTTCTTTTTGGGAGGGGGAATGGGGGTATAAACCCTCATGTAAGCTTGTATGAGAGTCGACTATTATAACTCATGGATAACGTGGAATGCAAATGAGACGACCCTTGTAATGTCATTCACCAATTTATTAATTCAATTGTTTTATAATCAAAGATTCAATTTAAACCCAAATCAAAAATTTAATTAAGATCTAATTAAACTTAATTTTATTTCTTGCATTTCTTGATTACAAAGCTATATTTTCAAACTTCAATCTAAAATAACTTGGTAGCATGAGCAATGATAAGAATAACCCTAATTAACCAGTCTGGACATAACTTAAGTGAAATGGTATCAGAGCTTAAGGCTCTCTCATGAATTCAATTCTTGGCCTCCTATCAAATATTAAAAAAGGAAAGAAAAGAAAAAAGAATGGCCCTAATTAACCCTTTGAATGTGCAAGACTTTGGATAGAAAACACTGGGTTAACTGATCTTACATTACAAACTAACAGTTTTGTCACTTAGACAATAACTTCGAGCAACCTCATTCTTCTTTTAATAATAACAATAAATAAAATAAGTTTTTAAAACTAATGGAATAGAATGAAATCTTTGGAGCCTTTCTTTCAATCCCTTGAAACATGGCACGATTATCGCTTTTGAATAATACCAACTCCTTGACATGTTTAGCTTAGCTGTTTTCCATATTCAGAAAAGAAAAATAATAAATTTTAATATTTTTATTTTGTCGAATGTAGAACGAGCTAGGGGTTTTACGTTTTCAAAAATCTGAGTTGGGGTTTTAAGTTATAAACTAATGAAATATTTTTGGCAAATTAATTACAAATAATATTAATTTTCCAATCACTTTGCCAGCTATATATATATATGCTTTCTTTACAAGTCTTTGTCTTTCAATAATTTTATTCTATCATTCAATGATTATGCCATTCACTAAGAACCTCGTATATATCTTTTTAATTTTTATTCATATATGTATTGAGAATAATCTATTAATTAATTCTTGAGATATGTTAATTTTTTAGTCCCGTTGTGAATAATATGTTTTTTATCTGACCGAAAAAATAATTAATCAAGGTGCATAAAGCTGATTCAGACATATTTGACTACTAAAAAAAATTATAATTATAAGATGAATGTTTATCGAATTGGTTTGCTACACATGTAATTTCTTTATGAAAATCCAATCAGTATATTATTGTTGCTTGGAGTGTTTGTTTAAGTTATTAATTACATTGAAGAGACTTTCTCAAAGAAAAATTACATTGAAAGATCTAGGAGTAGAATTGTTGACCAATTGATATTTATAAATTTATTTAGTTCCTACCCTCATCTGCTGATGTGCACTCGGCTCCTAGCTCTTCATTAAGTGACTAATGTACTATTTTTAGAGTAATAAGAACTTTTTTCATATATAGAAAAATTCATTACAAGTAATTCCTTTATAAGTGATAACTCAAAAAAAAAAAAAAAATCTTCTTCAAAAGATTGAAAGATTTGAAGTTTTATATATGTAGTGTATGCACTTAATATTTGAGAATATAACGTGTTACTACATGTTATATAATATAATACAAGAGAATTTGCCAATTGGCCATTTTAACCATATGAATTCACCTTATTCCTCAAACTATTAGGCCGGCTTGTTTGGGCTATATGAATGTTATAATCACAGTCACTAATTTATAGTTCTTATAATTAATTATTCGAACCTAATCTTACAATCATTTCTTACAGCTAGCTAGATGTAGTAGTTGGCCAATAAGATTTTAGCTCAAGTAATTAAAATGAGGTGTGAACTTAATTGCTTCATGTTTAAATCTCATTATTGACTGTTGTGTGATAATTGTCTCATTCATTATGAGTTGTTTATTTGTTTTAGCATGGTTCAAACTATAATATTAATGAATTGAGAATTCTCCACTTAATTTGATATATAATTAATATAAATAAATAAAAAATATGATTGTTCTCTTTGATCAGCCGCGTGTATCAATATAACAAAAACAATAGTGCCATAAAGTTGCAGATCCAGAGATTTTTGTCATATAATACATGAATGTTAATAAATAGTTTTCAATAACCCAGTTATTGCTCTATGGGTTTCTTCTTAATTTCCTCTGTACCCAGCCGACCCTTTCTTCATTTGCTCTTTCTCCTCATCATGGGTTTTGGTTAGTGTTTAAGTTCCATCAGAAATTGAATCTCAAGGACAGATTTGGTAGTAGAAAGCCGTTGGTGTCGACGTGAAGACGTTTCTGATTTAAGAATAATTTTTTTTAACAAAAAAATATTAAAATTTTTAAAAGATATATAATTGCCATCTTAATTTTTTATTTGTCTATTAAGTCATGTGAATTGGCCATATCAAAGACTGTTAGTTATATCATCGACTATTATCTTTTGTTAATTTAATTTATACTTAATAATTTCAATTGCAACAAATTAAAAAAAAAAAAAAAGAGTAAAAATTAAAGTGAATTTCAACTCAAACTACATGAATTAATATAGTTTAGTTTAAACAAAATTGTAAGTTTTTATTATTATTATTGAGTAAAGCATAATATATATAATAGTGATTAAATTGAAAATTGAAATAAATATTTAATAAGTATGTCCTACAAAACGTTAATATATATATATATATATTTGCATTCATGGTTTTGACTCCATCTCAACTTTCATTTTTGTGTATAACGAATTATTGATTAAGTTTCATAATAACTCAAAAAGAAAAAATTGTATGTTGATATAAACTTTAAACAGAAAAGGAAATCCTATCTTTGTAAGCAATGAACAAACATATGTTGTATTAAATAATTATAATAATATATATATATATATATATATTTTATTTATTTAAGTATGTGGGCCAAATTTTTGTAACAATATTTTCGTAGAGATATTTTAAAATTATTCTTAAATTTTAAATAAATATACTTTACTCTAGGAGTTTTCTGAAAATTCAGTGGGTGACAACACTACCACTACCAATACCTGCCCATGTCATGGTGATGCCTTGCAGAATCTATATGATTTCTCTTTCTTTTTTTTTTCTTTTTTTTATAATTATGTAGATTTAGAAAGTATTTGAAAGGTGGAAATTAGTTGAATTGATAAAGTGTCTCACGTCATTCTAAAACTTTTAGATTAAATCTTACCTTCAACGATGTTTATTTTAAATCATGTCAATTAAGAGTGTACAGAAAATTAAAAAATGTCCGATTAATCCAGACTATTTCATCCAAACATGACTGAAATTTGGTAATCAGATTAAATTTGAGTTTCAATTGGATGGCTTTTTATCTTTTATCTCAGTTCGGGTTAGTTATCCTGGTAGGAAAAAATTAAACTCAAAAATACTCAAATCGGTCTGGATTTGTTTTCTAATGTTTTAAAATAATTTTATATATTTTAAAAATATAATCAAATTCAATCTATAATTTTTTAAAGTGTATGATTCAATTCAATCTATGTTCATGTTAATTTTTAACCTTATCACATTTAATTTGAATTTATATTCATATTGAATATACATTATTGTAAATTATATTCATGTTAAATATTTATTATTTTAGCATATTTATTAAATTTGTAATGTTAAAAAACTCTAATATATATTCATTGATAGTTCAAAAATTATATAACTTTTGGACCATATTATTTGTTAAAAATAGGTATTAGATCATTCTACAATAATGTTCTACAAAGGAATAATCTAACATGTCTAACCTGATTGACCGATTAGCTGAATTTAAATCTGATGCATGTTCTTTTATATGATCACGTGATTTCAAAACTTGAGTGAAATTTTTTATCAACACAACATGATCGGGTCAGGTTAAATTTCTGCCAAACCCCACCCACCTGCTTGCCCGGTTGCAGACCTCTAATGTCAACATTATTTCCTACTCATATTTCTATTTAAGGGTTCATTTGAATGGACAAGAATGGATAGAGAATAAATAAGAGTAGATGAGAGTGTATATTTTTCTTTGTTTGAAAGATTTATTTTTAAATGATAGAGAGAAAAAGGAGGAGTACATGTACCCCTTTAAATCTTATTTTTTGATAATTCCTCCAAATTAGGAAGATTTAGAGACGGAAAATAGGGTACATTATAATTTTTGTCTATAGTGACTAAAATATAGTTATCATTTCTATCAAATATCTACTAATACCAAAATAAAATATTTTAAGAGCATAGTTATAAAATTATGTAATAACATATAATCACTTTTCATTTCCCTAAATTCCCGAACAATAAATATATATTAGCATTTACGTTTTTTTTTAAACTCCCTAATTAATAAAAAAATAATATTTATTATTTATCATCTACTCTTCGTATTTTCTCTCAGCTCCTGGAGATTCTTATCCTCACCTCTTCTGTCATCCTAAACTTCCAAATAGACCTCTTGCAAAACCTTCACATACTACAATCTTACCTAATTGATTGGTGTGATCCCCACCATATAAATTAACACATAAGATCAGTATGCTGAGTTTCAAATATTGTGAATCATGCATGAGAGAGAGAGACAGAATGAGATTACAATCAACGTAGTTATTACAAGCAACCCAAAGAAAAAAAATATCCACAAAGGGTGACAAAGAAAGCATCCAAATTATTTAACACTGAAAGAATAAACAAAGAGAAGAAATGACAAAAATTGAAATGAGACGTGGGTGACACAAATCAATATGTAGCCCCCAAACGAAAATAAAGGCACCTACCTCTTTCTATGCCTCTCTTCCATATGTACATGTCTTTGTTGTTTGAATCGCAAGTTCCAACTTTATTTTTTTTTATTTAATCGAGAACTAGTCATTTACTTCGGAATTGAACAATTTATGAATACTTTGTTTATTGCAATCAACCTAAAGTGATTTGAATCCATAAATTAAACCATGAAAACATATTTTTCACTACCAGTAGTAGTAGGTCTTGTCAACTCCTCTTCTTTATAACAAATGGACCCAGTTGAAATACCATCCCAAGTTCCTTTTTTTGTTGGCACTCCTTAAATTTGCTTCATTTGTCGAGTCCCTAGTCAGTTCTCAATCTCATTGGAATTCTATTCCTTCATCGTCCCCATTAATTTTTTTCATGGAGGTGACCATGGTGAAGATATTGAGGCCAATCCTATTCATCTTCATCACCCTTTTCTTGTTTCCCATTATAATTCATGGTTTGAATTTGAAGGGGAAGAAAGATTTGAATACAATGAGGGTGCAGTTGATTCACAGGCACGATTCTAGGTTCAGTGGAAACAATATGAAAACGACCCAATTGGAACGAATTAAAGAATTTGCTCATAGGGATTCAATTCGTTACCATATGATTTCCCAAAGAAGAGTGGGAAAAAGCCATAGGAAGAAAGATAGGGAAACCTCGTTTGAATTGCCAATACAAGGAGGCAGGGATTTTGAAACTGGGGAGTATTTTGTGCTAGTTAAAGTTGGGACTCCAGCACAGAAGTTCTGGTTAATTGCAGATACTGGGAGTGACTTGACATGGTTTAATTGCAGATATGGTTGTGGGAATAATTGTAGTACTCACAGGGGAAGGTCCAAGATAAAGAATAGGAGGGTTTTTCATGCGGAACGCTCTGCTACATTTGGAAAGGTGACATGTTCTTCTGGTACTTGTGCTCAGCTTAGCAGCTTGTCTTCTCTCACTAATTGTCCCAATCCATCTGATCCTTGCCAATATGCTTACCAGTAAGTAACATTTCTTCCTCATTTTAGTTTCACTCAGCTTCTTCAATATTACTTATTAGGTTGCAAAGAATTTAATGGGTCAAGCTTAGTATTAGTCTCAACTCAACTAAGCTTTAAATCCCGAACTAGTTAGGTTCAGTAACATGAATCATCTCATAGGGGTTTAACTAGTTTTAGACTGACCGCTATCACAACCCTCCTCCTTTAATGACCAGCAGGGTAAGACTATGGTGAAGTTAAGCATAGCATTAGTCTAAATGAGAAAATTCTTACGAAGGAAAACAAGTTTGGATGACAAACCCCAACACCTAATATTGCAAATTCTGTGAATGCAATGTTGGCTGGATTAACTACCTGATTTGATTAAAATAAGAGAGAAAATCAAAGTTTTTTTTTTTTTCTGATTCTTAAATTTGTTTACTTTTGGGGAGGGAGACAGGGGAGCTAACAATTGAAGGTAGTTGGAGCATGTCCTTCTTTTGAAGTGAGTGGAGTAATTCAGTCATAAAAGCCAACCTAATATAGTTAGAAGATGTCTTTATTGGAAGTGAGTTTGAGTTTAGTTTGTATATTTTTGTTTTCATATTGAGCTGCTATAGCCTATAGTCAAAACAGACTTTATGGCTCTTCAAGCTTTGAAGGTTCTCTAGGAGTTTGTGTTCTTCTAACCAACCAGATACCATTATGATCATCGACCCTTTTGTTTTGGATAAGTGTGACCAATTGAACAAACAGAAAAGGTAGCAAGCTAACTCATCTGTTGGTAACACAGGAGCCATTCTTATCTAGCTTACACATCCAACACCAGTCACTCATAACTTCATAAGTGGTAGCTGATTTTAGTAGGTAAGCCTCACATGACAAGGATTTCTACACCAAACACAGAAACTTTGTTTACCTGTACATTTAATTAGGATCTGTTTGTGGTTTGGATGCAAACCTGCAATTCCATTCATGTTCAAAGTTGTTGGCTCACCCTGGAAGTCTTGCTGCACAATTTTCTTAACTAATTTGGCTAATATCAGATAAATTACAGCACCCATCATAATTTGAATAAGTTCAATGAAACTTTATGATTTTCTTTTGCCATGTTTAACAATTCATATGTTTCTGATCTCTCCGTGATTAGATATGCTGATCAATCGATTGCGTTTGGTTTCTTCGCCAATGATGTTATGAACGTAGGCCTCAGAAATGGTAGGAAAGAGAAACTACACAATATGATATTTGGCTGCACTCAATCCACAGTTGATGGTCCAGTAGTTAATGGAGGAATAGATGGTGTATTGGGCTTAAGCTATTCCAAGGACTCCTTTGCAGTTAAAGCAGCTCTAGAATATGGTGGCAAGTTCTCTTATTGTCTGGTTGATCACTTAAGCCATAGAAATGTCTCAAATTATCTCACTTTTGGTGGTGATAAAGATTACAATACTAAGCTGTTGAGTGATATAAGGGAGACGAAGCTTGTTATAACCGAAACGTTTTATGCTGTAAATGTATTAGGCATCTCAATTGGGGGTGACATGTTAAACATTCCAGCTGAAGTTTGGGATGAAAACCGTGGTGGTGGGACTATACTTGACTCAGGAACCACCCTAATGGTTCTAGCAAGGCCTGCTTATGATCCTGTCATGGCTGCATTGGCAAAGTCTCTAACGAAATATGTAAAGCTGCCAGCTTCAGATGAATTAGAGTTTTGCTTCAATGCCACTGGATTTGACGAGTCCTCTGTGCCAAGATTATCAGTTCATTTTGCAGATGGAGCTCGATTTGAGCCACCAGTTAAGAGCTATGTTATTGATGCTACCCCAGGAGAAAAGTGCATTGGATTTCTTCCCTCAAATGGCCCTGGTTACTCTGTTATTGGCAATATTATGCAACAAAACCATCTTTGGGAATTTGACTTGTTGCAAAGCACAGTTAGATTTGCTTCCTCTAGTTGCATCTTATGATCACTTTTGCTACTTGATTAAGTTGAATTGAGTTATTCTTTCAAATTGTCTTCCCTTCTTTCTCTTATATGCTAATATACATTAAGACATGAATGTGTATCTTATAAATTTCTACATTAATCCATCTTGTAATATTTTTGGTATGTGCACCAAATAAATACTAATGAAAGACCGACTCAGAAGTGAGATTTGTTTATTTATTAGAGGATGAGCTCTATATGGAGTAAAAAATTTCATGCACATAGCACTTTCTTACATTAACATAAAATTTTTGACATACATTGTATGTTCAGCTATATCAATAATTCTCAATTAGCTAATATTCTTAATCAAATATAAGATATTCGAGATATTCTTTTTCCAGGAGTTGCAATCAAGTTCTGTATTGAATTATGCTAATATAGATTCAGATCTTCTCTTGTGTATGTAGAATTTTGTGTGAAAGAGAGAAAAAAAAAAAAAATTACGTACACTTTCGGTAGAGAGAAAACATTGTTCATTTCTCAGTCACGTAAATTCTCTGTATATGAGAAAACCAAATCTATAAAAATTGGCAAATTCTGAAATTTCAAGACAACGTAAAGAAGGTATTGTAAATAAAACTAATATTGGGCTGAGTACTAGGAATAAAAGCCCAATACTTCTAGGCTGGTCCAGGTCCACAAAAATGAAATTTGAGGTTTTATTGCAGCCCATGCCTAAGATCTTCCTATATATGCAAAACAGCAAAAGCAAATTCAATTGAATCAAATCAATTGCCGACCTAAAATTCTTATACTTCTATTCCATTCATTTCAAATATATTAAATGCTTATATACGAGATATTGTCCAGTCATTCTTCGTAATCCATTCTTAGTGGATTAAGATTTTTATAGTTTAAATTTAGTGCATTTGTTCACTTCAACTAGTAACGGGTAGATTTTTTAATTTTATTTGAAATTAGAGAAAAGAATAATGGGACGGAAGACCATGACTTTCCCGTGGATAAATTGGTGGAATACTTAGCCCTTCAGTTAAGTGTGTGTGTGTTTTTTTTTAATTTTATATAGCAGGTATTCCAAACCAGTTTATATGTATTTTAACTAATCACTTTTACTAAATCAAAGTGAATAGTTTGTATTCAAATTCATATTTAGTATTCAACTATTCAAATTCGGAGCCCACTATTCATATTCGAAGTTGATTTGAGGCCTATTCAAATCGAATATGAACTTAAATATATGAATTTAAATTCGAATTCGGATATCGACGAATTATTGGTATTCGTATACTATTCGAGTAATCTTTTTATAATATTTATAAATTATTATTAGTAGTATTATTAATTTACAAATATTATACTTGAATTCGAATACGAATATAAATGTGAATACGAATATCGAGTTCAAGTTCAAATTGTTAAAAAAACATGAATATTCGGTATTTCATTCGAATTTGACTATTATTTTTATAGGCAAATAACTATTTGAATTCAAGTAGAATTTAAATTTGAATAATGCAATATTCAGCACTATTCAATTGAAGTGTAAGCCCTAACTTCCACAAATATAAAGTTTGATTTTGTCACCACCCAAAACTAGTCTGTTCTATTTATAATTTCTTCTGGATTCCTCTCTCTCTTCTTTTGGCTTCCTTGAAGCGTGCACAACCATTATTGCTTAAACAACTAAAACAAATTAAAGAATGAAAGGAACAATTAAATTTCTTTTTTTTTTTAAATTAGATAGAAATACCTGTTGACTTTCTTTCTTGGCCTTGCCTCTATGATTGAAGGTGTACTTGTTTCTAAGTTCACATTAATTTTAATAGTGTGGTATTATTTGTGTAAATACATTCAATTAATTAGCCTTTGCAAAATCTATCACAATCTTTTTGCACAAGTTAAATCATTCAAAATATTTTTAATATCTACTTTTAAAATTAAAATTAAAATTATCAATTAAAGTTAAGAAATTATTACCATTTTACAATTGCACACAATTTTAAACACTAGTTAGTGTTTTTGTAAATAACAAATCTCTAATTTTGATGATATGTATTTTCAGTGCAAGAATTAATATGATGGTCCATCAGTCATAATTAATTGCATATCAATTGATGATAATAGTAAACCAAGTCAAAATATATAATTTAAGCGATTTAGTTTTTGATCTAATCCATATGGACAATAAGAGGAGAATAATTGTAACTCTTAAAAGATGAAGTACAAATGTATATCAATTGATGATAATAATAAACCAAATCAAAATAAATAATTTAAGTGACTTGGCTTTTGATCTCTCATATGGTCGACAGGAGAAGAATAATTGTACTAGTTAAAAGAGGAAGTACACATGTATGCAAATTAAAAAGAACAATGCCTCTGTCCACTTAATTTCGTATGATACTTTATCACAAATTAATTAATTTATTTTTATTCTAAAAATATATGATGCGAGATCTGTTTTTCTATCCTATAGAATTAATGTATAGTTCAACATGTAATTGTTAATATGTTAAGTCAATCTTTTTTAATAATCTTAAAGAAAAATGATACTTTAATGTGTGCCTAATTAATTAGTTAAGGAACAATTGATCATTTTCCTCAGAATGATTAGAGAATTGATGAAGTCATGAAAATTAATTTGTCAACTCCTCCATATATAAAATTGTACTGTACTCTTAGTACCAATAATTTAACGTCAACTCTTTCAAAATAAAATTTTATTCACCTGAAAAACATTTTTTTTTTTTTTTTAAATTCAAAGCAATAACCTAAATTATAACTATTTATCATTTTGTATTTTATAGTAGAAAATTATGTGTGTGATGGATTTTCCTCATTAGGACTAAATTAAGATGTAAGTTTCTATTCATTATTATTACTAGAAAATGACTACTATAGTGAAACTTAGGTTATTAATAAAAAATTTAATGTTTTTTAAATTAGAAATTCCCACAATAACCAAATACCAGAAGAGGAAAGCTCTAAGTTTCTGTTTTTGGTTTATTTCTTCATTTCTTTTTATTATAGATAAAATAAAATAATAAAACACTGAACAATCTCATATCATCATGCATGACGTGGAACTCTTACCACCGTTATTGTTTTTTTTTATTTTTTTTATATGAGATGCGATGCCTTCTTGGTTTTGCCACTGTTCTCCTCCTTCTCTCTCTGTGTCTGTTTTCGTCAGCTCTCTCTTGTTTTAGTCCCTGATAAATAGTTCCAACACTTGTGTCTTCTTCATTATAATTCCTCTAAAGGGTATAAGAAAAATATTTTATTTTTTAATTTTAAGGTCATATAACACACAGTAGGTTTGTCTGATATTTCAGACAGAAGCTCCTATTCCAACGAAACTGGATATTTCTGTGGTTTTCTGTATCATCCAGAATTTTTCTGTTTTAGTTTAAGTTGGATAAAAGGGTTAGCAAGGATTTTCTTAGAGAGCTTATAGCTTGGAGTGTTTGCGGACTGATACTGAAATGGCTGCTGCTGCTCAATTGCAACAACGTATTCCATCCTCTTCCCCTCTCTAATGGTTTAACGTAATTTAATATTTTTTTTCTTTTTACGCCAATATTTTTTTGTGTACGTATCTATGATGCATATGTATGTATCTGGGTCTGGGTCTCTTGAAGGAGAGGTGCAAAGTATGTTGTTATTGGTGATTATATATATTGTACATAAACTATTTTGATATGATTTGACTTCCCTGCTTTTAATATGATTTTTATAGCCTTTGAGTGTTTTTCTTTTTTCCTTGAAATAGCTTTGGAGGATACGATGCAGAAGAAGCTTCATCTTGATCATTCAACAGTAGAAGTCACAAATTCTAATTTGGTAATTCCTATTTCAATTATCTTACAATCTCTTCGTTTCTTGTGTTCCTTTTTGCTAGGCATGTTATTAAACTTTTGAATTTTGAGATGATGTAATGGTTTTCACCGTTAAGAGATGTTACAGGCTAGTATTTGAGAGGATTACTGATGTCCTTTCTAAACTAAGTCGCCTAAGAGTTTTCAGTACTTATGTATCCTTTTATTGCAATTTGGAGCTTATGATTTTATTTTATTTTAAATAGTAAAATCAAATTCTTTTGAACGCAATAATATATTAGTATTGATGTGTGAGTCTGGGTTTTTTCTGTTCAGATGCCTACCAAGGATGAGAGTCCTTCATCTGATACGACATCTTGTATATCATCCACTGGAGAGTCGATGGGTAGAGTCAAAGAAAGTGATGTTGATCAAGAGTCCCTGATTGCAGATCAGGGCACTGTGTTGTTTGGAAAGCGGCTTTTATGGATACTTCCAGTCAGGTTAGCTGAAAATAGTCAAATATGTGCCAATTCTTTTCACTGGTCCATTTATTGTGTATCTATTTATTCGCATCTTACAATAGCATTTTGACAGGTTATGGAGGTAGCTTTGGAGAATTAGACAACCAAGGATTCTATGTTGGTGCTAATGCTGTGGAACTTCAATATCCTGTAAATTTCTCAACATGTTTCTAGATAGCTAAGCTTTCAATGTAATTGTTAACTACTACCTCACTATGTGGTTGCCTCATTCATCTGTGCTCCGTTTGCAGTTGCTTCTGGTGCCTATACTATAGCATTTGAAAATTAAGAAAGAACGAAAATTTGAATAAGCTTATGCTCATTTTATTTGCATTTGCATTGTACTCGTGTCTTCCATGAAAGAACTAAAACTTGTGTTGGTGATGTATTGTGTTTACTTCCTGATATTCAGTATAATATGAATTCGCTTTCCAATGTATGTAATCATATATGTATGTACATACGCACATATAGACATATGCATGCTAGTATGAATTTGGTAGAATTACTTTTCATGTAATACAAATTTTGATGATAGGAATACTCATGTATATAAATTTTCCTTGTTTTATCCTTATTTTTGTGGATGGTACTTGAGATTTTGTAAGTCTCTTTGTCTAAATATAAAAAAAATACCATATTGAGACTTATATATCTATCTATATCATGTCACATTCTAAAAACGTGATTCTTACTTCTTTTAGGTTACTCAAGCAGATAATGGATCTTTTGTCTACCTTATGCCTCGATTTCAGCCTGGTTACTGTCTTAACTTCCCTGTAAATGAGGTTGGTAGTGATGGGCAATATATTGGTCAACCAGTCTATTCCCCAAGCCCCATGATTCCACCACCACTTGGTTCCCCGGGATACTATGCTACTCCTTTACCATATGGAGACTTATTGCCATCTCACTACATGTGGGATACGTCTTTTGTTGGAGATGGAACAAATGGGAATGGCTATAATGAGTTCGTTGGGATTCATAACTCTGGATATAGTTTTTCTTCCCCAAGTCACAGAGGTGCTCTTCTCTCAAAGTCTTCTCCTTCTGACTTGAGAAATGCCTTAGAAATGAAGAAATCAACGTCATTATCAGACGATTCAGTAGGTCATGTTGTGCACAGCCAACTAAAACCCGTAAACAAGGTATCACCCTTCCCTCTGCCTTGTTGTCTGTGTCTTCTCTTGAGGCCAGTTCTGATTGTCTTTTATTATGGTTTTCAGGCACCAGCATGTGGCTCAGTCTTCCAATCAGATGTAGTGGTAAACGGTTACTTCCCTGTGACAAAATTTTCTGCATATAATCAAGGGAAGGGTGGATTTCTCTATCATAACAACTTGCTAAATATGAAAGGAAATGCAATGGCTTGGTCTAGTACTGAAAATCTGAAAATGAGAAGCAAAAATAATGATTCACTTAACGAGCATAATCAGGGTCCTAGAACACTCAATGCTAAAGGTGCATTGATGTCTGGACACTCCGTGGCATCTAATGGGAGTGTGACTGTTCACAGAAAAAACTCTTCAGTCAGGAGGAATCAATATAACGTTCCTGATTTCCCCACTAAATACGATCATGCATATTTCTTTGTCATCAAGTCTTACAGTGAAGATGATATCCATAAGAGCATCAAGTACAATGTGTGGGCTAGTACCCCTAATGGAAATAAGAGACTGGATAGTGCATACCTAGATGCACAAGAGCGTATGGCAGAGAAAGGAAGCAATTGCCCTGTGTTCCTTTTCTTTTCGGTACGATCTGGAGTGCAATCTTGATCCTTTGTGGAAAACTTTCTGTGGCACACCTGCACATAGCTTTTTTATCTGGATTGCAGAAAACATTTCCCTAATTATATCTGGTAATTGCATTGTTCAGGTTAATGCTAGTGGTCAATTCTGTGGAGTAGCTGAGATGATTGGCCAAGTTGATTTTAATAAAAGTATGGACTTTTGGCAGCAGGATAAATGGAATGGTCATTTCCCTGTTAAGTGGCATTTCAAGAAGGATGTTCCAAATCCTCAGCTACGGCATATAATACTTGAGAATAATGACAACAAGCCTGTAACAAACAGTAGAGACACACAGGAGGTATGCATGAACTATGAAGAACGTGTTTGCCTATATCTCTTGTTTGCTGGCTCTATGAACCTTGTATATCAATTGTTATTTTGTTATGTTTCCAGGTGAGTTTTATCAAGGGCATTGAGATGCTGAACATATTTAAGAACTTTATGTCAGAGACATCTATATTAGATGACTTTGAATTTTATGAAAGCCGCCAGAAGGTTATGCAGGGGAAGAGAATAAGACAGTCCATGCCCCAAACTGATAAGCAGGTTGGTTCTACTACTTCATTAATGTTCGTACTAGGAAACTAATGATCGTAATTTCTAATATCAACTTTTTCTCGCATAATAATTTAGAATAAAGAGGTTCCACTACAAATAGTTAAGAGGAGAGACTTGAGCAATTGTTCACTCTATTATTTCTTACTTGCAAAATCTTAGCACATATGCTCAGCATGTGAAGCAGCATCTTTTATATTGATTTTGGATTCTTTTAACCGTTCCTAGGTGGAAGAGAAAGAGATTCTTTGATCAGTTTACTTAATAGTTTCTATGTTCTGTTGGCAGCAGAAGCTAGATGACTTGACAAGTACTTTTGGGTTGGTAGATTTATCTTCTGTGAGAAATACGGCAGAACTTAAATTTGGAGACAGAGGGAAGGAATGAAGAAACTTGTATGGCAAGGTGCCTTATTTTCCTGGGAAATGCCTGCGGCTACTGGTCCAATTGCTGTGGTTACCCCAGCCACTTGAATGGGAATAATAGGTCAAAGAAATGAAGAATCAAGGTGGGTGATATTATGAAGAATCTTGGTGATGCTTTAAAACAGAGTAATGATGATCCATCTGGGAATAGAGTGGTTATTTGTATACTGTAAAAGAGGCTTAGATTGCCTATTAGCCTAGAAAAGAAAAGTGAGTTTTAGTTGAGTTACAGTAGAAGAACTCACATTCAAAAGTTATCTTATATTGGCATATAATTGTTGTTTCGGTCGATGTAGATTTTTTGAAGACCGAAAAAGCACAATTGGTGATTCAAAACAGCTGATAAATGGATGAATCTCCACATTTCAAGTGATACAAATCGTTTTTTTTTTCTTTTTTTCATTAGGTCCACAAGGTTTTCCAATAAAAAGCATTGACATGCCAAGCAGAAGTAAACCTTTTGTATTCGTGATGATGGAAAGATGGAATTTATTAGTTTGGGCACCGCTAATTCATGTAGTGCAACTGTGCAAGAGGTACACCAAGGAGAACCGCCCAATGATCACAGATGCCAATACGTTATTGCTGTTCTTGTTCATTGTGCCTATCATTCTCACCTCTTCAGTTACAATGTTATGCTACCAGTTCTATATTGCAGTGTTTATCTTGCACAAAGTAAATGTGCTACTCCCTGCAACATTTTTATTTTCAATATAAAAGGATTAGTGAAGCATCCCAAGCAGGAAGAAGAACATCAAAAATTAGAAAAAACGAGACTTCCAGGCTGACGAAAAACAATAATTGTATTTACACTCAATTCTTACAGACTCTTCCACTAAGCCTATCACTTTGCCAATTCAAGATTTACAAAGTGAATTCTGTGATAAGTAACCTGATTGTAACTTGGACTGGTTAGATATCTTTCTTGTTTCATGCATCAGTGGATGGCGGTCTACGTCCAATGCGTCCACCACGCCCAGTTCTACCACGGGGAGCTGGTCTTCCACGGCCTCTACCTGATGCAGAAACCACTCCCGCCTGTCTCAGCTGAGCCCTTTCCCTTGCTCGCTCTAATAGATTAATGGTTCTCGATGTACTACTCACTGGTGATGCCTGTCTTACCTCTTCCGCTTCAACAGTGACATTAGAAGTTCCCTGCCTTGAGGCAGATCTGGAGGAGCTTATATCTGCAACACTTCTTGTTGGAGGAGGACTCTCTCTGGCAGTGGAGGCAGGGTCAGCAACCTGATCATTCTCAACTGCCGTTAGGTCATTTCCATCATTTGACTTATCAGAACCATCAGCAGTCTCTTCAGCAACATCACCTTCATAATTCTTATCATCATTTGCAAGTTCC
Organism: Quillaja saponaria; assembly: GCA_029379385.1. Taxonomy (NCBI): domain Eukaryota; kingdom Viridiplantae; phylum Streptophyta; class Magnoliopsida; order Fabales; family Quillajaceae; genus Quillaja; species Quillaja saponaria. Next base: position 7,708,131 of record CM055605.1, on the reverse strand, counting down.
GGAGAGTTAATTTCACCAGCCTCTAGAGCTTCTTCATCAACCCTTGCTGGTGAAAGCTCGGGGGTTGAAACATGCTGAACTTCCCCTGTCTCTTGGTTCTCCATAAGGTTAGAAGTGTCACTTCCCTCAAGGTCTGCAACCTCAGTCACCAGCTCCCCCTCTTCTCTCTCAATACCGAATTCTAATGGTGACTGCTCATTATCTGGTTCATCCCGATCCCGCTGTACATCATCAGTAACCTTTGTTCCACCCGACTCATCCAAAATGCTGGTCATCGCATTTTGAGATTCAGCTTTACTTGCACCATCTAAATGTTCTGGTTCTTTCAACTCCTCAGCCTTCCCCTTAATAGTCTCCATATCTTCCTTTTCAGTATGGGCAACTTCCTCACTCAAACCGTGAGGCAAATCATCAGCATTAGATGATTCTCCAGCTGGTAGAGCTTCCATAACATCCAAAGATGACAGAGACTGTCCTTCACCAGTCTCTTGAGGGGAATCTGACCCTTTTGACTTCTTGAGCACAGGGGCCCCCACATCAGGACTAGTCTCCCCTTGTATAGTCTCTTCATGTAAATCAGAAGTAGATGACGGAGCTAGACGTTTGCGAACCAACGGTTGGGATGGTAAAGTAAGATTGCCTTGAGCTTCTGTGTCACTAGAAGGTCCAGGCTTGCCCTCATTTTGAGTTCCTTCCATCTCTGACATCTCTGTGTCACCCTGTGGCTCCTCAGGTTTTGAAAGACGGGGTCTAACCAACTTCCTTCCTGTTTTACGGGTTTCAGTGTTAGCTTTGTGAAGAGTTAATCGTCTCTCACTTTCTTCATTTGCTCTAGCTGGCAAGCTACTGGGAGTCACCAAGGATGCAACGCTAGTAGATTGAGCATGAACTACAGGCCCTGTAAAAGGATTAAGAAAGACAAGAAACTTAAGAATGCCAAAGAAATAACTAACTACTACAGGAAAGATGACACCAGATTAAATGGAGGGAGATTTGTTTTGAGGGGGCTTAAGTTACAGAAAAAAGAAAGTACCTGTTGCATCTCCTGAAATATCCGCAGCTAAAATTGTATCCCCAGTAACATTACAAGCTCCAAGGTCCCCAAAAACCAAATGAGCTTCTTTTTCAAAGTTCTCTACAGCCACCATATAAGCAGTGGTTAAATCATCTAACGTGGATCCAGAAAGAAGATGAACCACATTTGTTCCCTGAGAAACATTCATGCAAACATAATTTGAAACTTCAAGTGTGAGCCCAAAACGAAATAAAAGAAGGAAATAATTTACTTGAAGAAGATAAACTAAATGCTCATAAATTGGTTATGGGTATAAATATTAAGGGAGAAAAGTTAAAAAAAAAAAAAAGAAAAAAAAAGGATGTGATTATGCTAACAACATTATTCCTACTTCCGCAAATTAGATTAAAAGAATGTTAACTAAATTCTTGATACGAAGGGAAACAAGGTTAATTAAAAAAATTCACTAGTGTTCAACCTGCACTATGGACCCATTTATAAAAGATAAATATCAATTGTCAATACATAGCATAGCATATTAGACCCATTTCAATGAAGACTTAGATAAATGAAGAGATTGAAATAACGATTAACTTGATAGTCCAAAAACACATTCAAAGAACATGGAGACATAGACCATGACTTGCAAAACTAGGCAATTTTTTCGTCGAACTGGGAAAGAAAGGTTTTTGCTTTAGAATGAGTGCCCACGTGTGTGTGTGTGTGTCTCTTATTTTGCTCGGACCTGCTTTTGCTCCCAACTAATGGTGTGAACAAGAGGCGACACTGGTATGGTCAGCAACTGGAATCCATTTGGCATGCTTTACCTCCATAGACACATGTGGATAAAAAGAGAACATGGTTCCACTGCTATGCCGCCACTCCCGCTGGAGCTGCGATTGGGGTCTGCAGCTTGCAGGCCCTAATTTGTGAATGAGAGGGACGAGGAAGGAGGGAGGAGATACAAACACACCATTTGGTTTTTTTTTTTTTAGTAGTCTGAATTTAAAAGAGAAAACAGAAGAAGGCCAATAAGGTTAGGGCCTTTCCTCAATTGAAGTTTCATCCTTGTAACTGAAGGGAAAAAACAAAATAAGTAGTAGTTTCTAATTAAGGAATTTGAGGGTCCTTTTAATTATCCAAATTGAAAGGAGTTATAGATATATAATACACTACATAGCCACATATATAGATGGATCCCCTTACCTACTTCCAATGTCCAACAAAATTACAAAATAATAAGTTGGAAGAAGCATATACCCATTTCTAAGTCCAAGCAACCTCTGTTTGTGTGTTATATAAAAAAATGAAATTTTCCTAAGTCCACACACGTATCAATTGTCATTACCTCCGGAAGATTGCCTTTGATGAGTTTAACTTTCTCAAATTCATCTGACAGCCGTTTCAGAGCCTGCTTATGCTTTTCAAATTCATGTACAAAATTTGTTTTCTCCTGTAAGATAAGAAAAAAAATATTATATTAAATAGAACCCAGGAATCTCGTGAAGCTGCCAAGCAAATATTGAGAACTACAACAACCAAATATTTATCCCACTCAAACACATGTCATGATTTAAATGCTTCTGGTATGAAGATGTCTATTAAGTTTCTTCACAACAGCATGTATTAAATATAATGGCACCAGGGAGAAAGAGTTAAATGATGGCATGGAAAAAGAGAATAAAAAAGAGCTGGAATCTCTAAATAGAAGGAACAATAAGATATCACGGGAGATGTAAAAGATAAATAGGTCCAGATAGAGTTCCATGGCATAAGATTTCATGTAGCTGATCCAAATCAGTTATAAGAATTATATAAAACAACTGTATACAATCCATATGAGACAGCTAAGTTCACTACCTGACTTACTAAAGGCAACATTGTCTTATGCAACCACATAATGTAGATAAAGTCTACAATACAACTAATTTCCCCAAATTTCATTAAAAAAAGTTTGTCAAACTTGATACTTTGTGGCAGGTTTCAGTGAGTCTAAACCAAATCATAAGGAGTAGACAGCAAAGCAAGAAAATTAGTTCCATTGCCCAACAACAATGAATGAGCGCTCTGCAATAAAGTTTTATTGGATGAAATCTAGTTTTCGATGATGATAACCATAAACAAAAAAGGAAAACTGCTCAATAGTAGTATAAGAATCCTTTATTGCCTTCTCAGTCTTCAAACGTCTAACTTTCTCTGTACGGTGGCCTTCCTTCTCTTTCTTTAGTTCTTCTTTATGTCTTTCCAGATGTTTCTCCAGAATCTAGTCAAACAGTAGAGAAGAGAATATTAAAAAAAGGAAAACTAAATGAGTAGAACACCGCTACCAGTTATTCCCACCCCACCCCCCCAAAAAAAAAATCCCAACCAAATAAAAGAGAAATATTTTTCAATATACACCTGTATTTTGGTGTCTTTTTCCTCCTTCATAGCCTGTTCACCACTGGCATCTCCAATTGATCTTTTCCCTATCGTTCATCATATAATTTAAAATGATACTTAAGCAACAAATAGAGCATAATTTAACACATGGAAAGCAATAGCTAGATCGCTACCTTGTTTGATTTCATCCAAAGTCCTAGAAAGTGCTTGATTCTCCTTACTCAATTCTTCTTTTTCCTTCGACAAAATCTCATTCCGTTTCTGTTGGATGCAAGCAAATAAATAAATCAGTTGAAACAAAATTGTTACACAAATGAAAAGTGTGCAACTTCAAATGCAAAAAGCAAACCCCAAGTCATAAAAACCAAAATATAATTGAGTCACTGACAAGTTCCCAATTATGACAGTTAAGTATTTAACAACCTTAAACTGAGTCAGCATCTTCATATTGCTTTTCCCTATCCATTTTCAGATTAGCCTGTCAGTTGAAGAAGAACAAATAATCAATTAAAGTACAAGAAAAAAAACGGCTATATCTTTCAGAGAAATAATATGCTGCTCACCTCAACTTGCAAAATATCATTTGTCCTTCTCTCCTTCTCCGCCAGTTTCAATCTGCAGTTTGTCAAGTCCTGCTCAAGATGTGCAATAGTGTCCTGCTTCTGAGAAAGGACCTTGCCTATCTCCTCTATCTGAGCATCCTTCTCTTTTAGTTTGTCCTGGAAGAATAAAAGCAAAAGGAAGATTCGCCCAACAAATTAAGAATAACCCTCAATATGAGAAGAATTAAGTTGATGCCCACTAACAGTTAATACAGAAAAAAACCAACACATCTTGTACAAGCTGAGTACTCATCCTTAGCGCAACATCAACCACTCTAACATCGAATACAGAGGTAACAAGTCCGAGGCACTCGTTCTTTTCAAAAATATGATAATAAGAACTAAGGCTGCTCAACAAGTCTAATATTCATGCGTCGCACAAAAAATTGAAAGGCACTGTATTTCTATCTACAATATGCATCAGTTAGTACCAAGTACCATTTACGCCTTTGCCTTTCCCAGATTGCTACAATCCTAAAAGTGTTATTGCACTTGTAAAATAAGTTATTAGTTTTCCAAACTGGACATCATTGCGGGACCTCAAAAAAAAAAAATTAACAAAAGACATGGGATGAATGGAGTGGCCACATAAAATTGAGTGCCTCAGGAAGCGCAGACTATACACCACAAGACGAAGTAACGAGGCAAAAGGGTTAACAAAGATCTCAGGATAGATGTAATGCAGCAAGAGGGCAGAGAAATACCATAATTAAAACATATGATACATATGTTTGGTAAGTAATAAGAATGAAATGTTCGAGCAATTTGAACATTTCACTTACAAATGAAATAACACATGCTTACCTGCATATCTCGAACATACACCTTCATACGGTCATAATCCTCTATATCTAAATTTTTGTACATTGCAAGCAACTAGCAAACGAGAGAGAAAGGAAACAAAAATGTAAGATCGCATAGAATATACGGGAACCTAAAATTTGGTTCAAGAATCCAATACCTCTGAAACCCTGTTTTCCAAATGCTCCTTTGCCATCTTTTGTACTTCAATTTCCTTCTTATAAGCTTCCACCTCAGTCTCTCTCTCCCTCAGTAGATTTTCAAGATGCTCTGACTCAGCCCTAGCTTTTTGAGCCATTTCACGTAATTTCTGACATGATTTCAACATAATTACCATATGTCTACAATCTCTAGTACAAAATGGGACATTTACAACTTAAATGCAAAAACAGTAATCAACTTTAAAATTTTTGTTTCTCAGCTAAGAACTAAAAAAACTCAAATAAATATGAAACACTTGACAAAAAATGGCAACTATTTCTAAAAACTAGAGTTTGTTTGGTTATAGTACCTGGCACTCCTCAAAATTGTGCTTGTTTTCTTCTCTGAGTTGGATGTTGCTTTCACGAAGTAAATTCATTTCTCTAACCTGCAATAATTCAAAAACACTAAGGACCATAGCAAGTTGAGTAGGAATAAAGAACAATTGTACTAGACAAATTCAAAGATGTCCAAGGACAATAGTTAATGAAGATCTTATTCTTAACCTGAAGCTGCAGGGATTTGATTTCTTCCTCAGTGAACAGAAAAGACCTAGAATTTGCACGCTCAGCTTCTAATGATGCATGAGCACTCTCTGCTGCCTTGAGAGCACTTTCAAGCTGTACAAAAGCAAAAGAGATCCCACAACATTGAATCATAGAAGAGAGAAAAAAAAAAATCTAATCATGATTGGAGATTTTATGCATTCAATATAAACTTTATAATATAATCATGAGACACTGCAAAGGACAACATTTCACTCCACATCCACACAGACAAATGGACACACCACCAGACACAAATGCAATTACCATATACTCGGACAATATTTAGATTTGTTCTACAAAACTAGAAATTATACTAATTAATACAATAGATAAGGCATAAAAACGCCATTGGTTTGAGGCACCGCAATCCAGTTTCAGAAAAATAGGAAACATAGAAAAAGGCAATGCAGGCATCCAGGTGCCGATAAATTATGATGTGGGGGATTGTGGTGCGTGTGTGTGTGTGGAGGGGGGGGGGGGGTGTCAAACTAAAGATAATACTATGTTTCAAAAGGTTGCCAAACAATAAACTTTATGCCTGAAATCCTGAGGGTGTAAAGACAAAAGAACTATATGTTGTTAGTCGCTAGATAAGTCAGATAACAGTCGGCAACTGCATATCTTGAGAAAAATGAATGTATGACACTGACTTAACTCGCAAAGAAAACAGATATTCATGAAGAAAAGGAAAAGGAGAGATAAACCCACTCGTGATTGCAAGCTCAGTTTTTCCTGTTTCAACAAAGAGACCTCTGTTTCTGCCTGTCATAATTAAAGTGAATTTAAGATTACTTCAGTGTTGAAGTATATATGCGAACGAGAGAATAATAGGAGGGAATTATCTTTACAATTTCTTTCGCACGTCGGAGATAACTAATCACATTTTGTAGACCATCATCACCAAATGTGCCTGCTGCAGTATTTCCAGAAGAAAGTCCAGCAGAATTACGCTCCTTCTCAGCCCGTTGAATGTGCAAGGCTTCGAGTCGACTATGCAGTATTTTGTTCTGAAGAATGTCATGAAATATCATATGGTACAGAAATATACAATATACAACATATTTACATACATATTGGATCATTAGCATATTTCAGAAAAATAAGTTACCTGCTCATTAATTTCAGTGTACTTCTTCTCAGCTTCATTCATAGACCCCTCTAGCATTACCTTCTCCACTTCCCACTTAGCCTTTAGTTCACTCTGGATAAAAGAAGTGTGTAAAATAGTATGAACTTGAGATCTAAAATTTTAAAGAACTTTCAACTGAATTTACTTGCATGGTTAAAATTGGATTTTAGGTTGACAGATAAGAAGAAAAAACTGGACCAATAAGGCTAATGAACACATGCATCTTCTGAGACTTTGTGTCTAGGCTACAATTGGAACAGGCTATTTGCTATTTCTGGACGGCTGTGGGTTTATCCAAAGACTTTGGAAATTTTATTGATGGTTTAGTTGAATGACAATGGGGGAAAGAAAGAAGCTAAGATTCTTTTGCGGTGTGCTTTTTCCATAGTGATTTGGTATGCCTGGTCTACAAGATTTTCGGAAATGCCTATCTTCTGATTCATCTTAGTAATAAGGTTGTCTTTTTGGTCTTCTTTGGTGCTTGGCTGCTGCAGCTTTATAAGGGGGTGTTTATCTTTCAGAAATGAAGCATGATCAAAGAGCTCTTAGCTATTGGTGCATTTTGGTCTAGTTTCTTTCATGTTTCTTATTTTTTTATTTTATAAGTAATTTATTTATAAAAAGAGGGGAAAAACTACATGTTTCTTTCTTGATTCATTTTAAACTCTAATGTACTTTCTCCCTGCTTTCCAGAAAATGAAAGAAATATAAAGCAAACAAGGAAGCATCTGAATTGAATTCAATGTTCTCAACTATGCCCAATCAGAGCAACATAAAAATCCAAGTAACTAGAAGAACCATAGAGATAAGTAATGGAAGAATTACTATTAATCCCATTGTTGTTGTAAGGAATAACAAACAAGTATACTCTTTTTTCTTTTGCGGGACCGGATAATTATATTTTACCCACCTGTTTAGTTCATTAGGTTCACTTTATCTTTCAGCCAGATTTCTCCTTGAAAATCACAAATACACCAAATTTAAATAACAATTTCATCAACTTGTTCACAATTGCATAGACAGTACACAATAATCAGTAACACGCATTTGTAAATAATGAAAACATATGAAATTAGAATTATTCAAACAGGAATCATTAATGTAAACAGCCAAGATAACACTGATATGGTAACATTAAACCACAGTAACACTAAGTAGCCCGACAGGCCAAAGTAACTTGAGGAAAAGGGTTGATCCACATGGCAATATGGCTAGCTTAAGTCATTTAGTTCACTTAGTAGTTGATTGCTTATTTATTATAAAACAAATAGTGCCAAGCAAGAAATTAAACATCAAAAGACCAGACGGTTGCAGGCTGAAAGGAAAATATCAATTAGTACATAGATGATCAACACATAAATATACGTTGAAGCCAACTGGGAGGTAACACAGGTATCCAATAATTCTTTTTGAAGTTTGAATCAATTGAAACAATACAAACCAGAACCCAAAATGAGCTTAAATATATTAATAAATAAATGTGAAAACTAGTAAAATAAATACTGATGCCAATATATGAAGGATATGAGAAACAAGAAGCACAAAATGTAATGAACATACATTTTCACTCTGGTGCGCATCTGCCAGTTTACGCAACTCAGATGCTTCCTCTTGAAGCAAAGCCAATGCTTGTGATGTTTTTGTCAGCTCCTGAATTGTCTCTGACTGGAGAATAACCTGTAGGAAGAAAAAAAACATTTATTATAAAGTCAGAAACGAAAGCAAAAAGATTAGATTGATGTAATTGGTAAATGAGCAAAAATGCAGAATTCCTTTCTAGTAAATAATAAAAATAGAACAAAATGGGAATCAATGAGGAGCCATTCCCCATTCAATGTGGCCCACACAATATTTTTAGCCCAAACGAAATACAGACATAAGCAACATAATCAAAATGCTAGCCAAGGGAGATTCAGAGGATATCTAGACATAACAAAAAAGTAAGGAAATATATATGTTTAAACTGAATAGAAACTTCAAAAAATTGCTTTACTATGGAAATTTAAGGATAGTGAAACTAATATTTATTACTTTCCTGGTTCCCACGTTATCAGTTCACAGTTCAGATATGAAAGGAGATGTTTCAAGTTAAGTAATTAATTACTAACAAGGTATACATTATAAGTAAACTACACCTAGAAGGCACATAAATTTTACAAGCCAATTAGACAATTGGACAGATTGACAGAATATGCCAAGTCAGAATAAAAACAGAAATTAGAAGGTTAAAGCCAAATCAATATAAAATTTATAATATACTCTCATAAGAAACTAAAAGGCTCATTTTCGGGAGACCCTAGTTTTGGCTATTTTGTACTATTTATGTAGAACCAAGATTAAACTATTAGTGCACAATGTAATAAGATATAAAGTAACCTGTCTTTCATAATTGGTTTGAGCAGCACGCCACCTCTGATGTTCTGTCTGTAAATCTTCTTTCAAAGAAGAGATCTGAACTTCCATTGCTAAAATTTGGGAACTACATGCAAAGACAATAAGTGAGAAACTAACAAAGACAGAAAACTCCAGAACATTTTCTCTACAAACAACTCACACTTTAGCTGAGGCTTCTTCCTTCAGAACTCGGATTTCATCCATAGCAGACGCAAGAGCCTCTTCCTTCCCAGCAGCTGCAGAAGCTACTTGTTCTGATTTCAAACTAGATTCATTTTCCAGTTCTGAAATCCTATCTCTAAGTGAATGAACCTCAGCTTCGAGTGATTTCTTTAGATTGTCAGCCTAAAAATTGAAATAGGAAAGATGGCAACATATTTTAAATTGTCTCATACAGAACTTAAAAAGATGCATTTGAAATTATACCAATACTAAATTACCTCTATCCTGAAGTGCTCATGGGCAAGTTCCATCTGTTTCAAAGCATCTTCATTGACCTGAGCAATGCTCTTATACTGCAATTTAAAGTGTGATTAATCCATTAGATTGAGTAACTATACCAGACATAAGTTTTGAAAGAAAAATTAATATACCTGAAGCTAGGCATGCACCCTCTGGCGTTTTTTAAAATAAATTTACTTATCAAAAAAATTTAATATACCTGAAGCATGTGCACTTTGCTACCATGTGCCTCCTCTTTCAGTTTTTCAATTTCCTCTTTTGCTATACGTAATTCTGCAACAACCTAGAGCAAGAACAAGGAAAATGATGTCACACAGAATGGACATATTATTTTTTGGGTGAATAAATGTGTAAACCATACATTTTTATAAGAAGGAAGTAAAGGTACTTCATTTATGCATAAATTTTTATGTAGATAACCAGCTCCTAAGTTCAGAATGAATGCAACACGTTTAGCAGACAAAATCAAATACATATATGGTGTTTTGCTCAAATGAAACCATACATTTTATTAAGTTGCTTTCAGTGTTCAAATTTAGGACAGAAGATAGTTCAGTGCATTACAGTAGCTGACATGTGTTTCTTATCATGAATTTTCAAGAGCTTCTGGAATCTAATCATCAATAAAACAACCAAGTATCCAGTGTCTGATAAGTCAGACACACAATAGCTAGGATATAGCACGGATGCATAAACACAAGGGAATAGGTCAAATTGAGTTAGTTACAAAAAATGGTCAACACTCACCTCATTACTAGAGAAAGTGGAAGTGCTCTCACCATCCATCTCAACAACCTAAATCCATTGAAACCGAGGAAGATTAGAAACAGAAAAGATTCAATTGGAGAATTATACCATCATATACATTTTCATTCTATAAACTTCAACTTTGACATCAATCAACCTGCGTAACACCAGAAGCTACACATGCAAGTCCTATTTCGACATCAATAGCAATGAACTGCCTTAGCTATCAACCTTGTACTTAATATACCACCTTGTCAGGGACAAAGGTTTGTCAAGAGCACACTAGGCTCGAATAACGATATGATGTGCCAGAAAAAGAAATACATCCCCCGATGAAATTCACATGTACGAATGTATCAACAAATTCAAGCAAGGTAATTGCAAATTTTAATGGACAATTCATGAAGCAAGGCCCAACTAATGCCAGATGTCAAAAGCAGCTTTATAAGGAAAACTTCAACAGCACAAATATTCATAATACGTGACAGAAATAACCTAATTAAAAGGAAATCCACCTTAGTATCTGCGGACTTGATTTTTTCAGAAAGTTTTGCCTGGAAGAACAAACCACAAGTAACAGTCAGTCCAAGTGACAGTTAATAACTATTAACACAAATAAGCCATGAAGAGGGGAATCAACTAAAATGTTTTAACTTTAACAGAATAACCATAAAAAAATACCTCAGCAACAGCAGCTCTAGATTGAGCAGATGCAACAGCATGCAAAGCATTAGCTAAGTCCTTTCCCATTTCTTCAACTTGCTTGATGGTGTTTTTTACTGTCTGCTCACGGTCAAGTGTGAGCTTTCGCATGTTTTCCCGCTCTTCTTGTAGCTCTTTCTTGGCCTCAGCCCATTCTTTCTGAAAATTGATTTTTGAGATCATCATAACAATGAATATCACTAACATGATTAGAAACAATGGGTAAAAGCAATTGTGAATAATCAATTAGCAGAAAACAACAAATCAAGGAAAAATGCAAGCAGTTGTGGGAGAAAATAAAATTAGGAAGGCTCATAAGATTCTTTCTTACTGTATAGAGTAGATTAGTAAACGTAAATTACAGACAAGAAACGGAAGCGAAATTACCTCCACTTTCTTTGTATATTCTTCCTGTTTGCTCCTCTCTGCACCTCTTGCTTCCTTTAGTTCCCAGAAAGAAATTAATTAATACATTCAAATACCAATTATTTGTAAAAGGAGCGAAATACATATATACGCTGATAAAATAAGGTACCTCGCGCACATCCTCGGCGCTCTGTATTGTGTCCAGACTAGCCTGCATAGATTGATATGAGAATGTGCACAAAGTTGATAGATGAAAAACTGAATCTGTTATAAACCAACCTGCAAGCGATATGCCCTCTCAGATAAACTACGAACTTCATCACATGCTCTCTTCTCAGCATTTGATATGATTTCTTTTTCATGCTTCAAAATAGATATCTGTAGAAAGGCAAAACTTGAGAATGATTATGAAAGCAGATTATTCAAAAAGATTATTTTATAAAGTCTTAACCTCCATAGTCAGCTTCCGAGAAAGGTCCTCAGCAGCACGCAGTGATTCAGAACTTTCACGTAGTTTTCGTTGGTAGTCAACAACTAATTGAGAAAACTCCACGTTTCTTGATAAGATTCCATTGCCTTCAACTTTCTAGTATGCCATCAGACATATTCAATAAAGGAGTATAATTAAGATACTACAACAAGAAAAGAAAACCACACTTGTGCTTTGGAATGCATGCACACACAAAGCATATAGAACAGGAACCACCTGATGTTCAAATTCTTTCATAAAGTTATCAAGTTTCTCCCTAGCAAAATCTGCTTCCAGTGCCAACTTGTCCCTCTCTGATCTTAATAGTATAATCTCATTCCTGACAATCAACAACAAATAATTGAAATGACAAATTCAATTTATCAGGCAGGTATACCAATTAATGTAGCCGAGACGAAAGAAGTACATTAGGTAATGTGCAGTTAAAAGTCTAAGTTACCTCCCTTTTAGATGGTTAAGCTATTGCTTTAATTTTATCCACTCTCTTACACCTAGTAGAAATTTTCACAGAAGATCAATGTTTTTGAATGTGCATCATTAATGTGATATCTTAAGACATTTAATTCCATCTTTATGCAATATGTGTGTTTCATAACAAGATGAAGTAAGCTGTCAACTCGGGATATAACATATATGCATTGTTGGCAAGAGAGGATATGAATGGACCATCCAGCTGAAAATTGGGTCCTAAATTCCAACATCGCAAGGAAATTAATTTAAAGGACAAGAATAACACATTTTGAAAGTTCCCATCTCTATTTTGGCAGTTTATGGCCACAATAACATCTTCAGTTCAGAATTTAATTTGGTTGCACAAGTTGCACCTCAAATATGTCTTTTTCCTTAACTTCACTTATCAAAAAAGTAAAAGGTGTAGTAAGATCTTTTGATGACATGAAAGTACACAATTTCTCTACAATTATTCACACTATCTATAGAAGCCATCTAGATTTCTTTAGAGTTATACATAGACTTAGGTCATCATGTAGTTTTAATCAAGGTTGTCAAGATCGAGATCTTATCTAAGATCGTGGAGGGTGTACAAGATCGGATCGTAAGATCGAAAGATCTTACAAATTTTGCAAAATACCACGTAAATATAAATATACTATAATAAGTAGTAATAATAATATACATAGCAGAAAAATAAATGTCAAATACCACATTATGATTACAAAAACTTATAAAATAAGTCTATTTTTTGCCCAGATTTTTATGTATTATTCATATTTTAGTGTATTATTACTTTATGAAATTTTTTTAAGTAATAATGAAAAGACAGTTATACAAATTATAAAAAAGAAAAAAAGTAATAATTAAAATTTTACTACAGTAAATTAAAATTGAAAAGAATATTTGAATCAATTTTTTATTTTTTATTTTTTATTTTTTTTTGGGAAAAGAAGAAAGAATTAAAGTTAAAAATAAGTTAGCTCAGAAAAAAAAAAAACAAAAAAAGTCAACTATAAAACTTATATTTTCTTAGCTGGAGTTTTAGTGTTCTGGAACCAAAGAAAGCTACCGTCAACAAAGGCAACAGAGAGAGAGAGAGCAGAACCGCAGAAAAGTTTCAGTCTTTCAGACTGAGAAGGCATGGGTAAGAGAGAGAAAGAGATAGAGCAACAGAGTAAGAAAGAGAGAGGGAGAAAGGGAGCGAGAGAGGTAGAGTAAGAAACAAAGGAGGAGATTGAGCAACAAAGTAAGAGGGAGAGAGAGTGTGAAAGGGAGCGAGAGAGGTAGAGTGAGAAACAAAGAAAGAGGATGGTGCACATGCAGTCCGAAAGAGAAGGCACAAAAAGTTGCAAACTGAAATTCAGTCCCCAAATTTGTGAAAAATGCATATTTTTTGTTTCATAATCGCTAGATTTCTCTTCTCTCAGACCCAGCTACACGACATGTGATCAAATCAGAGGGGCAACCTCACAATTTTAGCATCGGTAGGATTGACTAATGATCTTGAGTTTCAGAATGTAATCCCAATTCGATCTTACAAGGTACAATTTTTTGGTCTGATCTGAATCGGTAGGGTGATTCTGGATCGTAAGACTGTACAATCTCACAAGATGAAACGCAATCTTGACAAAATTAGCTTTAAAATCTTTAATGTTGAAATTATTTTGACCTCAGCACATGACTGAAATTTCTGGTATTAATCCCCCATAGCTATGCTTATGTTGGATTATGGTACCCATACAGACTTCGGCAAAAGGAGAAGAAAACTACATACTAAACATTCATTGCTTTGAATGAAATATTTTATTCTATGTGCTACAAACATTTAAGTTATTAACAGTCATTGCTTTGAGTGAAATATTTTATTATTTGTGCTACAAACATTAAGTTATTAGTGACTCAGAGGTGCTAAGAAGAATGTGTTACAAAGGAAATTACATATTTATGTTACTCATGTAGTTCCTAAGAAAAGTTTCTATTTGTCATTAAACTATAAGAGCATAGATGTGATACCTTTTTAGTTAAATCAAGGAGATAGATGCATTTCTGATAAGTAAGAGTTTGAGTTATCTACTATTTAGAAATATTTCACAAAAATAAAAAACAATTAAACAAAATTCTGACATAAAACACTTTTACTGTAAATACAGGAAACAGATATATTTTAAGCCACCAAAAGGATAACAATCACAAAAAAACAGAATCTTATTTCTGACAAAATGCAGTGACCAAACCCCACCCCACCCCCAAAGAAAAAAAAAATTTCCTGCTCCACAAAATAGCTTAAGGTCTTCGTACAAGCAAGGAAAACATGGACAAAAATAACAACAAATCATAACTTTACCTAGACTTCGCCAGATCATCCTCAAGGCGTCTCACCCGCTCCGCAGCCTGCTCTTTGGCCTTTTTGAAGGCTTCCTACATTATCATATGTACAGAGACGTTTTATATGTAATAAATTATTTTCTTTTTTTCAATTCTATTTATATAATGTCCTTTTTATAAACCATACCTGGGAAGTTTCATTCAGAAGCCTCAAGTTGATCCTTCCTTCTTCTGCAACAGCCAAGTAATATAGTGTCAACATACCATGAGATATTAATTTTTATCCAGACGTCATGGATACCCAAACTCCCAGAGCAGTGAGAGAATATAATAGGAAAAGAACAGACTTCAAGAACCAGTTTTTCCGTATATTTGTTTCATTGATGTTCTGTACTCAGGTTCTCCTTCTGGGATAGTATTTGGATTATCCAGATTCTTTAAGCTTAGGATGTGATAGCTTGTTCAACTCTAATAGTATTTTATTTTATTTTTTTGGTGAAAAACTCTAATAGTATTTTATTGAATGTTGAAGCTCATTCTTTCCATACTGAGTCCATGAGCCACGCTAAATAATATCATGACTTCTAACAACACACACCCCCCCCCCCCCCAAAAAAAAAAAATCCCCTGCTTTCCTTGACCAAAAAATAATTGAAAGGGAAGAGACATCAAATAAATAGGATTGAAAAGAAGAAAAATGATAGCATGACCTCGAGGAGCTTCAGAAGAATGGGGATGAGATGAATGAAGATTATGTTCCTCTTCATATAGCTTCTTGTACATCGCCACCTGCGAAGATAGGTTTTTTAGGAATAAAAGGTTTATGTTTTGCATTATCTAATAACAACAATAATAAGAATGAACAGAAACCCAGAAGATGTGGACCAACTAAAGTTTGACCATCGTAAGATCTTACAGAGGTATGCAGTGATTCAATCATGCGCTGTTGCTCTTCAGCTCTCTCTAGAACAGCTGCAACTTTAGAAGCTGCTTCATCAGTATGTTTCTTGAGCTCCATTTCAAACTTTGACTGCAATATAATAATTTTAAAGAAGATTACCAATAGCCTTAGCATGAAATAATGTATTCAGAAAATGTGCCAGCAGCAGACATAAACAGGAAACCAACCATAAACTCTAGCTCTCTACTTTCGATCTCTTCAGAGAGATTACGCACAAGACTCCTAAGTTGGGCATTCTGCTCCACTAATCCATTTATGTCCTTGAAAGTCAACTGCTTCCCATTGATACGGCATGAACAACCCATCAAATATTTATAAAAGGAACTACAAATATTTAAATGAAGTGGACAAAAAATAACCAAGAAGCTTACAAGATGTTCTGAAATGACTTTTTCAGCATCACTGTGTAAATTTGTCTCCACATCAATACTTGAAGCATCATCAAGACTATCCCACACGGAAGATCCACATCGAATTTGTATATCTCGGCATTCCTTTAAAAGAACTGTCACCTGAAATGAATAATCATCCAAGGGCATAAGAACAGCAGTAATTGAACTAAACAGTTCTATTATTACTGGAAGAGAAAAACGTAAATCTTGTTTTATTCTTCAGTGAAATTATTTGGGAATAAGAATACTTCTAAGTGACATACATGATGCTACAGTAAACATAAAACACATGAATACATAATGACGTCCATATTGGATATATTGTTGCTCAAGTATGCTGCCAACATACCTTTACACTGAAGAATTTCAAACTATGAAGATATAATTTCATCATAAGCAATTTCTTTAATGGGAAAAATGACATCTATTGTCCCTAACCCGCTCCAAATCCGCACCATTGCCATCCCTATCTCTCACTGCTCTCTTATACATACTCTCTCTAACTCATCTTTTTCATCCTCCCTAAAAATCTAGAAATTAAGGTTGGTGTTTTTAAAAAAATGGCGAAATTTTCTAATTAATTTATGAATGAGGAACAAAAAGTTTGACCAGTTTGCTAATTTTTTTAATTTTTTTGATATTAAATGTGTGCAAGGAATGAGGGAGAGTGATACTGCTAAATACTTTTAGAATGAAATTGACAAAAAAAATAAAAATGATACTTTAGGGACAACATATGTATTTTCATTTTGCCAACTTAGCACACGTGGCAAAACATATAGTTTAAGCCACATCAGCAATTTCTGTCAAAAATGTTAACAATGTTAGAATGAGGAAAGACATTGTAAACATTTTGAAAGTTATGAGATAAAATTGACAAAAAAAAAAAACTTTTAGGATGAATGCCATAAGTGCAATACTTTAGGGGCAATAGATGTCATTTTGCTTTTTTAATAAGTAAGCATAAAATTATTATGGAGCCAAAACAGTTCAAGACATGAGCTCTCTTGACACAACAAAACTACAAATCATATGTAGGAAGGTGGAAGCAATCATGATGATGATGTTGACAGGATAGTAATTGAAAAACATACTTATTGTCTTGTTCAAAGTTAATTAGTTTATTAGCAAGAAATAAAGCAAAAAAAATAATTGAAGAATGGTTTCAAGGGTACAAGAATACACACTCCATTACACATACAAAATAGAAATGTTCAAGTACACAAAAATAAACATCATAAAACAACAGTTTAGCCTGGACTTTCCCAAACCTCTTTGTACATTTTCACATATCACCAAGTCCACACTTAAAATTGTGTAATTTGTTTGTGATAATAGTAAGTAAAAGAAAGAAAAAAAAACATTCAGTGTACAGAAAACACTTCCAACATAAGTCAAGTAATTCAACAACATAAAAAAAATCTAAATATCAGAAACAAAGACCCTTATCTTTTACCTGTTTTTGGAGGTCACCAATCTCTTTCTGAGCGAGACTGTAGTCTCGTTCATGCCTTCTAAGGTCAGCCTGTAAAAATAATTCTTGAGCTTATCTGAAGATAAAAATAAGTTAATCGAAACAGATGGCTGAATGTCACAAACCTTCAATTCCAGGATCGTTTTCTCCAAGTTACCCCTTTCAGAAAGAGAGGCATTCAATATTTGGTTGATTGCAGAGTATGCCTCAGCCATCCTTTCATGTTCCGCTGCATGTCAAAATTTTCTCATAGTTTTGAAAAATGAAAACTATGACACTTGGTAAGAAAGCCTATCCTCCCCCAGTTTTTATCTCCATTTCAACATCAACTTGCTTACATGCATATTATTTTTTTTATTATGAACTATTAACAAATATGGAAATAACTACATTAAATTTACAAATTACACAATTTTTCCTTTCATAGAAGAAGAAAAATTTCTAACTAAAAAGAGACAGTAAATATGAACAAGGGTTAAAACAAGGAATCCTCCCAAGAAAAACAAGATAAAAGAAACAGGGGCCAATTTTTAATAGCGATGAGCTGCCTGAATCTGCAGATTGGATGATAAGAATCCCTTTAACATTCTGAGACAGAACCACATAAGGAATCTAAAGAAACTATTCCATATGGCCCACTGATTTGACACTTTGCTAAGCAGCATGGAGTTAACAATTGTACAGTGTGATGGTAGTTTTCGTATTACAGCTAATAAAGACTAAAACATCAGTTAGTAAAGTAATTTGAAAAGTAATGATTAAAACACTAATAAAAATTGTATTACATGACATTTATAGTAATTGATACCAACTATACATACAATTATTCTTAAGTTAGAATGACAATTTCATTTGGACAAGTACACAAAGTATTATCTGTTTTTTCTTAGAATAACAATTTCATTTGGACATTTCTAATTCAAAAAAGTAACAAATCCAATGGGACAAAGGGAGTATTCTATCCCAAAGTATTTGTTGAATTAAAAAGAGATCCCTCAAAATTCTGGCATTTGTTTCATACCAAACAAACCAAACTATTGAAAACATTGCACACCTCAAAGCTCTTGTTCTTCCACCCAACAACAACAAGCCTTAATCACATGTCATTGGGGTCGGCTACATGAATCCTCACAATTGCTATCCTCCACATGAATTGTTTTCTTCATTCATTCATGTCCATGGCTAATTTGTCTTCTAAGCCTTTTATACTCATGTCTTTCCTCACCATTCAACCCAATAAAATAAATTAACAACTCCAAGGTCTGAGACCAAACCCAAGACTCCCTCAAAGATTCCAAAAACATGTTATGAGTATTCCAAACAACTGAGAAACGCAAGATTGAATGGGTATTGTTTTGACCCTCTTTCAAACACAAAAATTATGCATGTATATGAATGATCAAATATTTATACATTCTAACCACATCTGGTTTGTATCCCTTTGAGCCAACATCTGTCCTATTAACTTGTGGCACCAAATTTTGATTGTTGTCAACCACCAGGGTGGAGTCTACCCAAGTTGCCAAAACAACCATAAGAAAGATCAGCTACACAGATGAAACATACCTTAATTGAGCATTCACAACTAATATGTAGAATGAAACACTAGGTCGCAAAGACTAATTCGACTATTCTTTTACTAGTTTGGCCAAATGAATTATTAGCAACCTCAAAAGCGCAAAGACTAGGAAAATATGTTGAGTTAGGTTGACTAGTTGACCTCATACAGACAATTTCTAACAACAGCATCCTGTCTTCTGAGAGGCCATCTCATTTTCTTATTTAATTCCACTTACCAAAAACTAAAATCTATCACAACCTTCTTAAGTCTCCTCCCTACAATGTGGCATACTTCTCTTAATACCAGTACAAAATAGTAGTAGTAACTAGTAAGTCATATATAACTGTATCACTCATCAATGCAATAAGATTTAGTTTTCCTTAGAAAGGGGGTGGGTGGCTAGCAAATTTCGCCACACAAAAATTTAATATTCTCTCTAATCAAAAAATATAAAAGATATACCTCTTTCATCAAAAATGGCTTCTGCTTTCTCTTCCAACTCACATAACACCTGAAAAGAAATCCAAGATTAATCACTCCAATAGATCAAATTTGGGAGGTCATCATAGTCTATAGAACATTGATAGAGGAAAATAGTGACAGAGGCATGAAGGAGAAAAAGAGCTACAATAATATACTAAATTTTGAAAAAAATAAAAAATAAAAAACAGTATCCAAAATGCCCTATAGCCACAAATTTAGGTCACGTGATAAAAATCAGTGGCTAAATATATTTAACAATAAAGAAGAATAGGAAAGGAAACTTTTACCAATAAGGGTGTGTTTGGTAGAATGTTAAGGGGTTTAAAATTTAGAAGAGTAACTTCTCATCTCTTTGAAGCGTGTTTGGGACAACAACTCATTACCGAAGTACAGGATGAAGGAATTAACACTTTCTTCTAAACTAGGGTAGGGTAGATTAAGCAGGACTGAAGTCGAAAAATAAAATAAAAATAGAGAATGGACACTCCAATTGTAGTAAGATGAAGCTAAAGGGCCACCGCTGCAAGCAATCACATGGAGACCACAACTAGTGTCATCAAAGACCTTAGGTGCACCGAGGGGTTCCTAGAGCCTAGGCTCAGGCACATGCTTTAGGAAATTTAGGTGCACACTAATGAAAAAAAAAAAAAACTTTAGACAAGATTGAGGGGTGCAGAGGTGAGAGGGCTTGCGCCTCACGCCTTTTGGGCCTCAAGCGCGCCTTTAATAACACTGACCACAACCTCTCCAGTTGATCGCTGATGAAATATTCGGTTCTCCCTATCTCTCCTGTTGTAGTTCCTACACCGGCCGCGATCTCAATTCTCAAACCACCATTTTCGTGATAAAGAAGAACTAAGCTGGATCCAAAAGACGCTCCTCTTTCAATGATAACGTAACTGTGATATAGACTAACAATTAGCAAAGAGACTTCTACGGCAATTTCTCGTCACGTTCTTTAAAGCTTCTAAGCCAGCAATTTCATTTAAACCTTGAGTATTTTTTTTTATGTTTGTTTTCTTTTTTATTTTGTAAATCACATATTGGAATCTTAGGGAAAAAAAGTTGATGTACAACAAATGCTATAGACTTTCTGTTGCTTGTTGGGTTCCTGAGAGGAAATAAAATAAATTGATGAGGCAAATATTCTTTCTTGTCCATGATTTTGCTTTTTCCCTTTGAGATAGTTTTGGCTGCTCCAGAGAAATTTGGAGTCTAAATAATGTGGAATCGTAAGATTGTCATTTGCGGTGGCCTTTTGTAGTTACTTGATACCAAACAAAATGGCATGCAAATTAGATAACAATTTTCTACACCTTTAATCTTTTCATCAGAGAACATCATCTTCAACATTTAATCCATATATTGTTGACCTCACACCAAACACCCCTTAAGAATTTAACTCACCAAAAGAAGGTTTTGATGTCACTCAACAATCCTTAAAGACAAAAGCAAAACAAGAACAACTAAGTCAATCATATTCCTTAGAGCATGTAGCTAGTAAATCAATGACAAAAGCAACATTAGAAGAAAAATTCTAGAAAGAATCTCGAAGAACAATGAGTTAAAAACGCGAGGCATCCAACAAAAACCAAAAAAACGACAGCCTTTTCTAAATTTAACATACATATATGTTAACTACATCAAAACTAAATAAGTGGTAAAAACATTATTACAAAGCGATTTAGAATTGAGATATCTGAAACTCCACTCTAACCAAGGAACCTACAGATCAATAATCATCACACCTGAACTTTTTTTCTATCAGAAAGGCTACAATTGTGGGTTGAGATATTCGAAGCCCCATCTTGTAGTCAAATTTCAAATCCAATAGTCACAAACTTTATCATTTCCTTTATAACAAAGAAAGGCTACAATTGTAGGTTGAGATATTCGAAGCCCTATCTTGTAGTCAAATTTCAAATCCAATAGTCACAAACTTTATCATTTCCTTTATAACAAAGAAAGGCTACAATTGTAGGTTGAGATATTCGAAGCCCCATCTTGTAGTCAAATTTCAAATCCAATAGTCACAAACTTTATCATTTCCTTTTTAATAAATACCCTAGAGTCTAGAAAACTTTAGTAAAGTCCAAGATTTTATTTTTGAATGTAAATTTGTATCCAGGACATAAGAGAGTATTGGGCCAACTTGAGTTCACAAAATGAACTATGAGACAATTTGTCTAGTAAAATCACTATTAGGCAATTGCAATTTAGTGTTTTAACGAACACATTGAAGAAATCCAGTTGATCTGCAAGGGATAATAACAACTTTTTTGACTGCATACCATACAAAATTCCTATCAATTTTGCAATTAGCTGATAAGGTTACTATCATATTTCATACACGAAATATACTTAAATTTGTTCATGTGATTTGACTGCTTGCAACTCTTAAGAGTGATTTAGTTTCTACTTCTACTAAAAAGTAGATGAGACACTACTAATTAATTGTGAGCCAATTAGGCCAACAAACTGAGTTTTAGCTTAAGCACATAGTATGTGGTAAAAGGATCAAAACAGCCACCATAACTCAACTTGAATAATAGCCTATATCCACACTTACAAGGGGAAAAAGAAAAAGCTAACTCTTATATAGGCACAGACCCATCCATAACAGCACATAGACATTTTCCATTCATGTTCTCTTTACAACACTTATGTTGGTGATACTCACTTCCAACACTTCAATAACTCACTATATGAACAAATAATCAATTTGTTCATATCACCACTAGATAATATTGGATTTCTCATCTTAAATACACAACTTTTAACATGTAATACCTATGTTTGAAAATTATGGAAAATTCTTCCTATTTATGGTGAAACACAAGCCAATCAGACAGATTTTTTTTATTTTTTTTTGATAAATAGTTAGAACATCCTCAGTTAATAGTATACTAAAAAGATTGCACCATGTTGACCATACCCGTTGCAAAATTGTCTCAGATTCTTTTCTACCCAATTGCTCATGGTGAAGAGCATCAACAACCTCTTGGTATTTTCCGTACATCTTCGCCAGCTTAAGAAAATATAAAGGAACAATGCAGTTAGCCGGTTATTTGTATTAAATGGATTGAAAGAATGTTGAACCATTCATTCCAATAAACCTAAAACAACTCACACTCCACCCTTCACGCAGGAGCGAAGCTGCTAATGCTGTTCCTGAAATACCAACAGGAATTCTAGGAACAAGCAAGTGGTTTTCCTCAGTCTTGTCATTGGTGTCAAATGATCCTAGCCACCTGCAACAGAATTCAGCTTTCAAGATGCCAGTAATGCAGAGGGAATAGTAATTAAAATATTGCAAAGAATATACTAAGTTTAACATTTTTATTTTTTTTTGGTATATCAGGAAATAATTTAAATTATAAATAACACATTTACAAGAATTTGCAACCAAAAAAAAATAAAAAACTTTGCCACACTGTTTTTTCAAGAAAGCAAGCAATAGGAGGGACATGAAGCAGCAAGAGGAGATGGAAGGTAATTTCCTGATCAAGTGTCCTATTTATCAGAAAAGTTGGAAGGAGATTTAACTTTTAAGCTGGTTTCTTTTCAAAAAATTTAATATTAAAGTGGCATTTTCTGTCCACATGATCTCTGGCCTTTCATCTTGCTTACTTGTACTTTGTCTAGCTTACCTATTTCTTGTCCTTTTCCACCACCTAGCCTCAGTGAGTCAATGGTGAAAAGGTGGAAAAACTTCAACATGACTTTTATGGAACAGCAAGAATGATGACAATAAAATTGCAAGGAAACTCATACAAATTGGACTAGGGTCCTCAAATTAATATCCTATAAACAAATTGCAAGTTTAAAGCTGTGGATGTCCGAATCGAACTAGAGAATTATTATAAGATTTTGAAGATCAAGTTAATATTGATCAAGGGTTAAATAAATCTATTAGTTGACTCTTCAGTTTGAGTTCGGTATTTTAAGTTAATTGGAATTCCCGCCTGCAGTTTAATTTTCAGAATAATTTAGAAGAAATTATTAGTAGGTATTTTTTTATAATAATTATTAGTAGGTATTAGTAACAAAAGAATGTAACATGTCTTTTCTTCGATGTCAAGTTAATTATCAGGTTTATTTATAATAAAGATGAAACATAGACTTTCACATCAAAGCAACATGGGACTACACAATACATTAATATTATATTTCTAACACTCCCCCAGCATATAATGCTCAATCTTGTATAAGTAAAATCCAATTATCAATCTCGACACTCCCCCTCACTTATAACAGCCTCAGAATAAAAGGTTAAGCTTCAATTCGTTTGATAAACATATTGGTGAATAGTACCCATGAACAGTTCCCGTGAACAATATCCTTTGTTGGCTAGAAATAGGCTAAGCTGGATTTGCCAAAAAAATCAAAATAGCACCACTGGAAAGAGGCACATTGAGATTTCCGAAAAAAGACAACGAGAAAGTTCACAGCATGTAATGTTTAGGCCGTCAAACCCTAAAACAAAAGAGGCTTAAAAAGGAGAGTGGTTAAGTCATCTTTTAGACAAAACAAATAACTAGGTATAGAGTAAATTAGGAATAACTAGGTTTGAAAAGATGGCTGGCTGCAAAGTTCATTTTTTTTTTCTTCTTTTTCTTCATTTGATGGCTAAAGAAAAAGAAAGAGAGGATTAGAGTTTTTGGAAATCAGGCCAAGATCGGGTTGGGTTTCAAACCCGCTCTTATAACACGTTAAATAAAATAGAATAAGGAAAAGGACAGTGGACTTGATTGGGGAATCAAAACTTATAACTATAACTTTTACTTATCATAAACAATAAAACATAAACTTTCACATCTAAGAAATGTGGGACTTAATGGAAATTAGACCAAGATCGGGCTTGGGTTTCAAACCAGCTTTGATACCATATTAAAAAAATATATAATAAGAAAAATGGTTGTGGGCTTGATTGGTGAATGAAAGCCTACACCTATAACCTTTATTTTTAGTAAAAAATAAAACATAGGCTTCCACATCTAAGAAATGTGGGACTTAACAATATATTACCATTATATTCTTAAGAGAGACAATGTAACATTGAGTGTTGGTGTGTGAGGCAAATGGCCCTGTTTTCACTCTACCCCTCCCTTGCCCTCACTAGATCTTCTTTTATGGGTAGAAAAAGAAATTATATTAAGATAGAAATGAAGTATAGAGAGAAGGACAAGAAATCCTCCCAGAGAAAACCAGGAAAATGCTCTTAAGCCCCTGTCTACTTTCTTTCCTCTATTCTTCTAATGATGTAACTACTTTTCACGCCAATGGCGTTCATAGCACCTTAACAGCATCCTAAACTCACTGCTCTCTCCTTTCCTCCCCCTCTTAAATCTGCACCACAAAACCCATTCCGTTCCTAACCCCTCACAGTAGATGTTTATAGGTTTATAAAGTAATTTTATTACATCTAAAATAATAATGCTCTCCCCCCTCCCCCTTTGGCCACAATGGCATCCCAACTGCACATGAAAAATTATGACATAGCCTGCTCTAGTAGGCTAAGCCTTGTAGATTTTTAAAGAAGCAACCTAGAAACAAGAATATAAGAGAACAAGATTGAAAAACAAGAATATGCAAGACTAACTAGCTAAGTTATAACAGACATACGTTTCAGTAGTGAAACTGCTGAGAGGAAGAAGATTCAGTTTATTCGCTTTCTTATTCACCTCAATATCTGCTTCACACTTTTCAATTTTTTCTTTTAAATCGGCCACCTCCTACAAATACCCAAACAGAAAAATAAGAGTAAGAAGTACAGGGATCATCATTAGAAAATCTATGAGTAATGAAATTCACACGAGATATCTTCCTACCAGCAATATGACAAAACATGGTCAAATAAGTGAAAGCTAGTAATAGGCCTAGTAAGTGACCAGCATAGGAACACCTATAGATTAACCAATAGAGGGGGAAAAAATAAAAGGAGATAAGTAAAACTAAATTGGAAAATAATCAGATTCCAACTGTTACAAGCAATTTTATATCTAAAGCACCCCATTTTTACCATTCAAAAGACAGCCTACTTGGAAATAAGCCAAGAAGCTGTAAATACTCATCAATCTTCAGCTGGTAGCTAATGGTCACAACTCAGGACTACATACTTAAGTTCAACATATTATTGTCTAATCCTTTTCTCCAACTCAGAAGCAATAGTATCTACTCTTAACTAATATGTCGGATGTGCTCCTTTAAAACAGGATAAGATAGTCTTCTTCTCTTCTTTATTGTGAAGTGCTTCAGAAACATTCAACAGACTTTCATCATTTAACAATAAAAACGGAATTGGCCAGCTACTTACTAGTTGTTATTTAGTTTTCTCTTTATTTTATTTTTTTATATTTCACTAAGAGGATCATTTACAACTATGAGTTATGTTTAAAAAAGGAAGAAGTGTAGAAATTATTACCACTAAATGCGTGCATCTAGAGGGATGCAACATACCTTCTCAAATTGTCTTTTTGCAGATACTTCCTTATCAAGTCTCTCTTTGTAATCATTTTCAACTTGCTTCAGATGTGACTGCATACAATACAACCAAAAATAGGCATTCATCAAGAAGAATTCAAAGGTCAGAAAACACGACATTGAGTCTGTGAGTGACTAATTTCACCTCCATTGCTTTGATCACACCCTCAAGCTCCCCTGCTTTTCTGGACCATTCCTCAGTACTTTCTTTGTATAGTTCATTAAGCTTGCTAACCTGGAAAATTGGTTAAAAAATCCATATAAAATTAAATCAATACCAGTGACCATGTATATGAGACTAAAATAACATATGCAACCACCTTAAAAATTTGTTTAAGTCTTTAGAGAATCAGATCCTGCCAGAACCAATTTTCTTTTACATATGGAAGAAGATAGAGATCCATGGACCAACCATAAAAAATATTTCATGTTCTATAGTATCACAACAAAATCCAAACTTTTCCTACTATTTTTATTCTTTATATTATATTTCGTTCTTATTCTTCTTTGTGAACAAAAGGGGACTTAAAAAATAAAGTAAATGATTATTTCATTCCTGATAGTTATTTATTTAATTGGTGGATAGGAGCATACTCTGGATCGGAATTGTGGGGAGTACTACCTAATTATTTCTACCAACTTAAGCCCAAATTAGTATTCTCCTGAGTTACAGGTTTACCCAAGAATCAATGATTAAAGATAAAAACAGTGATCTATATAACCTACTGCAATTATCAACATAGACTTCTACGAAAACATAAAAAGTTTCCTTACCACTACAACCCATGTACTTTTGCTCTCTTATTTTATTTCCTAATAGAATCATCTCACTCTTTCGGACAAAGGATGGACTATAAAGGCCATTGGCAAACTATCTGAAACAGTTCACCCACATCTTATCCTCTCACACTACCCCTGCTACATTTTCATGAATACTCTCATGTCCTTTCCTATCTCCCCTTTGTTTTCAAGTCATCCAGCTTTAATATCCTCAACTAGACTACACTTTTTAGTTGATTCTTTTATCCCATAAAAGGTCAACTTTCCAATACCATAAATAATTGCAAAGCATGTGGCTGTTTTATCAAATTTATCCTTAGGTACTTGATGGTCGGCAGTTTCACAGAGCTCTTGATGCACCCGTAATCATTTTGAGTCACTATACACCTCAAATTTCTCAAAAGAGTTTAGCTCTTATCTTCAAGGGACTTCACTCGTACATTGCACCACATAATGAAGCTAAAATTGATATAGATATACAATATGTATCATCACAGAAGCAGAAATCTACAAAATATTATTTATTTTTAACATGCAGAAACTTATCATAGAACTCACTGTTGAGAGTTCAGTTGAAAGGCGCTCTTCATTCACTGCCGCAGCTTCTTTAAATGAGCATAATTCCTATGGAAGTGACAGAAGATTCATCATTAAGGAAGTCAATGTGGAGGAAGTGGACTGAATCATATATTTTAGAATTGCAACTTGACCATCTCACACCTCATGCATAGATGCAAGCTTCATTTCTTGTTCTCTTACTCTATCCTTGTTCCACTGTAAAGAATTGGAGCATTCACTGAAACGTCTCTCAACCTGGAAGGTTTAAAGTCCAAAACCATTAGATATATCATAAAACATATTGACCTCCAGCTTCTTTTCTTTTTTCCTTTTACAGGGTAACTTTCAAGCATTTTCCATTTCTTACTCCCATTTATTTTCTAGGTTTTCGTTTACTTGTTTTGCATTTTAAAAAAAAAAGTAACGAGGAGGAGGATGAAGGAATCCTCATTAAAACAAAAGACGAATAGAAAGAAAAACAAAAATAAACATTAACTAGTAAAACAATTACTCGTGTGACTTATTAAATGTCACAAACACAATTTAGATGACCCCTTTGCTCATTCTATTAATTTTTTATTTATTTATCAGAAAGTAGTTGAACATTACTAATACTATTGCAAAGTTAACTTACATCTGTAAGATTAGAAGACATATCTGCCTCTAAATCAGCATGTTTTCTTTGCAGCTCAAAGAGACTGTCAGCCTTGGAAGTTAACTCATCATTAAGCCATACATTATGTCTCTCAATAAGTTCTTTCTCCTGCTTGCAGAAACCAACAGAATTTTAACTTCAGATGAAATTCAGACATAGAAATGCATAAACTATGTCAGAGATGCAACGAAAAACTCATGGCAACTATAGTAATTCCATAAACAGTAACACATGAGCGTTCTTTCTAGAAGCTAGTAAGGACTTTCTTAGGGAACAGTGGTAAAATAGAAATCAACAAAAGAAACAATGTACAACATTTCATAACAAGGTTAAAGGGCGCGGAAAAGGGGGAACAAAGGTTTAACATGATCTGATCACTCATATTATTCAAACTATGAAGACCGGAAATATCTTTTCAGAAAGATATAACTTTTCCTACTCCCTTTTCTCACCTTTATGCTCTTAACCACACATTCATATGTTTGATTCTAGGAAAGATCTTTGCAGAGAGACAATTTTACACCTTAAGTTATTTATCATTTTTTTTCATTTCTTCAACCCAAAAGTCAATGTACCAAATAACTGTAGCAATTGCACTATTCACATTCACTATTTTTGTCAATTTAGCAATAGCAACCAAAAAAGTATTTTAATTACAAGATAGTTGATTCATATTTTAATTACAAAATAGTTGATTCATGATGACACCCAAAAAGACACGGACTTCAACATGGCAGCTGCCAGTTGACTTCAGGTCACTCACTTAGCATACAAATTGACCAATAAATAGGGTTGGAAACAGCCAAGAATCTCAACACTCGACCTCGGGATCAAGTTAAAAAACCTATACTCTAGCTCAGTCTCGAGTTAAAAAACCTATACTCTAGCTCGGGCACAAGTTAAAAAGCTTGAGCTCAAACACGAGCCTGATTTCGAACTCGTGCTCAGCTCTAGTATAGAACTCGAGTACTCATAAATTTAAAATATTATATAAATAATATAAATTTGAATAAAAAATAAATTATAATTTAAAATATATATAAATTTATCATACAATATAAGTAAATAATAATTTATACAATTATTTTATTAATATTAAAAAAAACTTAAATAATTATTTATTTAAGAACTTATAAGTATTTTTTATTAAAAAAATATTAATTTATTCGAAACTACTCATTGAGTATCTGAGAAGCACCGATACTTCAAAGTAGGGGTCGTATCCGTGTCGAGTGCGTATCCGACACGGATACGGTCCCGATACGCTGGAATACGTATCAAAAACGTATCCATTATTTTTATTTTTTTATTTTTTTTTTAAAATGACACGGCTCAGGACGGCTGGATACGGCTCCAAAGTGGTTGGATACGGCTCCCATACACAGCTTACACGGAACGCTGCGTTTTGTTTACTTTTCTCTCTTTACTTCGTGAATTCCTCTCTTTTCTTTTAGCGAGTTGCGAAATTCAAACTAGGATTCGAAGGCTAAAGCTCAGACTTAGGGATTTCTAAGGCTGAAGCCTGAAGCTCATCTCGATCTTTAGTTCTCCGTTCACAATTGCCGATTCGCCGGATGGGTTTGATCGTTGAGGGATTTTCTGATTCGCTAGTCCTAGGTTCAATCTTTTGTTGAATTTGCCTCAGATTTTCAGAGCTTCTTCAGTTCTTTATCTCTGTTGATTTTAGCAGCTTCTGTTCTTCATTTTCGCCTTTCTACCTTTGACTGATCTGTGAACTCCGAGGCCTCCGAAGCTTCCTTCTCCCTTCCTCTTCAATGTGTCTAAAAAATTTGGGTGTTCTAGACATCTTGTTGGACATGTCCTTGCTGTTTCTTGATGGCTCCAACTGTGGTTTTGTTTTTTGATTTGTGTTTCAAATGCACATATCTAGTCTTATGTTACTATATTTGTTTTTTATGTTGTTTTGTAAATTATGAATTTGCTTAAATTGTGTTTTTAGATAATTTTATATGATGAATTTACTTGTTAGGCTATTTGATGTTATAAATTATGACAACTTTATCTTATAAATTATATATATAATATAATTAAAATTATTTAATTAAACGTATCTCTAACGTATCGTATCCTTAATTTTTAAAAATTAACGAATTTTCGTATCAAATACGTATCGGATCTGATACTTGTATCCGTATCGGTGCTTCACAGTTGAGTACTGAGCTGAGTATTTGTAATTCGATACTCGTCTCGAGTAATTAAACAAGCCCAAACTTGAATGGAGGTTCGGTCTTTCTAGGTCTCAAGCAGGATATGAGCCGAGTAATTTACAAACCAAATCCAAGTAGAGACCCGAATTGCTCAGCTCGATTCAATCCCTACCAATAACCCTTTGAGAAATTACCAAGAAACTAAAGTGTAAAATCAATGCTTCCATTTTTTAGCAAAGGTATCAAAACTTTTTTGTTCAATTCTTGGGACGCACAATTGTAAGAATTTTGGAAGATTAGACAAGGATTAAGAAATATATGTTATCCTCATCTTGCCAAGCTCTTTAAATAAAGTTAGAATTTTAGCAATTAGAATAAGAATAATTGATTTGAAATTGCCGCTTCATGGACCATTTTTTAACTACAGGGGTAGTCCTGCATTAATTTTGACCTACAAATTGCATATATTCATAGACAAAGCACATTAACGAAAGGAATAAATATTCAAAAATGAGATATTGAAGAATGACATAACACGAAACAAAAAATAATAGAAAATTAAACAATAACAAAAGAATTCATGCAAGGACGGAATAGGGGGAAGAAACATGGAATACTCCTACCTATGAAGCAATATTGATCAATCATTATCCAGTATAAGGCAATCAGCAGATTTAACTAACTGGCTTAGAATGAAAGATAAACTAACTAGCTTAGTATGGAGGATATCATCTAACAATGGATTAATTGAAACAATTCAGTACTCGAAGGAAGCATTGAAGAGAAACCTGTGAAAGGCGAGCGCATGTTGCCTGGGATCTTGCCAACTCTGCCTCAATTTCGCTCAAATGGGCCTCTTTCTGTGCATCATTTTCAGACAACTTGACCTTCAGCATCAAAAATAACAATCGAAAGGGATAAACCCATTATCAGAAGTGGTTTCTTCAACCCCAAGAAAGAAAATTACTGAAAAGGTAATGCTGGGGAAATTGCAGCAGCAACATACAATTTTATCCAGATAGTTCTTCAGAGTGGCATTCTTCTCACTAAGCTCTAAATCTTTTTGCTCAACCAACTCTATTAACTGCCTTTTCGACTTATGCAGCTCCCCTACCTCCGTCCTCAACCTTTCTAACTCTCCATCTTTCTCAACCTACAAATATTTCTCCAAAATTAGCACATTTTTAATCAAACCACAAAAAAATTAACAGGCATTAAAGGGTATCGTTCTTCGTACGGATTGTAAATAAAGCTGGTGCTTTTGAGCCTGAACTTCAGCGAGATCAGAAAGGTGCTGATTGAGGGTAGCTTGGAGTTGAGCATGCTGGGATTCTAGCTTTGAGAATTCAGCCGTCAGAGAGAGGTATTTCTGCTCTATGAGAGAGCAGTTTTGCTCCGCTGTTATGTCAGAAGCATCAGCCTTAGCCTTCACAGTCTCGAGCTCATTGAGGATGCCTCGGATGAAGGCGTCGGCCTTCTGCGCCACCATAGTAGCGTTGCTTGAGCACCGGGAGAATTCTTCATCGGAGATGAATAGGGGCATCTTGCGAAGACGATGTCGTAATCCGCAACGATTGAATAAATTCAATCGGAAAATCAGTGTCGAAATCAGAGAAGGGTTTCAGAAAGAGAGAGGGAAAGAAATGAAAGAATGCGAGGGAAGAGGAGAGGAAGAGGAAGAGGGATGGTTTGGAAGCCTACGGACCTACTGATCCCAACACCCAGAGTCGGCATCGGAAAGGAATGCGCGGACATATAATGAAAGTTGGATACGTTGTTTAGTTGGGCTTAGGCCCAATATATTGGATTAGTTGGTTGGCAAATTCTCTCCATTTATATAAACATTTGGTTTGGGACAAAAAGATTTTACCTATTAAACTTACTATACCGTTAAATTTTGATTTAGTTTGAGATACGTTAAACAAATATATTTGTAAATACACAAAATTATCTTTTATACTAACAATGAATTTATTTAAGACTAAACAATTTGATAATTTAATACTACAACCTTTTAGCTAAAAAAGTTTTCTATGGAAGGGAATTGGAAAAAAAGAGAGGAAATTTTTCAAAACAAATAAATATGGCTTAGGAAGCTACTACGTGGTTTTTTTTTTTTTTAGCTATCACGTGTTTTTCAAACTAATTTATATACATCTCGATTAATTTGTTTCTCTGATTAGGTCAAAAATAAATCATCCACGTCGAAATTGAGTAATTTATAAACTCAAACTCACGAAATTAATGAAGCAACACTCATCCTTGTCCACCCTTCAACCTAGTGTGTGCTTTAGGCAAATAGTTGGCTCTAATATATTTTTAGGGTTGGTTTGACACATCGTATATGATGGATAGTATAAGTTTATATAGCATATCAATCAATATAGTTATATTGTTGTCTTATCATTTCATTCGACTATATAATTTTTGTTACTATCAAACATTGTATAAAATGGGGTCAACACAGTATAAGTTTATACTATCATGTTATTGTCAAATATTATATAAGAACAAATCTAGTAGTTTTATATTATTTTGTCATTCTTATACGAAGCATCAAACAAGCCCTTAGTTGTAAATATACTTTAAAAAAAATTGTCAAAACAAAATTAGTTATAGTCTCTCAAAAACTTGAATAAACTTCTTGTAGGGCTAGATTTTAGCAAAAGCTATTTGATAAGAAGCAACTCAACTAAGTTTTCCTTCAAAACTCGAAGCCGCAAAGTGAAGGTTTTCAAGCTCCTAATTTTTTTTGTAGTAATTTTTCAAACAGTTAAAGCAAATAGAATTGATCTTCTTTGACACTCTTCCGTTTTCTTATAATATATAGTTTTTTTTTTCCCTAGTTATGTTATGGTTCCAAGTTTTGTTTCCGTTGATATTGATATAAAAAATTTAGTAAATAACAATTTTTATATGGAGTTATCAGTTATTGTGATTAAATAAAGAAAATATTGATAATTACTTATGCCATTTGGCAAAGGGATTTTTTATTTTTTTTTGGCCTGAAAACATATAATCAAAACAAAGAAAGAAAGAAAAACAGTAGGAAAAGGAAAAACTAGACAACAGCTGGAGGTTGCAGGCAAACCATCTCGGAGAGAATGAGAACAAGAGGTTTGGCAAACGGATTTAAACTCGAAATATCTTCTTTGTTGAAGTATTCAGCTACTTCAAGGATTGACATATGAATTAAAATTATCTAGTCAAGGACAATTTTGACATACAAAATGTACCTTTAACACTACTTGAACCCAGATATAATTTATTTTTTTTAAATGTACTAACCAATTGAATTAAGGTTCACAGTTGAAACCTCAACTCCAACATAACATATGTCAAGAATTTAGTAATTTCATGGTATAGGATATTCCAAGAACTCCCATGTCGACTACTATATATTATTATTACAACATTGCCTGAATATGTAAGAACAATTAAGATTGTGTTTCAGAATTTGGTGAGACCAGTATCCATTGGTCTTCTTGATTACAAACTTACAACATTGCCTTCAATAATAAGAAAGGATCAAGCATTAGCAATTACTCCTACAAACTTTGAGTTGTTGGTAATCTGTAATATAGCTCATAAGGGGATAAAAAAAACTCTGAACCAAAATCAAGTTGCAATCCACAATTTGCTCAGAATCTGATCGCAAGTAATCTGTAGTCTAACTAATCTAGTATATGAAGGATGAGCTAATTCATATTAAGATAATATGGAAGGAAGAGATATAGAGATATTGTTGGCATTAAAGAAAGTGGGCACATGGAGAAGATACTTATCTTGTTCACATATTGAAAAAGTATGCATTAGTAGGCAAACAGTACAGGAAGCACATGAAATGTATCAAACACCATTGAAATTTTCTCACCAACTCCAACATATATATATATATATATATATTGGGGGTATAATAATATTCACCCAAACCAAAAAGGTTAGAAAATACAGTAGGATAACAACCCAAATAAACAAAGCAAGAAGAAGAAAGGAGGAAGGGTGGTCCTACATTTCCTCTACAAGTATCCCACACAGGCCGGTAAAGGAAGCCAAATAATGCCAATTTTGATGGGTCACATGGACTAAAAAGCAAACTGACACCACACATGGCATTGCCTCCCAATTGCACATGCTGACTGTCTCCCAGGCCTCCCACCACTATAACACCATCCTAATCCTTTCCTCTACCTGATAACCAATCTTCTTCTTCTTCTTTTTTTTTTTCTCAACTATCTAATCAAAAGCGCACACAATCTATGACGAAAATTCTCACAGCATCTCACAAATCAGAAACATTTTTTCTCTCCTATCTATTATTATACACAAATTAACTGAAAATAGAGTTGTTAGCAAATTACATATGCAAATAAGCATACTTTTATGTTTTGAGAGCTTCTGGGTCAATCTTTGTTCATTGTTACTCAAGTTGGTCATTGATTCTATAGAGAGGGCTCTGTGGTACTTGCGCGGTTGGTTGCCAATAATGTGCATTGCAGATGCCTGTGGCAAGTGATCAGGTGATCATTTGTGAGACCAGCGGCCTGCATGAATGAATGAACCACTGTTGGACCAACGAACCTAAAACCCCTCCTAACCATGTCTTTGCTTATGCTTTCTGATTTTGATGTCTTCACTGGGATCTTGTTGCCAAACTTGAACTGAGTAGAGATGGCTTTATGATTTACAAACCCCCAAATGTATTTGTCAAATGAACCAAAATCCCTTTTGATCTGTAATGACAAAATTTGTAAAACAAGTTAGCAACCCCATTATTATGAGTGCCTTCTACGTTCGGATCTACATATTCTGCAATCATGAACTGAGATAGATCCATGCACCACACTGATTCTGTACTAACTTTTGCTACACAGTGGTTAGTTATCGAAATGGGTGGTTTATAAGGCAAATGTTGGTAATATAGGTTTTGTGATAATGTAGGGCTATGCATTAAACTCCAATGAAATTAATGAGCTCTTCAAAACGTCATTATTGTACATTTTAACATTGACACTATAATTTTTTTTTCTTTCCAACTAGAATATTCGCTTAAACCAGGCCAACCTGTAAGTTTTTGGCATAAAAGGAAAGAACAGAAAACAGATAGAAAATAAAGGGAACAGTTTGTCAAGGTTGATGCTTGCTTAATTACCTCTAAAATTTGATTAGCATTGTCGGCAACCCCTCTGACTCGGCTAATATCAATGCCATATTCTGAACTAAGAGCCACCATTTGTTTATCCGTTAAGTTGGCAACAGTTTCTGCATCAAATCCTGAGAATGCATTCCTGGTAAATAGAATCCAAGAATTTGTTAATTTCCTCTATTACAACAGAAAAGGAAACGTCATAAAAATAGTATGATACTTATCAACCTTAAAATAAAAAACCCACCTGAAATCTTGGCGTTTCTTCAAGATTGAGGTCCAATCTGAGCCTACTTGAGCAACACTCAGAACTAGCAGTTCAAACAACATCCTGCAATGAAGGCAGGGTATTAATTATAAGTCATGTGTTTGTGTATTTATGCTTGTCTGTGTGTTGTGGAGGGTGAGGGTGGGAGTCTTACTTGTCATCATGAACAGGGACTCCCCATTCTTCATCGTGGTAAGCAATATAGATAGGATCTAAGCACCAAAAAGGAGACACAGTAAGCATAATACATTCCATGTTCAAATTAAACATCAATAACCAAAGGGTATATATACATATATATATGTATGTAGGTATACTAAATCTTTATTATAATGAAAAATACCTGAATTAGATGTGATAAAGCTGCATCTCTTCTCCTCCTCAGTTGCCTTTGTTGAGGGAGTGATTGAAGGATCAAGAGGTGTAAAACTCTCAAACTTGGCAGACTTTGATCTTCCATAATGGGCAATTCTCACTTTTCTTTGTGCCTGTTGAAGTGCCATCTGCTCCCTCCTCACAGCAGCAATGCTTCCTGGGGACTCAGTAATCAAAGAGGAAGAATAACTCAAGGAAGCCTCAATAGAAGCAGAAAGTCCACCTCCATTACCAAAACCTCCTTCATCACCAACACTACCCTTGAAACTCTTTGATTTCTTTCTCTCTAAAGTTGGAGTTTTTATTGAATTTCTAGGGATTACAATCTTTTCTGAACTTGAATTCAACCCATTACTCTCATTGCCTCGCTTAATAGCTGGAGGTCTTGGGGATTTTGACTTGGGTGAAATTGGAGGTGTCAACGAAGTTTTAGTGGGAAGAGTTGGTGATGGAGGTGATATTGGTGAAACTTTCTTAATTGAATTACGCCTTTCTAGACTAGTAACACGATTACAAGTTGGTTGAAGAACAGGACGGCCATTGATACGAGCAACCATGGGAGTGGGTGAGGCTTCAATTCCCACAGTCACTTTGGCTTTAGAGCTGCACATCTCCTGCTAGGAATGAAGAAAAAAATTGGAAATATGTTGCTGGGAATGTAACACAAGCACAAATGGGTATGACACTGTTGGGATGGTGATGAAGAAGTTGATGAAGGAGTGAAGGAGAGAGTAAGGAAGGGATGTGGGGTTTTATAAAGGTAAGAAAAGGTAGGAAGGGACATATAAAGGAGAAGCTTGTAACATGGGGAGGTGGGAATCTGCCATACAACCTCTTGTGAAGGGCATTACTTTTTGCAAACTAAACCACGAGGCTCACTATTTTGTCTATGTGACACACACTTCTTACTTGGCCATTTGGCAAATGCCTCTAACTAATTCTCATTATTATTTTCTAATATCATTCTTGAATAAGGAGAGAATCAAGGAAGCTTATAAGAGGATTCGTTGGGTGAGTTATTACAAATTATAATCAAATAAACTTACTTTAGTGTTTTTTAATAAAATTATTATTAAATTAATTTTAACCTCTATTGTTTTCAATGAGATTATACGTGCATATTTCTCTTCTCTTTTTAAAATTTACACAAATATAATATTATTTACAAAATAATTAATTAATTATGACATCATTCTCAAGAATCTGATAAAATTAAATTATATTTTCATTAATGATAAAGATTTATTACAATAAAAAAAATTATCATGAAAACTTCTCTCATTTTTACTATATTTTTTATATTTGTGTGCACTCTGTTCCCTAGGAATTAAGCTGGAGTGGTGGATAAGGAAGATAACAATGCAAGAAAAAGACCAATCATTTGGTCTATTCTTTTTATCTGTGTGTGTGGAATCTTTCTCTCTCTAAGAGATGTTTTTGGGTGTGGGGGAATTGAAGGCCACATGAGAGACACCATTTTCTAATTAAGCTTAAACTCATTAACCTTTTAAGGTGATCAGCATAAACTAAGAATGCTTCTGAGATTGAAGTTAATGGTGTTCTAAGATCAGCTTTTCTGAGGTTTTGATGACACTAACTGAAATATTTATTTATATATACTTTACAGGTGATCAGGACTGAGTTCCATATATATGTTCTGAATTTGTAACACTGATGATCATTAACTTGTAATCCACACTACTAGGGAAGTCCTTTCCTGTGCATGTAATGTCAACTAAGCTACAATTCAATGATATAATTTTACATAATTAGCACATATTATACTGTACTTAATTCAAACATCAGTAATTAAATTGATGTGAAAAATAAAAAAACCACTGATAAAATTGTTACAATAGTTTTTTTGAATTTGAAGTGTAATTATTTTTATTATAAGTTTGTGCTTATTATGATCCTTGTTTAATTCTTAAAAATTCTTCTATAATTTTATATAAAATGATGGTTCAACATTAACAGTATAAGATAAAAATAATTAATTATATCACTATTCAAGAAATCATTCTAGCTTTTTTAACCCTCTAAATTTTCATCCAAAAACATTACTTCTACTTTGTTCCTCAAATTAATAGAGCAAGATGAATCTGGAAAACCTTGCTTCCAAGTTAGGAATCAATATAATTCAACCCAAAACAAAAAGAGGAAGGTAATATATATTACAAAGAGAACTCGATCAACTACATTTTCAACAGAGAATATGCAAAACTAATAAGTTAATTTATTTAAATGTCTTTGGTAACACTTAGATATCATATAAAAACTTAGTATATATACCTACAAAATGTGGTTCAAGTAGTAAGATAAATTTGAGTTCAGCAGCTGAGGGATGTCTACAATGTCAGGTGTTTGAATCTGCAGAAAAACACTTGTAGGGAGGAACAACTTAGGCTCACACTCAAAGAGTGTAAAAATATTTATTAAAAAACAAAAAACAAAAAACCAAAACAAAACAAAAAACTTTGCATTAACACGCATTAAAAATATTCAAAGACAATTAACTGCCTCTTACTAAAAACATTAATATTCTGCCAACCCAAACCGCTACGCTACCACATCTCATTACCATTACTAACATTGCTACCACCATAATGCCTTGCCCCCATATCTTGACATTGCTACAATGCATTAGCAATATATATCATTGGTGCTGCCTTAGCCTTGCCACTAGGGCACTACCTTAACCTCATTAGTCCAACCAACAATACCACCACCATTATCCCTTCCAATATCCTCAACCATTGTTGTATACTTAAAACAAAACACTAATTCCAAATGATAAGCATCTTTTGCAGAATTTGTTGAGTTTAATATTCAACTATGGTTCTGTCATGTGGCTATATATGTTAAACCACTTAATTATTACATTCATTTTTCCTAATCACTTCGTGTCACCGACCACCACATGATAATTTCTCCACGTGATTGATCATGATTGAAGAAGAAACTCATTGGTTTGCACCTTCCTATATTATTTCTAATTTATACCATTTTCTTTGTAAATTTTTGGTGTTGGGGATGAGTTTTAGAATAATTCACCTACCTTTATTCTAAAATCAATTAGGATTTGACATTTGGACTAGCTTGATGATATACTTTTATTGCACGAGTGAGACATCCCATGTGATTACTAACTACGCGTTTCATTGTTATTCATCAATAATTAGTGCTAATTAATATTGACAAATTAATTAAACAAGTATAATTTAAATTAGATGACATGTCAATTTGTGACATAAAATTGCAATTAATATACTTTTGAGTTATTGTTGATCTCATAAATTTTTCTTAGAAGAAAAGGCATGTAATTCTCATTTCCTTGAGGCTTCCTTTTTGAATTAGTTATTGGGACATTTGTAGTTTATTTCATAAACTATCATTCAAAACATAGTACTCTCATAAACTATACATTAGACATATAATTTATTTTTTACAGTTATAATTAAGAAATAACTATAATTATCTAAATTAACTTAAAAAATACTAAATTACCTTTATTATAATTTTTTTTACATCTTTCATTATATTTTTATTTTTTTTAATGAAATTAAACTCTTTTTCATTTTCCTAACCTGCTTTGTTATTGTAGGTCTTATAAGTTCTTTTCTTACAGGGGAAGGCGCATATGATTGTCATTTCCTTGAGGCTTCCTTAATTTGAATTTGTATTTTGTTTCAATTTTGGAATATTATCGTGACATTCTTTTTTCTTTTTTTCTTTTTTTTCTTTTTTCCTTTTGAAAATCAAAATTCATAATTCGTATTCCAGCCAATTAATTTGGGAATAAGATTTATGAGAAATAAGAGGTGAAGGCTAATATATATCAAATATTAAGAAAAGAAAAATGAATAATTCAAATTCTCCAATTTTTTTTTTTCAAGGATAGGACGTTTTTACACACTAATGTTTACTATTCTTCTTTTCTTAAACTTAATTTTATTAGGGTTGATGCATGAAAAGGTGTTGTTTTTGTTTTCTCATCTTCATTCCATTTTATGAATAGGCAAAAGATTAAAAATAAAAAAATATTCTAAAACATGTTCAAAAAATATGTTTTTCAATAACAATTGAATGAAAATTATTCCCTTATGCGAAAAATATAAGTAAATTAGGGAACGAGTAAGCATTATTGGATGTACAACCATGGTGGGCAACAGGGCCAGGAATATTTACTTGTCATGTATGGTATTGAACAAAAAGGATGATATAGTTTACTTTAATGCCACCTACATTATGTTATTTCATGATCCAAGAAAAGAAAAAGTACAATAATCCCCTCAATTATTTTGTACAACATATTTAGTTCTATATATCTCTTTACCTAACTATAACTATAGCTACACACGATTACCCTTTATTTTTTTGTCAATTTCGTCACGTAATTTACAAACTTATTCAATCCGTGCAACATGTTTTGTAAAGGATTTCTTTTTTCAATGACTTTAAATTTGATCAATCTTTTATATAATGTTTTAAAAACTGAACCGTTAATCTATTCAAAAAATTATTAGATTTTGAGTTATTAGTTCAATTGGGGGATTAGACCGATAGTCCAACTAGATGACGTTATAAATATATCTAATTGTGGATTTAAATATTCTACTTATTATATAATGTTTCACTAATTCTTAATACAAGTAATATATTTATTTTTTGGTAAATGGTTCAGTTCAATCGACTTAACATTGATTTTATCCATTCTTTCGGTTTTTACAGTTCTTATTGGTTTTAACTGATACAACCACTAAATTGGTTCTTAAGTTTAATTCGGTCTAATTTATCACTCGGATGATGGTCCGATATGATTTTTAATACATTGTTTTTATGTCTAATTATTCATTTCTATTTCTCTATAAAAGAAGAAATAATAAATTAGATAGAGCGAGACTAAACTTAAGAAAATTCATTTATTAATCAAATAAATAAGCAGAAGAACATATTTTCCCTTATACTCTCTTTGCACATAACACATGAGTAATCCCTCCAGACATAAGTGTCAAGTCTTAAGTGAAGAAAGGAGTTGGAACAGATTTGGATCCTCTCTTATATGCAACATGAGTCATGTTCGAGTGAGAAATACATCAATCACCTCTCAAAGTATATCTAATTCAAAAATATATTCAAATTTTAAATAAATTGCTTGAGTTTGTCTCTCTCACATGTGATAAAATTATATTTTAATAGAATATGAGAGAATATGAATCCGAATCAATATTAAAAAAAAGATGAAAGCAATATTTGTATATTTAAATAAAATGAAAAGGATAACAATATCCAGCCTGGTTAATACCTCTAGATTCTAGTGTTCTTGTTAAGGCCCATTCTGGCAAGTCCAATTCAGCCGCAGAGATGGTAGCCCAATAAGATGCTGAAGTGTTTCCTCAAGGCCATGAAAATATCACAGCTCTGCTTGAATTTTTTGAAGCTAGGTTCGGCTAATTTGAAGACCACTTTCGCTTACAAATTTATTTTCTTCTTATTCATATGGGAA
Source organism: Quillaja saponaria (assembly GCA_029379385.1). NCBI lineage: Eukaryota > Viridiplantae > Streptophyta > Magnoliopsida > Fabales > Quillajaceae > Quillaja > Quillaja saponaria. The sequence goes on along the minus strand of CM055605.1, from coordinate 7,666,704 downwards.
TTATTTTTATTTTTTTTTGTAATGTGAATAGTTTAGAAACAAATATTAAAATTACATTTTATAAAAAAAAAATTGCATTTTCTTTTGCTTTTCTAATAATACTATATACTATATATATGATATAAAAAAAATCCCAAAAGCCAATTGTTAATATTTAGGAGGACATGAGATAACTAAACACTACCTTGTTTATTGTTAAATTAAAATTATTTAATATTTATTATAGTGATCGATAATAATTTTAAGACAAAAAAGCTATTTTTATCTCTAAAAAATAATCAATTTATATATTTCATCTGTCAATGCTCAATTCATCATTCAAGTTCTTAAAAAAATAAAATATCAACTTATCAATTTCGTTCTCTTTTTTTCCAATGATTAATTTATCAATTAAGTCCTTAAAGAATTTTAGGTTATCAATTTCGTCCTTCACAGTTAGATTTTATCAATTGAATTCTTAAAAAATTCAATGTTATCAATTTCCTCACTCCACATTTTTGACTAATTTGAGAACTTAACAAAAAAAAGATTCATTTGACAAGTGAAAAGAAACAAAAATGATTATTTTTTACTACTAAATGTGCATGTAACATTTAGAATATAAGATTGAAAAACTTTTTTTTGATAAAATAAAAAAAAAAAGATTGAAAACTTTATATTAACACATTAGTTAAATCTTAATTTTATAATCTCAAATTTATTCACATAGAGACAAAATGTTAACTAAAATAATAAATGCTAGTTTGGTACGTAAGAATGATCATTTTATTTTATGCATAATTTCATGGAATGAATATTCTTTCGTTTGGTACATTTTTAATCTCAGAATACTCATTATATTTCGGCCATTTTATTTCATAAAAGTATGAATTCTCAAACCTACCTAGAGAGGTTGGATTGTTCATTCATACTTATAGAGAATCAGTTTAGTTCAGTTAAATAAAATAAAAAATCATCCAATCACATAAAATAAATAATTAAATAATAAATTAAATATTAATATAATATTATTATTATAAATTAATTAATTAATATATTTAATTTAGTAAAATGATAAAAATATCATTTATATCATATATTTTGTTAAGTTTTTGTTATGGAATTTCTCTTTGCATTGTTACAGTTAATCTGATTTATTCTTATTGAAAGTTTTAAATCTTGGAAGTCATATAAACAACAATTTTAAAATCACGTAGCACAGTTCTCAGATCTGGAAATGGTGCTGGTGATGTGACCGATGTTGGTGGTGATGTGACCGATATTGGTGGTTATGGAGGTGAGTTTTTAATTTTAATTTTTCATTTTAAATAAGACTTTCTTTTCTATTTAATAAAGAATTTGAGGTTTTTTAGGTTAAAAAACAAAGTACCAGTAACGTGGCAATCACTTATTCGCCAATTAATTCACGTGAGTTGGGCACTTCATATAACCTTTAGCCACGCGTGTTTTTATTTGTACACGTCAGACACATTAAATTGGACGACGAATGTCATCACTCATCAGGGATGTAATCAAATCAAATCATTAATTAATTTTATTATATTTATTGTGACTTTTGCTAACCAATAAAGAAACGCCACATAAGAAGTGGCGGAAATAGTAGAAGTGGTAAAATGAAAAGCGTAATCATTTTTTGAAGAAAGGGGAGATCCATCCAATCCAAATTCAACAAAAAGGAAAGGATCCAAATCCAATTCAAAAGGACTGAGAGTGAGGGAGGATCTGCTATGGCGAGGAAGGCACTACTGATCGGTTGCAATTACCCAGGGACGAAGGCTGAGCTCAAAGGATGCATCAACGATGTGAAGAGGATGTACAAATGTCTGATTGACCGTTATGGATTATCCGAGGAAGATATCACCATCTTGATTGATACAGACGACTCCTACACCGAACCCACCGGCAGGAACATCCGATCCGCTCTTAATAAACTCATCCGATCAGCAAAACCAGGAGACTCCCTCTTTGTCCACTACAGTGGTCATGGCACGCGCCTCCCTGCTGAGACCGGCGAGGACGATGATACCGGCTACGATGAGTGCATTGTTCCCTCTGATATGAATCTCATCACCGGTTCAAACCCTTTTAACTTTCTCTTTATTTTTCATTTAATTTAGTTTTTTTATTTAATTATTTGTTAATAATTCAATTCATTTGGCAATGGGATCTGACTTTTCTGTTAACTCTGGGATTGATGACTGCATGTTAGGCTGTCTCTTATTCTGAAATCTTCATGTGAAAAAGTGAAAGTTTGTCTGTTTATTTAGGATTTGGTTTCTGGGTATGCAGAGATGTGATCTGGGTGTTTCTGTTTTGTGTTTGAACAGATGATGATTTCAGGGAATTTGTAGACAGGGTCCCTCGAGGTTGTAAGATTACAATTGTATCTGATTCATGTCACAGTGGTGGACTCATTGATGAAGCTAAGGAGCAGATAGGAGAGAGCTCTAAGGGTGAAGACGATGATGAATCAGGTTCTGGCTTTGGATTCAAAAATTTTCTGCGTCAAAAGGTGGGAGATGCATTTGAGTCTCGGGGGATTCATGTCTCTGGATTGCATCACCATAAACACAAAGATGATGATGATGAGGATAGAGAAGTTGAGATTGCAGAAGGAGAGTATGGGTATGTGAAAAGTAGGTCTCTGCCTCTTTCAACTCTTATAGATGTGCTCAAGCAGAAAACCGGGAAAGATGACATTGATGTCGGAAAATTGAGACCCACCCTTTTCGATGTCTTTGGGGAAGATGCTACGCCTAAGGTGAAGAAGTTTATGAAGGTTATTATGGACAAGCTCCAAAATGGTGAAGGGGGGAGTGGAGAAAGCAGTGGATTTCTGGGGATGGTGGGAGGTCTAGCACAACAGTTCCTCAAACAAAAACTGGAAGACAATGATGATCAATATGCAAAACCTGCTTTGCAGACAGAAGTGGGTAATAAGCATGAGGTTTATGCCGGATCAACCAAACGCAGCCTGCCTGATGGTGGAATTCTGATAAGTGGCTGTCAAACTGACCAGACTTCAGCAGATGCTAGCCCTGCAGGAAAATCTCATGAAGCTTATGGGGCTCTTAGCAATGCAATCCAGGCAATAATCTCTGAAACAGATGGTTCAGTTTCAAACCAAGAACTTGTTCTCAAGGCTAGGGAGAAATTGAAAAAGCAGGGTTTCACTCAACGGCCTGGCCTTTATTGCAGTGATCACCATGTTGATGCTTCTTTTGTGTGCTGAATATATAGTGAGAAAGCGAGAGAATAAGTTGTGGGTTTGTATGTGTTTCAGGTGTGTAATGTTTTCAGACTTCCTTCTTTCTACCTTTTGTGTTTAACCAATCTTGAACAAAAGGAAACTTTATCTATTATTTCACTTAAAACTATGGTAATTGATTCATAATTGTTCAGCCAGAACTACATGCAATACAGCCTAGTTACCTGTTGTCATTAGCTTGACATTTATAACTATAACATACGAAAATATATGCCAAAAATGGGAAAATGAACTCTCACTATAAATAAGAGTGCACAATTTGGTTGCGTGATGCAGAGAATAACCTGTAATCTAAAATTTGTCATGAAGCTTGAGCTGTTTCTTAAATCAAAATCTGCCCAGACATTTCCATGACGTTCCACCTTCCTGATGGCTGCAATCAGTTGCCACTTTGCAAAAACACAAAAGGGGCAAAAATTAGGGACTCATCTCAATCATCAATTTCTCTAACCCACTGTTTGTCTGCAATCATGATTTTGTACACAAAATTACATTGGTCTCTTAGGTAGTTGTCTAAAGAAAATGAACTAGAAGAAAATTAAATTGATACATGAAGTTGGAATTTAGAAGCTTTCACAATTATGGTACAAAATAATCTCAAGAACTTTGCCCATCATATTTTCAATTTCCTTCATTTAGGCTTGATGAATTAGGAGCCCTTGCATATTCTTAAAAGACTTCATGTATAAAGTAAGAAATGTAAAATGCATTGTGAAAAAGATGAACTCTAGTATTGAAAAATGAAAACAAGCAAAAAAAAAAGAACATAAGATGTATCGAGGTTCGGATCAATCTAGCTTACGTCCTCACTGAAGAGAATGAAATTTACTATTATATTCTTGGAGAAAATACACATGTCTAGCTTGAAAAAAGTCCAGAAACCCGAAAGTTAACTGCCTTTATATTTAGGCTACAAGAAAGACAAACCCTCTTGGCCCATTCCTCTGTTTCATGAATTGAAATTTATTTTTCAGGGTCACTCTGAGATTGTAAATATCCAACAGGTGACACCGCGAAACTTTGGTCTAACCGGATACACAAGACAAAAACACAACACCATATGTCCATGTGCCTGTATGTGTTGAGAGAAAGGCAAGGAGAACCTCTAAGCAGACTAAACTGCTGCATTTGGAACAAGGAGCCCAACAATTCGCTGGTTGTCTGTAGTAGTTTTTATACTACCGCACGGATCTGTTTATGGCTAATGCGGGACTGGAAAGAATGTTATGTGCAGTAAATATCTTGTCACAAGGAAATATTTTTGTAACCATTGACATGTTAGCAGGTACTCCCAATCACGAAAAATATTTGTCATCATTAAAGCCACAACCAAAGTAAACATCCCCCCCAATTTGAACAAGCTGCCCCAAGTCACCTCAAAATGCAACCTCTCTATAAGCAGAGTTCCTTTTAAGGGCCAAGTACACTATAACAAATTGTAATAGGTACACGTCAAACTGAACCAAAATTCATTGAAGTGTGGAAGGTAGAAAATAGTGGCACAAAAATAACTATACATTCTTATTTCTTTTCCGGTATTGTTTAGGAGGACTTCTAGTACTCCAACCTAGCACATTATTTTCTCTTAACAAATTCCTTTTCTTATAAAATAATACCAGCTACACATGCAAAGTTGCCAAGATTACAATTGGGCCCACGCATGCACTGCAGGTAGAGATAAAAATAAACCAAATGAAAAATAAGTTAAGAGAAAAACATTTTCCCATGTCATCTTATGAAATGGGCATACTTTAATAACTTCAGAAACCTTGATAAGGACAACGAAGGTGACATTTTATTCTTTTGAACAAGTGAAAAACAGTGACAATTTATCTAAGGCTACTGCAACTGGCAATCCATGAACTCAACAGGTAGTGGCATTTACGTTATGCTAGATGACAATATATACTAAAGTATAATCATAGAGTTATAAAATGCAGGCATAACTACCAACAATTTTTCAACATTTCAAGTATACACGATGCAAACCCACATCCCAGAATAAATCAGGTGTGTAAACATCCATTCAAAGTTCAAACTGATATCTTGATATGAGTAGGTAACTACTGAATTACATACCTAGCAGAGCAGAACTGCAGAACTGAATCAGAGTCAAGATCAAAAGAAATGAGAATTAGTCAATCACTCAATTGCCAAGGAGAACCTTGACTTCTTGTGTGTGCACACGTGCAAGTGGTCTAGAGTATCAAAAGGAATATCCTTAAAATAATATAATTCCCAAAACGTCATTCACACTCCCGCGCCAAGATCAAAAGAAATGAAAATTAGTCAATTGACAAGGAGAACCTTGACTTCTTGTGTGTGCACACGTGCAAGTAGACAGAGTATCAAAAGGAATATCCTTAAAATAATATAATTCCCAAAACGTCATTCACACTCCCACACCCTTGGTCATTTTAACTGTAAATTTGATCTTTAAGAAAAAGAACACATAAATGCAGTATGGTCTGGCTTGTAAAACTTATCAAGGGATCAGATCAATCCGGGAATTCGGGGAGTCTAAAAGTTGATATCCAGATGGTTAGATATCAAGATTGTCAGTGCCTTCCCACTCAGCATTCTGTTTTTTTCTAATTGGGACCTGATATTCCAGACTTCCAGTGTGGATCTTTCAGAAACACATTCCAGATTTGACAACAAAATATAATTATATATCCAATATAAGTAACTTTGACTGAGGATATATATATGTATATATATACACACTATTCTTTAACCATAAAAGAAAAGAATTATTTATCTAAAAGAAAAAGAAATCTATTAAAATTATGTATCCAGTACGATAGTGATTTCCACAAATACATCGTATAGTTATAGCCAGCTAATCCTAATACTAAGAGAATAAGCATCTCAGTTTTTAATGGGCAAAAGAAATAACTATTTTGTATATCAGGGGGCAATCCCAAAAGCCGATTGAGAAATCTTCTAACATCATACATGTCCGAATCAACTATTGACCCAGAAAGCTTTCCAGGATCTTTACCATTAACTATGAACGTAGGCACTTGAAAGTCACAAACAAGAAAAGTAAGCATAGAGCTGTTCAACAGAAAAGTTTGGTATAACAAAAATGATACTGCATTCTTACAGTCAACAGTCATCAATAAGACATAGTTGCCAAACGTAAGTTAACAAGGTCTGACAGGAGGGAGAAAAAAGCATAAAAACTGTGTCCCTAGTTGTAGCAGAGAATATTGGCATAGAAATAATTATCAAGAGCTGTGTCCCTGACTATTCCTACAGATACAAGAGCAGCTTTTTCCTTCCCAATAAAATCTTGGATTGTATCTGGTTTCTCAGATGAACATCCCAGAGGTACAACTGGCAGAGAATCCTTGAAACCTAAATTTAATTACTACCTACTAAAACTTAACATGTAAGGAAGGTATATTTATCACATTCAAAAGAAACTCAAGCAACCTCCTCCATTTTTCCTCCATGCATAAAAATCAATGCCCTCTTTCCATAAGCACTATCATAATTATAAGCACTTAAAGATGGTCCAGCCCTGCAGTACATCCATCCACATAGTGACAGACAGGGAAGCCAAAAATATTTTACAATTTATTTTCAATACTCATCTAGAAACAGAAGAACGGATAAATATGGCTTACCTGCAATCTCCTTGTGTCAAGGCTCGAAGAGATTTTAATCTTTCGGAAAATTTATAATTTCCAAACAAGCAATCTAAAGAAGAATGGCTATAAAGCAAAATTTATGATGTCCTTGGAAAAGAGAAATTTATATTGAAAAGAGATTCTTAGATGAAAAGAAATTCACATACCTAAAAGGAAAATTAGAAAAGGAAGGACAAAAACCATCCAAGATAATAGCAATATCTGAATGAAGAGAAAACTCAACTCAACTAAGTTTTAAATCCCAAATTAGTTGTGGGTCACCTATATGTATTATTTTCCTCCGTTTGCATTGATTCATGACATAACTTTTAGTGATGCCGAGAGCAATCATATCATTCTCAAACACTTCTCCCTATATCATTTTTAGCCTCCCTCTACACCTACACCAGGTTACCTTTTTTAAGTACAATATCCACTGGCTTAAGTTGGATACGTCCAAATCACTGCAAACGATTCTCTCTTATTTTCTCTTTAATTGGTGCATCCTCCACCTTCCTACGTTTCTCTTAATTTTGTATTCTATATTTTTTTTACGTCCTGTCATTCATCTCATCATTCACATTTTAACCACTCACATCTTATTCAAGAGTTATTTCTTAATTGTCTAATATTCGAAACCATACAACATGACCGGTCTCATGGCCATCTCAAAAAAGATTTCTTTAAACATATTCGAGATTTTAAGATCATATAAGACTCCCTCATCCAACCTGTTTTAATTCTATGGCTAACATCATACTCTATTGCTCCATCTCTTTGTAAGAAAGAACCTAAGTACTTAATCACTCCCTTCGTCGAGAATTCATGGTCGTCTAAAACCATTTCAATCGAACGTCTACTAGTCTGGCTCAAGTTACACTTTTTATACTCAGTCTTCGTCCGACTTAACCTAACTACATGAGATCTTTAGATTCTAACATATCCCTCCATAATTCTAACTTATAATTTTGGCCTGCTCTAGTCTTTACAACAATGTCATCGGAAAACATCATATACTATGGAACCCTATCCTAAATGACATATATAAGCTCGTTCATGAGTAAAGCAAATAGATAAAGGCTTAAAGATGACCCTTGATAAAATTTTATTGTGATTGGGAACTCTCTAGTTATATCATCTACAATCTGTATACTAGACATTACTAATATGACCCTTGATGAAATCTTATTGTGATTGGAAACTCTAAGGTCATATCATTTATAGTCTGTAAACTAGTAATTACTCCCTTAACCTTTATACATATCCTTAATCACTTCTACATATTTAGCAATACTATCTTCTTCACAAAAGCCCACTACAAGACTCTCATCGGCACCCTTCCATATGCATTTTCTACATTAATAAAAACCATATAGAAATCTTTTTTCTTTTCTCTATATTTCTCCATTAATTGTCTAAGTAAGAAAATAGTCTCGATCGTAGATTTTCTCAACATAAACCCAAATTGATTCTCTAAAACTATTGTTTCCTTTCTAAGCCTACACTCAATCAATCTCTCTCAAAGTTTCATTATATGACTCGTAAGTTTTATACCCTGAGAATTATTACAACTTTGTATATCCTCTTTATTTTTAAAAGAGGAAAAAAAAAACTTATCTTCTTTTATTATATCTTTGGAGGGGTTTATAGGTTCAAATAATACATCATTCATTCATATAAGAAGGCCAAAATAAGGCAGCAAGCCATCAATGCTGGAGTTGAAAAGTGATACCATACGGGCCAATAGGAAAATCCCAATTCATTCGGCCTTTCAATACAATCAAATAGAAAGCCCCAAGGGCGCCATATTCTAGTCTAGGAGCCCAAACCATATGATTGAATAAATCCTCCTCTGTTTGTTGCAGCATGCTTATACTTGGACTAATGGTAGGGTGGGGTGGATAATAAAAAAGAGAGGATTGATAAAAATAAAAAAATAAAAAAAATTTAAACAAAGTACTTAGGCTCTAAAGTTCAATTACTTCAAAAATAAATCCAATCATAGTGAAACCAATCAAATCCTGATCCATCAGTTCAAAGAAAGTAAAGTACTTGACTAAAAAGACTTACAAGCTAGGAAGCATGGATATGTGCATATAGTAGGAGTGTCGGTGTCGGATACGTATCCGACACAGATACACCTAGGATACGGCTGGATACGTATCCAATAAGTATCAAAAAAAATATTTTATTTTTTAAATTTTTTTAATATTGGATACGGAGTAGATACGGCTTGAGACAAACTCAAATACGGCTGGGAAATGCTAGTCTCGTTTTTTTGGATAATAACTTTCTAATTTTTGAGCTTGAATCTCACTAACAAACGGCTGCAAATTCTTCTTCCTCCTTCGACCTACATTTTGTTCCTCTTTTGATCCTTCTTTGCCCGTTGCATACGATTCCGGGTGATGCTGGATTTCGAACCCTCTTTTAGCACTCTGCAAATGAAGATGAACCCCATGAACTCCATATATGAACCCCAGATTTGAAAGGATGCTTCCTTCTTTCTCGATGCAGATAATCTCTATTTTCTTTGGTTTGTGCAAAACAATGCTTTTTGCATTAATTACAATGTATGGACTGAATTATCTTTGGGCCACCATGGGCTTAGTTAGTTACTTTATTTATATTTTTAAGTTGGGTTGGATTTTAAGTTACTCTTTTATCCCATAATTCCTATTACAATTTTTTTTCTAAGATTCTTACTACAATTTTTTGTTATATGTATTATGTTATTTATATATCTTATTATTTTTATATAAACATACTTATACTTCATAGATATTTCTTTTACTTTTATAGTTATATTCTTTTTATATATAACAAATATCTAAAAATTTATTTAATTTAACTTATCCTAGACGTATCATATCCTAGTTTTTTAAAAATTGTCGTATCAGATACTGTATCTGTATCCATGCTTCATAGCTTACAAGTCTCCTACAACTTTATCTTAATTACATAACATTCTATTATTCATCTCCAACCAAAACCACCAAAGCATGCTTCAAACAAATCCCATGGCAACACTGTAAGGAGTCCATTATCCAAGCAAACAAATTATGGAATGCAATCATATAGTCAAATAGTCTCTATCAAATATCCAGTGAAAATTCTGGCACCTTAAGTGTTATTGATTGTATAATTGTATGTGTATGCAAAGAACCAAAGAACCAAAGGTCCAAAACGTTGGTCATATTATTTCAAAGTCTTACCAAATTGACTCTGCTACCTAGACAGATACTACAAATCCTTTTTATAAGTAAAAGTTCAATAAAACACCACCAAGAGTGAACCCAAGTACACAAGAGAAATACGAGGCTTACCTCCAAAGGGCCAAAGAAAAACAAAAACAATATAAGACAAGCAATCAGCCATTTAATCTCAAAGCATCTAAAAAATCCTAGATAAAGCCAAAAAGTAGAAGGAAATTTGAATAGTCACCCACGAAAAGATTTCTTTAGTTCCTCCTTTGTTTTCTCTATGCCTTGGAAGCAGTATCAACATTCTAAACCACAAGATCCCCCGAGCCCATCACACATTCATGCCATTTCCACCTAAGACATTATACAACCTAAAAGAAAGTTCCATGCTCTTACATATTCTATGGCCCATCAAATATTAAAAATGAGGGCCAAATACCAAGCACAGTCCTACCCTAAATTAGGTCCTAGCAAACTAGATTTTTTTTTTTTCCCAATCACAAATGAGATCAATCTTCATCAAGACAAAACATCTTCAAATTATTGTCTAGGGAAACCACCAATTTGTTTTATGCAGCATCCTGATAGATACCTTTCTCTATCATATTTTCTGTTCGCAACTCTTGAGAATGAAACATCAAAACTCCTCGCCGCCATTGTCAATTCCTTTCGGAAACTATTGTCCCCCTACTTTGAAATGTACAAATTTTGCTATAACAAGGTTTCCCAACCCATTTAACCTAGCTTGCCAAAAAAATAAAAAAAATAAAGACAAGACCACGGATCAAATCAATCAACGGAGAGTCAAACCCAAGGCAATAAAAACCCTCACAAGCATATTTCATATCTTTAAGTAGTTGAGTTACAGCACATTTTACTTCCTCTTTGTATAGCTTGTCCTTCCATCTTCTACTTATACTTAATGTCCTTCTATCACCATTACGATTTATAGTCTATCCTGCATTTCAATCGATGCTATTGCTAACTTGCCTCGTGTACCGAGCAACATATGCTAGAACAACCATGTTGAAGTCATTACACATATATGTTCCGATCCGATGATAATTAGCAACACAATTGCAGTTAAAAATTTGATAATTAAATAGTTTCAGCGATACAGAGGTCCTAGAAAGCATCATGTGAGTACTGAGTCAAACTGATGGAAAACCAACCTCGTATCTTCCTGAGGACGTGGTGCCACCGTGAGGTCAGCCGCACAAAGCGGGCAAGAGAACTTGTCCTAGCCATAAGGCACATTGAGGATTGCCTTGCTAACAAGCACAAGCCAGCTGGAACTTGGTGGGATCAGTGCCACGAGCCGGAACCTGTGGCTGCTGCATCGGTGGAACAAGAGTGGATCAGGCGGCGGAGGCACCGATAGCTGAGCCATATCCAATCAATTACTCAGTCACCCCTCAGCTATTTACTGTAAAATTTGGTTCGAAGAAGATCAAACCTTGGAAGAGGGTTAGACTAGAGCGCCAAATGGCTTGGGAAATTGTTTGTTGGGCAAATAGGTCTCTCTCTCTCCCCTTAAGAAATGTTGCGTGAGAAGCTGGGACCACACGAGCTATATTATATAATTTAATTTTTAATATTAAGCAAAAGTAAAGTTACTTTTCTTTACCGTCTCAGTCAAACCTTATCTATAAGTCATACTTTTAGTATGTTCATTAGGTACACCACCCCACTTCTGAGTAGCTAGGTGCCCTGCCTACGTGGATCCCTTTCCAGCCCAACACTTATAAAGTGACTGAAAAAGCAGCTGCCATGTGTTTTTCATTTTCTCAGCCAAAACAGGCTAACCGGGTAGAGTCCAAAGAGCCCATTTTATAATATTTGCATCTTTTCCTCTATAATTTATAAATTGTATTTTTTTGCCCCAATTTTAACTCTTTCAATCCTACTTTAATTTTTCCAACCTCCTTATGTTTTACTGTAAACGGATTTGGCAATCATTAATTGAAAAATAGAAGTTAATTAATTATTTTTTATAAATAAGCCTTTAATTAATCATAATAGGGACTAACTACAAAATGATTATTTTTAACAATTTAAACATTAATATTTATAATTTTAATCATCAGTTACTAATTAAATTTCACCAAATTTGTCATTAGTATTTATAAATTTACACTAATTATTTCTTAGGATCAAATTTTTAAAATTTTCTACTGATTAGTGATATCACTAATTTAATTTTTAAATTTGATCAAATTCAAATTCAAAATATAGGAGTGGTGCTCTAAGGATTCTTAACGCTAAGATCTACTGACTGATAACATCACTAATTCAATTTATTTTTTTAATTAATCATTAATTTTTTAAGTTTGATCAAATTCAACCTTATCATAACTCAAAATATAAGAATGGTACTCTAATTATCCTTTAAGCATGATTTACCAATTAATAACATTACTAATTCAAAAAATTTAATTAATAATTAAATTTTCTACATCTGATCAAACTCAATCTTGTCATAATTCAAAACATAGGAGTGACACTCTAATTAACCGTTTATGTATGATCTACCAACTAATGACATCACTAATTCAATTTTTTAAATTAATCATTAAATTTGGTTAAATTCAACATTTTCATAATTCAAAATGTATGAGTGATGCTCTAACTATTCTTTATACATGATCTACAGACTAATAACATCACTAATTTAATTTTTTTTAATTAATCATTAATTTTCTAAATTTGATCAATGCAACATTGTCGTAATTCAAAATGTTGGAGTCATGCTCTAATTATTCTTTATGCATTACGTACCGACTAATTACATTACTAATTCAAAAAAAATTAAATTAATCATTAATTTTTTTAAATTTGATCAAATTCAACTTTGTCATAATTCAAAATATAGGAGTCGTGCTCTAATTATCCTTTATGCATGATCTACTAATTAATGACATCACTAATTTCAATTTCTTTAAATTAATCATTAAATTTTTTAAATTTATTCAAATTCAACATTTTCATAATTCAAAAATGTAGAAGTGCTGCTCTAATTATCATTTACACATAATATATAGAATAATGACATCACTATTTCAATTCTTTTAAATAAATCATTAAATTTTTAAATAAGATCGATGCATCATTGTAATAATTCAAAATGTAGGAGTCATGCTCTAATTATCCGCATGATTTACTGACTAATGACATCACTAATTCACTTTTTTTATAAATTTTATAAATTTGATGAAATTCAACCTCGTCATAATTCAAAATGTAGGAGTGGTGCTCTAGTTATTCTTTACACATGATCTACCAACTAATGACTTCACTAATTCAATTTTTTTTAAATTAATCATTAAATTTTCTAATTTTGATCAAGTTCAACCTTTCCATAATTCAAAATATAGGAGTGGCGCTCTAATTATCCTTTACGGATGATCTACCGACTAATGACATCATTAATTCAATTTATTTGTAAATTAAATTTCATCAAATTCAACGTTGTCATAATTCAATATGTAAGCGTGGTGATCTAATTATCCTTTACACATGATTTATCACTAATGACATCACTAATTCAATTTTTTTAAAATTAATTATTAAATTTTCTAAATCTAATCAAATTCAACCTTGTCATAATTCAAAATATAGGAGTGGTGCTCTAGTTATCATTTACGGATAATGTACCACTAACGACATCAATAATTCAATATTTTATGCTAATTTTTAAATTTCTCAATTTGATTAAATTTAACCTTGTCATGATGTAAGAGTTATGCTCTCATTATTCTTTAAGCATGATCTACCAATTAATGATATCACTAATTCAATTTTTTTAAATTAATTATTAAATTTACTAAATTTGATCAAATTCAACCTTGTCATATTTAACATTAATGGTAGTACTTTAATTATCCTTCAAGCATGATCTACCAACTAATGTATCACTTATTCAATTTATTTTTTAAAATTAATCAATCAATTCTCTAAATTTGAACAAATTCAATTTTGTCATAATTCAAAATATAAGTGTGGTGCTCTAGTTATTCTTTACAAATAATCTACCGACTAATAAAATCACTAATTTAATGTTTTAAATTAATCATTAATTATCTGTTAATCAATTGAATTTTGATTTAATTCAAATATGTATGAAATAATGCTGAAGTAAATTAAGAAAAACAAATTTATTGTATTAATATAATTAAAGTAATTACATACAATTCAAAAAACATTAAGCATTAATTTTTCAAATTCAAAATCTATACTCTTTGTACCTAAAGCATTGTTCGAGCTAGGACATGATCTTCATTTGAATGACCAGTTGAGATTGTTGGATTTTGTAATATATCATCTTTTCCCTCTGAAACAATACATTCATCATTCAAATGAATTCACCTAAACTTGCTTCCTCATCTTCTATTTATGGTCAGTACTGAAAACTCAATTGTGCACTTCTCCTTCATATAAAAAAATTATTAACAGTAAACCATAAGTATCTTGGGAAGATCATAATTATGAGAGAAAATAATTCAACACTAGAAGAATAATTGTAGAAGACACACCATTATATGGTTCAGGATTAAATTCCGCACACTCAGAATACTTGACAAGAGTATCCACTACCACAAATGAATCAGAATATTACGAACCCATGAAAAATAATGAAATGCAAAAAACTACTGCAATGTAAAATGGCAGCATGAAAACCAATTTTCATTCTAGACTTTGAAAGAGAATGTAAGAAGAAAATACATTGAATGGGATATGATGGAACAAGCCTCATCTCTCTGACTTTAGACAAGTCTAGGGTGTCACTAGACTGAGTCCGAGCTATCTAAATCATCATCTTCTGCTTCAGTCTCAATCTTCAAGAAGGAAAATAAAATAACAAAATAAAGACAATAAAAATCCAATCAAAACATTTAAAAAACAAATGGATAAGAAGTTGCAAATTTATGTTGGAGAACCAAATGCATGTTATGGTTTAAACTATCTTCTCATGTCACAGCTAAAGAACATACAGTTAATGATTTGGACATGAACCACCATGTTAATAATGTAAGACATATGAAATGGATGCTAGGGATAAATTACAAAATTATCATTCTGCAATTAAGTCATTTGTGAAAATCATGAAAAAAGCTCATGACAAATTTGTTCATTCATTCCTTTACTGTTTACAGACCATCCCAGACCATATCATGGAGAGTCATCAATTATCTGGTATCACACTAGAATATCGAAGATAGTGTGAGAGTTCAGATATAGTTCAATCACTCTGCGAAACTAATGGAAATGAAAATCTTCAAGATAACAGCACTAGTTTACTCAAAGAATTTTCCTAGCATCAGAAATTATAAAGGGTGGTGGACTTATGACATGCCTTGAGAAGAAGCCAATAAGGTATCTCATCTCCTCCAGAACCCTTCAATGTCAAGATTCCTCTACTCCCAAGTAAACAATATTCTTTGAGGATTTATAGATCATAGCTTAACTTCAGAAGCCATAAATGTTCATGATGACAGAAAAGAAAAGAAAAAAAAAAAAAAAAGGGATCCTGATGAAGATAGAGACATTAATATATAAATTGTTCAAACTTTAAATGTTCAGTACTTGCTTGACTCAGACAAGGACGTAAGATAGGTGACTGCTCAATGCACAAAGATGCAGTCAAAACCACCCGATCCATCTCTTCTGGATCATAACTATTACCAAGTGAAGGATCAACAAGATCCTTGATATTATTGTTAACTAAGGCTTAGCCCATAACAAATAAAAAATGAGAAAATGTAGCTGAGGATATGTGAGAAACAGATAATTGTAAGACCAAATGTACAGAAGATAATATACCCATAACACAACACTCTGTTACAAATGATCCACAGCTGGACACTCGAATATAAGCTCCAAGAGTAGAAACCCAAAAATCACCTTTCTTAAAGATGTCAGATCTCTTCCGAAGGCGAGCTTTCAATTTTCTTTTAATTTCTTTGTGTTTTCTATAATCTGCAACTGCTTTACATATTAACCAATATGAGATAAAAAAATAAATCATGACTGCTAGAAGGAAAAAAGATATTGCAAGTAACAAGACAAGCATGATATATAGATCCCAGATATGCAAGAAAATCAAAATAACAATTTAAAACATATTGCAAAACACAAGTAAATGATTAGTTTATGATGTATTTATGGTTGCTGACTCTACTCTTAAAGAAAACAAAGAATTATATAAAAATATAAAGTACTATGAATACATACTGAAATAGCTGTAAAAAAAAATTAAAAAAAATGATAGATAACTTACTGCAGAATCTTCTGAGGGAATATTTAGAGTTGAAGTCAGGTTGTTCTTATTACCTACCCAGAGTTAATGGAACTCGGGGCTTTATCATAAGAGAAAACAGAACAGTCTCCCTCAAACTGGGAGTTGTCAGATTCATTTTCTTTTTTCTGCATAGGGATGTAGATCAGCAAGAATTACATAAAACTAATATTGTAGAAATCTAAATGATATTGACTGCATTTCCACAAACAAAAAAAAAGATGAAACTCATGCTAGCTTCATAAATGAAATCTAAACTTCTCAACTCTTGAAAGCTTCACATATGCAGCCCGCTTCTCATACATACAATCAAGGAGGTGCTTGGCACTTTAGACCCAAAATAATATACCAAAGAATGAAAACTTCAAGAAACTTTACTTTACCTTGCACATATCCACCAGATAACTTCTAAGGTTTTTGAATTCTTACTTGTAAATAGTCATTAGCAAGTGAATAGCACCCTGCAATTAAATTGGTAAGGATTAGATCGAAATAGCCAGTCTATTTGATATAACTGTTCCATGAAAGACAGCTTGATGCATTGGAAAATAAAAACCTTCCTGTGCAAGATTATTGTCAAAAAGTCTTGTCCAAGTGCATCCTGTACCATTTCTTCAATAGATACCATTTGTTCAATAGATCAACTGACAAGTAATAGATCCTTTAATGATACAACACATACTACTGCATATGTCACCTAAGGATGGGATCATTGGAGAAAACAACAAAGAAATCATCGGCAAAAGGAGCAAGTCATACATAAAAGAAACTCTGAATTTGTTAAGTACATAATAATGTCCACCATTGTGTTTTGCAGCAGTAACAATGTATTCCAAACTTAGATGGTTCCTTTATCTTTCTTATGCCTATTCTTATTGCAAATGCTTCAAGTTCTAATTTTTACAACAGAAAATGCAGGTCATCATCAATAAAAAAATAAAATAAAATAATAATACTAATAATTAAAAAAAATAAAAAAATATATATATATATATGCTTGTTAGGTGTAAGTTTTAAACCAATAATTTTTTCAGCAACGAGTTTCTGATGTTGCAGAAAAAATGGGTTTTGACAAAATAAATAAACAAAGAGTCATAATTGGAATTGGGTATTGCAAAAGAAATATCAAAACCTAAATGGTGCAGTTGAGTAATAATGCTACACTATATATTGCTAACAAGACATACCATCCACATAATTAGGAAGATACATGAATTTATGCCATAAAAATTAGATTCATGAGTGATAAAAATTTAAGATGGGCAAAAAAGAACTAGAATGATAAAGTTTCTGATGCAGAAAGCAATTAAAAGGTTCACCTGCCCACCTTCAAAATTGTTACAGATTCTAATAATGGCATAGGGAGAAAGAGAAGAAGGGGAAGGGTAGTAATACCTCAGCCTCAGGTCTCTCGTGGAAGAAGAAGCCCACATGAACTTATGACACTCCCAATATCTGTGTGATCAATGATCACTCTAGTCATAGTGTCACTTACCTATCAATACTAGAATTGTTAAAAGACCAAATTGGAGTGAAATTAGTAAATTTATTAGAAGCTAAATATAACAATGTCAGTGATCCACCATATGACAGGGGAAGCTCAACAACACGAATCTGATCGTCGTCAATAGCAACAACACAAATTGTTGAAAAATGGTTGACGATAGATTTTGGAACATTTACAATAGAAATACGTCCCAATGCATCAAGCTGAGTTACGGAAATTTCTGAAAAAAAATCTGAACAATCTGAGAAAAAAATAAAATCCAAACCGAGCCAAAGAACAACCTGGCAAATAAAAAAAAAAAAAAAGAAAAGACCCACCAAAATCACACAACCCAATCCCAGATCGAGCTCACTTACCAAATTTTTGAAAAAAAAATCTAAATAATCTAAAACCCAGCCAAAGAACAATCTGGGAAAAAAAAAGAAAAAAAAAAACCACCCAGATCACACAACCCAACCCTAGATCGAGCTCACTAAACGAAATTTCTGAAAAAAAATTTGAACAATCTGAAACCCAGCCAAAGAACAATCTGGAAAAAAAACCCAAACCCAGCTAAAGTACAATCTGAAAAAAAAATAAAAAAAATACTCTAACCCTACCCCAGATCAAGCTCACTTACCCAAATTTCAGAGCAATAAAATCACCTAGCTCACTGTTGGAAAAGGAAAAATGCCACAGCTCAGAATTTACAAATTGGGTGTTCTTCGCACTCGTCTCTAACTTTCAAAAATTGAAGCAAATAACGTTTAGGAATCTGAGTTGGGGTGAAAGTTTAATTCATGACAATAGGTAGAAAATATGCAAATTGTATAAAATGGCTACTTTTGTACTACCGGTAACAAGTTTAGCACTAAAAAAATGTTTGTTTCAGTCACTTTACACTTGTTAGACTGGAAAGAGCGCCACGTAGATGGGACACTAAGTACTCCGCTTTGGAGTGGAGTACCTATTGAACCGCCTACTTTTAATATTCTTTTCTAAATAAATTCTTTTTATATTCAATTTTTAAGCTAAAAATATTGAACACCTAAATCAATTTTCAAAAAATAATTTTCTTTATTTTTAAATAAAAATATGAAAATAATTTATTAACTTTTAATTTTTTTTTCTATTAATAATTATATAATGAGCTAGTTATTATCTTCTAGTTTTGACATTGTTATGGGATTTCTTGAAATTGATTTGTTCAATCAGTATTTTATATTAAAAATCAAATATAAAAACAGTGAATGTTGTATAAAATATTTCAATTTAAAGTCTAGAATTATCTAACTATAAAATTATTTTAATTAAATTATATTTGTGATATTCAGTAGAAATTACTTTAATTAAAAAAAATATCGAACTAAATTATATATAAAGTAGACAAATAAAAAATTACCACCATAATTTTGTGAAAATGAACTCAAATTCAAATAAATTAAAAAACACTTTCTCTTTCCACTACATCATCCCTTCATTCTTTCTCTCTCCAGCACGAGCATCGTGCTTGATATATTCGAATAAGAATGGCCTGCTCCCCAAAAGTAAAAAGCATGTTGTGAGTCAATCAAGCTTCACTAACACATTATTGTAATTTCAAATATCTTATTGCCAAATTGCAATCTATGAGCAGCCATTCATTCTAATTCATAGTCATTATATAAACAAGAAGTCATTGTAAATAAGAGTGTACAGAATAAATGCATCAGTCACCGGTCTCCACGCAAGGCAAAGTCTTTTTCTATATTTTGGTTAAAAAATTCATTGCTTCTCATTCGTCCTACAGATTTAGGCAGACATGAAGCCAACGAACAAAGAATAGAACAAAGCAACAAAGAAGGGGCATCCAATTTTTTCGTCCACCTTTATTCCTTTCTTCTTCAAATTCATTTTGGAATTTACTTTTCTGAAACTTCTAGGTACTTCATTTTTTAAATAACTCTTCTGTAATTTTAGATCTGCTTTCGTTATTTAAGTAATTTTTTTTTTTTGAGGAATGTGTTGAAGATGAGATGGGAAACTCATGTCCTATGCACAGCCATAAATTTTCCAGACCCAGTAAAAGCATAGCTCACAGCAGCAGCAGCAGCAGCAGCAGCAGCAGCAACTCCTCCAACAGAGGTAGAGATATAACGACGTCGTATCGAGCTCCAGCTGAACCGACAACGAGAACTACATCGATGTCGAAACAACCATCTGTGAGCAAGGATTCTTCAAAACAGAGCTCCAGCTTGATGAAAAAACTATCCGCAAAGAAGAAATATGGTTTAATTCCTGATAATTTCTCTTCCTTGGAAGAGGTATGCTTCTCTAATTTCTTGCTGCTTCTTTGTTTTTGTTTACTGCATCACTATTATTGAAGTAATTCCTGTAAATTTTGAAGCAAGTCGTATAGAAATTTTAACTAGAACTAGAAGATAGCTGTAGAAAATAAAAATTATCGGTTTCATTTCAGTGTGGATGAGAAACAACAAAAAGTCCAATTTTTATTGTGAAAGGCTAAGGGCATGTTTGTTCGAGCGGAATTGAGGGTTAGGGTTAGTAGATGAGAGAAGAATAAAAGAAAATTATCATCTTTTATTTATTTAGGAGTTTAAAATGATGATAGGACAAAGAAAGAAAATGATAACATACATATCTTAATTTTGAAATTGATAAGAAAGAAAAATAAATTGATAGAGATTGTAAAGTTTGAATTATGTATATATATAAGTTTAGTAATTCTTTTTTTTTAAAATTTGAAATTATTGTATGAGTAGTAGTGATGTGAGTGAAATTTTTTTTATAATAAAACATGTTTTTATATGTGGGAGAGTGGATAAGTTATTTTTGTGTGTAATGAGTGTGTAGTATTTTTTTTTATTAAAAATAAATTGTAGTTGTTAAGTCACAGGATGAGATAAATTATTTTTAACATAATTTAAATAAGTATATATTATATAATAAGATATTATAAAGAGTCTCTTATAATACTAGTAAATTTGAATATATAACTGGTAAACAGAAATCACTGTTAATGTTTGAAAAAATATAATGATTATAATAGGACGAGTTTAGAGCGTCTTAAGTCTTCCCATCCTACCCTACGGACCATGCCTTATCCTCAAAAAATTTCTAAAAGTCCCTGCCTAACTATATTTGATTCTGTTCTCCTAATTAGGGTTGATTAAAATTATGCAAATATTATAATTTTTTTTATAATATTACAAAATATGTAGCACAAGAGTATGGAACAAGACGAGTATTTTATGAGTTTTAATTAAAATATTTATCTACACAGTATTAATGGTGGGGTTAGTATTTTTTCTCTTTCGGACATACCGAGGGATTGAAAGTACCGTCCATAGTTAGTGTTATATTTAAGTATAATTATAGAATAATAATACCCAATAAGAAAAAAATATACATACAAAGTTTTGAATGTTGCAAAACGCGTTTTCCACAGATCTGATCTTTAACAATGACGTCAACACGTTTTGGTTTGCAAGTATAAAAGAATCTTTTATAATGGAAAAGGAATCTATCGAGAATCTATCTAGAGTGATGCAAGGATTAATGTAATGGACCCCCGAAAACAATTGTTTGTCTCCTTGACGTGGTCAGCGTCATTTTTATGTTCTTTATGTTTTAGTTTTATTCTCTTTTTTGTTCATCCACTAACAAATATTGTAGATAATACAAATACACTATATATATAATTTTTTTTATAATTTATATTCAAATTAGCTTTTCGGTTAAAGTTACAATTTTTGAATAATCTAAACATATTTATTTGGTAGTGAAGCAAAAGACCATGGTACTTGTGTCAAGTCAAAGAAACCCTAAGCTTTCTCGCTTGCCCCTCACCAAAATAAAATAGAAAATTAAAAAAATTATTAGAGATTAAATGGGTTTGTATTTTTTAGAATTTCTTTCGAATTTTATGAAATAATATTATCTTAATATTTCTTAACAACAACTCTTTCAAATTTATTTTTTTTAATAAAATTAAGTTTAGAATTAGGATTCGTGTTGATGTTAGAGTTAAGATTTAGAATAGAAATATCATATATTTTATAATATTTTGATTTATTAACTAATAAAATAATAAATATATAAAATTAAATCATTTGAACAAATGAAATTAAAAAAAATTGTACAAATAGCTAAGAATAATTATAGATAAGGCTTGTGGAATACGACTTGAAGTTTCCCTTTCACCTAAAAAGTTTAGATTATTAGATTTGGCTTTAGAATAGTTAAATGGGGTTAATGAGGTTCTAATATCATATCAAAGAATTTTTATACTCCAAATGTTATGCAGATTCAAGAATAATCTCAACATAGTTAAGATTTAGTGGGAAAGTGAATTGTTCAAAGGGTTCAACTCGTAGCCTTCCCATTCCTGTTCTCATTCTCATATTTTAGCACATTGGCCTTTCTCTCTCTTAGAATTGCTAAAGAAAAAAGGGGTTCATGAGGCCTCATATATTTTACTAAAAAAATCACTTTCGATTAAACGGCAACACAGTTTTAGTATATTTTTTGGAAGCTACTCATGTGTAAGTTTTTTCAGAATATTTTTAAGATTCAAAATATAAGATATAGTCTTTATATTATTTAAAAAAAAAAAAAATACCCTGATTTTTTTTTGTAAGCATTTTTAAGATTCAAAATCACTTTTTTGGATAACTAACCAAATAGAAAACCAGATTATACTAAAATTAATTCTTTCATAATCTCTATTAGCAAAATCAAATATCCAAAATACTGATTTTTAAATGCAAACCAAACTGACCCTATATCTTTTGACTATTGTTTGTATGTCATTTGAGTCGGAAAAAGCTTAAAATCTCAAGGACAATAATAGTCTTGGAAGAAATTCTCAAGAATGCTAAAATAGCAAACTCATGGTGTTGGAGAAAGAAGTGGCTAATGAGTATTTAGAAGTTCATGCCAAGCATAAACACTAATTGACAACAGGTACTGCCCAATATATTTCTCATATATAGTTCTCTTTCCCATCCAGGTTACAGTGGCATTGAGGAAAGAAGGTCTCGAATCATCCAATCTCATTGTTGGAATTGATTTCACAAAAAGCAATGAATGGACAGGTTAGTTATAACATAGAAAAGAGCTGTTGAATCATGCCATATCCCTTCCAATTTGTGTGAAAAGAAACAATACCATGTTTAAGAACATTAACTGGCATTAGATGGTTATTGATTTTACAGTAATATTTGGCTTTTCTTTATATCGTTTTTTTGTGTGAAATGGTTTGTCTTTCACTGTATAACTTGGAAGCCAATGCATCAATGTTGTTATTGAAGGCAAAGTCTCGTTCAATGGTCGGAGCTTGCATGCCATTGGTGGAACACCCAATCCATACGAGAAGGCCCTTTCTATTATAGGGAAAACTTTGGCTCCCTTTGATGATGATAACTTAATTCCTTGTTTTGGCTTTGGTGATGGTAAATGCTAGCATGGCCCTAGGAGTTGAATTTCTGTAAAAGGAAGACAAAAAGTTCATTTCGTTTTTTCTGATTTAACAACCTGTTTTTGACTTCTTAATTGTACAGCTACCACTCATGATAAAGAGGTGTTTAGCTTTAAAAATGATCATTCACCTTGCCATGGTTTTGAAGAAGTTCTATCCTGCTACCAAAAAATAGTTCCACACCTGAAACTTTCAGGTTGGCATAGATCATCGACCGTTCAAACTTCAAACATTAATTAATTGTACCTATGGTGTTTTGCTTAAGATCAATGAACATTTGGCACTTGTTTTCAAGGGCCAACTTCTTATGCTCCTGTGGTTGAGGCTGCAATGGACATTGTTGACAAAAGTGGTGGCCAATTCCATGTGTTGGTTATCATTGCAGATGGCCAGGTACATACATGAAGGCTTTCTCTGAGTGTGTCTCTGTGCGTGTGATTGTTTAGTCTTATTTGCAATTTTATTTTATTTTTGCTGTTAAGGTTACAAGGAGTGTTAACACTGATGATCGAGAACTGAGTCCACAAGAAGAAAAGACTATTAAATCAATTGTTGATGCAAGGTAAATCTTGCGATTTGACATCAAACTCTTAAGATTAGCAAGCTTGTTAATATTACTGAAAGAGAATCGAAACAAAATACTAACTGAAAGAACCATACAAAATAATTACAAACAACATAAAGATCAAGTATTCTATGTTAAATAGAATTATGAATATAGCACATGGTAGTGCTTGATTAAGCACTTTGCACTTCAAAACTTCCATTACCAGCTCATATCCGCTATCGATTGTTCTTGTTGGAGTTGGTGATGGACCCTGGGAGGACATGAAGAAATTTGATGACAAGTTACCAACACGCGATTTTGACAATTTTCAGGTATTGCAATATTGTTATCTAAGAAAAGGAACTGAAAAAAAGATAAAACTTTGAATGGCATCATTGATTTTGTAAGTTCAATATTATGTAACTGCAGTTTTTCTTTTACTGAATGCAGTTTGTTAACTTTACTGCAATTATGTCTAAAAATGCAAGCCCCTCAGAAAAAGAAGCATCATTTGCTCTCGCTGCTCTCATGGAGATCCCATTCCAATATAAAGCAGTTGTTGAACTCGGAATACTTGGGTATTGCTTCATTATATGCTATCTTCTGCAGAAGCAACTTATTAGCACTTGTTTGCTTTGTAGTAAAACATTATTTCTATCAAATTATATATGGATGCTTATATCTTTTGCTCCTTGTGCTTGGATAAATTAAAAGACATGTTACCGGAAAAGCATCGAAAATAGTACCACGACCTCCTCCAATTCCTTACACTCATCCTGCATTTACAACTACTGAACCAGGCAGCGTTTCAGCATCTGGGGCTGATGAACGAAACCAGATTGTATGTGATCCAAACATATAAATATAGTGCAATGACTAGTTTGAGACCTTGAGTTTTCTCATTATTTTGTGTAAATCTAATGGAAATGTAGGTCTGCCCAATTTGCTTGACTAATGGAAAGGACTTGGCCTTTAATTGTGGACACATGGTGAGTTGCACAATATCTATGCCTTCTTTTCTCTTCTTCCCTATGTCATCACTGCAATTTTGAGTGACAAACATTCAAATGCAGACTTGCAGAGACTGTGGATCAAGATTAACAAACTGTCCCATATGCCGACAGCCAATTACAAACCGTCTCAGGGTTTTCACTGGATGATGGCTTGCAGGATATGTAACTGTTGAAATTGTATTCTGAAAATGTTTTTTTTTTTTTTTTTAGTATTTTTAACTTCTAGAAAAATAAATAAAATAGCTAGTAATATAAATTAGTAGATAATTATGTATTAGTGGTGAATTATGGAATTTTAATGAATTGTGTGAGAGTTTCATTAATAGTAATAAGTGTCTAATAATTATTATTGGTGAGCTATTAGTTAGTAGAGATATAAGTACTAGTTAGTTAGTGTTATTAGTGTAAATATATTATATTGAGACTTGTAATATATTTGTGTCTATCTTGAGTGGTCTTACCACTTGTATTGTGTATATGTTTGCAATTTAAATGAATGATTGGAACCACTTTCGGAGGAATGGATAGCTTCTGATTTGACATAGGTGTGGTTGGGGGTTTTTCCAAGTATCAAGTGGTAGTGATATGTGAGTGATGTTACTTGTCAGGATTTGTAGGGTATCTTACCTACCTTTCTATTTCCTCAATAAAAAAAAATGATTTGTTAAATTCTCCTACCAATATTAATTTTCCCACTCTAAATGTTTAAATATATATTAATTGTGTATATGAGTGCCCATCACATTGTAACAAAGTAGTAATGTGTGCTAATACCATATTTTCAACAAGTGTTGTCAAAGTCGATTGCTCGGCTAAGATGGTAGCAATGAGAATAAAAAGCGTATATAGCTCATGATTGGAGTTGGAGTCGTGTAATGTAAGGTTACTTAAGGAGAGAGATTTATTGTTGGAGCATGAAGAAGACATTTGATGTGCAACCTGTGATGAAGTGGAATACTCATGAGTAAAATGAGTGTTGGTGAATGAATATGGTATGGAGGATCATATGAGAGGAAAAAAAATTGACGTGATTAATGTTATTGAAGTGAAAGAGAAATATTGCCATGTGAAGAATAATGTTATTAATGAGGGCTAGCTCAAGTGAGAAAAAAAAAAGTTTTCGAATGATGGAGAGAATTGAAGAAGTTGTTGAAGGTTTTATAGTGAAATTGTTGTATATTTATGAAAAAGATAGAGCATATTCTTTGAATAGAAGGAAATTAGGAAAAACTTGGTGTTGTTATCACAAAGTTAAATAATTATAAATATCAAGAAATGAATTAGTAAGTTGCGTAGTTGTTTGAGGAAGGAAGGAAAATTAATTGCAAATTCGGTTTCATGAAATCAAGAGTTGGTTAGTGAACATCTTTGAAGACAATTCACATGATCAACATGATATGGGTACTTTACACAAGAATCAAAAAATTTCAAAAAGAAAATTATAATTTGAATTGGTTTTTAGTACTTTTAACTCCTAAGAGAATTAATAAAATAATTAGTAGTTAATTGTGTGTTGGTGGTGTGTTAGTAGGGATTTCATTGCTAGTAAGTTAGTGTTTAATCTTTATTAGTGGTGAGTTATTAGTTAGTAGAGAGTTATAAGTTAATGAGTCAGTATTATTAGTATAAATATATTATATTGAGTCTTGTAATATATATGGGTCTACCCCAAGTGGTCTTACACTTGTATTACGAATGCGTTTGCAATTTAATTGAGTTGTTAAAGTTTCTTTACCAATATTATATTTCTTTCTCTAAATATCTAAATATGTATTTGTATATGTGAGCAACCACTATATTCAAACAATGTGATAATGTTTGCTACTTACACGTTTCCAAGAGTAACTGCCTCCTTTGTGTGTTGAATATTAGACATTATCTCCTGCTAGTTTATATCTCTTTGTACATGTGATTGTTTAAATTTTTTCTTTGACATGCTAGTTTAAAGTGTTTTGTACATCTTAGATTCTTAGTGCTAAATTTGTGATTGCAACGCTAGTTGACTAATTCCAAACATTGTTTTTATAATTATATATAAATTAAACTCACAATCTCTAGAATGAATTGAAAATTAAAGATGTTATAAAATAATTCTAAAAAATACCAAATTTATTTTAAAAGTATCAAGAATTTTTTTTTCTTCTTTTCAAATAAGTCTCAATACTTATTTTTCCAACGTTTTTATTCATTTAAAAATAAATAAATTAATACATTAAATATATTTTTTTAAATTTAACATATTGTTTTTTTTTAATAAAAAAACTAAAATGAAAATATTTGACACATATTTAAGTAGAACTAAATTTAAATATTAAATAAAATAAATTTTGATTTCTTATTAACTTTATGATATGAACAATATAAAAATATAAATCTATATGAATTTGAAAAATAAATTAAAACACTGAAAAAACTAGACAATTCATTTATATAAAATATAATTCATATATATAAATACTAGCCTAATCACATGAGCTTATGCATGTGTTCTTAGATTATTTTTTATAATTTTTAGGCAACTATATATCAGTTGTTGTAATTATAAATTACTGTTTCAAGAAGTTATTATGAGTGATTGTGTTTTTAATTGTTAATTTTAAAATCTTTTAATTTGGTGCGGATAGACATAGAGGTATTTATTTTTAGGTAAAAAATAAAAAATAGATAAGTTACTAGAAGAGATTTTTTAAAAATTGATTAAATTGACAAAAATATCATGTGATTTAAAAGAGTAAGAAATTATAAATATAGAGTATTATATGGAAGTTTATGATTAAAAAAAAGCAGTAAGTCAGAACACACCACAAGAGTATTCTGATTTTTAGAATAATATAGATATTTAATAGTTTGAATGATAAATTAGTTTGAATATTAAATAAAATAAAGTTGAACTTCACTCATCTGATTTTTTTTTTTTCCTTCTTAATAGCAATGTATTATGTTAGTTTTATTTTATTTTTTCTCAATAAAATGGGATAGAAGTGTTTTACACATATATGAGTAAAATAAAACCTTTTTAAGTTAATTTTCAAAGAGAAAAACGAAATTTTTAAGTATCACTAAATCTATTAAGTGATGTTAAAATTTAAGACTTTATAAAACAAATAAGTGACACTTTTAAGATTTTCATTCTAAAAAAGAATTATAAATTGATTTTTTAGACCAATTATAATTATAATTTTAAAATTTTATATTAATTAAGCATAATTAAAAAAACATTAACATAAAATTTGAAAACTAATAATTTTTATGATATAATTATTAATTGAAAGAGTAAAAAATTTAAAAATTAATATAATACTTTCATCTTGTCCTTTCATATTTTCTTCCAAAAAGTAAAGAATTATTTATTTATTTTCATGCATATATTTATATAAATCAATTATTTATTTTCTTTTCAAGTACTTGAATCTATTTTTTAATTCAAATTATATTTTATTTTGTTTGATATTTAAACTTAACTAGTTCTACTTATACATGTGTCAAACATTATTTTTATTTCATTAAAAACAATACATTAAATAATAATAATTAAGATTGACATAATATATATCAATATTAAGAAAATAAAAATAAAAAATAGAAATAAAAACAGCAATGAGATTTTTAATTTTTAAAAATTTTACATTTTGATGTGACTTTTGTAAATTAAATTTAGTCATAACCAGATAAGACATATGTTATTCAGGAAATGCCAATTATAAATATTATTACCTATGTTATTTACGAAATATAAATTATGAATATTATTAGTAATGATTTCATCTCAGATATGATGTATTTTTTGGTTTCTCAAATTTTTTTATATATATTGTTGTGAGATTAGTTATTCAAGTTTTGTTATGACTAGGATGACATTTCAACAATTACTTATTCTAAGACTTAAACTTCAGTTCTTACTTTAGAGATATAGCTCACTTACGACTGCACCAAAAAATTGTTGGTAATGTCACAAATTATAGTCGGAGGTCTGTGACTGAGATGATTAGGTTATCAATAAATAAAATATAGTCCTTAAATATTCTAAAATTTGGGTCAATGTCCTTCGCGGCAATATAATCCTTTTAAAAATTTGCGGTGACTTTTTTCACTATTCTTTCTCAGTAGCTGCTTTGAAATTGCTTTCGTCGTCTGTTGATGGAGCTCGTAACACGTAACATATGGTTGCTTTCTCTCTCACCCTCTGACTATGTCTTATTTGCATATTCGAAGAAATTCAATAATGGCTGATGAAATTCAAATAGGTTCTAAAAACCCAATTTTCAGAGACACAATTTCAAGCTCTATTTCTTTCTTTAGCTTCCTGGGAACGAAGAATCGTCATCGATGCTTGTTTGTAGAGTACCCTTTAGTCTGAATTTCTTCCTCCCATATATTTTCACGTTAATCATAATCGCCTATGGATTCTGTGTTTTTGCCAAGAAGATAAACTTTCAGAAACTTGTCGCAGAGCGTGAAGCCTTTGCACTCTCCAGTTCCGAAGGGTTCGAATGGAAATCTGAATCCAGTGATAGGAATCGAATGGGTCATACTTGTGCCGTCTGCGGCAATCGGAGCTATTTGAGATGCTCGGTCTGCAAAGCCGTCAGATACTGGCAAGTCTAGTAATTTGCCCCTTTTTATTCATAAAAAAAGATAAAAGATTTCTGGGTTTTTATTTTCTCGTTGATTTTTGCAGATTTTATCTCATTTATTTAAATTGGTGGTAAAATTGACTGGCAAAGTGAGTTCATAAGGCAGGACTTGCTTTATAGATTGAATTTGTTTTTGGTTGATTGCAAAGTTTTAGTATTTTTACAATCTGCTACTTCCTAGTGAATTCCATTTATGGTGAACGATTCAATATTGGTCGTTATGTGCATGTTTTAAATGTTGTTTGCTCTTTTTCAGCTCCGGAATATGCCAAATAAAGCATTGGAAATCTGGGCATAAGGCAGAATGCGAAGTTATTCAACCAGCGCGGGGAATACATTTGACTCAAACACTGGTGACAAATCAAGGTAGAACTGCTTGGGAAACCTCTGGCTCTGAGCTTGTTGTCAAGAATCCTGAAAAGGTAGCTTTTTCTTTTAAACAAATTGATTACCAGCAATTTCCTTCATTGTTTTTTTGTTTTAATGCTTAGAAAACTGAAACTGAGTTATAAACAAGTATCCTCCATGATCAAAATCTTTAAACCATTGACAGGGTTGTATATGTATTTTTGGTTGAAATGGAAGCCAGATAATGTGAGAGATAATTGACATAAGTTTACTCTGAAAGAATGAAAACAGAAGTGGTGAAAATGTGGAACCGGAAGAAGGGATAATGATGGAGGTGGTTACTGTTTACAATTAATAATTAGTAGATGATGATCATAATTCAAAACTTGAATCCTGATTGCATTGTTCTTAAAGCTTGGAATGAAAAATTGTCTTCAATGGAATTTAGGAGAACTAAGATATTATAAGTCTGCAAATGTTAGTAATGTTGATATACAAATTCAAATCATTAAGAGAGGGCCACACCACAAGGCTGTTATGCTAAATTATTAGACATTCGGCCGTAACTCCTCTCATGAAAATAGTAATTTCTTCTCATATATAGGTATTCATGTTTGGTTTACAGAGATGAATTAGGTCTTGGGTTCAAATTGGTGTGAGAGAGAGGTGTTCACGTGCCATTTCTTTTGAAATTATATGCAGAATATGGTGTACGAGGATATCACCCAACAACGTGAACAAGAAGATGATTTATCAGGAGAAACAGAGCCAAGGGAGGTGGATGGTTATGGTATTTTCAAATCTTTCAGTGGCGAGCACACAGGATACTTCCAAGGACTTGGAGCTGGACCTAGGCCACCAAAGTCTACTGCTCACATTCAAGCACAACTAGACGCCCAACAGAGGGAGGTAGAGCAGGCCAGGAAGGAGCTAGACGAAGTTTTAGCTATACTTAAAGAAGTCCAAAGCCAAATGCAGAATGAGCGTCAACTGCGAAAGAAAATGCAAACTCAGTTTCTAGCTCATATGGAGCATCAAAGAGCAATGCAAGAACAGCTGCAGGTCTCTATTAGCTTCCAAATACAGGAAGCAATGCAGACTACATTGTCTCTGTCTCGATCCTTCTCGGTATGTATATTGTATTACCTCCTCATTATGTATAAATTACTGTATCATAGACTATAAAGGTTTTAAATTTTGAATTTTGTAGTGGACACTATTGGAAAGCTTGTGTGATCCATGTTATTGTAGAGAATTACTCTGTGCTATTTTTTGTATTTTCCTCATTTTCTTTTTGTTCTTTCTCAAATTTATAGAAAAAGGACTGGAGAAAATATAAGAAATAGGATATATTAATACGTTTTAATCTGTGGGGACTACACATATTTCTTCGCCAAGTTTAACCTTAAAAAGATCATTTTAATGGTATGTAGGTCTGCATGATTTGCCTGACTAACGAAAAAGACTTGGCGTTTGGTTGTGGTCACATGGTGAGCTTCACTTTATCCATGACTTATTCTTTCTTCCTTGATGTGCTGAAACTATTACATAGTTATACATATTCAAATACAGATTTGCAGGGAGTGCGGTTCCAGATTGTCCAACTGTCCGTTATGCCGAAAGCAAATCACTTGCCGGCTCAGGCTGTTTCCACAGTGACTGCAGGAGTTATTGGCATATACATTCTGTATTCTGGAGATAAGGGGCTCTTTGGCATTGAAAACTAGTTCTTGTGTTGTGTTATATATATATATATATATATACCACTAACCTCTTACGCATGTAATATATTTTCTTGCTTGTTTTAAGCATGATTCCTTTTTCATGTTCTCTCCCCCTCGCCACTTGCCCTCACTTGGACCTGAACTGGTTGAAACAATGTAGTCCCTAATCACATGTGTTTGACCATAGACTTCTTTTTTCTATTTCACAAAGGGACTAGCAACCAACTGTGAATTTAACTTATGCAGTACTAAGCAATGTTTTGAAAATCAGATCGGCTCGGCCGGTCATACTGTCATCCAATGAGAAATAGAATATGATTAAACCAAAAAATATTTTTGATATTTGGACCTAGTCAAAATTTGTACAAAAATTGTAAAAACTAAAAAAATTGATTGAACCATTATTGGGTTGATCAAGCTGAGTTTTTTTTTTCCCTTGTAAATATATTATTTGTATTAATTTTTAGTAAAATTTTTGTATTTTTTTGTCAAAAATTAGTAAAACAATTATATTTTATATTAATATTACTTTTATTATTTTGAAGCATAAATTAAAATTTAAATATTATCATGCACAATATATTAATTAATTGTCGTATTAATTATTAATAATTATATTTAATTATTTGTGATAATTTTTGTTTATTTAATAACTATTAAATTATTACTTTTCATTTTCTTGTGTATTTACTATTTATAATTAATAAAACAAATTATATAATATATATAATATTTAAAATATATAATTACAATCCATGATATATTTATGACATTATTTAGTTCGACTTTAATTAAACCAATTACCCAACATCTAATAAGTTTTTGATCACTTTCCAGTCCAATCAATTATAATGACATTGTTTTAAAAACTTTGTTACTAAGTTCACAAATATTTTGCTCCATCACCCCTCTTAATAAAAGATATGGGTCTCATAGGACCCACTAACTTATTGCTGGCAGACGTGTCCAATGTGCCATCTGTAGAACACCGTCCGGCTCGTGGTGTTTTATGGGAAGACTAATCTACCAGTATTTGTCAAGTTTCTGGTGATTTTACATGATTCCTCAAACCTTCCTCCTTTCCCCCTGTACAATTTTATGGACTGGTTCACAAAAGTTGTTACTAGGAAGATGAAGCAACATACAATCGGGAAATGTTTTTTTTTTTTGAAGAAAAATAGAAACTAGACACAGCTTATGTACAATTATATGCAAGTGAAGCAATGCAGATGATAATGATATTAATACACTTATTACTACCCATAAAATCGAGTAGATTGTCTTGACTACTGGACCAGGAGGTTGTTCTAATCTGTAAGTTGATGACAAACCTGAAGTGTTTGTAAATCATGCTTCTAGTAATGTATTATGCAGAAGGACTCGTGCCTTTCAAGTTCTAACTCAACTCTTGCAAGGCTGTTGAGGCAATCCTGTCTCACATTGTTCAGGTCTATACAAAGTACAGAAGGACTCAACCATCTTGATGAGGTTGAACATAATCCTAACTTAAAAATTGTCCAATCATATACAAGCCCACAGCTAGCTCTAGCCAATGATAATACAAAAAGTTACAAAGTACTAAATAGCAGTAAGTTCATTGAACCCTTTTCAGGGAAGACAACTCGAAATATTCCAAAAACAGCACAGGAAGGCCTGTTGCATAACAAAATATAAGAGGAAAGAGAAATGTGAATTTCTTGAATACTAGTCGTATCATAACATACAAACACTCTAAAGAGCATTCAAATCAATAGAAAACCACCACCACCTTTATTTCTTCAGTTCCTTGTCAGAGTTGGTGTCATTTTGCTTAGGAATTGGTTGAATTCTTACATAGGGGTTCCTAGTCAACGTCTCTCCCTTTAGAGCAGCGACATAACGATCATTTGTATCTTCTTTCCGCTGCAGCTCTCCAAGATATTCTGCCAGTCTCTCTCGATTCACTTGCCCCATCATCTATTTCACAATTAAAGCAATCAAATAATCAATATGATTTTCTGATGGGTGGCAGTTGTAAATTTCAATTTAACTGGTCATTACTCTTTGAGATTGTTTGCAGTTCCTGTTCTGTTTTAAACTTGACAAACAAGTTGTTCTCAAATATATTCATTTATACCAAGGATGACAAAGATAGGGCAAATTTAAGACAGAATGGGGAACCACAGAGGTTCAGTGAATAGCTTATCTCCATAGACATATTTGTCTTATTAAATATTCATTTATAGTCTTGTTTAAGTTTCGGTGGAATTTGAAAATGTTAAAAAATCCTGTAAGTTGTTAGATGCATGATCCTAAACCTATATTGCGAGAACAAATTCAATTAACTTTTAAGGCAATTATAATCTTTAGGGCTTTTTTCCCGGAGAGGGTGGGGGTAGGAGAGGGGGATGAAACAAATAACAGTCTAGCTCTCTCTAATCAACAATCTTCATACGAGACACAAGAAACGGATTATGAAACATAAAACTGGCATCCAGAATGAGGAAATCTCGAAGATGTGACAATTGATAAACAATATATAAAACTTGATCGTTAGTGTCAAAAGTTTAAAAATTCAAAGCTACTCCTCACATGAGATTGAATGTAACTTGAACTTCATAAGTTCTTCTGTTTCTTTTTGTTGTCTCTTATTAATGATTTCTACTGGCCATTTGTGGGGGTCTGTTACAACATTATGACAGCTAGAAACAGCTCCAAACTGCAGAAACCAGCTTTTTAATTAATTGAAAAATATGAAATTCAAGTTATGGGACAGTATATAATTGGTAGTTGTCATTACGGGTTTAAACAGTATGCTAAAGAAGACAGGTTAAGAGCCAGAGAATATTCTATACCCACATAAGATGAATCTCTACTAAATAATAACGACAGCAACCAAGTCACTCAGAAGAATGTGAAGTTTAAGGTTGCACATCTAAAAATATAATATATACTTTGTATAACTTGTGAGGAAAATTATGTAATCTATGTTAATTGTGATAGCAATCTGAGTATTATGGCTGAAAAAGTTCTTGCAAATATAAATCTATTATTAAATAATTCCTCGAAGGTTGCTACTTTTTCTAAGGTTAACTCAGGCTGCAGCTCTGAAACCCCAATTGCATCAAACTCTAAAGCTACCCATTTCCTTTGTAATCAAAATTCCAAACAAATTTAGTGTCCCAATTGGAAATTATATTCCCAGAAGAAAACACCCATCCAAACAATATTGATTAGATAGGGAATGACTTTATAGTTCCTTCAAATTTCTAGGAAGCCAAACAGAGGAAGAGAAAATTCCAACTCACAAGGGTTTCGGGGCGGGCATTCTTGCGGAGGTGGGATTCGAGCTGGTCATTGCGAGAATTGGTTGCTTGCATCACGCAGTATCCAATAACTCCCGGAACGACGCCGCATATGGTGGCGAAAGCAACAAAGAACGGTTTCGATTCTCTCGTCCTCCGCACCAGCCACCTCCACGTCTCGCTTTTCTCCCACAACACCGACATATTTCTCTTCTCTCACACTATTCGTCTCTGCTCGCCGTCATTCATTTCTTGGAGTTTCTCGACGTTTCTTTGTAGGTGTCAAAATAACAAACGACGTCGTGAAGGCAGACGAAACAGAACAGTCATGAATTTCAGTGTTGGATATGGACCCAGTCTAAGATTAAGTCCAGGCCTAAACAACTGTAAGTCAAGATTGGGCCTCATGAAGATAGTGAGTGTGGAGGTCTTATCAACACCCAATCCATTAGCCACTTTACTAATTCATCTAATTAATAATGGGTATTAATAAAGATCAATAACTTATATAATTTCCTACTTAGACAAATAAAATAGATTTTCAATTATTTATATTTTTAACTTGCTAATTATAGGTTTAATCACTTAAATAAATTAAATAAAAGTTTTTATACATGAAGCTAGCTAGCTCATGGGTGATCATTTTCCATATATGGTCTTATAGGGCAAATAATGATAACCCTAGGTAGTGCTATATATTGCATCTATAAGCCAAAACTACATCTAGGTGTTTTTGGTTAAACTGACCAAACCAACTAAAACTACTTAAAAATTTAAGGTTGGTTTGGTTATTTTTTATAATTGGTTATTTTAAAAAAAAAAAAAAATAGTCATGGTTTGATTATAAAATTTCTATTGATTAACTGAAATCGAACAGAATTATATATATATATTTAATCTAAATAATAATTATTAATATTATTGAATATTTAATTTTATATGTATTCCTATTCTTAAAAAACTAAACTTTCTCTCAACATTTTTAAATTCATTGAAACCTTATTTATGAGGAACAAGTACTTAATATATATTTTATACTCTGTTTTTAGGCTGAAAAATATTTTTTTATATATGAAAACCTTAGACTTGGGACTGAATAACTACCCATAACCAAACCAACACAACAATTTAGATTGATTTCATATATCAGAATCATATAACCAAAAATGATTATTTTTAATTAAAAACCAAATTATTTGAATTAGTTATAATCTTCTTCAAAACCAAACCATACACACTCCTAACTATAACATCTCTAACTACAACATCCATTCCATCTGGGCAGTAGCAGTAGAATCCCCAGAACCCACATGAAAGTTAGAGAAGAATCTGAACATTTCTTTTTGTCTTTTATGCACAAACTTGCCCACATTAATTATTTCAGAATCTAATACTTATTATCACAAAGTGTTCAATGCTCAGTCAATTTGGCTAACTAGCCAACCACCCACTCCATTTGCTTTGCTTTATTTAGTTTCACCCCCCTAAGATAGTGTGAAAGGTTGCATGGCTTTAGAAACGTAACGCTCCCAGTTCCCACATCTATCATACTCTTTTTTTTCTCTCTCTCTTTTTGTGTGCAGCTTGATAAAAAAATGATTAGCCCCATGTGATTTAGAGAGATGGAATGTGAAAAAGTTTTATTTATGTGACTGATCAATGAGAATCATAATGTGGGTACTGATCTGAGCTACAGAGCTAGAGCTAGCTAATTAGAACTAAAGCAAAGCAAAGCAAATTAGGGGGTTTGGAATCTCTGTCTTTATGCATTCAAGTGCGATCAAAAGGATCTATCACACCTCATAAATTTTCACACATAAGGTTGAGGAAATTATTCATCTAACATGCAGGGAATCCATGAAAATTGTGAAGGACGATTGTTGATCGAAGACAATAGAATTAAAGGACGATGTGTTAAAACTAGAAAGCTATATACTTATAATAAGCATAGACATAGATTTAAAGTAGAGTAGATGAAGGTACGTAGTATAGTAACTTAGATATGCTTGCCCAGAAAACAGAGAGTACAAAAATAGCTGTAAACACTAGCTAGCTAGAGTGATCTTTTTGGGGGGCCAAACTAGCTAGTATGCATTTATTTTATGACATCAAATTTTATTTGTAAAGTTTTATTTAACATTTAAAATATAAATAAAATAATTATTTAACATAATATAACTCTTCTATAACCAAATAGTCATGAAGTCAATCTTCCTACATCATCTACTAATATGTCCAAGATCGAACTAGGTGTCTTAGTACTATGTATAGCCAGTAATTTACGAGAACAGTCAAAGTTATAGTAATGAAAAACACACACAAGCGATGTAGTACTTTGTCCTATCAAACTTGCTTGCTGCACATGCACAAGTAATTCATAACTTTGTCTTATTAAACTTGCTTATTATAGTATACACGCAGTTTAATTAATTAATTAATTCTTTTTGACAAACTATACTTGTGTTTGATTTGAGAAATCTCCTTCGCTTGTTGTAAAAGAGAGTGACCAGTCAAAGATTTAGTATGTCTTTACTCAAATGAAAATGATATTTAAAGGAAAGGGGGCTCTAAATAGAACATAAAAAACAGTAAAGAGAAAGTAAGTTTGGATGGCTGGAGAAAAAGGAAAAAAAAAGAATTAAAGAGGATAAAAATATATATAAAAAGAAAAAGTAGATATTGACAGTGTGCCAGGTAGATTTGTTCAGTCTATGGCCCCACTTCAAGTCATCAACTGTTGAAGGATAAAAGGGTTCTTTTCCACTTTGGGCTAAAATTGAAGGGGTTCAGAATTATCTCATGGGCCCCATCACAGGCCCATCTCCAACTCATGCACATGAAGATAATATATTAAGAATTTTATTCAGTTTATTTGTATTTTAATTAATTTTATTAAAATTTTCTTTATAACTTATTGTGTCTACTTTTACTTCCGGTTAGAAGAAAAAAAAAGCCATGATTATAGAAAACAAAATCACCAGATGCATTTACAGAAAATGGTATTGCTAATATATTTTTATACTTCATAAGCCTCAAGTTACTCTTATGATCTAATTCAGTTTAATGAATGAAAGAAGATTAATGAAACGCAAGATGGCTTTTTGTAAAGTAATAAAGAAGGGTTTCTTATTTTAGAAGTATAGGAAAGAATTTCTTGATGTTAGAACTCCAAATATAATTAATTAATTTAGTCATAGTTCTATATAGTTACCTGCAGCTTTTTTGTGTTAATTATATATATATATATATATTGTCATGGGGTCCTGATTGATCAAATTATATTTTATTATCAATTAATTTGATAAAAAGAGTAGTTAATTAATGTAATCTTATAAAAAGATGATGTATATATATACTGTTACTTTGATTTAGGACATGATGATGATTAGTTCCCTAATCAAACATTAATTAATTTATTAGAGATACTGCGTATGCCACCGTCATGGAAAAGAAAAGCAGATAAAAGCATGTTTAATCGTATGTTATACTAAAGTATATATGATTAATGTATTGATCATCATGTATATTAAATATATTTATATTTTTTATAACATGCAGTCTATCTTTAGGAAGGAATATTACAATTCCTCTTTGTCTTTGGTGCATATATAAATTAAGTATTAATTAGAGTGTCTGCAGTATAAATGTCACTGCTTGCAACATGCTTGTTTGCCCTTTACACATAAGTTTGCATTATATATAAACATATATGTTTGTATTTTGTTATATCAAGGGGAAATTAATTAATTGAATCTTCTTAAACTTGTAGACTTAGTAATGAATATGAGCTCATCTAAAATTAATAATGATAACTGTTATGTATATTCTCATGCGTAAATTTTATAATTTAGAAAAGAATGCAGATAATGAAAATTGAAAAGCGATGTTTGAATTCAAAATTTTATATTTCGTAAGTTTAAGTTTTAGGATGAGATTTAAGGAATGAGCTTTTGAAATATTTACTTTGACATGCTTGTGTTTAAATTGAAAACCGATAGAAAATAACTATAAATTAATGTGTCTATAATCTTCAATGAACGTCCATTGTGATAATTTGTCAAATTTAGGAAAGCAACAAAATTTCCATCTTGTAATTGTTTACGTAAATAAATGGTAAGCTACCTCCAGCTGGGTAATATGAGGAGCTAAGCTACATTAATTACTTGTATAGGCAAGGCAAGCTAATGTATAATCTAAATTGCATTATTTTCCTACATATATATGTAGACGTAAGATTCTATACCTTGTTTACATTTGCTTGAAATGCAAAGAATATTAAGATGCATGAGTTTCCATGAATACCAGGGCAACCACAAATGCTTGTATATATATGTAAGTCATTAAAGGTATAAATATGCATGATATGAATACATAAATTTTAATGAAATATTGCAACCCTCAAATTTGTAACGGGTCTAATATATATATATTTGCTTACTCTAATTTAGAAGACTTGATTCAAATTGTAAGATATGATTGAATTTAGCGATTGAGAGATTTCTGCTAATGTCAGGGATTCAAGCCTGTAAAAACAAAATATTTATATAAAGGGATAACCACAAACTCTGAATGAAATTAGTTTGATGATATTCGTGAGACACTAAAAACTAGATAATGACATATGTTATTAACATCAATTATTTTTAATTTTAGTCAAATAGAGTTGAAATATTATAATTTTATTCACTGACTAGGTATAAATTCATATACTAACTATCAAATTAATATTTTATCTACAAACAAATGATGATCATATACACTAAAAAATACTATGATATTAGAGATTAATAATATATAGTATTAACTATATAATTAAGGTTCATATAAATTAAAAAAGATGGTAGAAGATTATAGAATGGCCTAGTATTGCGTGTTATAGGAATGTCGGTTATGGGCAGTAGAGTGACCCACGCAGCCTTTTAAGCAGGCGTATGTTTTTTGTTAGTTTGTGAGCAGACAAAAGCAGAGAAGCTTCTTATCCATCCTCTCTTGTTTTCACACTAACCCTTACACATTAGAATCTCTTCAAAAGCCAAAGTAATATATATTCCTAATTAATTAATTAATTTCCTAAATACATATAATTATCAATTTACCCACAAAAAGTAGATAAAATGATAGAAGTTGAGTTCAGCAGGAACTTACACAAAAATATTTATAGAGAGAGACAGTCATGAATTTCGAACGAAATTAAATTTATACCCAAAAGATATAAGAATACTCGTAAAAACTTTTAAAAAAAATATATATATATAATTACTACTATTGTTTTGATCAATGCTTGTTAAATAAATGGTTACTTTCGTAAATATATACCAATTTCAGGGGTTATTTCAATGAACTTCATCCCAACAGTACTAGCCTATATAGTTCTCTATGTCCATACAAGCTTGTTCACTTCATAGTTCACAGTTCATTCTCTCTCTTTCTCTCTCTAGCAGTGAAGTGCAACAATGGCACCAATGAGTCTCCCACCTGGTTTTAGGTTCCACCCAACAGATGAAGAACTTGTTGCTTACTACTTAGAACGCAAAATAACAGGTCGAACAATAGAGCTTGAGATTATACCAGAAGTTGATCTTTACAAATGTGAACCATGGGATTTACCAGGTACATACATATATCATTTCAAATTTAATTATATTTATATGCAAGTAATTACTTCTTTTGTGTCACTAATTAGTTAAAAATTTTGATTAATTTCAACATATATATATATATATATATAATTAATCTTTGTTTGTTCATACAGACAAGTCATATTTACCTAGCAAAGATATGGAGTGGTATTTCTATGGTCCAAGAGATAGGAAATACCCGAATGGATCCAGGACTAACCGGGCAACAAAAGCCGGTTATTGGAAAGCTACCGGAAAAGACAGGCTGGTTCATTCTCATAAACGGCCGGTTGGGATGAAGAAGACACTAGTGTATTACAAAGGAAGAGCTCCACATGGGACTAGAACCAACTGGGTTATGCATGAATACCGCCTCCTTGAATCTCTGCCTGCTGGAAGTTGTTCATCATCTTTCAAAGTATATTTTTGGTCCTATATTTGAATTTTAAGCTATTTTATATATATATATATATATATATATATATAATTCTATTTATGCTCTATTTCATTTTCTTATTTAAATTAGTATGTGAAGTATCTGAAATGATGGATGAAACCCTAAAAGCCACAAAACTGACCATTTTTTTCATTTTTGTTCTTTCTATCGTCACTTCAAAGTTCAAAGTGATTTTTGTGCTACTGTAAGATTTATCTGTGTGTACTGTTTCACTCTTTAATTTTCTAAGATCCTGTTTTCTTTCAAAAAGCATATAGCCTATCAGCATGATGATGATGAAAGAGTTTTTAATTTTATTCCATCTCTTTTTTCTACGCTTTATGCACAAGCTTTGTTACATAGATTGATCTTTATATGTTTGCTAGCTAGCTAGCTTTCTTTTTTCTATTTTGATATTTAACATTTAACACAAACTTTGACATAATTCGATGACAAATTTGCACCACAGGATTCCTATGCATTATGTCGCATTTTCAAGAAAACAATTCAAATTCCCAAAGCTAAAGATGAAAAAAAAAATGGACTTGATCTGATGAATGCAAAGAAGGAATCTATCTGGGTCTCAGGCGAACAATTATTAGGGGATGATTCAAGTGGCATTGAGATTTCAAGAGAAATGGAAGCTGCAGCAGATCATGATGATCAGAAAATATTCAATAATCATGAATAT
The DNA here is from genome assembly GCA_029379385.1 of Quillaja saponaria. Classification (NCBI taxonomy): domain Eukaryota; kingdom Viridiplantae; phylum Streptophyta; class Magnoliopsida; order Fabales; family Quillajaceae; genus Quillaja; species Quillaja saponaria. The sequence goes on along the minus strand of CM055605.1, from coordinate 7,625,040 downwards.
TATCCTAAATTTCATTGTGATGCTTCTTCTTCAGATCTCACACAAGGAACACCTACTGAAAATGGTGTAGCAGATGATCATTTTCATGCACAACTTGCCTCTGATGAAGCAAACAGTGCATCCAATTCATACTCTCTTGGTATGCAGGACTATTCATCAAATCTGTTTCAGGTAACATTTTCAAAATCAAAATATTACTGTTCTATTAAAAGTATGCATGATGGGCCATAGCATGGTCATTATGCTGATCATGATCATGGCTTCTTTTGCCAATTCTACATTTCCAGCAATATTCTGCTTTAACATTTAGAAGCCCCGGGTGATCGCATCTAAAGCAATTTTTTATTTTCTTTTTCTTTTTATGGTTCATATATAAAAGGTACGTTGGGCCTCTGTAGCTCTCTTCATTTTCACAACTCTTCATTCTTAGTGAGACATGATTGAGTCTCAAGTTCTTAAGACGATATCAAGAGATTTTATTAGTTACGTATTATTTAAAGTAATTATCAAGAACTTCCATATATGATTATATGCATAAACAATTTTGATAGAAGAGTGATACAGATAGGTTGGAAGTGGCCCACATAACATGTCCTTTAAGTTCTTTTTTGATCTTAAAGTAACAAAAGTAACAAGTAACGAACTCACTCAATCTTTCTATGCATAGAACTCACTTCTAAAATCTCTTTGGACTGACTCATTTAGCTTTCTTCATCATCTTCTATAACTTCTTTTGACTGACTCAACATTTTCCAAAGTAAGAATATCTTTTCTCCCCATTTTTCCTCATGCGTTATTCTATCTAAAACACATTTCAAACATCTTTATCTTTAATTACATTCTTTGTCTCAATGATGTCTAAAACTACTTCATTCTCATTTCTCCTTCTTCTTTTTATTTTTTTATTTTTTATAAAATGAAGACAAATTCCTAGACCTTAACCTAGTAATCTTGGGTGAATAATTACTTTCTTGGTAAGATATTAGAACATTTTTTACCAAATGATCAGGAATTTGATCATTGATAAAACTCAATTTTGAGCCTCGACTGACAACGTCATCCTCATCGATGAATTTGTAATTATATGAATGCAGGATATGCAGCTACCAATCTATACAAACCTCCATTACCAACTTCCATACCCACCTTTGGAACTTGAAGATTTCCCAAGGATAAATTTAGCAGAGACGAAGTCATTGAAGCCTGAAATGATAGAAGAAAGCATGTTATATGACAAATACAGGGACTGCATGAATGGAAACACACTAGAAGAGATTATCTCTTTGTGTTCCTCTCAAGACAATTCAATTGCACTAATGTAGCACTATACACCATATTCGTTGATACAAAGGTATACAAATTTGTGTTGGGCTAAAATAATCCAAAAACAATAAAATTCCTGGATTATTTTTCCCAATCACAATAAATGACAATATCTTGACCGTTTATTAATTACTCTTTTATACGGTTAGGATTAGAAGAATTTTGGCTCTCTAGAGTTATTAAAAACTCTATAGATCCAAATCCATATAAATGATGGGTCGGGTATACAACTCATTTTTTGATGGGGGGAGAGGGGAGTTTTTTTCTTTGGTTGAAATGTGATTCAATATATTGTCTAATTATTAGAAATGAACGGCCAATTTCTTTTTTAATATATATTTTTTCTAATTGGCCTAAGATGGCCAATTTTTTAGCTTTTTTATTTTAAATAAAATAAACTAGCTTACTTAAATATATATTATAAGCTTTTAGCAAAAAAATAAAAATCTATACTATTATTAAAGCTAGAAGATCACTGTGGTCTCCTACTATATAATATAAACATAGTTAAATATTTAAATTATTTAAAAGATAAATTCAACTAATTAATTCGTCCAATCACTTAATAATTACTAAATAATAATCTCTTCACTTTCCCACTCTCCTACTCTCTCCCATCCTTACTTTTTTTCTTTTTCTTTTTTTTTTTGCACTTTTGACGTGCTTCCTTGTCTATTATTGTAATTAATATTTTTGACTAATCCAAAGAGAAAATTAGGTGAACCAACAAAATTAGTAATTCACAAATCAAATAATGTTTTGTGGAAATTATCATTACCAATTTGGAAACGACATGACATAATTTTAATTAATAATTATTTTTTATTTAACTGAAAAGCCGTGGTCAGTGAAAGATTAGTATTTTTTTTTCCTTGGCAGTAAATTAATTATGTTCATCAACTTTTAAATATCAAAATTTCCATTTTTTTCGGTGATACAATAAGAGCTCTTCATGTACACTAAACTTTTTATTGAATAAAGTAATAAATCATATTTGACACTACTAAGACAGCAGTATTATATATATATATTTAATTTTTGGGAGCAATCAAGTCAAGCATAATTGGTGAGCTTTAGCTATAAATTAAGTTCAATATCTAAGTCTTATTTCAATAGAAGGAATAATTTCTTCTAAAAAAAGCTATGGAAAGAAATGTTGATAGGGTAAGAGTAGTGGCTTTTATTGTGCTTATGATATTTGTGGTGCAATTCAATAAACAATCTTTCCCTTCATTTCCTTTCTCTCCAATTTTCCTTCTTCATTCTTTCCCTCAAAGTTTGGAGGAAAGTAATAATTTTTTATCATGTAGGGAAAAATGTTCAAAACATTGTGACCGTAAATGCAAGGGATATTGGAAGTTCCCCAATTTCTATTACAAGTGCTTGTTTGAATGTATAGACAAATGCATGCGAGGAGAACCTGTTTGATTTTATTTACATTGGAGCTTGCTCATCAACAAGAAGAATAAGTATATTTCTGCTATATGGTACAAGTTCTTAGACACAAGCAGTACTTCCTTGGGAAGTATCGTGAGTTTGTGACATGCATAGAAGCATATATACTCTCGTCTCTTCAAAAAGAGAGGAGATTTTTGCGTTGTTCAGTGCATGGAAATCTCTCTTTATGTTGAGTGAATAAGTTTTACTTAGTATTCACTCCTCGCCAATAGTGATTCCCGTGTACACTTACCTCCAAACTAAAAAGAAAAATGATAATAAAATTTTGACAAGTATTTCAAAGAGCCTATGTATTGGGATGTGAGCTGTGCTTAGCTTATCCCTTGTAGACGCCAAATTGTTATTTTTCATTTCGAAGTGGCAAAGAGTGTGTATCTATCATTTAGACTGAGTTTAGGTAATATTTTCAAGAGAGTTTTGTAATTTTTTAAAAGTCATGTCATACAAAAACTATTTGCTTAATTTGTTTGAGGGATGCTTTTACTATTTTAAGAAATTGATGCTTTTAAAGTATCACGCAAGATGCTTTAAAAATTAGTTAGTCACTTTTTGATAACTACTTTTAACTACACAGATAAAAAATGCATAAACTTATTAAAAATCACTAGCATTACCAATTTAGTTTTAATATATATGTATGTCCCATACACAATACTTTTCATTTTTCAAGGAGGTATGGCTTGGTCTAAGAACTTAGTAAATGGTATCTGATTCCATTGTTTGTTCGACCATCTGCAATTAAATGAAAGGAAATCATTAAACATTACATCATTAGATGTAAAAAAAAATAAAAAATACTCAAATAAGTTAGAAGCTTGCATGTGATATGTGATGTATGGCCCTTTGTTGATATCTGGCCCTAGATAATTCTTCCATAGGCCTTGAAATACCTGAAAACTTAACTAATTAATTAATATGATTAGAAAATGGGACTAATGCTTGTAGAATTAAAATGAGATGAAGATAAGGTAGAGCAACATAATTCTATATTGTCATTTATAATGTGATGTTTTACTACATTTATCTCAAATAAAATATTTTTTAATTTAAATATATATAAAATAAATAATTAAAATTATGAGTCATTAATTTTAAATAATAAGAATTAAAGTAGATTCTAGTATAAATTATAGAGATAAAAAATGTAATTTTATGTGAGCATAATTTTCTTTTATAGAATTAAGCAATAGGAGAATATTAATTTGTAACAGTTAATGGAGAACCGTTACTGAATACACATTTGCAATAAGCTGATGTGGTGGAAACATTATTCGAGTACGAGCATACTATTTTTTATATATCTAGATTTGTGAGAGAAATAATGTTAAATCCAAGAATCAGTCAAACAAACAAATTTATTATAAATATAATAATTTTTTTCTTATAACTAAGGGCATATTTGAGATTTCAAGGGACCTACTATTTTCCTTGGTTCACATAAGGAGTGATCTCCATTTCAAAGAGTGAGAATAATTACATTGGTACTCAAAATTTGAGATTTATAAATTTTTAAATTACCTATATACGTCTTTCATCTTTTAGTTTTAATAAAATGATTAAGATAGATTTTCTGTTCACTTAAAAATATGGACATTGATAACATCCACATGATGAGTATTGCGATTTCTCAAAAAGTAATTATGAAATAAGTACATACTATAAAATTAAATATCTCTTAAATATGATGAGATATGAATTTAGGAGTATATCTCAAAAGAGTTGTACATACTTCTCTTATTAACAATAAAAAATAAATTATCTCAACACGGGTTTAAATGATGATATTGATTAATTGAAAAGATATAATGAGTGACTACCTCTTTGAATTCCTTAAAGTCGTCTTTTATATTTTGCATTTTTGGTACAATTGAAGGCTACCTCTTCATCTAAATCAAAAAATACTTCCTGGGATATACATTTTTTTTTCTTTGGAGATCACATGAGCTAGCTATAAGTAAAGGGTTTTTTCTCTTCAATTTCCAAACTACAAAAGTTGTTGATCAACAGTTCTAAATTAAGATATTGATGAATATGGATGGAAATGTTAATAGGAGAACACTTTGGAGAGTATTAATTATGCTGGTTTTTATATTTGTGCAAATGTTAGATTTGGTGGAAGCTAATAATAATATTATTCCTTCCCCTTATTCAGTCCCTCATTTTGAACTCCCAAAGATTGACAAAACAACGGTGGATCCAAAATTGACTACATGTCGTAGACAATGTAGCCATATGTGTTGGATACATCGTGATTTTCTCATCGTATACCACAATCATGAATTATCATTATGGTTTAATTTCTTATTATTTTCATTAAACATTTTTTTAGAGAGATAATGAGAGCTATACATTATGGTTACAATTGTTTGATTTCGATTTTGAAATAGTTTTTGACATGCTCTGTAATTTTTTGCTATCAACACATTCAGATATGAAACTCTGTGTTAATTTGGTAACTCCTAAATTATTAACATAATAAGAATTCACATTACATATAAGTACATGAGTCATGTCTCCTAATTTCAATTGATTGATTTTAAGAGTGAAACTCCATGACATCAGATTTTGGGTTCTAAATCCCTAGGTCCCTTATCAGGTTAGGTTACGTATACCTCGAGACACCAAAACTACTCCCCACGGCCCTCATGAAGTTAATAAAAAAATAACACTTTTTTAATTACTAGGCCAACCCTTAAAATTATTATATTGATATCTTGTTATAAGAAATTAAATCATAATTCATATAGAACCTCATAAAGAAATTGAATCCTTGATGACCAATACGAAAAATAATTCAAATAGACCAAATTCAAAAGTGGCATAATCGTAAAAGTAATAATTAAAGTAACCAAATGAAATATGTAACAGTGATGGGCTTGAGTACATAATAAATGGGCCACACAATAGGCCATTTGTTTTATTCTGCCTGTCACAAATTTGGTATTAGGCCCACAAAAGATCCTAAGAAATGTCTTTTCTTAGTAAAATTACTCGAGGTTTGCCAAAACTACACTAGGTTTAAAATTAGTAAAATTACTCGAGGTTTGCCAAAACTACACTAGGTTTAAAATCAATAAATCGACACATCCCTCATGGATGAAGAAATAACGATTGTTACATGAATTTATAAAATGATGCTAAAACGTTCTACTTGTATTTTTAAAGTTTTAAAAAAAATCCTATTTTTAGTTTTCTCTTTTTAAAATATATATTTTCTATATATGTTGTTGCAGCTAGTTTTTTTTTTTTTTTTTTTTTTTCCCCCTTTCTAATAGTAATATATTATGTTAATCTTCATTATTATAATTTTAATATATTATCTCTCTAATAATTTTTAAAAAAAAAATCAAATATATAAATACTAGTTTGTGTAGCTTATGCGTTGCGTGTGAATCATGTTTATGATACATACATTGTAAAATATAATTGACTTATATATTAAAAAATTATAACTAATAAAATTTATGTTAATTTAATTAAAAAATAAGTTAATCTAATTAAAAATTAAATTCCCAATATTAATCTATAAGTTTTACTTTTTAATTCTTAAGATAGAAGAATAATTAAAAAAATAATATTGGAATGATAAAACTGTACTCTTAATATTTATTTTAATTCATATTTTCTTTTTTAATTTTAATTTATGAAGTTGAGATTAATTAGGAAAAAAATTAACAATAAAAAAGAATTAAAATCATATTAGTATTAAAATGAGATGATCTAGAAAAAAAATTATAATATATTTGAAACACAATATCTTAATACTTTGAAATAATAAATATAGGTTATTCTTTGTTAATGTAATTAAACAAATAAGTAAATATATTTAAAAACAAAATTCATAATATAAATTTATGAATTTTTTCTTTTAATTCTTAAGATAGAAGAAGAATTAAGAAAATAATATAATAAATAAAATAAAAACTATACTCATAATATTTCTTTTAATTCATTTTTTTTTTAAATTTGATTCATAAAATTGAAAAGAATTAGGAAAAGAAATTTATAGTAAATATATATGTATAGTCCTATTAGTAGTAAAAGGGAGAAGAGTTAAGAAAATTAAATAAATTAATAGTCTATTTTAAACACAATATTTTAATACTATGAAATAATAACTAAACCTACCTATGTAGTAGTAAAAACTCATAAGGGCATTTAAAATAAAATAAAATTTTGTTGTTGTCATATATAGTATAAATATAGAAATAGATAATTAAATTTGAGAAAAATTAAATTTATAAATATTGCCATTACTTTACAAGACAAATGATTCATTCTTTTAAAATTCAATCTAAATAAGTCTTAGAATTTAACTTGAAATACTTTTATGCCACTTTCACACATTATATTTATTATTTTAAATTTTTATATTAAAAATATCAATTATATAATTTTTAAAAAATAGATAATATAAATTTTTAAAACTAATAGATTTATGATATAATTATTAACTAATGAATAAAAAAACTTCTAAGAATTAATAAAGTATCATATATATAAGAAATCACCTCCGAAATATAAATAAAATTGAGGTTGACGTAATATCTAAAAAAAAAAATACTAGTAAAGTAGAGAAAATTTTAGAAACAGTAAATACATAGAACTCATTTGAAAAGAGAAGGCTAAAAATAAAACTTTTTGGTGTTTTGAAGATATAAAATTAGGATTTCTTTAATATAGAATAATTAGAATATTCTAATTATTAATAATATAATAATTAGAATATTCTAATTATTAATAATATAATAATAATTATATAAATAGAATTCATTATAATTAGAATAACTATGTAAATAGATATTCTATTAACTAGATATAGTATTTTTTTCAAAATAATTTATGAACACCCTTAACCTCTCATTCATCCAATGGAGGAGACTGTCAATTTCTCTAAAATTTGGGCCTTATGTCATTTCAGTAAACTTCAAAAGAAGATACATAAATTTTTTATTTTTTTTATATACATAAAAAACGATGAGGATTCGTTAGACCACATATAACAACAGTACTTATTATGTCCACAATAATAGAAGTTACTCATCAAACAAAATAATACAAATAAGTGAATAACTCACAAATAAAAACTTAATCACAGATTTAAACTTGGGATCAAAAGACTCTAATATCTTTATATTAACTAGTTGAATTAAGATCTCATCAGCCTTTAAAATCTAAAATGAGTAATAACTTTTAGCAAGGTTTTCCCATTGTTTGTGTAAAACCACATAGAAAGCAAGAAATTGCTATTCTTTTGCCAAGGAGACCTGGACTGTATGTTTGGTCCACGATTATGCAATTCTACGTGGACCAGATTTAGAGCTGAGTGGGCACTTAAGCAACTTGCATGGCCTAATGAATCATATTTAATAGGGCATAGACCAGATCATAGTTGTAGACAATAAAAAAGTTGCAGGTTTTATAATTTTAAATCAAAACACCTTATCAAGAGATGAATATCATAAGATCTTTTTTGTTTTTATAAGAGTATGAGTAGATGGATAAATATGACCCAGGTTTTATATTTTTAAATCAAAACTCATTTAGTATTCCTTTAATAAATAGAATGTTTGTTTTTTCTTAAATTGAAAGGCATATATAATTATTTTATACTAAATTTTCAATTGATACCTTAATATTTAATAATATTAAGATATATTTTTATGAATAATTAACAATATTATAATTTTACAACTTCACACTGACAAATAATTTGAATCATAAAGAAATTAGTCACATACATCTAATTAAAATTGAGACTTAAATCTAGAACAATAGTTTCTGACACCTCCATTTGTCTAACTAGATAAATTAAGAGCTCATCGACTATTAATGCATATTTACAAGAAGTTTTTTAATGAGTATTTTTATAATACTTATTAAGATGATAAATATGAATTAAAATTATTATTGTGATTAAAAATCATTTTAATAATAAATTAATTATTATTTAAAAATAATTTAAATTTAATGAACATATTTTTTATATCTTAATAATAAAACATCTATTATAATAATTACATTTATCAATAGTTTTCTTAATTACTGGATCACTATGGCAAGTTATACTAAGCTGAGTTTGGTAATTCTACTTAAGAGTGTGCCTTGACTTTTAAAAAGTCATAGCACCTAAAATTATTTAGTTAATTTTATTTTTTAAGCCATACTTCTTCTACTACTTTCAAAAATACCCCAATAAAAGTTAGGTAGTGCTATGTGCACTACCCCATCTTTATAGGTAAGCGAAAAAGTAAGAAGTGAGTGTATAATATTTTTTGTCTTTTAGCTAATTTGTAGTCTACCTATTACATTTTGTAGTTCACTTATCAATATCCTAAAAGTTATATATGGCTTTTCAATATCGAAAGTACAAATCACTTTATTAATTTTAGAAAATTCTATTTAATTAATTTATTAATCATCTAATTTCTCTCTCAAAAATATCCTTAACTAATGATATTTATATTTGTCAATTTATACATTCACAGCAGCTTATAATTTGTTTTTCCAATATTTTATTCGTTATTTTTTCTATTCACATCAACTTTTATAAATGATTTACCAAATATAGTTAGTGTGACTTTTTAACAACTATCAAAGTCTTATCAACTCTTTAAAAGTCACAACATTATCAAACTTAGCCTAAATGAAAGAAAGTTGATCTGTTTAGAAAGTTTCTCAAAGTGTTTCCCATATATATATATATCATAGAATGCATCATAAATATATGTTCACCATGTGTTAAATGATTCTAGGTAATTGATGAAAAAAATTTAGCTGTAGATTAATCATGTATTTCAGGAAGTTAGTAGGTGTGCTAATGGCTTAGCTAAATTTAGTGTTTCACTTCCTCATCCGCGCCTGTGTGCATTTCTTTTCATTTGAATTTTGATGCACTCTATTTTAACTTTTATTTTGATTTTGATGCCTGTGTGCATTTCTTCTCATTTAATTTTGATGCTGATGTAAGGGGAACATTTACTTCTAAATTTTGCTCTTCACGTATCACTTAGCATTGTATGAACTTAATTTTCCTTAATGAAATTTGATCTTGTTTATACCAAAAAATAAAAATCTTAATTTTCCTTAATGAAATTTGATCTTGTTTATACCAAAAAAATAATTTTTTTCACCATAACAAAGTTTAGCTGTCAAGTGTGTCCGAACCTGCTTACTTGCATATCAACTAATCAACTATTCAGTCCGAATAGAAAAGATAGGTCATCCATCCTTGGACTAAATCTTTTTGAGGATTTTATTTCTCATGACCTCTCCCAAAGATGATTCTACCCAAATAGTCAAAAAATGAGACACACCTTCTTGACTAACAGGCCAACTCTGAGATTATAGTGTTGATATTTTACTTTGCAAGGGTACACATTTTTATACCGAAAATATATATATATATATATATATATGCTAACAATGCCTAAAGTAGAAGTTATATTCCTGCTCATGTGATAGAAGTACAATACTAGAATATTATCATTGAATTGAACATTGCAGGACACAAAATAATAAATCACATTATTCATTTTTCTTATAATGCTTAAATTAGATGTCTTTATGCGTTACCTACTTTGATTGGGAATTTTATAACACTTTGCTAGCCCGGTCCACATTTCACTACTACCAGTCTACCAATATTAATTAATTAAGGACCACAAGAAAATTGTAATTTTGAAAAAACTAAACCATATGAATATATGATGATGCATGCTATAATAATTCTAATCCCTTTCATGTCCTATTTTGTTTTGTGAAGAAGAAAGATTATAATATATATATTAACAACTGCCACATACTTTATTTAAAGTCATTCTAATATTTTTGTGCTATTAAAGATAATGAAAGGTGGAATAATGTTATGGTTTCATTGCAATATTTTTTTTTTATTTCATTCAGAATATCCCGTCTCCATTATTTTTTTTAATCAAAATTTGAAAAAAATTATATATCAGAAAAGTTTTATTTTACAGTGATGCCTATGTGCACGTCAAATTCTATCTATTATTATTAAACAATGTGTTTGGAACAAGAAAAAAAATAGAATTTATTTCAAAATGAACTTACAATTGTACACTTGCAGAATTTTGTCTAACTCTCTGATTTGGAACAAATGAAAAATTGATTTTGATTTAAGTATTTTTCCTATACTACCCTCAAATTTTTTAATTAAACATAGCATTGATTAACTAAAAATATAAAGATGGTGAGATTAATTGTTATTCAATAAAAATTAGGTTAGATGAACATTTGAGATGAAGTAGGTGGTGGCTCTTATCGATTTATCTAAATGAAAAGCATGTGTAATATTAAGGATAAAAATATCATTTGAGGTGGACAAAATAATAACTTATCTCAAATGAATTCTACAAAATGAAGTCTAACCTATTTGGTGTGGAATTCATAATTGAATAAAATTTGGATTTCAAATGAGCTTCATTTAAAATTACATCATTTCTCTTGTTCTAAACGTAAAAAACATAAAGTTCGTTTGAAATGAACTGAATTCTATATTTTTTAGTGAATAAGAAATACTATATATTTTTTAATTTTTTAGAATTCAATTCATTTCAAATGAACTTTATATTTTTACGTTTGGAATAAATGAAATGATGTAATTTAAAAAAAAACAAACTACATTTCAATAGTGTGACCACTCTTTTATTCTTGTTTCTAAGAATAGTGTGACCATTTGTTACTATATTTTACTCGTATAATTTTCATAAATTGTTTTATTAAGCAACTCACTTTAGAGAATCTAAATCTTACACTTTGACTAATATGTTTATAATATGAGTCACGTTGTACATGAGAGGATCTAAATTCTTTTTGTAGATATTAAAGATTCCATACTACTGTTGCTAGACTTTAAGCCATCATGAACCATATGAATCTTGTTAGACTTTAATCCATCATGCAGCACCACAAACCAATCTAATTTCCTTTTCATTTCCAAAAAAAATTAAATTCACCATTATTCTTATTAAAGTTTGAAACAACACTACTTTTGGCCCTCTTCTTCTCTCTTTGTGCCAATGCAACATTGGTGAATAAAAAAAATACTACATTTCAAATACTGCGAACACTCTTTTTTCTTTTCTTTTTTTCTTTTTTCTAAGAATAGTGTGACTACTCCTTATTATATTTTATTCGTATAATTTTCATCAATAGTTTTTATTAAGCAACTCACTTTAGAGAATCTAAATCTTAACACTTTGACCATTGTCCATAGTTGTCGTTTTTCTTCTATAATACAATGAGCCATCTCTGCAATCCTACAAAGGACAAAAAAAAAAAAAAAACAGATAATCACTGCCTATGGAACCTCAGAGTGACGTGTCGGATATAGCCAGATCAAAATCCTCTTATTTTTTTACCGAAACGTTATGAATAAAAATTTTAAATTTTTTTTAAAATTTAATTTATTTGTAAATTAAATATATTTTTAAGAGAAAATTAATATTTATTACTACCGTTCAATATGTGTATAATATAAATCACGTTGTATATGAAAGGATCTAAATTCTTCTTGTAAATATTAAAGATTCCATATGAATGTTGCTAGACTTTAAGCCATCTTGCACCATTTGAATCTTGCTAGACTTTAATCCATCATGCAGCACCACAAACAAATCTAATTTGCTTTTCATTTCCCAAAAAAAAGAAAAAAAATTCAATTCACCATTATTCTTATTAAAGTGATCTCAAAAAAGACATAAATCAATTATCAAGTTTTTGAAACAACACTAATTTTGGCCCACTTATCTCAATGTGCCGATACAACATCACCAAGCAATCACCAACCAACACAATTTATGCCAATACAACACCCTCCATCACATCATAGGAGGCTTGTTTCTCTTTGTTCTCCTCTTCCTCCATTGTGTCACAAAGTGCTCTGCCCCTTGTCTCTGGCAAACAAACTGCAAATAATCCACTACATCCTATCACAACCCCAAATACTCCATATGCTAGAAATTTATTTCCTCTCCCAGCAGCAACAACAACTGGACTAAACACCCCACCAAGTACAAGTGCTTGCCTTACCATTGATATAGCTGAGTTCCTTACACATGTTGGGAACAACTCTACTGTGTATATAAGCAAGATATTCAAAGCAGAGCAACCACTGAAGAAGGACGCTAATTCCAACCCAATTTCTAATTTTGTCCAAAGCTTCCCTTTCATAATTGACAATATACTAAAAACCCCACTTAGGATTGTGAATAGTAGAAGTGAGCTTCTTCTATTTAATTTGTCTATGAGGAAGAATGTTACCAATGAAGCTGGTAACTCTGATAAGGCATTGAGTGTGACACTCAAGTAAAGATTGTATTCCAAGTTTCCAAGGCCTAATGGCATACCATAATAAACCATCCCAACCCCAAAGCTTACTGCCATAATAGCTGATAACCTTCTTAACGCCCATTTCCTTTCCACCAAGATCTTGATGGCAGAGTATAAATCCACGTTCCAAGATTCTTGCTCACAAGGTATTTGAGAAAATTTCAAAGTGAAGCTACTTTGATTAATTGATGCAATACTTTTTAAAGTCTCCACAGCTTCTTCTTTCCTTCCTCGTACGAAAAGCCATCTGGGTGATTCACGAGCGAAGAAATAAACTAACAGAGAGTAAAACATGGTTGGTATAGATGTCCATATGTAAAGGTTTCTCCATGAACCTCTATTTGTGTAAGCTATGGCTGGTAATGATAAGAATCCTATTGTAAAACAAAAGAATCCAATGACACCCACTTGGCCCCGCCACCGTTTTCCGACAAGCTCCGTCGATAAAACTAGTGCACATGTCCCAATTGTTGCCCGGCCGAAACCACAGATGAATCTCAAGGCTGAATAGATCCATATATTGGTGGAGAAGATGGTAAGGAAAGAAGAGAAAGACATCATGAAGCATGAGAGGAAGAGCATGTTTTTCCTACCAAGTGAAGAGTCAGCAAGTGTAGCCAAGACAAGACCACCAACTAAGCAGCCCATGAAGAATGAAGAAGCAGGAAGCCCAGTTATTAATGAGCTTTCACACTCCAAACCCCATTCTGATATGATGGAACTAGTATTAGGCCAATCCCAAACCCATGAATTCTTGGGAAGTTTGCAGTTGGTAGAGACTGAGTTGCATAACTCGTCAGTGAGCTGAATACAGTGCCATGATGGGTATGCATCGGTGAAAACACTAATGAATGTTTGTTGAGCATCAAACATCCATGCAAATGAAACAAGAACAGCTTGGAAGAATTGGGTCCAAGTAAAATCTTCTACGCAACGTTCGATGGCGGAATTCAGTGAAGGGGAGATGGTGTTTTTGGCCTTTTGAGTCGGCCGAGTTGGTTTCTAGAAGCGGTGTCGAATCGGCCATTTGCAGCTAGTATATGTTTGATTACAGATTTGAGTTTGAGACTGAGTTCAAGGCTGAAGGCTTATATATAATATATGGGACACAATTGGACACATGCAGTCAAGATGATGCCTAGATACACTTCACATTTCAGTGGCTATCAACAATGTGAAATGTTCAATTTTATAAGAGTTCAAAAGTTTTATACTCTTAATTGAATAAATGATTGTCACAGTCTGACTTATTAAAAAAATGTAAGTGATAAAACAAATCAACTTTTATTTTATTTTATTTTTTACTAATTTTTTTGGCCAGTTGAGTGAGTTGATTGCAGACAATTATTATAATTTGCATATGTGACAAATCAAAACAAATATATAATAATCAGTTAATCAAGTTGTACTTTTAAAATATTTGAGATACCAAGTGTGAAGAATATTACAACTATTAAGTCATTATAAAATTGTAGGACAGAATATAATTGGTTTATTTACTGTTTTAGTCCTTGTGGATTACACCCTTTCTTTTTTAGTCTTTGAAGAATTTAATTTTCCAATAAAATTCTCCTAGGATTCAAATTTATTTTTAGAATTTACCCTCTAATTCTTATTCATACAATCCTACAAGTTGTTCTCTCATCTATCTTAGACCAAAAAAAAATAAAAAAATCGTAAGTTAAAATGGAGAGAACCATTTAAATCTCATGAAAAATATTGGATTGAATTATTAATAGTATTTGTTATAGATTGGAATGAATTATTTTTAGATATTTTAAAAATAATAATTCATATATAAGAACCATTAAAATAATATTTTTTTTAAAATCATATATATCACTATAAGTACATATCTGAAATAGATTCTTTAATTAAAAAAGTTATAAAACATATTAATAAAATATTTATTTATTTAAAACTCTAAATAATGAATTATAGTAATTAATTTATTTGGTTTTGCACGCCCACATTATCTTCACAAGTTACAACATTTGACTTGTTAATAAGGCCAAAAAGAAAAAAAAAAAAACAATGGACCTAAGGTTGCCAATCGAACAATCTTTGTCGATTTTGCTCAAATTGAAACTCATGAAAAGATAAACATAAAATAAGTTAGTAAAGATGTTTTGTTATTATTATTTTTTTATCAGGATAATCATACCATATAAAATAATAATAAAAGTGTTATTTGGTGTTTATGTTAATGGCAATTTTTATTAAAAAGAATTATTTCTAAAAAATAAAAACTTCTTTAAACAAAGTGCTTTTAGCTTTTAAGCATCAATTAGTGAGAGAACCATTACTTACAATACCAGCAACATTGTGGTATTTGAGCATTTGAGCTTTGGTTTTGCAAAGTGATTGTGGGCGTTTCCGTTCATACTACTTAATTAGAAAACCAAATAGCAAATACCAAAGGTGGTTTTGTTGATTCTTTTTTACAACTTGGAGGACCACTTAAATTTAGTTTATGATGATTATATATATTTTTAGGATTAAGATAATGTTCGACTCAATTGACTCGCAAGTCATTCTTTGATGTCAATTGAGTCCTTCTTTGATTTGGTTAAATATATGTCATTAATACATGAACTCAGAAATTAATAAAAAAATAAAATTTAAATTAGAATTAAACTCAAGAAATGAACAAACGAAACACGCCTTCATAACCCATGCCAACTCATCTAATTAGATGTAGAGCAGTTCAATGGATAATTGATTTTTCAATTCACAATTTATTCAAATTGAGCATCTTAGAGTAATATATATATGATTATTAAATAAAAAATATTTGACGCGAAAACATATATTGTTGGAGTTATTGACAAATCGTTGCAGGTAAACATATATTGTTGGAGTTATTGACAAAATCGTTGCAGGTATTGACGATTTATTAGATGGAAAAATCGTTGTAGTTATTGGCGATTTATGTTAAAAGAGTACTAACAAATAAATGGTGACATTTACAATGAAATCAAAATTGGACAAAGTGTACTCCTTTACTCAGGTAAAACTACACATTTCCTCATTTGTTGTTTCCCCTTCCAGCAGAAATCAGAATTGGACAAGTGCAACACCAAACCAAATAAACACAGAAACACTTGTGCTTATCTGCTTGCCTTGCTGCATGCCATAAATGTGGCAATGTTCCTAACAGGTGTGGGAATGTGAAAATCACTAATATATTGAGTTCTGTACAAGCACAAAAAAGAGGTACCCAATTGTAATTCCTTTCCACAACACATTTTAGGCTGCAACATATTCCACTTTGTTATACAACAAATTGCTAGCAATGAAGTTTTCTTTTTCCAGGATTCAATAAAAAAAAAGGAGGACAACCAAAACTAGGAATGCAAAAGCAAAGAAGCCCACGAAGGCTTGGTTTACTTTCAGTCAAACTATGAATGCTAAGGAAACACAAATTGCATATTGCATGCCAATGCTTTGTTCCTACTATAGCTACTTGGTCATAGGAGACTTTAAGATTGTCATGCATGCTAGCTTTGGTACATGTTTCTTACAGATGTAGTATCAATGGTTAAACTACTGAATCTGAATCAGTTTTGGCTTCATAATTTTCAAATCTGATCAGATTTTGAAATTTTTTTGTATAGGAGATTATGGTGATTGGATCCATTGCCAAAGACAATAAAAGAAACACATTTATTCACAACTCAACAGAAAAATTACCCTAAACAGAACATCCAAAAGACAAAAAACAAATTGGAAAAGAAAGAAAACACTAAACAACTAATTCTAATCAAAATTCAAAATCCATTATCATCTTATTGTCAAAGCTCTTAATAACCTTAGGCAACTTTGTCCCCTTCCCCTTCTCTTCTTCTTCCTTATAGGGTGGTGCTGCATCTGCAGTAGGCAGAATTATAGCCTCACGTTGAGCGTCAATTAAGCTCCAAAGTTCGTCCTCGTCCACGTCAAACGCAGCAGCGAGCTCAGGTCCTCTCATTGTCTGAAGCACTGAGCTAGCACCCACCAAAAACTGTGGCCGGTTCTTCCGAGCAGACGTCGTGAACCCGAAGAACTCTAGCGGTCCAGTTCGAGAAGCGATTTGACAGAAGGGGAAGTATTTGGGTACGAAAAATACATCCCCTTCTTTGAGTTCAGTATTCATGGCAGAGGTTCCATTTGGTGACACAATTTGTATTCTTCCAGACCCTCTTAACACAATGCCGTATTCTGTTGCCCTTGGATTCACATGGGGAGCCATCATTGAACCCTGTCATGGGAAAACAACATGCAGACAACATGTTTGAAAATATGACAAGCAGAGTTGGAAAGAAGAAAACTTTGGAAAATTTTATGTGTGGAAGGAAATGAATACCGCAGTGAGATTGACAAGGTAAAGGCCAATGCCGGAACGTTCCAGTGGAGAATAATTGGTTTCATCCAGAGCTACACTCCAACCGTAAGCGTTCTTGAAGTCAGGGCTTCTGTCATAGAGATTGTATGAGTCAGGGGATTTACCAGTCCCCTTGGTGTCCTTGTTGTCTGGCTTCCTTTCTTTTCCAAGTATTGAATTTAAGACCTTCTTCCATGACCAAGTTGTTTGCTTTCGTTCTTCTTCATGGTCAGGCTGTTCTTGTAAGCCCACCATTTTCCTGATGGGTAGTAGTTTGTCTTCCTCTTTCAGTTCAAGAAATTTGCTCCAGAGGCTTGGGGCAAGTGGATCACTCACAGAGACAATTGGACCCGCTTGTTGCCTGGACATGATATTCCTGATCTCAGCAATAGAGACCTGCGGAATTGACATTTGTGTTAGTTAGTGCTATAGGTCAATACTGAAGAGAGAGTAGAGTTAATTTCACTCTCAGCTGCTGCTACTATAGAGTGATGCTGTTGGTTTTGCTTACGTTGAATGCACTTGAAAGTATTTCAGAATCGAACCCAGAAAGAATTGATGGTGGAAAGGTTCCTCCACCGATGAAGAAAGACTGCAAATGAACAAGAAATTCTTGTTAATACAAGTTGAGCAAGTGTTAAAACTTTAGGGGCTACTGTTACTATGAAAAGTATAGATGCGTGTACCTGGAACACACCCACTCCAATGCTCTCAGATGGGTCAATGCTGCAAATGATGTGAAGTCTCTGGCCCTCCCCTGTATTCACCAAGTAAAAGGCTGAACCAGCCGGAATGTGATACACATCCCCAGTCTTCATTCTTCTCTCCGCCAGTGAGTCTTTGTATATGAATCCCAACTTTACTTCACCTGCAACCAACTTCATTTTTCTAATTTTTGTATTAACCAATTAAACCTTTGTGCTACCATACCAACAACTTCTTTTGTTTGAAATTTGCAATCAAATTATGGCAAAAGATTGAGAAACCAGTGAAAGAGAAAAAAGAGATTTTACATACCTCTGCGGATGAAGATGACCAAGCTGGAGTCAAGGTATTGAGGTATAAAGAGAGACTTTGGTTCCATTGTGATAAAGCCAATGTGCATTGGCCTGTCTACATTCCTCCCACCAGGGCTGCGAACCACCCTCATTTCCCCTGCATCAGTCTCAAACACACGCTTCGAGTCCTGCAACAAAAACCTGTCCTCTAACGGTTCCTCCCTCTCTTCCCTTCCTCCTCTTACTCTACTCCCTTCCTCTGATCCTTCCTCTGTCTCTTCCTTTTCTTCCCTTCTTCTCCTCCAGTCCTCTGGCCCTTTCTCTCTTTCTTCCCTTCCTCTCCTCCAATCTTTTTCTTCATCAAACTCCAGTGTCATTGCCACTCCATAGCACATGACAAGGACTAGGATCAAAAGGGTCGCTCTTTTTCCCATTGTTTTAGTAATTTCACTATCCCACACTGGCTTTCTGAAGTTCCTTTGCTATTAGAGACGTGAGGAGTTGGTGAGGATTTTATGAAGAGAGGAGGCAGAGAATTGAGGGAGACGCGTGTCTTCCATGCAAAAAATGTAGGTTTGCTGGCGGGTTTTGGTTTAGACACAGCTGAGTCCGGTGAGAAATATTTGGTCCTTGTGAGACGAAGTCCATGCTTGAAGAGGAGGTACTCTGTCATCAGTGAAATAACTGCCATGCCACGTTAGGCAATTTACTTTTTAGTTTAGTTTTGATTTTGGGATTTTGTGTGTGAATTAGAATATATCAAAATCTTGGAATTTGAGGTCGAATATTATTTTGCTTCATCCTCTGATTCATTCTTCCACGTTCCTCTACCAAGATCCAGATGTTCAACAGGCAGTACATCACCGCATGAAACTAAATTAAGCCCAAACGAAAATAACCAAATCCTTAAACCCTGTCACATGCATTCATCTTAACACATTAAACCATGACCTCGTGCAAAAATTAGCTTCAAGGACCCTGTCTGCTCTTTAATTTATCTTCTTGCACATATAATTCGCTTAGGATTTCATACTCTCTTGTAATCTGTGCAAAATTATCTTAAATGATGCATGTGTCTAGCTTGTACCTGAAATATTGAAGTAATTTTTTTTATGTAGTAGTTATATGTAGCCGGTAATTTAAGTATATTTTGACTAATCACTTCTCTGGTTTAGGTAAATATAAGTCATTCTTACCAGAACTAAAAAATTTATAAAAACTTTTACTTTTCAAGACCTTCGACAAGAAGATTTCGAATTCAGAAAAATTAATAATAAAAAAAAACACACATTATTGATCATCAAAACAACTCACTTGAATTAATATTTAAATATGTTTTATAAAAAAAAATAAAATTATTGTCTAGAATGTAAATAAAATTATTATATGATAAATTTTAAATTTATCAATTTTACTTTGGAAGTTTCACCGTAGTTTCAATTGTCTCCTTAAAGTTTTTTTTTTTTTTTTTTTAAATGACATGGACTAATGTTATTAGTCATTAGTCTATAAAGGATTGTGACAATGATATTCCACTTATAGCAATGAAACTTAACCTTAGGCCTTAGCCATAGAAAACACAATTGTGGCAAAAAAAGCGTATGTTTTTTTATATTGAGATAGGGAAACTTATACATTGACTACTCAACAAAATGAAAGTCACATTTCATCTTTTACAATAAAGAGAGCTTAGCTTTCAAGATCACCAATCCTTAGTTAATCCCCATTTCCATGTATATCAACACCAGCTTCCACCATCTATCCAACACTGAATTGATCAATCTCACCCCTTATTGATGCCGACCCTTCACCACCTCTTTCTAACTTGCTTGTTTCGGCCCAGTTTCTGGCCCATCTCTTTCTTGGCCCACATGTTATTGTGCCATCAATATCAAACACTTACCCACGTGGGCGACAGTCATCACTTGTTGATCACTCATAGCTAATACAGTCATTTTTTAATTTCAATTAACTCAAGGCCAGGGTTAATTATATTTAAATTCACCTCTCCTTAAATGAAAAAATATATATAAATAAATAATTTAAATTAAAGACCATATTCTAACAATATTCATAAATGAAAAAGCCGATAAATCATAATCAATATAGTACTAATATGAATTTAATTTTGTTTTATATATATATATATATATATATATCTTGATTTTTCTTTTTTTCTATACAACATGGTAGCTAGGTTTTTGTTTTTTTTAGAATAATATCACTACTTCTAAATTTGTAATGAAAAATATCATATTTCAGAGTGATTTATTAATTTTAAATAAAAAAAAATGATAGAGGCTATAGCCAATGGGAGGGGCGGCAATCTTGGGTGAAATTTTTAAAGAAGATTTTGAGAGAAGGAGAAAGAGAGAGGCAGCTTCTGGATGAAATTTTTTTTGTTGTGTTTCCACCTTTTGAAGTCTGTAAGTGGGGTTAATAAATTGTTTTGAGATTTAATTTATACACTCAAGGACAATATTAGATATATTAGATTACCTGAAAAGAAGAGTTAGTATTGTAGCTATAGATTTGTCCTGCTTACATGGAATTGGGTGCAGGCATGCACCCCCTAAGATAGTTCCAGTTATTTATCTTCATAAAATCTTGAACTAAATGGTAGCTGATCTTCTGCATAAAGCAGACATTAAACATTAAACAAATTATGATTAAGTTTTAGATAATGAGGTTTTCTATATGTTATCTCAAAAGTAGATATCTGTCATTTGCTTGCCTTATGTTTTTTTAAGATAAATATAACATATTCAAGAATGTAACAATTAATTATATATAACTGAAAGAGAATATCTAATTTATGTGAATTTTGGAACAATTGGAGATTTTTTTCCAAAACTAAATCGATGAAAGATTAAACTGCTTGGTTTTTCTTTTATGGGTACTTATTGAATTATGAGAAGATATTATTTTTATAATTAAAATTGTAATTCTAACTTGGAGATGTCAATTGGTCTAGTTTATTCTTTGGATTGGAAATGAGCTTAAAATCAAACTCAAGCAGTGGTCATCTCATCTAGTTTAGATCGATATATGAATATTGCTAGTTGTCTCTAGTAGTTTATGAAAATAGTGGTTTAGGAAATTGAATTTGATATGTATAATTGGGACGGATTGGATATTTTATTTGTTTGGGTTGAGCTTTTTATGTGTCTACAATGCACAAATTATTTGTAATTCTGATCAATGGATTTGTAAATCGAGGAGATCTAGTTTGTATCAATTTATGAATAAATACAAAATTACGTATAATGTTAAGAAGAAAAAAATATATATAAATAAGTTTAGGACAACAACTTAGATAACAAATCACGATTCAATTCATTATCATACTTAGAATGTGCCCAACAATAATTATTTATGTATAAATATACTAATTCATTTATAATTAAACTTGCAATATTTAAAATCAAAATTAGTAATTTGAAATTTTAAAAAATGAGGTAAGAGTTTATAATTTTAACTCTTAAGGCAGTGAAAAGAAAATAGAATTAGACAAAAATCTAATTCATGGTGCCAAATGGTACCTCAGGGTCTTTAACATTCAAACAAGAAAAAGAGCAAACCAGTAGGCCAATCTTAATGGGACCACTTAATAATTTATTGGGATTTGGTCATGATCATAATGAATATAATAATCAAACGACAAGAGTACTGAGTCCCAAAGAAAGAAAAAGAAAAGAAGAATATATAAAGCAATAGACAGCCCAACATGCGAGTCTGTATTATCATATTACCATTCTCTGCCGTTTGACAGATAAGCTGTCGCTTTTGTCTCTATCTTCCACATTTCCTAGTTAGTACTTCCCCTTCTCTTCATAATCCCCTCTCCTCTTTTTCAAAACAAACTCCAACCTTCACTTCCTCTCCTTCTTCTTCTTCTTCTTCTTCATCTTCATCTTCAAACATCTAGCTCCAAATTCTGATCATCTTCATGGGTTCGAGAGCTCGAAGATGGCAGTCATGGTCGCCGCAACCTTTAACACCTTTAATGGAAGGTCCAGACCCTGAAATGCAAGAAGAAGGAAGCAAGAAAGAAAGTTCATGGGAATTCATACGTGAATGGTTCAAGACACAAAAAGTTTCACCAGGAAACAATTTTTCAAACTCTTTGTATGGAAATGTTCAAGCCAAGAGACAAGATTTAAGGCTATTACTTGGGGTCTTAGGTTGTCCTTTAGCCCCAATTCCCTTGGTACATGACCCAATTGATAACATTCACATCAAGGACATTCCATTTGTAAGTTATTTTCTTTCTATATACATACTCCGTTTTGTAATATTCTTTCTGTTTTTGTTTTATTTAATATAATTTTTCCAAATTATAGGAAACTTCGACTGCAAAATATATCATACAACAGTATTTAGCAGCTACAGGATGTCTGAAACAACAAAAATGTACGAAAAATATGTATGCAACGGGGATGATGAAAATGATTTGTTGTGAAACAGAGGTTTCATCAGGGAAGAATGTGAAGTGTTTAGGAACAAGAAGTAGTGAAAATGGTTGTTTTGTTCTTTGGCAAATGTTTCCAGGAATGTGGTCTTTGGAATTGGTTGTTGGAGGGAATAAGGTTGTTGCTGGCAGCAATGGGAAAATTGTTTGGAGGCATACACCATGGTTAGGCACTCATGCTGCTAAAGGCCCTCAACGCCCATTGCGTCGCATTATCCAGGTAATTAATTATAACCATTACCTAATTAATCTTAGTTATATCAAATCATTTTTAACTATTTCTGCTCCAAAATCATATACATTAGGTAAAATAAAAATTAAGGTAATAAACTTTACATAATTAGAATGATCTCTTATTTAATAAAGTCATATGTATAACAATTGAAATAACTCATTCATTTTTCATAATTTCGACTTAAAAAAAAATAATATATGCTTATAAAGAAATAGATTATAATTTGAGATTTCACCGACTAAAAAATATATACTAAATAATTTGTTCTGTGTATAAGAATCACTCAAAAAAATGTGAACCCACTTATTTTGTAGAGAATATTTGTGTATATAATATTATTTTTAATTTATTATTGAATATACCAAGTTAAAATTGGGCTTAAACTTCAAGGGTTAGTGATGAAAACATGTTTTACCAAACAAAGATAAAGATTGGCGAATCAATCACATATCCCAAGAAACGGTATATTTTGAAGCTGACAATGATAGAGAAACTGTCCCATACTTTATCATACACTATTGAGCATAGACCTCTTTTTTCTTGGGCACTCACATAGCACGTGCTTTGTCTCTATGACGTCATCTATGATCATATTCATACCTACATATGATTCTTGGGATTGTCACTTAATTACTGGCACTAAAGGCTACTATGCATTATCATCCTTTTGCTTTCACTTTTCCTTTTTGCACTTTAAGTGACCAGTGCCTGATTTATTGCATTATTACCCCTGCATTACTTGTCCGTCGCCTACTTTATTTTTTTTTTTTACCCTGATCAGATCTGATCTGATCCAATTTAAATATGATTCAATTAAAAGTATAATAGAATCTGATATGATCTCGTTCATATGAAATTTATTTTCTAAATTTTATATAAACATAATATAGAAAACTTTAATTAGATTGAATCGGATATTTGACACGGATAATTCACATATTTGTAAATTATGCATTTTATAGGGATTGGATCCCAAGAGTACAGCAAGCTTATTCACAAACGCCCAATGCTTGGGCGAGAAAAGAATCGGCGACGATGATTGCTTTGTATTAAAAGTATTCGCTGATCGTGCGGCCGTGATTGAGAGAAGTGAGGGACCCGCAGAGGTAATGAGACACATACTATATGGCTACTTTTGCCAAAAAAGTGGGCTCCTCATATACTTAGAGGATTCCCACCTTACACGTGTCGAAACACCAGAGAATGATACTGTGTACTGGGAGACCACCATAGGCAGCAGTATTGGCGACTATAAAGACGTTGATGGAATTCTGATCGCTCATCAAGGCCGTTCGATTGCGACGGTGTTTCGATTCAATGAGATGTCAATGCAGCATAGTAGAACCCGTATGGAAGAGACCTGGACCATTGATGATGTTATGTTTAATGTGCATGGATTGTCAATGGACCATTTTATCCCTCCAGCTGATATCTTGGATCACAATATGACCTCTCCATAATTAACTTCCATTGTGTTTTTATATATATATATAATTTTTTTTTTTGTAATATTAACTTTGGGTTTTTTAATTACAATATTGGTGGGTTGGTAATGAACTTTTTTTTTCTTTTTCTTTTTAATATTTCTTTTATGTAACTTGGTAGTAGTATGTATTATGTAGTTTGTGCTGCAGCCATTAAGCTGAAATGACAACTAATTGATGAAGGAAGGTATATGGAATAAGATAGTGTAAATTAGTTTTGTTATCCTTATTGTACATAGTTCAAGACTTAATCTATTTTACATTTAAATAAACAATATGTAAGTTTTAAAACAAGGTCAAATCCCCAAAAATCTAACCCAAAATTAAAGTTAATCTAATAGTATGGGATAATGTAAGTCATGTGATACATGAGAACAGCTTTTTTCAATACCTGAATTCTAAATTTGAAGAAATTAAAAAATATATATATTGAACTTCTTCTACTAGTTATTAATTCATTTTTTCAATCCATAATTAACATTAAATTTTATTTCGTATCTCGAGGTGTTTAATAAGAATTATTATTTATCTTTAAAAACATATAAATTGTAAAGAACAAAGTGATGATAATATATACTATTTCACGTTATATATGTTAAAGCATTCTTATGAGTTATGATGCATTTATCAGAATTTATCTTTCTTTTTTTTTTTTTTTAACTTTATTCTCTTGAGACTTATTAAACGATGCTAATGTCCAAACTTTGAGAAATATAATACTCTTCTCCCAGTTAAAAACTAATTTTGAAAAAAAAAAGATATACTAAAAAGTTACAATTTTTTTTATCTACAAAGTACTAAAATATCTATTTTTCTTTCTTCTTTTCAAAATGAAACATAAATACTTTTTTTTTCTCTATATTACCACTTACTTTTAATTTCTTAGTCTTAATATAAATATATTTTAATTCAATTTGTTTAATTTTATTACATCAATTTCAATAGAATAAAAGATAAATATTTTACCCATAAAAATAAGTTTTAATTTTAATTTTAAATAAAATAATATTGTTTCAGAACCCTAATACCACAACCACCTTTCTTTCTTTCTTTTTAGTTCTAACGAGTATCCCAATACTCTTTAAATGTGAGCCTAATATTATTTAGAATTTGTTACTGTCATTCTCTATAAATGTTTCTTACAAACTTGAACTCTTACAAACTTGAACTCCTGATATAACGGCTAAATTCTTTACCCAATGCATTTTATTCTTCCAATGAGGCCATGACATTCATCCCGAAGAAAGAGAGATTAGCTTTTTAACATATAGTATGCTGCACCTTAAAATGTGGGTCGGCCCAAGAAAAGAAAGCCCACTTCTATCTAATTCTAGGGGAAGACGACTACAATGCCTTTCAGGCCCGCAGAGTAAAATATCTTAAGCCCATAATAAGGAGATCAAAAGGCTTCATGTACAAAAGAAAACCATATTGTAAAGTAAAAAATAAAATAAAAAATTATTAACACTTGGATCAAGAGAAATTTCTAGACTATCTAATAATAGATCAAATATTAATTAAATTTTAATTCATAAGTTTTAGGTGAGAAATCAATTCCCATGCACATTGGATGAGTAGAGAGCTGATCAGTTTTGGACTTGTAAAGTGGCTAAAACAAATTAAATTTACTGAAAATAGCCATTTTAACACACATATATATATATATATTAGTTACAAACACGTGTTTATACAAATGCTGAATAATTTTTAATTTGTTTTAATTAATTTATACTATTCTAAAATATAAGATTATAAGATTTATTGATTTTTAAAATATTATAGATATAGATTAGCTTGTTTTTCAAGTTAACAAGCTATTTGGGGTTTTTTGCACTAGAGAAACTATAAAGGGAAAGGAAGTATCCTGTATGCTTAACTTACATAACTAGTTAATTAAAAGGTGTTTCTTTGTCCTTTTTCTTTTTTGCTTTGCACCAAAGCATATGTTTAGCTAGTCCATCTATATATATACATGTCTTTTAAGTTTTAAATTATGTTAATTGGAAACCACTAATCAACCAACAACTAGCTAGCTAGGCAAATTCTAAGGTTCCAAAAAAAGTCAAATTACTGTGGTTAATTTGCCCGTTTTTCTTAAGTTTTTTTTTTTTTTTTTTTCACAAAATTAATAAGAAATCAAAATTTATTTCTGAAACTCACCTAACAAATTAAACCTTTGGTTGAAATGATTTTTCACATATATAGTACTCGAGTTTATGTGAACAAATAAACAAGAATTCAATTCTTATTGTCTCATATATTCTCATAATTAAATTTCAAGTATAAGATAAAGAGGATGACATGTATATTTATTCTCTACTTTAACAAAGCCAATGAATTTACGTGTGGAAAGTATGCAAGAGATCAAAACATATTTCTAAATCTCACTAATAATTTTTGTAAAACCATTTTCATTGCCTGCTATTTTAGTGACTGAATTTCTAAGTTCTCTTTGTATGAGAGTGGAAAAGGGCTGAGGACACATGACATATGCAAAAGAAGCTTCTTTGTACTTTACTTTTTTGGGTTATGAAATTCTCTTCCCCTATATCTTCACAAGACCCAAAGCTAGCTTTGAAATGAATTGAACTGCAAATGATTTTACATGTGCATGGAAGAACGTGCCTTGAATCAACTTTCTTTACATTGATTCAGAAAGAAACACACAGTACTAGCTATCTTATATATACATGTATCATCATTCTGATCACCAAGAAACTCATGCATGCATGGACTACAGCCAGAAATATATTGCATGTAAATAGCAACATTGATATATAAACAAAAGCACAAAGCTGATTAATGCATCATGGTTGAGCTAGCTTTAGTTAGATGCAAGACTCTTAGCTTTGTGCGCATAAAGATAGAAGCTTCCTCGATATTTGCAAGCTTGGGAGTGCGTTGTATTCTTCCTTCCCTTTAGGCTTTATTAACTTTTTTCTTCTTTCTTTCTTTTCTCTCTCTCTCTCTCTTTCTCTTCTTTCTCTCTGAGTATATATCACTGCAGTGCATTGCAGTGAAGGAGCTTTCTTTCCAACTTGCAGTGCTTAAATTTTCTCTGCAACCAATAAAGGTTTGTGGCACCACTACCATCATATCTTTGTTTTTTCCTTTCTTTTTACTTTTTCCATCACAGAGAAATTAATCTCTGCATGGATCTAATAACTCAGATTTACAAATAAGCTAGCTAGGATGTTGAATAAAAAAAAAAAGACACAAACAAACTGGTTAATTAAGTGTTATTGTTCTTCTTTCTTTTTTCTTTAAGGGAGGTTTCCATATAACTACTATTGAAAGTGTCATTCCAACAACATGAGATAAGATATTCATGTCTTCATCATAGATGTGAGAGATTTATGAGAAGAGAAATGAGATAGCTCATGTTGCCTATAGCTAACATGCCTAATAATCCTTTACTGGTTCCGAAAATATTTACAACATTAACACACTAATGTAAGAATTATGATAACATACTCTTGGGACTCCCACCTAAAATTTTAAACTTTCAGGCTGAATTAATTATTTGATATTGTATCAAAATCTCTATGACCAAGTAGTTAAGTGTAACTTGATCTTTATCTTTGCTTTAGCCTATTATCATAATTAAATTTCAACACAAAGTAAACATAAGGTCATGTGCCTTCTTTACTCTAATTAACAAGTCCTATTAATGCTTAAGATGGCGTATAAAATATAAAACCTATTCTTGGAGTTTGCCGCCTAACAAGTTAAGATTTTGGTTTTAGTATATTTTTTAACATGGTATTAGAGTCTCGACACATGACAATTAAGAGAAGATTAATTGCGCATATTTTATAAGAAATTTAAATGAGTCTCATATAATTATATTTTAATCAGTTTGGTTCTTTTTTCTGATTAATAAATCTTGCTGTTCAAAAAAAAAAAAATTTAAATAAAATATTAACAACTATAGAGAGAGCATATAAAAAGGAAATGGTAAGATGTAGGCTTGTTGCTGTCCTCTTCATTTTATTCCAAAGGAATATAGAAAGTTAAAGAATAGCATATGAAAGACAGATACTCTGTGTCGGGTTGGACTATCCCATGTAGGAGCTTCAATGGAAAGTAAGTAGTACCTTCTAGCAGTCTTCTTCTATATAACTAAGACACCAATTTACGTACTACTGAAAACTCATGAATTGGGTATTTCAAAGTTGATTATTCTCTTTCTTTTACCTTTTTTTGCTTTCCCTGCTCTATCTTTCCAAACTCTATCTATTGTTTGGTCCTTTGAAGGACATATCTCTTTTAAATTTCATGTATATTCAAGTGTTGGAATTTTTTAATTTTCCCAAGGATATTTGTCTGCAATGATTAGGTAACTAACTTGCATTAACTAACTTATAGTAATTAAACATGAAGACCAGCTTTATAAATTTATAGATTGATGGGCGATTTATCAGGTTTGAACTTAAGATTAGGCAGAATGTGATCTTAATTAAGTCCAGATACAACATCTTAAACTAACGGCACACGATAATAGAAAAACTATCATTAATATTATATACATTATCATTATGTTTATAACAATATATAAATTTATATATTGATAATAATTAAATTAAATAATAACTTGATTTTTCTTATACATCTATGAGTGCACTCTGCATATTGCTAAGGGAAAGCTTAATTAATTATCTAACAAAATTGGTGTTCATTCTTCACTTTTGTCCAAAGAATGTCAAGATATATCTGTCATGCTTGAAAAATGTTTTACACCTATCTGCTTAATATTGACGCAGGGAATGTTCCATACCAAGAAAAGGAAAAAAAAAGTCAGCAAGTGATGCAACATTAATATTAGAATTTCAAAGACAAAAAAAAGTGATGAAAAAAAGCTCAATGTTAATTAAGTACAAATATTAGTCAGAATAAAAGGACTTTGGTTTGGCATGCAAGCTGGGCATTATACCATAATTGTACTTGAGTGAAAACCCTAATAAATATGAACTGCTAATTATCAAGACCCAAAACCCTAGATCGCGTACTAAGGAGCTTATAATTATCAAGTCAATTACATATGATAGAGCATTGATCTAATAAAATTCACCCAAATGGTGAACCTCTACCTGTTGCCATGGTACCAGTATTGATCATAGGGTTCATCCTTTCAGAATGAATCAGCCCTCTTCGCGGTGATGGCCTGTCAAGTTTTAATGATGCATCAAATTTCTTTTCACCCATAGCATCCCTTTGGAGTACTGGCTTTGATTCATAAATGTCAGATATGGAATCAATATTGTCACTCCCAGCTCTATCCATGGATGCTGGTGCAATCTGAATCTGAATCTGATCACCTTTGAAAGGATCATCATGAGGCCCTAAACATGAAGGGGATGTCCCCAAATCTTGAAGCCTTAGATCATCATTCCACATTAAAGGACTCTTCCCACTACCATTATAAGGGCTAGGCCTCTTTTTTCCCAAACAAAGATTATCATTATTTGGCATAAACCCTTCAACAAGTTGGTGATGTTCACTGCCATATATGTTTAGGTCTTGAAAAGAAGGAAAGTTAAGAGGAGAACCAAAATCTTTCATTACTCCCATGTCAGGAATAACTTGTGTTGTGCTTCCAATACCCTTAAAACTACCGGATGGCGCCGCCATATTCTCACCGGAAAGGGTTTGACAAGCTTTCTCCAATATGCTTTGCATGTATTTCCCTTGAGCTTCAATCCTCAATTGAAGATGCTTTTGTACCTGCACCCGTATATACCTAAATCAATGTTGAATTGAATATAATACATAGATAGATTTATAAGCTGAGAGGATATAATTGAAAGGGGTGTATATATACCTCTAATTGTTCATGCAATCTTCTCTGCACCTCCATTTGCATCCTAATTTCATAAACCATGTATGAGTTACTGTTTTATATAGTGTCATATACAATTTTCCTCAAGAAAATCCAAAATAAGCATCAAAAGCATAACTATTTTGGAATTAATTCATTGTGTTCAAAAGAAAAATGGAGATCCATGATCATGCATACTCAGTCATGTTGCGGCCTATTATGGCGGATGAAGAGGCAGGATTTCGTTGAAGTTCTAAAGCCGAAGCTGCAAGAAAAAAATTAACATCATCAATATATAAGATATTGATAATTTTCCAAACAAAATAGTATAAAGGAACCTAGAAATTAGATGAGTGCACCTCTCATACCATCCTTAATTGAATGTTCGTTGAATTCCTTGTGGGGCTGCTTTCCAAGCCTGAATTTCTAGCAAAGTATAGAAGAAAAACAAATTAAAAAGAACAGAAAAGGTATAAAGGAAATTGAGGGAGAAAAAAAATAGAAAAGAAAATATCAAGACAACCAATTAAGCATTGGGAGTGTCACAAAAGTGTAAAAACAAAAGCAAAAGAAAGCTTGAAATATTGTTTTATTCAAACCTGAAGATGGCTCTTGAGGTGGTAAAGTGTAAGACCCTTCACACCCATAACTCTCATAATGGTTTTTGGTGTGGCCTCTGCACAATTTAATCAAAGATGAAGATCATATATATATATGTATGGTTAGTTTTTCAGCAAGAATTAAGAAATCAATTTAGTTGAGATCATGTGTAGAAGGAAAGTTATTACTATCAGGCCCTCCAAGCTGAGTAACAGCATCAACAAAACGTTCATGGAGCTCAACGGTCCACCGGAGACGAGGCTTAGGGTCTGTGGTGAGGACAAGCCCTGATTCTCCTTGGACACACATGGGTCTGTCATGAGAATTCATAGTTGAAGGCTTCTTAGAAGGGAACATTCTCTCCATCTCTTTCTCTTTCTTTCTCTCTCTTTCTTGGTGTTTGTGTGTGTGTGTTAGAGAGAGAGAAAGAGAGGCTCTGGGAATACCCAAGAGATTCAAGAACAAATGCGATGCAAATAGGGAAGAATAGGGTGCGTTTTTGAAGAAGATGGTGTAGTATGGATGGCTTTGTTTTAGCACCTCAAGTAGAAAGCAAATAAACATTAAATTAAAAATATAATATATATATATATATATAAAGAAAAAATAAAGCCACCCCTATTCTAATATGGAGGTCATCCTTTGCCAAAAGATACCACCCCCTCCTCTTTCTCTCTCTTTCTCTTACTCAACAATATATGAGATTACAAAAATGTAACATGCTGGACATTTTAGAAATCTTTCTAAATATTTTGTTTAGTTCGTAAAATAATTTAAAGTCATTTTGAAAATTTAATATTAAATCTACTTTATCAAAATTTAATAAAATTGTTGAGAAATGAGTTCCTCGTATTGTGTAGTCGATAAATCTAATCAACTTAAATATATAACAAAAAGATTAGATATGTTTGTTATTATTATAATAAAAATGAAAGAGTATATGTTTGTTGTGATATTCTTTTTAGCTAATACCATGTGAAGCTTTTGGGGCATTATAATTAAGATATATCATACTGAGAGTGAGACCCAGATCCCTCATAATCATGATGAGGGGCAATTCATGTTACACTTTTTGTTGAACTATGGCTGCTTCTACATTATAGACATAATCTCACAATTGGACATTATGTATGCATGGGTCATTTCGTAGTACGACACGCTTTTTAGGTTAATTATTGCATCATTCAACCTAGCTATCATTTTTTTTTGCTTTATATCATAACAAACAAAAAGTTTCCAATGCCATAAATAAATATTATTCCTATTGTTCAAAAAAAAAAAAAAATCTTAACTCAAATTCATGAACTGCTAATAAATTGTAGGTTAAAAGAAATTTAATGTGACTTATAATATTAATAACATAACAATGGCATTTTGAATTAGAGTTTTATATTGGGGAGGGTTCCTAAGTTTCATGATAATTAGAGTTTTATGTATTTTTTTCAAAGGAAGGAAGAAAAAAAAAATAATAAGAAATAAGCTATCAAATTGTGTTTCCTATCACGATATGAAAGCACAACAAAACAACATAATATTGGAAGCAACTTTATGGTCTGTGGTTGGTAATATTTGAGGACGTGAACATCAATGCATAAAGGATATTGCAATGTGGAGCTTTTGATGACATGAGTTTTAGTAGTAGGGGACCTTCTTCAATTCTTCTATAAAGCTTTTTGGGGCTGTAATCCTTATCCCCTTCGTGGAATTGAAGTTTTTGTATGCCGTAGTGATACGGCCCTACCTTTCACGTCATATATTATCCATTTTAATATTTTTGAGTTCATGGATTCGTTTTTGACAAGACTCACGTGACCTTCCAAAACATATATATATAACAGGAAAGGTAGACCTGTGGTATTTGGTATCAAAGACACTTGGGAGTATATAACATGTGTCATCGAGGATTGTGGAACTTAATGATTAGAGGTGGATGTGAGGTCAAAGGACCAAGTTCCACATCAGTTAAATATTAAAGTGATCTTGAGTATATAAGGGGTGACCTTATTTTCTTTTCATACTTGTTATGGGTGACCACGTGAGTCTCTTTGAAGCCAAACTCGTGAGTTCCAATAGAACTGAAGCAGACAATATATAAACTGGAACCTAAAGGTCCTATGACACTTAACTTGGCTTCCATTGCATTATATGTGCATAAATTGATATAGGGGCCCTAATCTTGCATTTATAAAAAGAACTAAAGAATAAAGATGAGTAAGAACATCAACTTGAACCATACATTAAAAATATGTATGAATTTGTACATTATTAATAAATAGAAAAGAAACAAAAAAAAATTAAAATCAATAATAATGATTGACATTATTGTTATTTCTTAATAATATATTATCTCTCTATCACTCTCGTATTTTCAGACCATAAAAATCTAAGAACTAGTTTGGTACATGAGACCATAAAAATCTAAGAACTAGTTTGGTACATGAACATTTTTTCGTTTAGTACATTTTTAGTCTCAAAATACAACTATTTTATTCTATAGAAGTAGGAATCCTCAAGCCTACCTAGAGGGTATAATTGCTCATTCCTACTTCTATAGAATTGATTTAGTTCAGTTAAATAATAAAAAAATTATTTTATCACATAAAATAAAAAGTTGAATATTAATAAAATAATAATATTATTCATAAATAAATAAATTATTATTTAATTTAGTCAAATGAAAAAAAAACCCTTCATATCACATTAAAAATTATATAATTAAAAAAACTTGTATATAAAAATAATAATAAATCAATTCATTTTAGTCAAATGACAAAAATACCTTTCATATCATTGTAAATAATATAATTATAAATAATTAATTAATGTTAAATAAATAAATTAGTTAAGTAATTTTAAACTAAAATATTAATATTAATAAATAATAAAAATAAGAAATAATAAAATAAATATGATTAGTAATAAAATAAATATAAGTAATAATATTAATTAATTAATAATACATAAATAAATAATTTTAAAAAAATAAATAAAAAATTAAGAAATATCTATTTTTCATAAATTATATTTAATTTATTACTTTATCTATATAGGGATATTTTTGTCATTTTAAAATAATATAATTTTTATTACTTTATCTATAGAGGGAAATTTTTGTCATTATAACATAACTTTAATATTATTTCATGTCTAAAAACTGAATAAAAAATTAATAAATAAAATGAAATGATTATTCTTTACTAGTCCTATCAAACAATAAAATGGAATGATCATTTCATTCTATCTGCATTCTATTCCTATTTCCTTTTTCATTCCAATTCTGTCAAAATTATTCATGCGAACTAAACTAACCTTAAAAGAATTAAAATTCTGGTCCAAATCATGAACTTGGGAATAAATGCTTTCTTCGTTGACAATCAAAGCTAGATTCCTCTCCCATAAATCCAGAGCTTCAAGTGGTTACGTACTGCAAATTGCATTATGGTATAAGGTTAGTTACATGACATCCTCTTAAATCTTAAAATTATTAAAGCCATCACACCAATTAATTCCATTGTAAGGTCCCACCATAATAGAATTTATGACCAGGACCCCACTTAGGAAGGCGTTCGACCCAATCAACACCATCCACCTGGAGGAAAAAATCAATTCTTTTGACTATTATTGTCACAATGGCTATCCCTAATTCCTTTTATAAGTTAACACAATGTAAAGTTAAGAATTTGATGATCACTTTTTGTCCAATTTGTTTTCAAAGGCAGAACACAATGGAAAATTGGGTTAGCTTAGTTTTAAGGCCATGTTTGCTTGAATTTCAAGCTTCTTTATGGGCTATAGATGAATATATTCTTCAATATGAATATATTCCTTTAGATTGTGAATTTGCAGGACCCATCTCAATGTTCAGCTGGAATACTTTTAACTCTCTCTCATAGACACACGCTATCTCTCTCTGCCTCTCATCTTTTGTTTGAATACACGATGATATTGATATATATGAGAGATGATGCATGATGGATATGCTTAAGTTTTGAACCTTGGACAAAATAGAACTAGTGTTCTTTTTTCAATTTTCCCCAGATTTTATTATTTCACAATGTTATTAAAAAGTATTAATAGTCAAGGTGACAAGAATTAAGTGTAATAATAAGCGAGTACAAAAACACACCATTAATTGGCTTCTCATCAGGGTTCGAACACTTGCTTCCCATCAGGGTTCTAACAATGAAGATGGCTTGCTGAATAGTATCATGCTCAACCCATACTTTTCCAAAACTGTTTTGGAAGGGTTGTCTCAACATGCTATCAACAAAAAAAAGAGTGATCTCTAATTATAAATAATAATCACACTTATAGTTACTGATCTTAAAAATTGTTTTTGTCAATATCATCACTCAGTCCAAATATTACCATGCCAGATTTCACAATTTTGCACTGAAAGCCTGATCTTAATGTAACCGTGAAACCCAACTCATAGCATAAAGTAAAAGACCCGTTCATACTGATCATAATTCAGACATGAAACTTTTCATTGCTGATTCTTAAATAGTTTAGCAAAATCTTACATTCCTGTAACAGCAGCACACAGTACTGAAAAAAAAAAAGAAAAAAAAAAAAGGAACATTGCATATTCATGTCTATCAACTCAATGCAAGGCCTGCACTTATTTAGGATCGATCTCATATCATCTGGCATCTCATTTACTTATCAAACACAACTAACTTCCCCAGTCTACTCCCCTCCTAGTGCTCCTCATATGACATTGCACCAGAAGCTCTGGCCACCCATTCCAAGGTTGGGCATAGTTCAAGTGTCAACCTTGCACGTCAGCTTTTGTTCATATTCCCAAGGCAGATGTACTTAATCTGCAAACATCATATGAATTACATACCTCAATGCCAGCTAAAACATGCAAATAAGGCATAAGAAAAAGTATAGATCAAATAATCTCATTTTCAAAATTATGAGAATACAATTGGATGTAAATAGTCACTTTATAATTGAGTAGAAATTAATTCTATAAAAGTTTCCAGAGAATAAAGGGCAAAACAGAAAATTTGTCAACATATATACTCTGTCAATGTTTCATGTTCTAAAATTGGCAGCCTTGTAGGCTGAATTTTTAACCGTTGACCACTAGATACTATTTTATTGTTCCACTCTTAAGGGCCCTCACGCTTCTCATAGATTTAAGAGCTTAGGCAGAAACACTGATGACATAAAAAAAGTGTTTGTTGTGCAAGTTAAAAACAATGCTACCAGAATTTCATCTTCATGCTCAGTTCACTTCTGCACATGAAATATGTGCTTCATATTGATTATTTTTTTCTTCTTCTAAATGATAGAACTTAGGTGATAAACCTTCAAATAATAGTCATGAAGCCTCTAGAGTACAAATTAGTAAGTGCATGTGTTCAACCAACAAGTCAAGAGCATATAACTTGCACCGTCATAACTTCAAAGAAATAAAATTTTTATCCATAAATTAAATATATTATATATTTTATACCAGGTTGATTGATACTCATCATACAAGTTACATATGTTGTAACCACTAATAGTCAGTTCTAAATTCAATACTTATACTCTATGAAGTGTTCATATAAGACTTACAAAGCCTGTATCACATATTAATGTAAGTTCAGATTTGCATTCTTCTAGTATAGAAATTAGCCTACATGATTGTATAGGGTACTGTTTGAACTCTGTAAATTTCTATATACTGATATAAAGTGAGCCCCCTCCCCAAATGAGGAAATAAGCATACTCCATTGTCATTGAATTTTGCTTAGTTCAAAACAAAAATATATTCTTTAGATTATATATTATATATAATTACATATTATGTTCATAAAATTTGAAATATGCTGCTAGTTGCTGACCAAGTTGTACTTTTCTTTTTATCTTCCTCACTCAACAAAGGATGAAGTATTTTAACACTTCATCAAACTGTGCAGCCAAAATGAAAAATTATTTTAACTGTACTTTTTAAAAGCATAATAAAAGAATGTAAAAATTACAGAAATGACGTTTTAAATATAGACTTGTTTATAGAAGACCTTATAAATATAGACTTACTTCAAGATATTCATCCATTCCATACTTAGAACCTTCCCGTCCAAGGCCGGACTGTTTAAAACCACCGAATGGAGCCACCTGCATAAAAACATATAAGGTAAATCAACCCAAGGAAGGAGATTTCTCCACTTAGACAATATCAAATTGGAGACACACCTCTGTTGAAATAGCACCTTCATTGACCCCCACAAGTCCATATTCTAGAGCTTCAGCAACACGCCATGAACGTTGAACATTTTCCGTAAATATGTATGAACCCAACCCTACATGTATTCAGGTATTAACGTCCCCTGGTATAGTCTATACATATATAAATGAATCTCAAAAACCATGAGTTTTGTGGGTAAAATGACTTTTAAGAGTCTGGGACAACCAATATGGAAATCTAACAGATTGCCAGATTCGCCAAGGCTTACATGACATATGGTACACAATCACACAAGACGACAGATGAAAGGGAAAGAGAGACAATTTTCTTTCTATATCAATTTATGGAGAGAAACTGCAGGAAAAACCTGCATTAGTGTCATTAGCAATACGGATGGCCTCCTCCTCAGTTCTGAACCGCAAAAGGGGTGCAACAGGTCCGAATGCTTCCTCTCTGGGGTGAAACAAACCATATTAATTGAGGCATAAACTGAACACATGAAAAAAAAAATTAAGAAATTCTATATTATTCTCAAATCACAAAGTAATAAGCGATCAGTGACCACATATATAGATCATGCAAAACAAAGAGGTCTTCATGATGGACTTATAAATTAAAAAGCCACATCGATCTTAAAGCTACTGTCACCAAAGTCACGAGAGTCACAGGCACATCTCTAGAACCAACGAGCTAAGTGACAGCACTAGAACCGAGAGGTTAACTAAAGTTCCTGATGGTTGCATATATTATTTATTTACATGAGGCCACTAGGGAATTGTAAATTGGAGACCCAACTAGAATAACCACAGCTGCAATCAATTATGATAACTGTTAAGAAATGAAGAAAGAATATCTAATCAATTACGTGATTGGCAAATGCCAATGAAAGGGAAAAAGAACCGTACATGGGTGGTTTCACAACCAATAGTTATATTTAAAGTAATCATATTATAATAAGATGGAGGGGATGTCTAATTTTCCCATTCCACCAGTTTCTACAGCAAATAGATCATACTGTCAAAAACATAATTACTCTATAATTGCATAAATATCACAAGGAACTAGATCATAAATCCTAACAAATACATGGCACAGGGGGGAAAACAAACTTGTATAATTAATAAATGGAATCACAAGGTATCCATTGTCTTTCACGGTTTACCTTGCTATACGCATCTCATTGCTGACATCACCGATAACAGTAGGGTTCATAAAATGTAAATCCAAGGCTATGTCTTTTACCCCCAAATATTACTTTTGCTCCCTTCAATAAAATCAGAATTCAATCATCAGAATTAAAATCATATCAATAGATGTTTATACATCATGTCTATTTGCCTTGCAACATTTAACAAGGAGAATAATAATAGAAGGAAAAAGTCTAGTTGTTCTAAGCACAAAAGTGACAATAGATTATGTGAAAGAAGCAGTAGTGCCTTTCAAAAGTAACCCTCTAATCCATTTCCAATTATCAAATTCACATAATGGTGGCAAGTAATATTCAGAATTATATAAAAACTCTTGTCAGACATGACCTGAAACAACAAATATAATGCAGCAGCCACATATAACATGTGAGGTCCACTATGCACTTTGTGGTATTAAACAAGGAAAGTACTTTATAAACTTAATAACATGCAGTCCATCTTTGATCCCTGTGGTAAGTACTCCGTTACTCTCCGTCAGAGCAACAGATAAGGACTAAAGAGGGAAAAGGAGCAAAAAGTATAAGGAATATTCTAATGTAAAATGTAAACGCAGATAGCATTGCATGCACAATCACCTACTGTGTGTACTTTAGGAAAACTTCTAACCTATAAATCTTTGCAGATTCACAGGGGACCAAGGGAAGGAAAACATTTACTGTCAATGCAAACCTAAAGAATGGTTATCTTTTATTTTTTGGGCTTCAGTGTACGAGACAAATTAGATTGAACCTGAAAAAACTAAAAAAGCTAGACAATGTAGAGGATTAGTCTCGAGAATTGGTATCATTGTTGCAGAACATGGAAATTACTAGAATTTGCATTTCGAAACTAAGACCAGTTATGAACAAACATATCCATAATCTGAGAATTAAGAATTTTTCTTGGTAGTGCAGCAACCAAAATACTAGAAAAGGAGATGGTAGATATGATCCTAAAGTGGAGATGGCACCAATAAAGGATATTCCCTACAAAGATGTATGCAACAATTCAGTTTTGGATAGATTAGTGGCAGAATCAACTAGCTAATGGCGAAAAGAAAGATGTATAAACCGTACCCAATTAATTTGGATTAAGGTGGATTTAATTATAAAAGAATCAATATTAGCCTTATTCATAAGGAGAAACCCTAGCATGATGGCCTTCATGTCCATAGTCATTTTGTAAGCTGTCATCACATCAGCATTGATTCCCAAGTATGCTTTCCTCTTCCTAGCAGAACTCTAAATTCCGTATTGGGTGCTACCCACGGTTGAACTCCTTATCAGATATGGGCATATTTAATTTGTAGAAGACATCATCAGTATCCCAGGAGATCTCACTAAAATCACTTATAATGATACGGTAGATATCTAATTTGTATAGAGGTATGTTACGATACTAGAAATAATATGTATACTGTAGCAGTAGCTTAAACAAATTAGGCAAAGAAAAGTTGCCAAGATATATGGATTAAATATAAAACTATAAAAGATGTGAAACTATATAGATGGATTAAACTCTAGACCATTTTTGAAGAAATTACATCCTGAAAGCAAAGTTACTAATTTTATCAATATAGCTGAGAAAACAAACCTTTGAGGTAGCATCTTGAATCAAGGATTCAACCTGTAAGTCAAAACCCCAAAAGGGACCAAAGAGATACAGAAATTCACACAAATTAGAGGAGACTCACTACTTTAACAATAAAACGTAAACTAAATTATTAATTGTACCACAAAGAAGAAAAAGAAAAATTTAAAGAAAAGCAAACCTTTTGCACTGCAGCTTCATTTATTAGGGGACCCTGTTAGAAAATGGATAATTGGGTCAAACCATTATCAGTAAAACTAAGTCACAGTCTTAAATCTCCTTTTGGGAAATGAAATTGAATTGGAAGAACATAACATGATTTATTGTTATGAAAATGTGTGAAATGGAATTTCTGTCCAAGCTGAATAATTAATGCAGGTTAACAACGCTCCATCTGTATAATTGAGAGGCAAGGAAGACAATTCTTGTACAAATTTGATGCAAAACAAACAATACCTGAGCCACGCCTTCACTAAAGCCTTCCCCAACTTTCAAATTCTCAACTGCATTTGTAAGAGCATTTGCAAATTTCTCGTAGATACCTTCACAGGAAAACCTCACAAATAAGCAAAGGAAGAAGCCGTATATTTGAAACGGTAAGAAAATTAGCTAAACAGAGAATCCCAAACAGGAGAACCAGTATAAAAAGTATAATTTAAATTGGTGAAGTCTACATGCACTTATACATATCTGTGCAAGGGGACTAATACGAGTCAAGTAGCAACACAGTGCAAAGATCAGAACTAACGTCCACCCATTGTATGGAACTTACATTCTTTCTCTTTCCTCTTTTCTGTTCTTCTCTTCTAAAATGATTGTTTGGTACATCACAGCTTATAAGAACCAAAACTAAGTATTAAAACATAAAATGGAAGAAACACAAGAAGCCTTTAAAGTTTGCAACTAAGACAATGAATAGTTAAAAGATCCGTCACATAAATCCTTGGAAGATGTTGAAGCTGTTCACAACCAAAATATATTTAATGCCTATCTTACATTATGATCACTTACACATACATTCTTCAGATTTCTTCCCTCAAGAGTTCAGTAGTTCATAACAGTCAGCTCCAGACACCATATACGTATGCAGAAATAAATCCGACAGCAAGCATAATATTTTTGTTAATGAAACTCAAATGATCAGCTCAGACACCGGATAGGTACCCTTCAAAGTAGAAAAATTGCCCAATAAGCTCCAATTACGTCATTTCCAATTTTAATCCCAACTCTGCCCTTTATGGTAGATAGCAGTTTCTCATAATATCACAATCATCAGCCTTATTTATGTATATATAATCTCCTCCTCAATTAACTTAAATAAAAATAGTTTGCAATGTCTCAAGGGACATCTGCCCTAGCAGTCTAAAACATCTATCAGCTACTAAATGATCCAAAATGATTAAGTGTTTCTTGTTAAAGCATCCCTGCCGGGTTTTAGTTATATATAAATATGATCGCCATTAGAAATAATATTTTCAGAATAAAATTCTGACATCTTTTTTTCATTTTTAGAACAGTCACTTCAGCACTTCTTTTTCAAAATTGACAAGACATTTTTAATGGAGTAGGATGCATCAAATCATGTTAATCATATCTGCTGCTTACACAGCACTTGAAACTAAATAAACTAATAGGATATATGTTGGTATGGCTGCATGTGTCTGAAGTCTGAACATACACTCAAGACTTTTAATCTACAGCAAGAACTCAGAAGACAAAGCTTCTAGGTGATATCTACCTTAAAAACGTGGAATTTCCTTCGCATATGTCTACATATGCCCCTCTTAACTTTGAGATTAAAGTAGTGACAATTAAAAAGCAGTCTATTACAATGGAAGATCGACAGATCATGCACTATGAAAAATATTAGCTGCTTATATTTGTTTTTAACTATCCTTCTAATCAATACCTTCTTGCACAAGAATTCTATTTGCACAAACGCATGTTTGTCCAGTATTACGGAATTTGGCTGCAATCTGCAATATGCAAGTTACAGTCAATGATATCACGAAACAAGAATTCCCTTGAACTGCAAATTTCTAAAATTAAAAGTCGAAAAGAATCTAGAAGTTAATCTTTAGCCATTTTGATTTTACACATAGCTACAAAAATTGACAAGAAACAAAAAGTCATTAAACTTATAAGACCGTATAGACTTCACCTAAATAATATATTCAACTTTCTCAACGTGATACAAGAAGAAATTTCCATACAGTTATGCATGAGCTAACTATTATAAAATGAAAAAGTTAAGAGGGAAGAAAAGAAAGAGAGTGGAACATTTATAACTAGGTAATGGATCAACTTAAAAAGCTGCTTACTTGGAGGAAATAGGAAACAAGAAGTTCACTTCTTACAGGCTCATAAATTAGTTGGGTGCAAAAAGGAAAATAAAATCATTATGCCCTGATCAAAAAAATAAATAAATCTTAAGACTTAGGGTCAAATAAGATAGCGAAAGTAGCACGTTAGTATACATACCATCACAGCCCCACCCTTCAAAGTGAAACTATCTATTTTAGCACTTTAGCCAACAAACCAGGACCTCAAACCATCAAAGTAAAGGCAGCATCTAGTGAAGGCCCCTCCCATTAAGAATTCAAACACCAAAATGGTAGTCTGTTTTAGTCATGAAAGCATAATAGAAGCATGGCTACTGCAGTTTCTGGAGCCTGCTTCCTTGCCAAATACATATGGACAACCAACTACCAGGTCGCATTTAATGAAATAAAGATCAGGAAAAGATATCCAACATCCCTTGCAGGCAACAGGGGAATGTCGCCAACACCCAACCTTCACCGGCACTACCACACCTAGCTTTTTAAGTAACAGATCACATACACCCAGTGAGATTTGAATCTGGGATCTCCCACTACATACTTGTACTTAAAGGGGGAGAACATGCAACAAGATGCTACAGTCATTGGCCGTGCACTTACCTTTCCATGCTACGTCTCAAACATGAAATAACAATTCTAGATTGATGATTAAGTTATACACTAATATAAGGAGTTCAAGTTATTCTAATTCACTATTTTATCTCTTGAAGTAAAAATTAGCAAGTTCTTGTTATATCTAATGCACAATAATCAGAAGGGCAAATATAGAAAAAAAGCTCCTCATAGAAATTCTAACCCATAAATTACTCAATAAGATACCTAACACACAGCATATCATATCTATATAAAAGTCTTCTAAGACGAAAAATCACCATTACAACTATAATGCATAGACATTAACTCGTACTCACAGTTCCTTTTACTGCAACCTCCAGGTCTGCATCATCAAAGATTAAGCAAGGTGCATTTCCACCAAGTTCCAGAGATATCTAGATACATAAGGAAAGTTAGTCACATGATAAATCTAGACCCCACTGATTTTCAAGAATTAGTTATAGATCCAATTTAGACCTTTTTGACAGTCCCAGCAGCTCCTGCCATCAACTTTTTCCCAACAGCAGGTTGAACCTGTGAACGTGATCTTTCTTACCTAAATTAAGTTCAATAAAGAATGAGAATCAATAAGTTCATTCTTGTATCCAACTATAATCTATCACTGAATCTCAACATCATAGGATTTAGAATATCATTTAAAGTATAAAACCTGTGGACTTGATATTAAAGCATCACCAATATCAGGAGCGTTTCCCATAACAACATTCAGAACACCCTAAACCATTGCAATAGCATCACATTAGAATCAAAGAAAACAACAAAATAATCATTTATCAGATCAAGAAAAGAAATAGTAGAAGAAAAATAATTGGAAGAAATGTTCTACAAACATCTATGTTGAGGCCCACAAAAGGAGGTGAATTTACTCTCAATTATTCATTTTGTTATTGTAATAACAAAGATGAGCAGGATCCATTTCTGAAGCACAGTGTATAACCCGTGATGTGGAGGATAAAACTAGTTTCATGAGGATCCATATAGCTGACCCCAACGATTTCGGATTAAGGCTGGTTGTTGTTGTAGTGTGTAACCCGTGATGAAGAGATACATACTCCAATGGACTTACAAAGTCCATTGTTTCAAATGGCTAATAAGAATACTGTAAAATTAAGTAATAAGAAAATAAATTTTACCAAGCCAAACTATTGTGAGCTTTCATTACATAGAAAGTATAGATTTAAGAGATTACTGGTGGTATTCCAGCTTGAATGGAGAGTTCAGCAGCTGCCAAAGCCGTAAGGGGCGTAAGCTCAGAGGGTTTTATGACTGCAGTACAGCCACAAGCAAGGGCTGGACCAACCTAACACAAAACATATTTGATTCTCATTATGTTAGTGATGCTTCAAACAGTCACATACTTCTAAAGCACTCACTGCACAAACTGAACTCACCTTCCGAGTTATCATAGCGAGGGGGAAGTTCCAAGGTGTGATTGCACCAACAACACCCACCGGCTGAAAATCAGGCAGAATATCACACCCATATAATTGAATAGTAGAAAATGAAAAACAGAATTTAGATGTCTGTAAGAATTTTACCACGAGCGTCCCTTACAAAATGTGATTTAAAAACAGTCCAACTATTAAGCATGGGTGTGAAAATGTGACACTTGAAACAACAACAGCAAACAAGTAGACAAGGAATAGGACACAACAAGTTA
This sequence comes from Quillaja saponaria, assembly GCA_029379385.1. Classification (NCBI taxonomy): domain Eukaryota; kingdom Viridiplantae; phylum Streptophyta; class Magnoliopsida; order Fabales; family Quillajaceae; genus Quillaja; species Quillaja saponaria. The sequence continues at coordinate 7,580,362 of CM055605.1, read as the reverse complement.
GGGACACGTGTACAGGTAATTAAAGTTGAAACAGATTTTCAACTCATTTTTGTCCTTTAAAAAAAATCCACTTTCTTGGATACTACTAGATGCATCATATCTTGAAGGAGAATTGTAAGTGAAAGAACATGGTAATTCAGGGTGCTGATATGAAAACAGGAAAGCAGACACTTGATTAAGCACCTTCGGGTGTTGTATCGTAAATATCTTACTCTTTAATAATGGAATATAAAAGGGGAAAGAAGAAACTCAACAGTCATGAATAAATTTTCGCTAAGGAACTTTGGCATACAAAAAATTAAAAGACCAAAAAACAATTGTTCAAGTCCACCTGCTTCAGAACAAACAACCGGCGATCAGATAGAGGTGATGGAATTATATCACCATATACACGTTTTGCCTCCTCAGCAGCAAACTCAATAAAACCAGCTCCATAGGTAATCTGCAAGAAATAGCCACTTTCATCACATGCTATTTATCAATTCATCTAGTGAAAGTACTGGACAGAAAAAAGCAAACAATAAGATGGCAAGCTAAAACCTAGTGCTAAAGCATACAAAATTGGAAGTGGTACCTCACTCATGGCTTCTTTTAGAGGCTTCCCTTGCTCTAAAGTTATTATTTGTGCAAGCTCTTCCTTGTGGGCTGTTAATAAATCGTACCTTGAAATTGAAGTGGAGAACAATAAAAAGAAAAGTCATACCAATGCAGCTTTATTATTGAGAAAGTTTTTATGATGTGAATACCAAGATAAAGTCAACTACATCATAGGGAGGTTTCTATGTCAACTTCAACAGGAATCAGAAAATACTCGTTAGTTCCAATTACTGTAATGCATACGAGGCTACAACCAGATCTCAGTAAATATATAACAGCAACACTCAGTAGTTTACTGTTCATCGATAAATTAACTGGCCGCATGCATTTGATACAGCATATACACACATAAGCAGGCACTATTGTCCCTTTCTTTATATGTAGTTTCATGAGTAACTAGCACAGACAATTCTTAAATCTTATAGGAGTTTTGTGCTAAAGGAAGATTAATTCATTAGTAGAAGAATCAGATTAGCACAAAATTAATCAGTCATTGACCTTCTCGATACATCACACACTAAATATATTTGCACAAGCAGTAATTTCCACAGCAGTCTATGAAGCTAATTACGTGTAGTGTAAAGTCCGTTTTCAAGAAAAACTAGAAATATGAGTGAGACAGATAAATGGATATCAGTACAAGCAGATGGTTAGAGATCCATCAGATGGAAAACATACCATTTCCTTAGGAATTTGCTCCTTTCAGCAGCAGTGAGTTTGCTCCAAGCTACAAAGATATGATGATCCAACTGAGTTACACTATTTAAAAATTCAATAATCTCGTCCATATGGACCAAAATATTAGTAACAGCATGTCAGACAAGCATTCTTCAAGAAATGGAAAGATTGATAAATTCAAGATCCATGCACCATGAGTACATCAAAACCCTTCCATGCAGGAAGGGACAGGAATTGGAAGGGAAGGTTGGATTGGGAACAAGTGGGATGTTACTTTATTTATTTTTTTCTGGATCAACTGTAGTTTTAATATATATATGTTATGAACCAATTCCAGATGGCATAACTGTCAACTCGTACACCTGAATATTACTTTATGCCTCTGTTTCCATTTCTATCAGCATGTAAGCTGTAAAACACAAATATATCTGTGATGCATAAGACGTCATGGTGATCATGCTGCACAAATGCAATTGTTTAGTTGAACATCATTACATAATAGAGCAAAAAGTGTTAAAATCTGGGACGTAGAGAGACAGAGTTGAGAGCAATAGAAATGGATATGCTAATGCAACAACTAGTTAAGGATGTGGACTTTACTGACTATTAGTTAGTTACAACTAAGAAAAACCTAGATTCCACATTAGCAAATATGTCACTGCTCCTTCAATATACAAGTATTAGTTTTCAGTACCCCACACAGTTAAAACAAGAAGTTAACTTTTCCTGTTGTGGACTGCCCACAAAGAAGCTTATTTTAAGTTTTTTTTTTTTTTGTATAAATTCCAAATAGCACACTCAGTTGCTCATAAATAGTTTTTTTGGGAAAATCCAAGCTGCCAATCTAGAACACAGTACATAGTGTCAAAGCGTATGAACTATGAAATTTCATACATTTAAATGCATCGTAAGCTGAAGATATTGCATCCTCTGTCTCCCTTCCACCCAAGCAAGACACGTCTGCTATAGATTCACCAGTTGCAGGATTATAAACCTGCAAAAATATTAACACAGTCATGGCTGGCATGGTGAAAAAAGTAAAACATTCTTTTATGAACAAAGGTTTTGTTTGCATTGTAGTAGAACAAATAACAAGCAAAGAAAAAGATAATTTATTTGCTACCAAACTTACCATAGAATATACCTTTCTCAAAGAGGAACAAATTAAGATGAATAAATCATCAGCATTAACAATCTAATAAAATAGTGCTGTTATTACTTTGCTTATTTAAGCCTGCAACTATAAATTAGGAAGACTAACATATCGAAAGAAACTAACTAGAGACAAAACTCTTTTCTTACCAACCAAGCACAGGTACCAGCTTACAATTATGCATTCAGAAATAACAGCCAAAAATTACAGGGAACAAGCAAAACCAACATATCCATTCTACCATACCTTGGTAGTCTTCCCATCATATGCATCCGTCCATTTCCCTCCAATAAGGCCCTGAGTCCGCAGTAGACCAGAACTTTTAAGCTGAGAAGCAACACTTTGGGCATCCATGTTTATCTGGAATTCAAACGCCTTATTCAAACGTCAAGTTATCTACAGAATGTTACATAAAGGACAAGCTCAATATGGAAAAGTACAATTGATAGAAAGTCCACTACAATACAATTCTTCTTCAGCAATGTATATACATTGAGGCTTTGCAAAGCTTCTAAGTCAAATTCATTGTTACATATCATCTTGGACATCAATGATAAAACATAGCACCAACAGCTATCACCACCCCATTACTACATGGAGCTACATGTGAACCTACCTCAATACTGAATTAAGCAGTTGATGAGCATCTATTAGCTTAACCTATATGTAACCAAGGAACTAAAATTCGTTTCGAGATACCGTTTCAATAAGCCCGGAAACGGAAACGATTCGAGAAACAGTATGGAAACGGCATGGAAACGCTAATTTTTGTAGAAACGCATAAACAAATATAATAAAATACATATTATAATAATTGTAAGTATGTAACATTATTAATTTAGTACATAAAATACTATTAAATATATAATAAAGTAAAATTCTAAACATAGACATACAAATTGGAAAAAATATCAAATTACAATCACATCCAACCAACAATGGAGTGGCTAGCAGGTGCTTAACCCATATTTAATGAATTTTTTTAATTTGAACCAACATATATATGTCTTAAATTTTAATATTATTCATCACTAAGATAAACTAAATTAATACAAAGTATTTGTATAAAAATAAATAAAAGACCAAGAAACCAAACATGGGTGAAATCCTAAAAAGAATTATCCTTGCTAAATTATACCATATGAATATATATCAAATAAGATTAAAAAAATAATTGAAATCCTAAAATATGAATAGAAGTAGAGCCAAAATTTTATATTTTTAAATTCTGAAAAATGTCATGTTTTTGTCGACTTGTTTCATGTGAAAACGACCCCGTTTGGTGTGGAAACGCCCGTTTCGTGTGGAAACGTTCCCGTTTCGTGTGAAAACGGTCCCGTTTCGTGTGAAAACGGTCCCGTTTCGTGTGGAAACGGTGGTTGTGTTTCTATAAGTGAGTTTCGTTTCGAGTAGAGTAGAGTGGAAACGGAAACGTTTCGTATGTTTCGACCGTTTTGACACAAATTTTTAAACCTTGTTTGTAACAATAGTACCTTGATGGCTGAAGTGAGGTAGGAAATAAAACGAATTTAAAAAGCAAGTTTGGTGGCAGAAAGAAACAGGTTTCATACTTTTTTTAGGATAAAATATTACGATCATGTGGGGGAAGATGCATCTGCCCACCATTAAAAATTCCTTCAAAATCATCCAATTGTAAATAATAAGCATATTAAAATTATAGTTATCTGGGACCTGGAAAGACAAAAATGTGAGCTATTGTAAGATAGAATTTGGCATCTTTTACGTTCTAACTATTTTTGGGGTGATTTCTAATACGAAAATTATAATGAAATTCATTATTGATATTGTAGATAAGAGAAATGCATATGGTACAATCCCTCTTCCAACCAAAGGGAAGATAATAAAAAAAATTCCCAAATGGGATCAAATAAACATACAAAAACATGATAAAGTTAATTAGAATATAAACACTCTGGACAGACACCCTTTTCCATTATCTTGTTAACTAATCAATCAAAGGGGGTAAATAACTCTCAAAGAAAAATAATAAAATCGCTACCATTTTCAAAATCTACAATCCCTCTTCCAACCAAACAGAAAAAAATACAAAAAATTCCCAAATGGGATCAAATAAACATACAAAAACATGATAAAGTTAATTAGAATATAAACACTCTGGACAGACACCCTTTTACATTATCTTGTTAACTAATCAATCAATGGGGTAAATAACTCTCAAAGAAAAATAAAATCGCTACCCTTTTCAAAATCTACAATCTCTCTTCCAACCAAACGGAAAAAAAATTAAAAAAAATTCCCAAATGGAATCAAATAAACATACAAAAACATGATAAAGTTAATTAGAATATAAACACTCTAGACAGACACATTATCTCGTTAACTAATCAATCAAAGGGGGTAAATAACTCTCAAAGAAAAATAAAATCGCTACCCTTTTCAAAATCTACTGATATGACCATCCGTTTTGATGAAACTTATATGTCTATGCAAAGAGAATGAGAGACAGGCATAGACAGAGACAGTGAAATGGGTAATTACTTGCTAAAATTTTCTTCAACGTGAACTTCCAATTGGGGTTGCAGGAAGTAGAGTATGAGAGTGTGAAACAGAGGATATGAACTTCTTTTGCAATTTTTCCAAAGAGTGTGTGATTGATACAACGCAATAACGATTATATACATAGAGCATCAATGAATTGCAATTGTATATACTAGTATACTAGTGAGTAAAAGGGTGTGATGTGATTGCCTGACGAGTGAGCTGAGTGGTTGGCTGCATGGAAAGCAAATGTGAAGGGCGAGAGATGAGCTTGCAGGATCGAACTGCCATTCGTACACCTGCAGCAGCTACTGCTATTGTCATTTCCTCTCCGTTTTTTATTCCTCTGAAGCTTCGTTCTTTGTCACTATTTTCGTATCAGAAACAAAAGTAGACTTTGAGCAATCTGAGAACCTCTGTCGATTGGATTTTATGGAAAGGGTGTGTTTGGATGTGGCTGAAAATCGATTATTGATTCAGCGTATTAGTATATTACACCGACATCCATGTATAAAGTTAATATTACATTTGGCACCCCTTCTATTGTAAAAATCTACACATAGACTCTTCAAATTTGATAACATAACTAAAATATCCTCTTTAACTTATTATTAACAAATATATTTGATTTTTGTACTATGAAATTAATTTAATAATGGCATGACATTGTTCAATTAAAATAAGATATAAAGAATAAGAGAAGGCCATATGAAGGTTGAGACTGCATAATACGAACTATTTTACTTGTTTTATTTCTATATATTAAGCGAGTGAGTAATTAGAATACATACTTAGTGATATAAGAAAACTATGACGAGAGCATTGTATTAGTCCACTTGTAATGTTTAAGAGCAATGAGAACAAATATTTCTATACTAACAAAAAAAAGAGAAAAAATATTTATATTTGACAAAAAATAACTTAAAATAAGATATAAATTAAATCAAATTAATAATCATTTTTAAATTATGATAAAAATAAATAAAAATAATGAAAACAATGTTTTCAAACTATCATAAGTTATTAAAGAATACAAAATTATTCTTGCCTATAGAAACTATTGTTTTTTTTTTCTTAAATATATATATAAATTTTTATTATATTATAAGAATTACTAAAATTAGCTTTTCTTTATATCTTATTTAAGTTGAATAATATCATGTCATTTTTTAAATAATTTTAATGGTATTAAAATTATACATGTCTCTTAATAAAAATATCTATTATTATGTCTTACTTTTTAAGTCGTAATTTTTTTTTAAAGGGTTGTATAATTTCAAAATTGAAAGATATGATAATGTAATATTAGCTTAAATTATTAGAAGTTGGTGCAATTTATATAGTATTGAAGAAGAATTACAAACTATATATGTTGCTTCTTCTATTTTTTGGCAGAATTACAATAGTCTGGGCTTCATCTGCCTTTGCCTAGAGGCTAGTCTTAACTCAGTTTTAATTTTTTGGATGAAAATACCAAACATAATAAATTAAACATTTAAGATGACTATTAACGCATCTAAATAAGATAACGAAAATTCTTACCAAAAAAATAAAATAACGAAACGTAGCTATTTCAAGGAGGTGACTTGAACTGTAGAGACAATGCATAATCTACTACACAGCAGACATTCACCGTTATCATCGACTTGGAACATGATAAATATAATGAACACTACCCTCGAACCATCACATATAACAATAAATATTGTTGTAATTGACCGAAATTGATGACAAGTATAATCAAAACCGTCGGAGACGATAATAATTACTATAGAAATCCCTCAAATATGATAAATACCAAAATGAGAATCTACCGAATATGAGAATCAAGAACTTAAAACACAATTTTAATTATAATTTTTATGTGATCTAAATTAATTAATAAATTATAATTATAGCCAATTTCAATTATGCTACAATTAAATTTTTTTATAATGCGTAATTGAAATTTTTTTTAATTTTAATTTTATTCTTATTTTCACGCATCCAAATGGACCAAGAGTTTTGGCACTTCAGACCTAAAATTATCCAACAATACAGCTACATAAAAACACCATGATACCTTTCAAGTAGCTGAAAGAGTCAGTTTCTAAAACAAGAAGTCTGTAATTTGTGCATGTTAGTATAAATATACATAAAATCACTTGTTAGTTTAATCAATTAGTTTACAAATAGATATTTTAAGATAATTTGTTTTAATTTTGATCATTTATGTGTTAAAAAATATTAAGATAAATTGTTACCTATTAGTATTCATATTCAATTCAAGATCATAAATTAGTAGAAGTTATGATCAACTTCGTTAAGAAGTAATTAAGAAAATAAGTACATTTATTTTCAGTTAAAATCACATAAACTAATGTGAATTATGGATATCTCAAGTAATTACATATTTAGTCAGATAAAATTCTACTTAATACTAATTCTATATATTAATTTATACCGTAGATAAATGTGAATCCCATTAGCTAAGTTAATTCCTAAAGAAGTATTTTTTTATTTATTTTATTTTATTTTTGTACAGCAAGAAGTACTATTATCGTATGGGCAGGTGATTCACCTGAAAAGAAAATATATAAAAAATAAAAGTAAAAACACTCAGAAGGAAAATACAAAATAGCCAGCCAAAGCGTGTGTATGGTTGTAAATATGTTTGAGTTTTGAAATGTCATTGGTCATTTCTCCTCTCTCTCTCTATTTCTCTCTTCCACTCTTCTCCCTCGATCTGTACTTGTAGAGAGGGAAAGGGGACCGGCCTCCCGAGGGAAGCACCCTCTCTCTCATCGTCGTTTCCGAGTCAAACACCTGAAGAAGAAATTTCACCCTCAGCCCAAATTACAAAAGCCATCGCCTTTATCTTCCTCTCCAAATTTCAAGGGTTTCAATCGCAATCGGTCAATAATTACATCATCGTATCTCTTTCCGCTAATAAAGGTGGTTCTTTTCCTTGTTAATTAGGGTATTTGGAACAGAAAATATAGTTTCCGATGAGTTCGAATCCGGCGTCGTCGAGTTCAGGAGGTGCTGGATCCGGTGATGCAACAGCTGCAAGAAGAAATACCAAGCGACCCAAATGTAATTTCATCTTGATATTATGATTTCTGAGTTTCCCTATATTCTTTCATCGATTAAATTTCAATTTTCGATTTCCAGTTTCAAATGTTGAGATGGGTTACATGGCTTTTTCGTTTAGCTAGTTTGGTGGAAATGGAAATGTTCCTCATGATTTTGGGTCTATGTCCTTTTTCCTTTGGGAATCTTGTTGATAAGTGTTTAGATGCTATTCAGTTTTACGTTTCTGCTTCATTATTTCGTTACCTTGTAAGCTTTATTATAAATTATCTGTGACTATGTGTGGTTGTGATTCAGCTATTTGTTATATAATTAAGATTCCTTGATCAGCTTTTTCTGATTTTTGTTCTCGCTGTCTTCTTATATAATTTGTTATTCTGGTAGTTACTTATTGAAGCGGCATATATTATTCTTAGTTGAAGGTTTCTGTTTCTTGGTTATCTTCTAATGATTGTTTGGAAGGATTAGTTGGAAAATTGCTTCTTGAGATGTTTAACCTAGTTAGCTAAGTTTATTTTTATTTGAATGATGAAAGAGGAAAGCCAAAAGGAAAAAAAAAAAAAAAAAATCTGGGTAACTAAGTTTGCAGTGGCAATGATAATGAGCTGAACTGGGTTTGATAGAATATATATAGTTTTGACATGGTCGGAAACATCAAAATATGAAATCCTATGATTTGGTTTCCCTGGAGGCCTAAGTTTTTTAGAGAGAAACAAAGGAAAAGCTCTTTTGGGATGCTAGGAGGAGCAATGCCAAGGAAAAGCTCTTTTATTGTAGCAGTAGGATTACTGTAGACTGTAGCTGCGGGTTACTGTAGCTAATTAAAGGTTTTGTATCGTTTTAATTATTTTATTATGTACGGCTGGGGTTAGATTAAGTCAATGGTTGTAATTAATTGTTATTAGGCTTTTAGGATTTTATCTCTCTATAAGTAACAGTGTATTTGGAACAAGATAAAAAAGTAGAATTTATTTCATTTTAAATAAATTCTACAATTCAATTCATTTAAAATGAATTCTCTTATTTATAATGAAAACTACATTTATGAAATTTAGTCTAATTCTTTTATTTTGAATAAATGAAGTATTCATTTAGTTTAACTATTTTTTCAATATTATCCTCAAAATTTTTAATTAAAACTAGCATTAATTAATTAAAAATATGAAGACGGGAAAATTAATTGTTGTTCAATGAACAAAAGACAAGTTGAGAGGAAAAACTTGTAGTTGAGTAAATGAATATTTGAGATGAAGTGGTGGCCGTTTATCGATTTATCTAAATGAAAAATATGTAATATTAAGGATAAAAATATCATTTGAGGTGGACAAAATAATAACTTATCTCAAATGAATTTCACAAAATGAAGTCTAACCTATTTGCTATGAAATTCATAATTAAATAAAATGTGGATTTGAAATGAATTTTATTTAAATTCTACACTATTTCATTTGTTCTAAATATAAAAAATGTAAAATTTATTTGAAATGAACTGAATTTTACATTTTTTAAGTATTCTAAATACACTGTAAGAGTTCTAGGCAGCTCTGTAATATGTTATCGTTGGTTATTATATGAAATTAGCCTCTGGGTTTACAAGTTCTTATGAGAACTTAGGGTTTGCACCTCTTAGCATCCCAAAAGAGCTTTTTCTTTGTTTCCCTCTAAGAAACTTAGGCCTCCATGGAAACCAATCATAGGATTTCATCTTTTAATGCTTCCAACCACGTCAAGTTTTGTTCAGGAACTGATACTGATAGGTACTGTAGCAGATTTGTTGTTAGCTAAAGGATGCAAAGATGCCAATGAGTATTTATTTTATTTGTCTGCTTTTAGGCAAGAGATTTTGCTGCAATGATAAATTTTCCAAAACAAAGGATTATGCAATGCTCAAACATCTTTACTAATATGCTAATGGTTACATGGTGGCCTCATGTTCTTGAGTTTCATTGTCTGTTATTGAATCTGGGGTGGGGTTGGTGGATAAGATATTAATTATTTATAGTTTAATGGGGTGATTTGGAGGTTTGTGGAGTCAGGATAGGTCTCAGGCACCGGTTGACCCATCAACTCCTTAGTAGTATCCCAATGAATTGTTTTATTTAAATACTTTGCACACAAATAAACATACTCGATGGGTGCTTCTCTATGCACAAAATATATGTATAGATGTGCACAAACATGAGTATCACCTCTTTGACATGTTATGTTGTCAAGACATGCTGTGCTGTGGAATACCCATGAGTGATTTATGTTTTACTTAGATGAATGACTAGCTCAGATGCCACCCTAGTTTGTTTATTTTTTCTAATATACACGAAAGGAAAGGCTAATAAATGGAATTCAGGCAGTCTAATATGTACAAACGTAAATGTTGAACTGATACTCAGTATTGAGGACAAGCATAAAATATTTAGACAACTACACTTGGTTCAATAGCATGATGCAATAAATTTTTCTTTTTCTATTTTTTCTATCTGGGGCAAAGCCTGTTTATGTCATCATTCAACAACTTGAAGGAATGAAGGTTTTCCTGTTATATAATGTTGTATCCTGTGATTTTAGTGGGCAACTTCTCTGTGGCCAGCAATGGTAGTCTTCCTGTTTAAGGAGTGAGGTTTCTGTTCAAATAAATTCATCGAGTATCTTTAACAGTCATCAGCAGGAGTTTATTTTTTCCTCTCTCTTCCCCCCTCTTTCTAGTTGTACTTGATTACTTATCTAACTTTAAGTCCAATGACAATTCTCTTTACAAAAATATTTACCACTTTCAGATTCAAGGTTTACTCAACAAGAACTTCCAGCATGCAAGCCAATTCTTACTCCACGAGTGGTAAGATAACCATACTTCTGATATCTATTTATCTGCATCTGTAAGAAACGTTTTAAGTCAAATTTCTTCCTGCAGGTGATTTCAGCATTCATGCTTGTCACTATTGTCTTCGTTCCCATTGGAGTGGCTTCCTTATATGCTTCACGAGATGTACGCTTGAGTGCAATAATAGGTTTTGAATTCATGTTTGCAGTTCCTTATCAAATTGCTGAGATGCTCTGCTTTTCTGTTAGGTTGTTGAAATTGTTGAAAGGTATGAAACTGACTGCATACCAGAAAACTTTAGAAACAACAAAGTTGCATTCATCCAAAGCAAAGCAGATAAAACCTGCAACAAAAATATAACAGTAAGATTCCTTGATAGCTTTTCATTCTGTCATTATCATTATAGTCATCATCATACAATTAATGCCAGAACCATGATCGGTTCTAGTACTTTTGGCTGTTAAAGCTATTATCCATTTTTCATTATGTAATAAAGTGCTCTTGGTGGATAGATGAATACAATTGAGGTGACACAATAATGTTTTATCTTTGTCTATCATGCTCTTCCATGAAGGTGCCAAAACATATGAAGCAGCCTATTTATGTTTACTATCAGCTTGACAACTTCTACCAGAATCATCGCCGGTATGTATCTTTTTTATTTCTCATGTACTCATTATCCATGATTTATTGATGCTAACATCTATGCATAAATTTGCAATAGGATTGGTCTTATAGGTCTCTATCAAATAACTGTTTTCTTTTCTTTCTTTCTTTTTACACTTGAATTTTCTCATGACTTCATGGAGAAGAAATGTAGGTAAATCACTGATCAGTGGCCTCACACTCTTATTGTTTCTTTATCTTTTGTCATCACATTTTTTTCTTGTGAAACTATGTTTTTTATTTTAAAACCTCATACGCGATCAGTTGTTTCTAATTTAAGCATTATTATGCTTTAGTCATTTCAATGGCACTTTGCTAAGAAAGTATTCACATCACTAGGTAATTTGAAAATGACTTTTTTAAATATGTGGTATACATGGATGTCTATCCATCCCCTCTTATTATTCTACTGGGTCTTTTTTAGATTTGTTAGATGGTTTAAATTGTAATTTTTAGCGTTTGTTGTTTTTTGACCTTTGGTGAGGTATGCCAGTACCTGCCTTGTGTACAAGGATGTTGCCTCTTTTTATTTTAATAAAATCATTACTTATTTCAAAAAGAAGTAACCAACATTACTATATTGTTACAACTGCAATCCTGTTTGGGCTTGTCACTATCCAGTAACTTGAAATTATCTGGATGATGGGGGAGATTACTAATTGTTTTTGACAGGCTTCTATGTTGTGCTGATACTAACACTAGTTGCAAAAGCATTTTTGCAATTCTAATAAATTTGTGATAAACAAATGAAACCTCATACGGTCATACGATTACACCAGGATTTTTCTTTAACATAATAAAAGCTATTATACATAATGGAATAAACATAGGAAAAATAAAAACCAATCAATAATTTAGTAACCAATAAGAATGTCATATAAAGCAATCATGTAAAATCTTTAAAATATTTTTATCAAGAGATTATGATATATGTTGCTATAGTAACTGTGATTATATTGTCTTGTTATTTGAAAACTGAAAAACAGCAGAAAAAGGTGATAGTAGACTGCTGTTTTTATGACATTGGATTTGTTGATTCATCAATATTTCATCAGATATATTTGATTTACATAATAAATCACGTATTATCCATAATTTATCACTTTAATGTGTTTGATGTAGAATGTTTCTTTTTGGAGGCTGGTGGTTGAAATTGAGTGTAATGGAAATTAGTCCATCATTGGTGAATTTAATTTTTAATCGTAGATTTTGTATGATTCAGGTATGTGAAGAGCCGAAGTGATGAGCAGTTAAAAAACCCAAAAAGTGCAAATTCTGTAAGCGCTTGTAAGCCTGAAGACAGTGCAAATGGGCAGCCAATTGTACCTTGTGGTCTTATTGCTTGGAGTTTGTTCAACGATACTTATACATTTTCCAACAAGAACCGTAATTTGACAGTGAATAAGAAAGGTATTTCTTGGAAGAGTGACAGAGAGCACAAATTTGGAAAAAATGTTTTTCCTAAAAACTTCCAGAGTGGCTCTCTTATAGGTGGTGCAAATCTCAGTACAAACATACCTGTAAGTTTGATCTTTTCCTCCTCCTTGCCCTTATTTGGATTTACATATCTATATAGATATAGGTGTAGATTTTGTAGGTCTTCAGAATTTGTAATTTAAATGATGAAATCCATAACACTTTTAATATTACAGTTGAGTGACCAGGAGGATCTAATTGTCTGGATGAGAACTGCAGCTCTGCCAACTTTTAGGAAGCTGTATGGAAAGATAGAGGAGGATCTCCAGCAAGGTGATGTCTTACAAGTGACATTGGAGAACCACTACAACACGTACAGTTTTAATGGGAAGAAGAAACTTGTACTATCAACTACTAGCTGGCTGGGTGGAAAGAATGACTTCCTCGGCATTGCTTATCTAACTGTTGGGGGATTGTGCTTCTTTTTGGCTATGGCTTTCACTATTGTATACTTTGTCAAGCCAAGGTAAATTACTTAAATTTCCATTTAGTTTGCTAATTGCCCTGATTTTTTTTTCTTCCAGAAATTTGTTAATGGTAACTAATCTCTCCGTGTTGCTCTCTGTTTCTTATTGCTAGACAACTTGGCGATCCCTCTTATTTGTCTTGGAATAGGGCTCCAGGAGGTCACTAAACTGAGCCTGCAAGAGCTTGTAAGGTTTGACTATTACAGAGTGGCAGATGTAATTTTGTGTATCTATTGACTATTTTATCAAAATGTAAAACTTCTGTTAAGTATCTTACTAAAAAGTTGCCCGTTTTGTTAGCACTGAAAATTTGGATCACTTGAGCAATATTTCATATTAGAAAATACTAGTTGTTGCTATCCATTAACTTGAGAAAACCAGAAAGTTTCTTGCTTTGTCCACTCTGTTGTGTTTGTTTATGCAAATTCCCTTTGTTTTGGGAACTTTTGTTCTAGCAGCTGATAATCAGGTCCTGAATAAGGGATATGGTACAGAACATTAAAACTGACAGAAATGTTTTCTATCTTCTCCTTGTTAACAAGAAGTAAGCATAGCAAAGTTAAAAGAGGGAATGAGGCCGTGGGGATAAATCTACAGGCAATATATGCAGGACTTCAAACTTTTCTTGAGGACAGAAAAAGAAAAGAAAACAAAAAAAAAGCCATGGCCAGTTGTGATTCTTTGGATAAATTGTGTAGTATTAGCCTGCCAAAGTGCTCCTTCACTAAATTTGTGAAGTGTGGTTCCACTCAGCTAGCTCAGCTCTGAGAAGTGAATGCAGCAGTTTCTTTTCTTCACTGACATAAGAAAACAAGAATAAATGTACCCAAGAATAAAAATACAATATTCCTTCATTTATTAGGCAATGCTACTACATATTACTCTATCATATTCATGGAAATTGTTTCTCTTACTCAAAACCTCAAAAGCAGGTTCTTGAACACAAAATGTACAGAGAAAAAGGGAAAGTGCATGCCTAGCTAGTTAACTCAGATTCTTGGACACAGCTGCAACGACAAGTGGGACAAGAAGACTGCGAACACAACCACTTTTGAATGCATTGGGCGTGAAACTCGTGCTTGCAAATTCCCAAAACTTGAACGTTTTCTCCTTCCACGAATTCTGTCAAACAGATGGCGCACTCACCTTCTGCTTTTGCCAGCTTCATCTCCACTAGATTTGTGGTTGGCTTTTTCTGCTGCTTTTCTTGTTGGGTTTCGGGTAGTCGGTGGTCTGATGATGTTGATTGGCCGCTGCCACCGCCACCGCCACCGCCACCACCTCGTAAGAAGCAGCGGATTGCAGCATTGAGAGCTAAAGCACATAAAACTGCACAGAGGAGGAGGACGAGGACCATAGCTGCGTTTGCTTCGAAATCTTTAGCAGTGGAATAAGGGCGCCATCTGCAATCATGGGGAGGATCACATGATGTTGTTGGAGAAGTTAAAGGTGGTGAGATGCGAATTGAGTGGACAGCTATGGTTGTTGCTGGTGATGGCCGCATTTTCCTTGTTCTGGGTCTATGGCAGAAAAGCAAAAAAGAATATTACAAATTTTCAGGTTTTTGTCTTCATGAATAAAGTGGTTGATCAGAGAGTCTGTGGGGGAGAGAGATGGCTTGTGGTATGGTCTATAAATAAGGAACCTGGGCAGCAAGGAAAGCACATTTGTTAAAGCAAAAAAGGTCCATTTATGGGGCACTTTCTTTCATGTCATGTGAGGTAAGGTTACATAGAAAAAATGAAAAAAGGAAAATAGTACTGAATGCAATCAGTTTAATTTCTTGAGTGCCATATCATTCCAAGTGTGACAAGTATCAATCATATCACAACACGTGGCAATATACATGTAACATGTCATCTTTCATGGATCCATCTACTTGCACGCAACAAATTACACATTCAATATAATTATTGTTATTACGTGATTTCATTGATTGAACATATAAGGATGACAATAAATCATAACAAGACTCAAATTGAAATTGTTGAGTCGAATTCGAAATAGATCATATGATTTGTCATGTTTTTTTGTATTTTAACATCATTAAGGTGAAATCAATTCGAATTTATGATTGGACAAACATTTAGACATCAAACAATTTAACCTTTGATGTTTTTCCTTAAATGGAATCTAATGCAAATATCCTTTTCAGTACGGGTGGTACCAGTCTCAGTGAGAATTTAATAACAAGTTGGCATCACTTTACATGTTGCAAGACTTGCAGTAATGAATCACTGATAGAATGTGCAGAAAGAATTTGAGGCAAGTAACATTTATGTTGCTTGGTGTTATGCTTAAAACTCTACAACAAGCAGAAAGCCAGAAAGGAGTGTTGAAAAATAATAAGAAAAAAAAAAACGTAGACATCATTTATGAGAGATAATGTAAAATTTCACAGATAAAACAACCATCCATATGCAAGTGTGAAACCACCTTCACAACAACTTTGGTAATTATGTTTCTCTTCTGGCAGGAATATCCACAGGCCACAACCAGAAACCCAGACCCAGAAATGGGTGGAAGTGTATTTAATTGTTTACTATAAAAAGTAAAACTGTAAAAGAGAATAGAGCTGTAGAAGATAAGGTCATGGAAGGCATCATAGCTTTAAGAAGTAACAGAAAATAGTGACTGGGGCTTTTGCTTTTGGTTATATTGGGATTAGTTTCAAAAGAGAGACAGTGAGAGTGCCAGTCTAAGAATTCAGGGAGAGGTAGACACATCTAAATTGCCACACATCCATCTTCATCTTACTCTATTACTAGTATATTTGAGTGAGACCCACATTACAATTGAACATCAACGTGGGTGCATGCCAGTACACTGGTTTTTTTTAATCATCAATGCTGTGGGACAGCCTTCATTTGTCCCACCAACATACTAGTACTAGAGCTTTCTTTGTCTTCAGCCAGTAAAAGACAATAGCATTGACAATGGTGGATTGCCTGAGACACGCAACTCTGCTGCCGCTTTAGGCAAACTGAGCTATATTTTCTTAGTTAGTACATACTGTACAGATACGAGGGCCATCTGTACCATTATGGATAACAAGTAATATTCTCCTGCCCTTATGTTTCTGTTCTGAAACTAAACAAATTCTTTATGGACAAATGTTCAATATATTTTAACTCAAAGAACAGAAGATACCTTCATGCGGTACTGCCTATAAGAAAATAATAAAGGGTTGCGTCCAATGATCAAGTAAACAAGAAAGTTCACAGCTTAAAAAAATAAACTTTGTCCTCAGTGACATTAGACTTTAGTAGACATAAATTGATTAGTCATTAGTGTTTAAGCATTTGCATAACCTGTGCTCTCTCTTCTTCTGGTTTGCCATTTGCGTTTTCTTCTTGGTGTACACTGTTCAGATTTAAATGTACATAAAATTGGCATGGCCAAAACCAAGAAATTAAAATTCGATTCGAAGCACCTTTTCGATAATTCTGAAAACGGAAATGATTCGGGAAATAATATGAAAATTGCATGAAAACACTAATTTTTTTTTTAAAATGCATAAAAATATATAATAAAACACATATCATATAAGTATCCAACTTAATTAATTTAGTACATAGAATACTATTAAATACATATCAAAGTAAAATTCTTACCATAGATATACAAATTGAGGAAAAAATATTAAATTACAATCACATCCAACCAACATTGGAATAACAAGTGCATATCCAGAATTTTAAAACTGTTTAAGAGGAAATTAATAGTATTACTCAATCCATATTTAATGAACTTTTAATTTGAACTACCATATTTATGACTTGAAAATTTAAAATTATCCATTACTAAGTTAAACTAAATTAATACAAAATATTTGTATTAAAAAAATAATAAATAAAAGACAAAGAGACCTAACCTGCATGAAATCCTAAGAAAATTATCCTTACTATGATATATCATTTGAACAATACATCATATAAGATCAAAACAGTTGAAATGATCCTGAATCGTGTGAAAACGGTGAAAATGACCATGTTTCGATCGAAATTTCATAATTGCATTTTTGTAAGTAAGTTTCGCTTCAGATAGTGTGGAAACGAAAACGTTTTGCATGTTTCGACATAAATTTTTGAACCTTGCCCAAAACATATCCTTTCTCTTACAATATATAAAACTTGTACCACCAAGGTGGTAGACCAATTAGGTATTCCCTTATGTACATGCCTGATGCACTACATAGTCTAGAACTTGAATATTGTTCTAATCTTGTAAGTTGCATAATCATTCGGGGTTTCGGGAGTACTAGCCCAACCGTGGAGATGAATAAGACATGTAGGAAAAAATAAAATGTCATTGGGATCAAAAGTTAAGATATTAGACCATTTCAAGTCAAAAGCTTTGCAAATTTGGATTTTGTGGGCAAAATGATCAAGTACAAGTTCGTTTCGGATTCCAGGAGTACCGACTCGACCATGGGGATGAATAAAACTTATAGAAAAAATAAAATGTTATTTTGATCAACAGTTAGGATATTAAGCCAAAGTTACAGCTTCAAGGCAAAAGCTTTGTAAATTTGTGTTCAGGAGGCAAAAAAGTCAAGTAAAAGTTTGTTTCAGATTATGAGAGTACTGGCACAACCGTGGAGACGAATAAGACCTTGTAAAAAGAGACGAAATGCAAGGAAAAAGTTTGTAAATTTGGCTTTGTTCAAATTAGAGTTTTAACTTATATGTATATTAAGTCAAGTATAATTTATAACTTATTTATTTTCACTCTTTCAGGTTGCACCTCTTATATCCTGGTTATCGTACCTAAGTCAGCAAAATGATAAGCAAGATCCAGATGATGAAAACTTAAGATTAGGAGATGATTTTTAGCTCTATATATGTTTTTAAAAGCTTTCTTATAAACTTTGATCTGATGTTTTTTGTAAAATATTTTTTTAAAATAGAAAACTTTGAATTTAAGCATAAAATATGATTCCATACTGATATTAATAGGTATAAAATTGAAAAAAATTACTATCGGAAAGTGCTTATTTGCGTCCATGTAGACAATAATAATAATAAATAAATAAATTAAAGTGCATCTGCAAATTACAGACGCAGAATACCACAGTCAAACTATGTCTGCCAATCTATGTTAGCAAACAATTTTGTGTCTGCGTTTTAGTGTTTGTGGGACAAACTTGGATGCATGGATAAATATTAATAGAGTCTAGATTTTGCATCTGCCTTGCTGATGCATAAATATAGACACCGATACCTTCTACGCCTACATAGACGTAGATAATAGTATCTAAGTTTTGGGTTACTGTGTCTATTTATCTGCATCTAGAGGCATTTGCATTTGCATTTGCGATAACACTTTTTTCGTTTGGAACTGACATATGCATATAAGTTTATTTCTTATAGTGTTGATTTTAGAGTGTTTTCTTGAATTATTTTACTTGATCTATTTTCTTTTCATTTGTGTCGGATAATATTATACTATATGGAGGTATCAATTGGTAATACTACTTTTGTTTAAATTTTTTATTGGAAGCACTATTTGTGTAATCTTTTCCTTTCAAGCTTGGACTAAAGTTGAATTCACATTGCAGGAATATTGTTTTTCCTTGAGACGGAAAACAAACAGGTTTGAATATTCATAAAATTATTTATCTATAACATGTGATGTTATGATAATACTATTAATTCTTTAAAATGTTTAAAGTTTCATATGTCAATGATAATACTATTATTTTAATTTGGTTCTTACATTTATTTTTATTCATCACTAAGTTTCTCATTTTCTTTCTTTTTTAATTTTCTCAATTTTTAACTTTTCATATTATCATTAATTTTTATTACAAAAATATATGATTACTTAACTTTTAGGGTAGCCTATTAAAGAAAAATGTATCATTCATTAAACATAAACATATGTGTGATGGTTACACGGACATATTCTCTCTCTACCAATTTTTCTTCATAAAAACACAGGTGGCCCCGCATATAACCCACAAAATCTACCTCTTACAACTGAAATTAGGTACGTAGGAACATTTCAATGACCCAAATTAACTTCAAAATTACTGCAAATAACAGAAAATAATATGTATAACCGACTCTAATTAATTTAGAGTCTAAAACTTAGGTTGAATGATTTATTTAGTTTTATATTTAAAAATTGGTACCGGACTCTGATGGGTTGGATGACTGGAGCCTCGAGTACAAGAGAGGGCATTCATCAGGTACAAGTTTGCAATTCTTCTTGGACAAATATGAATTTGGGTCATTGAAATGTTCCTACGTACCCAGATAGTGTCTAAATTGGTATTTCTGAAAACTGAAGTAAGGACCAATTTTGCAAGTTTGTAAACAGGACTGTCATCCACAACTCCTGTTCCTCTAACCAATTCTTGTTGGCTGCCATCACCAACTGCACTGACTATACCATCGTTGCCTGCATCAATATCTACAACTAAATGCTCTACATAACCAGCAGTGTCTGTTAAAAATTGGCCTTGTCTTTCTCGTTGGGAATCCGAGTAGGACCGGATATAAGTAAGCAAATAGCAGATAATGGCACCAGCAATAGACAATTTAAAATTCAATTTCAAAAACGAAACCATGATGCATCCAAGGAAAAAATTTGATACACCAATGTCGAACCCCATATGGAATAGCCTAGACAAGCTCATAGACATCAAAGCAAATGCACAAGAAGAAATTAGGCTCAATGTAGTTCCATATTTGTTTTCTTGTTTCCCAGTTGTACTCCTTTTATCTTGGTAAAATGAGTACAGAGAGGATATCATTAGAACCAGATAAGTAACATGGGCTTTAACCAAGAAACTCTTTGGAAAACCCAAATTCTTTGCGAATAACAATACTACAGAAAAAAGAGAGCTTACCGTGCTGTAAACAACTAGCTTCCATGGGTTCCATCCTCCAATTAGTTCATTAAAAGATGAACTCAGAGCATAGCAGGTAAACCCAACAATACTTGACCCAAAACCAACAATTCTCCAGAAAATAGGCAGGACAAGTAGATACGAAATTAGTGTGATTCTGGGCATTATAGTTAGCTTCACTGATTATGAGTGAGTAACTTGTAATATACTTCTGGAAAGAAAAATTATTTAGGGATGGTGAGTTTAATAGAAATGGATAAGGAAATTTCACTGAAATTCTAGTATTCTATTCAGTATTTTATATGTGAACAAAATTGATAACCCCGCGTTCTGCAACAAAGATTTCATAACGCGTAAAGAGACTTTTTAGCCAAAAAAACAGAGTAATAATAACGCGTAAAGAGACCTGGGTGGTGGATTGTCATCCAAACTCCTCTAATCGGAATTGTTATTCATGGAGCTATTAGAAATGATTAGACTTAACTTAATTAAGTTTTAAATTTTAAATTAGTTGGGACTATTATAGGTCAATTATATGAATTATTTTTTTATTTAAATTGATTTAAATTATTATTTTCAGTAATGTTTAAAACAATCATATCTTTACATACATGATTTGACTATTTTTATGTAAACTGTCAACCTATCGCAACCCTCCTCTTTTATCCAGGTTTGAGACTGACAGAAGTAAACTTAGGTGAAATTATTAGACATGGTACGAAAAAAAAAAATGGTGACCTTATTAACACATCCAATATCTTTAGGGTTATAGTCTATTAGTTATAAATTTTAATGAATAGATTAATCCACCCTCTCTCTCTCTAAACCCTTCCTCTTCTCTCCAATGCTCCTACAAGGTGCTACCATCTATTCTCTCCAATATCTTTGGCATTCAAATTTTCTTCTAAATGCAATCTCAATGTTCCTATAACTAACCCACAAAACAATCCTCATTCATGGTCCACAAATTGGTGCAGTGAAGGATAGGTTCTAAAGAAGCAAAATGGTAATTAAAGCCGACAGAGAGAGATACCTTTGGGGTAACTGTGGGGAATTTCAACCCAACTTTGGGCCTTCGCCTGGTCAGTACTGTTTATTTCAGCAAAACAGAGCACCCAATTATAGTTAGTTGGGTAGGGTTTGGGTTGGGCTTGGGACTATGGATTTATTAGACCAAATAGCTTTGTTTTTATTCATTTTTTTTTTTCAAGTAATTATAAACCCACACCCAAACACAAAAATACATTCATTTAGAATTTAGAATTGAAATTGAGAATTTGATGATTCAAACTTTTTATCTTTTAGGATTACAATTTCAATAATTATCTTAATTTCAAATAATTATAAAATATTATATTCAATTCTTATAGATAAATCTAAAAATTACAATTTCAACATATTAACTCCTAAATTCAATGTCCCCACCAATGACGATCCATCATGCTAAGTTGTTGCCCACATTCGTTAATTGCCAACATCCATGCCATTGACAATCGTGTAGCCACCTTTCATCACTTCATGGGATGCCACTATCATGAGATATATATTAGATCCGGTCAAAAATAGATTATTTATATCTAAATTAGAGAATTTATGAGAATTTTATAACTCCCCGCGATATTTGTAAAATATTCAAACTCATGAAATCAATGATCAATTTTATTGTAGTACTCACCTTTTGAGAAATTGTTAACGTCTTACAATAATATTGTTGATTGATAATATATATTCTTAATCATAATTAAATGGTATGGGAGCAAGCTAATTAGTGGGATGGGAAACCTTTCATATATATGATCACAAATTAACCTAAAATGTTTATTCATTATGAAATTAAGTACAGAATGGTATTATCCAATCACTAATAACATGTAAATTAAAAGGTAACAGTTCAATTCAAACTGTAACTGAGCCTTTCAGTATCTCTATTATTTCATAATATTGTAACTCATAACACATCCTTTTTGGCCATATAATTCTATATAATGGAAGAAAAACTCCTATCCAAAGACTTGATGTCCTTTTATATTATCTCTCTTTATATATTATACAGTCTATTATTCATATTACTAACTTTGATATCAGAGTTTTTCCATGTCTTCACAATTGCTCTCCTTTTATTTTGTTAGTTAACTATGTCAAGAATACCTCAACAATGTCACATGCGACAGCGGCGTGCTATCCGTGAGAACCCATTCTTGGCAAAGGTTTGGTATCAT
This sequence comes from Quillaja saponaria, assembly GCA_029379385.1. Lineage (NCBI taxonomy): Eukaryota > Viridiplantae > Streptophyta > Magnoliopsida > Fabales > Quillajaceae > Quillaja > Quillaja saponaria. The sequence goes on along the minus strand of CM055605.1, from coordinate 7,557,843 downwards.
TTATTTTAGAGTTTTTAACAGCTTATGACTAGTTGAAATGTTAAATCCAATAAAACTTTCTATACGACAAATGCTAAAACAGAAAAGGTGGCACTTGTGTTAACATCCATTAATCACAGTCTAATTAGAATCTATTGGTCATTGGAATGGTATCTGTAATTAAAATAATACCAAACACAACCCCAATGGACCCTTTCACATTCTCCAATCAATTTTAGGTATATAGAATAGAAAAAACACACTTGTCAGTTGTTGAACTACAAAGGTAGGTTGTCTTTACATGCTAGTTTGATTTCGTGTTTCAGTGTTTGAAATATGCGTGGGGTGTTTAGAGCCAAAAAATTATTTTCAGTTTGTATAATAGTATGTTTGGTTAAAACTAAAAAAATTACTTTTAGTCGAACGCCTAACACTGTTCAAGTCCATTTTTCAAAAATTAATCATTTATAACTTTTTTAGAACACACTTATAACAAAATATAAGACACGTTTTTTATATTATTTATGACAAAAATACCCTAATATTTTTTTGAATATTCTTATAATTCATAATCACTTTATTTATTTATTTATTTTTATAACTAACCAAATACAAAATATATTATGTTAAAATCAATTCTTATATAATCTATACTAGTAAAATCAATTATTCAAAACACTAATTTTCAAACGCCAAACCAAACTGAACCCTACATCCCTTCTGTTTAATTACAATTAAGATTAGTTAGAGTGTACTTATCATTTAATTTTGTGAATATTAATATAAAATTGATTAACAATATAAAACTATATAAACGTATTAGATAATATTTATTATACATTTAGATTATCTTTTCTATCCCGACATGACTATCACAAGTGCCGTGACTTAGACATTTACTTCTTGGGGATCAAGTCAAAATTTTTTTTTTGGCGAAACCCATAGAGTTACATGGATTGTTATGTAATATAAAATTGAGCAAACACCATGTTAGTAATAATAAATTAATCATGGTACAAAATATTTTTTTCATAAGAATAGATAGAATTTGGGTAAATATATAAAACTTGATACTGGAAATAAGAATATATAAATCATAAAAGAAAAAATATAAAACATAAAAAATAGAGTTTATTATTGTTTAGAAATTTCAATTTAGAGGTCATTAAGTAGTCACTCGCTTTTTTTTTTTTAGATTGTTTGACACTACACCAAAAACTAGTTAGGTTCGTACTAGTCACCAAAAATGGTGACATGCCAAAATTTTTACATACCATAATTTTTTTTTCTCTATTTCCTATATGTCATTTGTATATTTATTTTTCAGTATTTTTTAATTATTTCTCCAAAATTCTTAGAATTCATTATTTATAAGCATCAAATAATTTCATCCTTTCCTTTTTTTTTTTTTTTTTTGTTTATCTTAACTTGGTTACTTTACAAAATATTTAAAATACATATTGGAGAACATATCAATACATGAATTTTTTTTTTCTTTTTCCTAAATTATTTTATATTTTTCTAACGTTATTCCTTGAAATAGTTTTTTTTTATGAAATGTAAAAAAAATTTAATTTTCCACAAGATTTATAAGTTTTGTCTCATAATAAGTAATGATAAAAAATAAATGTAAATGAAAAGACAAAAAAAGATAACATATCATGATAGTTGAGATATATTTTCAATATTCATCTTAAACATTTGATTAGTGGAATAACCAAATAAAAACCTAGAAATGAAAAAAAAAAAATTTGGTCAAGAGAAAAATAATAATAATGTGTAGAAAAGAATATTATCGTGTCACCATTTTTTTAGTGATTAAACTCACTAGTTTTAAATTGAGTTTCTTAAATGATGTAAAAAAAAGATAAGTGTCTCAAACAATATTAAAAATATATGAATGCCTATGTCAATAATTTATAAGTTAAAGTTCTCAAAAGATAATAACTCTAACAAAAATCATGAATATCTCATTCAGACTTTTTTCAAAAGTAGGTATTAAATATGTATAATATTTATAATTATACACTAATATGGGTTTAATACTTCAGTTATTTTTCAATCTCTTTGTTTTGTTTTTTTTTAAGAAAGTGTAATATGATAGAAATCACTAGAAAAAAAATATATTTAATGGATCACAATTATAAAAACATCAAATTTTATAAGGATCAAAAAGTATAATATTTTATGGTTCAAAATATAGATTTCCAAATATTTGTTTGTAAGGCCAAAATAATAAAATTATAATTGTTAAGGGTTAGAACATAATTATCTCAAAATCGTACAGGGATATATACAATGATAAAAATATAACTATTAAGGGTTAAAAAGAAAATTCAAAAATTTGCAAGAGCCAAAATAGTAAAAATGTAATTATTAAGAGTCAAAAGTATATTGTTAAAAAAAATTCAGTACAAGTTTTTATGTGATTCCCTCATTTGATACAATATAAGTAGACACAATATAAACAAGAGTCTTAAAAGTTTTATTTACTAGGATCTAAATGCATTGATCACTTCCTCCATAATCATCACCTAAAGAAACTAATTAATGAAAACAATGTGTGATATTTTTGCTTTGATTTGAATGGATAGGAGCGTCATGTATAGTACATGGATTTTGGAAGTGTAGAACTATGTAGAGTGTAGAAAAAGGAAAAATTCCATTAAGAAACCAAACAAAAGTAAGTGGCTAAAAAAACTTCAGTCTAATTTTGATCTCTTCAATTGTCAGGTTCTGCTTTTAAGAATGAATGGACAGACACATAGTTATCATGCGTGCCACCTGTCTGTTCTTATAGTACTATGAATATATTCAAGTGATTTTTGTTTCTGTCCTTTTGTTCCTCTAAAAATGTGTATTCCATTCAAGAATATAGAACACTCCTTTCGTGCCCCCTAAGTATTTGTTCAATCTGGTCGGAGTAGTTCCGAAATCTGAAGAGTTAGATGAAATTATTTATTACTATTTAAAGAAACGTAATATAATAATAATATGAAATTTAAATCTAGCTTGTTACACTTTCCACAATTACGGTTAGTAAAATAATACTAAAATTCAAAATTTTAAAAAATCAACGCACTCTTTTTTTAAATAGATAAAAAACTTAAATAGATAAGAAATTTAATTGTTTATTAAATAATTTAGATATAATATTTAAAAGTCATGTTTTATGTATAAATATCAAAATATCAAAATATCTTATTTTTACTTTTTTTCCTTTACAAATGAGCCTTAGATTTACTTTATTATACTATCCTTTATTCTTTAACTTATTTTCTTGATAGTAACCTCAATTTTTTATTATTAATAAATATATATATATATATAAAAGTTATATTAAATTTGAATGTTAAATAAAATAAAATTAGATTTTGTCATGGTATGAACTTTAAAAAATTTAAATAGAATAATGGTAACATTTTAGTATTACTATAAGTCTTTATTCTTTTATTAATTAATAAAACATAAATTTATTTATTTTTAATAGGTTAAAGTGATAAAAATATGTTATAATTTAAAGTTTATTTATTTAAAGAGAAAATACTAACATTTAGACTTATTTATCTTGTATGTTTTTAGTCTATTTTTGTTTTAATTAATAGATATAATTCATTTGTTGTCAAATATTCTTTTTATTAGAGACAATATAGTAGAAATAATAAAAATTGAGGTTTCTATTAATAAAGTAATTATTATGGCTCATTTGAAAAGTGAAAAGTAAAACTAAGATTTTTTGGTAGTTTAAAGATACAAACATGACTTTTTAATATTTTACTTAAATTGCTATTAATAAAGTAATTATTATGGCTCATTAGAAAAGTGAAAAGTAAAATTAAGACTTTTTGATAGTTTAGGGATTCAAACATGACTTTTTAATATTTTACCAAAATTATTTTGTAACACCTTTAATTTTTACATCCATCCAAGAGAGAGGGGAGTGTTGTCTCCAAAACTTTAGACCTTAGTGCTATTTCAAAAAATCTTAAGGGAGGTGAGTGTAATTTATTCTAACAATTAGTTTTGTCTAAATTTTATTTTTTTGGTATGAATTAATTTTGTCAAATTAATCATTTAGTTCATTTAACTTAAACAAGATTTTTATGTTAAACCTCAACGAAATGTAAAAATTCATTAAATTTTATTGGAGGTTATGGGGGTGGAGAATTGGGGGATAAATCTCCAAGTAAGCTTTCTAGGATATGAGTAATTAATTTTCATAAAATATTTATTAGAATCTATTTTTTAAATTATTTATATCAAATCTGGATCAACTCCCATTTAACAATAATTAAACTGTGGATTCTTTCCCTTTTTAAGATTAATGCCCATGTCGAGTTTGAAAACAATGTTTTATGATACTTATTATTATTTTATATATATAAAACGATAGACGTAAATAAGATATTCACTATAATTAACGGAAGTTACTCAATTAAACAAAAAAAAATTCTAGCTCAATTCATGAATGCAACTCACAAAGGAGACAAACGACAAACAATATTATGAGACAATAATCTCACACACACACTTATATACATATATGTTTGAACATATATAGGGGTCTCTTGGTTGCAGCACTTTCACCTTAGTCTATTAAATTAACACTTTATCGGCATTTATGAAAGTTTATAGTATTTATTATAGTTTGTAACAAGACTTCAGTGCAATGCTTTGGAATTATTTCAAATTTTATAAACAATATTTATTATATTTTAACAAATATGTTGAGAGAATTATTTTGAAAAAGTCAATATCTTTTACCATATGTTTGGAACCAGATGAAAATATAATTTATTTCAATTAGAATAATTTTCATTATTTGGTTTATTTAAAACAATTTTTTTATTTAGAATAAAAATATAAAATTTAGTTTAATTTCATTATTTAGAACATACTGAATAATACATTTTAGTTCAAATATTTTTCTAATACAACTGACATTCAAATTTTTAATTAAAACTATCATTCAACCAAAAAGATAAAGATGAGGAATTAATTAGTAGTTGCTTGATATAAAAAAGATGAATTGAGAGAAATAAATTTAAAGTTGATTGAGTGAGTAGACTAGAGAAATTGTTAGTTGACTTTTCATCAATTTATTAATAAAAACATGTGAGAAGAATTATTATGAAATTCAATTTATTTAGGGGAAAATTTAAAACAGAATAAAATATAAATTTTAAATATATGTCAGTTGAGTTTTTATTTATTGCAATTTAATATCCAATAAATGTCTTATTAATTTTTTAAAACAAATACTTATTACGTCTTAAAAAATATGATAACAAAAATCATTATAGAAAAATAAAAAGTACAGATATACATTGTTATAGCCTTATAAGGCTCTTCTTATTCTGTTTGTTTGATTGTTTTTTTTTTTTTTTTGTGTGTATTATTTTGAAGTACTTTTGTTGTTGAGCGCTTCGCATTATGTAGTATCTTGCAGCAATCTGATTCCTCACTCCTTTGTCCCCGTTATCATTAGAAAATATAAATGAATGCGCATTTGAACACTTGGTATCCTTCATTCTCTCTCACTGTATCGCTCTGCATCTGTATCTTACACCCTTTGGACTGTGATTCTTTGAATGCAAAGTTAAAAGGAGAAGAGAAAAAACAATTCCTTTCAATTTATTTGGGTATCATCAAACGACATGTCTCTCTCACCCCCCAACTTTCCTCAGAGCTCCATTTCTTCTGTTTCAGGTTTCATCTCTTTCTACCCACCTGTGTTTTGTGTGTGTCTTCTGGGGACCCGAATAGTTCTTTTCTTTTGGGGTTTTGGTCTGAAGGGACATGCAAAAAAATTTATTTTATTTTTTCAAAATGAGAAAGAAAAATTGGCTTGATTTGCTCTGCAGAATATATGCTATTCTGGATGTTTTTCTGTAATTTCCTTTCATTGTTAAGTAATTTGGCATAGCTTCAATTTGAAGCAGGTATACCAAGATTTAGGAGTCGATTTGTTCTGACTAGCTGACGAATTGAATTACTGGATATTTATCACAAATATGTCACTTTTATGAGTTCATGTCTTGGATGCATTTTGTTTTGGTGAAGTGAATTTTGGGGACAACTTGCTCTGGGGACAATGAAAAAAAAAAAAGAATAAAAATTATGGAAAAAGCCAATTTTGTAATGAAATTGTGCATGCTGGGTTTTAATGGAAGATAACAAGCAGATTTACTGTTAGATTCATTTCTGATTTCTGCAAGTACCTTGATGGGTTCCAAGAAAAAGAAAATGAACTTGGTTCCTATGTTGGTTCTCTTTCTATATATAATTGTTTTTTTTTCTTGCATATGAATCAGGGGAATATCTTTTAGTTTGTGTCTTCATTATACTTACTCATTTCTCTGATGTGATTGTCTTTCCTTGGAAGGTTCTCCGATGCTTGGATTAAATCTAGATAAGCAGATCAACAGTACAGTTTTGGTATGGCATCCACATTTTCAATTCCTTTTTCTCAAAAACTTTGGTTAGTAAGCTGAGAAAATTTGGATTTAATTGCATGCAGTGCTTTGAGGGGACTAGAGACAGAATTAAGAAGATGTTTGACAACGTTGAACTTTCTGTTTCCTCATATGACACAGCATGGGTTGCTATGATCCCTTCCCCAGTTTCTCCAAATTCCCCTTTCTTCCCTCAATGTGTCAATTGGTTGTTGGATAATCAACACTTTGATGGCTCATGGGCTCTTGCTCATCGCCAGCCATTGTTAATGAAGGATGCACTGTTATCTACCTTAGCGTGTATCCTTGCACTAAAGCAATGGGGTGTTGGTGAAAGGCAGATCATCGGAGGTACTTGTCCTACTCCTTGCAAAGACTCTTTATTCTATTGTAACAATGGAATAAGTAATTTTTCCTTCGATTCTTGCAGGTCTTCAATTCATCGAGTCAAATTTTGCTTCAGCTAGTGATGAGAATGCAGCGCTTCTCCTATTGGATTTGATATAATATTTCCGGAACTGATTGCATATGCCCAAACTTTGGATTTAAATGTTCCCCTTGGACCAAGAAATTTAGAAGCATTGATTCGCAAGAGAGATTTGGAGCTGCAAAAGTATTTTATTTGTCCTCTTGGTATTAGTATAAGATTTTTGTATTGTTTACTTTTTTATATTTTGCCTTCTTAAACTTTGCTGAGATTATATGATCTGGGTCCAGGAGATATATATTTTTTTGGTTAAATAAATGATGTAGTTTAGAGCCATGTAAACATTTTTTTACTAAATTATGGGATGCTGAGAGTGAAGGGTTGAGATATTGTAATCAATTTTGCCTTCATTTTCAAAACTGACATATTTCCTGACCAATTTATCTTCACATAGAGGCTATGCCAGCAATTCAGAAGGATGGAGAGCCTATCTGGCATATATTTCAGAAGGAATGGTGAAGTCACAGGACTGGAACATGGTTATGAAGTATCAAAGAAAGAATGGATCTTTGTTTAATTCACCAGCAACAACAGCTGCAGCTTACACTCACATTAAGAATTCTGCCTGTCTTAGTTACCTCCATTCAGTGTTAGAAAAGTTCGGAAATGCTGGTTTGTTTCTTTTGAGCTTCTCTGCAGGTTCTGTAATTTAATTTAGTTTTCCTGCATTAACTGTTTATTTTTGTATTGCTTCAGTTCCAACAGTTTATCCTCTAGATATCTATGCTCGCCTCTGTATGGTCGATAGTCTTGAAAGGTTGGGTATTGATCGTCATTTCAGGGAGGAAATTAGAAGTGTATTGGAAGAAACATATAGGTAATTTCTTCAATTGTGCATATAACTGTTGAAGTTATATTTAAGTAACTGAAGAAGTAGAAAGAGAGTTTCAAGTTCATAAGATGAAAATGCAGAGGTACTGGTTCATTCGTTGATGTATGATGCAACTATGGTGAGTATTGGATTTAGTTTAGAAATTGAACTTGGTTATTGTCCCATAAGTGGCATGACAGTTTTCCAACAAATGCAGATACTGGTTGCAGGGGGAGGAAAATATATTTCTAGATTCCACAACCTGTGCAATGGCTTTTCGGATATTACGTGTCAATGGATATGATGTTTCCTCAGGTGTTATAACTTTTACATTATTTAGGTATTTGGGTATCTAGTTTGGAGAAAAACTAATAACTGTTTATCCTGTCTTTTGCAGATCCATTAAGTCTATACTCAGAAGATAAATTCTTCGATTCCCTTGGAGGGTATGTGAAGGATGTTTGTGCTGCTTTAGAAATATATAGGGCTTCACAAATCATTATACATCCAGACGAGTCAGCTCTGGAGAAACAAAAATCCTGGACAAGACGTCTATTGGACCCGGTATTATCCCTTTGCTTAGTATATGTAAATGAACTATGCGCATGTGTTAATCAAGAGTTAATTTCTTGCAATGAAAAGTGACAAAGTTAAGTTTTAATGTCTACGATCCCAAGGCACTCCCTCAAGATTTTAACTTTTCTCTGCATTTCAGGTAAATAATGATCTTGTGTTTCCTTATCATTTAAGTTTGGAACGTTTATCAAATAGGAGAGCTATCGAGCAGTACAGTGTTGATAGTGCAAGGGTATTAAAAACTTCATATAGGTACACCTCTCGAAATTTCTTTCCCCTCTTCAATCGTCAGCAGAAGAATTATTCGTATTCTGTATGGTATTTCTTTAATTTTAATCTGTGGCTCTTTTTATTTCAGTTCTTTGAATCTTGCAAACAAAGATCTCCTAAAACTGGCAGAAGAAGACTTCAACTTCTGCCAATCATTACATCGTGATGAATTTAAACAACTTTCAAGGTGCATATCTTTGTATTTTCTAGAATAAGGTTCTGACATGTATTTACTTAGATTATCTAGATAGCAAGGTCAAAATGTGACATTTATAATCCGAGATTCTGAAAAATAAACTGTTAACAAATATAAGCAGGTGGGTTGTGGAGAGCAGATTAGACCAACTAAAGTTTGCAAGGCAGAAACTGCCCTATTGTTACTTCTCCACTGCAGCAACACTTTTCTCACCAGAATTTTCTGATGCCCGCATATCATGGGCTAAAAATGGAGTGCTGACAACAGTTGTGGATGATTTCTTTGATGTGGGGGGCTCCGAAGAAGAATTAATTAACCTTATACAGATGGTTGAGAAGTATGATTTCTAATCCATTGTTTTTGTATCATTTCAATTTTAATGCTACCTAGAATCTTGTGATTACAGTTTGATCTCTCAAGGAACTTTTCATCCACGAATTGATGTTATAAGAATCGAACTGCAGGTGGAATGTGGATGTAAGCGTTGATTGTTGCTCTGAGCAAGTGAAGATTATATTTTTAGCACTTTGGAGCACAACTTGTGAGATTGTACAGAAAGCGTTCAAGTGGCAAGGACGTGATGTAACAAACCATGTGATTGAGATCGTGAGATGAATCTTCAACTTATTCTTTATTTATGTTAAGATATATCTCCATGGCTAAAACAAAAGGAAATGATGAATGAATACTGAACTTTAACACGACACAAACACAATAGTTTGGTGTCACTTCTACAGTTACTATATTGATACAGGAATTTGGTTGATAGCTTAGCCCTGTCAAAAAGTTTCCTTTTGTTGGGTTGATGGGAATTTTTTGAGGCAAAGTATTTTTATGTGTGCCTTGCAGTGGTTGGATTTGATGCGGTCTATGTGGAGGGAAGCTGAGTGGTCAAGAACTAAGTATGTGGCGACGATTGATGAATATATGGACAATGCATATATATCATTTGCCTTAGGACCAATCGTCCTACCGGCACTCTATCTTGTTGGACCTAAGCTTTCGGACGAGATGGTTGAAAGTCCTGAATTTCTTTGTTTGTATAAGGTCATGAGCACTTGTGGGCGTCTCCTGAATGACATCTGCACCTTCACGGTGAGTCTTCATCTCTCTCAACCTTCCCCTTTTTGTCTTCTCTCCCTTCCCCCAACAAGAAAAAGAATACGAAATACTAAGACGAACATATTATATTATGGCTTGTTTGGAAGGCTAAATCATTTCTGGCTTTGCTGCAGAGGGAATCTGAGGAAGGAAAATTGAATGTGGTATCGTTGGGCCTTCTTCATGGGGATGAAGTTATTACTGAGGAAGAGGTCATTCAGGAGTTTAGAGGTCTTATAAATAATAAGAGAAGAGAACTTCTGAGATTAGTTTTACAGGAAAAGGAAAGCATAATTCCAAGAGCATGCAAGGAATTGTTCTGGAAAATGATCAAAGTGCTTCACTTCTTTTACCAGAAGGATGATGGGTTTACTTCACATGATATGATTGATATTGTAAATGCAGTAATTCAAGAACCCATAATCCTTAATGAGTTGCTTGTCGATGAAGAAAACCTTACCGAAGTTGTTGATCTAGCTCCAAATTAAAGCCAGTTGCCATTGTCAACCAGTCGAGGAAGCTTCACAATTCTGCAATTGCCATTTTGGGGGTCAGAAGCTAACTTATTAATTGCTTCCTCTTTGCTTTTGTTTTTATATGTTTTTCTTTTTACTGTTTCATCTGTAGCTCTTGTGTAATGCTAGTTTGTCTTTCAGACCTACCCATTGCCATTTTTTGTTTTATTAAATTTAATTTTCAAAGGTATTTGTTTTAAAATGAGAATATGTTATGTGCTACCTTAACTTTTCATGCCCCAAATCCAATCAAAAAGAGTTTTCTATTGGTTAAAATATATAGCAATTCATCTCGGAATACAATTAAATCTTTTTTCTTTTACCATACATAAAGATGGTCACATACAATTTTTTTACATATCATTATTTTTTGTTTTTCTAAATCTACTTTTTTATTTTGTTTTGCAGTATTTATATTTTTGGTTATTCTACTAATTAAATGTATGAATATTAAAATATCAACTAATATGATATTTTATTTATTTTCTGTCTTTTTATTTATATTTACTTTTATTATTATCTACTATGAGACAAAACTTAAAATTAAATAATTTTTTTATATTCATAAAATTTTGCATCATAGGTGAATAATATCTAAAAAATATAAAGAAATAAAAATTTAAGAAAAAGATAAATATGTCATTGATGTTATCTAATATCTAATATGTATAATTTTTTTTAAAATAACTAAGTTATGGAAAAAAGAAAAAGAAAAAAAAGAATGCAATTTGATACTAATCAATAACGAATTTTGAGAATTTTAAAAAATAAGTAGGAAAATATTAAAAAATGAAAAATAAAATTAGAAGAGAAAAAAAATATTATGATGTGTAAAAAAATTGACAAGTCACTATTATTTAGTGATTATACTCATTGATTTTTGGTGAGTGCCTCAAATAATATAAAATAAAGATAAGTGATTACTTTGATAATGACTTCTAAGTTGACATTCTTAAGCAATAGTTAACACATTTTTTTTAACTAGTGTCCTAAAGACGGTTATTAATATGCAATAAATATAATTTTTAATTTTTTTAACTGGTGTCTTATTATTATGCAATAAATATAATTTTTAAAAACTAAAAATTTTCTAAACTAATAATTTATGTATTAAATAACACTGAAATCATAATCTTATTTTACTTATAACAAAAACATAAATAATTCATTTCACATGCATGTAACCATAACCGGGTAAATAAATTTCCTCAACTTTAATTATTATTTTGATCATCGGGAATTACATGCTTTTCTATTTCATCATTCATGAATTATTATTGTTAATCAGATCTTACAAGATTCAATTTTTTTTTATAATTTGTTCCTCCAATATTTAATTGCTTTAAAATTATATTCTTAATAACACAAAACTATTAAATATAGATGAAACATAATATAATTAGTTAATATGATTAAGAATACCTAAAAATAATTTTATGATTTATGACAAAATTGTTTTTAGAAAAATAAAATAAAAATAGATGTTACATTGAAAATTATAAAAAGCTTATTTTGATTAAACTAATATTTATGAAAATTTTCTTTTCATGCATTAATATTTATTTGTCCATCATTTCCTAAAAAATTTGTGCAAAATTCTATCTTTTCTATCTCAATTTAATAATTTCAACTTGATTAAAAATATAATTAACAAAAATAAAATAAAATCATGAAAGACTAAATTTTTTTTAATAATATTGAGTAACTTGGATAGAAATTTATTTATTTATTTAAAAAAAATCAAAATAGAAAACGATATAAACCAAAATAATCAATAATTTTTTTAATGATGTCATTATCGAAACTTGACACCCCAACCCCAACAAAAACAAGTGGTACATTAGACCACACCTTCAAAAAATCAGCTAAAATTATAATCGATTTTATATTTTCTTTCCTCCATTAAGGATATATTTTTCTTTTTGGATTTGATTCAAAGAAGGTAATGTTATTTTCAGATTTGATTCAAAGAGATAAAAACCTAAACACTTGAAATAGTCAAAAAATGCACTAGTTGTTTTGGAAAATTTTGATTTGCTCTCCATTTAGAATATTATAAATATAATGTATAAAATATTAAATTAATTGAGAATATAATATATTGTATTAAATTGATAAAATTAAACTTTTAAAAACAATTTATTTATTTTTCAAGTATCAAAAACAATAATTTCATCCAAAACTAATATTTAATTAAAAATGAATAAAGTATATGTTTTACTTTTATTATGGATTTTATTTATCCAAAAAATCCATTTATGATTGACCACTGTGTTTCCCTCCATATTTCGGATTTGTCTATTTCTGTCTCAATCCCTCGAATGGTTCAATCGGAACAGTAAAACCCTAGCAGCCTCTCCTATTTCTCTCTCATCCTTAGCTCCACCTCTGTTCCGGCCGACTACCACAAAAAGTTATGAACTTTACACAACCGCCGAGCGAAGATGGCTTTGCGGCGGAGAAGTTGTTCAACCAGGGTTACTCTTACACTTACGACGACGTCATCTTCCTCCCTCACTATATCGACTTTCCGACCGATGCAGTCCAACTCGATACTCGACTTAGTCGGAATATCCCTCTTTCTATACCCTGTGTAGCCTCTCCAATGGATACCGTATCTGAATCCCATATGGCTGTAGCCATGGCAGCCTTAGGTGGAATAGCAATCATTCATTCCAATACGACACCGTCTGGTCAGGCTGCCATGATCCGATCAGCTAAATCCCGTCGCGTACCAATTCATTCCAATCCTATTTTCAGTTCACCCTCTGGGAGGATTGTATCCATTGATGATTTTGGCGATTCGCAGTGTATCTTAGTTACAGAGTCCGGTTCTGTGAAATCAAAGCTTTTGGGTTATGTGTCGAAGTCGGACTGGATGAAATTGAGCGATAAGGAGGTCAAGATTTATGATTATATGGTGAATTCGTCAGTTTCTGTGCCATGGAGTTCTAATTTGAGCGAGATTGATGCATTTTTGGAAGGAAAGTCGAGGGATTTTGTGCCATTGGTGAGGGATGATGAGGTGGTGGATGTGGTGACAAAGGAGGAAGTTGAGAGGATTAAAGGGTATCCCAAATTGGTGGCGGGTTCCATTGGTGCTGATGGAGAATGGTTGGTTGGTGCGGCGATTGGGACGAGGGAACAGGACAGGGAGAGGTTGGAGCATTTGGTGAAGGCTGGGGCGAATGTGGTGGTTTTGGATAGTTCTCAAGGGAACTCTATTTATCAGATTGAAATGATCAAGTACGTGAAGAAGATGTATCCGGAGTTGGATGTGATTGGTGGGAATGTGGTTACCGTGAACCAGGCTGCAAATTTGATTCAAGCTGGCGTGGATGGTTTGCGGGTTGGAATGGGGTCTGGATCTATATGTACCACCCAAGAAGTTTGTGCAGTTGGGCGAGGCCAGGTATGATTCTCTCAGGCTCTTCGTGGAAATGTATTTTCTGTTAGTAATATTTATAGCATGATGTTGACCTTTCATATGTTCTGAAAGGTAGAATTTTTTTGAAATAAGATTATATTGCGCATCATGTCTTCAGAACCTTTAATCAAATGAGTGAACTTGAGTGGTATCTTTTTTCAATTAACAACCCTTCATTAGCATCTTATAAGTGTTTGACAATTTAACCATAAACTAAATTGTATTCTTGAATTCTATACTTTCAGGCAACTGCTGTTTACAAGGTTTCTTCTATTGCTTCAAAGAGTGGAGTGCCTGTCATTGCTGATGGTGGAATTTCATATTCTGGACACATTGTCAAGGCTCTGGTGCTTGGTGCATCTACTGTGATGATGGGTAGCTTTTTAGCTGGGAGCACTGAGGCTCCTGGGGCTTATTCATATCTGGTAAGGTTCTAGTACTCCGAACAGATCATATATTTCTCATGATAGTAGATGAAATCAACAATTCGTGTACCATATGTGAATTTTGTTTGGTCAGATACGATATAATTCTGTACAGCCAAATTTCTAATGTTCCGTCTGGTATTTATTTATTTTTATCAACTGCATTATCTTTTATCTAGAGCTTAAATCTTTTCTTTCAATTGCACTCTTTCCTTAAATTTCTGTTTGGATTCAGTATTATCTGGCAATTTGTTGTCAAAGGAGTTGATAGTGACGTGTTGTAGATAGTTTTGCATTATGTTTGTAATGCAATAACAAAGATTTATGATGCATATTCAGACACAGACCACACAATCAAAGCACTAGAACTGCTTAAGGAGATTTGAATCAACTGTCTGTTAAATGTATGCACTTTTTTTTAATCTTTTTGTAAGATACATTACTTTTTCATTGATACTTAAAAGTTAAAATTTCTTCAACTTCTGTTGTTTCATCAAATCTTTATTCTCTTTTACTTTGACGAATTTACTGCCATTGTTATATCAGAATGGTCAAAGGATCAAAAAGTATCGAGGAATGGGCTCTTTAGAAGCAATGACTAAAGGGAGCGATGCAAGATACTTGGGTGATACAGCTAAACTTAAAATTGCTCAGGGGGTTGTTGGTGCAGTTGCAGATAAAGGTTCTGTTTTGAAGTTCATACCATACACAATGCAAGCGGTTAAGCAAGGTTTCCAAGATCTTGGTGCTTCTTCTCTGCTGTCTGCTCATGATCTTCTAAGGTCCAGAGAGTTAAGGCTCGAGGTATGAGCTACAAACCTGCTTTTCTATTACTAACTTCTTCTGCATCTCTACACCAGTTTTGTACTGCTCATTCTTCTGTTAAAGCCAACATATCATTATTCCTTGTCAGTTTAAACGAACATTATCTATAAACAGGGGAAGAAACTTTTGTTTCTCATTTGACTATTCTTTTGTGTAGTTTTAATTTTATGAGCTTATATACGAATGACTTGGTATTAGAGATTAGATGAAGCCAAAAGCTGTAATATTGTTATGCTGGATTTTCTTATGAATTCAAGATATTGTTAAACACTGTTTTCTAATATTTGTTTGGTTGGGTTGAGATGCCAATCCTGTTTGAGATTTTTTTTCCTGTTTGTCTAATTTTATTATCATAGGAAGAACATTTTGCAACATCTCTTTTTGTTAGGTGTTTTCAGATTTTCTGTTGGTTTACCTCTGTCCTTTAACTTGGTTTGGTCTCTACAGGTCAGGACTGGAGCAGCACAGGTCGAAGGGGCAGTTCATGGGCTGGTTTCCTATGAAAAGAAATCCTTTTGAGACATGACAAATCAGTGTCATTAACACTGTAGCGTGGGGCAACTTACACTAATGGGGCACACCTGCAACCACAGAGTCCAAGACGTATTTGGTGTTTGTTGGGACATATTGTAGGGGGAGTTTTAGTTCTAGGTTATATTTACTCTTTTAAGATTGCAGTGTACCATAGTTTTCTTCTAAATAAATCAAGTTATAACTGGATTTTATTCACATGATATGTGTCCTGAGTTCAAGATAACTAACATCATCTGTAGTCGGCATGTTTAAAATCAACTAAAAACTGCTTCCAAATGTGTTTTTTAAAGGGGCCGTTTGGTTGGGCCATAGCAGCGGGGCAGAAGGGCCCTGGGTTGTTTTGGACGGGCCGGCCCCAATTTTTCTCCTTCCATGTTACCCTTCGTCTTTTCCAATATTTCCCAGCTTGTCAATGCCTCCTTTTTACTAATTTACCATCCCCTTTGTACCCAGCGTTTTGGTTTTTTACTTTTACTCAAGTCTGTAAATACTCAATTCCTTTCTCCAATTTTCACACCAATCTCAAATCCAGTCAAAATTCATATAAATTTTATTTCTTGCATATTTTGAAGTTTTTGATTTTATTGTGTAAAATGGTGAACAATGCTAGAATGATGTGGAGACTGGAAGAGGTAATTTTTTTTTGTCAATTGGTGTATTGGGGAAAGAAAAAAACAGGAGCAGCCTCAAGTATTCAAATCTACTGGTTAGGCAAGTATCGGTGCCCGATTTATTGAACATAACAGACATATCTACTAATATTTGATCGGATCCAATCAAAAAAATGTGGATAGGGACGAACAAGTATTGGGAGCAAGTGAAGATAAATTTATTGAATTTTCTTCGATTTTGTATTGTAAAACATAAATTAACTGTATCTAATACATTTTTTTTAAATATTGCGACATGACAAGGAAGTTTAAAGATTCATGAATAAGAGTTTCAAATTGGTTGACGAGCTGGACTTTCTCTCCGATGGCTATTATGCTTCGAGATCATAAACATATACTCTATATTCTGGAGTTTTGCTATTAGTTGACGATGACGATGACGATGACGATGACGATGACGATGAAGAACATGGGTACACACTAACTCCACCCGTATGAAGGATACGGTTCTAACCTCGGAAAAGAATATGAAGAATCACATGAACTTGAAGATTTCAATGTGTATGCCCACTACTTAGGTGAGGGATAGTTTCCCACCCCGAGCACCCATTAGTCTCCGTCATCATCATCATTTGTAGCTAGTGCTAGTGGGGCTGGTATCCCAGCTAGGAGGAGAAGGAAGGCCAAGAGCAAGGGCAAAGCCGTGGGCGTCATGGAAAATTCAATAAATGAGTTGCAAAATTCAATAGATGAGTTGCTGGAGGTGGCTAAGCAAAAGTTTTGTCCAATCTCGTCTCTCATCTTCCATGAGCCAAACTTATGCCCCTGAGAGAACAACCCCTACTATTGGTTGTGCCTTGGGAACAATAAGAGAGTTTCTTGGATTCGATGAGTTGGTCGAAATCATTGAGCTCATGTAAAAGCCTGTGAATAGAGAAACTTTCAATGCACTAAGAGACATGAGCTTTTACATTAGCTGGCTTCACTTCAAACTTGAGTTAGAAAGAAAGAAATAGGGTTGATTTGCAACAATCTATTTTTTTTAATTTAGTATTTGTATTTGTTTTTGATTTTATTGTAATTCAATTTTAATTTTTTTTTAATAAATTTGTTTGTGTGGAAATAATTAGTCTAATTGTAATTAAACCTTAAAATCGAATTAATAATTACATTAAATTAAATTATAAAACAAAAATAATAAAAACTTACTTTAAATTAAATTAAAAATCAAAACTAATTAATTTACAATTGTTTAATTTGTTTCACATATATATTTTTTAGATAATTTATACACAAAATATTTTCTCTGACTATAATTTTTGAATTATTTACACATACAATGCTTGCTTTTGCAAAATGGACTATAGTGCCGCCCATTCAAACGCACCCAAAATGGAGCATATTGTATATAAAAACACGTCAGGACAATCAAAATTTTATGGTTCCCAACCATTACATTTCATTTGGAGAAGACAAAAGGGCAGTCAAAATTTTACCATGTGTTATACGTTATAATTTTGAAAACTGTGCGAGTCCTGCTGCCTATTTCTGAATTTTTTTGATTCGATTAACCGGACCGATTAACTGATTCACAAAATAAATAAAAATATTTATAATCACATAAAAATATAATTAACCAATCCTATTCATATGAGAACAATCTATCTACTGTTACCCAACGTCTACGGAACTTTGATTCCAATCACTCAAAATTCAACCCGCGTGACTTGGAATCTTACTAATAGCAGTATTGTCATTGTCAGTCACAGTCAAAGGCAGTCCATTTTATTAAAATCGCCGACAAGTCTATTTAATAAAACTGTCAGAATATGTAATTAATTTTTTTATTTTTTTTCTACCAAGCGAAATTTCTCAGATAATCGCATTCTATTTTATTAAAATCTAAAATTTCACATATTTTGTTTACAGGCTTTTTTTTTTCTTGGTTAAAATTGGAAAAGGAAAAACAAACAAACAAAACTAGCTAGGCACTAATTTCCACTCAAAAGAGTAGGTCCCCCAGGCCCAGCTACATCCAAAGTAAAGTTTGACACTTTTCCTTCTCTGTTATAAGTATATGCATCAACTGAACCTCCGAATCATCCTTTCAAAACATATTTTGTTTTTAATTTTAGAATTATTTTATAAACTGTAACATTAATTTTTTAAATTTTATTATAACTGGAATAATTCTTTTAATAATTGTTTATCCTACAATTTAAATTTATGTTTTTATATTGTGAATACAGCTCGCTTATTACTATATTTAATCTTTACTAATAAAATATATTTTAATTAAAATTATGTATATCATATTTTAATTGAAACGTGTTGTATAAGATATTTTGTTGTTTCTAGAAAGAAAAAATCACAATAACCTTATTTACAAGAGAAATTATAAGATTTGACACGAAAAATTTTAAAAAAATTTGATATGATTATCTTTTAATTTAAAAAAAATCTGTATTTAGATCATTTGTAAAATATTATTTAGTTACATTTAAGCAATATGAGGCTTAAAATAAATAACTATTTATATTAATACTAATAGTTAACTAATATTTGATTAGTAATCTAAATATTGTATGTGATCCACCAAACATAGCTACATCCAAAGTAAAGTTTGACACTTTTCCTTCTCTTTTATAAGTATATGCATCAAGTGAACCTCCCAATCATCCTTTTGAAACATATTTTGTTTTTGTTTTCCAAATTGTTTTATAGTCATTGCTATAAAATTAATTTTTATTGTTACTGGGATAACTTTCTTAATAATTATTTATCCCAAAATTCAAATATGTGTTTTTACATTGAGAATACAGCTCGCTCACTACTATAGTCAACTCTTATCAATAAAATATATTTTAATTAAAATTGTGGATATCATATTTTAATTGAAACGTGTTGTATAAGATATTTTGTTGTTTCTATAAAGAAAAAAACACAATAACTTTACTTACAAGGAAAATTATAAAATTTGACACGCAATATATATGAATTTTTTGTTAAAATTTTTGATATGACTATCTTTTACTTCAAAAAAAAATTGTATTTAGATCAGTTTAAAGATATTATTTAGTCATATTGTTTCAATATGAGACTTAAAATAAATAATTATTTATATTAATAGTAATAGTTAACTAATATTTGATTAGTAATCTAAATATTGTATGTGTTCGACCAAACATAAATTTTTTTGTTCCACAAATCATTGCAATTCTTGATCAATACTTTTGTAGAAATTTCGTTTACTTTTCAAACATTATTATAGAAATTCAGATATGAAGAAATTGATGACAAGTGTCTATTAATTAGCTGTCCCGATCGCTAACCAATTCTTTGACTGACCAATTCTGAGGTTGACAGATCAACTCAACCGCAACAAGAAGATGACCAAAAGTCACAATGTATTATGCAGATGACTAGCACGAAAGATGGTGACTCAAATCCATGTTACCATGTTGCTTTAGTTAACACCCAATTTAACTAATTCATTAGATCACCGTGCAAATAGTTTTAAATTTTCATTTCGATTTGGTGCTTCAAACTATAAAATTATATAATTAATTTATATATATAAAATAATTAATAATAAGATATACTAATTTTCTCTTATAATATATGTGACAATAATAAAAAAAATAATACACTTAATATTTTTGTAATAATATATTATATATGTATATATATTATTTTTTAATAGTTGACTTGATTGGGAAAACTACTAATTATTTGGTCAGCAAATCATGTTAATTATTGAAGGCATTTTAGTCATTTTACAATCAGTTCCTTGCATTATATATATAAAATCCAAACCACATCATTGCAGCCACCCACAAGTCACCCTTCCTCTCTCTGTTATCAAACCATATTATATCTATCTCAGCCATGTTTTCTCTGAGTTCCACTTCTTCTACTGCTTCAGGTTTCATTTCTTTATTTACCTCTCTCTCTTTCTTTTCCTTTTTTGCAAGACAAGCTTTAAAATTTTATGGAAAATTATTGACTAAATATTATTAGATTATACATTTTTTTTATTAAAATATAAATATTCTATCTATGCTAAAAAAATATAAAATCATTCATTTCTATTTATGTCATTAAGCAGAACATATGAAACAAGAGAATATTTTTAAGGTTTTTTTTTTTTTTTTTGGGTGTGTGTTATACTTCCTCATATCTCTAATGTGATTATCCTTTCTCAGCAGCTTCTCCAATATTGGCTGTTGGACTAAATGTGGAGAAGCAAATTAACCGTAAAACTTTGGTATGAAATTTTACATTTCTAGTTCTTTTAACTAGTATAGCAATAGGAGATATATTTCACTAACAATTATTACATCGATTTGATTTCTGATTAGTTGGAATTTGAAGGGACTTAATCCTGATATCGGTCTCAATTATATATAAGATAATATTATAAAGAAATAATGAATATTTTTAAATGTAGAGCTTTGAAGCGACCAAAGAGAGAATTAAGAGGATGTTTGACAAGGTTGAACTTTCAGTTTCCTCGTATGATACAGCATGGGTGGCTATGATACCTTCACCAATTTCTCCAAGCTCCCCTTTCTTCCCTCAATGTGTTAATTGGTTGTTGGATAATCAACACTTCGATGGCTCATGGGGTCTTACTCAAGGCCAGCCATTGTTAATGAAAGATTCTCTGTTATCTACCTTAGCATGTATCCTTGCACTAAAGCAATGGGGTGTTGGTGAAAAACAGATGAATAGAGGTATTAATAAAGCTTCTCTTGCTAAATCCCTTTGAACTTTCAAATAAGTTGATCAGTTTTGCATTCTATTATTGCATGTCTTCAATTCATTGAGTCAAATTTTGCTTTAGCTTGTGATGAGAAGCAACATTCTCCTATTGGATTTGATATAATATTTCCTTCTTTGATTGAGCAAGCACAGAATTTGGATTTGAATATCTCCCCTGGAGCAACAAATGTAAAAGAATTGAGACACAACAGGGAATTGGAGCTCCAAAGGTAATTCTCAAAATGAAATTAAAGGAACAAATAAAATTGGAGGCAGAAGAGGTTTATATATATATATCAAAATGAAAATAAAGAAACAAACAAAATTGGGGGGCAGAAGAGGGTTTAATATATATATATCTATATAATAGTCAAAAAAAAATATAAAGTTTTCATTTTAAAATTAATTTTTTAAGTAATTTAATTTAGTTAAAATTAATTATTATATATTATTTTAAAATAGCAAATCATAAAATTATTTAACTTTTAGATTAAATATAATATAGATATCAGCTCTCTCTTATGAGTCCCACGTGGGGTCCAAAGAGATTTAAATAGGTGCACTTCTTGTTGCGTGAATTTAAATTTTACGTGTTACATGTACCGAACAATTTATCCCGAGGAAGTAAACCACTCTAACACAAAACCAATCTCTATGTTAGCGACTCACACCTTATAATCTAACAGAGTTCTAATATATTATTATTATTAGAGTTACTCAAAAGTCAGATACGTCCAGGACCCTAAATGGTGGGCCACATTTCAGGTGAATAAAATCTACCTATTATATTTGGGTAATTTTCTCAGCAGGTGGGGATATTTAGGTAATTGTAAAATTTGTAGTTCACATCTCAGTAATAAATAGCAAAATTAAAATACAAACGTAAAACAGAGGTCAGAGGTTCATGGTTTTCTTTCTTTTCCTGCTGACTGTAATACTAATCTCACATACCCAACATCCACAAGTACTGAAACCCAAAAGCATCTCTTTGCTCTCTGGATTGCATTAAATCTCAATCCATCAAACCCTTTCCGACTGAAAACCCACAATTTCTCACCAATAATACCATCCTCACGTTGCTCATAGTTCTCTGACAGTCAAAATTCACCCATGGAAATTCGATCTCAGTTACTTTTCTATGGTGGGTCGGTATATACTATAATGGGTTTCTTAATTTTCGGTGTTTCAGCCCCAATTTCAGTTCTAGTTTTGCTGTCTCCCTTAACCCATCCCATTATGGTAAACAGTAAACTATACAACAGAGGAGTTAAGAGTTGTGCATAGTAAATTATAAAAATTTGGTGAAATTAATAGTCATTTCATCTATTGATTAATAATGATGCAAATTGCTTTTTTAGTTCATTCTCCTAGGCTTCATCTTCTTCAAGCTCTGTAGAGTCTTAAATCGTTAATAAGTTCTTGCCTTTAAGAGTCTAATTAAGGGATGTGATGTTATAATCCACATGCTCCATGCAAACTGACCTATTTCTGCACCAATTTTGTCTTTTAACTTAGAGGCAATGCAAGCAATTCAGAAGGATGGAGAGCTTATCTAGCATATATTTCAGAAGGATTGGGGAAGTCACAAGACTGGCAAACAATTATCAAGTATCAAAGAAAGAATGGATCTTTGTTTAATTCACCAGCAACAACAGCTGCAGCTTATACTCACCTTAAGAACACTGGCTGTCTTGGTTACATCCATTCAGTGTTAGAAAAGTTCGAAAATGCTGGTTTGTTCTTTTGAGCTTCTCTGCAGGTTCAGTAATTTAATTTAGTTTTCCTGCATTCACTGTTTATTTTTGTAATGTTTCAGTTCCAACAGTTTATCCTCTGGATATCTATGCTCGACTCTGCATGGTCGATAGTCTTGAAAGGTTGGGTATTGATCGTCATTTCAGGGAGGAAATTAGAAGTGTATTGGATGAAACATACAGGTAATGTCTTCAATTGTGTACAAAACTGTTGAAGTTATATTTAAGTAACTGAAGAAGTAGGAAGAGAATTTCAAGTTCTTAAGATGAAGATGTAGAGGTACTGGTTTTTGTCCAATAAGTGGCATGACAGTTTTCCAACAAATGCAGATACTGGTTGCAGGGGGAGGAAAACATATTTCTAGATTCCACAACCTGTGCAATGGCTTTTCGGATATTACGTGTCAATGGATATGATGTTTCCTCAGGTGTTATATCGTTTACAATATTTTAGTGTTTGGGCATCTAGTTTGGAGAAAAACCAATAACTGTTTATCCTGTCTTTGCAGATCCATTAAGTCTATACTCGGAAGATAAATTCTCCGATTCCCTTGGAGGGTATGTGAAGAATGTTTGTGCTGCTTTAGAAATATATAAGGCTTCACAAATCATTATACATCCAGATGAGTCAGCTCTGGCAAAACAAAACTCCTGGACAAGACATCTATTGGACCTGGTATTATCCCCTTGCTTAGTACATGTGAATGAACTATGTGAATATGTTAATTAATCAAGAGTTAATTTCTTTCAATGAAAAGTGACAAAGTTAAGTTTTAACTTTTCTCTGCATTTCAGGTAAATAATGATCTTATGTTTCCTTATCATTTGAGTTTGGAACGTTTATCAAATAGGAGAGCTATCGAGCAGTACAGTGTTGATAGTGCAAGGGTATTAAAAACTTCATATAGGTATACCTCTTGAAATTTCTTTCCCCTCTTCAATCGTCAGCAGAAGAATTATTCGTATTCTGTATGGTATTTCTCTAATTTTAATCTGTGGCTCTTTCTATTTCAGTTCTTTGAATCTTGCCAACAAAGATCTCCTAAAACTGGCAGAAGAAGACTTCAACCTCTGCCAATCATTACATCGTGACGAATTTAAACAACTTTCAAGGTCATATCTATGTATTTTCTATAATTAGGATCTGACTGGCATTTACTAAGATTATCTAGATAGCAGTCCAAAATGTGACATTTATATTCCGAGATTCTTAAAAATAAGCAGGTGGGTAGTGGAGACCAAATTGGACCAACTAAAATTTGCAAGGCAGAAACTGGCCTATAGTTACTTCTCCACTGCAGTAACACTTTTCTCACCGGAATCTTCTGATGCCCGCATATCATGGGCTAAAAATGCAGTGCTGGCAACAGTTGTGGATGATTTCTTTGATGTGGAGGGCTCTGAAGAAGAATTAATTAACCTTATACAGATGGTTGAGAAGTATGATTTCTATTCCATTGTATTTGTATCATTCAATTTTAATGCAACCTAGAATCTTGTGTTTACAGTTTGATCTGCCAAGGAACTTTTCATCCACAAGAGTTGATGTTATAAGAATCGAATTGCAGGTGGAATGTGGATGTAAGCGTTGATTGTTGCTCTGAGCAAGTGAAGATTATATTTTTAGCAATTCGGGGTACAATTTGTGAGATTGGAGAGAAAGCGTTCAAGTGGCAAGGACGTGATGTAACAAACCATGTGATTGAGATCGTGAGATGAATCTTCAACTTATTCTTTATTTATGTTAAGAAAAATATATCTCCATGGCTAAAACAAAAGGAAATGATGCATGAATACTTAACTTTAACATGGAACAATAGTTTGGTGTTCACTTCTACAGTTACTATATTTATACAGGAATTCGGTTGATAGCTTAGCCCTGTCAAAAAGTTTCCTCTTGTTGGGTTGATGGGTATTATTTTAGACAAAGTATTTTTATGTGTGCCTTGCAGTGGTTGGATTTGATGCGGTCTATGTGGAGGGAAGCTGAGTGGTCTCGAACTAAGTATGTGGCGACGATTGATGAATATATGGACAATGCATATATATCATTTGCCTTAGGACCAGTCGTCCTACCGGCACTCTATCTTGTTGGACCTAAGCTTTCAGATGAGATGGTTGAAAGTCCTGAATTTCATTGTTTGTTTAAGGTCATGAGCACTTGTGGGCGTCTCCTGAATGACATCTGCACCTTTAAGGTGAGTCCCCATCTTTCTCAACCTGCCTCTCTGTCTTCTGTCCCTTCCCCCAACAAGAAAAAGAAAACGAAAAACGAAGACGAACATATTATGGTATGGCTTGTTTGGAAGACTAATAGTTTCTGGCTTTGCTGCAGAGGGAATCCGAGGAAGGAAAATTGAACGTGGTATCGTTGCGCCTTCTTCACGGGGATGAAGTTATTACTGAAGAAGAGGTCATTAAGGAGTTTAGAGGCCTTATAAATAATAAGAGAAGAGAACTTCTGAGGTTGGTTTTACAGGAAAAGGAAAGCATAATTCCAAGAGCATGCAAGGAATTATTCTGGAAAATTGTCAAAGTGCTTCACTTCTTTTACCTAAAGGATGATGGGTTTACTTCACATGATATGATTGATATTGTAAATGCAGTAATTCAAGAACCCATAATCCTTAGTGAGTTGCTTGTCGATGAAGAAAACCTTACCGAAGTTGCTCCAAATTAAAGCCAGTTGCCATTGTCAACCAGTTGAGGAAGCTTCACAATTCTGCAATTGCCATTTTGGGGGTCAGAAGCTAACTTATTCATTGCTTCCTCTTTTCTTTTGTTTTTATATGTTTTTTCTTTTTACAGTTTCATCTGTAGCTCTTGTGTAATGCTAGTTTGTCTTTCAGACCTACCCATTGCCATTTTTTGTTTTATTAAATTTAGTTTTCAAGGTATTTGTTTTAAAATGAGAATATGTTATGTGCTACCTTAACTTTTCATGCCCCAAATCCAATCAAAAAGAGTTTGCTATTGGTTAAAATATATAGCAATTCATCTCGGAATACAATTAAGTCTTTTTGCTTTTACCATACATAAAGATGGTCACATACAATTTTTTTACATATTATTATTTTTTGTTTTTCTAAATCTTCTTTTTTATTTTGTTTTGCAGTATTTATATCTTTGGTTATTCTTCTAACTAAATGTATGAATAATAAAATATCAACTAATATGATATTTTATTTATTTTCTGTCTTTTTATTTATATTTATATTTATTATTATTTACTATGAGACAAAACTTAAAATTAAATATTTTTTTTATATTCATAAAATTTTGCTTCATAGTGAATAATATCTGAAAAATATAAAGAAATAAAAATTTAAGAAAAAGAAAAATATCTCATTGATGTTATCTAATATGTACTTTAAATTTTTTAAAATAACTAAGTTATGGAATAAAAAAAGAAAAAAAAAGAATGCAATTTGATACTAATCAATAACGAATTTTGAGAATTTTAAAAAATAAGTAGGAAAATATTAAAAATTGAAAAAAAATATTGAAGAGAAAACAATATTATGATGTGTAAAAAAAATTGACATGTCATTATTTTTCAGTGATTATACTTATTAATTTTTGGTGAGTGCTTCAAACGATATAAAATAAAAGTGAGTGATTACTTTGATAATGATCTCTAAATTGATATTCTTAAACAATAGTTAGCACAATTTTTAACTGGTGTCCTAAAGATGTTTATTAATATATAATAAATATAATTTTCTAAAAACTGAAAATTTTCTGAAATAACAATTTATATATTAAATATCACTAAGATCATAATCTTATTTTGCTTATAACAAAAACATAAATAATTCATTTCAAGTGCATGTAAGCATAACTGGTCAAATAAATTTCCTCAACTTTTATTATTATCTTGATCACTAGAAATTAAACGCTTTCTATTTCATCATTCATGAATTATTTTTTTTAATCAGCTCCTTTAGGATTCAATTTTCATTTTTAATTTGTTCCACCAATAATTAATTGCTTTAAAATTATATTCTTAATAACTCAAAACTATAAAATATAGATGAAACATAATATAATTAGTTAATATGATTAAGAATACCTAAAAATAATTTTATGATTTATGACAAAAATTGTTTTCAGACAAAGAGAAAAAATAGATGTTACATTGAGAATTATAAAAACTTATTTTGATTAAACTAATATTTATGTGATTTTTCTTCTCATGCATTAATATCTATTTGTCCATCATTTCCTAAAAAACTTGTGCAAAATTCTATCTTTTCTATCTCAATTTAATAATTTTAACTTGATTAAGAATATAATTAAAAAAAATCAAATCATGAAAGACTAAAAATAATTTAATAATATTGAGTAACTTGGATAGAAATTTATTTATTTATTCTTAAAAAAATCAAAATAGAAGACGATATAAACCAGAATAAATAATTTTTTGTAATGATGTCATTATCGAAACTTGACACCCCAACCCCAACAAAAACAAGTCGTACATTAGACCACACCTTCAAAAAATCAGCTAAAATTATAATCTATTTTTATATTTTCTTCCCTCCATTAAGGATATATTTTCCTTTTTGGATTTGATTCAAAGAAGGTAATGTTATTTTCAGATTTGATTCCAAGAACACTTGAAATAGTCAAAAAATGCATTAGTTGTTTTGGAAAATTTTGATTTGCTCTCCATTTAGAATATTATAAATATAATTTATAAAATATTAAATTAATTGAGAATATAATATATTGTATTAAATTGATAAAATTAAACTTTTAAAAACAATTTATTTATTTTTCAAGTATCAAAAACAATAATTTCATCCAAAACTAATATTTAATTAAAAATGAATGAAGTATATGCTTTACTTTTATTATGGATTTTATTTATCCAAAAAATCCATTTATGATTGACCACCGTGTTTCCCTCCATATTTTGGATTTGTCTATTTCTGTCTCAATACCCGAATGGTTCAATCGGAACAGTACAACCCTAGCAGCCTCTCCTATTTCTCTCTCATCCTTAGCTCCACCTCTGTTCCGGCCGACCACCACAAAAAGTTATGAACTTTACACCACCGCCGACAGAGGATGGCTTTGGGGCGGAGAAGTTGTTCAACCAGGGTTACTCTTACACTTACGACGACGTCATCTTCCTCCCTCACTATATCGACTTTCCGACCGATGCAGTCCAACTCGATACTCGACTTAGTCGGAATATCCCTCTTTCTATACCCTGTGTAGCCTCTCCAATGGACACCGTATCTGAATCCCATATGGCTGTAGCCATGGCAGCCTTAGGTGGCATAGCAATCATTCATTCCAATACGACACCGTTTGGTCATGCTGCCATGATCCGATCAGCTAAATCCCGCCGCGTACCAATTCTTTCCAATCCTATTTTCAGTTCACCCTCTGGGAGGATTGCATCCATTGATGATTTTGGCGATTCGCAGTGTATCTTAGTTACAGAGTCCGGTTCTGTGAAATCAAAGCTTTTGGGTTATGTGTCGAAGTCGGACTTGATGAAATTGAGCGATAAGGAGGTCAAGATTTATGATTATATGGTGAATTCGTCAGTTTCTGCGCCATGCAGTTCTAATTTGAGCGAGATTGGTGCATTTTTGGAAGGAAAGTCGAGGGATTTTGTGCCATTGGTGAGGGATGATGAGGTGGTGGATGTGGTGACAAAGGAGGAAGTTGAGAGGATTAAAGGGTATCCCACATTGGTGGCGGGTTCCATTGGCGCTGATGGAGAATGGTTGGTTGGTGCGGCGATT
Source organism: Quillaja saponaria (assembly GCA_029379385.1). Lineage (NCBI taxonomy): Eukaryota > Viridiplantae > Streptophyta > Magnoliopsida > Fabales > Quillajaceae > Quillaja > Quillaja saponaria. The sequence continues at coordinate 7,529,351 of CM055605.1, read as the reverse complement.
GGGACGAGGGAACAGGACAGGGAGAGGTTGGAGCATTTGGTGTAGGCTGGGGCGAATGTGGTGGTTTTGGATAGTTCTCAAGGGAACTCTATTTATCAGATTGAAATGATCAAGTACGTGAAGAAGATGTATCCGGAGTTGGATGTGATTGGTGGGAATGTGGTTACCGTGAACCAGGCTGCAAATTTGATTCAAGCTGGCGTGGATGGTTTGCGGGTTGGAATGGGGTCTGGATCTATATGTACCACCCAAGAAGTTTGTGCAGTTGGGCGAGGCCAGGTATGATTCTCTCAGGCTCTTCGTGGAAATGTATTTTCTGTTAGTAATATTTATAGCATGATGTTGACCTTTCATATGTTCTGAAAGGTAGAATTTTTTTGAAATAAGATTCTATTGTGCCTCATATCTTCAGAACCTTTAATCAAATGAGTGAACTTGAGTGGTATCTTTTTTCAAGTAACAACCCTCCATTAACATCTTATAAGTGTTTGACAATTTAACCAAAAACTAAATTGTATTCTTGAATTCTATACGTTCAGGCAACTGCTGTTTACAAGGTTTCTTCTATTGCTTCAAAGAGTGGAGTGCCTGTCATTGCTGATGGTGGAATTTCATATTCTGGACACATTGTCAAGGCTCTGGTGCTTGGTGCATCTACTGTGATGATGGGTAGCTTTTTAGCTGGGAGCACTGAGGCTCCTGGGGCTTATTCATATCTGGTAAGGTTCTAGTACTCTGAACAGATCATATATTTCTCATGATAGTAGCTGAAATCAACAATTCATGTACCATATGTGAATTTTGTTTGGTCAGATACGATATAATTCTGTACAGCCAAATTTCTAATGTTCCGTCTGGTATTTATTTTTTTTCTTTTATCAACTGCAATATTTTTTATCTAGAGCTTAAATCTTTTATTTCAATTGCACTCTTTCCTTAAAACTTCTGTTTGGATTCGGTATTATCTGGCAATTTGTTATCAAAGTAGTTGATAGTGACATGTGTTGTAGATAGTTTTGCATTAAGTTTGTAATGCAATAACAAAGATTTATGATGCATATTCAGACACGGACCACACAATCAAAGTACTAGGACTGCTTAAGGAGATTTGAATCAATTGTCTGTTAAATATATGCACCTTTTTTGAATCTTTTTGTAAGATTCATTACTTTTTCATTGAGACTTGAAAGTTAAAATTTCTTCAACTTCTGTTGTTTCATCAAATCTTTGTTCTCTTTTACTTTGACGAATTTACTGCCATTGTTATATCAGAATGGTCAAAGGATCAAAAAGTATCGAGGAATGGGCTCTTTAGAAGCAATGACTAAAGGGAGCGACGCAAGATACTTGGGTGATACAGCTAAACTTAAAATTGCTCAGGGGGTTGTTGGGGCAGTTGCAGATAAAGGTTCTGTTTTGAAGTTCAGAACATACACAATGCAAGCGGTTAAGCAAGGTTTTCAAGATCTTGGTGCTTCTTCTCTGCAGTCTGCTCATGATCTTCTAAGGTCCAGAGAGTTAAGGCTCGAGGTATGAGCTACAAGCCTGCTTTTCTATTACTAACTTCTTCTGCATCTCTACACCAGTTTTGTACTGCTCATTCTTCTGTTAAAGCCAACATATCATTATTCCTTGTCAGTTTAAACGAACATTATCTATAAACAGGGGAAGAAACTTTTGTTTCTCATTTGACTATTCTTTTGTGTAGTTTTAATTTTATGAGCTTATATACGAATGACTTGGTATTAGAGATTAGATGAAGCCAAAAGCTGTAATATTGTTATGCTGGATTTTCTTATGAATTCATAATTTTGTTAAACACTGTTTTCTATTATTTGTTTGGTTGGGTTGAGATGCTACTCCTGTTTGAGATTTTTTTTTTCCTGTTTATCTAATTTTATTATCATAGGAAGAACATTTTGCAACATCTCTTTTTGTTAGGTGTTTTCAGATTTTCTGTTGGTATACCTTTGTCCTTTAACTTGGTTTGGTCTCTACAGGTCCGGACTGGAGCAGCACAGGTTGAAGGGGCAGTTCATGGGCTGGTTTCCTATGAAAAGAAATCCTTTTGAGACATGACAAATCAGTGTCATTAACACTATAGCGTGGGGCAACTTACACTAATGGGGCACACCTGCAGCCACAGAGTCCAAGACGTATTTGGTGTTTGTTGGGATATATTGTAAGGGGAGTTTTAGTTCTAGGTTATATTTACTCTTTTAAGATTGTAGTGTACCGCAGTTGTCTAAATAAATCAAGTTATAACTGGATTTTATTCACATGATCTGTGTCCTGAGTTCAAGATAACTAACATCGTCTCTAGTCCGCATGTTTAAAATCAACTAAAAACTGCTTCCAAATGTGTTTTTTAAAGGGGCCGTTTTGTTGGGCCATGGCAGCGGGGCAGAAGGGCTCTGGGTTGTTTGGGACGCGCCTCGGCCCAATTTTTCTCCTTCCTTTTTACCCTTCGTCTTTTCCAATAATTCCCAGCGTGTCAATGCCTCCTTTTTATTAATTTACCATCCCCTTCTCCCCTTTGTACCCAGCGTTTTGGTTTTTTACTTGTCCTTAAGTCTATAAATACTCAACTCCTTATAAATTTTCTTTCTCCCAAATTTTAAAGTTTTTGATTTTATTATGTAAAATGGTGAACAATGCTAGAATGATGTGGAGACTGCAAGATGTCAAAAATTTTCGTCAATTGGTGCATCGAGAAAAGAAAAAAATAGGAGTAGCCTCAAGTATTTTAATCTATCGGTTGGGCATGTATCGGTGCCTGATTTATTGAACATAATAGACATCTCTATTGATATTTGAACGGATCCAATCAAAAAAATGTGGACGGACAAGTGATGAGAGCAACAAGTGAAGATAAATTTATTGAATTATCTTTGATTTTGTGTTGTAAAACATTAATTAACTGTATCTAATATATTTTTTTGAATATTGCGACATGACAAGGAAGTTTAGAGATTTATGAATAAGAGTTTCAAATTGGTTGACGAGCTGGACTTTCTCTTTAATGGCTATTATGCTTCGGGATAGAAGCATATACTCAATATTCTGGAGTTTTGTCATTGATTGATGACGACGATGACGATGACGATGATGAAGAACATGGGTACACACTAACTCTACCCCTTATGAAGGATATGGTTCTAACCTCGGAAAAGAATATGAAGAATCTCATGAACTTGAAAATTTTAATGTGTATGCCTGTGATAACCCTATAATTTAATATGCAATTAAAAGGTAATTTGAAGCTATTGTATTAATTTACTTGGATTCAATTTTCTATATATAGGAATTGAATTATTAATGAAATGAAAAAATAAATAAATAAATATATTTATATATATATATTATCTTTGAGATTAATGATTAGTATATATAATTAAAGAGGATAATATATAACATGTATTAGAGGAACCAAATAATAACCACTAATCATATTAAAATGGTTATTTTATTTTTATATATATATACCTATTCCACCCTTGTACAACCGACTTTCTTTTTAATTCTTCCTCTACCGACTCTGCAGCTTGGTTCTTCCCTTGCTTTCAACCAATGAAGCTCCGTGTGGTCATGAAAATTCAGCAGTTTACCTCTTGAAAATTTTCCAATTTTGTTATGCTAAGGTCTTGCTTTACTCAAAATTTTCCTTCCTTCACGTTCAGCCGAGATAGCTGATAAGTTGGCCACACCTCCTCCTCTGTTTTGGCCGTGTATTTCTTGGCGTTAGCTGAGACAAATAGACAGAAAGTTTCTTGTTCCTACTCGGGTGTGGGATTTGGTGAGGTAAAGCGAATTAGGCCTTCTTGCTTCCATTAATTTGGGTGTGGCTGGAACGGTGTTGATGGTCCACGGGTGCAGCTCCTTGAACAGGGTCTGGAAGTGGCTCTGCATCAAATAGGCAGGCCGAAGCAGTTGTACCTGGTTGGGCAGAACAGCTGCATCTCACGGCCACCAGTAGCGCCTGCAACAGCCGTGGAGTTTGGGGACGTTGGTGGCAGGGGAGTGAAGTGAAGCAGCCGTAAACGACAGGATGAAGAAGTGATTGTGGTATGATGGTAAGATGTGGTAGTAATGAAAATAATAGGAGTAAGGCAGCAAAGAAAATTCTTGATTTTTAGTCACTGAGTAATCGTTTACTTACTTAGTTGATATGTGATTATGGTGGTTAAGTTTTCTAGCATTAATTGTGACAATTAGGAAGATGATAATAGATGATTAGATGATATTATGTAAGTAATGGAATGACAATTAGTCGGCATGTAATTTAGTGAGTGAATTCTAAATAAAGTAGGAAATCAAAAGAAAAGATATTACCAATGTTAAATTTATATAATTTTTGTTAGCTATACATTGAATTAGGGAATATAAAAGTTAGATGGGTATTGTAAATTAGAAAATTTAATGTCTTGAATAAATCCGAATAACTAACATTATTTCAAGATATTTGATTATCTTCCAAATAAAATGTTAAATGAATAATTCAAACTACCGAATAAATTTCAAGTAACTAAATTAAATCTAAATTAAGTGTGGAACATAAACAATATAAGAAGTTATCAAGTTATATTTTTTTATGAGTTGTTATATATAAGTAGAAGGAAACTTGTTTGTTTAAAACAATTTTCTTAAAGAATTTAGATATAACTAAGGATATAGAAATTGATTATACACAAATATAGGTAGATATAATGAATTTAGAATTTCAGAATTTATCATGAAATAGACATGATAAAGAATAAATGAATTAATGATTTTCAGCTTCGGATCGTGTCAAGAATATTTCGACACCTGCGCAGACTAGACGAATTGACAAATCATGACCTTGAACTTGTGAGTGGACTATGTACTTTATGGTTATCATATTTGTGGTGTGCAACTATATATATGTTTGAATTGTTGTGATATAAAATAAAATGAATAAATAAATTAATAAGTTATTTCATTGATTTCATTGAATGATATGTGTTTGACATTGACTGTGGTTGATAAGGGCCAACACGTGAAAATTTTCTGAAAAATAGTTTTCATTTTTTTGAAGTAAAAATCCAAGTACACCTAGGTTATTTGAACTTGAAAGTTTATATGAGTTATCATGATTCTAATAATTGTTTTGAAAACTATTGGAGTGCTCAGCTTTTGTAGGATGAATTTGTGTATGGAGAATCACTTGTTGTCCGGGAGCGTAAATGCTCGGTGGGGGATATTGTTATGCGGGGTTGAGTTACTTGTTGGCCTTTTGCTTGTTTAGTTGATTGTTTAATTATTGATTGACTCGTATGATTTGATTGTTATTTTGGGACTGTGAACTAAGTGAATAGTTATTGTATAATCATGATAATCACGTACGTATATCAATATATTTGAATATGAGTTGCAAACTATGATATTTGTGTTGTGTGATGCTGGTACCCTTAGGGTACATGATTTGCTCATTGAGTCCCTGTGACTCACTCTTTCCTTTGTGGTTGTTTTTCTTTAGTTTTTAGGAATTCCATTGCTGGTCGTAACAAAAGTGTTACCTGTCGATTCTACCGAGGCGAGGTATATCTCGAAAAATCGCACACTTGGAGTGCAAAGGACAGTACTTGCAGTCGCCTAGAATGTCATGAATGGTTGTTATATATATTGTATTTATAAAGGCATTTTCCTGTTGTGTTAGGAGCGAAGCTCCTTTTTATATTCTGATATCACAATTTATTATTGACTTGAATCTAGGTTATTTGTTTATATTATGGGTATGTTCCACCGTACGTGGAATCTCTGCCAATATTTTTAGTACTCGTTTTATATTTAACTGTCGTTACCATATTTTATTTTAACTATATTATAGTTTGATAGTATTGACTACAATGTATTTTTAAATTATGATGTACACTACTTGCATATTCAGGGTTAAGGGGATATGGACAGTCATTCCTCCGGCCAGTCATACTCTCATTTGGGGTGTGAGAATGCCCACTACTTAGGCGAGGGATAGTTTCCCACCCTGAGCACCCATTAGTCTCCATCACCATCACCATTTGTAGCTAGTGCTAGTGGGGCTAGTATCCCAGCTAGGAGGAAAAAGAAGGCCAAGAATAAGGGCAAAGCCGTGGGCGTCATGAAAAATTCAATAGATGAGTTGCTAGAGGTGACTAAGCAAAGTTTTGTCCAATCTCGTCTCTCATCCTCTTTGAGCTAAATCTCTGCCCCTGAGAGAACAACCCCTTCTATTGACTGTGCCTTGGGAACAACAAGAGAGTTTCCCATATTCGATGAGTTGGTCGAAATCACTGAGCTCATGTAAGAGCCTGTGAACAGAAAAAATTTCAATGTACTAAGAGACACGAGCTTTCAAATTAGCTGGCTTCACTTCAAACTTGAGTTAGAAAGAAGGAAATGGGGTTGATTTGCAACAATCTATTTTTATTTTTTAATTTAGTATTTGTATTTGTTTTTATTGTAATTCAAATTTACTTTTTTTTATAAATTTGTTTGTGTAGAAATAATTAGTCTAATTTCAATTAAACCTTAAAATTGAATTAATAATTACATTAAATTAAATTAAAAAACAAAAATAATTAAAACTTACTTTAAATTAAATTAAAAATCAAAACTAATTAATTTAAAATTATTTAATTTATTTCACATAAATATTTTTTTGATAATTTGTACACAAAATATCTTCTCTAATTATAATTTTTGAATTATTTACATGCTTTTGCAAAATGGACTATAGTGCCGCCAATTCAAACGCACCCAAAACGGAGCATATTGTATATAAAAACACTTTAGGACAATCAAAATTTTATGGTTCCCAACCATTGATTTCATTTGGAGAAGATAAAAGGGCAGTCAAAATTTTACCATGTTATAATTTTGAAAACTGTGCGGGTCCCGCTGCCTATTTCTGATTTTTTTTTATTCGATTAACCAGACTGAATAACTGATTCACAAATAAATAAAAAAATTTATAATCACATAAAATATAATTAACCAATCCTATTCATATGAGAACAATCTATCTACTGTTACCCAACGTCTACGGAACTTTGATTCCAATCACTCAAAATTCAACCCGCGTGACTTGGAATCTTACTAATAGCAGTATTGTCATTGTCATCATAGTCAAAGTCGTTCTCATCACCAATTATACCAGTATGAATAATTTGAATCCTCTTACAAAAAGCAGAATTGTCATTGTCAGAGTCGTCTCATCAACCTCGTGAACCATGAAAATTCTCATCCTAAAAAGCACATTTAATTTACTTTTAAATATTATTATAGAAATTCTGCAAACATAAATTCTCTTGTTCAACGCAATTCTTCCCTTTTGTTTAGAAATTTTAATTTACTTTTTAATATTATTATAAAAATTCTGCAAACAACCCAAAAAATATGAAAAAGTTGTTGACAAGTAATTAAATATTTTGTTGTTTCTATCATAGAAAGAACACATTTAATAGGTTTATGATGATAACTTAGGTATTAACTTTGTATATTGATATAAGCCAAATAAGATTTGACGTGTCATATTTCTTAAAAAATATTAATATTAAACAAAAATATTTGATATAGTTATCTTTTAACTCAAAAAAATTAAAATAAAATATCTATAAGTATATCGGTTATAATATATCATTTAGTCACATTTAAGATATATAAAATCTAAAATAAAATAACTATTTATATTAATAGCGATAGTTAACTACTATTTAATGAGTAACCCAAATGTTATAACGTGTGAATTGATCCAACATAAATTTCTTGTGATTTAATTTCGTTTTACTTTTCAACATTTTTCATAGAATTTCAACAAAAATCCAAACAAATATAAAGGCAGCCTATTTTATTAAAATCGTGGACAAGTCTACTTAATACAAAAGTCAGCATATGTAATTAAATTTTTTGTTTTTTTTCTACCAAGCGAAATTTCTCATATAATCGCATTTTATTTTATTAAAATCTAAAATTTCACATATTTTGTTTAGAGGCATTTTTTTTTCTTGGTTAAAATTTGAAAAGGAAAAACAGACAAACAAAACTAGCTAGGCACTAATTTCCTCTCAAAAGAGTAGGTCCCCCAGGGCCCAGCTACATCCAAAGTAAAGTTTGACACTTTTCCTTCTCTGTTATAAGTATATGCATCAAAGTGAACCTCCGAATCATCCTTTTGAAACATATTTGTTTTTATTTTTCAAATTATTTATAGTAAAATTAATTTTTAAAATTTTATTATAATTGGAATAACTCTTTTAATAATTATTTATTTCAAAATTTAAATTTATGTTTTTACATTGAAAATACAACTCATTTATTACTATATTGAACTCTTTTTAATAAAATATATTTTAATTAAAATTATGGATATCATATTTCAATTGAAACGTGTTGTATACAATATTTTGTTGTTTCTATAAAAGAAAAGAACACAATAACTTCTAAGATTTGACATGGAATATATATGAATATTTTTCTAAAATATTTGATATGATTATTTTTAATTTAAAACAATATATATTTAGATATTTTTAAAATATTATTTAGTTATATTGTTTCAATATGAGACTTAAAATAAATAATTATCTATATTAATAGTGATAGTTAACTAATATTTGATTAGTAATCTAAATATTGTATGTGTTCGACCAAACATAAACTTTTTGTTCCACAAATCATTGCAATTCTTGATCAATATTTTTGTAGAAATTTCGTTTACTTTTCAAACATTATTATAGACATTCAGATATGAAGAAATTGATGACAAGTGTCTATTAATTAGTTGTCTCGATCGCTAACCAATTCTTAGGTTGACATATCAAGTCAACGGCAACAAGAAGATGACCAAAAGTCACAATGTATTATGCAGATGATTAGCACGAAAGATGGTGACTCAAATCCATGTTACCATGTTACTTTAGTTAACACCCAATTTAACTAATTCATTAGATCACCGTGCAAATAGTTTTAAATTTTCATTTTGATTTGGTGCTTCAAACTATAAAATTATATAATTAATTTTATATATATAATAATTAATAATAAGATATACTGATTTTCTCTTATAATATATTTGACAATAAAAAAAATAAAAAAATACACTTAATATTTTTGTAATAATATATATTATATATTTATTATTTTTTAATACTTGACTTGGTTGGGAAAACTGCTAATTATTTGGTCAGCAAATCATGTTAATTATTGAAGGCATTTTAGTCATTTTACAATCAGTTCCTTGCCTTATATATATGAAATCCAAACCACATCATTGCAGCCACCCACAAGTCACCCTTGCTCTCTCTGTTATCAAACCATAATATTTATTATATCTATCTCAGCCATGTTTTCTCTGAGTTCCACTGCTTCAGGTTTCATTTCTTTATTTGCCTCTCTCTCTTTCTTTTCCTTTTTTGCAAGACAAGCTTTAAAATTTATAGAAAATTATTGACTAGATATTATACATTTTTTTATTATTAAAATATAAATATTCTATCTATGCTAAAAAATCATAAAATCATTCATGTCTATTTATGTCATTAAGCAGAATATATGAAACAAGAGAATATTTTTAAGTTTTTTTTTTTTTGTTGGGTGTGTGTTATACTTCCTCATATCTCTAATGTGATTATCCTTTCTCAGCAGCTTCTCCAATATTGGCTGTTGGACTAAATGTGGAGAAGCAAATTAACCGTAAAACTTTGGTATGAAATTTTAAATTTCTAGTTCTTTTAACTAGTATAGCAATAGGAGATATATTTCACTAACAATTATTACGTCGATTTAGTTTCTGACTAGTTGGAACTTGAATGGACTTAATCTTGATATCGGTCTCAATTGTGTATAAGATAATATTCTAAAGAACTAATGAATTTTATTAAATACAGAGCTTTGAAGTGACCATAGAGAGAATTAAGAAGATGTTTGACAAGGTTGAACTCTCAGTTTCCTCATATGATACAGCATGGGTGGCTATGATACCTTCACCAATTTCTTCAAGCTCCCCTTTCTTCCCTCAATGTGTTAATTGGTTGTTGGATAATCAACACTTTGATGGCTCATGGGGTCTTACTCAAGGGCATCCATTGTTAATGAAAGATTCTCTGTTATCTACCTTAGCATGTATCCTTGCACTAAAGCAATGGGGTGTTGGTGAAAAACAGATGAATAGAGGTATTAATAAAGCTTCTCTTGCTAATCCCTTTGAACTTTCAAATAAGTTGATCAGTTTTGCATTCTATTCTTGCAGGTCTTCAATTCATTGAGTCAAATTTTGCTTTAGCTTGTGATGAGAAGCAACATTCTCCTATTGGATTTGACATAATATTTCCTTCTTTGATTGAGCAAGCACAGAATTTGGATTTGAATATCTCCCCTGGAGCAACAAATATAAAAGAATTGAGACACAAGAGGGAATTGGAGCTCCAAAGGTATTTATTAAAAAGAAATTAAACAGAATAAATAAAAGTAGAGGTAGAAGTGGGTTGTATATACATAGATCTACTAGCTTTTGTGGTACACGCGTTATGCGTGAATCGTGTATATGATATACCTATATATTTTTATCAACAATAGAGATACATATTAAGAAATTATAGTCAATAAAAGATAAGGGTCCATGTTAATGATAATAAACAAATAGATAAATCTTTTAAAAAATTTAATTCATCCTATAAACTCATAGGGTATTTAAGAAAATAAAATTTCTTCTATCAAACCATTTTTATTTAACAAAAAGAAAAATTTAACAATTTTTTTTTTAATTCATAAATATATACACACACATATATATATTTAATTCTTAAGATGGAAGAATAATTAAAAGTTAAAACAATATATGAAAATCATGAAAACTGTATTCTTAATATTTTTTAATTCAAAGTATTTAAAAAAATTCATTCATAAATTTGAGAAAAACTAAGTATTATAATTATTAGAAACTTATTAAACCAAAAAAAAAAAAAAAATAGAAAATACTATCTTAACTACTATTGCCATATAATTATTGAAAAATTATAAAAATTTATTAATTAAAAGTTTAAACAACAATATTATAATCATGAAAACTATACTCTTAATATTTCTTTTAATTAATAATAAATTTGAGAAGAACTTAAAAAAAAAATGATTATTAGGAAATTATTAAACAAAAAAAAAAAAATGATAAAGTCAATGTTAATTACTATTGACATATGATTATAGATTTGTTAAGAATAAAAAGAATTTGTAAAAAAAAAATTAGTCTAAACCAATTACAATCCTATTAATATTAAAATGGAGAAGAATTAAGAAAAAAAATAAAATTATTTGTAACAAAATAAGAATTAAAGATAATTTTGTATTTAAAAAATTTATAAGGGTATTTAACAAAATAAAAAAATTCTTTTTGAAGTCACATTTATATATAATATTGGTATAGATATATGGACCCTCTCTCTTATGGGTCCCACATATGGTTGAAAGAGATTATGTAGATGCACTTCCTAGTGTGTCGATTTAGAGTTTACATGTTATATGTATTGAGCAATTTGTTCTTAGTATGGAAGCTCTTCTCACATAGAATGAATCTCACGTTAAACTCTACTGACACCTTATGATCAAATAGAATTCCGATATATATAAATTTATTGCCGTTGAGAGTCTAATTAAGGGATGAGATATTGAGATGTTATAATCCACATGCTCCATGAAAACTGACCTATTTCTGCACCATTTTGTCTTTAACTAAGAGGCTATGCAAGCAATTCAGAAGGATGGAGAACTTATCTAGCATATATTTCAGAAGGATTGGGGAAGTCACAAGACTGGCAAACAATTATCAAGTATCAAAGAAAGAATGGATCTTTGTTTAATTCACCAGCAACAACAGCTGTTGCTTTTACTCACCTTCAGAACTCTTGCTGTCTTAGTTATCTCCAATCACTGCTAGAAATGTTTGGAAACGCAGGTTTGTCTTTCCCACAAGTCTTCAGATTTTGTAATTTAATTTTGTTCTTATAGACATTGTCAGGATATATAAATTGTTAAATATCCCCCTCACTTCAAAGCATTTGAACTTTTATATGAGATGATAATTTATCATAATATATTAGCAGGAGATTTTGAATTAAAATCCCACTTCTGTTAATTTATCATGGTATCCCTTCACTATAAGCTCGAGTTTTTAGATGAGATGATAATTTAATTGTTATACGGTTAGTTATATTCATTTTATGCTGCACTTATTAACTGTTATTTTTCTATGTTTCCAGTTCCAACAGTTTGTTCTCTAGATATATATGCTCGTCTCTGTATGGTGGAAACTCTCGAAAGATTGGGTATTAGTCGTCATTTCAGAGAGGAAATTAAAGCAGTATTGGATGAAACATACAGGTAAAGCTCAAGCATCATATGCATATAACAGCTAAAGTTTATCTTAGTAGCTGAAGAATATTTAGGGAGGAAATTTTTTCTTCATTATATAAAAACTCAAGTATAGTTCCCTTGACCTTTAATTTTAGCACCACTAAACACTTAAAGCTTGTATAGAAAGAAAAGAACATTTGTGTTTTCAAACAGTACGCAGCAGTTATGTGAGTTTGAGACTAAGTAGATTGTGTCCTGCTATCATATTCACTGATGAATGGAGCAGATACTGGTTGCAAGGGGAGGAAGACCTGTTTCAAGACTCCACCACCTGTGCTCTGGCATTTCGGTTACTGCGCGTCAATGGATATAATATTTCTTTAGGTATTGTGCACATTCTTAGATGCATATTGCCTACAGAGGGCTCTAAACTCAAATGTACTTTTAAATCATAATTTACCCTGTTTTTTGCAGATCCTTTAAGTCGATATTCAGAAGATAAATTCTCCAATTCCCTTGGAGGTTATTTGAAGGATGTTGGTGCTGCATTAGAATTATATAAGGCTTCTGAAATCATTATAGATCCAAATGAATCAGTTTTGTTGAAATTAAACTCCTGGACAAGACAAATCTTAGAGCAACAATTGTCTTCTTTCTCATTATATGGCCATACACTCTATAAAAACATTGAGCATGAGGTTACTTCTAACTTCTCTATGATCTAAGAAATTTCTTTCAAGATACAGAAAAGGTAAATGATATACTGAAAACTAAAATCTTTTCGGCATTCCAGGTAAAGAGTGCTCTATCGTTTCCTTATCATGCAAAGTTGGATCGTTTATCGGAAAGAAGAGCAATTGAACAGTACAAACCAGATAATGTAAGGATTCTAAAAACTTCATATAGGTATGATACTTCTTTCTGGTGTAGTTTGAAGAATCCAATCACGCTTCGTATTCTACTTTAAAGTTTGTTTCTTCCTGTTTCAGTTGTTTGAATCTTGCAAACAAAGAGTTCCTAAAGCTGGCAGTAGAAGACTTCAACATCTGCCAGTCAATATATATTGAAGAATACAAACAATTTGAAAGGTGCAAACGTTTATATTTTGATTAATATATGTGATGTTTTCCCTCCACTCACCCAACGTACATAATCAGGTGGACTGTGGAGAGAAGATTAGACAAAGTGAAGCTGGCAAGCAGGACAACACCATATTGTTATTTCTCTGCTGCAGTAGCAGTTCCAGAACCTGAACTTTCCGATGCCCGTATATCATGGGCTAAAAATGCACTGCTCATAACAGTTGTTGATGATTTTTATGATTGGTGGGGGTCTGAGGAAGAAATGATAAACCTTATACAGTTGGTTGAAAAGTATGTATGATACTTATCATTTTTCATTGAAATGTACAAATTTTCCTGTTCAAAATGTTAACATTCTGTGAAATGGTATCACAGGTGGAAGATAGATGCAAACATTGATTGTTGTTCTGAGTCAGTTGAGATTATATTTTCAGCAATTCGTGATAGAATTTCTGAGATTGTAAAAGAGGCATTTAAGCGTCAAGGACATAATGTAAAAAGCGACGTGACTGACATTGTGAGACAAGTCTATAGATCTTAATTTGCTTAGTTTTGAAAGTCTCAAATTTTAATCACGGGGTATCTTCTCAGTTGTATATACCATTTTTGTTATAGACATGTAATTAATTTGTTATTATGTTAATTTCCTTGCAGTGGTTGGATGCAATCCGGAATATGTGTAAGGAAGCAGAGTGGTCAAGAACCAAGTATGTTCCAACAATGGATGAATATAGGAAAAATGGATATTTATCAATTGCCTTAGGACCAATTGTCCTTCCTCTATTCTTCCTTGTGGGACCTAAGCTTCCTAAGAACATTTTTCAAGTTCCTCAAGTCAATTATATGTTTGAGCTCATGAATGCATGTGGGCGTCTTCTCAACGATATCCGTGGTTTTAAGGTTAAGTTCTTAAACAAAGTTTCATGAATAAGTTTTAATCTCTGATTTGTTTTATTGATTTTGCCTGACTTTGATGCAGAGGGAATCTGAGCAAGGAAAACTGAATGCGGTAACGTTACGTGTTCTTCAAGGAGGTGGAGATATTACTGAAGAAGAGGCCATTAAGGAGATTGAAAAATTTATCGCTGATAAAACAAGAGAATTATTGAGATTGGTTTTACAGGAGAAGGGCAGTAAAATCCCAAGAGTTTGCAGGGAATTGTTTTGGAGAATGACAAAAGTTTTACACCTTTTCTACCTAAAGGATGATGGATATACTTCAGTTGGGTTGGTTGATACTGCAACTGCATTATTTCGAGAACCTATTGTTCTTAAAGAGTTGTTGGTAGAAGCTGACAAAAATTAACCCATGGTGTGTCGAACAATTGAAAGATATAAAGATATGCCATATTCCCATTTACTAGGAAGGGTTTGTGGATAATTCTTATTTACTTCATGTGTAATTAGGTTAAAACCTCATTGATATTTTGGGCCTTGTCTATTGTAATAAAATATGAATTATAAGATTTTTTTCACTAAAAAAAAGGTTCTAATATTACAAAATGACAACTAAAAGTCTAAAATAAGATAGATTTTTAAAATTAATTTAAAAGTATAACATCAGTTGAGACATTGCGTTCAAGTAGTAAAAATTTCTACATACTAACTAGAATGAAAAAAAAATAAAAATTATATTAATATAAAACAAATTTAAACCAGGTTATCGGATTTCAATCGAAACAATCACATGATATTGTGTTGGCAAGTTTTTTTTTCTTTTATTGTTTCTTCTCATCTCTAGTTAATAGATCTTAAAATATCTCTCGTACTATTGATTTTGTTTAAAAACTAGAGAATAAATTATTCATTGTAGCATCATACACAAAAAAATAAAATAAAAAATGATTAGAATTGGGAAAACACAAGTCCAGACAAAAACAATAACTTAGACTACATTTGGATTAATTGAATTAGAATTGAAATAAAACCAATTTTAATGCTACTAAAATTGGAATTGATTAGAATTACAATATATACTTGTTTAGATCAAATAAAAATTTACAATCAAAATTGTGCTTCAAGTACTTAGTGACATTGTCATCATCTCTATCAGCTTTTAGCGATGGTTCTTCATCTTTAGTGGGTTTTGACGATGATTGTCTTATTCTCTGGTGGGTTCTGACAATGATTGTTGTTGTTTCGACATATCCCTATTGTGATTGTTGTTGACCTTGTTTGTCTCAATGATGATTGACAGTGGTTGTCGTTATCTTCGACAGGCTCCAACTGTGGTGAGTATCATATTCGAAGGGTCAATGATGACAATGGTGGCGTTCGACGGCAGTTGGATGAAATTGCGAGTGGGTAAGACTCGATGGTGTGTGGATGAAGTTGTCGGTGGGTAAGGACGGGCGGTGGGTGGTAGAAGTTGTCTATGATGGTAGCTGATATTATAACATGATGTTCTGTCATAAGTAAATGACTGTGAAGAGTAGCACATATACAAGAATTATTAATTTCAAGGTCTAATCATATGAATTGAAAATGATGTTTTGTAGTTGTTTCTTAATCCTTGAAAATTGAGTACAAAATTCAAATTCCAATTCAAAAATAAGAGTTAAACAAGAAAATTATTGAATACTCCAATTCTTAATTCTATTCCAATTCACTGTATCCAAATTCACACTTATTTATTTCAATTCACTAAATTGGAATTGAAGTGTTCAATTTTGATTTTCCTATTTGACCCATATTTTAGAATTAAAATTGAATTTTTCAACTCAATTTTTGGGAATTGATCTGAAATAACTACAAAACATAATTGTCGATTATTATAAGTAACACTAAAATTTATAATTCTTGAACATATGTTATTCTTAACAATCACTTATTTATGATGACACCTCATGTTATAAAATTAGCCACCATAACCGACAACCTTTGTCACTCACCGCCACCCTTTACCTTCCGGTAACTTCGTCCATCCTCCGTCGGTCATCGTCACCATAATCATCACCGTCAACTTGTTGAATATGATATCCTAAGAATTAGGACGTGCTGTGACCTAATTTTCTCCTCCCTTTTTTCCTCTTCGTCTTTTCCAATAATTCCCAGCATGTCAATGCCTCAATTTTTTACCAATTTACCATTCCCTTTCCCCTTTATACCAATTGTGCACCCTAGCTCTTTTTTAAAAAATTTGATTGATGATGGCCCTTTTTAAAAAAAAAAAAAAAAAAAAAAACTTTTCCTTACTCCATAAATACTCAACTCCCTTTTCCATTTTTCACACCTTTCTCAAATTTAATCAAAATTCATCAAAATTTATTTATTTTCCCAAATTTTCAAGTTTTTGATTTTATTGTGTAAAATGGTGAACAATGCTAGGATGATGTGGAGACCGGAAGAGGTCAAAATTTTGGTCGATTTATGTATTGAGGAAAGAAAAAAAATTAAAGTATTCAAATATATAAGTTGGACAAGTATTGGTGCCTGATTTACCAAACTTATCGAGCATACCTTAGAATACTATCATTTCAAAAATAAGTGGCATCGACTATAGAAAGAATGAAACCTATTTTGGAAATTAGGGAAGCAGATCAATATTGGATTACATCTAGTCAAAAAAATGTGGATACGGACAGATAAGTGGTAAGAGTAACAAGTGAAGGTTAATTTATTGAATTTTCTTAGATTTGTGTTGTAAAAAATAAATTAACTATATCTAATATTTTTTGAATACAACGACATGGCAAGGAAGTTTGGAGATTCACGAATAAAATTTTGGAATTGGTTGATGAGCCGAACTTTCTTTTTGCTAGCTATTAGGCTTCGGGATCAAAAGCATATACTCCATATTTTGGAGTTTTGCCATCAGCTGACAACAACAATGATGATGATGAAGAATTGGGCTACACACTGACTCCACTCCTATGAAGCTTACGGTTCTAACCTCGAAAATGAATACGAAGAATCTCATGAACTTGGAGAATTCAATGTGTCGCCCACCACTTAGATGAATGATAGTTTCTTACCTCGAGCACCCATCAGTCTCCATCACCATCACCGTTTGTAGATGGCACTAGTGAGGCTAATATCCTAGCTAGGAGGAAGAGGAAGGCCAAGGGCAAAGCCATGGGCATCATGCAAAATTCAATAGATGAGTTCCTGGAGGTGGCTAAGTAGAGTTTTGATCGATCTCGTCTTTCATCCTTCTTGAGCCATACCTTTGCCCCCGAGAAAATAACCCCCTCAATTGGCTGTGCCCTGGGGATAATAAGAGAGTTTCTCGGATTTGATTAGCTGGCTGAAATCTTTGAGATCATGTAAGAGTTGATGAACAAAGAAACTTTCAATGCATTAAGAGACATGAGCTTTCAAATTAGATGGCTTAAGTTCAAACATGAGTTAGAAAGGAGGAAATTGGGTTGATTTGCAACAATGAATTTTTTTAATTTAGTATTTGTATTTATTTTTGCAATTATTATAATTCAATTTTACTTTTTTTTTTTACATTAAATTTGTTTGTGTGGAAATAATTAGACTAATTTCAATTAAAACTTAAAATTGAATTAATGATTAGTTTAAATTAAATTTAAAAACAAAAATAATTAAAACTTAATTTAAATTACATTAAAAATAAAACTAATTACTATTAAATTGTTTAATTTGTTTCAAATAAATACTTTTTTGGTAATTTGTACACAAAATATCTTCTCTTACCATGATTTTTGGACTATCTAAACAGATAACACTTTTGAGACAAAATAACTTGAGATCTTTCTAACTATTGTTTTTGCCTCACCGCCAAACCAAAAGCACCTAAAATGAAGCATATTGTATAAGAAAACATTTTAGGACAGCCAAAATCTTATGATCGCTAACCCTTGATTTCATTTGAAGAAAACATTTTAGGGTAGTCAAAATTTTACCTTGTATTATACATATAATTTTGAAAAATGTGTAAGTCCCACCCGCCTATTTCTGAGTTTTTTTATTTGATTAACCGGACTGAATAACTGATTAACAAAATAAATAAAAGTATTTATAATCACAAAAAAGTATAATTAACCAATCCTATTCATAAGAGAATAATCTGTCTACTGTTACCCGACATCTAGGGAACTTTTATTACAATAACTAAAAATTCTACCCATATGACTTGGAATCTTACTAATATCAGTATTGTCATTGTCATTATGGTTAAAGTCGTTCTCATCACCAATTATACCAATATTAATTTGAATCTTCTTACTAAAAACAGTATGCCATTGTCGTTATAATCATAGTCATAGTCAAAATCATCGTCTTCAACCCCGTCAGTCATATTTAGTGAATATATGTAATATATTATCTTTACATTAAAAAAAAATACATTATACTTATATCAATTTTGATATAGTATTTAGTCACATTTAAGATATATAAAATTTAAAATAAAATAACTATTTATATTAATAGTGATAGTTAACTACTATTTAATTAGTAACTCAAAGATGGTGGTTGATCCAACATAAATTTCTTGTAATTTGATTTTGTTTTACTTTTTCACATTTTTTATAGAAACACTGCAAAAATCCAAAAAGATATAAAGGCAGCCTATTTTATTAATTAGCTATCTCGATCAGTAGCCTATTCTTTGACTGACCAATTCTTAGGCTACATATCAATTCAACAGCAACAAGATGATGAACAAAAGTGACAATGTATTATGTAGATGACAAGCACAAAAGATGGTGACGCAAATCCATGTTAACGTGTCTACACCTAATTTAATTAAGTCATTATATCACGTGCAAAAAATTTTAAACTATGTTTTGATTGGTGTTTCGAATTATAAAATTATAAAATTAATTTTTACATATATAATAATTAATAATAAGATATACTAACTCTCTCTCTAATATATTGGACAATAAAAAAAAATACACTTAATATTTTCTAATATATATTATCGAATTATATATTATTTTTTAATACTTGACCTGATTGGGAAAATTATTAATTACTTGGTCAGCAAATCATATTAATTATTGAAGGCATTTTAGTCAATTTACAATCATTTCCTTGCATTACATATATATAAATAATCCAAACCACATCATTGCAGCCACCTACAAGTGAAATAAGTTTTGAAGGGTCATATTTATATATAAAAAATTAAAAAATTAACATCTAGTGAATATATTTAATACGATTATCTTTTCACTCAAATACAGAAATCTACAATTATGTCGGTTTTAATATACCGTTTACTCACATTTAAGATACTATAAAATTTAAAATAAAATAACTATTTTTATCAATAGCTATATTTAACTATTATTAATAAGTAACCCAAATATTCTGTTTATGTGTTGATTAATTCAACATAAACTTCTTGTGATTTGATTTCGTTTTACTTTCCAACATTTTTATAGAAATTCTGCAAACAAACAAAAACTAGCCAGGCACTAATTTCCACTCAAAAAAGTTGGTTCCCCAGCCCACAGCTACATCCAAAGTAAAGTTTGACACTTTTCCTTCTCTGTTATAAGTATATGCATCAAGTGAATCTCCCAATCATCCATTTGAAGCATATTTTGTTTTTGTTTTCTGAATTTTTTTATAGACTTTACTATAAAATTAATCCATCAAATTGTATTGTGAATGGGATGACCTCGCAATAATTATCTATTCTAAAATTCAAACATGTGCTCTCACATTAAGAATATAGTTCGTTTACTACTATACTTAATTCTTGTTAATAAAACGTATTTTAATTAATACTGTGGATATCATATTTTAATGAAAATGTCTTGTATAGGGTATTTTATTGTTTCTATAAAGGAAAAAACACATTAACTTTACGTCTAAGAGAAATTATAAGATTTGACATGTAATATAAAAAAAAAATTGATACGATTATCTTTTAATTCAAAAAAAAAAAATCTATATTTATATCAATTTTAACCCATTATTTAGTTGCATTTAAGTAATATAAGAGTTCAAATAAATATCTATTTATATTAATATTGATAATTAACTACTATTTAAATATTAATCTAAATATTCTATGTGATCTACCAAACATAAATTTTTTGTTCGCCAAATCATTGCAATTCTTGATCAATATTTTTGTAGAAATTGCGTTTACTTTTCAAACATTATTATAGAAATGAAGAAATGAAGAAATTGTTGACAAGTGTCTATTAGTTAGCTATCTCGATTGGTAACCAATTATTTGACTGACCAATTCTTAGGCTGACATATTAATTCAACAGCAACAAGATGATGACCAAAAGTCACAATGTATTATGTAGATGACAAGCACAAAAGATAGTGACTCAAATCCATGTTACCGTGTTTCTTTCGTTAACACCTAATTTAACAAAGTCATTAGATCACCACTGTGCAAAAAGTTTTAAACTGCATTTCCATTGTTGTTTCGAGTTATAAAATTATCTAATTAACTTTTATATATATAATAATTAATAATAAAATTTATTAATTCTCTCTTATAATATATTTAACAATAGAGAAAAAAATACTTAATATTATTTAATATATATTATCAAATTATATATTATTTTTTAATAATTGACCTGATTGGAAAAATTATTAATTATTTGCTCAGCAAATCATATTAATTATTGAAGGCATTTTAGACAATTTACAATCATCAGTTCCTTGCATTATATATATATATATATATATAATCCAAACCACATCATTGCAGCCACCCACAAGTCACCCTTGCTCTCTCTGTTATCAAACCATAATATTATGTCTATCTCAGCCATGTTTTCTGTGAGTTCCGCTTCTGCTACTGCTTCAGGTTTCATTTCTTTATTTTCTTCTCTCTC
This sequence comes from Quillaja saponaria, assembly GCA_029379385.1. NCBI lineage: Eukaryota > Viridiplantae > Streptophyta > Magnoliopsida > Fabales > Quillajaceae > Quillaja > Quillaja saponaria. Next base: position 7,508,143 of record CM055605.1, on the reverse strand, counting down.
TTTCTTTTTCTTTTTTGCCTGACAAGCTTTAAAATTTATACAATATTATTGACTATATATTATTAGATTATACATTTGTTTATTAAGAATATAAATATTCTATCTATGCTAAAAAATATAAAATCATTCATGTCTATTTATGTCATTAAGCAAAACATATGAAACAAGAGAATATTTAAGTTTTTTTTTTAATTTATTATTATTATTGTTTTTTCTCAGGAGCTTCTCCAATGTTGGCTGTTGGACTAAATGTGGAGAAGCAAATTAACCGTAAAACTTTGGTAAGAAATTTTACATTTCTACTTTTTTTTTTTTTAACTTAGTAGCAATAGGAGATAAATTTCATTGAAAATTACTACGTCAATTTGATTTATAACTAGTTGGAACTTGAAGGGACTTAATCCTCGTATCGGTCTCACTTGTATATAAGATAATATCATAAAGAAATAATGGTTTTATTAAATGCAGAGCTTTGAAGCGACCAAAGAGAGAATTAAGAGGATGTTTGACAAAGTTGAACTCTCAGTTTCCTCATATGATACAACATGGGTGGCTATGATACCTTCACCAATTTCTCCAAACTCCCCTCTCTTCACCCAATGTGTTAATTAGTTGTTGGATAATCAACACTTTGATGGCTCATGGGGTCTTACTAAAGGCCAACCATTGTTAATGAAGGATTCTCTGTTATCTACCTTAGCATGTATCCTTGCACTAAAGCAATGGGGTGTTGGTGAAAAACAGATGAATATAGGTATTAATAAAGCTTCTCTTGCTAAATCCCTTTGAACTTTCAAATAAGTTAATCAGTTTTGCATTCTATTATTGCAGGTCTTCAATTCATTGAGTCAAATTTTGCTTTAACTTGTGATGAGAAGCAACATTCTCCTATTGGATTTGATATAATATTTCCTTCTTTGATTGAGCAAGCACATAATTTGGATTTGAATATCTCCCTTGGAGCAACAAATATAAAAGAATTGAGACAAAAGGGAATTGGAGCTCCAAAGGTATTTCTCAAAAAGAAATTAAACATAATAAATAAAATTAGAGGTACAAGTGGGTTGTATATATATAGTTCTACTAGTTTTTGTGGCTGCGCATGAATTGTGTTTATGATATACCTATATATATTTATCAACAATAGAGATACATATTAAGAAATTATAGTCAATAAAAGATAAGGTTCCATGTTAATGATAATAAACAAATAGATAAATCCATTAAAAATTTTAATTCATCGTATAAACTCATAGGGTATTTAAGAAAATGAAATTTCTTCTACTAAACTATTTTTATTAAACAAATAGAAAAATTTAACAAATTTTTTTTAATTCATAAATATATATACACACACATATATATATTAATTTCTAAGATGGAAGAAGAATTAAAAGTTAAAACAATATATGAAAATCATGAAAACTATATTCTTAATATTTTTTTTAATTCAAAGTATTTAAAAAAAAATTTATTCATAAATTTGAGAAAAAAAATAAGTATTATAATTCTTAGAAACTTATTAAACCAAAAAAAAAATAAAAAAATAGAAAATACTATCTTAACTACTATTGGCATATAATTATTGAAAAATTATAAAAAAATTATTAATTAAAAGTTTAAAAAATAATATTATAATCATGAAAACTATACTCATAATATTTCTTTTAATTCATAATAAATTTGAGAAGAACTTAACAAAAAATGATTATTAGAAAGTTATTAAACAAAAAAAATTGAGAAAGTCAATGTTAATTACTATTGACATATAATTATAGATTTGTTAAGAATAAAAAGAATTAGTAAAAAAGAAATTAGTCTAAACCAATTACAATCCTATTGATATTAAAATGGAGAAGAATTAAGAAAAAAAAATTATTTGTAACAAAATAATAATTAAAGATAACTTTGTAATTAAAAAACTTATAAAAATATTTAAGAAAATAAAAAAGATTCTTTTTTTATGTCACATTTATATATAGTATAAATCTAGATACATGGACCCTCTCTCTTATGGGCCCCACATGGGGTCGAAAGAGATTATGTACGTGCACTTCCTGGTGTGTGGTTTAGAGTTTACATGTTATCTGTATTGAGCAATTTGTTCCGAGTATGGAAGCTCTTCTCACATAGAATGAATCTCATGTTAAACTCTACTCATACCTTATGATCAAATAGAGTTTCGATACATATGTGTCTATATATATATGTATATATATATAAATTTATTGCCGTTGAGAGTCTAATTAAGGGATGAGATATTGAGATGTTATAATCCACATGCTACATGAAAACTGACCTATTTCTGCACCATTTTGTCTCTAAGTCAGAGGCTATGCAAGCAATTCAGAAGGATAGAGAGCTTATCTAGCATATATTTCAGAAGGATTGGGGAAGTCACAAGACTGGCAAACAATTATCAAGTATCAAAGAAAGAATGGATCTTTGTTTAATTCACCAGCAACAACAGAAGTTGCTTTTACTCACCTTCAGAACTCTTGCTGTCTTAGTTATCTCCAATCACTGCTAGAAATGTTTGGAAACGCAGGTTTGTCTTTCCCACAAGTCTTCAGATTTTGTAATTTAATTTTGTTCTTATAGACATTGTCAGGATATATAAATTGTTAAATATCCCCTCCATTCAAAGCATTTGAACTTTTAGATGAGATGATAATTTTTCATAATATATTAGCAGGAGATTTTAAATTAAAATCCCGCTTCTGTTAATTTATCATGGTATCCCTTCACTATAAGCTCGAGTTTTTAGATGAGATAATAATTTAATTGTTATACGGTTAGTTATATTCCTTTTCTCCTGCACTTATTAACTGTTATTTTTCTAATGTTTCCAGTTCCAACAGTTTATTCTCTAGATATATATGCTCGTCTCTGTAGGGTGGAAACTCTCGAAAGGTTGGGTATTAGTCGTCATTTCAGAGAGGAAATTAAAGCAGTATTGGATGAAACATACAGGTAAAGCTCAAGCATCATATGCATATAACAGTTAAAGCTTATCTTAGTAGGTGAAGAATATTTAGGGAGGAATTGTTTCTTCATTATATGAAAACTCAAGTATAGTTCCCCTGTCATTAAATTTTAGCACCACTAAGCACTTGAAGCTTGTATAGAAAGCAAAGAACATTTGTGTTTTCAAACAGTACGCAGCAGTTATGTGAGTTAAGATCGGGAGGAAGACCTGTTTCAAGACTCCACCACCTGTGCTCTGGCATTTCGGTTACTGCGCGTCAATGGATATAATATTTCTTTAGGTATTGTGCACATTCTTAGATGCATATTGCCTACAGAAGGCTCTAAACTCAAATGTACTTTTAAATCATAATTTACCCTGTTTTTTGCAGATCCTTTAAGTCGATATTCAGAAGATAAATTCTCCAATTCCCTTGGAGGTTATTTGAAGGATGTTGGTGCTGCATTAGAATTATATAAGGCTTCTGAAATCATTATAGATCCAAATGAATCAGTTTTGTTGAAATTAAACTCCTGGACAAGACAAATCTTAGAGCAATAATTGTCTTCTTTCTCATTATATGGCCATACACTCTATAAAAACATTGAGCATGAGGTTACTTCTAACTTCTCTATGATCTAAGAAAATTTCTTCAAGATTATAAGAGGTAAAGGATATTCTAAAAACTTAAACCTTTCGGCATTTCAGGTAAAGACTGTTTTCGCGTTTCCTTATCATGCAAAGTTGGATCGTTTATCGGAAAGAAGAGCAATTGAACAGTACAAACCAGATAATGTAAGGATTCTAAAAACTTCATATAGGTATGATGCTTCTGGTGTAGTTTGAAGAATCCAATCACGCTTCGTATTCTACTTTAAAGTTTGTTTCTTCCTGTTTCAGTTGTTTGAATCTTGCAAACAAAGAGTTCCTAAAGCTGGCAGTAGAAGACTTCAACATCTGCCAGTCAATATATATTGAAGAATACAAACAATTTGAAAGGTGCAAACGTTTATATTTTGATTAATATATGTGATGTTTTCCCTCCACTCACCCAACATACATAACCAGGTGGACTGTGGAGCGAAGATTAGACAAAGTGAAGCTGGCAAGCAGGACAACACCATATTGTTATTTCTCTGCTGCAGTAGCAGTTCCAGAACCTGAACTTTCTGATGCCCGTATATCGTGGGCTAAAAATGCACTGCTCACAACAGTTGCTGATGATTTTTATGATTGGTGGGGGTCTGAGGAAGAAATGATAAACCTTATACAGTTGGTTGAAAAGTATGTATGATACTTATCATTTTTCATTGAAATCTACTAATTTTCCTGTTCAAAATGTTAACAATCTGTAAAATGGTGTCACAGGTGGAAGATAGATGCAAACATTGATTGTTGTTCTGAGTCAGTTGAGATTATATTTTCAGCAATTCGTGATACAATTTCTGAGATTGTAGAAGAGGCATTTAAGCGTCAAGGACATAATGTAAAAAGCGACGTGACTGACATTGTGAGACAAGTCTATAGATCTTAATTTGCTTAGTTTTGAAAGTCTCAAATTTTAATCACGGGGTATCTTCTCAGTTGTATATGCCATTTTTGTTATAGACATGTAATTAATTTGTTATTATGTTAATTTGCTTGCAGTGGTTGGATACAATCCGGACTATGTGTAAGGAAGCAGAGTGGTCAAGAACCAAGTATGTTCCAACAATGGATGAATATAGGAAAAATGGATATTTATCATTTGCGTTAGGACCAATTGTCCTTCCTCCATTCTTCCTTGTAGGACCTAAGCTTCCTAAGAACATTTTTCAAGTTCCTCAAGTCAATTATATGTTTGAGCTCATGAATGCATGTGGGCGTCTTCTCAACGATATCCGTGGTTTTAAGGTTAAGTTCTTAAACAAAGTCTCCTGAATAAGTTTTATCTCTTATGTGCTTTATTAATTTTGCTTGACTTTGATGCAGAGGGAAGCTGAACAAGGAAAACTGAATGCGGTGAAGTTACGTGTTCTTCAAGGAGGTGGAGATATTACTGAAGAAGAGACCATTAAGGAGATTGAAAAATTTATTGATGATAAAACAAGAGAACTATTGAGATTGGTTTTGCAGGAAAAGGACAGCAAAATCCCAAGAGTTTGCAGGGAATTGTTTTGGAGAATGACAAAAGTTGTACACCTTTTCTACCTAAAAGATGATGGATATACTTCAGTTGGGTTGGTTGATACTGCAACTGCATTATTTCGAGAACCTATTGTTCTTAAAGAGTTGTTGGTAGAAGCTGACAAAAATTAACCCATGGTGTGTCGAACATTTGAAAGATATAAAGATATGCCATATTCCCATTTACTAGGAAGAAATGGTTTGTGGATAATTCTTGTTTACTTCATGTGTAATTAGTTAAAACCTCATTGATATTTTGGGCCTTGTCTATTGTAATAAAATATGAATTATAAGATTTTTTTTTACTAAAAAAAAGTTTCTAATATTACAAAATGACAATTAAAAGTCTAAAATAAGAAAGATTTTTAAAATTAATTAAAAGTATAACATCAGTTGGGACATGTATTCAAGTTGTAAAACTTTCTACATACTAACCAGAATGAAAAAACTAAAATTTATATTAATTTAAAACAAATTTTAACCAGGTTGTTGGATTTCAATCGAAACGATCACATGATATTGCGTTGGCAAGTTTTTTTCTTTTTTTGTTTCTTCTCATCTCTAGTTGTTAGATTTTAAAATATCTCTCCAACTATTGATTTCGTTAAGTTGTTAGATTTTAAAATATCTCTCCAACTATTGATTTTGTTAAAAACTAGAGAATAAATTATTCATTGTAGCGTCATACAAAAAAAATAAAAATAAATAAAAATAAAAAAAAAAGAAAAAGAAAAATGATTAGAATTGGTAAAACACTAGTCCAGACAAAGTAAAAAACAATAACTAAGACTACATTTGAATTAATTGAATTAGAATTGAAATAAAACCAATTTTAATTCTACTAAAATGAAAATTGATTAGAATTACAATATATACTAGTTTAGATCAAATAAAAATTATAATCAGAATTGTGCTTCAAGTGCTTAGTGACTTTGTCATCGTCTCTATCAACTTCTAACAGTGGTTCATTATCTTCATTCAGTTTTGACGATGCTTATTGCTTTCTTCGGTGGGTTCTGACAATAATTGTCGTTGACTTTGTCTGTCTCAATGATGATTGAAGGTGATTGTCGTTATCTTCAGCGAGCTCCAACTGTGGTTGGTATCATATTCGATGGGTCAATGATGACAGTGGTGGCGATCGACGACGGTTGGACAAAATTGCCAATGGGTAAGAGCCGATGGCATGTGGATGATGTTGCCAATGGGTAAGGAATGGCAGTGGGTGGTAGAAGTTATCTACGATGGTAGCCAATGTAGAAGTTTTTCTATTTGACGAATATTTGAGAATAGAATTAGAATTTTTAACTCAATTTTTAGGAATTAATCAGAAACAACTACAAAATAATATCTTCAATTATTATAGGTAACACTAAAATTTATAATTCTTGAGCATGCGTTATTCTTAACAATTACTTATTTATGATGACATATCATGTTATAAAATTAGCCATTACAACCGATAACCTTCACCACTCACAGCCATCCTTTACCCACCGGTAATTTCGTCCATCCGCCGTCGGCCACTGCCACCAGTCACCATAATCATCATCACCGACTCGTTGAATATGATATCCTAAGAATTAGGATGTGCTGCGACCCAATTTTTCTCCTCCCTTTTTACCCTTTGTCTTTTCCAATAATTCCCATAAATTCCTCCTTTTTATTTTACCAATTTACCATCCCCTTTCCCCTTTATACCAAGTGTGCACCCTCTCCCCTTTTTTAAAAAATTGATTGTTGATGGATTTTTTTTTTTACTTTTTCCTAACTCCATAAATACTTAACTCCCTTTTTCCATTTTTCACACCATTTAAACAAAATTCATTTAAATTTCTTTTTTCCCAAATTTTAAAGTTTTTGATTTATTGTATAAAATGACGAACAATGCTAGAATGATGTGGAGACTGGAAGAGGTCAAAATTTTAGTCGACTGGTGTATCAAGAAAAGAAACAAAAACAAGAACAACCTCAAGTACTCAAATATTTGAGCTTACTGGGCATACCTTACAATACTGTCATTTCAAAAATGAAACCTATTTCGGAAGCAGACTGACATTGGATAGGATCCAGTCAAAAAAATGTGGACAGAGACCGTCCGGTCAGGCTTATGTGGAATAGCAATCATTCATTCCAATACGACACCGTCTGGTCAGGCTGCCATGATCCGATCAGCTAAATCCCGCCACGTACCAATTCTTTCCAATCCTATTTTCAGTTCACCCTCTGGGAGGATTGCATCCATTGATGATTTTGGCAATTCGCAGTGTATCTTAGTTACAGAGTCCGGTTCTGCGAAATCAAAGCTTTTGGGTTATGTGTCGAAGTCAGACTGGATGAAATTGAGCGATAAGGAGGTCAAGATTTATGATTATATGGTGAATTCGTCAGTTTCTGCGCCATGGAGTTCTAATTTGAGCGAGATTGATGCATTTTTGGAAGGAAAGTCGAGGGATTTTGTGCCATTGGTGAGGGATGATGAGGTGGTGGATGTGGTGACAAAGGAGGAAGTAGAGAGGATTAAAGGGTATCCCAAATTGGTGGCGGGTTCCATTGGGGCTGCTGGAGAATGGTTGGTTGGTGCGGCGATTGGGACGAGGGAACAGGACAGGGAGAGGTTGGAGCATTTGGTGAAGGCTGGGGCGAATGTGGTGGTTTTGGATAGTTCTCAAGGGAACTCTATTTATCAGATTGAAATGATCAAGTACGTGAAGAAGATGTATCCAGAGTTGGATGTGATTGGTGGGAATGTGGTTACCGTGAACCAGGCTGCAAATTTGATTCAAGCTGGCGTGGATGGTTTGCGGGTCTGGATCTATATGTACCACCCAAGAAGTTTGTGCAGTTGGGCGAGGCCAGGTATGATTCTCTCAGGCTCTTCGTGGAAATGTATTTTCTGTTAGTAATATTTATAGCATAATGTTGACCTTTCATATGTTCTGAAAGGTAGAATTTTTTTGAAATAAGATTATATTGTGCATCATATCTTCAGAACCTTTAATCAAATGAGTGAACTTGAGTGGTATCTTTTTTCAATTAACAACCCTTCATTAGCATCTTATAAGTGTTTGACAACTTAACCATAAACTAAATTGTATTCTTGAATTCTATACTTTCAGGCAACTGCTGTTTACAAGGTTTCTTCTATTGCTTCAAAGAGCGGAGTGCCTGTCATTGCTGATGGTGGAATTTCATATTCTGGACGCATTGTCAAGGCTCTGGTGCTTGGTGCATGATGATGGGTAGCTTTTTAGCTGGGAGCACTGAGGCTCCTGGGGCTTATTCATATCTGGTAAGGTTCTAGTACTCCGAACAGATCATATATTTCTCATGATAGTAGATGAAATCAACAATTCGTGTACCATATGTGAATTTTGTTTGGTCAGATACGATATAATTCTGTACAGCCAAATTTCTAATGTTCCATCTGGTATTTATTTATTTTTATCAACTGCAATATCTTTTATCTAGAGCTTAAATATTTTCTTTCAATTGCACTCTTTCCTTAAAACTTCTGTTTGGATTCGGTATTATCTGGCAATTTGTTGTCAAAGGAGTTGATAGTGACATGTGTTGTAGATAGTTTTGCATTAAGTTTGTAATGCAATAACAAAGATTTATGATGCATATTCAGACACAGACCACACAATCAAAGCACTAGAACTGCTTAAGGAGATTTGAATCAACTGTCTGTTAAATGTATGCACTTTTTTTTAATCTTTTTGTAAGATACATTACTTTTTCATTGAGACTTAAAAGTTAAAATTTCTTAAACTTCTGTTGTTTCATCAAATCTTTATTCTCTTTTACTTTGACGAATTTACTGCCATTGTTATATTAGAATGGTCAAAGGATCAATAAGTATCGAGGAATGGGCTCTATAGAAGCAATGACTAAAGGGAGCGACGCAAGATACTTGGGTGATACAGCTAAACTTAAAATTGCTCAGGGTGTTGTTGGGGCAGTTGCAGATAAAGGTTCTGTTTTGAAGTTCATACCATACACAATGCAAGCGGTTAAGCAAGGTTTCCAAGATCTTGGTGCTTCTTCTCTGCAGTCTGCTCATGATCTTCTAAGGTCCGGAGAGTTAAGGCTCGAGGTATGAGCTACAAGCCTGCTTTTCTATTGCTAACTTCTTCTGCATCTCTACACCAGTTTTGTACTGCTCATTCTTCTGTTAAAGCCAACATATCATTATTCCTTGTCAGTTTAAACGAACATTATCTATAAACAGGGGAAGAAACTTTTGTCTGAAATACTTGTTTCTCATTTGACTATTCTTTTATGTAATTTTAATTTTATGAGCTTATATACGAATGACTTGGTATTAGAGATTAGATGAAAACAAAAGCTGTAATAATGTTATGCCGGATTTTCTTCTGAATTCATTATATTGATTGGGTTGAGATGCCAATCCTGTTTGAGATTTTTTTTCCTGTTTATCTAATTTTATTATCATAGGAAGGACATTTTGCAACATCTCTTTTTGTTAGGTGTTTTCAGATTTTCTGTTGGTTTACCTTTGTCCTTTAACTTGGTTTGGTCTCCACAGGTCTGGACTGGAGCAGCACAGGTCGAAGGTGCAGTTCATGGGCTGGTTTCCTATGAAAAGAAATCCTTTTGAGACATGACAAATCAGTGTCATTAACACTGTAGCGTGAGGCAACTTACACTAATGGGGCACACCTGCAACCACAGAGTCCAAGACGTATTTGGTGTTTGTTGGGATATATTGTAGGGGGAGTTTTAGTTCTAGGTTATATTTACTCTTTTAAGATTGCAGTGTACCACAGTTTTCTTCTAAATAAATCAAGTTATAACTGGATTTTATTCACATGATCTGTGTCCTGAGGTCAAGATAACTAACATCATCTGTAGTCGGCATGTTTAAAATCAACTAAAAATTGCTTCCAAATGTGTTTTTTAAAGGGGCCGTTTGGTTGGGCCATGGCAGCGGGGCAGAAGGGCCCTGGGTTGGTTGGGACGTGCTGCGGCCCAATTTTGTCTCCGTCCTTTTTACCCTTCGTCTTTTCCAATAAGTCCCATCGTGTCAATGCCTCCTTTTTACTAATTTACTATACCCTTTTCCCCTTTGTACCCAGCGTTTTGGTTTTTTACTTTTCCTTCAGTCTATAAATACTAACTCCTTTCTCCATTTTTCACACCAATCTCAAATTCAATCAAAATTCATATAAATTTTCTTTCTCCCAAAATTTGAAGTTTTTGATTTTATTGTGTAAAATGACGAACAATGCAAGAATGATGTGGAGACTGGAAGAGGTCAAAATTTTTCGTCAATTGGTGTATTGAGGAAAGAAAAAAACAATAGCAACCTCAAGTATTCAAATTTATAGGTTAGGCAAGTATCGGTGCCCGATTTGTTGAACATAATAAACATATCTATTGATATTTGATTGGATCCAATTATAAAAATGTGGATAGGGACGGACAAGTGATGAGAGCAACAAGGAAAGATAAATTTATTGAATTTTCTTCGATTTTGTGTTGTAAAACATAAATTAATTGTATCTAATACATTTTTTTGAATATTGCGACATGACAAGGAAGTTTAGAGATTCATGAATAAGAGTTTCAAATTGGTTGACAAGCTGGACTTTCTCTTCGATGGCCATTATGCTTCGGGATCAGAAGCATATACTTCATATTCGGGAGTTTTGCCATTGGTTAATGACGATGACGATGATGAAGAACATGGGTACACACTAACTCCACCCCTTATGAAGGATTCAGTTCTAACCTCGAAAAAGAATATGAAGAATCTCATAAACTTGAAGATTTCAATATGTATGCCACTACTTAGGTTAAGGATAGTTTCCCACCCCAAGGACCCATTAGTCTCCATCACTATCACCATTTGTAGCTAGTGCTAGTAGGGCTAGTATCCTAGCTAGGAGGAGAAGGAAGGGCAAGAGCAAAGGCATAGCTGTGGGCGTCATGGAAAATTCAATAGATGAGTTGTTGGAGGTGGCTAAGCCAAGTTTTGTCCGATCTTGTCTCTCATCCTCCTTGAGCCAAACCTCTACCCCTGAGAGAACAACCCCTTCTATTGGCTGTGCCTTGGGAACAACAAGAGAGTTTCCCGGATTCTATGAGTTGGTCGAAATTGTTGAGCTCATGTAAGAGCCTGTGAATAAAGAAACTTTCAATGCACTAACAAACACGAGCTTTCAAATTAGCTGGCTTCAATTCAAACTTGAGTTAGAAAGAAGGAAATGGGGTTAATTTGCAACAATCTATTTTTTTTTAATTCGTATTTGTATTTGTTTTTGCTTTTATTGTAATTCGATTTTACTTTTTATTTTATTTTATAAATTTGTTTGTGTGGAAATAATTAGTCTAATTTCAATTAAACCTTAAAATTGAATTAAAACTTACTTTAAATTAAGTAAAAAATCAAACAAATTAAAACTTACTTTAAATTAAATTAAAAATCAAAACTAATTAATTTACAATTATTTAATTTGTTTCACATAAATATTTTTTTGATAATTTCTACACAAAATATCTTTTTTGATTATAATTTTTGAATTATTACTTTTACAAAGTGGACTATAATACCGCCAAGTCAAACGCACCCAAAATAGAGCATATTGTATAGAAAAACACTTTAGGGCATTCAAAATTTTATGGTTCCCAACCATTGATTTCATTTAGAGAAGACAAAAGGGCAGTCAAAATTTTACTATGTTATAATTTTGAAAACTGTGCCAGTCCCGCTGCCTATCTACTGTTCATATGAGAACAATCTGTCTACTGTTACCCATCCTCTAGGGACCTTTTATTCCAATCATTCAAAATTCAACCCGCATGGCTTGGATTGTCATCATAGTCAAAGTTGTTCTCATCGCCAATTATTGGTCCAATTATACCAATATAAATAATTTGAATCCCCGTACAAAAAGCAATATTGTCATTATCAAAGTCGTCGTCATCAACGTAAATCATGAAAATTGTCATCCTAAAAAACTCATTTAATTTACTTTTAAAGACAGTCTATAGAAATTGTCATCAGAGTACATTTTTTTTATAGAAATTCAGCGAAAATTCAAAAAGATATAAAGACAGTCTATTTTACTAAAATCATTAACAAGTCTATTTAATAAAAAAGCCAGGATATATAATTAAATTTTTTTTTTTCCTAGAAAGTGAAATTTCTCAGATAATTGCATTCTATATTATTAAAATCTAAGATTTCACATATTTTGTTTACAGGCATTTTTTTTTTTTTGGTTAAAATTTGAAAAGGAAAAACAAACAAACAAACAAAACTAGCTAGGCACTAATTTCCACTCAAAAGAGTAGGTCCCCCAGGCCCAGCTACATCCAAAGTAAAGTTTGACTCTTTTCCTTCTCTGTTATAAGTATATGCGTCAAGTGAACCTCCGAATCATTCTTTAGAAACATATTTTGTTTGTATTTTCAGTATTGTTTTATAGCAAATTTTTTAAATTTGAATATAATGGAAATAACTCTCTTAATAATTAATTATTTTAAAATTTAAATTTAAATTTTTATATTAAAAATACAACTCACTTACAACTATATTAACTCTTATTAATAAAATATATTTTAATTAAAATTATAGATATTATATTTTAATTAAAACGAGTTGTATAAGATATTTTGTTGTTTCTATAAAAAAAAAACACAATAACTGTACGTACAATGAAAATTGTATAAGATATTCAAAAATATTTGATATGATTATCTTCTAAGTCAAAAAAATCTGTATTTAGATCAATTTTTAAATAATAATTATAAGATTTGACATGCAATATATATGAAAAAAATTCAAAAATATTTGATAAGATTATCTTCTAAGTCAAAAAAATCTGTATTTAGATCAATTTTAAAATAATAATTATAAGATTTGACATGCAATATATATGAAAAAAATTCAAAAATATTTGATAAGATTATCTTCTAAGTCAAAAAAATCTGTATTTAGATCAATTTTAAAATAATAATTATAAGATTTGACATAAGATATATATGAAAAAAATCAAAAATATTTGATATGATTATCTTCTAAGTCAAAAAAATCCGTATTTAGATCAATTTTTAAATAATAATTATAAGATTTGACATGCAATATATATGAAAAAAAATTCAAAAATATTTGATATGATTATCTTCTAAGTCAAAAAAAATATGTATTTAGATCAATTTTAAAATAATAATTATAAGATTTGACATAAAATCATTGAATTGTTATGTACGTCTGAATTGATCCAACATAAATTTCTTGAGATTTGATTTCCTTTAATTTTTCAACATTTTTTTTTATATAAATTCAGCAAAAATTCAAAAAGATATAAAGACAGTCTATTTTATTAAAATCATTGACAAGTCTATTTAATAAAAAAGCCAGGATATGTAATTAATTTTTTTGTTTTTTTCTACCAAGCGAAATTTCTCAGATAATCGCATTCTATTTTATTAAAATCTAAAATTTCACATATTTGGTTTACAAGCTTTTTTTTTGATAAAATTTGAAAAGGAAAAACAAACAAACAAAACTAGGTAGGCACTAATTTCCACTCAAGAGCAGGTCGCCCAGGCCCCAGCTACATCCAAAGTAAAGTTTGACACTTTTCCTTCTCTGTTATAAGTATATGCATAAAGTGAACCTCCGAATCATCCTTTCGAAACATATTTTGTTTTTATTTTCAGAATTGTTTTATAGATTATAAAATTTTTTAAATTTTATTAATTGAAATAATCCTCTTACTAATTATTTATTCTAAAATTTAAATTTGTATTTTTATATTAAGAATACAGCTCGTTTATTACTATACTCAACCTTTATTAATAAAATATATTTTAATTAAAATTGTGTATATCATATTTTAATAGAAACGTGTTGTATAAGATATTTTATTATTTCTATGAAGGAAAAAACACAATAACTTTACTTAGAAAAATTATAACATGCAATATATATGGAAATTTTTTTAAATATTTGATATGATTATGTTTTAATTCACAAAAAATCTGTAAGTAGATCAATTTTAAAATATTATTTAGTTATATTATTTCAATATGAGACTTAAAATAAAAAATTATTTATATTAATAGTGATAGTTAACTAATATTTGATTAGTAATCTAAATATTGTATGTGATCGACCAAACATAAATTTTTTGTTCCACAAACCATTTCAAACATTATTATAGAAATTCAGATATGAAGAAATTGATGACAAGTGTCTATTAATTAACTAATTCTTTGACTGTATTGTTCCACAAATTGATATCAACTCAACAGCAACAAGAATATGACCAAAAGTCACAATGTATTATGCAGATGACTATTCATTAGATCACCGTGCAAATAGTTTTAAATTTTCATTTCGATTTGGTGCTTCAAACTATAAAATTATATAATTAATTTATATATATAAAATAATTAATAATAAGATATACTAATTTTCTCTTATTATAATATATGTGACAATAATTAAAAAAAAATAATACACTTAATATTTTTGCAATAATATTATATATATATATATATATATATATATATGTATATATATTATTTTTTAATACTTGACTTGATTGGGAAAACTACTAATTATTTGGTCAGAAAATCATGTTAATTATTGAAGGCATTTTAGTCATTTTACAATCAGTTCCTTGCATTATATATATAAAATCCAAACCACATCATTGCAGCCACCCACAAGTCACCCTTGCTCTCTCTGTTATCAAACCATAATATTATGTCTATCTCAGCCATGTTTTCTCTGAGTTCCACTTCTTCCACTTCTTCCACTGCTTCAGGTTTCATTTCTTTATTTGCCTCTCTCTCTTTCTTTTCCTTTTTTGCAAGACAAGCTTTAAAATTTTATGGAAAATTATTGACTAAATATTATTAGATTATACATTTTTTTTATTAAAATATAAATATTCTATCTATGCTAAAAAAATATAAAATCATTCATGTCTATTTATGTCATTAAGCAGAACATATGAAACAAGAGAATATTTTTAAGGTTTTTTTTTTTTTTTTTGGGTGTGTTATACTTCCTCATATCTCTAATGTGATTATCCTTTCTCAGCAGCTTCTCCAATATTGGCTGTTGGACTAAATGTGGAGAAGCAAATTAACCGTAAAACTTTGGTATGAAATTTTACATTTCTAGTTCTTTTAACTAGTATAGCAATAGGAGATATATTTCACTAACAATTATTACATCGATTTGATTTCTGATTAGTTGGAATTTGAAGGGACTTAATCCTGATATCGGTCTCAATTATATATAAGATAATATTATAAAGAAATAATGAATATTTTTAAATGTAGAGCTTTGAAGCGACCAAAGAGAGAATTAAGAGATGTTTGACAAGGTTGAACTTTCAGTTTCCTCATATGATACAGCATGGGTGGCTATGATACCTTCACCAATTTCTCCAAGCTCCCCTTTCTTCCCCCAATGTGTTAATTGGTTGTTGGATAATCAACACTTTGAAGGCTCATGGGGTCTTACTCAAGGCCAGCCATTGTTAATGAAAGATTCTCTGTTATCTACCTTAGCATGTATCCTTGCACTAAAACAATGGGGTGTTGGTGAAAAACAGATGAATAGAGGTATTAATAAAGCTTCTCTTGGCTAAATCCCTTTGAACTTTCAAATAAGTTGATCAGTTTTGCATTCTATTGTTGCAGGTCTTCAATTCATTGAGTCAAATTTTGCTTTAGCTTGTGATGAGAAGCAACATTCTCCTATTGGATTTGATATAATATTTCCTTCTTTGATTGAGCAAGCACAGAATTTGGATTTGAATACCTGTCTTGGAGCAACAAATATGAAAGAATTGAGACACAAGAGGGAATTGGAGCTCCAAAGGTATGTCTCAAAAAGAAATTAAACAGAATAAATAAAATTAGAGGTAGAAGTGGGTTGTATATATATAGATCTACTAGCTTTCATGGCACACGCGTTGCGCGTGAATCGTGTTTATGATGTACCTATAAATATTTATCAACAATAGAGATACATATTAAGAAATTATAGTCAATAAAAGATAAGGCTCCATGTTAATGATAATAAACAAATAGATAAATCCATTAAAAAATTTAATTTATCGTATAAACTCATAGGGTATTGAAGAAAATAAAATTTCTTCTACTAAACCATTTTTATTAAACAAATAGAAAAATTTAACAATTTTTTTTTAATTCATAAATATATATACATACATATATATTTTAATTCTTAAGATGGAAGAAGAATTAAAAGTTAAAACAATATATGAAAATCATGAAAACTATATTCTTAATATTTTTTTAATTCAAAGTATTTAAAAAAAATTAATTCATAGATTTGAGAAAAACTAAGTATTATAATTATTAGAAACTTATTAAACCAAAAAAAAAAAAAAAAAAATATTATCTTAACTACAATTGGCATATAATTATTGAAAAATTATAAAAATTTATTAATTAAAAGTTTAAACAACAATATTATAATCATGAAAACTATACTCTTAATATTTTTTTTTTAATTCATAATAAATTTGAGAAGAACTTAAAAAAGAAAAGAAAAGATTATTAGGAAATTATTAAACAAAAAAATTGAGAAAGTCAATGTTAATTACTATTGACATATAATTATAGATTTGTTAAGAATAAAAAGAATTCGTAAAAAGAATTAGTCTAAACCAATTACAATCCTATTGATATTAAAATGGAGAGGAATTAAGAAAAAAATGAAATTATTTGTAATAAAATAACAACTAAAATAACTTTGTAATTAAAAAACTCACAAGGGTATCTAAAAAAATCAAAAAGATTTTTTTTTTAAGTCACATTTATATATATATTATAGATATAGATGTATGGACCCTCTCTCTTATAGGTCCCACATGGGGTCGAAAGAGATTATGTAGATGCACTTCCTGGTGTGTGGATTTAGAGTTTACATGTTATATGTACTGACCGATTTGTTCCGAGTATGGAAGCTCTTCTCACATAGAATGAATCTCATGTTAAACTCTTCTCACACCTTATGATCAAATAGAGTTCCAATAAATATGTTTATATATATAAATTTATTGCCGTTGAGAGTCTAATTAAGGGATGAGATATTGAGATGTTATAATCCACATGCTCCATGAAAACTGACCTATTTCTGCACCATTTTGTCTTTAACTCAGAGGCTATGCAAGCAATTCAGAAGGATGGAGAGCTTATCTAGCATATATTTCAGAAGGATTCGGGAAGTCACAAGACTGGCAAACAATTATCAAGTATCAAAGAAAGAATGGATCTTTGTTTAATTCACCAGCAACAACAGCTGTTGCTTTTACTCACCTTCAGGTAAAGACTGTTCTCGCGTTTCCTTATCATGCAAAGTTGGATCGTTTATCGGAAAGAAGAGCAATTGAACAGTACAAACAAGATAATGTAAGGATTCTAAAAACTTCATATAGGTATGATGCTTCTGGTGTAGTTTGAAGAATCCAATCACGCTTCGTATTCTACTTTAAAGTTTGTTTCTTGACTTTCTTCCTGTTTCAGTTGTTTGAATCTTGCAAACAAAGAGTTCCTAAAGCTGGCAGTAGAAGACTTCAACATCTGCCAGTCAATATATATTGAAGAATACAAACAATTTGAGAGGTGCAAACCTTTATATTTCGATTAATATATGTGATGTTTTCCCTCCACTCACCCAACATACATAACCAGGTGGACTGTGGAGCGAAGATTAGACAAAGTGAAGCTGGCAAGCAGGACAACACCATATTGTTATTTCTCTGCTGCAGTAGCAGTTCCAGAACCTGAACTTTCTGATGCCCGTATATCGTGGGCTAAAAATGCACTGCTCACAACAGTTGCTGATGATTTTTATGATTGGTGGGGGTCTGAGGAAGAAATGATAAACCTTATACAGTTGGTTGAAAAGTATGTATGATACTTATCATTTTTCATTGAAATCTACAAATTTTCCTGTTCAAAATGTTAACAATCTGTAAAATGGTATCACAGGTGGAAGACAGATGCAAACATTGATTGTTGTTCTGAGTCAGTTGAGATTATATTTTCAGCAATTCGTGATACAATTTCTGAGATTGTAGAAGAGGCATTTAAGCGTCAAGGACATAATGTAAAAAGCGACGTGACTGACATTGTGAGACAAGTCTATAGATCTTAATTTGCTTAGTTTTGAAAGTCTCAAATTTTAATCACGGGGTATCTTCTCAGTTGTATATGCCATTTTTGTTATAGACATGTAATTAATTTGTTATTATGTTAATTTGCTTGCAGTGGTTGGATACAATCCGGACTATGTGTAAGGAAGCAGAGTGGTCAAGAACCAAGTATGTTCCAACAATGGATGAATATAGGAAAAATGGATATTTATCATTTGCGTTAGGACCAATTGTCCTTCCTCCATTCTTCCTTGTAGGACCTAAGCTTCTTAAGAACATTTTTCAAGTTCCTCAAGTCAATTATATGTTTGAGCTCATGAATGCATGTGGGCGTCTTCTCAACGATATCCGTGGTTTTAAGGTTAAGTTCTTAAACAAAGTCTCCTGAATAAGTTTTATCTCTTATGTGTTTTATTAATTTTGCTTGACTTTGATGCAGAGGGAAGCTGAACAAGGAAAACTGAATGCGGTGACGTTACGTGTTCTTCAAGGAGGTGGAGATATTACTGAAGAAGAGGCCATTAAGGAGATTGAAAAATTTATTGATGATAAAACAAGAGAACTATTGAGATTGGTTTTGCAGGAAAAGGACAGCAAAATCCCAAGAGTTTGCAGGGAATTATTTTGGAGAATGACAAAAGTTGTACACCTTTTCTACCTAAAAGATGATGGATATACTTCAGTTGGGTTGGTTGATACTGCAACTGCATTATTTCGAGAACCTATTGTTCTTAAAGAGTTGTTGGTAGAAACTGACAAAAATTAACCCATGGTGTGTCGAACATTTGAAAGATATAAAGATATGCCATATTCCCATTTACTAGGAAGAAATGGTTTGAGGATAATTCTTGTTTACTTCATGTGTAATTAGGTTAAAACCTCATTGATATTTTGGGCCTTGTCTATTGTAATAAAATATGAATTATAAGAACTTTTCACTAAAAAAAAGGTTCTAATATTACAAAATGACAATTAAAAGTCTAAAATAAGATAGATTTTTAAAATTAATTTAAAAGTATAACATCATTTGGGACATGTATTCAAGTTGTAAAACTTTCTACATACTAACTAGAATGAAAAAAATAAAATTTATATTAATTTAAAACAAATTTTAACTAGGTTGTTGGATTTCAATCGAAATGATCACATGATATTGCGTTGGCAAGTTTTTTTCTTTTTTTCTTTCTTCTCATCTCTAGTTGTTAGATTTTAAAATATCTCTCCAACTATTGATTTTTTTAAGTTGTTAGATTTTAAAATATCTCTCCAACTATTGATTTTGTTAAAAACTAGAGAATAAATTATTCATTGTAGCGTCATACACAGAAAAAAAAAAAAAAAAAAAAAAAGAGAAAAATGATTAGAACTGGTAAAACACTAGTCCAGACAAAGTAAAAAACAATAACTAAGACTACATTTGAATTAATTGAATTAGAATTGAAATAAAATCAATTTTAATTCTACTAAAAATGGGAATTGATTAGAATTACAATATATACTAGTTTAGATCACATAAAAAATTATAATTAGAATTGTGCTTCAAGTACTTAGTGGCTTTGTCATCGTCTCTATCAACTTCTAATGGTGGTTCATTATCTTCATTCGGTTTTGACGATGCTTATCGCCTTCTTCGGTAGGTTCTGACAATGATTGTTGTTGTTTCGACAGATCCTAATAATGATTGTCGTTGACTTTGTCTATCTCAATGATGATTGAAGGTGATTGTCATTATCTTCAGCAAGCTCCAACTGTGGTTGGTATCATATTTGATGGGTCAATGATGACAGTGGTGGCGGTTGACGACGGTTGGACAAAATTGTCAATGGGTAAGAGCCGATGGCATGTGGATAATGTTGCCAATGGGTAAGGACTGGATGTGGATGGTAGAAGTTATCTATGATGGTAGCCAATGAAGAAGTTTTTCTATTTGACGAATATTTGAGAATAGAATTAGAATTTTCAACTTAATTTTTGGGAATTAATCAGAAACAATTAGAAAACATAATCTTCAATTATTATAGGTAACACTAAAATTTATAATTCTTGAGCATGTGTTATTCTTAACAATTACTTATTTATGATGGCATATCATGTTATAAAATTAGTCATCACAACCGGCAACCTTCACCACTCACCGCCATCCTTTACACACCAGTAATTTCGTCCATCCACTGTCGGCCACTGCCACCGCCACCGCCACCATAATCATCACCACCGACTTGTTGAATATGATATCCTAAGAATTAGGATGTGCTGCGACCCAATTTTTCTCCAACCTTTTTACTCTTCGTCTTTTCCAATAATTCCCAGCTTGTAAATGCCTCGTTTTTTTTTTTTTACACCAATTTACCATCCCCTTTCCCTTTATACCAAGTGTGCACACTCGCCCCTTTTTTTAAAAATTGATTGTTGATGGCTTTTTTTTTTTTTTTTTACTTTTTCCTAACTCCATAAATGCTTAAGTCCCTTTTCCATTTTTCACACCATTTAATCAAAATTCATTTAAATTTCTTTTTCTCCCAAATTTTTAAGTTTTTGATTTATTGTGTAAAATGGCGAACAATGCTTGAATGATGTGGAGACTGGAAGAGGTCAAAATTTTAGTCAACTGGTGTATTGAGGAAAGAAAAAAAAAAAAAAAAAGAACAACCTCAAGTATTCAAATATATCGGTTGGACAAGTATCGTTGTTCGATTTACTGAGCTTACTGGGCATACCTTAGAATACTGTCATTTCAAAAATAAGTGGCATCGACTGTAGAAAGAATGAAACCTATTTCGGAAGCAGATCGATATTGGATAGGATTCAGTTAAAAAAATGTGGACAGGGACAGATAAATAGTAGGAGTAACAAATGAAGGTAAATTTATTGATTTTTCTTAGATTTTGTGTTGTAAAAAATAAATTAATTGTATCTAATATTTTTTTGAATACAACAACATGACAAAGAAGTTTGGAGATTCATGAATAAAAGCTTCGAATTAGTTGATGAGCTGAACTTTCTTTTCGTTGGCCATTATGCTTCAGGATCATAAGCATACACTCCATATTTTGGAGTTTTGCCATCAGCTGACAATGACGACGATGACGATGATGAAGAACCGGGGCTCACACTAACTCCACCCCCTATGAAGCTTTCGTTTCTAACCTTGCAAATGAATATGAAGAATTTCATGAACTTGGAGATTTCAATGTGTATGCCTACTACTTAGGTGAGGGATAGTTTCTCACCCTGCGCACCCATCAGTCTCCATCACCATTTGTAGCTGGCGCTAGTAGGGCTAATATCCCAACTAGGAGGAAGAGGAAGGCCAAGGGCAAGGGCAAAGTCATGGGTGTTATGCAAAATTCAATAGATGAGTTGATGGAGGTGGCTAAGCAGGGTTTTGTCCGATCTCATCTCTCATCCTTCTTGAGCTGTACTTTTGCCCATGAGAAAATAACCCCCTTCTATTGGCTGTGCCTTGGGGACAATAAGAGAGTTTCTCGGATTTGATAAGTTAGCCAAAATCTCTGAGGTCATGTAAGTGTCAGTGAATAGAGAAACTTTCAATGCATTAAGAGATATGAGCTTTTAAATTAGCTGACTTGAGTTCAAACTTGAGTTAGAAAGGAGGAAATGGGATTGATTTGCAATAATGTATTTTTTTTTTTAATTTAGTATTTGTATTTTTTTTTGCTTTTATTGTAATTTAATTTTACTTTTTTTACATTAAATTTGTTGTGTGGAAATAATTAGTCTAATTTCAATTAAACCTTAAAATTGAATTAATGATTACTTTTACTTAAATTAAAAAACAAAAATAATTAAAACTTTATTAAATTACATCAAAAAATAAAAACTAATTAATATAAAATTGTTTAATTTGTTTCACATAAATGCTTTTTTGGTAATTTGTACACAAAATATCTTTTCTTATCATGATTTTTGGACTATCTAAACAGACAAAACTTTTGAGATTGAATGACTTGAGATCTTTCTAACTATGGTTTTTGCCTCGCCGCCAAACCAAAAACACCCAAAATGGAGCATAATGTATATGAAAACATTTTAGGACAGCCAAAATCTTATGATTGCGAACCCTTGATTTCATTTGAAGAAAACAATTTAGGGCAATCAAAATTTTACCATGTATTATACATTTAATTTTGAAAAATGTGTGGATCCCGTCCGCATATTTTTGAGTTTTTTTATTCGATTAACCAGACCAAATAATTGATTAACAAAATAAATAAAAATATTTATATCACAAAAATGTATAATTAACCAATCCTATTCATATGAGAACAATCTATCTACTGTTACCTAACATCTAGGGAACTTTGATTACAATCACTCAAAATTTTACCCATATGACTTGGAATCTTACTAATAGCAGTATTCTTATCGTAATCATACTTAAATTCATTCTCATCAGCAATTATACCAATATGAATTTGAATGTTCTTACTAAAAACAGTATTGCCATTGTCGTCATAATCATAGTCAAAATCACCGTCATCAACCTTGTCAATCATATTTAGTGAATATATTTAATATATTGTCTTTCTATTAGAAAACAATATCTACATTTATATCAGTTTATATCCTATTTAGTCACATTATAAAATTTAAAATAATTTAACTATTTATATTAATAGCGATAGTTAACTAGTATTTAATTAGTAACCCAAATATTCTATGTCCGTGTTGACTGATCCAACATAAATTTCTTGTGATTTGATTTCGTTTTACTTTTCAACATTTTTATAGAAATTCTGCAAAAATCCAAAAAGATATTGACAAGTCTATTTTAATAAAAAAAAGTCAAGAATATGTGATTAAATATTTTGTTTTTTTTAACCAAGCGAAATATCTCAGATAATCGCATTCTATTTTATTAAAATCTAAAATTTCACATATCTTCTGGACAGGCAAATTTTTTTTTTTTTGGGTTAAAATTTAAAAAGGAAAAGCAAACAAGCAAAACTAGCTAGGCACTAATTTCCACTCAAAAGAGTTGGTCCCTCGGGCCCCAGCTACGTCCAAGGTAAAGTTTGACACTTTTTCTTCTCTGTTATAAGTACATACATCAAGTGAACCTCCCCGATCATCCTTTTGAAGCATATTTTGTTTTTGTTTTCCCATTTTTTTTAATTATTCTTTCAAGATGATGAACAAAAGTCACAATGTATTATGTAGATGGCAAGCACAAAAGATGGTCACGCAAGTCCATGTTATCGTGTTTACATCCAATTTAATTAAGCCATTATATTACCGTATAAAAAATTTAAATTACGTTTTAATTAGTGTTTCGAATTATAAAAATAAATAAATAATTTTTATATATAATAATAATTAATAATAAGATATACTAACTCTCTTTTATAATATATTTGACAATAAAAAAAAATTACACTTAATATTTTCTAATATATATTATCAAATTATCTATTGTTTTTTAATAATTGACTTGAATGGGAAAATTATTATTTATTTGGTCAGAAAATCATATTAATTATTGAAGGCATTTTAGTCAATTTACTATCAGTTCCTTGCATTATATATATAATCCAAACCACATCGTTGCAAGCCACCAACAAGTGAAATAAGATTTGATGAGTCATATTTGTGATAAACCGACATCGTAAAGTCGAGTTTTAGATAGAATGTGTAAATTTTTGTTATAAAATAATAAATACATAAATAAGTTAAATAAATAATAATACAATTGAAGATGATCTAATTTGATACGTTATTATTTTGTTACCTAATAAGTTGGTAAACCTTTTTAACGAAATTTTCATGTAATTTTTGTATATAGAGGTATATTGTGATAACCCAAATTTGGTAGTTACATTTTTCAAGGTTGTACGTAACATGTATAATTAGATAGATAAAAGTTTTGCAAAGTTAGAGTTTAAGTGAATGAGCGTTAGTGTCTATATAAATAATTAGATGCAATGAGCTGACAAATATATTTTATCATGTTATAAGTGGAATTGAATTTAGAGTGTATTTTATTTAAATGGTATTAGTAAATAAAATTAAAATTTGTTGTGTAATTGTTATAACTCGATAACATAAAAATCAAGTTTTAAGACATAATATGTAAATTTAAGTTATAAAATAAACAAAATAAATAAGAATAGTGTAACTGAACATATTATAACCCAATATTAAAATATGAATTAGAACAAAAATTAAAATAACTCTTGATCGTAAATAAATTATATAGGTGTGTATCATTAATTAAAATTTAATTAATCGAATTTTATTTGGTTTAAATTTTCTTAAGTGAAATAAAATAGAATCAATGTTAAATTTATATGACTTTGACCAAGAAGTAATTTATTTTTCCTTTTATTTTTATTTTTTCTCTCTTTCCTTTTCTATCTTATTTCCTTGTGGCTGGGCATTCTTCTTTGCCACGGTCTTGGGTTCAATTTCTTTCCAGTTCTAGAACTCTCCTTGCCTTCTCTGCTATCCGAAAGCCTCAACTCCTCATTTGCTCTTTTTTTTCTCTTGATTGGAAGCTACTGTCTTGCGTTTATCATGTCCCTTAGCAGCCATCATCAATGGCAGCCCCTGTTGAGCCGTAAAGCTTCCTCCCCTGTTATGCCTTTGCAAGTTTTCCTGCTGGTTGAGAGTTTCAGCTGCCCTCCTTGCTTGTTAGTTCATCCTTCCTTGCTTGGATCGGGTTGTAAGTGTGTGTACGTGAGTGGGAAGTGACCAAGTAGCAGCTTTCTTTGTGATTTCTGAAGTAGGACAGCAGCAAGCTCCTCCCTTGGGTAGGCGTTCTAGCTTCTGTCAAGAGGAGAACAACCCTGTTTTAGCCTTTTGTTCCTCCTCTTCCTCTGGTCTGTGGGCTGTTCCAGCCGTGGGGATGTGATTTCCCTGCATCTTGGCTTGCAGCAGTGTGGTGGACTGGCTGTTTGGAGGTTGCAGTGGCCTTCCTCATGTCTTCAATTCCTCCCCTGTTGGTGAGCTTTGTGCTTGCAACAAGCTAAGTTCTCCTCTTTGGCAAACGTGGGCAGCTGTTTGGTGATGGCAGCAACATCTATTCTTGGTAAAGGGTAAGGGCTGACCTTAAGTTTTAATGTTTTGATAGTTTTATTACTTTAAACTATTGGTAATGTGAAATTAATGTAGTATGTTAATTAAATTGGGATATATATATATAGATATACATACACATTAAGGGAAATAATTTATGCACCCAAGGTGTTTGATAAAATGTTTACAAGAAAATTAAGTAGAACTTTGTAATTAAAACTTGGTAAATTTCAATCTTGATGGCTAGTGGTTTTAAAAATTTGAATAAAAGTTCATAACAAGAGCAAATGGTTGGTGGATGTATTGAGTTAAGGAATGAATGAAAGTGAGTAATGGATGTGATCAAGGAGGTTAGTTGGGAATAAAATGTTGGAAAATGTGAGTTAAGTGGTTTTGAAGGGGTGCAGGGGAAAGATTTCGTGGGTAAAATAAATTCGGTATTTTGTGTGTCTTTGGAGTAGAATTAAATTAAGAGTTGAAAAGATTAAATGTAGTTTATGGTCTTGAGATATTAGTCTACAAAATTTTGTAGTTTGATTCCAAATATGTTGTGAGTTATAGCTGTTAGACTCTGGCTAGATCAATAGGATTCGTAGTACCCTGTTTTTGGTTCATGTAAGAAATTGAATGTGTTTAATACTGACTTTATGAAAAGTTTCTAAATAATAAAGATATATATACTTGTCTATTAATAAACCTAACAAACACAATTAGATTTAGTTTTTCCTAGAGGAAGTTATGTTCAATTAACTAAGGTAAGGTCAAAGCTATCAAAATCTTTCGTTTAGTAGAATTTGATGCAACTTCAAAGAATAAACTGTATTGATATAAAATTTCTAAAATTACAAATGATATACCATTATAAAGCTACATATGTCTAGTATTTTATAAATTTTACGAAACTAGATTTGGAATTTTCTAAAGAAAGATATGATAGTTAAAGTCGACACTGGTCCAAACTCTAAGTTTGGATAGTTTTAACATCTCTAAGTCATTAAGTGCTTTCCATCTTTTCTAATGGTTTCTTCTACCCTATGCATTGTCAAGACATTTAAAATGTTTTT
Source organism: Quillaja saponaria (assembly GCA_029379385.1). Lineage (NCBI taxonomy): Eukaryota > Viridiplantae > Streptophyta > Magnoliopsida > Fabales > Quillajaceae > Quillaja > Quillaja saponaria. The sequence continues at coordinate 7,481,732 of CM055605.1, read as the reverse complement.
TCATTATTAACCTTATCACATAAAGTATAATTAATACAACTTAACATGTAATAGCTTAATAGAAAACTTTTATAAAGAAACCTATACAAGTTGAGATAGAAGCTTAGTAACTAAAAGATTATAACAATCACGTTTATGAACTAAGTATTATTTGAGAATATGAATTTTAGTTCCAGATTCTAATGTAGACCTGATAAGAAGGGTGGACGCAAGTGTGAGTGACGAATGGAATCGATTACGGGTGAGTGATTAATTACTGCCTTTGGGGGCTAGGTTAGTATGTGTAATTATATGTTTATTTGAATATACGTGATATATGGAAAATAAGCAAGTAGAGTATTTCAGTAATTTATTCAAATTATGTTTGTTTGATATTGATTAGTTTGTTTAACATTGGTTGTGATTGATAAGGGGCAACAAAGTGAGATTTTTATGAAAAATAATTTTTATCTTCGAAATTAAAAATCTAGGTGCACCTAGGATGTTCTGATTTAAAATCATAAGAAAATTATAATCTTGATAATTTTATTTTTTTCAATTGAGTGCTTAGCCACGGTGGGATGAATTGTGTACGGAGATCAATTTGTTGTGCGGGCTCGTAAATACCCGGTAGGGGGTGATAATGTTGTGTGGGGATGGGTCACTCGTTGACCCTTTGATTGTTTTGCGTGATATTGTTTCTCTGATTTAAATTGTGATCTTGTGTGTCATATAAATTGGGAATATGTGTAATTTACTATTTATACGTGTCATGTAAAATGTTTTATGAACAATATTACATGATGTCACTATCTATGTGTTACACACTTGTATTATGTGATGCTAGTACCTTTTGGGTACAATTTTCACTCACAGAGTCCATAGGACTCACCCCTTTCTTATGGAATTTTTTTTTTAGTGACAGGAGCTCGGTGTATGGCGTCTCCGAGCTTGGGATTTGCCTAATGAGTGTGGCACGATATTTTCAGGATCTCAAACTTGCAGTTAAGAATGGAAGTTTGCAGTTACATTAGAACTGTGGGTGTCAAATTTGGTATAATGTAATATTCTAGTATTTGTTTTGTTGAAGATGTGAACGAAGCTGAGCTCCTTATTGTCTTTGTGTTATGTTGCGAAAAAAAAAAAAAAAAATCTACAAGATTGTATTTGAAGGCATGTTCCCTGGTGCAAGGAACCTCTGCCGATTTTAAGTCTACAATATTCTTGTATTTGTCTTGTTGAAGATGTGAACGAAGCTGAGCTCCTTATTGTCTTTGTGTTGTGTTGTGAAAAAAAAAAAAAAAAAAGTCTACAAGATTGTATTTTAAGGCATGTTCCCTGGTGCAGGGAACCTTTGCCGATTTGTTTAAATCAATAACCTTTGAATGTTAAATTTTGTGTTTATAGATTCTTGATTTTTTTTTCATTATTTGGTCAAGCTTCATAGTCAGGCTTTTATTTTATTCAGGGTTACGAAGGTTTGGTTACCATTTCTCTAGGTAGTCATGCCTCGATGAGGGGTGTGACAAGTTGGTATTAGAGCTTGGTTTGGAGGTCCGTGACTGCAAATGTGTGACGTTGTTACTTTGTTTACGTATGTTACCCGAGGCGTATGTGAACTTTGTCACACGTTTCAGTTCATCCTGAAACTTCAAGTTATGATTCTTTAACGTACCATCTTTGGCCTTATGCGATAAAGCGTGTCTTGAATTGGTTGGTATTGATGTAGACATAATAACTCCTAGTTTCAGGTTGTGAGTTGTTGTGATGTGAGTTATGTGAGATAATAGAGCATTGGCTTCGATCAGTAGTGAATTAAATTTTAGACGAGAAACTAAGTTATAAAAAGCCATGAGTAATTTAATTGAAAATTTTAATTTAGAAATAGTAACCTCTGTAAGAGGTGAACTCTTTAGTTTAGTTTAACTAAATAGATGGTTGTTTATAAACTATTATACTTAAGATTTAAATGGGAACAATAAGAAGCAAAGAAAATAAAGATCTACTTTATGTAGACTGGATAAATTATTAAAGAAACCCATTTTGAACCTATTTATTTTCCGCGAAATGGATGGTGAAAACACTGTATATACATGTAGTTCATCCAATTCCTTCTAAACTTTCTTCTTAAGAATATGAAATTTTCCTTTTTCAATGTTAAGTTTGTAGACTAATCCTGATATTGAATATCGAATCTTGGAAAACACACGTACTGATTAAAAGAATAAAATTTAAATCATTATAATTTTGTGTATACTTTTCAGTAAAATACTTTAACATTTATTACTATATGATTTTAGGAAAATATAGCTGATTAGGATTTCAAGTATAGACTCTATTTAAGATCTATATACGTTCTTAAGAAGTTAGATCGGTTGTGCGTGGTTTTAGGCGGTGATTAGGCAGAGGAGTTAGCTAAATATAATTATATAACGTGACGTACAAGTAGTATATGTGTACTTCAGTGGTGAGTTACACCAAATTCACTGGTTGGTTTAAAGTCAATGAAACTTTCATTGAATGTCTTCCTTCTGGAAGCTCAAATGCAGATGAAAGACTGGGTATACAAGAAGTTTATTCGTTTTAATAGGTTTTCTTGAGATTCTCTAATCCTGTTGTCAGATTGTTCCAATGGTATGATGATAATTGGTGGTTAAATGGAGTTCTATTCACTAACCTTAACGATTTATTTGAGGGTTAAAATCATTTTCAAGATTTAATGTACGTTTGGAATATCACCTATTTCAAATCATGAAGAGTGATGTTCAGATAAATGTTTTTTGTACTAGACGAAAGTATTATAATTTTGAGTCATGTATTTTGAATTTATAAAGTTTTATGGATATCATAGCCTTCAAGAGCAAGAAATAAAAAGTTTCCTAACAAGGAGTTTATTGGTTCTAACAGGTTTCCTTGAGATGATCTAGTTCTATTGTCAAAAGAAAAGATGATTCGTTCTGACTTTGTAATGATAATTGGTATTTAAATGAGGTGATAGTGAAAAATAAGTTATCCTCCGTAATATTAATAATTTATATACTATAATTTTTCAAAAATCAATCTACGTATGAAATATCACCAATTCCGAATCATGAAGAATGACGTTCCGAGAATTGTTTTCCATACTTGATGAAAGTATAATGAATTCTGAGTCATGTCTTTTGAACTTACAGCGTTTCTATAGCCTTTATAGATTTAAACAGATTTCATAGATTGTACCAAATATTTCAAGTGGGAAATTATGATAAAATTTGTTGGAAATTTGAAATTTATTGGATTTAGTTGGTGTGTTGTGATCTAGAATGAAAAATTAAGTTCAAGATTTGTAGAACTTCCTATTATAAAAAATAAAATAAAATAAAATAATATTTCGTTGAGTTCTTATGTTTTTATTTAAAAACTTAGATTATCCGACTATTGCTAAGATAAACTTAATATAGAAGATGAACTATAAAAGAAAGTATCAATTAAACCGATAATAATAATAATTTTAGTTACAGTACTTACTAATTAAAGAAGAATCTTTGCAGTGGTATCAATTATGTATTTCACTTTTCTCCACATTGCAGTAAACAGTCATAGATAATTATGAAATGATATTTTCTGAATAAAACAAAAGAAATAAGTGGAAAATGAAACAGTAGTAGAGATTGGGACAATTCCATTCAACATTTTATTTGTTTGGGTTTGATTGTGTCATAATTTGGATGGGGTATATAGTTTAATGAACTGCCATTTAATATTAACTCAAAGAGAAATGGTAGGTACCCTTAGTTCATGAACGATTAATCATCGTATCAACTTGGATAGATTCTATTTATGACCTGTGGGGCCTTTTCAAAGGATCAAAACAATCAGCTATAAATGAAAATTGCTTGCCAGTTTTTTTGTAAAGTATTTGTTGGGCAAAGGCTTTCAAATATATCGTAAATTAAACACATGATGGTAATTAACCAACCCGCAAAGAATAGGAAAGGTATAGTAGTATTGTGAACAACCTAGTATTAAATACTAGTAACAATAATAGCGAAAGAATGTCCTCTGGTGCTTTCAGATATGCTTGACTCAGCATATTTTGGCACTACGAAATCAAAGTTAAAATATTTATATCAATTAGTTACATCAAAAGTTCTACATCATGAAAATTATATGTCACGCATATCAATATCACGTAAACAACTCCTTAAAAGTAACAAAGAAAATTTATAACTTGAGTATGAAGGTTGGACTCCAATATATATATATATAAGATAAGTACCAGAGAATTACACCTCTCAATTCGTTTAAACTAGATTTTTAAGTTTTTTAATCAACTAGTTTAACCTTTAAAACATGCATTCAATATTCGCACTCTGTTTAGAAAAGAGGAAATAAGAAAGTTAAGAAATTCGTAGATAATAACAAAATTTTAAAGTAAATAGAAACTTATTTATTTCACTCATGTAATTATCAAATTTAGTTTATCAATCTAAATTTTAAATAAGAAATAAGATATAATTCTAAGAATGGATTGTGATTTAGGTGTTAAATTAGCAGAGTGGCGTAGTGAAAGCGTGGTGAGCTATAACACATAGGTTCTTGGAAGAAAAAGTGAATGAGAACCTAACGTTTGAAAAATAATCAATAGAGAGTATAAATAAACAAGTCTGTAACCTTCTATTAATTGTTTAGTGAAAACCAAGAAAAGAGAAACCACATGCGAAACCAGAGTTGCAGTGAAACAATATTTACATCCAATTTAGGTAAACAACTTATCTGCATTTTTGTTGTTAAAATTTGGGACAAATTTCTTTTAAAGGGGGAGATTGTTATAACTCGACATCGTAAAGTCGAGTTTTAGATAGGATGTGTAAATTTTTGTTATAAAATAATAAATACATAAATAAGTTAAGTAAATAATAATACAATTGAACATAATATAATTTGATACATTATTATTTCGTTACCCAATAAGTTGGTAAACCTTTTTAACGAATTTTTCGTGTAATTTTTGTATATAGAGGTATATTGTGATAACCCAAATTCGCTAGTTACATTTTTGAAGGTTGTATGTAACATGTATAATCTAATAAAAATAAAAGTTTTATAGAGTTAGAGTTTAAGTGAATGAACATTAGTGTGTATACAAATAATTAGATGCAATGAGCTGGCAAATGTATTTTTATCATGTTACAAGTGTGTATACCCAATATTAAAATATGAATTAGAAAAAAATTAAAATAACTCTTGATCATAAATAAATTATATAGGTGTGTATCATTAATTAAAATTTGATTAACTTGGAATTTGGTTTTATTTGGTTTAAATTTTCTTAATAAGTGAAATAAAATAGAATCAATGTTAAATTTATATGACTTTGACCAAGAATTAACTTATTTTTCCTTTTAGTTATTTTTTTTTTCTCTGTTTCCTTTTCTATCTTATTTCCTTGTGGCTGGGCATTCTTCTTTGCCACGGTCTTGGGTTCAATTTCTTTCCAGTTCTAGAACTCTTATTGCCTTCTGAGCTGTCCAATAGCCTCAACTCCTCATTTGTTCTTTTTTTTTCTTGAATTGGAAGCAACTGTCTTGTGTTTCTCATGCCCTTAGCAGCCATCATTAGTGGTAGCCCTTCTTGAGCCATAAAGCTTCCTCCCTTGTTCTGCCTTTGCAAGTTTTCCTGCTTGTTGAGAGTTTTAGCTGCCCTCCTTGCTTGTTAGTTCATCCTTCCTTGCTTGGATCGGGTTATGGGTGTGTGTACGTGAGTGGGAAGTGACCAAGTAGTAGCTTTGTTTGTGATTTATGCGGTAGGACAGCAGCAAGCTCCTTCCTTGGGTAGGCTTTCCAGCTTCTGTCAAGAGGAGAACAACCCCGTTATGGCCTTTTGTTCCTCCTCTTCCTCTGGTTTATGGGCTGTCCAGTTGTGGGGATGTGATTTCCCTGCATCTTGGCTTGCAGCCGTGTGGTGGGCTGGTTGTTTGGAAGTTGTAGTGGCCTTCCTCATGTCTTCAACTCCTCCCCTGTTGGTGAGCTTTGTGCCTGCAACAAGCTAAGTTCTCCTTTTCGGCAAACGTGGGCAACTATTTGGTGATGGCAGCAACATCTATTCTTGGTAAAGGGTGAGGGTTGACCTTGAAGTTTTAATATTTTGATAGTTTAATTACTTTAAATTATTGGTAATGTGAAATTAATGTAGTATGTTAATTAAATTGGGATATATATATATAGATATACATACACATTAAGGGAAATAATTTATGCACCCAAGGTATTTGATAAAATGTTTACAAGAAAATTAAGTAGAACTTTGTAATTAAAACTTTGGTAAATTTCAATCTTGATGGCTAGTGGTTTTAAAAATTTGAATAAAAGTTCATAACAAGAGCAAATTGTTGGTGGATGTATTGACTTGAGGAATGAATGAAAGTGAGTAATGGATGTGATCAAGGAGGGTTAATTAGGAATAAAATGTTGAAAAATGTGAGTTAAGTGGTTTTGAAGGGGTGCAGGGGACAGATTTTGTGGGTAACATAAATTTGGTATTTTGAGTGTCTTCAGGGAAGAATTAAATTAAGAGTTGAAAAGATTAAATGTAGCTTATGGTCTTGAAATGTTGTCTACAAAATTTCGTAGCTTGATTCCAAAAAAGTTGTGAGTTATAGCTATTAGACTCTGGCTTAGGTCAGCAGGATTTGTAGAGCCCTGTTTTTGGTTCATGTAAGAAATTGAATGGGTTTGATACTGATTTTAGGAAAATTTTCTAAATAATAAAGATATATATACTTGTCTATTAATAAACCCTGCAAACAGAATCAGATTTTGTTTTTCCTAAAGGAAGTTTTGTTCAATTAACTAAGGTAAGGTCAAAGCTGTCAAAATCTTATATTTTGTAAAATTTGATGCAACTTCAAAGAATAAACTGTATTGATATAATATACCATTATAAAGCTACATATGTCTAGTATTTTATAAATTTTACAAAACTAAATTTGGAATTTTCTGGAGAAAAATATGACTGTTAAAGTGGACACTAGTCCAAACTTGGAGTTTGGACAGTTTTAACATCTCTAACTCATTAAATGCTTTCCATCTTTTTTAATGATTTCTTCTACTTTATGCATTGTCAAGACATTTAAAATGTCTCTTCATTATTAACCTTATCACATAAAGTATACTTCATACTACTTGACATGTAATAGCTTAATAAAAAACTTTCATAAAAAAACCTATTCAAGTTGAGATAGAAGCTTAGTAATTAAAAGATTATAAAAATCACGTTTATGAACTAAATATTATTTGGGAATATGAATTTTAGTTCCAGATTCTAATGTGAACCTGATAAGATGCGTGGACGCAAGTGTGAGTGACGAATGTAATCGATTACGGGTGAGTGGTTAATTGATGCCTTTAGGTACTAGATTAGTATGTGTAATTTTATATTTATTTGAATATACCCGATATATGGAAAATAAGCAAATAGAGTATTTAAGTAATTTATTCAAATTATGTTTGTTTGATATTGATTGCCTTGTTTGATATTGGTTGTGGTTGATAAGGGCCAACAAAATAAGATTCTTATGAAAAATAATTTTTATCTTCGAAATTAAAAATCCAAGTGCACCTAGGATGTTCTGATTTAATATCATAAGAAAATTTTGATTTTTATAAATATTTTTTTTTTATTGAGTGCTCAGCCCTAATGGGATGGATTGTGTACGAAAATTAATTTGTTGTGCGGGAGCATAAATGCCTAGTAGGGGTGATAATGTTATGCAAGACTTGGTCACTCGTTGGCCCTTTGATTACTTTGCATGATAATGTTGCTTTAAATTGTGATATGTGTGTCATATAAATTGAGAATTTGTACAATTTACCACGTATACGTGTCATGTGAAATGTTATATGAACAATATTACATGATGTCATTATCTATGTGTTACACACTTGTACTGTGTGATGCTAGTACCTTTTGGGTACGATTTTTAACTGATGAAGTCCATAGGACTCACTCCTCTCTCATGGATATTTTTTTTTTTAGTGATAGGAGTTCGGTGTATGGTGTCGCCTGAGCTTAGGATTTGCTGAATGAGTGTGACACAATATTTTCAGGATCTCAAACTTGCAGTTAAGGATGGAAGTTTACAGTCACATTAGAACTGTGGGTGTCAAATTTGTTATAATGTAATATTCTAGTATTTGTCTTGTTTAAGATGTGAACGAAGCTAAGCTTCTTATTGTCTGTGTTGTGTTGCCAAAAAAAAAAAAAAAAAAAAAAGGTGCACAAGATTATGTTTTAAGGCATGTTCTCTCTGCCGATTTGTTTCAATTAATAACCTTTGAATGTTAACTTTTGTGTTTATAGATTTTTGATATTTTTTTCATTGTTTGGTCAAGCGTCATAGTCAATCTTTTATTTTAGTCAGGGTTATGGAAGTTTGGTTACCATTTCTCCGGCCAGTCATGCCTACATAAGAAAAAAAATCTACAATTATATCAGTTTTAATATACCATTTACTCACATTTAAGATATATTAAATTTAAAATAAAATAACTATTTATATCAATGGCTATAGTCAACTACTATTTAACAAGTAACCTAAATATTCTACGTACGTGTTGATTCATCCGACATAAATTTCTTGTGATTTGATTTCGTTTTACTTTTCAACATTTTTATAGAAATTCTACAAAAATCCAAAAAGATATAAAGGCAATCTATTTTATTAAAATCCTTGACAAATCTATTTTAATAAAAAAGTCAGAATATGTAATTAATTTTTTTTTTTCTACCAAGTGTAATTTTCCAGATAATCGCATTCTATTTTATTAAAATCAAAAATTTCACATATTTTGTTGACAGGCATATTTTTTTTTGATTAAAACTTGGAAAGGAAATGCAAACAAACAAAAACTAGCTAGACACTAATTTTCACTAATCTCCCAATCATTCTTTTGAAGCATATTTTGTTTTTGTTTTCCGAAATTTTTTATAGACATTGCTCTAAAATTAATTTCTCAAGTTCTATTACAATTGGAATGATCTCTCCACAATTATCTATTCCAAAATTCAAACTTATATTCTCTATGAATATAAATCATTTATTACTGCACGTAATTCTTGTTAATAAAATATATTTTAATGAATATTGTGGTCATCATATTTAATGCAAACGTCTTGTGTAGAATATTTTGTTGTTTCAATAAAGTAAAAAACACGTTAACTTTACGTGCAAGAGAAGTTATAAGATTTGACACGTAATATATACGAAAAAAATTAAAAACATTTGATATGATTATCTTTTAATTCAAAAAAAATTTGTTGTTTCCATAAAGGAAAAAACACATTAACTTTACATACAAGAGAAGTTATGATATTTGACACGCAATATATATAAAAAGAAATTAAAAATATTTGATATGATTATCTTTTAATTCAAAAAAATCTATATTTATATCAATTTTAATATATTATTTAGTTACATTTAAGCAATATAAGATTTAAAATAAATATCTATTTATATTAATACTGATAGTTAACTACTATTTAAATAGTAATCTAAATATTGTATGTGATCGACCAAACATAAATTTTTTTGTTCCACAAATCATTGCAATTCTTGATCAATATTTTTGTAGAAATTTCGTTCATTTTTCAAACATTATTATAGAAATTCAGAAATTCAGAAATTCAGAAATTGTTGACAAGTGTCTATTAGTTATCTATTTCGTTTATCTTTTAACATTGTGGTCATCATATTTAATGCAAACGTCTTGTGTAGAATATTTTGTTGTTTCAATAAAGGAAAAAATACGTTAATTTTGCGTGCAAGAGAAGTTATAAGATTAGACACGCAATATATATGAAAAAAATTAAAAACATTTGATATGATTATCTTTTAATTCCAAAAAATTTGTTGTTTTCATAAAAGAAAACAAAAATTAACTTTACGTACAAGAGAAGTTATGAGATTTGACACGTAATATATATAAAAAGAAATTAAAAATATTTAATATGATTATCTTTTAATTCAAAATAAATCTATATTTATATCAGTTTTAACTTATTATTTAGTTACATTTAAGCAATATAAGATTTAAAATAAATATCTATTTATATTAATATTGATAGTTAACTACTATTGAAATAGTAATCTAAATATTGTATGTGATCGACCAAACATAAATTTTTTTCTTTCACAAATCATTGCAATTCTTGATCAATATTTTTGTAGAAATTTCGTTTATTTTTTAAACATTATTATAGAAATTCAGAAATTGTTGACAAGTGTCTATTTAGCTATCTCGATCGGTAGCCAATTCTTTGACTGACCAATTCTTAGGCTGACATATTAATTCAACAGCAACAAGATATGACCAAAAGTCATAATGTATTATGTAGATAACAAGCACTAAAGATGGTGACTCAAAAGTCACAATGTATTATCCAAACCACATCATTGCAGCCACCCACAAGTCACCCTTGCTCTCTCTGTTATCAAACCATATTATATCTATCTCAGCCATGTTTTCTGAGTTCCACTTCTGCTACTGCTTCAGGTTTCATTTCTTTATTTACTTCTCTCTCTTTCTTTTTCTTTTTTGCATGACAAGCTTTAAAATTTATACATGAAAAAACACGTTAACTTTAAGTGCAAGAGAAGTTATGAGGTTTGACATGCAATATATATGAAAAAAATTAAAACATTTGATATGATTATCTTTTAATTCAAAAAAATTTGTTGTTTCCATAAAGAAAAAAACACATTAACTTTACGGACAAGAGAAGTTATGAGATTTGACAGGTATTATATATAAAAAGAAATTAAAAATATTTGATATGATTATCTTTTAATTCAAAACAAATCTATATTTATATTAGTTTTAACATATTATTAAGTTACATTTAAGCAATATAAGATTTAAAATAAATATCTATTTATATTAATACTGATAGTTAACTACTATTCAAATAGTAATCTAAATATTGTATGTGATCGACCAAACATAAATTTTTTTGGTTCACAAATCATTGCAATTCTTGATCAATATTTTTGTAGAAATTTCGTTCATTTTTCAAGCATTATTATAGAAATTTAGAAATTCAGAAATTGTTGACAAGTGTCTATTAGTTATCTATCTCGTTTATCTTTTAACATTGTGGTCATCATATTTAATGCAACGTCTTGTGTAGAATATTTTGTTGTTTCAATAAAGGAAAAAACAAGTTAACTTTACGTGCAAGAGAAGTTATAAGATTTGACACGCAATATATATGAAAAAAATTAAAAACATTTGATATGATTATCTTTTAATTCAAAAAATATTTGTTGTTTCCATAAAGGAAAAAACACATTAATTTTATGTACAAGAGAAGTTATGATATTTGACATGCAATATATATATAAAAAAAATTAAAACATTTGATATGATTATTTTTTAATTCAAAATAAATCTATATTTATATCAGTTTTAACTTATTATTTAGTTACATTTAAGCAATATAAGATTTAAAATAAATATCTATTTATATTAATACTGATAGTTAACTACTATTTAAATAGTAATCTAAATATTGTATGTGATCGAACAAACATAAATTTTTTTGTTCCACAAATCATTGCAATTCTTGATCAATATTTTTGTAGAAATTTCGTTTCTTTTTCAAATATTATTATAGAAATTCAGAAATTGTTGACTAAGTGTCTATTAGTTAGCTATCTCGGTCGGTAACCAATTCTTTGACTGACCAATTCTTAGGCTGACATATTAATTCAACAGCAACAAGATATTGACCAAAAGTCACAATGTATTATGTAGATGACAAGCACAAAAGATGGTGACTCAAATCCATGTTATCGTGTTTCTTTCGTTAACACCTAATTTAACAAAGTCATTAGATCACCACTGTGCAAAAAGTTTTAAACTGCGTGTCGATTATTTTTTCAAACTATAAAACAATCTAATTAACTTTTACATATATAATAATTAATATTAAGATTTACTAACTCTCTTTTATAATATATTTGACAATAAAAAAAAATACACTTTATATTTTCTAATATATATTATCAAAATATCTATTGTTTTTTAATAATTGATCTGAATGGAAAAATTATTATTTATTTGGTCAGCAAATCATATTAATTATTGAAGGCATTTTAGTCAATTTACTATCAGTTCCTTGCATTATATATATAATCCATGCCACAAGCGAAATAAGATTTGACGAGTCATATTTATGAAAAAAAAAAAAAAGAATTACTATTTAATGAATAAATTTTATATGAATATCTTTTAACTAAAAAATAAAAATCCACAATTATATCGGTTTTAATATACCATTTACTCACATTTAAGATATATTAAATTTAAAATAAAATAACTATTTATATCAATAGCTATAATTAACTAATATTTAATTAGTAACCCAAATATTCTATCTACGTGTTGATTCATCCAACATAAATTTCTTGTGATTTGATTTCGTTTTACTTTTCAACATTTTTAAAGAAATTCTGAAAAATCCAAAAAGAAATAAAGGCAGTCTATTTTATTAAAATCGTTGACAAGTCTATTTTAACAAAAAGGTCAGAATATGTAATTTATTTATTTATTTTTTCTACCAAGTGACATTTGACAGATAATCGCATTCTATTTTATTAAAATCTAAAATTTCACATATTTTGTTGACAAGAATTTTTTTTTGGATTAAAATTTGAAATGGAAATGCAAACAAACAAAAACTAGCTAGACACTAATTTCCACTAATCTCCCAATCATCCTTTTGAAGCATTTTGTTTTCTGAAATTTTTTATAGACATTGCTGTAAAATTAATTTCTCAAGTTCTATTGTAAATGGGATGATCTCTCAACAATTATCTATTCCAAAATTCAAACTTATATTCTCGTATTAAGAATATAACTCATTTATTACTGTACTTAATTCTTGTTAATAAAACATATTTTAATTAACATTGTGGTCATCATATTTAATGCAAACGTCTTGTGTAGAATATTTTGTTGTTTCAATAAAGGAAAAAACACGTTAACTTTAAGTGCAAGAGAAGTTATAAGGTTTGACATGCAATATATATAAAAAAAATTAAAAATATTTGATATGATTATCTTTTAATTCAAAAAAAATTTGTTGTTTCCATAAAAGAAAAAACACATTAACTTTATGTACAAGAGAAGTTATGAGATTTGACACGCAATATATATGAAAAAAAATTAAAAATATTTGATATGATTATCTTTTAATTCAAAACAAATCTATATTTATATCAGTCTTAACATATTATTTAGTTACATTTAAGCAATATATGACTTAAAATAAATACCTATTTATATTAATACTGATAGTTAACTACTATTTAAATAGTAATCTAAATATTGTATGTGATCGACCAAACATAAATTTTTTTGTTCCACAAATCATTGCAATTCTTGATCAATATTTTTGTAGAAATTTCGTTTATTTTTCAAACATTATTATAGAAATTTAGAAATTCAGAAATTGTTGACAAGTGTCTATTAGTTAGCTATCGCGATCGGTAACCAATTCTTTGTGTGACCAATTCTTAGGCTGACATATTAATTCAACAACAACAAGATATGACCAAAAGTCACAATGTATTATGTAGATGACAAGCACAAAAGATGGTGACTTAAAAGTCACAATGTATTATCTCGATCAGTTCCTAGCATTATATATATATATATATATATAATCCAAACCACATCATTGCAGCCACCGACAAGTCACCCTTACTCTCTCTGTTATCAAACCATAATATTATGTCTATCTCAGCTATGTTTTCTCTGAGTTCCACTTCTGCTACTGCTTCAGGTTTCATTTCTTTATTTACTTCTCTCTCTTTCTTTTTCTTTTTTGCATGACAAGCTTTAAAATTTATACAATATTATTGACTATATATTATTAGATTATACATTTGTTTATTAAGAATATAAATATTCTATCTATTTTAAAAAATAAAAAATCATTCATGTCTATTTATGTCATTAAGCAAAACATATGAAACAAGAGAATATTTTTAAGTTTTTTTTTTAATTTATTATTAATTTTTTTTTTCTCAGCAGCTTCTCCAATATTGGCTGTTGGACTAAATGTGGAGAAGCAAATTAACCGTAAAACTTTGGTAAGAAATTTTACATTTTTTTTTTTTTTTAAACTTAGTAGCAATAGGAGATAAATTTCATTGAAAATTACTACGTCAATTTGATTTATGACTAGTTGAAACTTGGAGGGACTTAATCCTCGTATCGGTCTCAATTTTATATAAGATAATATCATAAAAAATAATAGTTTTATTAAATACAGAGCTTTGAAGCGACCAAAGAGAGAATTAAGAAGATGTTTGACAAAGTTGAACTCTCAGTTTCCTCATATGATACAGCATGGGTGGCTATGATACCTTCACCAATTTCTCCAAGCTCCCCTTTCTTCCCCCAATGTGTTAATTGGTTGTTGGATAATCAACACTTTGATGGCTCATGGGGTCTTACTCAAGGCCAGCCATTGTTAATGAAAGATTCTCTGTTATCTACCTTAGCATGTATCCTTGCACTAAAGCAATGGGGTGTTGGTGAAAAACAGATGAATAGAGGTATTAATAAAGCTTCTCTTGCTAAATCCCTTTGAACTTTCAAATAAGTTGATCAGTTTTGCAGTCTATTCTTGCAGGTCTTCAATTCATTGAGTCAAATCTTGCTTTAGCTTGTGATGAGAAGCAACATTCTCCTATTGGATTTGATATAATATTTCCTTCTTTGGTTGAGCAAGCACAGAATTTGGATTTGAATATCTCCCCTGGAGCAACAAATATAAAAGATTTGAGACACAAGAGGGAATTGGAGCTCCAAAGGTATTTCTCAAAAAGAAATCAAAAAGAATAAAAAAATTAGAGGTAGAAATGGGTTGTATATATATAGATCTACTAGCTTTTGTGGCACACGCGTTGCGCGTGAATCGTGTTTATGATATATCTATATATGTTTATCAACAATAGAGATACATACTAAGAAATTATAGTCAATAAAAGATAAGGCTCAATGTTAATGATAATAAACAATTAGATAAATCCATTAAAAAATTTAATTCATCCTATAAACTTATAGGATAGTTAAGAAAATAAAATTTCTTCTACTAAACCATTTTTATTAAACAAATAGAAAAATTTGTTAATTCTTAAGATGGAAGAAAAATTAAAAGTTAAAACAATATATGAAAATCATGAAAACTATATTCTTAATATTTTTTTAATTCAAAGTATTTAAAAAAATTCATTCATAAATTTGAGAAAAACTAAGTATTATAACTATTAGAAACTTATTAAATAAAAAAAAATTAGAAAATACTATCTTAACTACTATTGGCATATAATTATTGAAAAATTATAAAAATTTATTAATTAAAAGTTTAAACAACAATATTATAATCATGAAAACTATACTCTTAATATTTCTTTTAATTCATAATAAATTTGAGAAGAACTTTAAAAAATGATTATTAGGAAATTAAAAAAAAAAAAAAAAAAGAGAAAGTCAATGTTAATTACTATTGACATATGATTATAGATTTGTTAATAATAAAAAGAATTAGTAAAAAAGAAATTATTCTAAACCAATTAAATCCTATTAATATTAAAATGGAGAAGAATTAAGAAAAAAAAAATTTATTTGAAACAAAATAAGAATTAAAAATAATTTTTAATTAAAAAACTCATAAAATTATTTAAGAAAATAAAAAAGATTTTTTTTTGGGTCACATTTATATATAATATAGATATAGATATATGGACCCTCTCTCTTATGGATCCCACATGTGGTCGAAAGAGATTATGTAGATGCACTTCCTAGTGTGTCGATTTAGAGTTTACAGGTTATATGAATTGAGCAATTTGTTCTTAGTATGGAAGCTCTTCTCACATAGAATGAATATCATGTTAAACTCTACTCACACCTTATGATCAAATCGAGTTCCAATATATATGTTTATAAATATATAAATTTATTGCCGTTGAGAGTCTAATTAAGGGATGAGATATTGAGATGTTATAATCCACATGCTCCATGAAAACTGACCTATTTCTTCACCATTTTGTCTTTAACTAAGAGGCTATGCAAGCAATTCAGAAGGATGGAGAACTTATCTAGCATATATTTCAGAAGGATTGGGGAAGTCACAAGACTGGCAAACAATTATCAAGTATCAAAGAAAGAATGGATCTTTGTTTAATTCACCAGCAACAACAGCTGTTGCTTTTACTCACCTTCAGAACTCTTGCTGTCTTGGTTATCTCCAATCACTGCTAGAAATGTTTGGAAACGCAGGTTTGTCTTTCCCACTAGTCTTCAGATTTTGTAATTTAATTTTGTTCTTATAGACATTGTCAGGATATATAAATTGTTAAATATCCCCCTCACTTCAAAGCATTTGAACTTTTATATGAGATGATAATTTATCATAATATATTAGCAGTAGATTTTGAATTAAAATCCCGCTTCTGTTAATTTATCATGGTATCCCTTCACTATAAGCTCGAGTTTTTAGATGAGATGATAATTTAATTGTTATACAGTTAGTTATATTCATTTTATCCTGCACTTATTAACTGTTATTTTTCTATGTTTCCAGTTCCAACAGTTTGTTCTCTAGATATATATGCTCGTCTCTGTATGGTGGAAACTCTCGAAAGATTGGGTATTAGTCGTCATTTCAGAGAGGAAATTAAAGCAGTATTGGATGAAACATACAGGTAAAGCTCAAGCATCATATGCATATAACAGCTAAAGTTTAGGGAGGAGCTGAAGAATATTTAGGGAGGAAATTGTTTCTTCATTATATAAAAACTCAAGTATAGTTCCCTTGACCTTAAATTTTAGCACCACTAAACACTTAAAGCTTGTATAGAAAGCAAAGAACATTTGTGTTTTCAAACAGTAAGCAGCAGTTATGTGAGTTTGAGACTAAATACATTGTGTCCTGTTATCATATTCACTGATGAATGGAGCAGATACTGGTTGCAAGGGGAGGAAGACCTGTTTCTAGACTCCACCACCTGTGCTCTGGCATTTCGGTTACTGCGCGTCAATGGATATAATGTTTCTTCAGGTATAGTGCACATTCTTAGATGCATACTTCCTGCAGAGGGCGCTAAACGCAAATGTACTTTTAAATCATAATTTACCCTGTTTTTTGCAGATCCTTTAAGTCGATATTCAGAAGATAAATTCTCCAATTCCCTTGGAGGTTATTTGAAGGATGTTGGTGCTGCATTAGAATTATATAAGGCTTCAGAAATCATTATAGATCCAAATGAATCAGTTTTGTTAAAATTAAACTCCTGCACAAGACAAATCTTAGAGCAACAATTGTCCTTTTTCTCATTATATGGCCATACACTCTATAAAAACATTGAGCATGAGGTTACTTCTAACTTCTCTATGATCTAAGAAATTTCTTTCAAGAACATAAAAGGTAAATGATATTCTGAAAACAAAATCTTTTCGGCATTCCAGGTAAAGAGTGCTCTCGCGTTTCCTTATCATGCAAAGTTGGATCGTTTATCGGAAAGAAGAGCTATTGAACAGTACAAACCAGATTATGTAAGGATTCTAAAAACTTCATATAGGTATGATACTTCTTTCTGGTGTAGTTTGAAGAATCCAATCACGCTTCGTATTCTACTTTAAAATTTGTTTCTTCCTGTTTCAGTTGTTTGAATCTTGCAAACAAAGAGTTCCTAAAGCTGGCAGTAGAAGACTTCAACATCTGCCAGTCAATATATATTGAAGAATACAAACAATTTGAAAGGTGCAAACCTTTATATTTTGATTAATATATGTGTTGTTTTCCCTCCACTCACCCAACATACATAACCAGGTGGACTGTGGAAAGAAGATTAGACAAAGTGAAGCTGGCAAGCAGGACAACACCATATTGTTATTTCTCTGCTGCAGTAGCAGTTCCAGAACCTGAACTTTCCGATGCCCGTTTATCATGGGCTAAAAATGCACTGCTCATAACAGTTGTTGATGATTTTTATGATTGGTGGGGGTCAGAGGAAGAAATGATAAACCTTATACAGTTGGTTGAAAAGTATGTATGACACTTATCATTTTTCATTGAAATGTACAAACTTTCCTGTTCAAAATGTTAACATTCTGTAAAATGGTATCACAGGTGGAAGACAGATGCAAACATTGATTGTTGTTCTGAATCAGTTGAGATTATATTTTCAGCAATTCGTGATACAATTTCTGAGATTGTAGAAGAGGCATTTAAGCGTCAAGGACATAATGTAAAAAGCGACGTGACTGACATTGTGAGACAAGTCTATAGATCTTAATTTGCTTAAGTTTTGGAAGTCTCAAATTTTAATCACGGGGTATCTTCTCAGTTTTATATACCATTTTTTTTATAGACATGTAATTAATTTGTTATTATGTTAATTGGCTTGCAGTGGTTGGATACAATCCGGAATATGAGTAAGGAAGCAGAGTGGTCAAGAACCAAGTATGTTCCAACAATGGATGAATATAGGAAAAATGGATATTTATCAATTGCCTTAGGACCAATTGTCCTTCCTCTATTCTTCCTTGTAGGACCTAAGCTTCCTAAGAACATTTTTGAAGTTCCTCAAGTCAATTATATGTTTGAGCTCATGAATGCATGCGGGCGTCTTCTCAACGATATCCGTAGTTTGAAGGTTAATTTCTTAAACAACGTTTTATGAATAAGCTTTAATCTCTTATATGTCTTATTAATTTTGCTTGACTTCGATGCAGAGGGAAGCTGAGCAAGGAAAACTGAATGCGGTAACGTTACGTGTTCTTCAAGGAGGTGGAGATATTACTGAAGAAGAGGCCATTAAGGAGATTGAAAAATTTATTGATGATAAAACAAGAGAACTATTGAGATTGGTTTTGCAGGAAAAGGACAGCAAAATCCCAAGAGTTTGCAGGGATTTGTTTTGGAGAATGACAAAACTTGTACACCTTTTCTACCTAAAGGATGATGGATATGCTTCAGTTGGGTTGGTTGATACTGCAACTGCATTATTTCGAGAACCTATTGTTCTTAAGGAGTTGTTGGTAGAAGCTGACAAAAATTAACCCGTGGTGTGTCGAACAATTGAAAGATATAAAGATATGCCATATTCCCATTTACTAGGAAGAAATGGTTTGTGGATAATTCTTGTTTACTTCATGTGTAATTAGGTTAAAACCTCATTGATATTTTGGGCCTTGTCTATTGTAATAAAATATGAATTATAAGATTTTTTCACTAAAAAAAAGTTTCTAATATTACAAAATGACAATTAAAAGTCTAAAATAAGATAGATTTTTAAAATTAATTTAAAAGTATAACATCAGTTGAGACATTGCGTTCAAGTTGTAAAAATTTCTACATACTAACTAGAATGAAAAAAAAAATTATATTAATTTAAAACAAATTTAAACCAGGTTATCGGATTTCAATAAAAACAATCACATGATATTGTGTTGGCAAGTTTTTTTTTCTTTTATTGTTTCTTCTCATCTCTAGTTGATAGATCTTAAAATATCTCTCGTACTATTGATTTTGTTTAAAAACTAAAGAATAAATTATTCATTGTAGCATCATACCCCAAAAAAAAAAGATTAGAATTGGAAAACACAAGTCCAGACAAAGTAAAAAAAACAATAACTTATACTACATTTGGATTAATTGAATTAGAATTGAAATAAAACCAATTGATTAGAATTACAAGATATACTTGTTTAGATCAAATAAAAATTTACAATCAGAATTGTGCTTCAAGTACTTAGTGATATTGTCATCGTCTTTATCAACTTTTAGCGATGGTTAGTCATCTTTAGTGGGTTTTGACGATGGTTGTCGTCTTTTCTGGTGGGTTCTGACAATGATTATTGTTGTTTCGACTGATCCCAATAGTGATTGTTGTCAACCTTGTTTGTCTCAATGATGATTGACAGTGGTTGTCGTTATCTTTGGCAGGCTCCAACTATGGTCAGTATCATATTAGAAGGGTCAATGATGATAGTGGTGGCATTCGACGGCGATTGGATGAAATTGCGAGTGGGTGGGTGTGTTGACGAAGTTGTTGGTGGGTAGGGACGGGCGGTGGGTGGTAGAAGTTGTCTATGATGGTAGTTAATATTATAGCATGATGTTCTATCATAAGTAAGTGACTGTAAAGAGTAGCACATATACAAGAATTATAAATTTCAAGGTCTATGTTTCTTAACCCTTGAAAATTGAGTACAAAATTCAAATTCCAATTCAACAATATGAGTCAAACAAGAAAATTATTGACTAGTCCAATTCTTAATTCTATTCCAATTCACTAAATTGGAATTGAAGTGTTCAATTTTGATTTTCCTATTTGACCCATATTTTAGAATTAGAATTGAAATTTTCAACTCAATTTTTGGGAATTGATATGAAACAACTACAAAACATAATCGTCAATTATTATAAGTAACACTAAAATTTATAATCCTTGAGCATGTGTTATTCTTAACAATCACTTATTTATGATGGCACGTCATGTTATAAAATTAGCCACCATAACTGACAACCTTTGCCACTCACCGCCACCCTTTACCTTCCGGTAACTTCCTCCATCCTCCTTTCGTCATCGTCACCGTCAACTTGTTGAATATGATATCCTAAGAATTGGGACGTGCTGTGACCTAATTTTTCTCCTCCTTTTTACTCTTCATCTTTTCTAATAATTCCCAGCATGTCAATGTCTCAATTTTTTACCAATTTACCATCCCCTTTCTCCTTTATACCAATTGTGCACCCTCGCCCTTTTTAAAAAAAAAAAAAAAAAAAAACTTTTTCCTAACTCCATAAATACTCAACTCCCTTTTCCATTTTTCACACCTTTCTCAAAATTCATCAAAATTTATTTTTTTCCCAAATTTTTAAGTTTTTGATTTTATTGTGTAAAATGGCAAACAATGCTAGGATGATGTGGAGACCAGAAGAGGTCAAAATTTTAGTCGATTTATGTATCGAGGAAAGAAAAAAAATTAAAGTATTCAAATATTTAAGTTGGACAAGTATTGGTGCCTGATTTACCGAACTTACCAAGCATACCTTAGAATACTATCATTTCAAAAATAAGTGGCATCGACTATAGAAATAATGAAACCTATTTTACAAATTTGGGAAGCAGATCGATATTGGATCAGATTTAGTCAAAAAAAAATGTGGATAGGGACAGACAAGTGGTAGGAGTAACAAGTGAAGGCTAATTTATTGAATTTTCTTAGATTTGTGTTGTAAAAAATAAATTAACTATATCTAATATTTTTTGAATACAACAACTTGGCAAGGAAGTTTGGAGATTCATGAATAAAATTTTGGAATTGGTTGATGAGCCGAACTTTCTTTTTGCTAGTTATTAGGCTTCGGGATTAGAAGCATATACTCCATATTTTGGAGTTTTGCCATCAGCTGACAACGACAATGACGATGATGAAGAACTAGGGTACACACTAACTCCACTCCCTATGAAGCTTACGGTTCTAACCTCGAAAATGAATATGAAGAATCTTATGTACTTGGAGAATTCAATGTGTCGCCCACTACTTAGGTGAATGACAGTTTCTCACCCCGAGCACCCATCAATCTCCATCACCATCACCGTTTGTAGCTGGCACTAGTGGGGCTAATATCCTAGCTAGGAGGAAGAGGAAGGCCAAGGGCAAGTGCAAAGCCATGGGCATCATGCAAAATTCAATAGATGAGTTGTTGGAAGTGGCTAAGCAGAGTTTTGATCGATCTTGTCTCTCATCCTTCTTGAACCATACCTTTGCCCTCGAGAAAATAACCCCCTTCTATTGGCTATGCCCTGGGGACAATAAAAGAGTTTCCCGGATTCGATTAGCTGGCTGAAATCTTTGAGACCATGTAAGTGTCGATGAACAGAGAAACTTTCAATGCATTAAGAGACATGAGCTTTCAAATTAGCTGGCTTAAGTTCAAACTTGAGTTAGAAAGGAGGAAATGGGGTTGATTTGCAACAATGAATTTTTTTAATTTAGTATTTGTATTTATTTTTGCATTTATTGTAATTTAATTTTACTTTTTTTGTTACATTAAATTTGTTTGTGTGGAAATAATTAGTCTAATTTCAATTAAAACTTAAAATTGAATTAATGATTAGTTTAAATTAAATTTTAAAAAATAATAATTGAAACTTAATTTAAATTACATTAAAAATAAAACTAATTACTATAAAATTGTTTAATTTGTTTCAAATAAATACTTTTTTGGTAATTTGTACACAAAATATCTTCTCTTACAATGATTTTTGGACTATCTAAACAAATAATACTTTTGAAACAGAATAACTGGAGATCTTTTTTACTATTATTTTTGCCTCAGGCCAAACCAAAAGCACCTAAAATGGAGCATATTGTATAAGAAAACATTTTAGAACAGCCAAAATCTTATGATCGCTAACCCTTGATTTCATTTGAAGAAAACATTTTAGGGTAGTCAAAATTTTACCATGTATTATACATATAATTTTGAAAAATGTGTAGGTCCCACCCGCTTATTTTTTGAGTTTTTTTATTTGATTAACCGGACTGAATAACTGATTAACAAAATAAATAAAAGTATTTATAATCATAAAAAAGTATAATTAACCAATCCTATTAATAAGAGAATAATCTATCTACTGTTACCCGACATCTAGGGAACTTTGATTACAATAACTCAAATTTCTACCCATATGACTTGGAATCTTACTAATAACAGTATTGTCATTGTCATCATGGTTAAAGTCGTTCTCATCACCTAGTATACCAATATTAATTTGAATCTTCTTACTAAAAACAGTATTGCCATTGTCGTTATAATCGTAGTCATAGTCAAAATCGCCGTCTTCAACCCCGTCAGTCATATTTAGTGAATATATGAAATATATTATCTTTGTATTAAAAAATATATATATCTACATTTATATCAATTTTGATATAGTATTTAGTCACATTTAAGATATATAAAATTGAAAATAAAATAACTATTTATATTAATAACGATAGTTAACTACTATTTAATTAGTAACCTAAATATCCTATGCACGTGTTGATTGATCAACATAAATTTCTTGTGATTTGATTTCGTTTTACTTTTTCACATTTTTTTTTATAGAAACTCTGCAAAAATCCAAACAGATATAAAGGTAGTCTATTTTATTAATTAGCTATCTCGATCAGTAACCTAGTCTTTGACCGACCAATTCTTAGGCTACATATCAATTCAACAGCAACAAGATGATGAACAAAAGTGACAATGTATTATGTAGATCACAAGCACAAAAGATGGTGACTCAAATCCATGTTATCGTGTCTACACCTAATTTAATTAAGTCATTAGATCACGTGCAAAAAGTTTTAAACTATGTTTTGATTGGTGTTTCGAATTATAAAATTATATAATTAATTTTTATATATATAATAATTAATAATAAGATATACTAACTCTCTTATAATATATTGGACAATTAAAAAAAAATACACTTAATATTTTTTAATATATATTATCAAATTATATATTATTTTTTAATACTTGACCTGATTGGAAAAATTATTAATTATTTGGTCAGCAAATCATATTAATTATTGAAGGCATTTTAGTCAATTTAAAATCATTTCCTTGCATTACATATATATATAAAATCCAAACCACATCATTGCAGCCACCTACAAGTGAAATAAGTTTTGACAGCTCATATTTATATATATATAAAAAAAAAAATTAATATCGAGCGAATATATTTGATACGATTATCTTTTAACTAAAAAAAAAAATCTACAATTATGTCGGTTTTAATATACCGTTTACTCACATTTATGATACATAAAATTTAAAATAAAATAACTATTTTTATCAATAGCTATATGTAACTATTATTTAATAAGTAACCCAAATATTCTGTTTATGTGTTGATTAATTCAACATAAACTTCTTGTGATTTGATTTCGTTTTACTTTTCAACATTTTTATAGAAATTCTGCAAACAAACAAAAACTGGCCAGACACTAATTTCCACTCAAAAGAGTTGGTTCCCTAGCCCACAGCTACATCCAAAGTAAAGTTTGACACTTTTCCTTCTCCGTTATAAGTATATGCATAAAGTGAATCTCCCAATCATCCATTTGAAGCATATTTTGTTTTTGTTTTCTGAATTTTTTCATAGACTTTTGCTGTAAAATTAATCTATCAAATTTTATTCTGATTGGGATGATCTCTCAATAATTATTTGTTCTAAAATTCAAACATGTGTTCTCACATTAAGAATATAGTTCGTTTACTACTATACTTAATCCTTGTTAGTAAAACGTATTTTAATTAATATTGTGGACATCATTTTTTAATGAAAATGTCTTGTATAGGGTATTTTGTTGTTTCTATAAAGAAAAAACACATTAACTTTACGTCTAAGAGAAATTATAATATTTGACATGTAATATATATGAAAAAAAATATATATATTAGATATGATTATCTTTTAATTCAAAAAAAATCTATATTTATATCAATTTTAACCCATTATTTAGTTACATTTAAGTAATATAAGACTTCAAATAAATATCTACTGATAGTTAACTACTATTTAAATAGTAATCTAAATATTCTATGTGATCTATCAAACATAAATTTTTTGTTCCTCAAATCATTGCAATTCTTGATCAATATTTTTGTAGAAATTGCGTTTACTTTTCAAACATTATTATAGAAATGAAGAAATGAAGAAATTGTTGACAAGTGTCTATTAGTTAGCTATCTCGATTGGTAACCAATTATTTGACTGACCAATTCTTAGGCTTACATAGTAATTCAACAGCAACAAGATGATGACCAAAAGTCACAATGTATTATGTAGATGACAAGCACAAAAGATGGTGACTCAAATCCATGTTATCGTGTTTCTTTCGTTAACACCTAATTTAACAAAGTCATTAGATCACCACTGTGCAAAAAGTTTTAAACTGCGTTTCAATTATTGTTTTGAATTATAAAACTATCTAATTAACTTTTATATATATAACAATTAATAATAAGATTTACTAACTCTCTCTTATAATATATTTGATAATAAAAAAAAATAAACTTAATATTGTCTAATATATATTATCAAATTATATATTGTTTTTTAATACTTGACCTGATTGGAAAAATTATTAATTATTTAGTCAGCAAATCATATTAATTGTTGAAGGCATTTTAGTCAATTTACAATCATCAGTTCCTTGCATTATATATATATATATATATATATATATATAATCCAAACCACATCATTGCAGCCACCCACAAGTCACCCTTGCTCTCTTTGTTATCAAACCATAATATTATGTCTATCTCAGCCATGTTTTCTCTGAGTTCCCTTCTGCTACTGCTTCAGGTTTCATTTCTTTATTTACTTCTCTCTCTTTCTTTTTCTTTTTTGCGTGACAAGCTTTAAAATTTATACAATATTATTGACTATATATTATTAGATTATACATTTGTTTATTAAGAATATAAATATTCTATCTATGCTAAAAAATATAAAATCATTCATGTCTATTTATGTCATTAAGCAAAACATATGAAACAAGAGAATATTTGTAAGTTTTTTTTTTTAATTTATTATTATTATTGTTTTTTCTCAGCAGCTTCTCTAATATTGGCTGTTGGACTAAATGTGGAGAAGGAAATTAACCGTAAAACTTTGGTAAGAAATTTTACATTAGTATTTTTTTTTTTTTTTTTGACTTAGTAGCAATAGGAGATAAATTTCATTGAAAATTACTACGTCAATTTGATTTATGACTAGTTGGAACTTGAAGGGACTTAATTCTCGTATCGGTCTCAATTTTATATAAGATAATATCATAAAGAAATAATAGTTTTATTAAATACAGAGCTTTGAAACGACCAAAGAGATAATTAAGATAATGTTTGACAAAGTTAAACTCTCAGTTTCCTCATATGATACAGCATGGGTGGCTATGATACCTTCACCAATTTCTCCAAGCTCCCCTTTCTTCCCCCAATGTGTTAATTGGTTGTTGGATAATCAACACTTTGATGGCTCATGGGGTCTTACTCAAGGCCAGCCATTGTTAATGAAGGATTCTCTGGTATCTACCTTAGCATGTATCCTTGCACTAAAGCAATGGGGTGTTGGTGAAAAATAGATGAATAGAGGTATTAATAAAGCTTCTCTTGCTAAATCCCTTTGAACTTTCAAATAAGTTGATCAGTTTTGCATTCTATTATTGCAGGTCTTCAATTCATTGAGTCAAATTTTGCTTTAACTTGTGATGAGAAGCAACATTCTCCTATTGGATTTGATATAATATTTCCTTCTTTGATTGAGCAAGCACAGAATTTGGATTTGAATATCTCCCCTGGAGCAACAAATATAAAAGAATTGAGACACGAGGGAATTGGAGCTCCAAAGGTATTTCTCAAAAAGAAATTAAATAGAATAAATAAAATTAGAGGTAGAAGTGGGTTGTATATATATAGATCTACTAGCTTTTGTGGCACACGCGTTGCGCATGAATCGTGTTTATGATATATATATATATATATTTATCAACAATAGAGATACATATTAAGAAATTATAGTCAATAAAAGATAAGGCTCCATGTTAATGATAATAAAAAAATAGATAAATCCATTAAAAATTTTAATCCATCGTATAAACTCATAGAGTATTTAAGAAATTAAAATTTCTTCTACTAAACCATTTTTATTAAACAAATAGAAAAATTTAACAATTTTTTTTTTAATTCATAAATATATATACACATATATATATATTAATTCCTAAGATGGAAGAAGAATTAAAAGTTAAAACAATATATGAAAATCATGAAAACTATATTCTTAATATTTTTTAATTCAAAGTATTTTAAAAAAATTAATTCATAAATTTGAGAAAAACTAAGTATTATAATTCTTAGAAACTTATTAAACCAAAAAAAAAAAATAGAAAATACTATCTTAACTACTATTGGCATATAATTATTGAAAAGTTATAAAAAAATTTATTAATTAAAAGTTTAAACAACAATATTATAATCATGAAAACTATATTCTTAATATTTCTTTTAATTCATAATAAATTTGTGAAGAACTTTAAAAAAAATGATTATTAGAAAGTTATTAAACAAAAAAATTGAGAAAGTCAATGTTAATTACTATTGACATATGATTATAGATTTGTTAAGAATAAAAAGAATTAGTAAAAAAGAAATTAGTTCAAACTAATTACAATCATATTGATATTAAAATGGTGAAGAATTAAGAAAAAAAAAATTATTTGTAACAAAATAATAACTAAAGATAACTTTGTAATTAAAAACCTTATAAAGGTATTTAAGAAAATAAAAAGATTTTTTTTTTTAAGTCACATTTATATATAGTATAAATCTAGATATAAGGACCCTCCCTCTAATGGGCCCACACGGGGTCGAAAGAGATTATGTAAATGCACTTCTGGTGTGTGGATTTAGAGTTTACATGTTATATGTATTGAGCAATTTGTTCCGAGTATGGAAGCTCTACTCACATAGAATGAATCTCATGTTAAACTCTACTCATACCTTATGATCAAATAGAGTTTCGATACATATGTGTCTATATATATATGTATATATATATAAATTTATTGCCGTTGAGAGTCTAATTAAGGGATGAGATATTGAGATGTTATAATCCACATGCTACATGAAAACTGACCTATTTCTGCATCATTTTGTCTCTAAGTCAGAGGCTATGCAAGCAATTCAGAAGGATAGAGAGCTTATCTAGCATATATTTCAGAAGGATTGGGGAAGTCACAAGCCTGGCAAACAATTATCAAGTATCAAAGAAAGAATGGATCTTTGTTTAATTCACCAGCAACAACAGAATGTTGCTTTTACTCACCTTCAGAACTCTTGCTGTATTAGTTATCTCCAATCACTGCTAGAAATGTTTGGAAACGCAGGTTTGTCTTTCCCACTAAGTCTTCAGATTTTGTAATTTAATTTTGTTCTTATAGACATTGTCAGGATATATAAATTGTTAAATATCCCCCTCACTTCAAAGCATTTGAACTTTTAGATGAGATGATAATTTATCATAATATATTAGCAGGAGATTTTAAATTAAAATCCCACTTATGTTAATTTATCATGGTATCCCTTCACTATAAGCTCGAGTTTTTAGATGAGATGATAATTTAATTGTTATACGGTTAGTTATATTCATTTTATCCTGCACTTATTAACTGTTATTTTTCTAATGTTTCCAGTTCCAACAGTTTATTCTCTAGATATATATGCTCGTCTCTGTATGGTGGAAACTCTCGAAAGGTTGGGTATTAGTCGTCATTTCAGAGAGGAAATTAAAGCAGTATTGGATGAAACAAACAGGTAAAGCTTAAGCATCCTATGCATGTAACAGTTAAAGCTTATCTTAGTAAGTGAAGAATATTTAGGGAGGAATTGTTTCTTCATTATATGAAAACTCAAGTATAGTTCCCCTGTCCTTAAATTTTAGCACCACTAAGCACTTAAAGCTTGTATAGAAAGCAAAGAACATTTGTGTTTTCAAACAGTAAGCAGCAGTTATGTGAGTTTGAGACTAAATATATTGTGTCCTGCTATCATATTCACTGATTAATGGAACAGATATTGGTTGCAAGGGGAGGAAGACCTGTTCCTAGACTCCACCACCTGTGCTTTGGCATTTCGGCTATTGCGCATCAATGGATATAATGTTTCTTCAGGTATTGTGCACATTCTTAGATGCATATTGCCTACAGAGGGCTCTAAACTCAAATGTACTTTTAAATCATAATTTACCCTGTTTTTTGCAGATCCTTTAAGTCGATATTCAGAAGATAAATTCTCCAATTCCCTTGGAGGTTATTTGAAGGATGTTGGTACTGCATTAGAATTATATAAGGCTTCAGAAATCATTATAGATTCAAATGAATCAGTTTTGTTGAAATTAAACTCCTGGACAAGACAAATCTTGGAGCAAAAATTGTCCTCTTTCTCATTATATGGCCATACACTCTATTAAAACAATTGAGCATGAGGTTACTTCTAACTTCTCTATGATCTACGAAAATTTCTTTCAAGATTATAAAAGGTAAAGGATATTCTAAAAACTTAAACCTTTCGGCATTTCAGGTAAAGACTGTTCTCGATTTTCCTTATCATGCAAAGTTGGATCGTTTATCGGAAAGAAGAGCAATTGAACAGTACAAACCAGATAATGTAAGGATTCTAAAAACTTCATATAGGTATGATGCTTCTGGTGTAGTTTGAAGAATCCAATCACGCTTCGTATTCTACTTTAAAGTTTGTTTCTTGACTTTCTTCCTTTTTCAGTTGTTTGAATCTTGCAAACAAAGAGTTCCTAAAGCTGGCAGTAGAAGACTTCAACATCTGCCAGTCAATATATATTGAAGAATACAAACAATTTGAAAGGTGCAAACCTTTATATTTCGATTAATATATGTGATGTTTTCCCTCCACTCACCCAACATACATAACCAGGTGGACTGTGGAGAGAAGATTAGACAAAGTGAAGCTGGCAAGCAGGACAACACCATATTGTTATTTCTCTGCTGCAGTAGCAGTTCCAGAACCTGAACTTTCTGATGCCCGTATATCGTGGGCTAAAAATGCACTGCTCACAACAGTTGCTGATGATTTTTATGATTGGTGGGGGTCTGAGGAAGAAATGATAAACCTTATACAGTTGGTTGAAAAGTATGTATGATACTATCATTTTTCATTGAAATCTACAAATTTTCCTTTTCAAAATGTTAACAATCTGTAAAATGGTATCACAGGTGGAAGATAGATGCAAACATTGATTGTTGTTCTGAGTCAGTTGAGATTATATTTTCAGCAATTCGTGATACGATTTCTGAGATTGTAGAAGAGGCATTTAAGCGTCAAGGACATAATGTAAAAAGCGACGTGACTGACATTGTGAGACAAGTCTATAGATCTTAATTTGCTTAGTTTTGAAAGTCTCAAATTTTAATCACGGGGTATCTTCTCAGTTGTATATGCCATTTTTGTTATAGACATGTAATTAATTTGTTATTATGTTAATTGGCTTGCAGTGGTTGGATACAATCCGGGCTATGTGTAAGGAAGCAGAGTGGTCAAGAACCAAGTATGTTCCAACAATGGATGAATATAGGAAAAATGGATATTTATCATTTGCCTTAGGACCAATTGTCCTTCCTCTATTCTTCCTTGTGGGACCTAAGCTTCCTAAGAACATTTTTCAAGTTCCTCAAGTCAATTATATGTTTGAGCTCATGAATGCATGTGGGCGTCTTCTCAACGATATCCGTGGTTTTAAGGTTAAGTTCTTAAACAAAATTTCAAGAATAAGTTTTAATCTCTGATGTGTTTTATTAATTTTGCTTGACTTTGATGCAGAGGGAAACTGAGCAAGGAAAACTGAATGCGGTAACGTTACGTGTTCTTCAAGGAGGTGGAGATATTACTGAAGAAGAGGCCATTAAGGAGATTGAAAAATTTATTGATGATAAAACAAGAGAACTATTGAGATTGGTTTTGCAGGAAAAGGACAGCAAAATCTCAAGAGTTTGCAGGGAATTATTTTGGAGGAATGACAAAAGTTATACACCTTTTCTACCTAAAGGATGATGGATATACTTCAGTTGGGTTGGTTGATACTGCAACTGCATTATTTCGAGAACCTATTGTTCTTAAGGAGTTGTTGGTAGAAGCTAACAAAAGTTAACCCGTGGTGTGTCGAACAATTGAAAGATATAAAGATATGCCATATTCCCATTAACTAGGAAGAAATGGTTTGTGGATAATTCTTGTTTACTTCATGTGTAATTAGTTAAAACCTCATTGATATTTTGGGCCTTGTCTATTGTAATAAAATATGAATTATAGATTTTTTTACTAAAAAAAGTTTCTAATATTACAAAATGACAATTAAAAGTCTAAAATAAGACAAATTTTTAAAATTAATTTAAAAGTATAACATCAGTTGGGACATGCGTTCAAGTTGTAAAACTTTCTACATACTAACTAGAATGAAAAAAAAAAAATTATATTAATTTAAAACAAATTTTAACCAGATTAACGGATTTCAATCCAAACAATCACATGTGTTGGCAAGTTTTTTTTTCTTTTATTGTTTCTTCTCATCACTAGTTGTTAGATCTTAAAATCTCTCTTGTACTATTGATTTTGTTTAAAAACTAGAGAATAAATTATTCATTGTAGCATCATACCCCAAAAAAACAAAAACAAATAAATAAATAAATAAAGAAAGAAAAATAATTAGAATTGGGAAAACACAAGTCCAGACCTAGTAAAAAAACAATAACTTAGACTACATTTGGATTAATTGAATTAGAATTGAAATAAAACCAATTTTAATTCTACTAAAATTGGAATTGATTAAAATTACAATATATACTTGTTTAGATCAAATAAAAAATTACAATCAGAATTGTGCTTCAAGTACTTAGTGGCATTGTCATTGTCTTTATCAGCTTCTAACGATGGTTCATCATTTTCAGTGGGTTTTGACGATGGTTGTCGTCTTCTCTGGTAGGTTTTGACAATGATTATTGTTGTTTCGACATATCCTAATGGTAATTGTCGTCGACTTTGTTTGTCTCAATGATGATTGACAGTGGTTGTCGTAATCTTCAGCAGGCTCCAACTATGGTCGGTATCATATTCGATGGGTCAATAATGACAGTGGTGGCGGTCGACGGTGGTTGGATGAAATTGCCAGTGGTTAAGAACCGATGGTGTGTGGACGAAGTTGCCAGTGGGTAAGGACTGGCGGTGGGTGGTAGAAGCTGTCTATGATGGTAACCGATGTTATAGCATGATGTGATGTCATAAGTAAGTGACTGTCAATAATATCACATATACAATAATTGCAAATTTCAAGGTCTAACCATAAGAATTGAAAATAATATATTATAGTTGTTTCTCAATTCTTGGGAATTGAGTTCAAAATTCAAATTCAAAATCTAAAATATGCGTCCAACAAGAAAATTATTAAATAGTCCAATTCCAATTCATTGCATCCAAAATTCATCCTAGTTTTAATTTCAATTCACTAAATTGAAATTGGATTGTTTAATTTTAATTTTCCTATTTGATGCATATTTTAGAATTAGAATTGAAATTTTCAACTCAATTTTTGGGAATTGAGAAACAACCACAAAACATAATCTTCAATTATTATAGATAACAGTACTAAAATTTACAATTCTTGAATGTGTTATTTTTAACAATCACTTACTTATGATGACATATCATTTTATAAAATTAGCCACCACAATTGACAACCTTCTCCACTTGCCGCCAACCTTTACCCGCTGGTAACTTCTTTTATATGCCATTGGCCACCGCCACTATCACTATTGACTCGTCGAATATGATATTAACCATTGTCAAAACCCAGTGAAAATGACGACGACCACCTTTAATCATCATCGAGACAACCAAAAACGACAACAATGTACCATTATTGGGACCTATTAGAGATGACAACAACTACCATTGAGATCCACTGGAACCGACAATTATCATCAAATGTTCAGCTGAGACGACTACTACCACTGTCGAAAAGTGCTGAAGACTATAACAACCACTATTAAAAGTTGTCGGAGATAGCGACAATAGTCAAGTACTTGAAGCATAATTCCAGTTATAATTTTTTATATGATTGAAACTCGTATATTGTAATTCTAACAAATTCTAATTTTAATAGAATTGAAATTTATTTTACAATTTCAATTCAACGAATCCAGACGCAACCTCAGAGATTTTGAATAACTAGTTGAATTAAAGTCTCATTTTTTCCTTGATCTTAGACAGAATTCTGTATTTGGTCCTGGATCTATTCTGACTTTCATGTATAGGCAAATTGCAAATGTATGCCAATAACAGTATTAGAAGGTTGTTCAAGGTTTTTGAAGTTCTCATTGTTGAATGGAAGGGTTGAGTCATTACTGAATATAGACTTTAATTAACTGCATGATCAATACATGAGAAACATATTGTTGAATCATGTTTTATTCATGGTCACAAAATCACAATATTTTTCAGAATTTATTAACAATTTCTGATACAGAGTAAGTGCCAAATGACGCTCCTCCTCCTCCTCCTATTCGAATTTTCTAGGTCTCTTACCGTGGCCATGGAACTTAATAGGAGAACAGGCGAAAGGCATCCTTTTGAGTCATAGGTCGACCAAATTCGTCTCTCCACTCGATGAGAATCTCTTGTTTGTTATCAACCAAAGATGATGAAGGTCAAGTATCCTTATTTGGTTCATCATCATCATCATCTAATAAAATGCCAACAAGTTTTCTCTTTTTTTGTTCATGTTTTTGCCACCCCACTCAACACTTCGTTTTTCTTGAAGTGTTCCTCGTTCTCTAAGCAGCTTCAAGACACTTGATAGTCCTTTCCTTACTATTACTTCATGTTGAAGTATCTCCTCTTTAGGCTCCATAGCTGAGTGTTCATCTGCATCACTAGTTTATTCCTCCATAGTTGAGTGTTCATCTGCATCACTAGTTTGTTCCTGCTTAAAGACATGTTCAGTTTCTGGCGTTATACGTTGATGATCCGACACAAATTCTTCCATCTCTTTGAAGACCAACTTGTTTTCTTGTGAGTGATCTGATCTCTTAGTATGATCTGCAGTAGTACTAGTCTGACTGCTAAGATTTGTGGTAAGCAGCAATGGCTTGAGGACCAGAAGCTGCCTCCTCTACCTGCTTTTTACGATTTATTCTTCTTGTTCTCTCTAAGGATTTCTGAAAATCCTCCTCGCATGGTTTCTTTTCTCAGCCTCAGATCTTTCATGCTCCTCTAGCTTTCATCCATAGCTAAGCTAAACCCTGGTCGATCATCTGTAGCTGGATGATCCG
This sequence comes from Quillaja saponaria, assembly GCA_029379385.1. Classification (NCBI taxonomy): domain Eukaryota; kingdom Viridiplantae; phylum Streptophyta; class Magnoliopsida; order Fabales; family Quillajaceae; genus Quillaja; species Quillaja saponaria. Next base: position 7,447,770 of record CM055605.1, on the reverse strand, counting down.
TCATCACGGCTATTTATATCTTAACCCACTGCCAACACAAACCCGACCGACATACGTAGGAATTATCATACTATTCCTAAAAAAGAATCCTTATCCTAAGGATACTTTTATATTATATGTATAAGAATTAATTTTTCTCCCTAAATAATTTCTTATTACCCCAATCTACTCAAATACCAACTATAACTTTTCTTTTTATAAATAATTTAAAAAAAAAAAAAACTTATTCCTCTTCTATTTAAACTTACATCTAAAACAAAAAATAAAAAAATAAAAGTACTAATAAGTTCTACTTTTTTCCCTCTAAATATTTTTTTACTACCCCATCTATTCAAATACCAACTACAACTCATTCTTTTTTTTTTATAAACTAGACACATGTTAAATAATATTTTTCAAAGGATAAAGGTTTTTATTTAAAGTTTTTAATTCTATTTAAAATGGAAAAGAGGAGTTAGTATGTGAGTGAAAGTGGGTAGTTATTTAGAAGAGAAAAATATTTTTTTAATTATTTTTAATGAATTTAATTTAGTTCAAAATTAATTAATTTATATTATTCTAAAGTAGGAGACCATACAGCTCTTCTAGTTTTAAAAATAGTATAGATATTATTCGTACATAATTTTTTTTTTACACATATGCACTAAATAATAAATTTGTATAAGTGATTGATAATTATATATATTCGAGATATCATACTTATAATCAAATTTATCACTTCATTTATATAATATAGCATCGTGTTTAGAAATTGTTTGCGCTTTAAAGATAATCATGCTTAAAAATTATCAATTTTATCCCATAACTTTCAAAACATTTACAATGTTTCTGATTATCACTTAATTTTGTACCCATAACCTTTACCTTTATGATGTCTACTAAAAAAATTTCTTATTTACTTAGAACCATATATTAGTTTCCAAAATGCAACAACCAAGTCAAACAAAAGTTTTAGCCAAAAAACAAAAAATCAAACAAATGTTATGTTGGCTTAATTATTTTTTATTTTGGGTAAAGAAAATAAGCAAGTCTATGAAAGTATTCGCCACTGAACGTGGTCCCAATCCAGAAAAAGAATGGGCCAAAAAGAAAAGAATTCCCTACTAACCACATCATTTTGTTGTGAATTTGCCCTAATATTGCAAATACATTTTTGTTACTTTTAACATTAATTTTTTTTTTGACAAAATGACATTCACCATTCCTAAGTATCATATTTTTAGTCAATTTTGTTCCAAAAATATTTTTTTTATCAATTTCATCCCAAACTTCAAAACAATTGTAATGTCTCCTCTTAACCTAACACTGTTAATATTTTGGAAGGAAAATACTGTAGTGGCTTAAAATAGTTTATTGGTTGCCACATGTACGTTAAGTAGACAAAAATCAAATAAAATAATTATCCCTAAAGTACCCTTTTTTATCAATTTAATCCTAATAGTGTTATTTTCATCCTAAAAGTATCATTTCTTTATTTTGTATGAGAAATAAAAAAGATAATTTTTGCTAATTCAGCACACATCTGATTAAAATATTATATTTAAGTCATTTAATTAAAATATTATATTTTAAGTCAGATCATACATTTTCATACAAAATGCTAACGGTTTTAAACTTAGAGAAGACATGTTGCTTAGACTTAGGGAAAACATTGAAAATGTTTTGAAAGTTATGGGATAAAATTGATCGAAAAATTACTTTTGATACAAAATTGACAAATATGTGATACTTTAGGGACAATAGATGTTGTTTTACGAATACAATAGACTAGCAACTTTTGAGTGAAGTTATCAGCCCTAATTTAGGTTCACACTAATTCAACTAATCTTGAAGTGAAATTCAATTACAAGAGATCCACCACATAATTCCCAATTTACTTTTACATGTGCAGGAAATATTTGGTGCTGGAACTGATACTTCATCAACAACAATGGAGTGGGCTCTCTCAGAATTGATGAGAAACCCAAGAGTGAGGGAGAAAACTCAAGCTGAAATAAGAGAAGCTTTCCAAGGAAAGAAATTAGTTAGTGAGGGAGATCTGGAAGAACTTGCTTACCTAAAGTTGGTGAAAAAGGAACCTTGAGGTTGCACCCTCCTCTTCCTCTACTGTTACCAAGGGAATGTAGGGAGCCATGCAAAATTGATGCATATGATATGCCCATCAAAACTAAGGTCTTAGCAAATGTTTGGGCAACTGGCAGAAACCCTGCATATTGGGATATAGTGCCGAGAGCTTTGCACCTGAGAGGTTCAGTAGCAGTCCCTTTAAATTCAAAGGAACTAACTTTACATATATACCTTTTGGGGCAGAAAGGAGAAAATGACCAGGTACACTATTTGCTATAGCTAATGTTGAGTTTGCTCTTGCTCAGTTGCTCTATCACTTCAAATGGGAAATTCCAAAAGGAGTAAGACCAGAAGATTTGGGTATGACTGAAGATTTAGGGGCCACTGTTGGAAGGCAAAAAAAACCTCTATATGATTGCCACTTCTTGTTTATGTATACTTTTGAACTTAGTTTGTGACTCTTGGTAGCTATTTTCATTGAACAAATGTGTTGGACAGTGCAAGAGGTAGAAAAGTTATTTTCATCCAGTGGGAGTTAATGGGTTGGAGTTGTTTATTTCACCAGTGAAATGGGTATGAAATCTTTGTTAATCAAGAGTCACCTATTGCACTTGTGTAAATCCTATGTAATTCTCTTCATTTCTTACTTTTACAGTGCGCACAACCCTTCCACCAAAGTGGAATATAGCAAAGCTGCTAACTTTTTTTTGGTGGGTTGACAGATTCTAATTTTATAATCAAATTAACCAATGAAGTTTCAAAATAAGCTCATCATACTATGTACCAAAATACATTGCATACTACCAATAAACAAAGAGAGAAAGTGTGAAATCAACGTACCAAATAGTAAATGGAGGCTTGGTTACCAAAAATAGATTGTTCATGTATAACCCTGTTGAGGATGAGGGATAGCCTGCCTGAACCCTAGCCAGAAAGTTTAAAGTCAACGCAATTAGAGTTGTCTTTGTCTCCAACAGAATTGCAAGTAGGGGAAGATGGTGATGGCTCTGTAAAGGTAAGGAGAGGTTTGGGTTAAGCTGTTGTGGAGTTGGTGGGCTTGGTTTTGAGGGAGGCCTAGTCATGTAATTTAATGAGGAACCTGTAATGGGCTCAGATGTTAGTGGGCCTTTTGTCAGCTAATGTAAGGAATGGAAATTCTCTTCTAGTGGACACGTCAAACGTGAAAAAGAGCACTATCTATTCAAAAAATAAAAATAATAAGAAGAAAACAAGAAACATATAAACCCCACAAAAAATAACCAGATGAGTAAAAAATAAGAAAAAAAGAATTTCCACTTACAATTATTATGAGCAGGTGGTACTTTTTAAAAAATTTCAACTTTTTGTGAGCTCCACGAGTTTTTGTTGTTTGTTCTCATATAAATACTATTGAATTTAATAATTCCACCTGCTCCATCAACAAGATTCATTTAGATATTGTTGAAAATAATTGATAAGAATTATAAATTGATTAAAAATTATTGATTTTTCTAATCATATTTTCAATTATTCCCAATTAAAATAATTATGTATTAAATATTTTAATTAATTGAATTAAGACATAATTACAAAAATAATTTTAAACACAATTAGCTATAGTTATATCTTAATTCTAAACCAAGTGATTGTCTTATAAGCTTATGAACTATAAATCAAAAGATGTACCATTATAAAGTTAGTGTGAGTGAGCTTCATCTTATTAATAGAATAAACATATTACTCTCATTTATTAAATAAGTCGAGAACCAAATCATATATATTTTTGTGTCTTTTATTATTTTTCATTTATTTCGTTTGTGTCTAAATTTCTTCAGATACTATAATTTTTTCCTACTATTTCCGATGCATGTATCCAAAAACATATTCTTTCATTTTATTTTATTTCAAATAATCAAAGAGATATTATTTTTGAAGCTTATATAATTTTTTATTTTTTTTGACTTCTCACAAGTATCTCCACACCCTACAGTGTGAGCCTAAATTCGTGGTTATCTCTCTTCATAAATATTTTCTTATAGGCTTGAACGCTTAACATTGTAAAAACCACTTATCTGCTGAACTCAAGCTTATATAATTTGAAATCTTCAACACAATACATTCACTTCAATCTCCTCTTTCATATCATGGATTTCCAATATTATTTTTGCTCTTTCTCAACTTTTCTTCTCTTATTCTTTCCACTTTGGTTGCTAAAGCATTATTGTCAAAAACCCGTAGTTCAAAAATTGCCCCCAGGGCCACGAAAGCTTCCCATTATAGGAAACTTGTACAACAATGCTTTCGCACTCGGACATCGTTCTCTCTTAGATGCATCCGTGAAATATGGACCTCTAATGCATCTAAAACTTGGTGAAATTTCTGTATTAGTTGTATCATCCTCATTGATGGCCAAAGAGGTGATGAAAATCAATGATCTTTCATTTGTGGAGAGGGCAGCAGAACTTGTTATGTCCTATGGTAGAAAAGATAAAGACATTAGCTTTTCTCCATATGGTGATCATTGGAAGCAAATGAGGAAAGTTTGCACATTGGAGCTACTTAGTTCCAAAAGGGTCCAATCTTTCTCTTTTATTAGAGAACATGAGGTATACAAACTCATTGAATCCATTCAGAATTCATGTACTTCTTCTGGTTCTGGGTCATCATTAATCAATCTTAGCAAAAAGATTTTCCCTATGACAAGCACAATAACTTCCCGGGCGATATTTGGCAGAGAATTTGAAAACCAAGAGAAATTCATAACACTAACTAGGAAAATAGTTGATATATCAAAAGGGTTTGATTTGTCTGATTTGTTCCCTTCTATGAAATTTCTTAAATCCATTAGTAGTACGAAAGCTAAATTGGTTAAGGTTAGGAACGAAGGAAATAAGATCTTAGAGATCATCATTAACGAGCATCGCGAAAAGCTAATGGGATCCGGGAAACAAAGTTGAAGGAGAACTAGTTCAGGAAAATCTTGTTGATGCTCTTCTTAAACTCCAGCATAGTGGCAGCCTGGAGACTCCATTTACAACTGAAAACATCATTGCTCTGATTTGGGTACGTCAAATTTTCATTACTTTTGCATTATTAGTGTCAAAACACATTACACCCAAAAGCTTAATCTATTATGTCGGTGATAAGACTTTATGAATGAGTTTTGATCCCATATACACATCTGCACGCACAAGTTTATAATAACAACAAATGGTGATAACAATGATCAAACTCTTAACCACTTGATCATAGAAATTTTGTTACTAAGTCAAAACGAATAGAAAAACAACTGAAGGTTTAAGTTTTTAAGTGATGTCCATAAATGAGTTTTGATAATCAAAATAAAAGAAAAACAACCGAAAACTTTGCTGCTCTTAATCAATTATAATCATTAATGATTATTATGAATGACTAGGAAATGTATGGTGGTGGAACTGATCTTTCATCAATAGCAGTGGAGTGGACAATGTCAGAATTGATGAGAAACCCTAGAGTGATGGAGAAAGCACAAGCAGAAATAAGGGAAGCATTCAAAGGGAAGAAAAGAGGAAAAGAGATTGATCTTCAAAAGCTTCGTTACTTAAAGTCAGTGATTAAAGAAAGCTTGAGATTACACCCTCCACTTCCTATTTTGATACCAAGATAATGCAGGGAATCATGTAAAATTGATGGATATGATATACCCATCAAAACTAAAGTGATAGTGAATGCATGGGCAATTGGAAGAGATCCTGTTTATTGGGATAAAGCTGAGAGTTTTATACCAGAGAGGTTTGATTCCATTCCCTTTGATTTCAAAGTGGCTAGCTTTGAATATTTACCATTTGGTGCAGGAAGGAGAATGTGTCCAGGCATATTATATGGTCTAGCCAATATTGAGCTTCCCCTTGCTCAATTGCTCTACCACTTCAATTGGGAACTACCAAATGGGATGGAACCTGAGGACTTGGACATGACTGAAACCATTAGTGCCACTGTTGGAAGGAAAAACAACCTGCACTTGATTGCTACTTCCTACAATTAGTTTGTTAATCTATGAGGTCTGTTAGTGTAATTTCAAAATTATGAAGTTTTATTTTGTGTGTTATGTTTTGGATAAGTGAAAAATTTTGAAATGAAAGGAACAAATAACTACCTAGGAGTTGTACACCGCTGAGAGTTATTTGTTCAAAGGTCATAATTAAAATGCCAAAAAATGCATGAATTATTCTATAAATATAACTGTATCTTTATCTTTCAAATCTATTACTAATCTTCTACATTGCTTAATTACTACAGAAAAAATATAGCACAATAATTCAGAAACTTTGTAGAATTGTTTGTGGGTTGTTCTTCGTTAGTGCAAATCACAGAATAACACAACTTTTTATTGTATCTCAGAAGAAATTCATCAAATCTAATTGCACAATATTATGAGACAAATTAAACCTTAAGGATAACAACATGGTGGTGACTTGAAGCTTCCATTCCATATTTGATCTGTTTTTCTCTACACAGTTCTATATTTTTTGTTCAACATCGTCTTTTAGCTTGATGGAATATAGTCTATATGCAAGTCTGCTTGATATATGGTTTGATGATGATGATGATCAGTTGGGTGTTTTCTTCTAGTTCAGCTCCTTATTTTCTTGATTTTTGAATTGTGGTTTGGTTGTGTTGTACTTGTTTAATTAGTTTGATTTTATAGGCTTTCACATTGGTTAAATATATATGTAATTTGCATGGACCATAAATGTAATTTAAAAAATATATATATTATGTTATATCTTTTTGTTTATTGTTATGAAATGTCTTGTAACTTAGATATAAACTTTCCTTTTTTTCTAAAAGAAACTATTTCGTACAGCGATATATTGCGTTGATATTTGCAAAATTATTGAACGAAAACAACAAGAAAGTGCAATTAAGAAAAGAAAAATGCATTCCAACAAAATATACCAACATTTCTCGTAAGAACTTACTAATTTAAAATAAGCTTGTAATCTTTATATGCATCTTTTTCTTCTATTAAAAATAATAATTGGATAAGTTGGCAAAAGAATAACACAAATTTATTGATTGTTGGTTAGTTTTCAGCATAATATTTAAAATTGAATGGGATTCATCAATTTTTTGGATGTTGAAGACTAAATTTAAGCCACAACATTATAAAGAGGCTTGGCCTCTTCATCCAGCGATATTTGCATTTTCTTACTGTCCGTTCTTCCTTTTCGATAAATAAATAAAAGATACAAAAAACTATTTCAATTGAAAAATTGGGACAGGGAATTGGAAAAAAAAAAAAAAAAAAGACTTTCTTCTTCTTCTATTCTTGTAACCTTTAAATTTGCTCTGATCATATCTCTCATAAATCAATTGTATGTAAATTGACATCCATCATAGCCTGCAAAGACACAAAAATGGAATTGAGAATTGGAAATAAAGCATGAAATAGATTGATAAATATATTTTATATATTATGTGCACGGAGCTTTTTCTCTTATGGTTTTTATTTTGTTTACTCGAAAAAATATATAATTTATGAGACATCCATTTACCTCGTAATTATAATAAGTATTGAGAGAGACATGATGCACAATTTTATTTTATTTTTTATTTTTTATTAAGAGAGACATGATGCACAATTTTATTTTATTTTTTATTTTTTATTAAGGAGAGGCCAAGGCTTGAGCCTCGGGAAGGGAAGGGAGAAATGTTAAAAGCCTTGACACGTTAATCTAGGATGATAAATTAAGACTATGTATTTATAATTAGTATTTAGAAAGAGATGAAATGCACAAATTAATTAAAACTATATAGAAACATTTTCATTATTTTAAGTTTTGCCAAAAAAAAAAAACACAAGACTAGTATTCAAGGGTAACCAAAATGGAAAATAAATCTTTAAAAATTTGGAACTCACTAGGATCAACGCTAACTAGCATGGCTGTCCCTCCAAAATCACATGTGCCGCCAGCTACCTTGGTCCTTTGCCAATAGCTATTGAAAGCATATGATGCATGAGCAAACAAAGTGTTGGGCTGAAAGCAAGACCCATCGGGCTGAATCGAATTGCAATCTGCTCCAGATCCACAAGCATAGTTCATTGCCTCTTCAATAATTGGGTCAGGCACTGATGGCTTGGCCACACACCACAGGGTTGCGATTGGGGCGGTGTTGGGTGGTGGCGGCACGTTTGGTGGTGGATACACAATAGGTGGTAGAAAGACCCCTGGGCTTGGGACAAATGCAGTTGGTGGGCTGGGCTCAAAAGAAGGTGGGCTCAATGTTGAGCCCGGTGGGCCTGGAACGTAAACTGGAGGACTAAGTATAGGATTGGGAGAGCCCGGGATGTTACTAAATGGGCTTGGAAAAGTGATGGGTGGATTTGATTGGGTTGGGCTTTGAATTGGAAGAATTGGTGGTATGTAATAAAAGGGTGGAGGTGGAGATGAAGCTGTGTAGCCTATAGGAGTTGGAATAATTGTGGAAGGGGATTGAGGGGTATTTGGTGGATATAAACAATATGGAGGGGTAATTTCGGGCAATGAAATTGGAGCTAGTGAATCAAAAGGTGGCAAAGAAAATGGTGAGCTAACACCATAGGATTCACCGTTTGAAGATTCTAATGACGTATCAAAATCAAAATGCTTAATCATTCTTAACTTGTTTGAAGATTTGGTGATCAAACGTTTTCTATGTTTGGAGCCTTTGAGCAGCTGCATTGATCTTTCTGCATCTGCATAGCAAAACATAAAAAGGCTTTCATTACTTTGCATCTAATGCATACACATACATTATATCATAATCTCAGAGAAATTTTATAGGTATGAAATGAAACAATTTATTCCGTGCACCAAATTCTCTTACAGGAGAACAAGTATGTTTCACATAAAATCTATTCTTATGTGAAAGATGTTCTTGCACACAAATCGATGCACATAACTCCTCCCTCATTTAGGAACATAAATTTTTGAAAAAGATATAAGGGATTTACCACAATGAGTGTAGAGAATGGATGGAATAGTAAAATAGAGGAGAAATATGCAAGTTCTGAGTCTTGTGCAACTAATGCTTCTTCCCATGACTGCCAATGCTTGGTCCTCTCAACTGGGTTAGTATTGTGCTCCACCAATCTCAAACTACACAAAGACCTCATTGTAGAGCAATGGAATTATATAATACAGACCATTAAACCTTGGATGGACCTAGAATTGGCCAGAGTAAGGAGCATACAGAGAACAAGTGGGTGGGTTGGCCATAAAGATTGATTCCTTAGCAGCACAACTTTGTTAGACAATCACACTTTGCTTAGAAATGTATGAATGAAGGAATCTAAAAGTGCAAAGTTTTATGGGAAGTTGTATGTAAATTTCATCTATTGTTAGTAATGAATGTTGGCATATATGCTTGCTTCGAATTGGAAAAAATCTAAGTGTGGTTTTTAAAGACCCTTTTGTTTTGCTTGCTTTTTACTCAAAGTTTCTCTCTTTCTGTGCCTGTCTTTTTCTAATGAAAACACCAAATACCTCCATGGTATGACGTGAGGCAGAGGGATTGGTTGGTCAAACATTCATTCATTCACAGAAAGCAATTTCAGTCTCTACAACATGATCGTGTAAAGAGCAATGCTCAATTAATTAGCTGATATTAATAGTACATAATAATAAACTTCAATAGCTCTCACATATGCTTAGAGAAATAAATAAATCACGTATCTTTAGCTCACCAAAAACTATAGCTAATTGCACTTATTTAACCATAAAACCTTTAAGCTCCTTACAAAATAAAGAAGAGCCCGAACACGTACATATATGATATGATGCTTACACAAAATGAAAAATTAAGACATGAGTGTCATATAAAACACTTTATATATGTTGGAGTCACCAATCAATTGGTGTGAAGAAAGACATATATAATGAAGTCCTCAAATCTTAACGATATGGGATTATGCATTAATAATATTAATATATATTGGCATTTTTTTATCTTACAAAAATCACTATACTCCGGCCTAAAGTTCTTACTAATAACAATTATCAAAGTTCTAAGTAAATCACTAAAATACTTACAAAATAACAAATGGCTACCAAATTAAGTCAACACATATTACTAAGGAAAAAATATATAGTTATTAAATCCGTTACTGAGATAATTTGCAACCATTTTATGATAATTTAGCAACGGATTTCAAAAACTAGCGTCAAAACATACAATTTAAACAAATGAAACTAAAACTAATAGAACTAGCTAGCTAAAAGTACTAATTAAGATTCCCATGAAGATCCGCATCACTATCTCCTATATCATCTACATTACTAGAAGAGGCACCCATATGTCCCCTGTTAAAAAAAGTGAGTGACTAACATATAATAGTTAAATTCAAAAAAAATAAAAATAAATGACATAAAAACAATATATGAATTTAGGCATGTTGACCCGAAACTAGCTAATATTTAAGTCACAACTCAAACATTAGCATAAAATTCAAATTATGCATCTGAATAGGATATTGTTTGCTCCTAATCGATGCCCTCGTTTAGATTTGTTTTGGTCACTTTTGACCTTTATATTCAAAATTATATCTATCTTTTAAGTCACAATTCAAACAATTGCATAAAATTCGAATTGAACGATGTTTATTCCTACAAGTCTTATTCAGTGCCCAGACGTACTGATATCCTAGCTTGTTGTTTGGACCATTTTAGGTCACTTTCACACTTCACACCTAAAACTGATTGAGATTTAAGTTACAAATCAAACATTAGCATAAAATCAAATTGCACATGCAAATAGGATGTCTTTTGTTCCTATAAGATTTATTTAATGCCCCGATGTATTGGTATTCCCGACTCGTCAGTTTGAACCTATTTTGATCACTTTTGTCCTTAAAAGTCGAAACTAACAAAGTTTTAAGTCATTACTCAAATATTTGATTTTTGCATAGAATATGTAAAACGTATATTGAACATTCTTAGAAGATGGAATGTCTAATTTTTTTCACCCATAAAATTCCAACTATGGATTTGAATAGGATTTTGTTTGTTTCTATGAGTTTTATTTGACACCTTAGACATGTCGATATTCCCAGGCTCGTAGTTTGGACATGCTTTGGTTGCTTTTGTCATTCACACCCTAAACTAGCTAAGTTTTAAGTCACAACTCAAACATTTGCTTAAAATTCAAAATCTTGCATCCAAATAGGATGCCTTTTGTTCCTAGAAGTCTTATTCGATTCCGTGAACGTGTCGGTATCACAGCTTATCTTTGGTCAATTTTGCACTTCACACCCAGCTAGCTAAGTTTTAAGTCACAACTTAAACATTTACTTGAAACTTACACCATGCATCCAATAGGAACTTGTTTGTTACTACAAATTTCATTTGACACCCAAACATGCCGGTATTCCCTGCTCATCATTTGGATCTGTTTCTGTCACTTTAACCCTTTACACCTAAAACTCACTAAGTTTTAAGTCACAACACAAATATGTGCATAAAATTCCATGCATCCGAATTGGATGTCTTTTATTCCAACAAGTCTTATTTGATGCCCTGCATATGTTGGTATCCCGACCCATCATTTGGACGATTTTTGGATACATTTGTCATCCACACTTGAAACTATTTAAGTTTTAAGTCACAACATAAACATTTGCATAAAACTCAAACCATGCATCCAAATTAGATGCACTTATTCCTACAAGTCTTATTTGGTGCCCTACACGTGCGGGTATCCTGGATCATCGTTTGGAACATTTTTGGTCATTTTTGCTTTTCACACCCGAAATTAGCTTTGAATAAAATACAAACTATTCATTCGAATAGGACTCCGTTTGTTTCTACAAGTTTTGTTATCTACCCCAGACATATGGGTACTCTCAGCCCATCATTTCAACTTGTTTTGGTCACTTTTACCTTTCACACCCGAAACTAGTTAAGTTATAAGTCATAACTCAAATATTTGCATAAAATTCAAATTGTGCATCTAAATTGGTTGTCATTTGTTCCTACAAGTCATATACGAAGCCCCATATATGCAAGTATCTTGGCTCGTCGTTTGGACTGTCTTTGGTCAGTTTTGCTTTTCACACCCGAAAATAGCTAAGCAAGCCACACCTCTAACATTTGCATAAAACTCTCAAATCGTACATCTAATAGGATGTTGTTTATTCTTACAAGTCTTATTCGACCCTTTGGACATACCGGTATTCTCGAGTCATCTTTTGGACATGTTTTGATCACTTTTTTCCTTCATACTAGAAACTAGCTAAGTTTTGAATCATAACTCAAACAATGCATTTAAATGGAAAAAGATACTTACAGAATATGTTGGCGAAATCTAGGGTGAACTAAAGCACCTCCTTTCTGAGTTTCATCATCTTTCTTAGTAGTTCAAAATCTTTTTTGTTTTGTTCAAAAATCTATTTTGATTTGTTCATTTTCTTGTTTTAGGGATTCTAACTATTGCTCCAAGTTTTGAATCTACTAGGTTATTGCATCATTAGGTTGCGATATGGAATCCTCTGACAAGTAATCATATTTTTTTGCATTCGAATTTGGCTTCACAGAAACTTTACTCTCCTCATCCCAAATGAAGTCTAGACTAACTTCCAAATCGTGTCAATATACAGAGTGTTTGAATTTCTGACGTCAACCTCTCTATCATTTGAAGAACCACAATCTTCGTTCTTGTTTTCTGCACATCAAAAGTTAATAATTATATATTTTTTTTCCCTTCAAAAGTTTACAATTATAATGATTTCCTACACAAATACATGTTGTCTATAAACCTTCAATATCTTTATAAGGGAAAGGTAGTCATATCTCATTCAAGAAAGCGATACACGCACAATAAGTAGCTTAATCCATTCACGTTAACTAGGCAACATGTCAAGACTATTTTCTTATGATCTTGTAAGTATACAACGTACATAATGTAGAACGTCACCATGTCTAAGTATATATTTGGCGAACATAAAAAAATACAATAGAATTGTCAACCAAAGGAACAAATAATTGATTAAGATACTACTATAACGAATTATGTATTTGTTTTCTTAAACTGTCCACTTTGAATAATACAAGAATCATCCACAAATAAGATTATATTACATTTCACTTACTTTTTTAGAAATATGTCCAAAATTTTAATATTAGCAAGATACATTGGAAAATATCTTCAATTTAAGTAGTCTAAGGCATTGCTTCAATACTCCTTGAAGTAGTAATAAACAATCAACAAGAAAAATCCAATGGCAAAAACCCACGTTCGTCTACATATGAGATACACATACTAGTCTATGTGAAATTTAACAGCAGCAATATGAGAAAATACTACCCTATATACAGAAGATGAAGAAAATGAACCTGAAATCATCTGAAAGTGATTGTTCTTTAGGTGGGTGGTTGTGGGTTTACTGCTTTTATGACCAAAATTGAGCAGGCAATCTGAAGGTCCTGCAGTCAGATCCATACATGGCATTTTAGTCCATGTCAATGAACTAGCTTTGTCAGAATACAAATATGCAAAACTAAAAAAATGAGTAATAAACTTAAAGTCATAATTTTGTTCTTAGTTTTACCATTGGGTGTTATTTATATTACAAGTACTTCGTTGATATCAATGTCAATTTAAGAGGGAAAAAAAATCATAATGATAAAAATCAATGTCAATGTCAATTTAAGGCATTAATATCAATGTCAATGTCAATTTAAGGCATTAATATTTTTTTAATGTAGTAATAAAAATCTGGCAGGTCCAGACATGATACATAAATCAAAAACTTTTTGATTCATAATTTTGGATTCTTAACTGAAACAGTTATTTGAAGATAAAACAGAGAAATTATAGGTGCTTTGCAGATTGTGCTTAACAAACTGACATTTAGAAAGAAAGGTATTAATGTGTTAGTAGCATGTGAATTGATTATGATTACCATCAAATCCAATAGGCCCTTTCTCAATATGAAATTGTAATGCTGAATTGTGTTACATACTCTCCTAATATAAGAAGAGTCCTAAAGGTCATAGACGGCTAGTTTGCAATGACTATATTCCAACAAACATATTTTAACAACTAAATTCCAACACCTAGTTTAGGAATAAAGTTTGAAACACAATTAATTTTACAAAAAAACCCTACATATTTTAAACTTTTATTGGAATAAGAAATTTCAAGAGAGTTGCCTGGACAAGTAGATCCTACAAGAAACTATATAATTGGATGACAAATAAGAAGATGGTGGAAGTGGCAACCAAAATTTTACTTGAAATGAAGAGGATGTGATTATCTGTTGATGCAAGTAATATCAAGGATGGTTCTGTTGATCTTGCTTTGAGGGGCTTCTTTCATTGGTTCGGAAGGGATTAGATCAATAATTTTTTTATAATTAGACAGTTGTTCCAGTAAGTCAACTAAACCTCTTCTTGAAACATGTGAACTCTACTACAAAATTTGATCTCATACTTCAATTTTAGCCAATCTTATAAGATGTCAGGAAGAGGTGAATGAGAAGCATTTGATGCCTGTCCTTAGTGTTGTTAGAAATTTCATATATGGGCTATCATTAATTGTATGATTTTATTTTCAAAAAAATGGGCTTAAAGTTTGGTCCACTTGAGACATGCTGGTAAAAGCCCATATGGTTTATGTGATCATTTTTGGTAGGGCTAAGCACATTTCTTGTCAGTTAGATATGGACTGGCAGTAAGTGTAGGCTGAGTGATTTTAGGAATCTTCAATGGTAGGACTCTTAGGGTTTATCTAACGATAAATAAACTAGGCCCCCTCTCCTCTCTAAATATGTGTACCTTGCACAATTGAGAGCTATCAGTAATTACAAAGAGTACAGAGAGGAAGACCTGGCTGTATAAGTATTCTACTAAGGCGTGCTTGTTTGAGGTTTCACATATCCATTGCAAGGACTCAATCAGGTACGCAAACTTTATTGTTATTGTGTTCTAAATTCATGTATGAGATCCTGTATAATTATTACATATAGTATCATAGCCTAATTTACATGGATTTGGAACCTTGAAATTTATTTAATTGATATAAAATAATAGGGTTCATTTAAGTCATATTTTTAAACTCAAAAACCGAAACCTTAAAAGTATGAAATTGAATTCCTAATGTTAGGGGTTTTGTTCCTCTTTAAAATACTTTTAATTTGATATATTATTTGTATGATTTCATCAACCATAAGTTGAAAAATTTGGATTTTAAGATTCAGTTTGACATAAAATCGAATTTTAATTTTTGGATTAGAAAAGTTATGATTTTATGTTGTTTTGATCTATTATGATCATGGGTTTTGCCTCTAGCATGTTTCTATACTTATCAAAAACTAATTGAATATGTGGAATCACATAATTTTAGAAAATTCAAATTAAAACCCTTTTGAAAAATAGTTAGAGTTTATAGCATAATAATTTCAATTAATTGATATATTATCTTGATAAAAACATGAATAGTTAGAGGTTTATTGTTAGAATACCAATTTAAAACAAAACCCAAACAAAACATTTGATAAAGGCATAAAATTGGGATGAAATTAGAAATTTTCATAAACAGATCAATTCGACCCGTTAGAGGTTGGAGAAGCTGTCAACTAGTCTTGAACGAAGCCCACTCGTGCCAAGGGAGAGTGTGGTTCATCCTCAACCCTCCGGTAGTCTTCTCCTACCAAAGTTTTAATGGTATTTTGTATTTGAATTTTCCAATTTTATGGTATGGTTATATTTAAAAAATTATGTGCATAAATTATAGTATTAGTATATGCTATTTTGTTATATTTAAAACTAATATAATTGCACATATGTAATTGTTGAGGCTTGTTAGATTTCCATGTTTTATATGTTTTGAAACTAAAAACAATAGGTACTCTCCCTAATTAGAGATAAATATTATTGTACTCTCATATTTTTAAAACATGTATTAGTAAAAACTTTTCTTTTGTTTCAATTTTGTTTAAAGTTTGCAACATGCATTAAGTGATCCTTTGAGATACTTTTGAATAGTATTTTAGTTAAGAAGGATAAATTTGAGTAATTAAATTTTCCCGGCTTGAGAAATCTTATATGTTTATATAGATGGTTGTCACCAAAGTGGTCTATTTATATAGATTTGTGAGATTTTCAAAAGCTATAGTACGGGATGTTTCTTAAATTATTTTATATAATTTCCTGCTCAAAGGGAGTTACTATATACTTTAATTTCGAAAAATACATGAAATATATGGTTTGGGATATACCAGCCTAGAAGGCATTTGTAACCATGGATTTGTCTTGTGTCGTTTAAGTGGCACAATGATTGCCATAATTCGATGTTAATAACTTAATTGGGCTAGATTGTTTGAAGTGCGTCTCAGGACTAAAGTTTTTTTTTTTTTTTAATTGTAGCCACATAAAAGTTATACCTTGCCCAAGAGTCATTTTTTAAAATATGTTTTCAAAATTTTCAAATTACAATTAATGTTGCCCAAGTGAGAAAATGTTAGAAATTTCAAATGTAGGCTATTATTAATTGTATGGTTTTGTTTTAATAAAAATGAGCTTAAGGTTTGATCCACTTGAGACGTGCTAGTAAAAGCCCATATGATTTATGTGATCATTTTAGATAGGGTTAAGCACACTTCTTGTCAGTTAGATGTGAATTGGCAATAAGTGCAGGCTGAATGACTTTAGGAGTCTTTAATGGAAGGACTCTTAGGGTTTATCTGACCATAAATAAACTAAGTCCCCTCTCCTCTCTGAATACGCGTATCTTGTCCTATTAAGAGATGCCAGTAAATACAGAGAGAGTATGGAGAAGACAACCAGGCTATATAATTATTTTACTGAGGCATGTTTGTTTAAGGTTTCACATATCCGCTACAATGGCTCAATCGGATACGTAAATTTTATTGTTAATATGTTTTAAATTCATGTATGAGATCTTGTATAATTATTACAAGTGCTACAAAGCATAAAGCACACTCTTTTATTTGTGACCTCTTCACAGGTTCAGAACTGAGGAAACAACCAGTGGTCTCTTTCGTCAGGGAATTCTTTCAAGGTATTGATTACGAATTGGAGGAGGGTACTGCTGCAAGGTACTTTGTCAATGTTCTTCTGAGAATATACTTTTTTTCCAAAGGCTATAGTTCTTTATCGGCACATTGCTTGGTCGCATGATGTTTGAAACTTGTCAGTGGGAGCTGCTCCTATAGCAGTAGTGCACAGGTTGTGGTTACAGATTGTGGTTGCACAGATGTTAAGCTCAGTAGAATCTCCCTTTGAAGTTGGTAAGGTGGTCTTGAGGGCACCAGGAGATTCTGTGATGGAGAGGTTTAAAAAAAACTATTGTTGAACAGTTTCTTCTAAATGAGATTCCATCTAGGGCTGATATCCTCATGCGCAAGGTAAACACACTTTTTCCCAGTTCTGCACCTGAAATTAAATCTCCTACCCCTCCAAAACCACTTATTGCAGCAAAGGCAATGTGAACATTCTTGATATAAAAGAGTAGTTACAGGTACATAGATGTAATTTGTTATTTTTTCAAACTCAAAATGAGTAGTTTGGATGACTAAATTTTATGAAGTACTTGACAAAATCCCCTTGCATTTGAAGGATGTGCCATGCCTGTAATCTCTCTTTTCCTTTCTCACTCTCAGGTAGTCCCTTGTACTGGTGCTTTTTTTTTTCTTTTTCTTTTTTAATGTTTAGGTACAAAAATAAAAAGAGAAACAGAAAGAGAAAGAGACTAGGAAAGGAAACTAGAGTTCATTAGCTGAAGTGCTGAAATTTAAGCCCATCTGGCCAAGAAAGACATAGAACCAGCCCCTAAAAGAAGTGAGATATTAGCTCCTAATTGGAGCCTCACATTGCTTTGCAATTTTGAGTTCATGAAATCTGCTGCTAAGAGGTCAACCAATGCCATGTAAATCAAAATCCCAGCTGAAGCAGAATTGAAAATTCCTTCAACAATTAGAGAAGTTGGGCTATTCTCTTTGTACACACTTGAAACTCCTATTCCAATAGCAATCCCTATTGGAGTTGTTAGAGAGAAAAATGTGGCCATTATTGTTGTAGCTCTAGACTTGAATTCTGCCTGCAATAATTAACAATCATATTGGTATACATAGCATACTAAAAAGAGAAAAATTATAAACTTTTGCAAATATTTTAGTGAGAATGGGAATATGAGCAGAGTTTTATTTTTGCTATGTACACAACCTCCTCTCTAATAAATTTCTGTTTTCAGAGAGGGCTGCTCATAAAGCAAAATGCCCCATGAATGTAATCCCCCTTCCATTATTTGTGTGATTTCTCTCATCTAAGAGCCTTACTAAGCATGAGTGGGCCAAGTTAGGTTATTTTATTGACTTTGTCAATAGAGGAGGATGTTGTCATTATGTCAACATCTGCAAACTCATTCTTCAAGCTTCAAAATCATAACCTCCAAAGAAAAAAAAATGCCTCAGAAAACTCAGTCAATCAATAATTGTTTAGAACCATTTCCAACTAATGCATATGCTTCCTAAGTGGGAACAATTTTGAAGACATGACAAAATATAGAACAGAGCTTTCATACCTGAGAGATGCAGCCACCAAGCCCCATTCCTTCAAAAAACTGATGGAAAGACAAGGCCACCAGCAGAGGTTTTATTGTGTCAGGGCTTTCAGCAGCCCCCAAGGATATCCCAATGATCACTGAATGAACCACTATTCCCAACTCCAACACCTAAAAATTGGTTAACAAAAAAATTAACAATCTAACATGAAATTTTCATCTTTGGGAAAGTAAAAATACCAGTACTTGTGATATTATACGGTGTCGGATTAGCTCGGATGCTGCCAAATCTTCTTCTGACGAGTTTGCTGATCCATGAGCATGACCATGTGTGGCATGAGTATGAACATGTATATGATCAGCATGTTCATCACCAATTTCTTCTTCCACAGACACTTGCTTCGACTTATTAAAGTGAAGTCTCTTATAATATCCTGTCGCGAATGAATCCACCATTAACGTGAATATTGAAGACATCATGGCAACTAATCCAGCAAAAGGAAATTTTCCCCATAGATTTTCTTTAAGGCATGGCGAAGTTAGGCTTTTGAATGCATCTGGTAGTATGTGAATGAACCCGGTTGCTAAAATCACTCCTGCTGCAAAAGCCTTAACCATGAAAAATATATCATTTTCAGGTTTGAGAGTAGGAATTTTCTTGCTCAATAAAGGTAGGCTAACACCAACAGCACCAGCAACAAGAATGGAAGCAATTGAACCAATTTTGTATTTGAGAGCTTCACTTTTGTTACTTTTTGTAGCCTCTTCAGAATCACATGTGCACTCACTGGAAACTATAGTAGGGAGGAGAATTAGAAAACAGAACACCTTGAAGACTTTGAAAGAACAAACCTGAAAATTGATCATCATGGTTGAAGAGCCTAAGTGTGTGTATCAGAGGGAGAGATAGAAAGAAATAAAAGCATAAAACTTTGGGTTTCTGTTCTTAGCGTTTGAGAATGGCTTGGAGTTGGAATTCTTATATTTGAAAAAGAGAAATCCAATCAGGCTGCAATTGTAAATGAAAAGACCAAACACACTGTGTGGCTTATAATGTTGAGAATCTTACTCAGTCAACAACACAGAAAACCAAAGTAAATGCTTGAAGAAAAATTAGAGACACAGGTTTTACTAAAACTTCTTTAAATAGGGCTTTGAGGAATGCATGTGGGATGCCTTTAACATTAGAATCCCATTTAATGTATTAAAATAGAAAGCAAGAGTAATGCTACATTTTCTGACTTCACATAAAGAATGCACAAGAAGCACTGGCATAATTTTTAGCAAATTTATGATATTCATTAAAAAATTGTTTATGAAAAAATCACTTCTTTATTCCAAAAAAAAAAAGTTATGCTTAAGAATTGAAACTTAAGATTGTTACCAAAAAAATTAATTAAATTATAAAAAAATTGGCTCAATAAGTTAGAGTAAAATCGAATATTATAAATTAAACAGTAATATTAACTTCTTGAAAGTCTCTACTTGCATCATATTCGGTCAACTCAGAATCAGAAAATAGAGTAAAAAACAATCATAGTTTGATTAGAAATATATATATATATAATAATAACACTTTAAGAATTGAAACTTGTAATTCATATACATAAAAAGATCATGATTAAATGGCAAGAAAATGATCAATTGAAGGGTAATTTAGTCATTTAAGAAAGACGTGATAGGAGATGAGCTGGTGTAAAGAAAGACATTAGTGAGAAGAAAAAGCTTGAATCACAGTAAAAGAAACAAAAGAGTGATTACATTGAGAAAGTGAACTAGTGAAGACATAATGTTGTCATGTAAAGACTTTAATCAATGCAACTAACCTTAGATTGCATCTTGATGTGGTTTGGATTACTAAAGCAACCCTCAAATGTCGATATTATGTCATGCCTAATCCTATTACATAAAGTCTCTTTTGGTGATTAGAGTATACGTAATTGACAGACAGTTATATGCATAGGGTGGAAGCTCACGCCTTTCATGATGGCAGCATGGTTCGTTTTTATAAAGATTAAATAGATGAATTAGTTGAAGTGTGCATAAATGAGTTGATCTGAATATTACTTAACTACTAAATCATAAAAAATTGTAAACCCTAAATGAAATTTACCCGTGACAAAGAAATTACTATTCACAATGTTACTCTTGGCACCTTTTTTTAAACTAATTATTTTTGCCTTAACCAATTAAAGTAATATCTCATCATACACTTAAGTCCACTAAAAATTTATATCATTCCATTATTTTGTCTTTTGATTAGAAATCAAAAACAATAATAATGAGAAATATTAAATAGAAGGTGTAACACTCTTAAATAGTAGGAAATATAATTTAATCAAAATGCATATAAATTAGGAAAATAATTTTTTATGTTTGAGTAAAAGGTTATTGTTTTGATTCATCTTGCCCCTTTTTTTTATTTGTTGGTGGGATCAGAAAGTTTAATATTTTAGACTCAATATTTTGAAACTTATATAAATATATTACATTGTCTCCTGGAATAAGTTTTCAGTAGATTTCTTTAAAAAAAATAATAAATAAACTCACTAATATTTATTGAACTGACTTTAAGTTTGTTCGTACGCATTATAACAAATTAGTGAAGAGACTGAACCACACTTGTGGAACATTCCCTAAATTCTTTAACAAATTCACAATATTTTACATTTTTCTTTGTACATTCTTCAATCAAGCTATTGCTTTCAATATGGTTACCAAAATCTTGAATTCAATTAAATAGTACTTTTCTTGAATATTATAATTCTCATTGGTAGTGTCTATTGAGAAACATATCTCAAGTAATAATTGTGAGAAATTTAACCTTCAATGGTACTCAAAATTAAAAACAAAAATAAAGACCCGGCCTATCCTTAGTCCTTTAATGATCAAATTTATATATTTGTAGGGTGTACTATAAAATTGAAATGTGAAAATAGTGTCATGGTCACTCTGGTAAAACTGAAACTCGAAACATGCTACTAAAATATGTTGTTTTTACAAATTAAAAAGTACAATAATAAATTTAAGTAAACCCTTCACATGATAGGCCTATTAGCTTCAGTTGGTTAGAGCGTCAGTGCTAATAACGCGAAGGTCGCAGGTTCGAGACCTGCATGGGCCAATTGTAATTTATTTACTAAAAAAAAGGCTATGGTGGGTGGCGCTAAGAATACATAAAATCAACTTCACCCATTTTGAAGTATTATGGGTTTTGTCAAAAATGCTATTTTTATGGTACTCTTACATATTTGGATGGGCATTAATCGAGTTTCTGAAGATAGCCAAACTCTCAAAAGTGGTATTCTATGATTTGTTTCATTATTTTTGTAAAGGTTCTTCCTTTTGGAAGTTTCAAATATTGGGTATTGATTGTTTTTGGATTTTCTTCTTTTATCACGGGGGAGAATATATGGAAAAGCTGGTAGCCGACATTTTTAAGATACATTCAGATAAGGAGTAGGTTAAAGTTGGCGATACTCCCATTTAAGTGTTGATTGATTTGTGTTACCTTGTTTTTTTTTCGTTTTGGGAAGGTGGAAATGTAATTGTTAAGTGCTTATATTTCGTGGTACTTCGGTTTCTGTTAATTTTTATCAAAAGTTTAACCTAATGTTATAATATAGCAGGACGTCTTAATTTCAGTCTTCGGTTGTTTTGGAGAATTTTGTACTCAATGAAGCCAAGTGGCTGTATATGACGCAGTATAAGGAATTCCGGTTTACTGTGTCTTGGATAGAAAATTCTTTTTTTATTTACTACTTTCTCTGACTTAGATTTTTCGTGGTGTTTCAACAAATCTTTTTTTCTTTTATCAGATTGCAATTCAACATTAACATATATTTTCGTCTGAGGATTTTTCATTTGCTTAAATATGTAGACGCAATATATCAGTATTATTGGTTACAAAGGTAATCTGTTTTGTTGTCTTTCTGTCACAGTATTTCCCTCGGCTAGCACCTTCCTACTGACAGCAAATAGAGTTTTGGTATTAGAAGGATTAGGGTCCAAGGATTTGTGAATAGGTAATAGGCCATCTCTATGAATATACTAGTATTCACAACTTCCTTTTTAGCCTGTTATTATTCTGTATCTATCTTTTGGACAAAGGTTATGCACTTTCTAGAATATTTGATATTAGTGTTATATGGGTGCCAATCCTTTGAACAATAAAAAAATAGTTCATACTTCAACTAGTGACGCTAACTCATTGTTAGGAAAATGGACGGGACGTTTCAATTGACTAGAAGTAGGAAGAGTTCTCTGGTAGGAAATATATATGATGCTTGATCCCATATGGATAGGATTTTTGTGATTGCCTCCATAAAATTAGAAGCAGCAAATCTTCTGCTTCTAACTTGTGGGCTTTAGTGGCCCCAAACACACACACACACATACACTCAAGCAGTCAATCATCTGTTGCTTCATTTTCTTATCTACATATACATCAGTCAATCATCTGTTGCTTCATTTTCTTATCTGCATGTAAATTTTGTAGGCGCATTGGCCAGCTCTGGGAAATTACATGTCGATGCAAACAGAAATTACATATCATATGCGGGGCTTATTGGTCAACTGATTAATTGATTTTCAATATCTGTTCTCACGGTTTTTTTTCTTTTTCTTTTTTGAGTGCTCTATTTGATTCTCTCAGTGATTGTTACCATACTGGCATGCTCAATTTAGTTTTCACTTTGGAATACTGGTACACAGTACACTACAAATTTTATTTGATGCCAGAAACTCTTCATCTTACAGTCACATTCCTAGATCAATATCTGTCTCAAGCAACAAACAAGAAGAGTGAAATGGAATTAGTTGGTCTTACTGCACTTGTGATGACTTCTGGCATCCTAGGGTAAAAAACAGTTTGTCCTTCATGCATCATCTATAAGAGATATCGTCATGGGCTATTGTCAAGATAGTAATTTGTTTTTTGTGCTCCATTTAGTTTGGGTCAAAGATTTAAGAAGCATTTCAGCCAAGTCTTACACAAGGGATCAAATGCTTGGAATCATATACGTGCTTATCTAGTGACTTCTTTTGTTAGGATCAGATTTAGTTTAGACAAGTTACTATTTATGTTACTTGATAGTGAATCTTTTCACTATTCTGTGCCAGTTTAAGGATTTTATGTTAGTCCTAGTCTACACAGTGACTTTGTTCTTCAGGAGAAGCTTATTCTTAAGAAATTGAAGTTCTGTCTAACTCTCCTAGTCCTTAAGTTTTTTATGATGAGATTTCTCAAGGCTGCTCAGTCAGACACAAAGGTATATTACTGGGCTACTAGCTTTCAGAATGCAATAATTCAAATTGGGGACTAACTCCACTCAAAAAGTGGTCTTGATTCCACTCCATATCTGTTAGTGGGTCTCATCCATCTGCGAGAGAGGGAGGGAAACTAAGCCACTTTTGAGTTGAAGTAGCTCCACCGCCCTACTTCAAAATGGCCACTTAGTAGTTATATTTAATAACCATAGAGATTGCAGAACAGTCATATTGAATTTGTGAATAAACTCAAATTGCTCCCAGTGTTGGATGATAGTAAATTCATTGGTTTATTGATTTTTATAAGATTGGACAGCAATTTTGGATTTTCTGACAGTTTGTTGTTGTTGTGGATAATACCACCTTGAACACCTGGCGTTCTAGTATCTGATCGATCTATGCTTTAGTTGAATATGAAGCTTTAGCATTCAACTTATCAACAAAAAATAAATAAATAAAGATTGAAGCTTTAGCATTCAAGCCTCTTTGCTTTGTGCATCAGCTATATATGTTGCACGGTGCACCCTGCAAATGACTCCAACATGGACTTTACTGTTTTTCAAGCATGCATACTATGAAGTCATTTAAATCAGGCACTACTTTTTAAGCCATCTCCTTTTGGGGAATGAGTAGGGAAAATAATATTCCTAGCAATAATTGTCATGGATCGAACACTGAATTTATGCAAGAGGATCATAAATCACTGACACTGAGCCATTGACATATTTTTAGAGTTTAACAGTTGCATGATTTCATTTCCCATCAATATCATTCATATAGCACAGGTAGCCTTATGCTTTGTTGAATGGAATGGACACCACTCTCAGAAATGACATGACATCATGTCTTACAAAGCAAAGACAAGTATATGACAAGTTGAGTAGCACAGATAGAATGACTGATTTCCTCAAGATGAAATTTCAATTGCTTAAGCTTGGTCAGACTAATCAATTATGCAACCCAAATTCAACATTTTGCATTGAAATTCAAGCATTTGAATAAGAATATACAAAATAAAGTCATGATTCAAATGTTGTTTCTAAAATAATGCTAGTCACAAGCACATTTATAAGAAAAGAATAAATAAGAAAGGAAAAATTAAACACTGAACATTGTTACATGTAAAAGTTTGTCTTACCTTCTAAGTATTCCAAATGGATTTGCATTATGCTCTAACAATCAGACGTATTTCCATGTTCTATTAGATCAAGCTATTATTTGAGGAATCCAGTATAAATATAAACACTCAATCTAGTAATGTAAACTAATGTGAAATCCAAAGCAAGGTCAATCCTTTGAACCAATCCATTGACAATTCTTAATTTAGGCTATTAGGATCATCCATTGAGTAAGGGTTTCCCTTTCAAACAAGGGAAATTCTTCTTTCACACATACAAACAACTTTGGAAAAAAGGGTACATCATTGTTGACAAGACCTAAACAGTGCTCTACAAGCCTCAAGAGCTGGTAGAAATCCCCTCAACAATTCAAAAACTGTTGAACATTTCAACAAACAATACAACGAAGTCATGTCATTAAAATAAAAAAAAAAGATTTTGGAATCCTGAAAGTCAAAGTCATTAACAAATCTATATCAATCCAGATAATAGCAAAGGAAGAAAACATCAAACAAGAAAGAAAGATAAAATTAGAGTAATATTAAATTATTATAATTGCACTAAGCAGAAGAGCAACCCCATAAGATCACCTAGCTTCTTCAATGCTTGGATTAAAACTTCACAACTAAAATTAAAAGGGAAAAGAATCATAAAGATGAAGCAAGGAATGGAAGGTGAAAAGACTCATGCTTCTCATGTAAAGGCTGTTGGTAATTGTCAATGATAAAAAATGACTAGCACTAGAATCATCCAAGTCAAAATTGGTCGACACTTCCATGATTATCTTTTGGAAAAATTGTAAGCAAATCCAATCCACCACTCAAAACTTAATAGTATACAGTTTAATATAACTGCAATGAAAAGCATTAAAGTGTGCAAACAACAGGGGTACATATGAAAAAGTTAAAAAGCATATAAAGTTGGTGCATCATGTAAAAATTCCAAAAACAGCTGTGTATGTGGTACTAAAAAATGAAAAGACTTGGTTGGGAGGAGGGGGATTCAAAAGCCAACTACTAATAAATGTAAAAGTAAAGGCATATCACATTTGTGAATCTCAATGATAAACTAAACATCAGTTTCTCTAGTGTCTATGTTGCCAAGAGATAACAAGTGATGAGGTTAGACAATGCAAATGATGCTGGACAAGATTCTACAGGGTCCAAAATAGGATCTTCATTTTGCACAAATAAATGTAACCTGGGAAGAGATTGAACAAATAGCACTGTTGAGAAGCAGAGAAACCAAATACTCATCCCAGAAGGTAGAATCCACACATATGAGCTATAACATGTTTGATTAAGTAAATCAAGGTGACCATGAAACCCTGAGTGCAAAGATGATTTACAAGCTGAAGCTTAGGAAATCTATTTTTCTCTCATGAATATTAAAACAAACAACATATTGTTTTGATTTTATCCCAATAGCCAAGAGACATGAGGTACTCTAACATAGCAAAGAACAAGTATTGAAAATAAGAATGCCACATACGTAGTGGAAGATGAAACCAAACAATAGTTTGAATGACTCAACATCTAAAGATCATTCCTTTTTTTCCTGAAGAACAAAATAATATTCAAGCAAATTATATAAGCTGCAAGACTATTCGAATATTCAAAATGATTATTGAAGACCTCATAGTATATGATTAGTAGAAACAATTAAAGTATGACTTCACCTATAACTAACAAGTTTACAAGAGGGTAATAAAAAGAGAAAAAGAAAAGAGAACATTGCTTTTCTTGACCACGTGCATTCCATGTATATCAAGAATCATCATACAATATGACAAGGCTAAATTTGTGTAGGAGAATTGATGTACTTCTAGATTACTAAAACCAATTTATGAAGATTATAATATATAGACATATCCGACCTGAATGCGCACAGCAATTATGTCCAAGCTTCACTCCTTCCACAACAGAGTAACCAACTTGGTTCTTAATCATCCCTGCCTATCTATATACACTCTTCTCCTTGAACAAAAACCATTCTATGGTATCAACCAACATATTACATCTAGCCTATGTGTTCCTCTAGTATACATTATCTATGAATGTGCTGATAAGTAGTAACTATGAACAAGTAGCTAAACCATTTTGTACTAGCAACTTCCCTTCACAATCCAATGTCTCCCTGACTGCCCGGTAAAACTTTATCCATGAAGACGAGTGAGCATCCACAGGACCCCATAAAAATGTTGGATTAGGACTTGCTGGGCATGCGGTGACCAAATCCATAACAGACACAGGTTTGATGGCCTGTGGGAAATTGAATGACAAATTGTCAACTTTGTGTTCATAAATTTTGCCATTACGGTCCAGCTTATACCGTGAAGTGCCCTGAAATTGGCCCTCAGCTTCCCACGGAACCCGAGGGACACCCCTCAAGTTCCACCTAATCAAAATTACATTCTCTGAAGGCTGCCATATCCGATAAATATCCAATGTAATCTCACGGAATAGAATTTTACCATGAAACCTCAAAGCCCAGAAGATCAATTTATAGTTCTCGATTCCAGTGAATGTGTTCAAAGGGTCTAGAAATGTTATGTCATACCTGAAATGATCAAATTTCAAAGAAAGATCCCAATTTTCTCAGAAACCAAATACTATCTCAAAGAAATTGATAGACCCAGAAGAGAAAATTACCTGTAAATGTCATAATTGAGATCTTTGATGAAGAGCAGAGGGAGGTCCTCAGGGAGGGTCCGTACGGCAAGGCCAAGATTAAGATAGAATTCGTCTTTTTGCTGCTTGTTGTCTTGAGCACTTGGAGGTGTATTAATCTGTGCAACCTGCGCAGGAGGGTTATGGAAGCTGGTTGCAAGAGAAGGAGAGGTGAGAGAAATAGGATACTGAGTGGTGTGTTTTGCTTGAGGAAGTGTGTGATGAATGGGTTTTTCTTTTGATTTGGATAGGTTGAGGAGAGAAGGAGTTAGGTTGGGTAGAAGAAACGCCATGGCCAATAGCTCTGAAGAATTAAAGCTACTACCTTTTCATGTGGGAGCTTTGAGAGGAAGAAAGAGAGACACGCATAGACAGATTTGTGCCGCTAGTTCTTTTTCGTGTTTGTAACGGTGTTGATGAAACAAATTGAGGCGTGTGTTTTCCATTTTTGAGTGGTTTTGAATATAGCCAATTGGCCATGAAATGGGATTTCAATGGAACAAAATTGACTTTCCATATCGCTCCCTGCACTTTGATGTATTTCTTTTATTAGGACAATTCAAGAGGGATGATCCATGGTTTTTCTTTTTGTAGTTTCTTTCAATCCTTCTAAAGAATTAGAATATTTTTTTACCTTTACCATGTTATTATCTTTGTTACAAGTTAGAACCCATAATCAACAACACTTCAAGTTGTATTATTTCATTCAATTAAGTTACTATTTGATTATTTTTACTCTTGAACTTTAATGAATAATTAAGTATGTGTCGATCTTATTAATTAAAAATAAACAAAAATTGTTGAACTGGCTTACTAACAACATATAAAATGTGTCCGCTAAGATTTGGAGTGGCAAAATTAGGATTAATAAGTATGGCTACAGAATATAAGAAAATTTAATGTGTAAATAATGATAATTTTATAGCATCATGACCAAAGTGAGATTTGATTCCAATACTACCTATTTTTTTTCTTAATTTCTTTTGGGATGCTATCAAAATTTGAATTGAATAATTGTAAATATTTGGTCAAATGATATTTGAATTTAAATTTGATAAATATTCAAATATCAAAAACACAGGTAATACAAAAATTATGTATCTTCGTCAAAATCTAAATAGATATAGATTTGATAAATTATTGATTTAATTATTGTATTTGTCCAAGACCTCATAGAAGTTTTTTTTTTTTTTTTTTTTCCTTATCTGAACAATTAAATATCGGTAAGCATTATAGACTTTTTAAACAAACAACGCCATTAGTTGGGTATTAGTACCCAACAAAATCGAATGGTACAGTAGAATGCACCTTCAAAAAAAGTTCCGACATACAATTGAGAATTCTTACTCTAACCTTTTTAAGTTAGGAAATGCTTATGTTGTTACCACATCAACATCATTTGATTAAAAAGATAATAAATATGTAACATTTTTGTTTTGGAAAAAAGAAGAGTTAATTCTTAACAAAATTGCAAAAATAATGATGTAGCAAATAAAATATTTGAAATAAATGGCTTAACTACTATTTTAATCCTTCATTATGACCTCAATTTTTAATTTTGTTTTCCAAGAATGTTTTCAGTCAATTTTATTTTCGAGAATTCAGAATTTTCAATTAAATTACATTCTCTCATTCTCATTTTATACATAAATAAAGTAGTTCTACATAATTTAATGATAAAGTAATAAAAACGTTTTGCAAGATATAAACAATTTATGTACGTTATTATATTTATGTCAAGTGTGTTATTTCATTAATTCATAACATATAAACAAAATAATGAACTTGATTGAAAAATTTTAAATCTTGAAGGATAAAATTGACTAAGAAAATTTTTGGAGGACCGAAACTGAAAACTGATATACCCTGATTGGTTAAGTTGTGTGTAAAAGTGATGCATGTAAAAATACTTTTCAAGTAGAGCTGTTAAAAAGTGTTGTATAAAAAGTTGAAAAAGTGTTTGAATCAATTAACGTAAAAGCACTGCAAGATTAAAAAAAAATTTTATTTCTAAAAAAGAATAGTGAGTATTAAAATTACTAAAAAGACCAGTTTGACAAATATTATGGTTATATTTGTCTAAATAAAATAATTATTAAAATTATTTGAGATTCCCTTAATTTCTATTTAAAAAAGCTTCTTTTTCTAGCTTTAGTTTTTAGGACTCTAAGAGCCTAAAAATGTTTTTCCGTAAGCTTAAAAAATAAAATCTCTATTACCAAGCAGTTTTTGAATTTGTAGAAAAGCTTAAACCAAAATACTGTTTTAAAAGCTAAACCAAACAAGTGCATAATTCTAAAAAACCAAAACAGTAAATAAGCCAAAATAAATAATTTGTTGCATCATTTATTCTTTTTATAAATGTGATTCCTTTCATGATTTGCTGAATACATAGAACATGTAAAACAAAAAACAAAAAAATTGTGGTGATTTCAATTCCAATTTAAGATCCTATATATAAATTAATAAAGTTATTATTGAGTCTATATGGCTAATGTCAAATCCCAAAAATATTGATCTCATATATATGTCTAATAGAATTGGCAAAAAATTTCTTCTCACTCATTTATGGAAGTCAATCTCACCCTTAAATAGCATAATCATTTCATTTGGAAGGTTGTTTGTGATGTACCAAAAAGAGAATAATATAAAAGAGAAATGCATTGTATGATAATTAAATTGAATATCATTACATTTCATTTCATGTATATTTTTCATGACAATCACAACTGAGTGCAAAAACAGATATGAGATCAATCTATACAAACACCAACACTTTGTAGCATCCTTCAATTTTTTCTTTTTTTGTGTACAAAGATGAGAAAATATATCTATTCTATGTACTTCAATTCTGAGAGTACTAACTTGGTCTTCAATCCATGTACACACTTGCTTGGAATTCCACTTTTGCAAGTAACTCAAAAAAAAAAAAAAAAAATGAACTCAGAGATTGTGATATCAATTGAACTAAACTCAACTAAATTTTAAATCTCAAATTAATTACGTCGATGATTGTAATACCAACTATCAAATGAGAATGAAATATTAGCTTTAGATAATAATTAAAAAAAAAAAGTAGCAATCATAGTTTTATTTTATTTTTTTTCTTAAGAGTTAAAAGGAAATTCACAAATTAAATATCTAAAACAAAAGAAATTTCAAAGACATGGTAACTTGGTCTTCAATCCATGTACACGCTTGGTATTCCACTTTTGCAAGTAGTTCAGAAAAAATGAACTTAGAGATTGTGATATCAATTAAACTGAACTCAACTAAATTTTAAATCTCAAATTAATTACGTCGATGATTGCAATACCAACTATCAAATGAGAATGAAATATTAGCTTTAGATAATAATAAAATAAAATAAAAGTAGCAATCATAGTTTAATTTTTTTTTTTTTTTCTTAAGAGTTAAAAGGAAATTCACAAATTAAATATCTAAAACAAAAGAAATTTCAAAGACATGGTACTACTACAAAAATTATTACCTTCGTTGGTATCCTCATCCTCACCTTCATCAAAATATGAATAGATAAGTATTTTGATAAATCATTGATTCAATTGTTGTATTTGTAAGAAGGCATTAAATATATATATTTTTAATTTGAACTAGTGGATTTGTGAAAACCATGTTGAACTTCAAAAAATTACAACAAAGGTTGAAATGAACTAAAAATAGTAATATGAAATGACAGTTTAGCCATCTTCACTAATCCCTTGTAGCTTTTCAAATTAGCAAGAGAACAGCGGGAAAGGTTCCCTGACTAAATCCTGATCGCTACTAAGAGAGGAAGAGAGAAAGGCATAGCTCATCACTCACTATTTTTGTGACAAAAGTTACTTCTTTACTCCCTCACTATATTAGCGAGGATTGCAAATTCCTTGTCACGTCATGGCTAAAGCATGGCAAAATCACTCGTCAATCCCTCGTTAATCCCTCACAAATTCTACAATATATTGCAAGCTAGTTAAAGAAATTCTCTCACTATTTCTTCGCTAATTTCTCATTAATCCCTGGGTAATGCATCGCTATTTTTTAAAACTTTCACTCGTTAATCCCTCTCCAATTTTAGAATTTCTAGTATTTTACCTCGCTATTCCCTCCCCATTTGTGGTTTTTCACACTAATTTCTCATCATTCCTAGCTAAATTTATAAACTTTGACAACATGTCTTATAATCTTCCCCTTCTTGCATATAAAACTTATGAAATATAGTTCAATATCAATATTTTCACTCAAAAATCCTCGATCCCCCCAAAACAAAATACCTTCAGAAGCAAAACATAACAACAAAACAAAAATTAAATAATAATACAACATTTTAATCCACAATATCGAAGACATTAAGTAATCAATTGAACTATTATTATAACTATGATGATTAATAATGATTCAATTCATAAAATAGAATAACTTAGAACAAAATTGAATTGTTTTATTGCCTACATAACTAACTAATGTCTACCTAAATCTTGGTCGTCATCTCCTGCCTCATCAACTCTGCGATCACGGCCAACCTAGTAAACATATATGTACTACATTAATAACACATTTATAATTATCATAAACTTACGTACTAATTAAGTATAATATTTATATATTTTAAAATAAAATTAATTTATATTTCTACGTGATGTATCATATGTGCCCATCAGAAATACCAACTAATCACAACACATGATCACCGGCGAGATAACCCTCACAAAAATCTATTTGCTGAGTGATGCGAAAATAATTTTTGCGGAATTGGAATAGGAAAGGAAATAAGAATAGAATGATGTGGAATAGAATAATGATTTTATTATATTGTTTGGTAGCATCAGTGAAAAAATAGTCATTTTATTTACTAGATATGCAGTTTTTAACATGAAGTGATATAAAAATTATGCTAAAATAATAAAAATATATCTAAATAGATGAAATAATCAAAATGTAACACATTTTATGAAATTTATATATTTCTTAGTTTTTTTCAATTAATTTTAAAATTTTATTATTTATTAATCAATTAACTATTATTATTACTTATATTTAGATTAGTATTTCTTAATATTAACATTTTTTGTTTAAAATTACTTAACCATTTTATTTATTTTACATTAATTAATAATTTATAATTAGATTATTTACTATGATATGAAGGGTATTTTTTTCATTTGAATAAACTAAATATATTTATTTTTTAGCTTATTTATATTACTACTATTATATTATTATACAACTTTTTATTTAATTATTTATTTTATGTGATAGAAGGGTATTATATCATTTGACTGAACTAAATCGATTTCATAAAAGTAAGAATAAGGAATCCCAATAGCCTAAGTGGGTTCGAGAATTCTTACTTTTATGGGATAAAATGGCTGAAATGAGTTAGCATTTTAAGGCTGAATGCATAACAAATGAAAAAAATAATCATTTCATGTAATCATACATGAAATGAAATGACAATTCATGCATACCAAACTAGTTCTTAGTAATCAATTCAACTATTATTATTATTATTATTATTTTTCCAAAATTTTCTCACACGCATTGTTGTGAAACTAATCCCTCAGGCTCTGTCATGACTAGGAGACCCTTCTAACAATTACATGTTCCAAGATTCAAATTTGTGATCTCACCTTAATAAGCACTGTTTCACTCATTGACCTGTTTTTTGTTTTTCCTTTTATTTAATTTGTTAAAATATCGTAGTGTTTTCAAGTCTGCAAAGTAAGGTTTTTACTCACATTACAAAAACATAATGTCCAAGATGATGAGCTAGCAAATAAAATTTTAATTTTTACCTTCATTTTTATTTAACAATATGATTTTCTTTTATAATTTTTTCTACAAATTGGAACCACCTAATCGAAAAATTGACCCAAATTTGGGCCAAAACCAACACAACCCGTAAATATTAGTTTTTAATTCGGGTGACTTTTTTTTTGTACATGCTAGGTTGGGTCGATTTTTCAGGCCTGATAAAAATTGAGGATCTATTAACCGACCAGACCGAACAAGATGCATATACTCTTATTTTTATTTTTATCCATACTGGACAGCCCAACTTCTAACTCCAGCCAACTTTTAACCCCAAACTCCAGCCTAAGTAAAACAAAATTGTTCCAGGAGACAGGAGACAGAGACATGGGGCAGGGAAGAGAAAGTGGTTGTTTTGTTGACCTTCTCAACGATGCATTAACTTGAAGATTGTGGATCTACAAGTATAGGTTTTATGGATTTATACTAAAAGGATTTCAAATTCGTGAATTGATTTTTTCTGTTGATTAACTCTTTCATGGTCTTTTTTTTAATTTCTTCTATGGAGATTTAGAAAAATCAAAACTTTCATTTCCTTGCTCGGTTAGAGTTTTGAATATGTTATAACCTGATAACTCAGTGTGTACTTGATCATTACACGACTTCTTTGCCTTTATTTTGTTTGCTTTCCTCCTGACAACCGCCTTCAATGCTACGCCATTCTATCTTGACTCTCTTGCTGGTAAATTGGTGAAATTGTGGTTAGACGAGGCTGTATCCTTTGGGCGTCCACGTTTGCTGGCTGGAGAGTTGCTTGGTTGGTTTCTTTTGGGTAAACGCTGAAAGGAAGTTAGGGATTTGAGGGCTGAAAGTCATTCAATCAAGGGTAGTAAGGGATGAAGATTTTAGCTCCCTTCTAATTGATCAGTACCCGGCCCTGTTTTGTTCTTGCAGCTGCGTGTGAGTTAGGGTTGAGCATCAAACGGGTGGTGGTGTAGTGAAATTTCAGCAATGAATTAAAGAAGGAAGATAGGGCTTTGCTCAGTGGAAGACCACCGTTGCTCCTCCTTCTTGTAACCCAATTGAATATGGTAATTTAGGTACTTGTTTCATGTTGTGGTACGTGCTGCCATGAAGGAAAGGGAAGCCAGTGAAGAGTTGATTTCAGCCATAAGGAGAGTGGGTTCTAGTAGCTTAGTGATACTCTGTTTTGGCTCCTTGCGGCTGAAGTGGTTGAAGGTATATCCTCAACCTTGAGATGCAGCCTTGTGGGTGAAGGATCGCCAAGTGTGGAAATTTTGTTTGTGCCGTGAGGTTTCAAGTAGTTACTAAGTGATGTGGTGTTTAATTAAATCGTAGAATGAATAAAGATTTAGGATCAAAGAAATTGTGAAGTGATAATTGAAAGAAGAGAAGAATTCTTTAAATTTAAAGAATTTGAATACCCAGATTGTAAAGTTCAAGTTAGATTAGAAATTTGAACCATGTGAACATTAGAAAATTAGTTTAAATTGTTAATATAAGTTGGATGGTAATATAAAGTGAATTCTAGAGTGAGAATGTAAGTATTGCAAAAAATTGAAAGTTAGTTTAAATTGAATAACGAATAGAGCATAAATAAAATGGAAACTAATGTTAAGCAAGTAACTCAACTCAACTAAGTCTTAAAATTCTAAACTAGTTGGGGTCGGCTATATGAATCATTTTTCTCCATTCGCATCGATCCAAAACAAGATTTTCATTAATTCCTAGTACAGCCATATCTTTCTCGATGACTGCCCTCCATGTAAGTTTTGGTCTCTCATTTCCCCGTCTAACCCCTGGCACCTGGACCATGTCACCTTGCTTAACTACTGCGTCCATTGGCCGACGTTGGATGTGTCCAAACCAACGTAGACGATTCTCCCTCATTTTCTCCTCAATAGGTGCTACTTCCACCTTCCTACGAATCTCCTCATTTCTTATTCTATCCTTTCTTGTATATCCTGTCATCCATCTTAACATTCTCATTTCGGCTACTCCCATCTTATGCGAATGTTGCTTCTTAACTGCCCAACATTCGGTACCATACAGCATAGCTGGTCTCACTGCCGACTTATAAAATTTCCCTTTCAATCTATTCGGGATTTTAGGATCACATAAAACTCCCGAAGCACTCCGCCACCTCACCCACCCTGCCTTAATCCTATGGTTTACATCATGCTCAATTGCACCATCTTTTTGTATAAATGACCCTAAATACTTAAACACATCCTTGGTAGGGATTGTTTGACCGTCTAAAATTATATCATTCGGGCCTCCTCTAGTTTTACTGAAATTGCACTCCATATATTCAGTTTTTGTCCGACTCAATCTAAGGCCTTTAGATTCTAACGCGTTCCGCCATATTCCTAGTTTAGAATTTAAACCTTCCCTAGTTTCGTCTACCAACACAATATCATCGGCAAACAACATGCACCAAGGAGCCCTATCTTGAATATTATAGGTGAGTTCATACATGACTAACGCAAATAGGTAAGGACTTAAGGATGAACCTTGGTGAACACCTATCGTGATCGGGAACTCTCCCGTCATACCATCTACAGTCCGCACCCTAGTCAATACTCCTTTATACATATCTTTAATAACTTCTACATATTTAGTTGGGACCTTTTTCTTTTCGAGTACCCACCACAAGACTTGTCTTTGCACTTTATCATACGTTTTTTCTAGATCAATAAAGACCGTGTGAAGATCCTTTTTCTTTTCTCTATATTTCTCCATTAATCTCCTAAGTAGAAAAATAGCCTCCATTGTAGATCTTCCAGGCATAAAGCCAAATTGATTCTCAGAAACTACAGTCTCATTCCTAAGCCTACGCTCAATCACTCTCTCCCACAATTTCATTGTATGGCTAATAAGCTTTATACCTCGATAATTCGAACAACTTTGAATATCTCCTTTATTCTTATAAATAGGGATTAGTGTACTCTTCCTCCACTCATATGGCATTTTCTTGGTTACTAAAATCTTGTTAAAAAGATTTGTAAGCCAAGTTACTCTAATATCTCCTAGGCATCTCCAAACTTCTATTGGAATATCATCTGGGCCCAATGCCTTACCATTCTTCATCTTATGCATAGCTTCTTTAACCTCTTGAGCTCTAATCTGACGAACAAATCGACGGTTCGTATCATCAAAGGTGACATCAAGGTCTCCAAAATCACCCCTTGACTCTTCATTAAATAAAGTATCGAAATAAATTTGTCATCTCTCATTAATCTCGTCTTCCTTAACTAAAACCCTATCAGCCTCATCCTTAATGCACTTAATACGAATTAGGTATTTAGTTCGTCTTTCCCTTTGCTTGGCAATCCTATAGATATCTTTCTCTCCATCCTTTGTCTCTAACTCTTGGTAAAGTCCTTTGTAAGCCTTGCCTCTGGCTTCCCTAACCGCTTTCTTAGCATCTTTCCTAGCTTGTCTAAAACATTTATAATTATCTTCATTTCTACACTTGTGTAATCTTTTATAACACTCTCTTTTAGCTTTAATAGCTTGTTGAACTTCTTCATTCAACATGTCTCCTTAGTCGAAAGTCCACGTCCTCTACTTTCTCCTAACACCTCTCTAGCCGTATTCCTGATACGACTCGCCATCTCATCCCAAATCATGTTAGGCTCACCCTCCACCCTCCAAGGATCCTCCTATAACATTTTATTTTTAAAAAGAGCCATCTTCCCTCCATTCAAATTCCACCATCTAGTCTTAATACACTTATTACTTCTATACTTTTGCTTCCGCCACTTAACGCCAACATCCACAACCATAAGTTTATGCTGAGACACTAAACACTCGCCGGGTAAAACATTACAATCCTTACAAACAGCTCTATCAACTTTTCTAGTCATAACAAAATCTATTTGGCTCTTATTCGGTCCGCTACTAAAGGTGATTAAGTGCGACTCTCGTTTTTTAAAGAACGTGTTAGCTAAAATCAGGTCATACGCAACTGCAAAATCTAAAATAGACTCTCCACCCTCATTCTTAACGCCATAACCATATCCTCCATGTACGCGCTCAAAGCTCTCATTAGTACTTCCTACATGACCGTTCAAATCAGCACCAAGAAACAATTTCTCACCTAATGGTACTCCTTGAACTATCTCCTCTAAATCTTCCCAAAAAGCCTTCTTAGTAGATTTGTCCAATCCTATTTGGAGAGCATAGGCGCGAATGATATTAAATGTCTCCTCGTCTATCATCAATTTCAATAAAATTATTCTATCACTTTTCCTCTTGATTTCTATAACCTCGTCCTTCAAATTTCCATCAACAATAATCGCCACTCCATTCCTATTTCTAGTCTTACCGGTATACCACATCTTGAATCCTGTTCTCTCTATCTCTCTAGCCTTTTCTCTTACCCACTTAGTTTCTTGCAAACAAGTAATATTAATCCTCCTTCTACTCATAGTATCTACAAGCTCTCTCAATTTTTCAGTAAAAGTCCCTATGTTCCAAGTAGCTATGGGAATCTTACCCTGGACTAGCTTCTTTACCCTCACCCGCCCTCGATGCGAGAACCCTTGCTCATTTTGCACCACACCCAGGCGCTGATGTGGCGCGCCACTAAGGATATGACGACCCAGCCCTTGCTCATTTCTCACTACACCCGGGATCCGATGCAGCGCGTCACTAAGAGGGTTACGCCCCAACGAATACTCGGTAGGATTCATCATCATAGGGTTTGACTAGTTTTACGCTGGCCGTCAACCTATCGCAACCCTCCTCCTTTATCTGGGCTTGGGACCGGCAGAATAACCTCTGGCGGAGTTAAATGTTAAGCAAGAAACATATATATTTATTTATACAATTATGCAAACAATTTATTTTCAAGTATTCGACAAAATAACTAGTTAAAATTAAATTTTACTACATATATATTTGGGAATTACATTATGTACAGATCTATTGTTAAATAACGAATTTGCAAAAATAAAATTGGATTGGGTTAATGTTAAGTTAAGAAATTTAAATTAATTATTTAACCTCGCCTTAAGAAACATATTAGACATAATTATGTAAAATTAAAAAATTGTAGACTTAACTTTGAAATGATTATTAATAGTAATATATGATTTTATGATTTTCAGCTTCAAAGCATGTTGAGGATATTCCGACACCATCACAGATTAGACGGATTGACGAACCACGTACTCGAGCTATGAATGAATTATGTGCTTTATGATTATCAGATTTTTGTGTGCAACTATAAGTGTATTTGAATTGTTGTGATATAAAATAAAAATAAATAAAAGAGTTATCTCAGTGATGTAATTGAATAATATGTGATTGATATTGAATGTGATTGATAAGGGCCAACAATATGAAATTTTCTGAGAAATGGTTTTCATCTTCCAAATTAAAGTACAGGTGCACTTAAGCTATTTGAACTTGAAAGTTTATATGAATTATCTTGATTCTGATAATTGTTTTAAAAACAATTAGAGTGCTCAGCCTTGATGGGATGGATTTGTGTACTGAGAATCACTTGTTGTGCAGGCGCGTAAATGCCCGGTGGGGAAGATATTGTTGTGCGAGGCTGAGTTATTCGTTCGCCCTTTGTTTGTTTAGTTGATTGTTTAATTGTTGATTGACTTGTATGATTTGGTTGCTATTTTGGGACTGTGAACTGTGATTGTATAATCATGTACGTGCATCAATAGATTTGAATATGAGTTGTAAATTATGATATATGTGTTGTATGATGCTAGTACTCGTAGGGTACATGATTTACTCACTGAGTCTTTGTGACTCACCCTTTCCTTTGTAGTTATTTTTTTTAATTTTCAGGAAACCGCAATTGATCGCTATATAGTGCTACCTGTCAACTTCACAGCGGCTAGATATATATCGGATATCGCATACTTGGAGCATAACAGATGATACTTGCAGTCATCCTAAGTGTTATGTATTATTGATATTTATATATATACATGTATTTAGTTCACCATGGTGATTATATGTTTTGTTAGAAGCAGAGCGCTCCTGTATATTCTGATATTATAATTTACTATTGACTTTATGACCAGGTTGATTATATATGTGATGGGTATGTTCCATGGGAAACCTCTACCAATATTTTCAATAATCATTTATATTTAATTGTAGATACTGGATTCTATTTTAACTCTATAATATTTTGGTAGTCTTAATTATAAAGTGTTTCTAAGTTGTGATGTATATTACTTGAATATTCAAGGTTACCGAAGTATAGACACATATTCTTCCGGCCAATCATATCTCTATTTTAAGAAATGTAACAGAATCACTCGACCTAGTCAAGTCGGTTGGAGAATGGTCCAAAACCAATCTTACCTAACCCAACCTATCGCTTGATCCTAATTGCAAGGCTTTTACTTTGTATATATTTGACAATTTTTTTATTTTTTTTTTTCCCAGTTTGGTTTGCTTACCTTATGGGTGCTATTTAACACGTTTACTTCTTTAGAATAATCTTCGGTGCTATTAAACAACCATTTTCGTTAAATGTTTTCAACTTTATGTTAAAAAAATCTTAATACTTTTGATAATTCCAAACACACTACAAAATATTTCAAATTTATGAGATGATTTTTTTAGTTAATAGGTTGTACGACACCAATGAATTCTAGCAGCTGGAGATTTGGAAAAATAAAATCCGACATGACCCGACTGATCGCTCAATCCTAATTGCTACATTTTACTTCGTATATATTTGGCCCTTTCTTTTTTGCATTTGGTTTCCTTACCTTGTGCTATTTAACACGTTTTCTTCTTTAGAATAATCTTCGGTGTTTTATTTAAAGAATCGTTTTTGTTAAATGTTTACAACTTTAAGTTAAAAAAAATCTTAATAATACGTTTGATAAGCATTATTGATGCCAGTGAGAAATCTTTAGATAAGACTGCCAATTATAGTATAAATACAAAATTTAAATTTTTTAGAATTAATTGCCCACATATTAAGCACGTAACCCTTAATTAAGGGAATAATTGACAAATAACTCTTAAATTATGTATTAAATATAAAAAATTATCTCCAAAATACTAAATTATCATTCTTATAAATTTAGTAATATTTTTTCATTATTTCTCTATATTTCTTCTTTTCAAAAGAATTGAGTATTGAAGTGACATCAAAGACATAGCCCAAATAAGAGCCCATCAATTGGAGTATGGAATTCCCTTCATTTGCATTGTCCAAACAAATATATCTAGGAAAAAATTTACTTATCATTAAATAAAAAAATTGCAATTTCTCAGAAATTGTTTGAAACTAAATTTATTGACAAGATGAAACTCAAAAGAGAAAAAGAATCAGCTTCATTGAATCTATGAAAAAATAATTAAAAAACTAGCATTCCATCAGAGAATGTAGGAGCATCTGAATGCATAAGCCTTACTGAAATTTAAAGGCAAATGCCAGAATCTCATATCCTAAATCTTTGTCGGCAACGTACAGCACTGATAACACTATTGAATAAAGCGAATCAGAGACTCTAATTTGTTGCCTTTTTTTCCCCTAATTATATAAATTAGGGTTTTTCAAATTGCAAAATAAATTTCAAAAATTAATCAAAAGGCTCAGAGAGCTGGGATTATAAGTAACATCAACAAGCTCACATAGAGCTTTCATAGTTTGATGGTATATAAATTCGTCTTCACAGCCACCAACAATACATCAAAATAAAAAGAAATAATCAAATTTTAAAATAAATAAATAAATAAAAACTCAGTAAATATTTGAATCTGAGAGTGGATTTTGATTGATAGCATAAGAGAGCTCAGAAAATCAAATCTCAGACGTTAACAAAGAAGATTTGTATAAGTAATTAAACGCAGAGAGAATGGAGGAGAGTCTTGTTGATATGTAGAATGTGGATCTAAGCTGCGGCAAATTGAGAATGAAGAAATTTTGCAGGCGCTAAAGGGTCTTAAATAGATAGAAGGAGGGGGCGGGGCTGGTTGCGTCAACGAAACCCTAATCTTGTTATATGAGAAATTACATTTATACCCTTACAATATTCTACACTTGTGATTTAATTGATATGGTGAGGGGTTTATATACATTAAGTTTTTCTTATGCCTTAATATATTTTAAAACCTAAATAATTATGTATTTATTACTCTGTTGATTTAGTCCAATTGAATATTAAATACAAAATTATTAGTTAAGAAATCAAATCTGACTAGTGACTAACTTATTTTATTTCGAGCAAGGAACCCGTGTTATGCTCTTCCCAGGTCCTGGAATTGAATCCTGGCCTCCCCTCCTAAAATAAAAATAAAATAAATTAACTCACTTCTAACATTGAGGAAAATGAAAATAAGAGAAAAGCAAGTGGGATGAAATACTTATTTTAGTTACCTTTTGGTTTATTTAAAATGGGTCCGTTTTGTAGTTATAAAAAATTTATTTTATTTTATTGTTTTTATAAAAAAATATTGAGTATTAAAAATACTAAAAATATTATTTTGATAAATGTTATTATTATATTTGTCAAAATAAATAATTATTATAATTTATTTCAATTTTCTTTGTTTTCTATCTAGAAAAAACTTCTTTTACTAATTTCAACTTTTAAGACTTTAAGTGACCTGGTTGTGTTTGGAACATGTGTTAGTATTTGGAGTTGCAAATTACTTTTAGCTTGTATAATAACATTGGTTAAAAATGAAAATCATATTTGGCCAAATGCTCAACAACGCAATTTTAATCATTTTTCAAAAGTTACCTATTTGTACTTTTTTCAAAGCACACTTATAGAAAAATACAAAACAAAATTTTCATATTATTTTTGACAAAAATAATCCATATTTTCTTTGTAATATTCTTATGATTCAAAATCACTTTTTTAGATAACTAACCAAATACAAAGTAGATTATGCTAAAATCAATTATTTCATAATCTCTACTAATAAATCCAAATATCCAAAACACTAATTTTCAAATTAAATCCAAACCAAACTAGCCCTAAAAATCCAAAAATATTTTTTCGCTATTAACAAACAGTTTTGTAGAAAATATTAAAACCAAAAACTATTTTAAAACCAAATCAACCAGGGGGCATTATCCCAATTTTCTTCCACCCTCTTTCACCTCCCTCAATAGAGCATCAAACTTATGCACAGCGCATATCACCAAGATAGTCAGTGTAAGAATTACTCATTACATGGAAAATAAGACAGTACCAAATCTGAACATAAAAAAGATAATTGGCAGTGGAAACCATCATAAAGCAAAATCATAGTGTTATTTAGCTTAATACAAATTAACTAATAACATATTCAGCGTGTTATTCGGAAGCCCTTGTCCTTTAGAAGGCTGAGATCTTGCCACCAAGATTGTCAGTGATTTGGTAATCATACCATGGTCTTATGCTCAGGCCTGTGAGTAAATTCAAAATCAATATGCACAAATGCTCGTTCAACTTCTGGAAGTTGCTCAAGCTTCTCTTGCAGTGTCTCACCAATATTGTGTGCTTGATTAAGAAGCATGTCTTCTGGTAAGACAATGTCAACTTCCACAAAGTAATGAGAACCAAAAGTGTATGCTCTGACTGTATCAATTTGCTTGATCTCTTCATGGTGGTTCCATATCAGATATGTTAGCTTTGCCAAGAAATCAGGTGGTGCTGTCCTTCCGATTAGCGACCATACATTCTCAATCACTGTCTTTGCCCATGTATTAATTGTATATAATGCTATCTGCATTGAACATTCAGAAAATCTTCACTAGTAGAAGAAAAGAAAAACTGAAATAGATGCCCGTCATACATGTATATTATATATAACAATGGGGAGAGTGACCATTGTAAAAAAAATTTGGGATTGCATTGCAGGAGAATAGGTGAACCCTGTTGTTAACTCTTTTTGGGAAAAGGAGAAAGAATTGGGATAATTATGAACTTACTATGATAGCTCCAGTAGGATCAATCCACCAGAAGAATTTGACAGCTAAGACAGCTGCTGCTAAACCAACTGAATTAGTAATAACATCAAAGAAATGGTCTTGTGCATAGGCTCTAACAATTTCATTTTTAAATCTTCGACAGTAGACCATGAGAATAAACTTTACTACTGTCACAAATACCATAATCCCAATCATCCACTTCAAGTTGCCTTGATCCATCTCAGGCTTAGACTGTAGCCAAAGCAGCAGAAATATCAGCAGTTGTTAAAAATAATTATACTAAACAGAAAGCTTTAGTATAAAGGCATCCTTTTGGAAGAGAAAGCATTAAGCTATAAATTTGGTAAGTTCATTTTAAAAGTCCTATTAAAAAGTAGATATTCCACTCCATGCTGACTAAATCATCATATATTCATATATAAAATTGATGAATGACCAACATTGAACTACTCAGTGCACTAGGTGAAGTTAATCGAAAGAAAGTACAAA
Organism: Quillaja saponaria; assembly: GCA_029379385.1. Lineage (NCBI taxonomy): Eukaryota > Viridiplantae > Streptophyta > Magnoliopsida > Fabales > Quillajaceae > Quillaja > Quillaja saponaria. The sequence goes on along the minus strand of CM055605.1, from coordinate 7,403,956 downwards.
CATTTGTATGCAAACAGAACTGTTAAACACCAAAGATAATAGAGAAGCAGAGTTCCAAACTTGTGTCTACACTATTGAACTGAATGAAATATGCTGAAATTAGCAGAGCTTGGCAATCTGTCATAATATTGAAATTATCAATGATATTAGAAATAAAGCTATTTTACAGAATCTTTATTAAGTTTTTCACATGTAATGATAATAAAATTCAACTACAATTAAATAATAAATCTTAAATCCTATTATCACATTCTCCATAGGTTTGATATGAACTTGAAGAACCAACTTTTGGTGTAAATGATCCTAAACCAACTAAAGATTTTCTGAGTTACCTTAGAAATGAGTTGACGGACAGACTCGAGCAATATCTGCAGTCCTAAAGTTGCCATCACTGATGCAAAAACAATGATACCCTGCATTGTCAAACTTGATCAGTATATCACTACATATGCAATGTCATTGCCAATGCAACTGTGAGAACATAAAAATTGTTTCAACATTACTGTTCTTTCTACCAGTTGAGGGTTAGGAATCTTTAAGTATTGGATTGGAAAATCTTAAAAAACTTTTTTATGTCTTGTCTTACCACTGGTTGCATACGTTTCTTTCCAATTGGATAGTGATACCGGTTTGGGTTTCTCATGGCGTTGGATGTGAACCACAGAATAAACCCTGACAGTAGATCCAAGAGGGAATCCAAAGTTGAGGCAATGACTGCCAACGATCTGCTTTCAATAGAAGCATAAACCTTTGCTGCAAAAAGCACCAAGTTAGCTACGTTTGACACATGAATTGCCATCCTCTCACTCTTTGCCAGCTGCTTCATTTCATCCTGAAACAGAGTTCATTTATTTAGTGGTATGGACTTCTATTTTGGAATAACCAACAAAAGACTTGAGATCATCAGAAATTATAGAGAATAGAACATCAACAATGATAGCTTATCAACAGTATTTTATAACTTCATAGGCTAATGAAAAGCAAATACCGCTGTGTTCCAATTGAACAAAATGTTTTTCAAGTTCTATAAGGTTTCTTGGAAAATCATCAAACTGATTGAGATTTTAGCAAGGTCATCGACTGCTGTTCACATGTTCTTTGTAAGTTCTATATGTTCTTAAAATCTGGTTGTATCTACACCATCTCAGCTAAATTATGAGTGCAACAAACTCCGGTTACATCTGGACTATCTTTACCAAATTATTGCCAACCATTTCCAATATTATACAATTCAATTCTAAACAAAACAAAAATTTTAGTTTAATTGTCAATTCAGATGGGACGATGGTACAGAACAACTCACATCTGTTAGACCTCCCGGTAAACAACCCATTTCAGCCATGGTCTCCATCTCATTAAATCCTTCAAGGAGCCTTTCTTGCTTCTTATAATATTCTGCAACCTTGTATTCCTTCCCTGGTGTCCAAATTTGGATACAATAAATGCATCAAGTCAGTAAATTATAGGATAAGATAAGAAGGAAAAGCACATTAGGAAAACAAATGGAAATATAATGACAGAGCAACCATATACTGGGGATAAATGTTTTTGAATTATGAAGACTTTCACACTTTAAATCAATAAGAAGTGTCATAGATTCCAGAATCGCATTGATAAAAAAAAAATTAGATTCAAACAAATTCAACCACAACATGCAAATAAATATAAAAAACTGAATTTTCTAAAAACTGAAATCTGATTCTCATTCAAAACAAAAACAAAGAACGATATAATAGAAAATCAAATTAAATAAAATTTGTTTCTTTTTGTTTTCATTTAAAAGAATAAAAAAACCTTTTCAGAATATGTAAAGACACATGAATTATGGCCAAGACAATAAAAAGACACAAAGTATTATATTCAGAATATGTGAAAGTGTCACCTTTTCAATTACAATACTTATCAATTATGATGCTCCTCTTTTTTCTCCATCTTTTCCTCAAATCATTCCACAAAATTATGTATGTGTCTTCCATAACAAAAAGCAGTGTATTCTACTTCTCACATGGTTTTATGAAATTGAAACTAAAATTCTGAAAATAAACCCAATATGCATACCCATAAAGAAATACATTACGCTAAGCAAAGCAAAAAAATACTCACAGTAATACAGTATGAAAAGACCCTATATACAGAAAAGGCACAAGAAGATTACTGGGTTTCCGAAGAAGGCCGTGGAAACTGAATGGACGATGATTGTCATCACTTTGCCGTGGTAAATGGAACTCCTTTACATTAAGTCTCCAAGATGGCTCCTTTGATGCGTTTGCCGACTCGGCGTCCGGTGGTAGAAGAAGGGGCTCGTCGTTGGTTCGAGTCGTATGCTCTGCCATTTCTCTGTTCTCCCTTTTTTGGTTTCAGAAGAAAGATGGTGTATTGTATACGTGACTCCGTCTCTCACTGTGTGTCGTTCAAGCGCAGGACTCTTAACCGCCTTGTTATAGGAACGCACGGAAGAGAGAATCTTGTATGTCACTGGGACCATTGGCTATCACTTTCTGACACGTTGCAATATTGAAACTGAAAACCAATTTTAAAAGGGAATAAATTAAAAATATATGTATTACACTTGTTAAAATAATACATATACAAATATTATATAATTCATTATAGTAGTTAACTATAATTTCAGTATCGTATAATAAATTAGATTTTTTTAACTAATAACCAAATGGCATTTGATAAGATATAAAAAAAATATGAGTTTTGAAATTTGAAACATTCAAAAAATAGAAAATTATTTATTAAGTAGCACTGAAATCATAATCAACCAATATAATTAATAAAAAGAAAATTTATATTTATCACCTTAACAAGTGCCTTACAGGCACCCGTTAGAAAAATCTTAAATAATTTACTACTTTTAAAATGTTTTAAATTTTAAAATCTATATTAATTATATCTTATCAAGTATTTTTAGGACACTTATTAGAAAAACTCTTATTAAATTATACAAAATTAATTCTCACTCTTGAAAAAATCAATCAAATTCATTGTTTAGTTAAGATTCAAAATTTTTAAATTAATTTTTATATCTGTTTTGAATTTTTTTTAATAATTTATTATTTAATTATATAAAATTATTTTAATTATAAATAACATGAAAAATGAGAGAATTAAACTTGATTAATAAATAATACAAAAGATGAAATAACAGGAGTGGTCCTCTAATATATTTTGGGTATGTCATTTGAAATGATCGTTTGATTGCTTAATTATATGAGTATTTGGATTTTGATTAAATTTGTAGATGAATTTCACTCCCTATTTAGGTGTATTTGAACTTTGAAGAGGTAACACAGATGAACACAATTGAGTTTTGGGTCACAATCCAACCCGATCTAAGTCTATGTGCCTTTTTTTTTTTTGGATAGAACATTGCCTCGAATTGATCCATGACTTCATTTTAAATATGTAATATTTTTTGTGCATCTCATAAGAAGCTAAAATCTGCAAGCAACATCATGTAGGGGCTGGCATTGGCAGCACCACTAGCATCCACATTGATCACTCAGTCCTAAAACATAATTTTTGAGGAGCAAATAACTAAGTGATCATTCAAGGATATATATGCATTTTTCATGTCATTTTCAGGAATCAGTTTGATGCTCAATACAGTTGCATATCATCCTCTCGCACTCCTTAGTAAGTCACTATCCCATTTAATTATTTTCTTGCATATTTGCCAAACATAGACTCAAATATAATATATCTTAATGGATTCACCACTTCTAGCTGTGTGTGGTCCACCAACAAAAAAGCAGGAAAGTTACAAAGATTTTAAATTCTATAGATATATAGATATTGGACCATTGATAACATTATTCATTAATTAGAAACTAAAAATTAATAAAAAATAAAAAAGAAAGGAAAGATACATAACAGATTTTCCTTTCCATCGTCTTTTTATGATTTAATTTAGTGCATGATTGATTAAGAAAATCTTATTCCTTCCATATATAGGTATGTTTTTGTTGTTTAATTTAGTGGTACATAAAGCACCAATAGTGGATATCCAATAAAGAGCAACATCATAAAAGATAAGTTTTTGACCAGCTGTAACAATTGGGTGAAGTAACAACTTTGAATTGATTATGATACAAGATGTTTATTGAGATGTAGATTATAAAAATAACAAGATTTGAACTTAAAAAATCAATTCATAAATAAAGCTGAAATTATTTATTCCAATCTTTCCTTAAAAGAAAACTAGGAGTCATGTATAGTTTCAGGTGTGAAAGTATACATGTGAGATAAGCAAATTAATATGGCTTGGCAGTGTAATCAATTATTAATATAAATACCTAACACCCTGCCAATAAAAATAGAAAGTTATATGAAAACAGCAACGTGTTATGGTGCATAAACTTTTTGATAAGTTCGTACACTTTAAAAAAATTAATCTTTCACTTTTGATAAAGTATAAGTAAGCTGGAATTTTCATAAACCACAAAAGATGTCAACCAAAACACGAATCAATATAGTAAGTAATACTCATACACCTTCTCCCATCTACATCCTTGTTTTTGGCTCTTACACACTGACAAGTGTAAATACAAGAAATATTTTGTTGCTTTTTCTAACAAAAGGTTAATTAGTACGTACTCTATCTAAGACTTCTATTTTCTCTTTATCAGAATATTTTGATATTCCATAAGTGTGCATAACATATTTTCTTAAGTAATTACTAGGTTAGATTCATAATCAATTGATTAAGACGGAAGCAAACATGGGAAAAATTACTTTAAAACACTATTACTTAATTAGAGATTTTTTAAAATATTTTGGAGAATTTCTTTATCCACTATATCACCATTATCTTATGTTGGAAGATGATGAATGCTGCCACTTTTGATGAGTGTACATGTGCCATATGCAAGACATAATTAAATCTAAGTGGCAAGACATATTTAAATCTAAGTGATTCTCATTGCAGTGCATGTATAACATGCTATTGAGGTTTGAGTTAAATTTTGCAAGAAATCTGCTCTCATTGATGAAGAAAAAGTGAAAAAGACATAAAGCATAATTATCTTCTCTGATAAACAAAAATAAAAAGATTACTCAGTTACCTAGATTTCCACCAAACATGAAGATGTTCTTTTTCGATTTGGTGAAAGAAGTTACTTATATATGACTAATCCTTATATATATATGAGAATAGATGTTATATATATTAATGTTTGCACCCTCACCTAATATTATAATTATTCTTTATTTTTCTTCTTCATGGGAGATAATGACTTGGGTCTTATTAGGCTACATCATAAGATTAATATATATATATATATATGTAATTCCATTTATCCCAACCTGCAAGTGGCAGCAGCAACCTATAATTAATATCGACTCTTTTTCAGAATTATTAAGCTGTAGTGGGGATTGAGCCCTTACCTAATTCAAACCTCAAGGATTGCTTAAGCCTTAAGTGGTCTTTTGGTAGCAGATGAGGGACAAAGATAGAGCTTGGGTCTATTTTCTACTTTCTTTCTTGTAGTTAGCTTGCTAAGTTATTTTTTTTATTTATTTTTTGTCTTTTTTGTTGCATGTCAATATCAAGAGGAATGAGAAATAAAACTCACTGGAACACGCAATAACTACCAACTAAGCCACAATTACATATAAATCAACTATGCACAGAATACAATATTGGAAACTTCTTACTCTACATCACAACACTTCATATATTGAAAATATAAGAGTGTACATCATTTCTTGTATTTTCTTTCTCTCTTAATAAAATTTCTTTTCTTGCAAAAAAAAAAAGAAAAAAAGTTTACATCTTTGTAAGAAACATAAATAGAAAATATTTAGGGTGTTATTAATACTTAGTGGAAAAGATATATGACTGAAACTAATGGATTTCTTAAAAGTGGCTAATTTTATTGATTCTTATGACACCTTTGGCCTGTGTTCTGGCTTATGAGTTGCATCAAAATCAACATGAACAAATGCTCTGTCAATTTCAGGCAGTTTTTCAAGCTTATCTTGAAGTGTTTCACCAATATTATGTGCTTGATTAAGTGACATCTTTTCTGGTAACACAATGTCAATTTCCACAAAGTAATTACAGCCAAATGTGTATGCTCTAACCGTAGCGATGTGCTTAATCTCTTCATTATGGTTCCAAATGAGATATGTCAGCTTCGCTAAATACTCCGGCGGTGCTGTTTTCCCAATTAACGACCAAACATTGTCTATCACTGTGTTTGCCCAATTGCTAATTGTGTACAAAGCTATCTGCATTCACAGAATTTCATCAAAATCATACAGTATTAGTATTGTTTTCTGTAATTAATACTAATTTGCAACATTGAACTGGGTGTGGCGGATCAGGCCGGGCTTTCTTGAAAGAAGCCCTGGCCCAAGATCAAGCCCTGAGAGTTAGTCACTCCAAGCCTGATGGGCTAATAAGACTTACAAGAATGGCACCAAGAGGATCAATCCACCAGTAGAATTTGATAGCTAAAATGGCTGCTGTAAGACCAATTGAGTTGGTAATGACATCAAAGAAATGATCCTGTGCATAAGCTCTTACAATTTGATTTTTGAACCTGCGACAATATGTCATTAGAGCAAGTTTTACTACTGTGGCTGAAGCCATAATTGCTATCATCCACTTCTCTTTCACGGGGTCGTTCTCAGGTTGAGTCTGCAAATTAGACATGGTACGTGTTACAAATAGCAACATATGATGTTATTGCTCAATGCACGATATCCCTCTTCAATGAAAAGAAAAAAAAAGTATACCTCTGAAATGAGCTTCCCGAGCTGATTCAAATAATATTTGTAATCCCAGAGTTGCCATTACTGATGCAAATACAACAATTCCCTGAAGTATACAACCAGAAATTATAAATAAGTACTTGTAATCTGGCAGAATATCTGAATTTTTATGTAATTACCACAGGCTGCATCCTGTTCTTGCCGATGGGATACTTGTGAAGATTGGGTTTCCTCATAGCATGAGCAGTAAACCACAAAATAAAACCTGATAAGAGATCCAAAAGAGAGTCCATAGTAGATGCTATCACTGCCAATGATCTACTCTCAATGGAAGCATACACTTTAGCAATGAATAACACCATGTTGCCTATGTTTGATGCATAAATTGCCACCCTCTCACTCCTCTCAATTTGCTTCATCTCATTCTGAAAAAATGCATACATACATTTTCATAGACATATGCATCAAGCAAAATATTTGAAAACAAGGGGTGAGATTTGAAAACAAACCTCTGTTAAACCTCCAGGAACTTTGCCCAATTCATTGTAGGAGTCCACTTCATTGTACCCTTTGAGAAGCTTCTCCTGCCTCTTGTAATACTCTGCAATTTTCTTTTGTCTCCCTAAAACAGATAGACATTCAGCTTATTTTCCATTTGGGAAAAATTTTGTATGAAAAAAAATAGTAAATCTTTTAAAAGATTAATCATTGACATACATAATGACATGAAAAGAAATCCAAAGTCAAAAGAAGCGTCCATGTGTTTTTGGGGCAAGTGGAATTCATCCATGTTGATCCGCCATGAGGGCTCCCTTGCCGCCGTAGTAATGTTCTCTCCTGCAGCGGCAGGTGAAAGAAGTTCTGTCCTGTAGTCTGAGGAATCTGTTCTAAGATCAGTCACCATGTTTCATATGCTTGAATGAAAGAAATGACCTGCACTTTGGAAATATAAATAGTCCACATGAAAAGAAAAAAAATATTGTTACTTTATATGAATCCAACAGAGAAAGCAGAGAATACAGAAAAAAAAAAAAATTAGAAGGAAAGCATGGAGAATGCTGGTTCTGTAGTACTGATGCTAACTGGTCTTGATGCTCTTGCACATGTAATCTTAATTTTTGTTTATTGTGATCCCATGCCTCTTAGAAGCTGACCTTTACAAGGTTTTATTTACTTATGGTATGGACGGAATCCCACTTACAGAATATTCTCATTCTGTTCGCATTTGTCCAAGCACTATGAAGCTTTTGTGAAAAAAAAACACGAAAAACTATTAAGTTTCTTACTTGAATAGGAATTTTTTTTTTTTTATTTAGTGGTTATGTGTCTGAATCCCAACTAATCACATCTTAGGCCTGATCAAAAGGCCTGATCAAAGACAGATAAATATGATATTTTTCTTCTATCAATAAACTTTACTTTCCCATGATAAGACTTTTTCTGAAATATTGGTTCATTTTGTCTCAAACTACCTCTTGACTTTTTCTTCTATCATATAACATTCATTGTCCCAAACGTGCAAATACACGTACGTGTATCTATAGAATATTAATTACTAAAATATAATTTTTGGATCCTCATCTATATAATTTGTTTTTATATAAGTAGCTTAATTGCTCATAAAGCAAGGTCTTTATTTAGAATTGATGGGCATCCATCAAAGCTAGAACTGTGGCATGTAGAACTTATTCAATTGTATCCATATATACCTAAAAAATCAATGTTTCATCCATGTGCATACCTTCATGATAATGATATGATAAAAAGACTCAGACAACACATTTGTTATTGCAACCAACTCAAGATCTTCTTCTTGGTTCTCAAAAACAAATTTTCTTAAGGACAAGGATTCAAACAACTAAGTTTCTTGAATAGCTTAGAAGAATGAGACTCAAATTTTTACACGTAATTGACTTTATACAAAACAATTAACCACCAACAAAACTGTTCCAACCCAAAACCATCATACTCATCAATAACTGAGAAAATTTAAAGTAGGCTGTGAACTCATAACATAAAAGTGATGAACTCATAAAACATTACATCACAAGAGTCGAGCAAGCGGCTAACATTTAATACTCTATCGCACATATAACAATCTTTACGCCAAGAAGTAAACATCAGGTTACAGAGGACATTTTTGCTCACAAGTCATAAACATTTCCATATTATAGTAGGCTGTTGCAGATCTTTAAGCTTTTGGCAGCAACCTCAAAAGAGTAATCTTCTACACCACATAGAAATATCATTTCCCTAATAACTAGAGTACGAATACAGATGTTAACTTCTACAAGCCTGCAAAAAAGAGGAAAACACTTAAAGAACTCAATGACACAATTCTTTCATCTCGCATATCACACTAGCATATTTCCCAAAGGTCAATCATTTGTCGCTGCAACTTCAACACATGGTTCACGCAATTTTCAAAGTTAATATGAACTTATTCTTTAAGAAAATGATTTGAAATTCACACTCTGATAAAATAACTGTAGGCATAGAAAACAAATATTAAAAAAATAAAATTAAAAGTAGTTTGTTTTCTTGCATCTCAGTTTCAAATCTGCAACATACAATTTTCTAAGTTAATTCCAGTAAGCTTTTTACCTAAAATGCTAATGCCAGGGAAAGGATTAAGTGATCAAGAAACAACGCAGTCATCAAAATTAATTCCATTAAAGAAATAATAAATCCTCCTTCATCCCTACAAAAAATTGACTAAAATGAAAACTAAGAATCAGTATAAATTTAAAATCTATTTGAAAATTAGCTTTCCTGAAGTCAATAACAAATTGTATGACGAGACTTGTCAGAAGAGAACAACTCTAGAATCCAAAAATAAATAAAAAATTATATCAGGAATGAGTATTGCTAGAAAAACTCAAACTTGTCCAATTAACAACAAGAGAGAAAGAAGGCCTATGATAACCAAGGAGGCTCTACTTAGTCCAAGTAAAACCTACTCAACATTCCCCACAAGATGGCAACCATGATTCACACAAACATTTAACTCAAAATCACCATAAACTTCCTTAAACAAGATGGTTAAGCTTTTCAAAGTAGGCACACTAAAGTTATAACTGATTCCTATATCATCTGTAATTAGTGTCAACTCTTCAAGAACAAGACAGCCACACATAAGTCTCCGAAAAGCATTATTTCTATGCTCAAGTTGTCCTCCTTTAATATACTCAAGTCCTCGCCCAAGATACAAAATCTTGAGGCTGTGGACCAAACTCCATAACTTCTGCCCGTCTTTCATATTATCTCGAATGTCGTCTAAATCAAGACTGTGGACCAAACTCCATAGGAATCTCCATCATTTTGATAAAATACTAGTGGCAACAACCGTCTTTGTTGGAAGGAAAGAGAGAATGTGGGCAAGCAGGGAATCTGGTAGTTTGCTAATCCTGTCAGCCATTGCTAAGCTTTTCTTTCTGCTAGATGATTTGGCTATTCTTCACTGATTTTCTCGTGGGCAAAAATTTTTCTTTTTCGCGATGGAAGTGTAGGCTTAGGGGTTAGTGTTTTCTGCAACAAGGCAATTGGGAATTCTTTTCTGACCGACGAGGCGAGGCGAAATGAATTTGGAGCTTTCACTCGTGTAATGGTATCTCTAGGCAACCATATTAAAAAATATATATGTATTTCTTTTCTTTTTTTAATATAGAAAAATTATATTATAATGTAATAATTTGATATCAAATAAAAAAATAAAAATAATCTACATTATGGAAAAAAAATTAAGAAAATAAAAGAATTATTACAATTAATAACTGTTAGAGTAGACAGTTTAATTAGTAAGTCAAATTTTCTTATTTATAATTTTTTTATTTATGTGTAATTTTTATTATGTATCTGGCTGATATTTAGTCTACATTCATTATGTTAAATAGACACGTATTTGGTTGATATTTAGTCTAGGTTCACTATGTTATATAAATATTTTAGCCTATAAATAGAGGCTCCTTCTTGTACATTTAAAATCATCTGAATATACATTTTTCTTATATTCAACATGGTATCAGAGCTTAGGGAGAAAAAATCTTAATTTTTATTTTTCGTTGTGTTTCTTTCCAGCGTGTCTCTCTATTGCTGCGTTTCATTCCAGCAGTACGATTATTGTTCATCGAGGTGCTCTTCATCGGTATGTCTATCTCTGAAAAATCTAAAATCAGTATGTCAAAACCTAGTATTTTTATCTCTGTGTTTTCTGGATTCCCTGTTATTACTACAGTTAACATTGTTTAGTCAACCAATTCTCTTGAAGTTTCACCATCTAAAGACAAGCCTATTAATGTCTCATTATCAACTACTGAATATGATAAGTTCCTACAGTATCAAGTTACCCAACAATCTTCTTATGGTAATTCTGTCGCTTGCCTCTATCAGACCTCTTATGACACTTGGATTCTTGATTCTGGTGCCTCTGATCAAATATCTGGTAATCCCAAACTTTTTTTCTAGTATTAGTACTTCATCATTGCTTTTCACTATCACTATAACTAATGGTTCCACAACCATTGCTAAAGGTATAGGTCAAGCTACACAATTATCTTCTTTGCCTTTAGAGTTTGTACTTTATGTCCCTGAATGTTCATTCAGTCTGATTTCTATTAGTTAATTGATTCGTTCTCTCAATTGTTCCGTCTCTTTCATTAATGATTCTTTTACTATACAGGATAGACGTACGAGACGAGATATTAGCACAGGGCGTGAGTTACAGGACCTCTACCATCTTTACACACTACCTACATCTTTAGTGGCTTGCTCTATAAATGTATCACCTATTCTCATTCACAGTCAATTGGGTTATCCTAGTCTATCCATGCTTTAGAAGATGGTTCCTCGTTTGTCATCTCTGTCATTTTTAAATTGTGAGTCGTGTCAGCTTGGCAAACACACATGTGCTTCATTTCCAAAGCATAGTCATTTTAGAGCAGAGTCTCCCTTTCATATTGTTCATATTGATGTTTGGGGTCTTAGTCGTGTTAGTTCATATTTGAGATTTCAGTATTTCGTAACCTTTATTGATGATTATTCTCGTTGCACATGATTATATTTAATGAAAAATCATTCTGAGTTATTTTTTATATTCCAACAGTTTTGTGCTGAAATTAAAACACAATTTAGTGTTTCTATTCGTATTTTGCGTAGTAATAATGCACGTGAATATTTTTCTACATCATTTCAACACTTTATGACATCTCAAAGTATGCTGCATCAATCATCTTGTTCTTACACCCCTTAACAAAATGGAGTTGCTGAGCGCAAAAACAGACATTTAATTGAAACAGCTCGCATTCTATTACTTCATGGTCATGTTCCACTTCGATTTTGGGGTGATGTTGTACTTACTGCATGCTACCTTATTAATCGCATGCCATCTTCTACATTGCATAACAAAATTTCATATTCTATCATCTTTCCTAATCATCCTTTATATTCACTTCCACTTTGTATCTTTGGTTGCATTTGTTTTGTTCATGATCTAACACCTGGACAGGATAAACTCTCTTCCAAATCAATTAAGTACATCTTCTTGAGTTATTCTCGCCTTCAAAAAGGGTTTAAATGTTATTATCCAGATAAGAATCGTTACTTTACCTCCGTTGATGTCACATTTTTTGAGGAATATTTATTCTTTTCCTCGACTATTCCCGAGTCACCTTTTATTTTTGAAGCTCTTTCGGTTCCTTATCTTGGACCAAATGACCATGCATCATCTGCGCCACTACCTAATCTTCCAACAAACACTGTTGATATACCTGATGACTCATCTTCTGTACTAACACCTTCCCGTGCCTCGAATCCTGCTTCACCACCTATCTTACGAAGAGGTACTCGTTAAACTCATAATCCTTATCCTATTTATACTTTTTTGAGTTATCATCGTTTATCTTCACCCTATTATGCATTTGTATCCTCTTTGTCTTCTATTTCTGTTCCAAAGACCACCAGTGATGCTTTTGTTGATCCCCGGTGACGGCAAGTCATGGTTGATTAAATGAACGTCTTACATACTAATGGTACTTGGGAACTTGTCTCTTTACCTTCTGGAAAATTCACTGTTGGATGTAAATGGGTATACACCGTAAAAGTTCATCCTGATGGTTCTGTTGATCACTTAAAGGCTAGATTGGTAGCAAAAGGCTACACTCAGGTCTATGGTGTGGATTATTCATAAACTTTCTCTCTAGTAGCTAAAATTACATCTGTCAGGGTATTTATATCTCTAGCTACTATTTTTGATTGGTCACTCTATCAATTGGACATCAAAAATGCTTTCTTACATGGTGACTTTGATGAAGAAGTTTTTATGGAGTAACCACCTGGTTTTGTTGCTCAGAGGGAGTCCGGTATGGTGTGTCGATTGAAAAAGTCTCTATATGGCTTAAAGCAATCTCCTAGAGCTTGGTTTGGTAGATTTAGTGAAATTGTTCTTAGTTTTGGCCTTCAGATGTGTATTGTTGATCACTCAGTTTTCTATAAACATACACCTAATGGCAGAAATTCTTTTAATTGTATATGTGGATGATATTGTAATTACAGGTGATGATAATCATTGAAATTCAAAAATTGAAATCATTCCTACAGTCTAAATTTTAAACTAAAGACTTAGGACAGCTAAAATACTTCTTGGGCATTGAGTTTGTAAGATCACAATTGGGTATTTGCCTTTCTCAAAGAAAGTATTGTCTGGATGTCTTGAGTGATATATGTATGTTGGATTCTAAACCTGTAGATACTCTTATGGATCATAACACTAAACTTGTACCAGATAAAGGGGGAGTTACTGATAAATCCTGAGCAATATAGACGTCTTGTTGGTAAAGTGAATTATCCTACAGTCACTAGACTAGAGATTGCTTTTGCAACTAGTATGGTTAGCCAATTTATTTCTTGGCCTCGAACATCTAATTGGAATGCTGTTCCAGAAAGGGATTATTATATAAGAAATTAAGAATCATAGGCACACTCTAGTTCGAGGACATGGTCGTGGTCATACATTAGTCCATAAACATAATTCTACTTCAGTTCAAGGTTATAGCGATGTTGATTGGGCAGGCTCTCAATTTGACAAAAGATTTACTACAGGATACTGTATATTTCTGGGTGGAAATCTTGTTTCATGGAAAAGTAAAAAGCATACTGTTGTTGCAAGATCCAATACTGAATCTGAATATAGGGCCATGACTCATACCACTGCTGAGTTAGTTTGGCTGAAAAATCTATTAGACGAACTTGGATTTCAACACTCACAGTCTATGGAGTTAGTATGTGATAATCAAGCTACATTACATATTGCATCAAATCCAGTCTTTAATGAACGAACAAAACATATAGAAGTTGATTGTTATTTCGTTCATGAGAAGCTTATGGATAATACAATTAAGACTACATATGCAAAATTAGAAGATCAATTAGCAGACTTATTCACAAAATCTTTAGCAGGAAACCGATTGCGATATCTATGCAACAAGTTTGGAACATATAATCTTTATACTCTAGCTTGAGGGGGAGTGTTAGAGTAGACAGCTTAATTAGTGGGTCAAATTTTTTATTTATAGTTTTCTTATTTATGTGTAATTTCTATTATGTATCTAGCTGATATTTAGTCTACATTTATTATGTTAGGTAGACACGTATTTGGTTGATATTTAGTCTATGTTCACTATGTTAGGTAAACATTTTAGCCTATAAATAGAGGACTCCCCCTTGTATATTTAAAATCATCTGAATATACATACATTCTTTTTATGTTCAAACAGTAATTATCAAAATAAAAATAAAAATTAATTAAAAATTAATCTTTAAAGTGTAGTGATGATTATTTTTGTATGTCTTCATGAAAAGTACAAGTCATGACATTGGGGTAAAATAATAAGAATAATATGATTATTTTAATTTTTTTTTCTTTTGAATATTTTTAATAAATAATATAATTGTGATTAATTTTTTAATTTTGTCTAAAAAATATGTTTAAGAATTGTCTAATTCGTTTATTATTACACATAATTATTATTAATTAATATAATTTTTACTTGATTAAAAATGATTATTAAAAAATTTATTATAATCAGAAAAAATAAGTATCAAAGTTTTGTTTATTTTTTAATTATAATCAGCAAAATCTAAAAAAAAAAATCTGACCAACTACCTACATTATTTAATTATAATTATAATTAAATTTGATATTATTATAATCAAAACCAAACACAAATTGTCTAAAACATCGATCACAGAAAAAAAAAAAAAAAAAAATTTGTGATGTCATCACTCACTGGGACCCCGGAGTCCCACCAGGAAGCAAAGCAAACCTCCTCACCGGCGAAGTAAAGCACAAAAAAACAACGAACTCCGTTGCCCAGTATACACTCACAGGAAGAAGAATAAAGAGGGAGGGTGTAGGATTGACGGGAAGGTTCCTGTTGAATTTAGTGAGGAAAAAACCCAAAAATTATCTCTTTAGCCTCTCTCTGAAATTTAGGGTTTTCATTCACGAGCTCAACCATGGTGAGTGCTTTACCTTTAAATTTGATATGATATCTTCAATTTTTGAATAATACAGCTAGGAAGCTGCTGGGCCTCTAATTTATAGTAGTTTTTTCATTGGAAGTTTCAAGCTTTGGGAACTGTACGGTTTATACTGCTTTGCTTTTTATCCATCTTCACTTTTGTGCAATAGATTGAACATGTTTTTTATTTCTCACAAACTATATCTGTATATGTTGGGATTGTTTTATTTTAAGTGTGTTCCTTAAATATATGACAACATTTTCATAAGTTTTGGCATTTTGACAGCATAAGTTGGGTAGAGGCAATCGTGACAAACTCCAGCAGTTCATGGCAATAACTGGAGCTAGGTAATATGATAATCTTTGTTGCTCTTCTCGACTTCATAATTGGGTCATAATTTAGTTGGTATGAAAATTGGAGTTTGGATACCAGGAATCGTGTATATATATATAAATATAAAGGAAATGAGGTATAGAGCTTTTCTTTGCTTATCTTTCTTCAAGGGAACTTCTCAGAAAGTTCTTAGGCAATCACCTTCCCTTTACTAATGAATTTCAATTCCCTTACAATTCACATTTATGTATTTAATATACAACTATGCAGAAATGTTTTAGTAGTTATATTTTCAGGCTTTTGTTCTTTCTGGTCCAATCCCAACATGACCTTCAGATCTTTTATGTTCCATACAATTCAATGCTGTCACTTTGAGGGTGAGGTATTTATAATTAGCCTTTCATCCCAATTGTATTCTGTAGAGGCAAAGAGATATGGTGACCAATTATTGGAAACAATTTTTTATAGCATTTTATCAAATATTCTTTGAAACTTCAGCCTTTCATCGATTTCTTGGTGTCTTGAACTTGAGGAACTTGTTTATGTTCCTAAAGTCTTGACATTGTTCTGGATACTTCTCATGTACCTGAGATGAGCTTCTTCCTCTCTTTGTTCTTTTTTCTTTTTTCAATTCCAAATGTAC
The DNA here is from genome assembly GCA_029379385.1 of Quillaja saponaria. NCBI lineage: Eukaryota > Viridiplantae > Streptophyta > Magnoliopsida > Fabales > Quillajaceae > Quillaja > Quillaja saponaria. The sequence goes on along the minus strand of CM055605.1, from coordinate 7,387,737 downwards.
CTTTCTTTATCAAAAGTGCCTCTTTGTTTTCTCTTCACATAGCTTGGGAATGGGGGCCACTTGTTGTCTTCTGAACTGTAATGGGTTATATGCCCATATATAGGACTTTCTAAAAGGACCTTGTGGCTGTTATTTGCAATCTCGGATTGTCACTGTCTATTCAATCTAGGATGGCAGGCAAGTCATGTTGGTATCAACACTTCTGTGATTTTGACAATCTGGGTTCTGTCAATCTAAAAATTATATTATATACATATATTAATATACATAAGTCAATTGCTGTGTCTGTCTGACATTGCCTAGTAAAGGTGTGATTGTTTGGAGCAGGGAAGTTATTGTATATCAGTATATGTGTTAATATGTCTGACATATATTTAATGTCATTTTTGATTGACCTATAAGAGTTTGACATGCTTTGTTTGGCAGTGAAAAAATTGCCGTTCAGGCTTTGAAGGCCAGTGATTGGAATATTGAAGGAGCATTTGATGTATTCTACAGTCAGCCCCAGGTTAAACCATTTTCTGATTCTAGACATTTGGAAGAGCTTTACAATAGATACAAAGGTAACCTTTTATTTCTTCCCTTCCCTTCTAGTCTTGCTAAGAATTTCAAGTGATACAAAACAGAGAGAAGAGTGAGATAAAACTGATACATTTACTCTTTAGTAACTGTGGCAAATCTGTGACAAGGTGAGGAAAAATTTATCATTAGCATTTTTGCGTAAATGTAGTTCAAATTTGTGGAGTTACTGGAAATATGCCACAAGAATTGTTGTTTTCTTCTAGTTCTCTATCTAGTTCAACTGCTACTATGGATAGCTGCTATCCCCAGTGTCCATTGTGTTCCCTCAGTTGATTTTCTTGAGCTCTGAGTTTCTCTGTATCCTTCCTTTTGTGTCAGAACAGATACTTATACTCCATAGGTACTTGTTCTTCTTGATGCCTTCTCTCAATAAATTAATACATATCAAGAAAATGGACTTCAGGTGTAATGACTTGACCTCTCCCTTTAAAAACTTATATGGAGAAGATTTCAAGGGTTCGAATATACCAGATGTATGCATGTGTGATACCAAAATAAAAACAAAACAAAGAATATTAACTAATACTTCACTCCAACTCTAGCTGACTCTACTGTTAAATCCAGAATTCATTTATTCTATAATCCACTGTTGTCGTATGTCTTTCATTTATGTGAATAAGGGATAGTTCCTGTTTTCTAATTATTTTGGCTCTAATACGTATTGCAGATCCAAATGTCGACATGATACATGCTGATGGTATCACTCTTCTTTGCAGTGACCTTCAGGTTACTGTTTTAATTTTATATTAGTCAATGTCCTTGATGTCTGTGATGGTTCCAGACTTTCACAAATTTTTTGGTGTTTGAAAAAATTGTTTGAATCTTTTGGATGGTCTAACAGTTTTCAAAAGATAATATGCTTTGGAGACATTGTACACGGCACTAGAATAATTTCTTTTCTGTAGTTCGAATGATGTTTAAGCCTTCTTTATTTTGCAGGTGGATCCTCAAGATATAGTAATGGTATGACTATATATCTTAATGAAATCATTGCTATACAATGTTTTGCATGCTTAAATTCATGTATTTGTTTGATTTATTTTCGAAGTAATCCTGATTTCTGAATTTAAATAGTAATACATACTGATTGTTTAAAATAGTGATCCCCAAATTTGCAAGTATGTAGAAAATAAGAATTTAAATAGATATCAATGAAATATTTACTAATACTGATGCAGAAGAAAAGGCTTTCTTTGCTAGTAATTATGGTTTTGGTTTTTTTTTTTTTTTTTTTTTATAGAATGGAGAGAGAGAGAGAGAAAGTAAAGAACTTTGGTTTTCTTTATGCTGAAAAATTAATGGTTAATGAGTTGCAGGTGATGTATGGATTATAGAATTCCTCTACTAGGCGTTTTCCTGCAGTTATTTATTCTTGCAATTTAAGTTCTTCTGGATTTAAGCAACCTCAGTTACTAAACAGAAAAATTGCCCATTCCTCAAGCTTTTGAGTATAATATATATATATAATACAACAATTAAATTTTCTATAAAACAATAATATAAACCATGAACTTAGGTGCTTATAAAAAACAAAAAACAAATGCGGATAATTTCTTTTTTTGACATGGAATGTTAACATTCTCGCAGTTAGTTGTTTCATGGCACATGAAGGCTGGCACCATGTGTGAATTCTCGAAGCAGGAATTTTTTGGTGGATTACAATCTCTGGGGTATGTATTTATAATGTTAGTATTACGAAATTTCGTTATCTACAATGATTAATTCCCAGTTGAAGGATGTATTATAATGATTGCAGGATAGATTCTCTTGAGAAGTTCCGTGACAGGATGTCATATATGCGCTCTGAGCTGAAGGATGATCGTATGTGAAATAGTGAAAGCGTTATTATTATTATTTTTTTCTAGTGAAACTTTTTTCCCATATCTATTGAAGAAACTCAACCATTTTACAGTGTCTAATTTAATCATGCTGGTTTCTGATATGATATTTTGCTTCTGATGAATGTGCAGAGAAGTTCCGAGAGATATATAATTTTGCTTTTGGCTGGGCTAAAGAAAAGGTTTTCACTATATTTTATCTTCTTATTTGGAGACATGAAAAATTTGTACTGTTACCAAAGTTTTTATCATAATTGAATGGTATAACTAAAACATTAGAAACCAATCAAGATGAGTACCACTTATCTAAGACACTCTGGAGTATCCCATAGTAAGGGCTTGGTAAAGGAGTTATTATGTTTATAGAAGGAGGAATATATGCTCTATTGGGTTTGGAAGAAGATTTGTTTAGTTTAGGTTAAGGGATTGTTAAGAGGTGCCTTTAGATGGAGTATAATATAGTCTGTTTGTAGGGTTTCATAAAGATGATTTAGTTTCAGTGGATTTTTTTAGTATCTTTTAGCGTGTTGGTGTTGGTGTTGGCCCCTTTTGGGCTCCCTTTATTTATTTGGTTTTTGGCTGTTTCCTTTTTCTGTACTTTGGATTGTATGCCTTGATGCTCTTTTTGTATATTTCAATAGCATAAATAAAAGTCTAAAGATAAATAATTAAGTTAAATGTCTTCTCTGTTTGTAGTGATTTAGTTTATTTGGTTGTAGGTCAATTGTATGAATTTTGGCATCTCTTGGGTGATGTACTTTGGGCCTGAATTTACACAGGGATTTACATCTCTTGTACTAATTCATGTTTTAATTTTGTTCTTTTAGTGTTTCTTCTTTCAATCAGGAGGATTCCTTATCCTTATCCTTCTTCTTGTACTTCTTTTTCTTTGCTCTTTATATAATTTCTCTCTCTATATATAAAAAGCCAAGATCAATTTGTACAGTGGCTTAGGAAACAAAAATATGCCATATCTAAAATGTCCAACAAACACATTCACAAAATAATAGCAATCTCTCCTTTTGAATATAACTATCTCTTGAAAATTCTCAAGCATGTAGGGTTCTAGGGGCCAGACTAACTGATAAATGCTCAGTTGTCATAGAACATAGCACAAATTCCATTTATAGTCAACTGTGCCCATTGGGATGTTTCTACTTCTTGTTTTCTGCTAATAATTTATAATGTTTAATGTGCTATTCATTCAGTATTTTACCTGATCATTTGGGAACAGTTTTCTACATATTCTACTTCTTTTTCTTACCTCTTATTAATAAAATTTCTCTCTATACACAAAGCGAAGATCAATTTGTGCAGTGGTTTAGGATACAAAAATAATGTCATATCTAAAATGTGTAACATAATAGCTGTTTTGTTTAACTAAATGCAGATGACAGAGTTTGCAAAAAATTCTCTAGACAATTATTGTGAAATTTGTAGGAAATTGAATCATTGTTAAAACTCTTCTTTGCATATTTCATTTAACAAAGAAACATATTAGGAGATTATAGTGGAAATCATAGTTGACGGACATTTGCTTCACATTGGACATGGCCTAGCGAAAGATCCCAGCAAGTCGTGCCTTGTTGTGCTAATACCTTGTCAGTTGGAACTACATGAGTAGCTTTCTGTATCTCGTAGTATAGTGCTGCTGTATTCTTTTGGATGATAATTGGATCAAAATACTTGGCTCTTCTTCAATCTTCTTTAGCTGCACAAATGTGAAACATACTTTGATTTATGTTGATATATAATGTCCAAAAATATAACCTTTTTGTGTTTGTGTGTTGAGAGGCCAAAACAGAGCAGGCATCATGTACTTGCTCCCAAGAAGATGACGTCATGCTGATTGAATGAGCGTTTTTAATGGCTTCATTTACCTGCTATTTTATTCTGTTGGATGTTTTCTTTATAAATGTCACTGTTAATATAACATTTGAATGTTTTGTGCTTAGAAATTTCACATGACATATAACATACTTAACTAAGTTTTCTGTGATGGCTATTCTTTCGGATATTTTATTTCTAATTCTGAATCCACAATTGCTTAGTATTAATTAATAAACCTTAAGCTTTTAACAATTTGCTACCTCTTTTTTCCTATCAGGGTCAGAAGTCGTTGGCATTGGATACAGCCATTGGAATGTGGCAGTTACTGTTTGCTGAAAACCAGTGGCCACTTGTGGATCACTGGTGCCAGTTTTTACAGGTAACTAAATAGTACATATTGGATGATGCACCAGTTTCCGTTTTGTTACAAGCTAACGAATCTTTTTCTATTAGTCCGAAGCTTTCCCTATGGCGGGAAGTAAATTGTTGTTACCTTGATTGAAGTTCACGTTGCTGAAAAATTGTAATGACTGTTGGCACATGACTGCTTAACTTTCAAAGATAAAGTAGTCTGTAGTGAGCCACCGACTAATAGTATAATTTTCAAAAGAGTGTACTATATTAAGTAGTGGCTTTCTAATTTTTCACATAGCTGGTTTATGTGTTTTAATTTAGTAAATATTTTCTGGTAAAAGTGCCACAAAACACGAAACAGCGAGTCTGATAGACTTTCAAGAACATAATTTGAAGAAATCGGTCTTGTTAGACCAGCTCGACCTTCTCTAGAAAAAGTGGAACTTACTCATACATTTTCGTCCATACATTTTACACAGATGTGTCACATGTCTAGCAATAAGCTATAGAGTGAATACCATTGTAGATACTATTAGATGAAAGAAAGTCATCCAGAATTCATTTAAGAACATTGGTTTTGTTCACAGCTTGTTTCTTTTACTTTTTTGATGCCACTTTATGCAGGCTCGGCATAACAAAGCAATCTCTAGAGACACATGGTCTCAACTGTTGGAATTTGCCAGGGTAATTTATTTAGCATGTGATACAAATCTAATGACTCTTTCCTTCTTGGTGTGGTTTTGTTGTTCCTTTCTTATGCATATGCTTGTCTCCTCAATTGCTTGTCTCTCTACATTGATATTTAGTATTGAATGCATGTGTAATGTACTTCTCACGCGTCCCTTTTCCTCTTCTCACATGTATTTCTTTGTATGAGCTTGGTTTCGATATACTGTATGACCGTATACTTCAAAGGTGAGACAGTAAAGGAAACATAATTATTGGCTTCAGATCTCTTCTATCGTGCCATGAGGTCCAGCGGCACCTATTATTCCTTCTTATCTAGGAGGTCTAAGGGTCGACTCTCTTGGAAGGCCTACTTGGGTTCTATTCTCCCCTTCCCCATCCCCGATTAAAAAAAAAAAAAAAAAAAATTCTCTTCTGTCGTTACTCGTATCTTTCTTTTGATATACACAATCTGCTATCATTTGCTTCATAGTCACTTTACCTTCAAGCTTCAGCAGTCTTGAACATGATGGCAATTGTGTTCAGCAGTAAGATTTACCATTTTACTGTAATCCCTTTGTGGCATTTTGTATGATTCATGATGGGTCTTTACTCATGAATCATATTGCGTTTGTTCATTGTTTTCCTGGTTTCAAATACAAACTACGTAATAATGGCCATCTGCATGTATCTGTCAGATTAGTGGTATTGTGATGTTGTCAAAAACACAATATATATATGTTGTTGAACTCGGTATCATGCTTTATTTTGCAGAATGTGAATCCGAACTTATCAAATTATGATGCAGAAGGAGCTTGGCCTTATCTGATCGATGAATTTGTTGAATATCTGAATGAAAATGGCATTATTCAAAGTGATCAGCAGAAGGATTGGAGTCTCAGACAATGATGGGTCTACTGGAGTGTTCATTTAGAGGTGTTAATGTCATGTGATTTCAGATATGCTGCTCAATCATTGTAATGCACATATTCAATTAATAAGTTTATCAAAGAAGAAAACGGTAGACACAGCTTCTACTTTAAATGTCTTTCTTGCTTGGATTGGCACACAACATTTCTTTTCAATGTGATTGTTCTTCCTTTTGCAATCTGTATGTTCTCTCTTCTAACATAAATTCCTATTGGATTCTTGTTTTTCATAGTTAACTGAAAACATGTAAGACAATTCAAAGTCCTTGATGGCCCCCCCCCCCTCACAAACTTTTGTAGTTCATGGAAACCCACAACAAGCACAACCATTATTCACCACCACCCAAATCTTCATTATTGTCCAAATCCCAGTCTCTGCAGCTCTAATTTGTAACACAAGTTCATTACCACATTTGTTTTTTTTTTTCCTAAAAGTATTATTTTCAAGCAGGCCTAGTGACATCTCTTCGTCCTTTGGGATAACTGAAGGACGCAGTGAATCCGTGTGTGAAACTTGCTATTTTTTTTAATAAACACGAGGTTTGACTATACTAACACAATCCTATTTTATTTATTCCACTAAATATAAACATGATATGGATGTTCATTCTAAATGACAACAGGCCTGAGGGCTTGAAGCCTACTTTTTTGAGGAATTTGTCGGCTTTTGGGCTGAACCCCTTTGAAAATTGAAAAACTCAAAGCCCAAGTCTGAAACACATGCTTAAGTTTGACACCCCTTTTCTTGAAATGAAAAATTAATAGTGAAATAAATTTGAAAAAATAAAACAAATAATGTACTATTTTTAATTTTTCTATTCAAATGAGTTTTAAGTATTTATTTTTGGATTTTTTTAATGAGTAGCCCTAAAGGCACTTGTTAAACTTGAAATAAATATGATATTTGAAATTTTTTTAAATCACAATTTTTTTTTTAAATTTTTTATTTATATAGTTAAGTGCCTTTAGAACACCTATTAAAATAATTCTTTATTTTTTTATATTATCTATTTTTTCTTAATAATAACTAGGTAAAGTGAAGTCAACGAATTTAAATCCAATCCAAACATGTATTACTAATACTAAGTTACTAACAACCATTACATTGTTTTTCACTATAAAAAGGGTTGTGGAAGGAGGCTTCAAAACCATCTTCAGCAGTGACCTGAAACTAGAGATGGCAACAAAAATTGTTAGCTTGGTGATTTTTTTGGTCATTCTCTCCATTGTGGAGGAAATGGTTATGGTGGTGCAAGTTGGTGCAGTGCCGTGCAAGGCTCGAAGTTCAAGATTTAGAGGCAGCTGCAGCTCGAAACGAAATTGTATAAATATTTGTCAGTCTGAGGGTTTTGAATATGGGAGATGCACCAGAAGATTCTTCCGTAGTCATTGCATGTGCTATCAGGAATGTGGTGGACGTAGAGGTGGTGGAGAAGAGGTGGGTGGGGAGGCGGTGGTGGTGGAGGATCAGAAGGTGGTAGAGGTGGATGGGGAGGTGGCAGTGATGGCGGTGGTGGAGGATCAGAAGGAGGTGGAGAGGGTGGTAGAGGTGGATGGGGAGACGGCGGTGGTGGAGAGGGTGGCGGCGGAGGTGATAAAGCCCCTACTAAAAAATCTTGAAGGATGGAGTTCAACATCTTGTTATCTTGCATGATATATAAATTTATAAACTTGTTATAAATTAAAAATAGATAATCAAAATTGCTAGCATATCTTTGTGTTATAGTTAATATTACTTTTCAATGTGCTAGTGCCTGAATAAAATGATATTCTATAGGTAATTCTGCTTGTACATCTCTTCGATTATATCTGTTAATTATATATATATATATATATACACAAGGGAGGACTCTTTAATGGACCAGAGGAGCCATGGCTCCCTTCCCCCTCCTCAAATTTTTTTCAAAATATTAATATTATAATTTAAAATTAATTTTTATTATTTTATTTTCTCTTACTTAATATCATGATCCCCTTCAAAAGTAAAACCTAAGTAACATTTTTATTTTTATACTATAATACTATTTTATAAGACTACAAAACTAATTGGTTAAAACTTAAAGTCCAACAGACAATATGATTCTTATAAAAAATTAAGTTAGGGTTTATTTTGTCCCCATCCTATAATTTATGCAGCCAATTACCAGTCCACCAGCAACCAAAAAGAAGTCTGAGTAAAACTCTGTTAATATTAGAAAATGGTCATTGTCCAAGTTTAAAGGAGAGAAAATATTTCTGCCTTAAAAGAATAAGTAAAATTTTATTTTTAAAGATTATATTATTAAACCCAAAATAAATATAATTTTAATTTCTTTTTATTTAAAAATTTACTTTCAGAACAATTATTAAGTATGTCCAACAATATATAGAAGAATTATTTTTTTTCTTGATTAGCAAAATTTGAGAATTGAACCAGTAACAAGTAAGTATATTCTATCTTTTAATTTTTAAATATGTTCTATTTATTTAGGTTTTGTTATTAGTTTAAAATAAATAACTTTGGAAAAAAAAAGTATCAATATCAATTTGTTAATTTGAAATAGCATCGCTCACAAATTTAGATTTTATTTAAGTGACCCAAGATGTATTTGAAGGATATCTATTTTTGTCTTTTAACTTTTGTAGATTATAATTTTTATTATGTCTTATGAGTTATTAAGTTTCTTTTAAATTTTGTTTTGCAATTACTATAGTTGCATATTTTTATATAAAATTTTAGTCGGTCCCTCAAAAATAAATGCCTGCTCCACTACTGCTATTATATATATATATATAATATAATGAAGTTGCTTCCAAAAAATAAAATATTAAATATAATTATGAAGCTTGGAAGATTCACGATTACACTATTAATTAAGTATACTCTAATCTTATATTATTGCTTTCCTCCCATAAACTATGTTAAAGTACTGAACATTTTGAGAGAAAAATCTTGTTCCATACTGTAGCTCGCTTACACAACAAACCTTGATTATTTTTAAATAAAAAATTATAGTAATACCAATCATTCAATGTGCAGATCATACTTTGTCCTTTGAAGAAAATTATATCTATTATTCTTAAAAACATTTTTTGTTATCAATAATTTATCTTAAAAATATTTTTTGATCCATTTTCATTTCATAATTTTCATAATGTTGCAATATCTTCACCCAACATAACATCGTTAGTATTTTAGAAGAAAATTGTTAGAAAAATAGAATATAAGATTAACATGAACAATTTATAGGCTTTGAGGTGTTGTTGTGCACAACACTATCTTAAAAAAAATATTGAATGAATATTTTTACAATTTAGGGGTTGCAGACAAGTTCCTTCCATGAAAACCTCTTATAATATTATTAACAACTGCTTATAGAAGTCCATATGTATACAATGAATAGTCATTATTCTAAGAAGTATACATTAAAATTTTATGAATAGCTACACAATTAACAATTTTGTGTCTTTACACAAATAAACAACTAGTTTCAATCAATAGTTGTGTCTCCTGACACAAATAAGTTATAACAACTGAGTCTACTAGTTGTAACTCATGACATATATCACTATTCACCAACAAAAAAAAAATCCTAATTAGAAACTTATATTACAATCTATATATACAACAAATTACTTATGAGACTTATTTTAAGTGTTGTACCCGAAGCCACTTGAACACAAAATTAGCTTGTTCGAATCCCACAATAAGGTTTAACTTTGACTTCGACCTCTCGAACTTAGTTAGGACACTAAAGGCTCATTTAGCAGTATCGGTAAAAGAATGACATCATAGTATAAGATTATACAATTGACTCTTAATATATACAAAGTTTGACAACAATATGATAATATATACTTATATTATTTTAGACAATATAAAACTATACAGTAGAAAGAAGAATGAAAAGATAATAATATAACAATAGAATAATTATATAAACTAATATATTATAGAATCCTATACGATGTGCCAAACCAGCCATAATATATATATATATATCTTACAATCCAATGAAGAAAAAGGAAAAAAAAATATTTGTCAAAGGCAATTTCTAGTGATCAAACAAACAGTTGACCCATATCTGATCCTAGAATTGCTTTTTATTTAAACATACAAACTCTTAAGATCATGGGTCAATCTTTCAATTAATGATGACGAGTATAACTTCTAACTGAAGTCAATGGATTTAGAATCAAACAATTCTTTCTTTCTTTTTCACTATAAAAGGATGTGGTAATGAGTCATAACCAATTATAGCATCATCTAAGGACTTGGAACTAGGGATGGCACTAAGAGCATCAACTGTTAGCTTCCTGGTTTTCTTTGTCTTTCTCTTTATTTCAAGTGAGTTTTCAACCCTATCTCTCTAACTAGTTCTGTCTTTATGATGCATGCATCAAATTTGATTAATGCAAAAGATTATTAAATTTACTTTAATTTTTTATTTTTTGACTTTGCAGAGGAACTGGTGGTGCAAGCTACTGCAAGGCAATGCGTGTCTCCAAGTGAGAATTTTAGAGGGAAGTGCTTTTCTAGTCACAATTGTGCGAGTATTTGTAGGTCAGAAGGGTTCGAGGATGGGAGATGCACGACCTTTTTGCGTAGATGCATGTGCAGTGAAAATTGTGGCGGAAGAGGAGGAGGAGGATCGGGTGGTCCCGGCTTTGGGGGAGGTGGGAGTGGTACTGGCTCTGGTGGAAGTAGTGGTGGAGGTGGAGGAGAATCGGGTGGTCCCGGCTATGTTCCCGGCTATGGTGGAGGTGGGAGTGGTACTGGCTCTGGTGGAAGTAGTGGTGGAGGTGGAGGTGGAGGAGGAAGTTATGGAGGTGGAGGTGGAGGAGAATCGGGTGGTCCCGGCTACGGTGGAGGTGGGAGTGGTACTGGCTCTGGTGGAAGTAGTGGTGGAGGTGGAGGAGGAAGTTATGGAGCTGGAGGTGGAGGAGAATCGGGTGGTCCCGGCTATGTTCCCGGCTATGGTGGAGGTGGGAGTGGTACTGGCTCTGGTGGAAGTAGTGGTGGAGGTGGAGGAGGGAGTTATGGAGGTGGGGGTGGAGGAGGATCGGGTGGTCCAGGCTATGATCCCGGCTATGGTGGAGGAGGTGATTCCGGCACTGGTGGAGGTGGCGGAGGAGTACGTTATGCCGAGAATTCTAAAAGTAGAGAAGATTCGGTTCCCCAAGCAGCACATGGTTCAGTCCCAGGTGGGGTATGAGGATTATGTTTGACGACCCTGCTGCTTTAAGAATCTAAAGATGGATTAGTTGATTAATATTATTATATTGTTACTAGCAATATAATATTTGGTTTAATTTTTATTAATATTGTAACATTTAATGTGCTAGTACATGAATAAATATTATATATTTTTATTTAATCTAAGCTATGAAATTACTTTTGATCTCATAGTCAAAAGAAATTGAAATTCCTTTTTATTTTCGTTTTTAATTTACTTTATTTTTTATATCCTTGTGCAATATTTATTAATTAGAGTAATCAATTAGTAAAAGGAAAAATGCTTGAGTTGCAGGTTATCTATATGTTCTAGTGAAAATTAAACCTTTTTAATTTCAAATGAACTTTTTATGTAAAATGTAAATTACTCTATGCGCTAAGTCTCTAACATTCTCTAAATTTTAATACAAAATTTATACAAAACTTCGTTTTCAAATATCTACACGGGCATATTTTGTCATTGTTGGAATGTTGATCATATATATTTTTTTATCAAGAGAGGGGAGAATAAATCAATTAACTTTTTTTTTAAATAACTACGGGTTGAGTTGGTGTAATTTTATTAATATATAAAACTCTTAGTAAACATAATGGAAACTTTATTGTCAAAAAATAAATATCTTTGTAGGGAAAATTAAACCTTTTTAATTTGATATAAAACTTTTGAGTAAATTACTCTAAAATCTAGATAGGAAAATCTGTTTTCTATTATCTACACCAAGCATCCATCATTTAGAAAAAGAAAGAAATTTTGAAAGAAAAAAAAGTTCCTAGCAAATGAAGAAAAATGTATCTGATAAATCTAAATAACAATTAATCAGATTTATTACCATTTAGTTCACTAAATCTGATAACGATTCTACTTAAGAAGGAAGTTAATTTATTACTTAATTAATGTAACGCCTCTTCGGATGTTTAGGTATATATATATATATATATAAGATGGTGACCTCCTAGAGTTTGAGCATACCTGTCTGCAATTTCAATTTTCAACACAAACACAAACTTAAGAAGAAGAAAATGTCAACTCCATGGCCTCATTACCCACCTTGTGTCAGTAATGCTTGCACTGATCCCATCTGTTGTGCAAGGGGTATACTTTTCTCTCTTTTTCAAGTCATAGAAAAATAATTATTATTTTATTTTAAAATTATTACTTGTTATTAGTTGTTTCTTAGTCTAACAGCACTTGTATTTTTTTATTATTTAAGAGATTCAAAATTAACTCTCTTAAGAATCTGTTATACGGAAATTATTTCTCTCCATCGTAATTAAAAATAAATAAATCTCATGTGAAGTTCACCAATATTTATGAGTTTTTACTATATACTAATGTTTTGAATATATATATATAATTTTATTTTTTTTGTTTACTTTTGAAGGACACAAATTTAGGTGGCCTGAACTAGTTGGAAAGGGTGCACAAGAAGCTCAGGCTACAATTCATAGGGACAATCCACTAGTCACCATTGCAGTGCTACCACCAGGCAGAGTTGGATTCGGAGATTTCTGCTTGCAATCGTGTCTACCTGATTCTTGATAAGAATAAGCAAAGTTTTATTTGCACCATATGTTGGATAAAGAGTATTTCACTTTAGCATGTTTAATAAGAGAACGTTAGCTAGTCATGAATATGTTCTCAGAGATGCATGAATAAAGTAATGTTAGCAATGCAAATTTTTATGGCTATGTTGTTTTTCTTGCACTTGAGATATTAATTGAAATGTTTCCATAAATTGGAAAACGAAATTTTTAAGTAAGATAGATATAATTTAATCTCAGTTTTCTTACATTTGTTTCCTTATAGTATAGTCAAAATGTCAATTTTATATCTACAATATAAAAGTTTCACTTGAGAATTTATTTTTTATTTTATTTTTAAATCAGTCAATTTTATTTTTACTGTAAGTGACCTATTTAAATGATGTCTTACGTGAATAAAAGCTTTCTTACATGTTATACCTGCTTGATTAACAACTTCTATGTTAGAGCTTGGAAGCTCTGATATTACTTGTTCATTTGCAATCGCTACAATTATATTATTATTTACGGAGAAAGAGAGAATATTCTCAACACTTTGAAAACACTCAAAACAAACCCGTGTTATTTATATTAGAGAACCCAGCATTATTCCTTAACTTTCAAAATAGCACCATTTTCCAATAACGTATCTTAATTAATCCTCTAACTTCGAAAATCCCCAAATAACTTTTCTCCTCAAAAATTGAAAACCCGAATCCAAAAAATATTTTCGTCGAATTTGACTCCTGCTGCAAAGATAGAGAAACTCTGGTTTTCAATTTCATTTACCAAGTGCAATTTCATTCCAATGTGATTCGTTTTCAATTTCACTTTCCATTCTCTTACGCTTTTGTTTGATAATGAAAATCTTTTAAAACTTCATTTACTTAATTGCATGGGTTATATTAGTGTTTAAAATAATCTTTAATAGGACCACTTACTGTTATTTTGTTTGATTTTGATAATGTAAGTTATTTAAAAGATTGTTTCTGGGGGCCAGTCCAAATCTGGTGGGTATGTTCACTGCCTTTTGTGTTAATGGGTTTTGTTTTGATTATTTTGTTGCAGAAATGGATAATAATGGACCACCTGGAGTTTTATTCTTTTGTTGCAGACTTGCAGTATTACATGCCTTCTATAATTTCGTCATCAATCCAAACAAAATAATTGCAGCTATACTTATTTTAAAAATAAAAACAATATTAATCATTAGTAAAGTCATATTTTTGAACAATGTTTAGTTAAACCTGAAAAATACATATCTAAAAATTTTGACATCACCTTATATTCTATTGCGTAGTGGTCCTAGGTTGTGGAGATAATTGTTGGCTTTGTCACGATGACAAAATCTAGAAATTTCTTTCAATTCAGATGTGTTCCCGCCGATGAGTTTTTTTTTTGTTTTTTTTTTTTGGAAATGAATTTGTGAAGGTGTTTAATTTTATTAGACTGATTGAATTGGAATGAAAAAAATCATACAATAAATTGTTGAAAGTGAATGGTATGTTTTTCAACATTTGCTCTAACATAATTATAAGAAAAATAAATTAAGATGGATAATTGTTGGTAATTTAATGACTGATATTTTGTTTGATTTCATGTTTAATTTGTTAATTATTGTAGCTGATTTTTTGTGCAAGAATTACGACTAAAAATCTATGATAACAATTTATTTATTTTTTTCTATAACACTCGCAGTTTATTATCACATTCAAATACATTTTACAAATTAACAAATTTATGAAATTATTAATTAAATGAGAGAAGGCATGAATAAAATTATTAATTACAAATATTTGATCAGAGACCTCTCACGTTGTAAAATATCATTATATACATACAAACAAAAATCTGATGATAAATAAATGATTAATATCAGTTTAATATTTTAATAATATGATTGATCTCACTTTGATATTCTCAATAACTATGTGAATTAAATAAATATCACGTAAGAGGTGATTTTGTATCAATTTGTTTGATATGATCATGACCAAGAACAGGACAGAACAGAACACACATAATCCTGTATAAGGGTTAAGATGGCTTCAATGTTTCTTGCAGTTGAACGTGAAAACTACTCAACTTCAATTCTTAAACAAAGAAAGATGTCTGCTCCTACGTGGCCTCGTTGCCCACCTTGCGCCAGTGGCCTCGTTGCCCACCTTGCGCCAGTGGCCGATGTACAGATCCTCAATGTTGTGCTCTTGGTAAAAACTACATACTATATATCAATTACGTTGTTTTATCTGTTGCGCAGATTTCTGTTGCAACCGTGTGTTCCTTGTCCTTGATGGAAATGGCAGTGTTTTATCTGCACCAAGGGTTGGATGACTTCTATAATTAGTTGTTCTGAAAAATAAAGTGTTAACAGTTTTCCAAGGAACCAAAATATTACACATTAACATATGATCTTATTTTATATATTTTCATTTTCTTTTATTATCAAATGTTAAACTGTTAAGTGAGACCATCCAATTAAGAAATTATTCATTCAAAAAGATTTGAATGGTTAGGTAAACCATCAAGAGTAAGTTTTAATATTAATGTTTGACACAGTGCAAGATGACACATTTCGTGCCAATACCTGTCCATACAAATAAATGATAATGCAGTCTTTTTTTTTTTACTTTTTAATTTTACTAAAAAGTTCTTTAAATTAGTTTTTCTTTTTTCTAATTTTTTTTTTTTAAGTTCTATTTTGTTTTATCTGTCACATCTTCTCTTTGAGTTCTTTATTATTAGTTTTTCCCCTTAAAGAGTTTATATGACTTGGTTTTGTAATATTTTTTGAGAAAGAGTTTATGTTTATGAAGTAAGTCAATTTTTTTTTATATTTTGTAAAAAAAAAATATTAGAGTACTTGAATTTTTAAAAGTGAGAATACTTTTAAAAACTGACTTTTACTCTCACAAATTTTAAAAATTAATATAACCCTAAATTTTAATAAAATAAATTTTATATTATTTATCAAATTTTACTACTTTGAATTTTTAAAAACAATTTTAAAAAAGTCAAAAAAACATAATTTTTTAAAATATACAATATTACCAAACCAAGTCTATGTAACTTTTGACAATAAATATTTTTAAAATCCAGAGTTTACCACTAAATAAATTGTTGAAAAATCAAATATTTTTAGAGAATTTTTTTAAAAAAAAATTGTAATACCCAAAAAAAAAAAAAGGACATCGAGATTAAATTTCAAGCTGAAAATATCAAAAACCCTAGTACAATTATATATTAAATTTCATTAATTTTATTAAAACTATTTCATCAACAATAATCACTATTTCCTTTCCTTTCTAATTCTATGCATATCACAGAAACAATTTTCTTTCAAATGGATTTGGTGCACAGAAGTCCTCACATAAAAGGAGGCCACCATATCCAACCTTCAATATCTTAAAAAATGAGCATTAGTCAAAAGAAGAAAACAGAGTATGATGATGATAAGAAAGGAACCAAGAGCCAAATCAGTGAAAAGGTAATCAATTATCACCATCAAGCCTTAACATCTCTGGCACTTAGGAAGCTCGAAAAATTAAATTTATATGACAATGAATTACATAATTTGTATAACGAGGCAAATCTCATGCATTTCATAATCTTCATTATTTCCAAGATGAAGGATGTGATGATTGAACTCACCTTTGTTAAGAGTCAATTAAAACCAAAAACCAATATTCTAGTATACTACTCTTTAATCTAACAGAAGATGGCAAGCACTAAAAATTGCAGCATCACTCAGCAGCAGTGGACGTTCATCATTGTATCTAATTGAGTGATTCCACCAACACCATGTGTTCAATGAGATCCAAAACTCGGTTGCTGCATGATAAACCATGATTTCATGAAATAACGATTGAATGGAAACCAACATAAATCTTTGGTTTAGACATGCACTGATACCATAGACATTGTGCCAAAATGTCTTTACCTGTATCCCCACTCATTATCGTACCACGAAACAAGCTTCATGAAGGAGGCACTAAGCCCAATCCCAGCCTTGGCATCAAATATGCTTGACCTGTATTTAGTACAAACCCATTTAAGCTAAGGCATTCATTCCGACATATGAAGATGAGGAGGGAGAGAGAGAAGGTCTGCAGATAGACAATCCTACCTTGAATCACCTACAAAGTCATTGGAGACAACATCCTCATCTGTGTATCCAAGAATGCCGTACAGAGGCCCCTCTGAGGCATGCCTTCATTGCAAGTTCAAATGTAATTTAGACAACACCAAAACTAAGGATCAGTTAAACAAATTATAGGTCCACAATGGAAGGAAACGTTGATGGCCAGGAAAACAGAGAAGCAAAAATACCTTATTGCTGCTTTGACATCTTCATACGATGCACTCTTCTCAAGTCGGCAAGTTAAGTCCACAACAGATACATTCGGAGTTGGGACACGGAAGGCCATTCCAGTAAGCTTTCCATTAAGCTGTGGAAGGACTTTACCAACAGCCTACAATTCCAGATACATGATACCAATTTTAAACATATATTGGTAAAAATAAAAATAAAGTCATCTCTGAAAATATTCCCAAAAGACACACTAGGTCATATGATTCTTGCCTTAGCAGCACCAGTTGAACTAGGAATGATATTTTGACCAGCTCCTCGGCCCCCTCGCCAATCCTTCATTGAAGGACCATCCACAGTCTTCTGTGTTGCTGAATGTTGAAAAGCAAAAACATGTTACTAACACTGTACATGTCAAAAAGACTAGAAAATAAATATGTTAAAGAGATGGAGACAGACCTGTTGTTGCATGCACAGTTGTCATTAAACCTTCAACAATACCAAATTCCTCATCAACCACCTGCAACGTGATATTAACAATAAAATGAAGAATTTAGATGCACATGTGAGCACGAGCGCATACATATCTGGAGGGCATCTAAGTTTCAGAACCCATAAATAATCTCATCCTCCACCTTGTTCATGAAGGAGAAGGATGTGCCACTGAACAAGGGTTGATGGCTCCCATTACATTAAACATCAGTTATCCAAGTGAGGTTTCAATTGACCATATTAATATGTCATATAAAGAAATGTAAGAATTTAGTAATGCAACCCAACCTTGGCAAGAGGAGCAAGGCAATTTGTAGTACAACTTGCATTAGAAACAATATTCATGCTTGAGTTGTATGTCTTCTCATTTACTCCTACCACAAACATTGGTGCATCAGGCGATGGAGCCGATATTATCACTTTCTTGGCACCAGCCTGCAGGTAATTATAAAGAAGTCCACTTAAAGATATTTAGGTAGGGAGGTAAAAAAGAGACAGCGCTTAATACAGAAGCAACAACTCATACCAACCTTAAGATGTGATGAAGCCTTGTCAATTGTTGTAAAAACACCTGAAGATTCAACAACATAGTCGGCCCCAAAATCACCCCAAGGGATCTCAGCAGGGGTCTCTGCATGGAGAAGTATATGTCAACCCAAAGTTCCCAAATAGGGATTTAATCTTCTTCATCGTATCATCCAAATTATAAGACATGTAATGGTAAAATTCAATTAAATTCCTGGGGTAAATTCTCCACTTACCCTTTTGTTAACAATTTTGATCTGCTTCCCATTAATTTCTAAGGTAGAGTCATCTACAACCTTAAGGGTTCCCTTGAAATTTCCATGAGTTGAGTCGTACTTTAAACATGTAAGCCTAGATGAGATATGAGGAAATATAATTAAGTTGAGGTAGGATGAAAAAGCAAGTGAAGCACACACATAACTACACAAACTCATGTTCTTTATTAAGCAATACTATCATGTATAGCATGAAAGCATACAATACAATTTATTCTTTACCAACATCAACCCTCTTCCCCCCGCCATGGAAAAATGTGTATGCAGAAATTAGCTATTATAAAATATCCAGTCCAAAACTCGGTCTCTTTTTATATAAGTCAAAAGCATAAAAGACACCAGACTTTCCTTATTACATACTCAATTGACACAAATGCCTAGAAAGTTGAGTCTGTAGTTATGGGAAAACTATTAAGAAAAAACAAGATGGAACTTAGATTCCTTAAACTTTGTATTCTTACAAATTATGACCTGTATTATTAGTGTAATAAATTATTAAAAAGAAAAGAAAGATTTGAAAAACAACCATCACCAGTATCAGGTTAAAATTGAAATCCCTAAAAGCAAATCGACAAGAATACAGAATTTCTTTAATGTTTATGTTCCAATAGCTGTGCAGGTATACAATATAAAGGTAATAACTGACATCTTTAAAAATGTCTTTTTTCCGTTTGGAACATAATCAGGACGCACGGTGCATCACAAGCAATTGAGATGGAACCCATGATGTAAAATCTATATGACTAGAGCACCATTATTCTGCATTCATAATAGCACAAGCATCCAACACTTAAAAGAAAATACAGAGTTGAGACGGCAGAAAGGTAAATAAAATGTATCGGAAGAGCTGCTTACTAGTTATTAAACTAACCACTTTGCTATTGTTGATTTCTAATCAATATGCATAGGCAAAAAAATCATTTGAGAAACAAGAGAAACCAGCAAGATACATGGGTTCTTTAGATCCATATTCCACACCATAGAAGTAGCTACTTACCATATATTTAGCATCAATAAAAGGGTCATTGACAGCTACTACATCAATATCATCCCTGAAGGTAGCTACTCGTAACACCAACCTCCCAATTCGACCAAAACCTGTATGATTTTGACATAGAAGATAAAATATTTAGGTAAAAAACAACAAATGGCTACTTCATGAAATAATATTGAAAGACATTCAATCAGCAAGGAGAATGAGGGAGGAACGGGATAGAAAGGGAGGGCATATTGGACTATAATTTCAAATTGTTAAACCTAATATATTCTAAGCTGAATATGAAGTTATATTCTACCTACTGAGTGTCACTTAGAAACCCATTTATGCAAAAATCAAGTCAGTGTCAAGTGCCAACAGCTACAATCAACTGATTTTCCCTTTAAATTGCAATACATTAAAACAGAATCCCTTTTCCTAAGTAAATAAGTGGTTAGTTCGGGTCCACTGGCCCACAACCTTAAAGCAGAAAACCATCCCATAAATTACAACTCTTCAACATGTTCTGTCATCACAGGATACCATAAATGATTGTCACCAAGACACCAACTAAAACCCATGTTTTTTCTACGCAGTATCCCTTTTCAGCATATTTTCTCCTCACTTACCACTACCAAAAAACCTTAGTTACTTTGATTCACTGTATCTCTACATTAGAAACCAATCTGAATCAACAACAATCCACCAAGAAGAATAATAATGGTTTCAATTGCAGCTAATTCACTATATTGTAAGTACAGCTAAGAGTCTCATATATGCAGTAGACAATCTAAGGTCTGACATATTTCAACTAGCTACTACTTAAAAATTTGATATCATCACAAAACAAGTAAGATATACAAAATAATTACAGGCTAAGCAAATCAAAAGAATGAAAGAGTTTTATAGATATTGTTATTAACAAGGAACCATTTAGCCAATTGTATAAGGGGAAAGGGAAATAGTTATACATTCTCAAAGAATTCACATGAATATTAAGCAGGCCAACTGTCCCAAAACTATCAAATCAATAAAACATATGTTCAAAGACAACCAAGATAGCATTCAGTCACAAGAAACTCACCATTAATTCCAACTCTTGTCTTCCCACTGCTACATGATTCTAAACAAAACAAATCAAGCAAAAGTTAGTATAAATAAGAACACATTCTCACCCATCTATAGTAAAAGTGCATGATGCTGACTCTGTATGGGAAGAGGAATTTCAGTGGCAGTGGCTTTGATTGGTTGGAGACTCCGAGCATCGCATTTCCTGATCAGTTTAAGATATTTCAGGGCCAAGCAGAACAGTACAGCTATAAAACCAGGGGGAGAATAATTATAGTTGAAATAAAAAGAATTTAGTCACTCAACTGTAAGGAAAATGATTCACTTGGCTGCACAATTCCAAATCTGCTTGACTGCAGCTTTCTGCAGTTCAGATTGCAACTCGAGCCAATGAATGAGACCTACATGAGCATATTGTAAGTTCTTGACATATAAAAAAAAAAAAACACAAATGGCAAAAGAGTATAACTCCATATATGGGGAACTTGAAAACTCCAGTACTCCATATTGGTTGCAAAAAAAATTCTCATGCCTCCCACAATATCTGAATCAAGCATTAATACAAAATTCAATTTAGTTAGGTAAATATATTGGTTTTCAGAGAAAACGGGGTTGGGTTCTTAGGACTCTTAAGTGAAATCAAAGGAGTTTCTCTTCCTCTGTTTTCTCACCAACCAGACAAGAGTGTAGCTGAATTACTGTGGAAATAGCAAACCCTTCCCTTTCACAAGATATATTGCCATGCTAAAGATTGAAGCCAACATAGAAACAAAAACATGGAATAATCAACGACTGATAGGTATATTTCTGGTATAATCTTCACGATCTACTTGTAAGTTAAGCAGGAAACTTTCTCGGTGTTTTTTATAGTACAAAGAATATAATTGAGCCATTAAAACTAAACATCCATTATATTTTACTTTCTTTTTGCACTTGCACTTTCTGAGCAACCTAACACACGAGAATCAAACATGAAACAATTCCCAACTTTCTATTATTAATGCTAGGTTGGACCTTGAATCTATCAGATGATGAAGGTGAAAACTCAGCATGAGATGCTTCGATCATAGGTGAGACAACTCCAGATCTCAGCAAATAATGAAACCGCCATTGTAGGAGTAGTCCACAAAGTAGCTCAAGCAAAAACCCTAGAACAAACGTAAACAAGAGAAAGAAAACGAAGCCTCTGTTTTGTGCTCAAACTGAAAATGGCTTTTTTTAAATGCAAATACAAAGCGGAGCTTGAAAATGTAGAAAGCTCTTTCCAAGACCAATCCGCATGAGCTAATTTAATTATGTAGTAAATTAATTATTCATTGTATATTTCAATTATTTTCAAGGAAAAACTGCAACTAGATCAGAACCCTTGAATTTTCCTGTCTGCTTGATCAACGGTTCTGATTTTAATTCATATATGTTGATAGTGATCGCTGGGTATGTTACTCTGTTATTTGCGTAGGTAGGTTTGTCGTGACTTGCTGTACTGTGAATGTGTTGGAGAGAGTATCGAAAGACACGTCACACCATTATGGGCTTTCTTTTTGGGCCCGGTCCTACCGGTCGGCGCTTTCAACATCAGCGTTTGGTTTTAGCCTTGAAAACAGTTGGGTGAAGAGAGTTATCACATTTTTAATATGCAAATTATGGCAGGAATCAATAGGAATCTGAGTCCTTCGTTCAATTATTATTTTTAAGGGTGTTACCTTGAAATATTTTTCAATTTATTCAAAAAAATGGTCGGATTTTACTTCATGTACAATAAATTTATTGAATTATCATATTTAAAATAATAAATGAAATATTAGTTCAAGTGATTAATACATGCACTTTCTTCTATAATATTGAATTTGAGCATTCTTAACTATACTACAAGAAATAAATAAGAAAAAATATAGACTATCTTCACTCTCTCCAACAGTGAACATTGCATCAGTCACGATTACTCTATATTTACTATATTCAAAAAAAATTTAATATATTTATGTTGGGACACAACTTAAAGTATTTGTGAAAGTAGATATGATTATTTTTAATAAGGTAAATTTACCATCAAATACAAGTTGTAATAGAGAAGACTCAAACTGTGAACGCTTTTTCAAATTCTACCAACACATCTTGAAAAAAATTTAGATTAACATATGTGAAAGAGAAATGTATGATTAATATATATATATTTTTTTTCCCTATATCATTCTTATAACCTCTTTCAAATAAACAAATGAATAACAATCTCTATGACGTATCTCCAAGATATGGTTCATTTTTAATAGATCGAGGTCAAGTTTTCCCTTCGTTTCAACCAAAGGCTATATTTTGTTATTTTGCAATCACACTTAACAAATATTTGGGTTTGTTCATTAACCACTAAATTTTTGCATTCAAAATATTAAAGTACATAATTAGTCAATTTCAAATTCATCATTACATGCCAAATTAAGGATACGTAATGAAACATAAACTATGGTTTATATAAGCATTGTCAATTTTCAGTCTTTGATTGACGAATAAATTTGACTTCAATAACAAATTATAAAATGATTTCATCTATTATTATATAATTCTTGATATTTTTATAAGATGAATTGATTTTAAATTCAAATACAAATCTCTTCGATTAAAATTAAGTAACCCTTTGTTAATCTAAATCCATTTATGACATTAATTTAGTCTCAACCATGAGAAGATTAACCACTATTATCATTTGCATTTCCTCTTTATTTTACTAATAAACATTTGCTACCACTAGTTTAGTTTTTTTTTTTTTTTTTGCCAACTAAAATTGCTAATCGGGGGTGGTAGCTGGGGAGCACACGTGATCTTCAGGAGGACTTGATCCAGCTACCTTTTTGCATGTACCACGCAAGAATTTGAGGTTGGTTCTGGAGCACATGCTTCCATGAGTTTGGTTCGGACTTATTTCAAGCACGTAACAGGAAAAAATAAAATACTTACTGTAAAGTGTAGTAAAGTGTTTTGAACTATTGATAAACATGATTATGATATATTAATAATTTAATTATAGTGTTATATACCCAAAAAAAAAAATTGATAAATTGATAGTGCTTAACCTGATACTTTTTGAGTAGCCAAGCACCTAATTTTTTATGACATAAATGGATTATGATAACTCCTAATTCAATTGCCTCATGAAAGACAAGTCTGTTTTGATAAGCATGCAAGGCATACAAAGAGGAGATTTTGAAGTTAAAAGTGCAATTTTCATATATAAAAACACAAATTTAATGTGAGAAGAAATTATGAAGCTTAGTCGGATTCACAAGATGGTGCCAGATTGATTTTAATACATTCTCAATCTCGAAAAATGTGCAGGACATTTTCAATTTCATTACGACAGAAGGAAGATCTATCATCGAAGATAATTTTTCACTTAAGAAGTAACTCTCAACAAGGAAGGGCTCTATTTTGGTAAAGACAAAGGAAATGCTTGCTTCCAAGAAGACAATTAGATTTCCAAAGCCAACCCACGTCGATACTTAAACTATTAGACCCTTTAGCAAGGTCATAGACAGATTCAATCTACAAGTAAAGGAACAGTCACTAGTTACAAGAGAACAGGATATCAGAGACGGATTTTGATTATGGCGCAATAACTATCAGAGACGGTCCGTCAGTCCATAATAAGTCCGTCTCTGATGACTTATTAGGAACGAAAATCTTGTCTGTCTGATAATTTGAGAATCAGAGAAGACAATAGAGATGGTAGTTATCTATATGATAATTAAAGAATTTTTTACAACCCGTCTCTAATACTTAGGTGACTGTGGACCCAAACATGACAAGACTTTCAAATACTATTATAAGAGACAGATATTCAACGTCTCTCATACCTTTTTTTTTTTATTTTTTTATTTTTATTTTTTTTTTATTTTTTATTTTTAACTCAATTCAACTAAGCCTAAACCCAATCTAATTAAAATCGGCTGTATGAATCCTTTTTCTATATTCACATCGTATTTTAGACAAGCTTCGGTTAACTGAATCATCTTTTTTATTGTACCCCATAAGAAATTAAGGCTTTTATTCGACTACCGTGAAGAAATAAATAAACAGGAATTTTTCTGTTTGTACACCACAGTGTAAGGTATGGCTTTTCTTCTTTGAAAACTAAAACGTGCTTGGATATTCTTGTGTTGTCTAGAGAATTGGGCTACATATATAGATTTGAGATTCTGTTGATGATCTAACCAAGCCATTTGTGTCCATGTACTTTAGTGCTGCTTATCTGGCATACATATAAGAATATGAAGGAAGGTACATCTGATTAGTCAGTTTTTCTTTTTCCTTTTTCCTGTTAGTGTGTTTGTTCATTGCTTAAAATTCTTCAGTATTCAAAATCAGAACCTTCCTGTCCAAAATGATAATTCATGTGTAGTTTTTTTTTTTGACCAATTAACCCAATATATATGGATATCATTAAATAAGCATATCATACAAACACTTCACAAAAGGGTGATCTTCAAGTGGAAATGTATAGAATCTCTTAAAACCATATTGATGTCCCTGACCAAGTCATATTTGATTGGAATCCAGGGAAAGAACTCCACAATTATTTGTTCAGGCATACTATTACAGGACCAAAATGTGAACCATCAGGAGACTGGCTCAAATTTGTGGAAGCATTAAGACTTTACCAAGAAATAAAGAGGTAATGTTTAATCAGTATTTTCTTTTGAGCTGATGATATGTTTTTATACTTACAGGGATCAAGGGAGCTCCACAATTTTGTGAGCTGACAATATAGTTCTTAAAATTCTTTCATGTTCACATGGAACCCTTTGAGTTGCATTTGTTATAATATTTTGATTAGAGTAGTAGTGAATTGAGTAAGTTATGTAAAGCAGGAAAATGGTTTTTTCTCCAGAGAAATTATTCCATTAGATACCAATTGTGCTGTAATTCATTTTAGTAGAATTCCATTCAGTTGATTTTGAATATCAATAATATCCAATTGAATTCCATGAACATTGTCTCTTGCAAGCATATACTTTCAAAATGAATTTATTTATTTCCAGTAACATCAAAAATCAGTATGGCCACTTGAATTCCCTTGTCATTGTCTGGTGCAAGCATATACTTTCAAGTTTCAACAAATAGGATTGAATTGAATCTTTTTTTTTTTTTTTTGTGCTTTTCGGCCTTCAAACACACTCACTCAGACAAATGGTTCAGGTCAGATTGATCATAGCTTTCATGGAAAACTAGGACTGTTTTGTTAACTGGTCAGGATGTGTTTTTTTTAGACTTTCTTTTGCCAAACGATATATCTAAGTTAAAAGTCATAAGTTTCAACGATTCAGTAAAAGCATAAATTATTGACCACTAATATATAAAACCATATCCTATTCCCAAGTTTCAGAGTTCAAATTGCCATCTATATTGCTAGTTCATCGTCAAACTCTAATTCAAAATAGATGTTCATGCAATACTTTATAACATGCCCTTCTATATGAACTCAAAAGAGAAAGCATTAATAAATAATATACCAATTTCTGGTTCTCCATCAGCATTAGTTTTTATATAGCAACTGTAAATTATTGTAGGATTACTTGAAACACTGGAAAGAGCAAGAACTCAGAACCATAGTGAATCAACCACGGTTCTCTTAAAAAGACAAATCCTTTCCTTCTTCCTCTCTACTGGAGAAGGGTTTGGTTGAGTTTCACTTGAATCTTCTCATGCATTTTGGTCAATTCTGATACTGGGAAGCGGGAATCTACCGCCCAACAGCAGTATTGGACCAGTAGGAGTTGATGGAGAGAATATTCTTCTGCTGGTGGTGACAAGAGAAGTGGTTGGTAATGCCTGCGGCCTCATGGCCACCATGTTATTTATGTGGTGATGACCAATTCCTGGAAACACCCGTTCCAAGTCAGTAGTTGGTGGCCATTGAGGTGCAGTGGCAGGCTTCTGCAACCAGAGATGATTGTTTGACAGTGAACCAAAACTACCTGCTTGCAGTGAAGGACATGCGGATGAAAACTGTGAATAAATAACAAAAATGGCTGTGAAGATAAACTCAATTTGTTGAAACAACAGATTTTATGAAGGAGTTCACAAGAGTATAAACAAGCAGAAATTACATAGATACCTTCAAAGATGATGAAGTAACTGGGATGGCACATGTCAAAGAATACAATCCGACAGCTCCACTAAATTTGGCTATTCTTGTTTTCTTTAAAGATAGCCTTTCTTTCTGTCTTGTGCGAAGCTTAGCACTGCTTGAAGAAATTAATCATAAAATATACACATTAGCATCATTCTTTTTTCTCGGTCTAAGCCTTAGTACGAAAAATGATCGAGACCATATTTAAGTGACTAACTATTTCTCTTTCAGGGCTTTGCCTGCTTGAGTAACTCCCGACTCTAGGTCGCTCTCCACATCTACCTCTTCATTGTTACTCTGATTTGACAAATTGATAATAAAATAAGTTCGAGCAGACAATCCTCAACACAACTAAAACTATTTGGCAAGCTGTATCATTGATTAGCACTTGCCTCTGGAAGTCAGCCATGTTCCTTCATCAACTCCTCCACAACCTCCCTATTTTTTCCCAGAAAAATATATTTCATCAACATTCCTTTTCTCTTGTACAGTGTAAAAATGAGCAAAAGCATTAATCTAGACAAGAAACTCAGATGATTCCACTAAAGTTCAAGAAAATGAGATACCAGAAGAAAAAGAAATTTCTGAAAAAAAAGGTATCCACTGGCTTCAGATATGTTTGAAGAAAAAATAAATTGGAAACACCGAAACAGAAGTAACACCTCAAAATCAGAAGTTTGTCATATTTGACATTGTTAGGAGCTTGTGTATGGGTATCACCACAACAGGCACGAAATAATGTAGTCCTCTCTTGGTATTATTTATTTGATTGGTTGGGCTGACAAAAATGGAACATAAAAATCATAAAATGAGAATAAATCAGAAATATAAGGTGATACTTCAACAACAAAATAAGATAATATCAAACAGTTGATAATTCAATATGAAAGTAGGCAAATAGAGTCAACCAATGAATTACTGACTAATTTTATTTCACTATTCTATTTTAGTCTAACTCATATTATCACCTTCTTCTAGTTACTTTTAATCCAAATCAAAAAGTATGAGTTGCCAAACGGAATGGATTCTTTCCAACATAATGGAATAAAGCCATGAAGGATCAAGGCTATATTGTTCAATTAAAGCCAACTAATCTCATAAATTTTCATTGAATGATAGTTCTATAGATTTTCTTCACTTATGGGACTATTACTTGTAAGTGAAAAAACTGGGCGTATCAGGTCTATTGCTTCCTTCTTATCTTTTCCTTTTCAATTAAGTTTGAGGCCAATTGAATAATTTAGATGAAAAATGGCTGATCATTGATAAATAACAATCCAAAATCTCCTAACACTTTCTTGATTATGTAGATCTTTCTTCTTTTTTTTTTTTTTTTTTCTTCCTCTCTCTTTCCTCTTTTCCCTTTGGTGTAAATCATTAAATCTTGCCATATCATTCTATAATCAATATGATTAACAGAATTCTGAAATTAAAAAAAGGGTAAAAATTGGAAAAACTTAATAATGGTCGTTAACAGAGATTGGACACACCTAATTTTCCTGTTTGACCACATAAGGAATAAATTTTGTTTGTAAACTAGTAATCTTAAAAATTATCTTTCTACCTGGTGCTCTTCGCCATGAACCTTTTCTTCAGGTGCTGTTGCTTTTCGTGTTATACCTCCCATTTCACCTGACTTGTACAGTGGCTGGTAAAAATAAAATATTTTTCAGAAAAGAATAGCTAAAATAACATGCTAACAAAATTTCAGCAATAATAAATACGCACAAGCACCTTTTCTGATGGGCCCCATCCATCATATTTTATACTGTTCAGGATTTTAGTAAAAAAAAAAAAACTACAGAAAGAAAATTATGGTCATTCTCTCAAAACTTTTGTTAATATTTACACATACATTTTAGTTGTCACTGATAATTTTTTTTTCCCTAATTGATACAGATCCCTGGTAAGTCCCTAAATATAAATTAATGCATATTATTATTTATTACTTTCTTAACTTGGTACCAACCAAAATTTGCTTATTTTTACAATCCAGACGGGAACTCTAAAAAAACTAGCAAATATATTTAGCAGCCATGAACGTAAATATTTAACCTCTAAGATCTTTCATTGAATAGTAAACAACTTCACAACACTTACACTTAGATATTAAGCTAGCAGGGTGGCAAGGTAGATGTAAATAAATGTTATTTAACTACAGTATAATGGAAGTATTGAAACATCACTGACCAAAGACAAATACAATATTACAAAAGTTCTCTAGTTGATGGAGTCAAAGATGGAAGATAAAACTTTTGTACATTGTTTTAGCTTTGAGTTGATACGACCAAACCACTCCATGCTACAATTATATGACCCCACCCAACATATACAAGTTGAGTGTTTCTGTGGGTCTACTTCTTCATGGTTATAATTGTACATGTCTAACAGCCTCTGCCCAACCTCAACCACCACCATGGCAGGCAAGTAAAACACATAAAGCCGAGCTGTTAATGGAGGCAGACTATGGGAAGGTATTATACATGTATCTATATCTACTAGATATATAGATAACAACACATAAAACCAAGCTAGTAACGGGGGTGGTTTCAAGATATGACTTTGCATGTTTCGTTATGTCTCAATAGCAGGTAGTTTTTAGGATAGATAGCTAGATATGCTAAAGACGTGCTTCTTGGCCAATACCAGTGGCAACTAGTTTGCATGCTTAATTCCACAGCCAAACCCAAAATATGCGCATACTCAATATGCAGTTTCTCTTTAATCATCTGGACTTCTAATGAAGAATTGTACTTCAAATTTAAAGACTTAAATAAATTATGCTGGCATGGATTAATATTATAGGAAGGTTGTAATTTTAAAATTTATATATCAAGGAATCCATGTGTGGAAGATTTAAGAACTCGGTTCAAAACCAACTATCATATTCTGCCACAGAAAATCTCAATACTTACGAAACAGTATGGTGAAACACATAAAAATTTCCTACTCCAGACAATTGCTTGATTGGCAAGTTTTCATTTATTATGTGACTTTTGGTGCTACATTGGATGGACATGAGTATTATCAGGTTTGAAATGTTGAATTGCTTAGAGAATAGATTAAAATGGATTTAATAATTAAGGATAGGCTTATTTTCACGGGCAAAATCACAATTACATTGTGCTTAAAGTTTGTTATGAGTATTTTACTGTTAAGTATGGATTTGCGTTTCTGGTAATCTTAAGAAGATCTCTATGAATTCTGTAGGGTTTAAGTTTGTACATTGAATAAGTCCCTTATCAGGGTTTCATTCCTATCAAAAAAGGAATAAATATGTGTCTATTAGTGCTCCTTTATTGCACCAGAAAAAGATATGCCTCAAAAGTAAAATATTATGTGCATTGACAATAAGGCAATTTATCAATCTCTGTCTCTTTCTCCTACTGCTTCTAGGTGCACCATACTCAAATCCTAAACACTGTGGAAGTCTTACTAACACCAATATTTCTACTTCTAAGGAAAATGTTACAGCCTATAATTTCAACTTCAGCCCTTTTCTTACAGAATACAGCACTGATCATATCTAAACATAAAGTTTATTCGACATCCAAGCCCTAGCAACATTTCTTTCCAGCCTTAAAGGGTTACCTATGCACCTTTAAATAAGTACTCTTCCTTGATATACTTCTAAGTCTCCAGGTCTGTTATGCTATTATAAGACAACAAAGAACTAGAACATAATAAAGATAGTAATATATATATACACCCACACATATATACATAAATAGTGTTAAGTTTATTTTTCAAGTTGTGCAGCCAAAAGTCAGAACCACATTACAACATCCAATACTTTCATATTCTTCTTTTTTTTTTTCTTGACTAATAAAATACTTTCTTCACTTGTTTATTCATTTCCTCCACTTAACATCCCAAACCCCCCTCCCTGCTCCAACCAGAGAGAGATTTCACTTCAATAACAATAATAAGCATGTAGAACCTTAAGAGTAAAAAGTGTTTCCCTAATTTGAGTTGACTTAGATTCTATACACAAACTATTATGGAATGAACCCTAAACATTATTAAATGATATATATAATCAGAATTGGAACTGATATCAAATGCCTTGCATTACTATTTACTAATAGTCCCAAAAGCCTCAGGTGATAGGGAATGGGCCCAACTACGTATTTCAAGCTTAACGCTCCCCTTTCTGACAAGCAGTTGCACATGAACCTGTGAAATGAAATGAAAAACAACAGTAAATTACAACAGAGATGGAGAATCAGAGAATTGCAGACAAATATGCTGATCATACCAAAAGGATAGCATACCTCATTAGCAGAACTTGACCTTGATCTAACATTAATGTCTGTGGACAACTTTAATCTCTTCTTTGTGTTTGAGTATAAGGAAGAAGGCAAGACATTCTTTACTTTGCTATGTGAGACACTTTTCTTTGGTATAGAGCTCTTGAGAAGTAAAAGTATATTTGCAATATCCTCTTCATTAGAACAGTTTGGAACATTTCCACTTTCCCTTAGGAACAGGCTTCAAAGTTAAGCACATCGAAACAAATATCAGAAATTTTAATTTACATAACATAGAGAAAAAATTAAACTAAAGCAATGGCTGTAATTATATGTATGCATACCACAAGAGGCAGACTAAGGCACTCAAGGTGGTAGGTACCGGGGCATGCATTACAGCAAATCAAGTCACCGCCTTCATCACACAAAACGCATTCAAAGTAGTGCTGCAAAATAACAACGTAATTCCAAGCCCAAATGAGCTATCATGGAAAAACAAACTATTGTTACTTTACTTTATAAATATAATAAAATGATGTAAACCACGTGTTATAAAGCAAGAATCAGTTCACACTAATACTGATAAATACAGTTCAGAATTGATAAGCCATGAATGAAACCATACTGAAACATAGATTGAACAGTAAAAGGAAACTTAAGGAAGCAAGCTATAAAAGTCAAGATAATTCATAATCATAGAAACTTATAGTAGCTAAAGGCAAAAATTGATGTTATACAGAAACCACTTGCAATGGCTACATGGAAAGCAAAAGAAAGCTTACTGCATCATCCCCTAAAACGTGAGTAGATATGTCCAAATGGTCATCTCTTTTACTGTTATCGCATTCTGGACTTACGGGAATAGCCTTCTTGTGCTTTGATATGCTTTCTTCAAAAGGAAAGGTTTTCAGTTTGTGTATATAGACCAAATGCCCACTAATCTTCTCACTATTCATGCTCAAAAATTCTGGGCAAGAATTGAAGCTTTAAAAAGACAATCAGTTGAATGTAACAACTGGCGAGAAATGTCCTGCATTAATCAACATGTGAACCAATTAAACAACATACCTCAGTAACTAACCATTAAATAACTACTTTATAGGAACATATACCACTTGTTAACTACACAGTAAATGGAAATTAGGTAAAGGGCAAGTTTTTTCCATCTTGCATTCATATAAAATATTAAAGTAATAACTAAAAACTCCAGGAAAGGCAGAATTATACAGAAATGAGCATGTGCGATACTTTGTCAAGATACAGTAAGCCAACTTCGTAAATACTCTGGATTCACAACTTGACGACATCATTGCAACAATATAAATATGAAGTACAAGTAACGCAAAGTTCAAACTATGTTAACTAGGTTTCTATCAGCGATAAACTCCGGATATGCTACAGTGTAAGAGTAAAATTGGGGGGAGGGTGTTTTATGTAATCTAGTCCAGATGGTCAAGGAAAAAGAAGAAAAATAAAGCAACCTCAGAGACATAATCCAATCATAGAAGTACTTGTGATATGCTTTTTTACATTCTACATCTCTTATACTCTAGGGTTATGTCAATCCATGTCTTCTAACTGAAATGGAATAGTTTATGCTCAAAGTGTGAGAATTTTCTCTATTTTCTGGTAAATGGTGTTGTAGCAAACATGATTAGAACTTAGTTGTTCTCCTGGCATATTTCTTACAATTGTAACAGATATGCCTGTGCAATTTGGAACCATGTATAGAGGGAGAAACTCTATAAATGGTTGTTCCTAAGCAATCTATTCCGGAGAAATAATTGGATGTCATAAAGCATCATAAAAAAGATACATTAGATTATATTTCCTTAGGTTAATCAAATCAAAATGGAATCAGTTCCTTGTTAACTGGAACACAATACAGCAGCAACTGACGTACTTGATGTTCAGAGGATTCTCGAAATATTCTTGAAATGCAAATGGATCACTACTTTTTGTGATGCTGTTAAATGGATACAGAAAGAACAACTGATAAAGGAAACGTGTTAATTGTACTTGTCTTGTGGGAGATCACATGTTACCCTAAATTGTCAATCTCAATTCTACTTTTAAACAACTAAAATCAGCTACCTGGAGAATTAGGGTTGCAAGCAAAAGGAGATATAAGGCCAAATTAATAAAGCTTCAGCTCAACTTGTCTACATGATATCTTTGTAACATCAATGAACAGATAAAACCTACTTATGGTGCCTGTAAAGAAATTCCTACTATAACTCCTCATATGAATTAATCTGAAAACAAAATAACCACTGTTTATCCTCAGTTCCTCATTATTTTTAATTACATCACACAGTATACATGTGAAAAGTAAGAATTAAGAAAAGCATTTTCTTTAGTCATATACGCATTTGCAGG
This sequence comes from Quillaja saponaria, assembly GCA_029379385.1. Classification (NCBI taxonomy): domain Eukaryota; kingdom Viridiplantae; phylum Streptophyta; class Magnoliopsida; order Fabales; family Quillajaceae; genus Quillaja; species Quillaja saponaria. The sequence goes on along the minus strand of CM055605.1, from coordinate 7,354,404 downwards.
GGGGGTCCTATAGGAAAGACATATTGTATCTTAAGTACCACCCCTTAGTTTCAAATAAGCATGGAGAATAAATTAATTAAAATCAAGGAGTCTCTTTCTTCTCTTTACTACATAAAAACCATGGGATCGTTAATCACAAATAAAAAAAGATGGGCTACTAAACACAGTTTGCATCACTACAACAACAAAAACAATAAAAGAAATTACTGCAATCAAGAAAGATGGGCAAGTAAACACAGTTTGTGTCACTACAACAGAAAAAACAATAAAAGAAATTACTATGATGATTGCAGTGACAGTTAAAAAATATGCTATAGACAGAGATCAGAGTGAAAACAAGTTTGGTAGTTAGCATTTAAGCAAACTCATCTTCACAATATCGGATTCATGGGAAAAAGAGCAATTTTTGACAAATAAATTCCCATAATAAAAAACTATCTTCTTTATAATTATGTCACTCCAAAAAATAATGACCATTATTATTCCATTAGTTCCAACTACTCCCTTCCCGCCACTACTTATTGCCTGGGAGTAGATATCATTATCAAGAATATTGTCAGGGCTTAATTTAGCTTCACTGTTAGAAGAAACCAAAAACAAAAAAATAAAAAATTTCACAATTTCTCCTGATTCTCATAAAATTTACTACTATACCTCAATTTCCACTCCTAGTTTAAAAATGTTGCTTGATCATACTAACCATATATACCTAGAGAAAAAAAAATCTTACAAAAAAAGAAATCTATAAAGAGAAACTAGAGTCTTCTCTAAATCTAATTTAATTAAATTCTAGTAAAGTAACAATCCATTCAACACAGAATTCTAGAAATTAAAAACCATCAAAATTTAGAGAGAGAAAAAAAATTCACAGCATTCAAATGATGGAAAAATCACCACAGGACTAGATATAATTTTATTTTGTTTTTTTAAAAAAAAAAACCGTTGACAGAAACTTGTTTCTTCTCTAAATTTAATTTAATTAAATTCCAGTAAATTAGTAATCCATGCTACACAGAATTCTAGAAATTCAAACCCATCAAAATTTATGGAGAAAAAAAAAATCACAGCAATCAAATGATGGGAAATAACCTCAGGCAAACAAAAGGGACTAGATATAATTTGAAAAAAGAAACTTGGTATAGCCAAACAGATGAAACAGACCTGACTGACTGATCAGCTGCACAACTAATGAAACTGAAACTGCAAATAGGGAAAAAGAGAAGAGAAAATGGGGTGAAAAGAGTGAGGGGTTTAGCGTTAGAAACAGGTATTCTAATAAGCATACAAAAAAAAAAACAGAAGGTGATTCTGCGGGTACATACGTATGCAAGTCTGGCAGTAAGTGACGAGTTGTATGGAGCAATTGACAGAAGAACCTTCTTAATTGCAAAAAACCACTTGGCATTGTCTCAAACTCAGTCATTTGGTTCCTTCCTTGGATTTCCTCCTTTTCTGCTTTCCTCCTTTGTTTTTTTCTTTCTGGGATTTTCTCTTTCCCTTCTTTGCTTGCGCGCTCGTTGTTTGAGAGGTTTTGGTGAAGAAGCGTAGTGGAGGGAAAGAATTAAATGCTGAATTTTTTTTCCTTTTTATTAAAAAAAAAATAAAAAAAATCTTACTTTATTTTTATTTAAAATTTATTTAGGTAGCATAAGGAATCCAATCTTTTTATTATATATATTTTCATCCAACATTTTAGTAAGTGTTTTTCTATTAAATATTATTTCCCATTATAAGCAAGAATAAATAAATCATGAATTTCTCTTAAAAGTTTTTTGAAGTTAATTACTAGCGTTTATGCTTTTAAAAATTTTAGGTTCATGAATCTATAGTTATTATTATTTTTTTATCAATAAATGGACAGTCCCGATAAAAAAGTAATTTTTTTTTTTTTAAAGAGATAATAGATAATACATTTCTCATGAAAAATGTAGTATTTATAAATTTGGAAGAATGGCCAAAAACAATAATTTTTTTAAGATTGTTTGGCTGCAACCTCAAAGCAGTCCATCTTTCAGAATGCAGAGGAAATGTGCTCTTTATAAAGGGATTGACCAGGTAGTAATTTTTGGGAGATGAAAAAAAAAAAAAGTCATCCATGGATGTGTTTCACTATTACTTGGTGGCAATTTGCAGTATAACATCCACTGTGGTGTTGAAGTTCTCTTTATACTTATTAAATATTGTTATTATTTTGTTTTAAAAATATTTACTTAGGTATTAATAGATGTTCAGTAGAAAGTATATTAGCATAATTATAAATACCACATGAAGCAAAATGTTCTTTACCATCTCTATTTCTTTTTTGTGCCTCAATTGTCATCCAAACAGGCCCTTAAAATTTAAGTTTGCTGGGTGGCGAAGGTAAATGTAATGCAATGTTAATGAACTGACACTAGAACAAAGTATTCCTTAAGTCTGTACATATAATCACAACCTAACACACAAGACCAAGCTATTAACTAGAACAGGTCATGAACATAGGTCATGAACATACAGGTCTTTGCACATGTCTATATATGGCATTGATAGATAACAGACACACATAAAACTCAGCTAATAAGGGACGGATGGATAGATAGACAGATATGCAATATTAAAGACTAGATTCTTAGACTGATTTCATGATGAGTTTCAGTCCTATTAAGGAAAGGAATATAGAAATAATCATGTCCATAAATGCTTCCTTTTGTACCAAAAAAAAACAGTAAGAAAGACTCAATTCCATTTTTGAATAAGTATTTAGTATGCTTCTCTATAGATCTAACTCTCTCCTTTCTTTTTCTCTTTTTTTACTGCTTTGTTCCCTCACTCCTGCTGAAGTCTAATGATTCTAAATTCCATACTCAAACCCTAAACAAGCAGTCGAACTCTCACGTTACAACACCAAATAGTTACTTCCAAGGAAGATGTTGCAACCTATATTGCATGATATAATCTTCTCTCCAGGTCATCTATGCTATTACAAGACCACAAAGAACTGGGACAACATCCAAAATCACTACCAAGTTTATTTTCAAGTCATCCAATACTTCCATCACTTGATCTTTCATTTCCTTCACTTAGACACCCAACCTCCCCCGCCCCCCATCCCCCGAAGGAAAAAACAGAACAGAGGGAGGATTTCAGTTAAATAAAAATTACAAGAACAATAAACCCTTGGAGAATTGAATAGTCTCGTTGAGTTATAGCATGAGCCAGGATCATAGATAGGATACTCACAGCAAAGAGAAACTATGTAACTTCAATATTAGTAAATCATATGTAGATCAGGCTTAAACAATGCCACATGTTTTGGATTTACTGAGAGTCGCAAACATATCAGCACATAGGAAATGACTGCAAATATGTATTTCAAGTTTAAGATTCCAATACATGCAGTTGCACAGCTACTACAAAACCAAACAAAAAACAATACAAACCAGAATTGGCAGTATCTTCTAAAAACAACCTTGCTGATACCATGATTGCGATTTGTCCCACATTAACAAAAGGAAAGTATACCTCATTAGTCTTTATCTTGAACCTTGCCCGTCTTTGGACAACTTTAATCTTTCTTGGTTTATGAAGATAAGGAAGAAATTCAGACATTCTTTACTTGGCCAGTAAGGCATGTTCCTTGGAAATAGGCTTTTTAAAATGTATAATTGGCTTTGAAAGATCATCATCATCAAGGCAGTTCGGGCATTGCCAATTTCCTTCAGGAACAGTCTTCATATACAACAAATCCAAACAACTATCAGAAACTTTCATAAAACAACATATGAATAAAAAAGGTAGACTAAACTAATGGCTATACAATATCTATATATATACCTCAACAGGTGGATCAAGGCACTGAATGTGATAAGTAGAGGGGCATGTATCACAACAGATAAGATCGCCACCTTCATCACACACCACACATTCATAATAGTACTGCAATATAATAAATAATAATAGGCTAGATCAAATGAGCTATCTGGAAAAATAAATTGTAATGTTTTGTTAGTACTAAAACAGGTGCTATATTCTGTCACACTAAACCATCAATGGTCATTGGTCAGACAAATATGACTTACATTTGACAAGGCAAGAGTAGAAACTGGCTTCCTCAGAGAAAAATCTAAGTAGAACCACTTACCAGACACATTCCCAACCAGTAAACATTCTGAATACATGTCCCTTTCTCCCATTAAAAGAGTAAATGGGGAAAGAATTTGATGATAACAATTATTCCAGTTCAAACTTAACAGCTTTTGTACAGCAAAATACATTTTCAAATGTTTCATTAGTGATATATCATTCCCCTTGTTACTTGTGCCACAAATTTTTTTTTTATAAAAATAGGAACCAGAAGCCAACATCATTAGGATATCGAGTCGCTCAAAAGATGTACTGAGTCCTTGTAAGACAGTGCTTCCAATATAAACATTTTTTCAGGGATTTAACCTTACAATAAGCTTATAGATTTGCAGTAGACAATACGAATGGTCAAAACTCAAAAGAGAAGGAGCTGAAGCTATTCCTACTTTCTATCACTGAGGGAAGCACATTATTATATTACTAGTATGGCATCAAGATATAAATATAATTCCAGAGACTAACAGGAATCGCTACTTGAATAACTTCAACCTAAATGAGCGGAAGAAAAATGGTTAAGTAACAATAGAAAATACTCTTGGGATGCTAATTATATATCAGATGTTTCTTTCTAGTTAAAACTATACATGAATATACAAAGATACAAGACAAGAAACTTCCAAGGAAAGCTATAAGGATCAGGATGTTTCAAGGAAACTTATAGTAAATTAGTAACTAAGACAAAAAAGGAAAAAAAGAAGCATGAGATACAGAAACCTCTCATAGTGGAAACATGGAAAGCAAAAAGAAAGCTTACTCCGTCTTCCCCTATGGGCCGTTTGGTAAGATCTAAGTGGCCACCTGTTTGACTCTTCTCACATTCCAGACTAGCGGAAACGGATTTCTTGTCCTTTGACATTCTTTTTCCAGAGGGATTGCGTTTCTTTTTGCGTTGATAGACCTGGATAACAGCAATGTTCTCAGATTTTTCTTTCTAATTAAACCATACTAAAATGTACAATAATAGAAGACAAGAAACCTCAAAGGAAGCAAGCTATAATAGATAAGAATCAGTCGGGATGTTTAAAGGAAACTTACAGCAAATTAGTAACTAAAGACAAAAACGAAAAAAAAAGGATGAGATACAGAAACCTCTCTAATGGAAAAATGCAAAGCAAAAAGAAAGCTTACTCCGTCTTCCCCTATGTGATGCTTAGTATGATCCAAGTGGGCACCTGTTTTACCCTTCTCGCTTTCTAGATTTGAGGAAAGGTCTTTCTTGTCCTTTGACATGCTTTCTCCAGAAGGGTTCAATTTCTTTTTGCGTTGATAGACCAGGATACCAGCAATCTTCTCATTGTCCATTCTCAATAAATTTGAGTAAGAGCCAAAGCCTCAAAAAGGGAATCAATTGACTCTAACACCCCAGGGAAATTACCTGCATTTATCTACATGGGAAACAATTCAACTACATAATTTGAGTAATTAAATGTTAAAACAACAATTTAAGGAACATAGACCACTTTGAGTAACTACACAAGTAAACGAAAGGATGATAAAGGGCATGCTTATTCTATCTAGCAAACATATAGACACAGGTATGCATGTTGATTAGTCATCATATGCTGGAAGGAACTCCTATGGAAAAGACATATCTTGTATTTTAAGACCCCAAATTGTCATTATTTCTAAACTTTAGGAAATTACGACTACTAATTAAGTTCCTGCTTGTAGCCTTTTACAAGTAAATAGAACACAGAAACAGCAAACAACTATGCACATTAACTTTTCTCGATTATATTCATGGTAAGTTATACAAATGATATAGTATTATATAAAGATAAAACCTTGATTTCAAATAAGGATGGTCAATATAAGAACTAAAATCAGGGAGTCTTTTTCTTCTCTTTTCTACATGAACACAGTGGGAAAGTTAAGAAACAAACGGATAAAGATGGAAAGGTAGACACAGTTTATATCATTACAGACATCAAGGAGCAAAACTATCATCAATATCAACCTAGTAGCAAGAGTACTAGTTAGAGGAAAAATAACAAAGACAAAAACAACACCAGTAATGACAAGAAAAATAATGCTGATAATCACAATGAGGGTTGAAAAGTATGCATAGATCTAAGCATTTTGTTTAGATCTGGCTTGAAGAGTAAGCAAACTGATAAACTAGCACAAGATCGATAGATATAACGTCCTTAAGTGTTCAAGCTATGCCTGAGCACTTGTTAAAACATAACCAGATAATTTGTTGCTAGTAATAGACTTTCTTAAAGCACAAAAGATTACATTCCACTCTTGGAAACCAGCCATTCAAAGTAATCAGTAAACCTAAAACCATATATACTAATTCTACCGTTTAAGGAAGTACACCATGTAAAATTCACAGAAGAAAGAACAACTTTTGACAAATAAATCACACTTCCATAATTTATACAATATATATGAATTATCATTTTCAGGTAAATTCACCAAAAATAAGTAAATAATACGTCCATCAATTCCGGAAGTAACCATGCTGCAATCAAGTATTTCTTTGTAGTTGACATAGCTAAAAAGAACATCACCATGATTTAACTTAGCTTGATTACTAGAGACATATCATTATTTCTGCTGCTCCTCATGAAGAATATTAATATACATTAATTTCACCTCCTAGATTATCAAATCTATGCTTCATCATTGGAACCGTAACATACCCATAAAAAGAATTTAAAAAAGGAACAAAATCCAGGTACACAGACACTGTTTCTAACATCTTCTCTAGAACCAATTTAACTATATTCTAGTAAATTAGCAAACCCAACAAGCAAAGTCCTAGAAAATCAAATCCACAAACTTTTATGGGGAAAAAGATCTAACCCTGCCAATCATAGAAAAATCACAGCAATCAAATGTTAGAAAATAGCATGGCCAAACAAAACATGAACCAAATTCGAAATGAACTTGAAACAACCAAATTGATTAAACAGACCTGATTGCTCAGCTACACAACTTGGAAAACATCAAACTTTGATTGGGGTAAAAGGGAAATCGAATTGGGTAAAATGGGTGAGAAAGAGTGCGTTATAAAGAACTCAGAAAATGAGATAAGCGTGTGTGGGCATATACGTGTAAAAATTCTTCTGTGAATGTTGAGTTGTATTGAGAGCTGGAAAAGAAGCGCCTCCTTAATTGCAAATCGACACTTGGCATTGTTTTCAGAAAATTTGTTTCACCCTGAGGTTTCCTTCTTTCCATCTTTGCTGTTTCTTCCATATCTGCTTGCTGGGTTTCACTGTTTTTTAGACAGGGTTGGGGGGAGAAGGGTTAAGGAGTGGAGGGAAAAATGAATTTTGTTATTTTACTTTTCTATATTCAATCTCATTTAATGTTTTCTTTTATTACGTTTTCTTATTTTTAAAAATTATTTTCAAATATAAAATGGTAATATAGGTGTGGCATGTTCTAACGTTCATGATGAGGATTTTCTCTCTTTTTTGTACTTTTTTTTTTTTTTTTAAATCTTGATATTCTTTTTAACACATTTTGAATTGAAAGTTAATCCAAAGTTAATCGCATTAATTGATATCTTATGTTATGAAATTCACCATATGTTTTTCTATTATTATTTTTTATGATAAATTAATTATTTTGATAAAACAAAAACAATGTTTATCTTCATTACAATTATTTTATAAACTTTCCACTCAAAAAGTATTTTATAACTTATTTTTTAATTACATACTCTGGACCAATTCAAATATTGGATTATGCATATGATATTATTATTTTTTAGTTTAACAGTCTATGTGTCTGGTATACTCATCTCTACTAATTATTTTTTTGATTGGTTAAATACAAATTATTTATGTTGAGAATAAAAAATTTATGAGAATTTTATTTTTCACATTCTTTTTCTAGAATATTCGAATTTAAAAAGTCAATGAAGGAATTCTTAACCATGAGGCCATTTCGATGTTCATATGTTATTTGATTCTCCATGCTCCCATATTAACGAGTACAAAAATATGGGTTGAAATTGTAATTCCAAGAAACAACAAAAAAGAAAATGGAGGAAATGAAATTTTATTTAGAAGCAAACAAAACAAGCAAAAGCAAAATTATACCTGCTATTTGTATGAAATAGCAAATCTGGTTTATTTCTATTGTAAAGTACATTTAACAAATTATATTTTTGTTTTCGTATGAAATTTGTTAGACTTATGAGTTACACAATCAAAGTAATTATGTGGTTTTCCTAAACTTGTATTCTTTCAAGAAAGATTGGTTCTATTTGCATAAACATATAGCAGGACTCTAAAAAGTAATAATAATTATGATAGTGTAATCATTAATAAAGTAAAATTATAAATTATATATGATGCGGAAAATTTATTGGAAGAGATTAAAAAATTTAAAACTTGTTAGAAAAGTAAACGAACATGTTACATGAAAATATATAATGGTAATATATTGCGAAAAAAATATAATAATAATGAAAACATGCATTTATTGTTCCTAAACTATATTATATTTTTAAGAGAAAAAAAAAATCACTTTTTCACCCCGTCTTGTATTATTTCTCTCATGTGACTCGGCTTGTTGAACCCAAGACTTACTGAATAACTTATTATCAAATTAAATTACAGTTTTTGCATATAAATATACTTATTATAATTTTATATGTAAGTAGAAAAAAAATTATTAAACGAGCATGCTCATGAGCTTACGAATCAAATTTAAAAAAAATTGAGCTCGGCTCATTTTACTAAACAAGCTCAAAATAAAATTCAAGAAGATTCGAATCCTTAACGAGTAGCTCACTAACTATTCACGAATTAGCTCGACTAATTTTTACAAAATGAGAGGGAGCTCTCTTTTTCCATAAACTCTCTTCTCAGTGAAGAAGAGATTCGATCCTAAATCTTATACAATACTAGGAGACATCATCTATAAACCAGGCACATTTCATTTAAAAAATAACATTAAGACAAAAAGAAAATTTATATATATATATATATATAATACATTTCTAAAAAAGAAAATGAGAGAGGATATCAGAATCACATTGATTCAGTGATTAGTACTTTTTTTTCCTCAGATATCAAGATTTTTCAGCTAATGCTCTCCCTGGTAATTGGGGTGTGGAAGCCGTTAGTTTTACACAGCCCATAATAGATGAAGGCAACTTCCCAACCTTTTCAACCCATATAGAAGTCAAATGCAACATGACAATGATATGGCCAAACACCAGGATTGTTTGCCTGAAACCTCAAAGCAGTCCCTCCTCCATAAGGATGAAGAGGCACTGTGTTCTTCATAATAGGATTGGCCAAATTGTAATTTTTTGGGATCACTTTTTATGTCAAACTTACTATTTCCATATCCTGGCGCCCAAAAATCATGCCCATGGATGTGTTTCGCTCGGTTGTGGTAGCAGTTATGGTATTGACATTTTGCAGTGTAATTGATGACTTGATCAAAAGCATCGGTTAAGTTATTCTTGAGAGCACTACATAAGCTACAAATACCAATGAATAGATAAATGTATATTTGGTTGATTCTATTTATATAAATTACAAATACCAACGAATAGATAATGACTGTAATATTCAAGCAAATAGCCCTAAACATTTTTTTTATCATATTTAGTTTAATTTGGGCTTCTGATTCATTCCCTCTTGGGCTCTAAAAAAATGTAGTAATCATGTTGTGTATAATTAATAAAAATAATATCGGGGTTGTTATTGTCAATTTCAAAACTTGATTAGAAGAACATCCTACTTTTGCTATGCTTACTCTTGAACTTGTGACTATTAGACACGTGTGGACCAAATAGTGGAAATATTAATAACAATGTTTTGGCTCTGATCATTTTATAAATAAAAAATGATTAATTAGAAACTTATTCAAATTATCGCACAAAGAATTGTACGGGGTTAACCAATTAATTACTTTCTTTTACTATAATTATTTATATAATTTCAAATTTACGTAATTACTTTACGTAAAATATAATTATTTTATGTAATTTTTTATGATTAATTGTATCACTTGTTTTATAGTTGTCCTATGAACTGTTAATTTAAGTATATAATTTCTTTATTTGAATGATAGTTATTAAATAACTTTCAATCATTTAAAGTAATTGTAATCAACTTAATTAAAAAGATTAAATTATCCTTATTATATGTTTTTTCTTTGTATAATTTATATATGAAATTAAATTCCTTATACTCAATCAATTTTAGCATATATATACTGAAAATATTTGAATTCTTCAAAGTTCTTCTATATTTTCTTATCATAATACTTAAATTATCAATATATTTACAAATTTTATCTTGCACCTTCATATAAAATACATAAGTTATTGTTCAATTTGTGTTTTACGGTAATATTTTTGTCAAAATTTTATTTTTATATTATTTTATTACAATTATTAAAATATATGCTAAAATTAGATCAATATGAAAAGTTAAATTGTTAGAAAAATAAAAAGGGAAAAAGACAGAGTGGGAGAAAACATAAAATTAAAAAAAGAAAAGAGCAAAAAAAAGCTCATAATAAGGTAGTGTAGTTTGTCTCTAATAAATTTTTTATACTTAATAAATATTTTGAATGCTTGGGTTAATTGATAATTATGAAATAAATAAAAATGTTATAACTATAAGGGGTTATGTGCTTAGTTTAATAGTTCATGGATACTATTACAAATAAATAGTAATTCATAGAGGTTTATATATAATAATAATAATAATTTTTTAAGTAAGATTGGTTCTATTTTCATAAACATATAGTACTATCATATAAAGTAATAATAATTATGATAGCGTAACTATGAATCAAGTATAATTATAAATTATATATATTACGGAAAGTTTATCGAAAGAGAGAAAGAAAAAAAACTTGTTTACAAAAGTAAATCAACATGTTACAAGAATATACACAACTATAAATATATTGTCAACTAAATAAAAATAATGCAAAACGGTATTTGCTATCACTAACTTATTATATTTTTGTTAATTTTATCATAAAAATATTTTGTAATTAATTTCATTCCAAAACTTGTAAAATATTTTATCGGCCTAATAGTATTTCTAATTTAAATGAAATTATTAATGTGACATAAAATAATATTTGTTACTCTATGTGTATTGAGTAGTAAAAAATAAAATAAATAAATAAATAAAATCACTTTTTCACTCTTGTTTTATATTATTTCTCTCACTACTCTCACCATCATCGCTCACACTCATCTTTCTCTTTTATTGGAAAGAATATATTATAATTAAAATTAACATAATGTATTGTTATTAAGAATAAAAAAACTAATCATAAAATGCAATATAAGAAAAAGTATGTATTTAGCACTTATTTGAATAGAAAAACAAAATTACAAATAGAATATTTTTTTATAATAATTTTCATTTATTTTAGATAAAAGATTGTCAATTTTCTCGAACTTCAAATTTTAGTATAAGTTTAAATCTCAATTGTGTTTTAATTTATTTTTCAAAATTAATCAAAATATCAAATGAACCTTATATGATTGGTTTAATTTAACCATATTTGATTTATGAACACCCCTACTTCCAACTCAATCCCATTAAGTAGGGCTAGCATGATGGAATGGTGTTTCAACTTTCAACATTTGTACTACTCATTAGTACTCAAGCCAAAAAACAAAAAAGAATTATATGTACTATCAATATCTGTACTACACTAGTGTTTCAGCTTTAAACATATGTACTTGCAGACCACCCACTTGCTTGCAATCCAACGTGAAATATTAGGTGCCTACAACCCATATTTATAGCGGCTACTAGCTGGTTTTTTCATGGCAATCTCTTAGATATATTTGTTGCTTCTTACACCTCTCTGCTTCCAAAACTCTCAAGATAGTTTTCAAGGATGACATTGGCCAAGCTGCTGGCTTGTTACCTGCTTTTGTTGAGGTAATTAGTTATGGCCTTCTATAGAAGTATTTTTTTTCAGCATATAACTTGTTTATTATTATTATTTTATTCATAAAGTGATATTATAGTTAAAGTTTGTAATTTTATTACAATAAACATATATTCAAACCCTAAGTGAGTTTACGCTATCAGAATTATCAATTATGCATGATAATATAACCCTTCTTTTTTAAAAAAAAAAAAGTGAGTAAAATTCAAGCAAAAAAATGTAGAATAAGTATTACTTAATGCAAATTCAGTAGCAGGGACACAGGATCTACACCCTCTTTTATTACTTCAACATAAAAAATTATTTGAAAACCAAGAATTGGGTAAAGTTAGAAATTTTATTTAATGCAGAAAAATTACTAAAAGAAGAAAAGTAGAAATAAATTTTTTGCAGTTAGTGGTATCCAGATCACTTTATGATTGATCACCTCAGTAGTTGGATTAGTGGTACCAAATAGATACTGAGTTCATATGAGATATGATATCTTCAAAAATTCTAACATTAAATACCATTAATATTACATAGTGACTTGATAAATATTATACAGTACATAATTCTAGTAATCGTGCTCCCTTACATACAACACTCATAAATTTTTATTTTTGCTGCAAACCAAATAATATAATCGTGCTTTCTTACATGTGACACTCATAATTTTATAATAAAGAGGACTGCGTAAAAGTAACTTTTGTCAAGAAATTAGTGTTACCTTTCTCTCCTTATCACAATCTATGGCCTATGATGGTTTCTAGTTTCACCACAGCCCAAAATAGTTGAAGGCAACTCCCCAAGCTTTTCAATTCCTTCTTCAAACACAACTGACATACCCAAAAAGAAGTGAGACTCAACATGACAATGAAATAACCACACACCAGGATTGTTTGCATGAAACCTCACAGCAGTCCATCCATAATTATGAAGAGGCACTGTGTTCTTAGTGATAGGATTTACCAAATTGAACTTTTTGGAATCTTCACTTACGTTAAACTTCCCCGTGCCAAATCCTAGAACCCAAAAATCATGTCCATGAAGATGCCATGGATGTGTTTCGCTGTCATTCGCATTCATTGTATTAGCATTTTGCAGTATAACATCTACCGTGCTGTTGAATTTCAACCTGTAAATTCCACTGCTTGAAGTAGTATTCACATTCTTTGCCACATTGAAGATGTCATAGTTCTCAGAATCATAATTATCTGGCGGTATGGTTTGGTCGAAAGCATGTTTTAAGTTATATTTCAGAGCAATAAGGTAAGGGGTATGAGGGAGAGTCAGAGATACATTGTTTATAGCCCATTTTGTATATCCATTCAACTTGTTCTGTGTGTTAAGAAGCACAATGGTCCTGTCTGCTTTTGCAGGTATCGGGATTATGTGACCGCCATGAGCTTTGATGGCTAAGCTTTGAGCTAAACGTGCAGTAGTGTCATTCCAAAGAGGGCCTGTGGGTGGAACTGTTGGGGGCAAAGTTTGAGCATCATTGGGAATGTAATTAAGGATAGCTAAGGCATTTGGAGTTGAAGGTTTACGGCTAACCACATTTGTTATAGCCCAGTAATTCCTTGAGGAGTCTTGGTTGGCTTTCAACAGTACAGAGTATGTCTCACCAGAGTAAAGGTATATGTTTTTCACTACAAATGGCTCCACATAGTGCCCATCTGCTTCAACAACAGTCAAATTGTGACCCTGCATATATACCGAAACAGTGTCCATTCATAACTCGTTATGTGTAAGAAATTAAAACTTCTTTTTGGGACGTTACCTAACAACTTAAGTTTTTTTAATGTACCTCGATTTCAAAACTGAGGGAAGACAAAGATGCCAAGCTACCAATTCTTAGCCTATAAGTTCTGCCCGGGATTACTGCTAACACATACGGAGAACACTCAGGATTCGATGCATTGCAAACTCCGGTCTTCAAGCTTGGAAGAGAGCAGTTGAATTTTCCTCTTCCATTTATCAGAAGTGACTGAAAGTACAAAAAAAATAAAAAAAATGGAAACTTTCAGTTTTTAACATTATCAGCTTAATTCCATTTTGAATTAGCAGGGAACTATCAGTTACCTGAGGCTCCCCAACCCAACCAAAGGGTATGGAAGACAAGCCTGTGCCTTGCTCATATGCACTTTTATGGTACCAATCATTCAAAATAATTCTTTGGTCATAATCATAAGTAAAGGGCTCAGTAAAATTTGGTGGATTTGCTACAATGATAAATCCATAAAGCCCAGCTTCTTTTTGCAGTCCATAATGTGCATGATATAAAAATGTCCCAGCCTGCATTTTCAAACAAGCAACAAATCTTGGTTACAAACAATGCTTGGTAGGAATCAACTCAACTTTCAAACTAGTTGTAACCGGCTAATAAATCTTTTTTTTTTTTCTGTTCACGTCGATTGTTTCAAGGCATATTTTTTTATAAATCCCAAAGCAACAGAGCAATCATATTCTTTTCAAAGTTAATGGTACTACATAGTTTTTGCCAAAGTTCCTTACCCTGTCAACAACAAATTTGTAAATGAAAGTATCCCCAGGCAAAATTGGGCATTGAGTTACTGCTTCTGTTCCATCACTCCAAGGTGAACCAATCTGTAAGTGAAGCACACAAATAGCACAAAACATCCTTAAAAAACATGGAAACCTTAAAACTTCAGACTAGAATGTCTGGAAACTATGATTTTGGTATACCTGTCTGATACCATGCCAATGAACAGCAAGATTCTCTGTGACTAAACTATTCTTAAGCTCAACAACAATGGTATCACCCTGGTCTGCAATGATTGTTGGTCCTGGACTCTCCCCATTAATGCTTATAATCAGCTTCTTAAAGCAATCTGGTGATTTGTACTGATAAGTAACATCCCATTTGTAATGGCGAAATCTAGCTTCTACTTTAGAAGCACATGCCAAAGCTATGAACAAACAGAACAATACCCACAAATTTCCTGTGTTTTTTAAAAACTCAGCCATCTTACCCTATTATTTGAATTTTAAAAAACTAGTTAAAAAACTTGAAAGTTCAATAGGCCCTCAAGTGTTTATATACAGCAAAGGCAAAGGGGTCTAGCACGAGTCAAATCATAGACTTTGCTTTTCCTAAGTTCACACACTGTCCTCTGCTTCATCTTTACTTTTAACCAGACCGACTTAGTCAAAGACTTGTCATGTCAGGATTAAAAAGATTAAAAAATTTATGGGAAAACTTATCATTCTAAGAATGAAAAGATTAAAGACTGTATGAGTTTTTGAAGTATTTTTCTCACCAATTTAAATCTAAAAATAAATAAAAGAAATATACATCCTTGACAATAGTTTAATATTTTAAAAGATGGCAAATACACGCTCATCTCAAAAGCTTATTCTTTTAATGTTTACAGTGTCATGTAGTTCAATTTTTTAATTTTTACTGTTTTATATTAATATTCTTACCTTTTATCTTGATTCGATTCAAAAGTTTATAATTCGTACGAAACAATGGCTTCCAACTCAATCCCATTAGGTAGGGCTAGCATGAGTCAAATCATGTACTGCCTTTTCTAATGTTCACGGACTGTCCTCCGTTAATTTTTACTTTTGACTATTATATTTTTGTCAAGAGCCTTTCATGTCTGGATCAAGAAAACAAAAAATTTTACCAATTTTTAACAAATTTGTAAAAGATTTAATTCAATAAAATAAACTACATACTCAATAAAGTACCAGCAGCTAACCCGTTGAAATTTTCTTTTAGACTTTTTTTTTGTTGATTTTTTGGGGTTTTACCACTCTTACAGATTAATTTCGTTTTGAATTTCCTAACTTACTCTCTTTATAAATTATCGAAAATTTTCAACTGCCTATCACATAACCCAATATCAAATACTCTCTCATCTCAAAACGTATTATTTTAATGTTCACACTGTCATGTAGTTCAATATTTTTTTTTAATTTTCAAGTTTTACTATTTTATAATAATATTCTTACCCTTTATCTCGATTCCATTCAAAAGTTTATAATTTATATGAAACAATGGCTTCCACCTCAATCCCATTATGTTTGGCCTATTGATCCATGTGCTGCATATGAAATTAAACAAGAAAAAATAAATTTACTTTTTTCACCAGTTATAGAAATTGTCCTGAATTGGATTCCTTATAAAATCAGTATCCAGCTTGGGGAATTGAAGTTTAACAGAAGGAATATATTTATCCTTTTATATATTCCAATATATCCAAGCAAAGAGTTAATATATATGTATATACATAAAAAAATAAAAATGAGCGACAAAAATCGAACTTCTCTTAAACTTAAATCATAGAGCCTCTGTATCATAACAAATAGACACACAAGTAAAAAATTTAAAGCCT
This sequence comes from Quillaja saponaria, assembly GCA_029379385.1. Lineage (NCBI taxonomy): Eukaryota > Viridiplantae > Streptophyta > Magnoliopsida > Fabales > Quillajaceae > Quillaja > Quillaja saponaria. The sequence goes on along the minus strand of CM055605.1, from coordinate 7,338,034 downwards.
TAAGACTTGTTTGTTGCCTCTTATATAAAATTAGATATTATAAATTTACTATACAAATGCATTATTCTAATTCTTCCTACACAATAATAATCAAATGTTATTGTTGCCAAACATTAAATAAAATCAAGTTATACTTTTTAATAAAAAATCCATATTTCATTTTTTTTTTCTGTTAACCTAATGACAGTGGGACCCCAAATTTATCAATCAATATTGATGTACCAAAAAGATAGCCTGTCGCAAGTATTTTCACAAAAAATCCAGTTTCCAGTTTAATTAAACTTCGAATATCACTCCATATTTGCAATCCCAATTGCCAAAATCTCAAATTGAATCATCAAAATCAAACCCTAGTTTCCACTCCATTATTTTCTTCTTGTTCTGTGTTCTACACTTCTACTGAAACAACAATTAATGGAAACATCAGAAATTTCTCGGACAGAAATTGATGATAGGGCTCAATTAGAAACATGCAATTTATAATTTTAAGGATTGAAACAAAATGAATAATAATGACCAAAATAAAATCAGACTCTGACACAAGGAATCCAAAGTATAAAAAAGTCTAAAAATATATATTTCAAAACCATTGCTTAAAGCACGTAACGTAAGCTGGCCGACGCAAAAAGAGAAGAAGCTGTAGTTGTCTTCTAGGAAAGATGATCACCTTCTGGCCTGGGACCCCTCGTTTTGCACAGTGTGAAAAGCTGTAGCCATCTAGTCTTATCCTTTCATTCACTTAATAATTGAGATACCCTGTGAAAAACGTGCTTTGTTTTTTTTATTTTTTCACAATCTTCAATGAAACTAATTTAGAAATGTCCAACCCTATCTAGTTTGGCCACAAGGCAAAAAAAGACTATGCATTGTTGTTCATTTCTGCAGGGGGTGGAGGCATGCAATTCATAGTCTAGGTACGAAAACGTGTTTTCTTTGGCCCATGCAATCATGCAAAGAATGATATTTGGCTATTTGGGTCGAACAGAGAATCACAATTTATTTATTTATTTTTTAATATCACTAGCTAAGCACATTTTTCCTGCTTTGATTAATGGTTTATCTTATTGCCTTTTTCCTTTTCCTTGTTCTTTTTTAAAAGAAGTATGAAGTGAAGAAAGATGACAATAGTATTGTTTTGGTTGTTGAAAAATAATGGTACTATCAATTTGGTTTTGAATGTTTAATTTAATCAATTTATTATAAAATTTTGTAATTTTCTGTCAATTTGGTCTATTTTTTTCATGAAATAAAAAATAAGAGAAATTTGTGTCGTAATTGAATGAGTCAAAAGAAGATTCGAAATGAAAGATTTTTTCGTCTTCTTCACTTTCCACCTTGTCAATTGAGATTTCAATCCCAAGCTACTTTTGCTAAAGTTGGAAATTTTCTTCATGAATTTATGAAAGTAAAACGATATATAATGTTTCTCCACTAATTAAATATTTTCTTTTCCAAAAATGTTTACATAATATACTAATAAATACAAAAGATATATATATATATATATATATATATAAGTCACTACTTGGTTATATATGAAAATAATATTATTATTTTTTATGTAGTATAATAATAGTACCTTGATGTATTTTATTTTATTTTTAAAAAAATCAATGGGTTCATTATATTAAATATAACATTAACTGTATAAATGATACTCGTAATAGTTAAAAAAAATATCTTAATTCAATTTAACAATTAAGAAAAAGTTTGAAAGTGATAGACCAAGGTGGCAGCATTTGAAGACACAATATTATCAAAAAGTTTGAAAGTAAAATTTTAAATCCTATGAAGAAAAAGTTAAAACATATATGGTGTATAACGTGTTGTGGCTACCCCCACTAGGAAAAATCTTAGTCCTTTGCATGTGGCTCTAAATGTAATTCCATAATTTTTTTTTATAATTGTAAGGTGGTATTTGAGTTAGATTATAACTCATTTATTTTTTAATTTCATTAAAAAAAATTTATACCGACCTCTCTCCAAGACAATTCAAACTAATAAAATTAATGAATTTCTTGACTATTAACCCAATTATCTTAGAATTAGTCTATGATTTTGTTTTGATAATTATAATCCTTATTTACTTATTGATTTATTAATGAGGTTTTTGTGATTAAAAAAGACACACCATATATGAAGCTTTTTTTTCCTATTGAATTTTATATATTCGATCTTCTATTTTATTTGTGTTTATTAATTTTTTTTTATTAGTGATTATTTTGCAACTATAAGTCTCCAATAGAAAATTTTAAAAGGTAAATTGTAGATGGTTATATATTTTTCATTTCTTATTACTGAAAATGGTTATATAATTTTTTTTGTTTATATATATATATATTGTTGAAATTACGTGAATTAATGCACGTTATTACTTTAATTTGACTGACACTCTCATACACAAAATAAATAAGTTAAATGTCTCTACCTTTCATTTTCATAATTTTGGCAAGTAATAAAATAAATAAAATCATAGATATTTCTTATATTTGTTTCCTTTCCCTTTCTTTCTCCAAATATAAGATAAATGTGTCATTTTCATTACCATAAAAATCACAAACATAATTCTTAGGTATTAGAATTAGACATCTCTAGGATTTTTCTTATATTTTGTGAAAAATCCATTGGCTCAGATAATAGAAAGTACAATAAAACAAATTACTTGAATGATGTATTCTATATAATTTTCTCGTTAATGAGATGTCATATTCCATTTTATTTTATTTTCACATGTCCAAAGAAAGTGTTCATGATTTTTAATTTCTTCTAACCAAAAAAATTAATTAATAAATAAATAATATAAAATAAAATCTCACTTGAAGACATTTTTGTGTATGATTCAGAATCTCAATGTTGATACTTGATCGAATTGTAGATGTCTTTTAGTCTTTAACCCATGCGGAAGTTGGAAGACAAGAAATGAAATCATAACTGTACTAACGTTAAGGACTTATGGTGTCTTTTATTGGATGTCTTTTTTAGCAATAACAAAATATTCAGTTTTCTAGAAATTATACATATAATTTTTTTTATTTAATGTTGAAAAGACATATTGTTGAATTATTGATAAATTTGCTTTAATATATAAATATCTAAACATATATTGTACAATTGGGGTCCAAGTACCCTAATTTGTAGGACACATATAAGGACTATATATTGTACACATCATTTCAGCAATCTGCTAAAAAAATTTTCACCTGCAATGACAATCTGCCATTAAGTTTTAATATTTATGATTTTTACTGATTTCAGTGAAATTTTAATTGAAGTTATTAAACTTAAATTTTATTGTTTACCAAAAATTTGTAAAATTAACAAAAATTTCATAAATACACCTATATCAGTTTTTTTTTTTTTTTTTTAGAGTGAAAGTCTAGTGATTTGTTTTAGTTTTAAGGAGTGATACTTTATTTTCTAACTTATATTTGAAATTTGAGTTATCGAATCAAAAAAATAAGTAAATTAAAGAGATACTTGAGTCTAATCACGGTAAAAGGAAAAGATATTTATTATAGTGAGATTCACAATGCTTGATAGCTTCAATCTTTCTATTATATATTACTTGTGCATATATGCATACAGGAAACAATAGGATTTAGATAAGGGTTGTATATAATGCTTATAAAATAGTTGTCAATCAAATTAATGATAGAATCAATAATTAAGCGAAAACAGTTGCAAACAAATATTATTCTATGTATTTACAAAATATAAAATAACAAAATAGAGCCTCTTGTTGCACCATCATCCAATATCAATCTATATTTTAAAATTGTTTAGATGTCTAAGTAATCTCATTTGTTTTTTTTCATTATAAAACAAAAACAAACAAAATTCAAAGACAGACAGATTTGCAGAGATTTGTTGAGCTTCTTTGCAAGTATAGTCTTTACAACTAGTTAAGCAAAGCAAAGTCTTGAATATTCCTTTAATTAATTATTAGATATGTATATACGAAGTCCATACGACAAACAAGTAAGTATGCTATACAAAGATAAATCTTAGGCAAATAATTTACTGAGTTAATTTGTTAGACTTAATAAAGGTCATTTAGTCTTTTATAAGTTAATTGTTAGATTTAATGATTAATTTAGATGGGTGGTGGTTATTTGTTAACTATGACTCAAATAATAGAGTTATGTGCCTAATTTAATGGTTTATGAGAACTGTTATAAAACATGTGGTAATTCATGGGTAAAGTGTAATTAATAGGCATTAATTCCACCCAATAGAATTAGTTCCACTCCTCACATGAGTGTGGATTCCACACAAATAGATGACACCCAAGTGTGAGATAATGACATAATTAGTGAAAATAGTCACTCTTATTTAATTTGTTTAAACCAAATCAAATACAAGTAGTATTTCAAAATTCAAATTACATCATACTCCATTCCATATTTGATTGAATTATTGGATACTCATTAAATAATTTAATTGTGTATGTACTTATTATTTTAAGATATTTGCTCATCAACAATCGATATACATATCAAGAAATTGTAATTAATAAAAATAATGCTTCATGTTATAAACATGGAGTATTATAAATTATAGTCAATTCGTAATATAAACATATAATATCATAAAAAGAATTATAAAGATGGAATAATAATTAATTCAATTATCATAAAAACTATACTCTTAATATTTCTTTCTATTCATAGCATTTTTTTAAAATTATAATATCATAATTATTTGTAACTTATTAAATTAGAAAAAATTGAGAATTTTAGTTGTAATTACAATTGATATATAGTTATTGACAAATTATATATTTATAATACAAAAAAGAATTAAGATAAAAAAAGATCAATAGTCATAAAATAATTACAATCATATTAATATTAAAATAGAAGAATTATGAAATAAGTCAAATAAATAAATGGACTATTTGAAGTAAAATAATAATTAAAAAGTATTTGTATAATTGTAAAAACTCATAGGGTATTTAAGAAAGTAAAATTTATTCCAAAAAAATAAAATTAAAACAACAATATATAATCATGAAAACTATACTCTAAATATTTTTTAATTCATAATATTCTAAAAAATTATTTCATAAATTGAGAAGAAATAAAAAAAATATCATAATTATTAGGAACTTATGAAATAAAAAAAATAAAAAAAATGAGAGATTCAATATTAACTACTAATGTCATATAATTATCAAAAAATATAACTTCTTTATAAACTAAAAGTTAAAACAATAATATTTTAATCATAAAAACTACTCTTAGTATTTCTTTTAGTTCAAAGTAATTTTTTTAAATTTTAATTTATAAATTTAAGAAGAAATAAGAAAATTAAAATTATTAATTTACTTATTTAAAAAAAATTAAAAATTCAATCTTAATTATTATTGATATATAGTTATTGAAAAATTATAAATATCACTATTGAAAATAATTAATAAAAAAGAAATAAAATTTTTTAAAAAAAATTATAATTCTATTGATATTAAAATACATAAAAAATTATAATTTTTTTTGTTGTTAAATCACTTTTGTATGTAATATCGACATTATTTTTTGATAAAAAATTTATCTAAATATAAATTAAAAAAATTTCAGATTTAAAATTAAATAAATATTCTCAAATTATTTGTAATGTGGATGAAAAATATGATACGAGATAGACAGGGCATGGAGAACCATTATGTGTAACCCATAATTTTTTATTTCTTTTTGGGCTTGCATCATTTCTAAATTGAATTCCTGGTGTGCATCATTATGGGTAATTATTATTATTAATTTTTTTTTGGTACTACTGACAATCAAACAATGAATTTTTTTTTTACAGACCAAAAGAAAATATTCATATGCAAAGTTTCGACCTTTAGTTTGAAGGGAAAAAAAAAATTGTAACGAGAATCGCAAGAATAAAGAATTGAGGTAGGACCAAATGGAAGACTAAGTTTTTTTTTTCGTAAGAAACATGCCCATTAAAGGAAAACAAAGTTATCAATTCAGAAACATGCCCATTAATAATGAACTTTGTTTTACAAGAATTCAATTCAAGGCAATGCTTCAAAAGGACCACTTATTCAGACCTACCCTATAGTCTCTACAAGACCAGCTATATTTGTGAGTTAAATCATTCTTGGTTGGAAACCAACCATATATAACAGCACAAAACACACAAAAAAGATAGCCATGCCTAATCTCATGTTTATTGCTTAAGCATCATCCAGAGCAAGGACTCCAGGGAGGGTTTTTCCCTCAAGAAGCTCCAAGCTGGCACCTCCTCCGGTAGAGATGTGGCTCATCTTGTCAGCAAGACCAACCTTCTCTACAGCTGCGACAGAGTCACCACCTCCAATGATGGTTGTTACTCCCTTACCACTGAGTTCTGCCAATTTTTTGGCAATTGTCTGCAAAAGAAAAGGAATATAACAAATATCATTTCCGGGATTCAAAACACATTCAATTACTCAGAACTTTAAACATGTAGATTTTAAATTCTCCCACATTGAAAGGCATTTTATTGACCAAATGTGACCTGCTATGCACTATGCAGCAAGATAGTTTGCTCTGGTTAGGTGAATTTGAAGTGTCCAAGGGGCAAGGAAGCAATGGGGGAAGTTGAACTACCCATCAAATTAGTAAACTTAATCATTGAAGGTGATACAATTAGGATTTTGAAAGGTTACTAGATCTGTCTAAGGCATTTCTTCATTTTGCAGATCTGAAATTCGTGGATAAGCTCAGTGCAAATGTTGTTTACAAGGACATTCTTACCTCTGTTCCTGCTGCAAACTTGTCAAATTCGAACACACCCATTGGTCCATTCCAAATGATGGTTTGGGTAGTATCCAAAGCTTTGCTAAATGTCTTGATGGAATCTGGTCCAATATCCAATCCCATCCATCCATCTGGGATACTTGATGCAGGCACAACCTGCAATTACATAAACAAATCCCTCAATATTTATCACTGCTTCATAATTCCATATTGTGGCTATTTTTTCATTGTAATAATTATTCTCTCTACAGATAAACATTGTGGCTAGTAGCTTTCTGACTTCTACGAAGCTTAACCACATGAACAAATTGCTGCTGCTGCTTCACTGGAACAATATAGGAACACACAAAGCTTAGTACAGCAAGTGTTTCAGCACGAGAATGTTTGTCCATGAGTAGGCCTCAGAGATTGTGTGTGCGTTTGTGTGTATGCCTGTGCATGTGAGAGAACCAGAAAGAGAGAAAGGGGGAAGAGAGGCTGGAGGAGGAGCATAGGAGGGAGGCAAGGAAAGAAAGCAATAGTTTTATAGCAAGTCTATGTTAAAATTTAGTACCTTGCTGTTGGCATCAGCAGCAAACTTATCAGCAATAACAACATCAGTTGGAAGCAATATGGAAACCCCTTTAGCCTTCGCCTTTTCAAAAAGTGATGTTGCAAGATCAAGCTTGTCCTCCTCCACAAGAGATGACCCAACAGAGTAACCTTGTGCCTTGTAAAAGGTAAAGATCATCCCTCCACCTAGCAAGAGAAGGTTAACCTTCTCAAACAAAGATTCTATGACACCAATCTTGGTAGACACCTTCGAACCACCAATGATGGCTGCAAATGGCCTCTTGGGGTTTGCAACTGCTCCAACGAGATAATCAAGCTCCTACAAACATGAAACAAGCCATAAATTAACACCTACATAAGAGCAACCAAAAGTAGATGATGCATTGATAATTATTACATACATACCTTCTGCATAAGAAATCCAGCAACAGAGGGCTTCAAGTATTTAGCAACCCCTTCTGTGGAAGCATGTGCCCTGTGGGCAGTTCCAAAAGCATCATTTACATAGACATCAGCAAGAGAAGCCAGCTTCTTTGCAAATTCAGGATCATTCTTCTCTTCCTCCTTGTAGAACCTCACATTCTCAAGTAGCAAAGCACCACCTTCTGGAATTTCAGCCACCAACTTCTGGACTTCCTCCCCAATACAGTCATTTGCGATCTTAACCTGTTTAAGGAATAAAGCAGAACTATGAGCAAAGATAGCATCAAGTAAGTGGGAAAAATATATGGAAACAAAAACATATAAACTTGTATTCATCTATGAAGGAAAGAGAGATCCATACCTGAACTCCAAGAAGTTCAGAAAGCCTTGGCACAAGGGGCTTTAAACTGTACTTAGGCGTAACACCTTTTGGGCGTCCCTGGAGACAACATATTGAACAATTAAACAAGTCAATAAATAAAGAACCAATTAGTTAAAGAAAGAAAAAGAAGAAGTAACAAGACATCACAGAAAAGAAAACATGGGGTGAAAGAACTGTGGGGGTAAATGATGTTGTCAATTCAGCCTATCCCCCCTCCTATCTCTATACTTTTGGCAGGAATTATTTTTATAACTCTCATACTCCAGTCTGTCTATTCCCAAAATCTGAGCATTCAATTGACATAAGAATGAAGTTAAGAAAGAAAGAAGAAAGCCTTGAGCTCTATCCAACCAAAGACTTGCTAAATACGAAAAAACTCTCAACAACCTCAAATGCAAGTATAGAGCATGAGAAAATGCAGCTTTCCAAAATCAAATCACTGAATTTCGGAAATGGGAGCCAAAAATAAAAAATAAAAAAATTCTCACAAAAAGTTAAAATTGAATATAAAAAATAATAAAACATAAAACATTTCTTGTGCTTAAATATGACATAGTTGTTTCATATGTTTCTTATATGCTTGGAATGTTTCAGTAAAAAAACTCATGACATCACTATCAATCAACATGCACCGACCATAACTACACACAGTAAGAACTCCATAGGCTAACAGATGAGTTAAACCACAAACAGGAACACCTTTACAGACAACACTACTGAGAAAAATACTGATAACTTCCCTGCAAAAAAAAATAGGTAACATCTATCAATCAATAAACAAGGAAATAAAAGCTCGATGTCCACAACCATCCCAACTTCCGAAGAAACCACACTTATCACAATGTCCAGAGCAATCACAAACTTCTATAAACCTGCTGATCCTTTCCACAACATCAGCTGACTTGATTTCAAAGGAAACCATAAAAACAAAGAATACACTTCAATGTACACATTGAACCAACTTAGAATGTGAAAACTGAAACACATAAATGAATCTGATCACAACTAAAAGCAAACAAGCAATCTTAGTGTTGACATTATTCTCATTAAACAATCAATCTTGTTTAATGAATGACATGATCACCATGAAGCAAAATATAATGTGTCATTGGCAACCCTCAATTAGAAGTATATTATGCTTGCAGTTATGAGTTTTAGGCTTTCAGCCAAACATAAAAAACAGGGCATCAATTAATCAATACTTATCACCACCCACAATCAACAATCAGAAACTATATTAGCATTTAACAGATGCACTTGTTTTACTAATACCAATTAGAGAGTAAAACGTAATGAAATAAGCTAGAACAATCCAAGTGGGGCATTTAATAAAAGCATCAAATAGATAAACCTTGACAGTCTTTTCCAGATAAAGGCATGGAATTAGCCAGAAAATCATAATAACCAAAAATGTATATCTAAAAACCTAATGAGAAAACGCACATTCAGATCAATTAATCTTCATCCAAAAGAAGGCCAATACCTAATATAACTCATCAATCAAATCGAATATAACTCGAGCATACATTTTTTTTTTTCTTGGGGTGTTAAAAATGATCCGAGAATAAAGCATCGGTATTAGATACAAGAAAACACCCATTTACCAATTTAATAAGAATATTTAAACAAAAACGCAAAATCTAAGCAAAACCAAAACATGAGACTCACTCAGATACTTAGGGCACAGAAAACAACGACAGCAAGGCAGAAGCTGAAATTGAATGTGATTCATAACATACCAGGTGGCTGGAAAGAATGACCTTGGCACCATGATCCAACAAGTACTTAACGGTGGGCACAGCAGCACGAATTCTGTTATCATCGGTGATATTAAGGTTATCATCCAAAGGAACATTTAGATCAACCCTTACAAAAACCCTCTTCCCCTTCAAATCAGCCTCTTTCAAAGTACCCACGCTTCTCTTGGTCGCCATTACAATACCTTCAAAATTCAAATCCAAAACACAGAAACAAATAACAAAATCAACAAAACCAGAACAAACACAAAATCAGATTCAACGAGATCGCAAAACTTACAACGGTGTTGAAGAAAACAAAATCTGAGAAATGAAACTTTGAGTGAGATATCTCAAATATTCGAAGTTTCCAGAAGTATTTATAGACGAATCTTAGGTCTGCTCTCTGTAGAGCGTGAAACTGCGTACTTAGTGAGCAAGGCACGTGTGTTGGTTTTGCTCTTCTTGGAGTACACGAAGCTCGATGGGCATAGAGGCGTTATGAATCTCTATGCGGGCCGAAGCAAAATTACAGTGAATGGCAGGGGTAGCTACAGAGAATTGACTTGGGCTGAACCTCCAATCATAGTCCAATGTTGTTTTTACATAATTTTATTAAATTAAAAATATTAATAACAATATGTACGAAAGTTACACTTTCAACTTAGGAACACAAATTTTAGTAATGTAATGATGCTCGGTTTTTGTTTTATATTAATTAGTTGTGTTTTCACTCTCCTGTATGACCTAAAAGAAAAAAAAATTATTTGCTTAATGATTATCTTATTAGTCAACAATTTATTTAAATATTTAATTTTTTAAGAGAGTTGTACATGATAATGTACAAGAAAATAGGAAAGAAAAGAATTGTATCTCAAAGGACAATTAAGCAAATAAATGGTCGAGTTGGGAAATAATTTATAATATCAACAAGAGAAGTCAAGTGTGTGCCAAAGTATAATAAATATTATACGTAACTTTATGTATGCGCATGGAATATGAGAAGAAAAGGGGTTATGTCAGCAAAACAATGACCACACATTATGTGAAGTTTGTTATCATGTCTAGCAACATGACACTTGCCTTCTCAACTTCTTTTAGATACTTTTAAATATTAGTTAAAGTGAGTTCTAGAAATTCAATATAATATGCATATATGTATTTATGTTTCATTAGATTGTTGTAGTAAATATATTTTAAATTATTTATTAATTTGGATTTAATCATATTATAATATAAAATTTGTTTAAAAACCCACGTAAATACACAATTTTTTTTTATATAACTTAAATTTGAATATTTATAGAATAATATAATAATTGACTTTATATAAATATTTTTATACATTGCTTCACCATATATTTGAACAACATAATTTAGAATATAAAATTAAGTTGGTTTTTCTCCTTAGGTCAATTGCTTGTTTGGTTTAAAGACTTTCTTTGTCCTCTTCTTTATTTTTTATTATTTTTATGCCTTTTTGGTTCTCTTGCCACTATATATAAAAATAAAATAAAATAATTAGCAGTCATAAAATACTGAATTGCAATCAAAACTTTATCAAAATTGTCAATTATACTTTAAATTCTCATTATATCTACATGTTGATATTAAACAATGAAAGGCATATAAAAAAAAAATGAGAAGTGATATCTGTACACCATGTAAATCATGTGATCCAACCGGGAAAAAAAAAAAAAAATCTACGTAATTTGTATATTTTTATTCTTTTGAAAACTTTATGTTGCATGTTTAGATTGAATTCAAAATCATAAAATTATAAGCTAGAAATTTAAAAACGATTGAGCAAATAAACAATCAACCAACAAAAAAAGGTAAGCAAACTTATCAAACTGAGTGGAAAAATTGGTGCCATTGAGATCCAATGATCTTTGTAGACAACTATTATGAGTAGCCTAATTGCTTAGTTTGTTGGGATTCTAATATCTCTATTTATTAAATAGTGAAACATTGATGTTAGATGAGAAAATGAAGAGATATTTTATCATGAAAAAAGACAATTGCACAATTTAATTAATTTCAAGGAATCTAAAAAAAATTTCATTTTTTAAGTGGTGGTCAAAAATGGGTGAAAATAAAAAAGTGGAGGTTTGTACAGAAAAATACCTAGAATGGACTAATTTTTCAAACATAATTTAAAATGGGTCAATTCTCAAACAGATATCAAGAATGGACCAATCAGATTTTGTGGGTTGAACCCAAAGTAAAGCCCACACACTTGCCTAATGGGCAATCTTGCTTGCTACATCACATTCGAGTCTTCAAGACATAAAGTCAGGAAAGCTGATTTCACTTCGTGTCTTCAAGACACGAAGTCACTTGTCAACTTTTTCTGACTTCATGTCTTCAAGACACGAAGTGAAGCAGGACAAAAGCCTGTCGTCTCCTTCCTTTTCCCATGAATTGCTACATGCCACTCCATTCCCTGCATGCTCTGCCTTCCAACCGGTGACTGCCTGTACTCTTCTTCACAATACAAATGCTGCCTCTCCTTACCACCTTCAACCTTTAGCTTGAACTCTTCTTTCTCTTTATTTTTAAACACACAACCATAACTTCACGGAGAAACTCTTCTTCCTTCACACATCAAATTTCTTTCACTCACACCAAATTTCCTCTCTTTCTCTCATTTGCTCACATTCATTTCATGTCCATCACTCACACAACAAAGGTATTTTCTTGTTACTTTCATTATTCTTATTAGAAATTTGGCTTCACTCACAGCAAAGTTCCTCTCTTTCTCTCAATTGCTCACATTTATTCTATGTCCATCACTCACACAACAAAAGTATTTTCTTGTCCTTTTTGTTGTTACATTAATCTTAATTCTTAGTTATAATTACTTTCAATTTTATAAAGAGTGAATTTTTTATTTTAATTAGAAAATTTATGAAATTAAATAATCATATTTTTATTTTATTATTATTAAATATTTATCATAATAGGTGAATATGTTAAAATAATTAATTAGTGATAATGCATAATGTTATATAATTAGTGATAATAAGTCAATATATGCAATTAATATTTATTTAAATTTGTAATGTTATTATGAAATTTTGTTTAATATTTCAAATTAGAGCAAGAAATTTAAGATTCTTTTTCTTTTTTTTTTTTTTTTGGTAGATGAAATTTAAGATTCTTACCAATGATTAATGTGTTATTAGTATTGTTTAGTAGTCCAAAAATTTCTCATTGAATTTATAATTTAAGGGTTAGGTTTAAGTTAAAATTAGGGTTATAGGTTAAATCAAAAATTGTTAAGGTTTAAGGTTACGATTTCAAATATGTATTTAGAAATTAATTAGGGTTAGAATTTCAATACGAATCATTTAGGTTTCAAATAGGGTAAGTAGAGTTTTGTTGCAATGATTTTATTTTCATTTAAAAGAAAAAATAGTAACTTCCAACAAAAGCTAACTTCGTGTTTTCAAGACACAAAGTGAATGGATTTTGCTTTGCTTCGTGTGCTGAAAACACAAAGTCAACTTTTGTTGACTTAGCATCTTGAAGACACAAAGTGTAGGTGACTAGGCTTGCCCAGTTGGCAGGTAAGTGGGCTTTGTTTGTTGAGTTCAACTCATGAAGTCTACTTTTGGTCTATTCCTAAAATTTGTTCGAGAACTAGCCCATTTTTAAATTTTGTTTGAAAAAATAATTCATTCTAGGTGTTTTTCTTATTTGTAGGCATGAAGGCAAAACCCTTTTTGTCTTCCAACATCCTTCAAAATTATTTTTTTTTCTTCTTCTTCTTCTTTCTTTTGGTGGATACTATTAATTTTAAGAGAAAATAATGCATTAATAACTAAGTGAGAAAGTAAAGAGACATATTCACAATTTAATTTATTTATAGATTCATTTAGTAATTTATTATAACATGAAAATGCTACACATTAATAACGTAGAAAATATTTAAAAATTTCATTTTTAAGTGGTGATTAGAAAAGGATAAATAAAAGGGTAGAGATTTATAGTTATAAAAGCATGACATTTAAGATACAAAGAATTTCTAAATTAATGAATATTTATACAATTTTATTATAAAATATGAAAATTTGCAAGAACATAGCAGTAAGATGAATGATAGCGAACAGAAAAATATAATTTAATTAAATATTCATTTAGAAAGAAAAGAAAGAAAAATAAAAAGACAACACAATTGGTAAATGGAGACTAGGGGTGAGAATTCGTTGGGTCAGTCAGTTTTGGGGCTTTTACAGACAGACCAGAGCAAGTTGATTACTCAAAAATCCTAACCGAGAGACCACCCGAAATAATCAGTTTTTCAGTTATTCTAACAGCCTGTTATTGCTCTGGTTGCATTCAGATTTCGGTCGGTTTCGATTGTTCTTCCAAATCAGTATACAATCCTAAATTCTAAATCCAAAATGTTCACAACCAAATCCACCATAGTTGGGTAACCAAATATCAATTTTCAAATAATGAGAACCCTAGAAGATTAGCTTAATGTTCTTGACTTGCTCTTGCTATTCTTTTTTTCTTCAATTAAGATGTGGTTTCATCATGATCTAGTTGGATTTGATATGTAGAGGCAGAAGGAGAAATACGATTATGATTATGGCTTAGATCTTAAAACACAAAGTAAAAACACCAAATATTACCTTTCATTGCATTAATCACTTCAAGACTCCGAAAATTAAAAGAGAAGGAATGATGGAATGTGAAAGATGAAGAAATAAGGTAGTAACCATGGAGAGGCAGAGAAGAAAGAAAAACTGGTTGTTGCGTATGAAGAGGCATAGAAGAGAGAAAAGAGTTGCTTTGCTTGCTTACCCTCAATTTGTTTGAATGGGTCTGTATTTTGGGCTTTTAGGTCATGGACTATCTTTGGTGAGTGTTATTCGGTGTGGGAGGGTGTAAAATGTGGTATAATTTAACCAATAATATTGTGCCACTTGTAAAAAAAATTATATTTAAAAATATATATAATTATTTTGGTTGGGTCAGTTATTCGAAAATTCAAAATATACTCAGCCACAAAATCAACCCGACCCAACAAAAGTATAAAAATTACACCCGATTTTGAAATAGTCTATTTCAGTTTGGGTCAGTTGTGGATCATTTCGGTCGAGTTTGGGTCAGGAATTCGGTTTTTCGGGTTATGTGCTTCACCCCTAATGGAGATATCATTTGAATAATTAAAATTAACATGTGTGTATACTTAAACATGATATGACAATCAAAATTCTCATGTGTCACATTAATGACATTTCATTTGTCCATGTCCTTGTGTTAATTGAGAACTTTAACTGCACCTACATGGCATTGCATGCTGCTACAACCGGAATCAAAACATAATATGAGAGTTTTTTTTTTTTTTTTAATTGTTACTAGAAATCAACAGTTTTGTGACGGACAACTTCGTCACAATTCTTGGGTCGCTAATCAGTTACTAATTACCTTCTATCGTCACCCTTATCTATTAGTAAAGATTGAAACAAAAACCTTAAAAATTTTAAAACAACTAATAATCAAAAAATTCATCACAAATCTAACAAATACAAATTTAAGAAACCCCCTAAAACCAAAAACTTTACACGTAATACCTTTGAGATTTGAAGAACTAAATCGTAAGAGAGTAGTTTGAAGGTGTTGGAGTGTTGAGGTGGCTAGAAACTGGATCAAAAATCAACGGATCCGTGGATAGCGACGGACTGAAATCCGTCGATAATTCCTCACAACCTTCAAGTAAAACGAGGTGCATTTCAGTTTCTGTCACTGTTTTGATTCAATTTAAAAAAAATAAAAAATTAGAGATCACCATCACCATTCAAAATAAAAATCCAGTTGATTAATACAATCCGTCGGCCTTGGCCTCCTTAGTAGCCATTTTCTGGTTGCTGGATGTTTGTTTTAAAATGTTGGTGCGTGAAGACAACTATGTACCACTTTCTAGTTTCTCCCCAACTTTTGACAACGTAAATGTAAATAAGAGGCATGAAATCAGGAACATTTAGGTTTCCATTTACCACAGTAAAACAAATGCCTAGCTAATCTTCTGTTCAAACTGGAAGGATGAAAGCTCAAAAACTAAACTGAAAATGTGATACAACAGGGTTTTGATTGCAAATTGATCAATTTTATTTGAGTTTTTGTATGGAAGTCCGAAGCATGATGGAAATTTACAACAATAACTCAACTTCCTACAACACATCTCTTATACAAACTTGTGTTGTAACATTTACGTGCGAGATGGGAAAAAAATTTCAATTGAAAATTCTTACACTGGAACCGGTGTGGCCTCATCAAGAGCAAGAACACCAGGAAGCTGTTTGCCTTCCAACAATTCCAAACTGGCACCGCCACCAGTTGATATGTGACTCATCACATCAGCCACTCCTACTTTCTCCACAGCAGCCACAGAATCTCCACCTCCAATAATTGTTGTCACTCCCTGTCCACTCAGTTCCGCTAGCTTCTTTGCAACAGCCTGAATGGATGTGAAACTTGAATTAATTTTTGTAGTCACACATAAATCTAGCAGTAGTATAAAGTATGCCCTACAGTAACATTATTTTGGTACTTTGCTGCTAAATTTGGAATCTCAACCCCATATGTATAAAAATTCCATCCTGAGATATTATTTATATTCAAGAAACATGCAGCCATATATGTACATGTAAAAAAAGTAAATACAGAAACTGAATCATATAAAAAATAGAATAGCAATGCAATTAGCATACCTCTGTCCCAGCAGCAAACTTTTCAAATTCAAACACTCCCATTGGTCCGTTCCATATGACGGTTTTGGTAGTCGCCAAAGCATCATTGAATGTCTTAATGGAATCTGGTCCAATATCCAATCCCATCCAGCCATCAGGGATGGCTGATGCTGACACAATCTGCAAGAATTAAAGCAGTATTTTAACATTGTTCCACAAAGGGTCTCAAAAGCACGACTAACAAACAGCTACACTTGCACATATAGGGAGGGGGGGAAGCTAGTTATTCATTACTGTCAAGATTATTTTTAATGAACAAGCAAGGCTTAACAAAATAGATAGCTGTGGATAACAGCCCAAGCAAATATGACAATAAATTTTGTAAAGGTAGTTTAAAAAATAAACCTGGCTGTTGGCATCAGGGGCAAATTTGTCGGCAATAACCACATCTGTAGGTAACAAGAGAGACACTCCTTTTGCCTTCGCCTTTTCAAGTAGGGATGTGGCAAGACCTAATTTGTCTTCCTCAACCAGAGATGAACCTACTGAGAGACCCTGTGCCTTGTAGAATGTGAAGATCATACCTCCTCCAAGAAGTAGGATATCAACCTTTTCTAGAAGTGATTCAATCACCCCAATTTTGGATGAGACCTTTGAACCACCCACAATGGCAGCAAATGGCCTTTTGGGGTTAGATACTGCCCCTACGAGATAGTCCAGCTCCTAAACCATGGAGGAAAAAGGGGGGAATGATTTAACATAGAAATCAACAACAATTGCAGTTCTATTTTTCATGATCAATCAAAGAATTCTCTTATTCTTAAGAAAATAAGATGAGTCACATATAACTCTAATGAATCTTTATTGACAGCCCATGTATGTCCTAGTAGAGTCCTTCAGCAGCATGTTTCGGTCCTCTCAATTGATCCCTTGTTACTGCTTAGAAGATAAGTAATAGTTAGGGATAGGGATGACAGTATTTGAACTAGTGATATACCCAAAACAAACGTGCTACAAACAGGTCATCACAATTAGAATGTGCAGGCACATATGGGAGAGATGAACCTTTTCAGCACTTGTCCTAACTTAGTGTTCCTATATTTCATGAAGAGTGAGTATTTGACATTTGATAGACAAAGTTCTACTTCATATAGAAGGATAAACGAAAGGAAATATAGCCTGCAATTGAGAATTTTTCGGATGAATTTGGGAAATTGCTCAACTATTGATAATTTGGCAGATAAAAATGGACAGAGAAGTGAGGACAACCTTCTGCAAAAGAAAACCAGCAACAGATGGCTTCAAGAATTTAGTGACCCCCTCGGTTGATGCGTGCGCTCTATGTGCAGTGCCAAATGCATCATTCACATATAGATCTGCTAAAGAGGCAAGCTTCTTTGCAAATTCAGGATCATTCTTTTCTTCCTCCTTGTAAAATCTCACATTTTCAAGGAGAAGAACACCTCCTTCAGGGAAGTGAAGCCACCAACTTTTCTACGTCTGGACCAATAGAGTCATCTGCCTTCACAACCTGTCAAGAAGATACAGCAGGATATACTTAATTATTCACCTCATAACTTTTTAACCCTTTTATTCCTCAAGAAAACTGTATACCTGAATGCCAAGGAGTTCAGAAAGCCGGGGTACAAGAGGAGCCAAGCTGAATTTTGGGGTTACACCTTTTGGTCGTCCCTGAGATGTCATAAGTATATCAGCTTACTGTCTCAAAGCACAAGTCTTAGCAAAGTAACAAACTTGAAATGTTCAATAGGAATCACATGAACCCCTGTGTTTCCTTAGATAACTACTTGCAGAAATAGGTATCTTTACAGAATGTGCATACTACTATATACTCAATCTATAAGATATTATGATTTATGATACAGTTGAGGCATTGAATGAGGGCTATCATCAATGTCATCAAAAATCATAATAGTTTTATCAAGAATAGCTTAGTAGGTTGCACAATATCGACACTGAGATGGAAATGTGAGCAGTAATTACCATGAGAAATTAGACGGAGAGACTTCACGAGTTCAACACTCTACATAAGTGTGGTATCCTTACTATTAAATCGGTACTAAATTTTGTTTCTCCTCATTGATCATCTCATAATCTGCTATTCTATCCAAATCACCAATCCGAAATTTGTAATTTTAAGATCATAAACTGAAACTATTCTTAGAAATACAGAAAGAGGAAATAGTAAACCCACCAATACAGAATTTGACTAAATGATCACAAAGTAACCACTAAGTTCAAATCTACGCACATACCAAATGGCTGGTGAGAAGGACTTTAGCTCCATTCTGAATCAAATGCTTAATTGTGGGTATGGCAGCCCGAATCCTGGTGTCATCGGTGATATTTTGATTATCATCCAATGGAACATTCAAATCAGCTCTCAGAAACACCTTCTTCCCCTTCAAGTCAGCTGCGGTCAAATCTCCAACACTCTTTTTCGCCATAGAGAACCACCCCTCTGACCCCCTTACCAACAGCCCCAAATGACCCAACTCTGGAAGCAACATGAAGAGCCAATAATGGATCAGCGGCGGCGAAACCAAGGCCGCGGAGGCCGGTTGAGCGGAGGCGCAAGGAGGAGGATGAAGAAGTGGGTGAGACGTGAAGGGATGAGCGAGCGCGAGAGGAACTGGAGGAGGAGGAATTGGTGGCTGGGAGCAAAGAAAGCGTTGTGGGTGTGGCTGCTGAGGCCATTGAAGCTCAAGGGCAAGAAAGATAGAAAATGGGTAGGACGAAAAGTAGGAAGTGGAGTTTGGAGTGTGAGAAAGGAGTGGGCTTTGGAGGTTTATGTGGACGTGAAAACAAGTAAATTCTGATTGGATATGAGGGAGTTTGATTGGGACAGGAGGGAAATGGAGGAAGATGTGGACGTAAAGAACAAAGGGAACGATTGGGTATTGTGTGGAGACTTCAGATTTCTCTTATCGTTGAGGAGAGGTTGAAGATGGTCGATGCTTTAGAGGTAGTCTGGGAGACCCTTATGAGGCTATGTAAATTGCTTCTTCCTATTCATTTTACATGACAAGATGACTTTTTAATTTACTCGGAAACAAAAGGGAAAAAATTATTAGTTTAATTATATTTTTAGTTCTCATTATTTAATGGAGAATTTAGTTTTAACTTTATAATTTCAAAAATTATCTTTATAATTTTGAAGATCATGTAATATAGTCCATGTAGTCAACTTCTCTTAGAATCTAACTTCATCGGCAATGATGTGACAATTAACTTTTATATAAATTATTCACGTGTCATGATATCTATTTTAGAAGTGTGTACGGGTCGATTCGGTCTGAGTAGTAATAAAATTTTAAACCGAACTGAAATTTTTTGTAGTAAAATTTATAAACCGAACTGAACCGAAAATAGACATTACCCGAAATTACCCGAATCGAAAAAATATGACTTGTTCGGTTCAGGTATTTGGATACCCGAAATTTATCAATATTTCACTAAAATTAATTTAAAAATTATATATTTTTTGTTTTTGAACCTCATACTTTTTAAATTCATTAGTTATTATAAAAGAAAAATACAAAAAATATAATATATTAACATATTTAACACAAAAAAAAATTATAAATTATAAATTAATATAACAATACATTAAAAATAACAAAAAAAAAAAAATTATATATTTTGATTTTCGGGTAACCACGGGTACCCATGTGTACTTTACCTCACTACCCGTAACAGAACCGAAAATAACGGGTATTAAATTTAACTACCCGAACTTAACCGAATAAGAAAAATACCTGAATATGTTTGACGCATATCCTGTTATGTTAAATTTGATAAAAAATAATGACATGAACCACATTGCGTGATTTTTAAAATTTTAAGATTAACATTTAAACTTCTTGAAATATTGGGACAAAATTGTATTATCTCTCAAATTAGAAGGACTAAAAATATTATTTAGTCAAAATTATTATATAGTTTAGGGGTTTGCTTGGTGGTAGGTGTGCGTTTGGAGAGGTTGTGAGATTTCTATTTTTATTCTTTACTGGAGTTAGAGAAAATGGTGGGTATATGTATCCCTCAAACCCCAGTAGTTTTTGAAATTTTTAATTTTGACATGAATAATATATTTTTGATTGAAAAAAAAGATGATTAGTTAGAGATGGGCATAAGCTGGCATGGACACACTTGACCAATAAATAAAAAATAAAAATTATATATCAAAAAATAAAATTTTTCAAATAATTAGGGCTTCATTTAGTATACATATAAAAATAAGTTAGAATGACTATAAGTTATATTATACAAGCTATATTGATTGATAAGTTAAATATGTGTTTGTATAGATATAGTATAAATCAATTTGGGTGTTAAATTATAATAAATGTATACAATTCTTCACATATTGTATAATTTCAAAATTAATATTATAAGATTTTAATTTTCTTACATATTTTTATTGGATTTAAAGGATGATATTTCTTTATTTTTAAATAAAAAAACAATTATTAAAAATAAAATTTGGACTTAGAGGTAAAAACATTTAATAATAATAAAATAGTAAGGAGATGTTAGTCAATTTGCATGTCAGTGCCAATTGAATTTTAATAAGTTAGATCAATATCAACTAATGCATATTCCAGATTTGGTTCAAATTGTGAGTGGCTCGATCTGTAAATTAGAGTACCCAAAACACCTCAATCTGCAATTGAAATTTTCAATTAACAATAAAAAATACCACATACCATACATGCCCTAAGTTGCCATTTGAATATTAGGTTTTGTTTTTACTTTCTTAAAATTACGTGTCGGTTAAACTAGTAATCACACTTTGCATTTTGAATTTACTGAATGTATGACTATTTAATTGTTAATATACATTTTAAAGTCATATGTTATGCTGGACATTTCATAATAAATAGGCTAACGATATGGCAATTTGCGTATAAAATTACTACTGAAACTACACAGGTTAATACCATTAAGAAATTCCAAATTTCATGGTCAGTGATGATGTAATTGTATATAGAGAACCTGGAAATGTAATCAAAACTGGGATGTAGATATGTGTAATTGGACTGCTACCTACCACTCATCTGGCTAGTCTTTGGTAAATTTAAACTTTCTGCTATTCTTTCATGGTTTATTGGTGTGAGCCTGTAATTATGGCTTTGACACACATGACAGTGCATATGTTTATCCTTAATATTCTTCATCTTGAAAGCAGTCTGCAAGAATTCTCTATGTTCTTTGTTTGTTTGGCATTTTTTTAAGATCAGTCCTTGGTTGGAATAATAGTCACTTTGTTCCACGTTGAGAACTAAAAAACACTACTTAGAATTTATATATGTCAATGTTCAGAAATAGATTGGCCAAATTCTTCAGAATTTTGAACACAAAAATTCACAAAACTCTGTTGTGGTTGGCCGGTACAAACAGCTGAGAAAAAAGAGGTAAAAAACAAGAAGCAAGCATCTTGCAGACAGCAAGTCTATCAAATCTTAAACACAAAAGAGTTTAGTAGTGGTGATGTTTTGACAAAAGCCAGGAGGGCCTTGGTTTATATTCTTGATCTTGGATTTCTGGCTATGATGTATGAACTTGTCCCACATCGGAGGATTTCAAAGGCAAGTTCTTCAGAAAGTTGAACTACAAAATCATAGATAGTACATAACAACCCCCAAAAAGGGTCGATTTATCATGGCCTTTGCAGCCTGCACTCTGTAGAAATGGTTTATTGGCTGTAGGAATACAAGTCACTTTGTCCCACAACGAAAACTAAAGAAAAACATATACACTTTTTATATAACATACTCAATTAAACAGTAGGCCAAGCGCAGGAGACAGGGGCTGAGGCCCAATGCTTCTGGTTTGGTCTTTTTATTATTTATATAAAATACACTTTCTATTGTGTTTGAGTAAAACTTCTTCTTTTTTAACAGGATTATCCTGGCTATGGAAATAAAACAAAATTTGTTAGTTATTGTATTATAGACTGGATACTTTTTCAACAAGAAGAACAGGGGAGGAAGGATAACCCTTAAATAAAAATATCAGACTTAGGTTAGCAGCATGTGCCTATCTTAATTATGAGGTATCTCCACCATTTTCTTTCTCTGTTTTCTAAAATCAAATTGTCATAAATAAAAATAAATACTAATTTATGAGAAAATTACACAATTTTTTTGTGGAAAGAACAAAAAATTATAATTTCTTCCATTTAGGATATAAGTAATCCCAAAAAACTAACCACAATATATTATTCTCTTTTAGTGTGCAAGTGTCTATGTAAAATTTTATAGATGATTTTGGAAAAAATATAGGCTCCACTAATTAATGAACCTTTTTCAGAATACATGAAATAGGATTGAGCTCTTAATAAAAAAATAAAAAATTTGAGATATGGATTGGAATAACTTTAAAACCATATTATAGAGTCCACCTTGATCTTAATTATGTCAATTTATATATGTGTTGATTTAGGTGTGACGGTTTCAGAGTAAATCCACTTAAGCTGTGGTGATTTATGTGTTAGTATATGTTTGATGTTGATTTAGATGTCAAAAGAAATTTCACAGTAAATAGATTGAATTTCGGACTACTTACGAGTTAGTATACATTTTAAAATAAAACGTCTTATTTAGAGCTTGTTTCAGGTGTCAAAAGTCATTACATAGTCAATTAGCAAAAATTATGATGATTTATATGTTAATATATAATATGTTTTAGTTTGACATTACATAGTAATTCGGACAAAAATATGATCATTAATGTATTAGTATACATTTTATAGTAGATCGTGATGTTATATCCTAATTTAGGTGTCAATAGGCATTTCATAATAAATCGACTTATATTATAAAAATTTATGTGTTAGCATACATTTTACAGTAAATTATCAAATTTTATGTTATGTGTCAAAATTTATTCCATATTAAACCGGCTTAATGTTTGACTTTTTGTGTGTTAGTGTACATTTTATTAAGAAATATGATTTTAATTTGTGTATATCTAAGTAAACATTATATACAATTTAAATTTTAAAAAAATAATATGTACCAAAAAAATTTAAAAATATACAAAATAGAGTAATTAAATCTTGATTTAAGTGTCAAAAAGCATTCCATAATAAATTAGTCTAATCCATGGCGATTTATGTGCTAGTATGTATGTTACAATACATCAACACATGTTTTATTGATTTAAGTGGTAAAATATATGTAATAAAAAAAAAGGGAAAAATATAATATCTAGTAAATTGTCTATGTTTTGATTGTATATGGTTAGCAGCATGTGCCTATCTTAATTATGAAGTATCTCCACCATTTTCTTTCTCTGTTTTCTAAAATCAAATTGTCATAAATAAAAATAAATACTAATTTATGAGAAAATTACATCGCATTTTTGTGAAAAGAACAAAAAATTCTAATTTCATGCCATCTCACCCCAAAAAACTAACCACAATATATTATTCTCTTTTAGTGTGTGTCTATGTAAAATTTTATAGATGATTTTGAAAAAAAATATAGGCTCCACTAATTAATGAACCTTTTTCAGAATACAAGAAATAGGATTGAGCTCTTGATAAAAATAAAATAAAAATAAAAATTTGAGATATGGATTGGAAGAACTTTAAAACCATATTGTAGAGTCGACCTTGATCTTAATTATGTCAATTTATATACCTGTTGATATAGGTGCGACGGTTTCAAAGTAAATCTAATTGAGTTGTAGTGATTTATGTGTCAGTATTTGTTTGATGTTGATTTAGGTGTCAAAAGAAATTTACAGTAAATAAATTTAATTTTGGACTACTTACGGGTTAGTGTACATTTAAAAATTAAACATCTTATTTTGAGTTATTTCGAGTGTAAAAAGTCATTATATAAAAAATTATGATGATTTATATGTTAATATATAATATGTTTTAGTTTGACATTACATAGTAATTCGGACAAAAATATGATCATTAATGTATTAGTATACATTTTATAGTAAATCGTGATGATATATCCTAATTTAGGTGTCAAAAGACATTTCATAATAAATCAACTTATATTATGAAAATTTATGTGTTAGCACACATTTTACAGTAAATAATCAAATTTTATGTTATGTGTCAAAATTTATTCCATATTAAATCAGCTTAATGTTTGACTTTTTGTGAGTTAGTGTACATTTATTAAGAAATATGATTTTAATTTGTGTACATCAAAGTACACGTTATATACAATTTAAATTTAAAAAAAAATAATATGTATCAAAAAAATATAAAATAGAGTAATTAAATCTTGATTTAAGTGTCAAAAAGCATTCCATAATAAATTAGTCTAATGTATGGAGATTTAGGTGCTAGTATGTATGTTACAATACATCAACACATGTTTTATTGATTTAAGTGGTAAAATATATGTAATAAAAAAAAAGGGAAAATATAATATCTAGTAAATCGTCTATGATTTGATTGTATATGTGTTAGTATACTTTTTATAATAAACCGTCATGTTTTATGTTGATTTAGATATCAAAAGACATTTCATAATAAATCGACTGAATGCAATATACATTTTAATTAAAGTCAGGACATTTCATAGTAAATAGGTTAATGTACATTGCAAAAACATTTCATAATAAATCGGCTTATAGTATAATTAATTAATTATTGTAAAAGGAATTCAATCAAAAATTATTTTATACAAAATTTTTGTGTTCAAGCTAGGTGTGTCAAGCGCTTTAAGATTCCATGGACATGAGATCATGAAACTCTCTCATGGCCACATCATAAAATTACCAGTACATGAAACTCATACCATACACAAATTCTAAAATTTCTGTTGGACTTGTAGATGTGAGTAATTGGACTTCTACCACTCATCTAGGCTTTGGTAAAATTAAATTTTCTGAGATTCTTTTATGGTTTATTGGAGTGAGCCTGTAAGGCTTATACACATGACTGTGCATTTGTTTATCCTTAATAGTCTTCATCTTGAAATCAGCCTGAAAGAATTCTGTGTGTTTTTTGTTTTGTCTGCGTTTTTAAGGCTTTAATTGACACATGCAGTGCATATGTTTCCCACATCGATTTACACTTTATATATGTTAAAGTCAAGTGATGGATTGGCCAAAATCCTCAGAATCTTGAACAACAAAACACACAAAACTCTGTTGACTTTGGCCGTTTTGCTATTTTGAAACCATGATGGTGCTGTTCAAACAGTTGAAAAAAATTGGGGGATGCTAGCTAGAGGAGTTCTTATTTACCCTTTTGTGTGTGGAAGATTGATAAGATATCAAACTTATGCTAGCACTACACATGTGCCTATCTTATGAGGCATCTCCACCATTTCATGTTTGCTTTTATGCAAAATGGCAACCATTTGTCAAAGGAAAAATAAAATAAAAAAACAAGAAATTTGTGGATATATACATGTATACACTCTGTGTTTTGGCCTTAGAAAATCTATTTTTGCAGAAAATCCCACATCGTTAAGAAACTGTGACCTGATAACATATGTAAGACACAACCAATATGACTCAACAGCAGGGTTCTGTGGCGAGAGCTTGTGACCCAAGTGGGTGCCATTATTATGCTGGAACATGGTTTTAGCCAGGTCGGTTGTTGGCTCTTTGCTTGCCTGCCCGTTTCAAGCCATGGAACTTGAGCTAAAGCCCTGGGTCTTATGGTTCCTAGAGTGGATGGCAAAGCGTTGGGGCTGGTTTCACAGAGTCTTGGATATCTGGCTGAGGTACGTATGAATTTCTTTGCCAAGCCAGAGCATTTGGTTCTGGGCTAAAAACATGGTTGCTGCCTTTGTTGAAGGATTAACAACCCTTTGGATTCTTTGTAACTGTTATTGTTGTTATCAATTTATACTTTTTATTTGATGAAGAAGTACTCAAGGGCAAGGAAAAACTTAGAAGGAATTGAAAAGGACGTACAACTTTTCATGATAATCGTTACTTTGTCCCACACCGAAAACTAGACAGCACCATTTACCTTTTAAAAGTCAAAACAGTTGACGAAAATTTAACAGAATCAATCCAATCACTCAAAAACCTCACCTCTTCTATTTGTATGAACACCCTCTACATAATAGTTTTGTTTTCCTTTTGGCTGATTAGAGTATTGCATTTCAGGCTTTTCCAACAATAAAAATTTTAGATGATGGGGAGTTCATGTTGGCTAGAGATGGAGAAATTCATATTTTACATGAACTTGTAACCCTTTTAGTGAATGGAAGATTGAGAAGATAGCCAACATGTTTGGATTGTATTTGATAGATGAAGCAACGAGATTTTCCTTGTCCGCGAATACTGCAGCTTCATATTTGCCAAGTCATTTAGCATTTCAATTAGGCATTGAACATTTGAAACTTGATAATTGTCACCAATGTACATTGAGTACTCTGCAGAAGATCATTCTTTCTTCCTCTTTTTGTTTGTTTCATGCCAAGAGGAGTGCAGATAATCTATAGATCAGTCATAACCAGCAACAATGGGTGAAGCTTATATATATCCCTTGTATAAGCTTATCAGACTTGGTTAGCGCTGTGTTTGTCTCATAGATGTCTTCACCATTTGTTTTGTTTGCTTTAGTTCAATCTATACTGCAGCTGTAGTGGAAATTAAAAGACGTTAAGAATGTTAAGAATATTAACTAGTGGATATCTATTCATATTTGGCAATACTTACTGCCTTGCTGGTAATCTGTCTACAACTGAATTGTTTACTAATCTCCAAGACGATATAACAGCATGTGTAATTATGTAATGTTTGTGATCTTCATGTGTTCATATCTATTTTCTTCCTTACTCCCTTTCCTTTTTTTTTTTTTTTGTTTGTTTGGGTGCAGAGGAACATGGTCATATTTCTTAGAGGAAAGTAGTAATAACTGTTGTTCGGATCCGATATCATTTGACTTTCAATTGCAAATTCAGATGACAATTCAAGATGCAAGACAGGAGTAAGCTGTTAACTTTGTGTATGGTGTTCTTTGTTAATAGATAGAAGGGAGAGACCAGAAGGAAATGGACGGTGTTAAGTGGCTGTGTTGACTGCTTGTGCCCTGCTGTTAACTACGTGTACAATGTTTTGCAAAGAACTGCAGGAGAGAATGAGATTAGCTATCTGAAACCAGAGTGGGGATTTTTAGCTAGTGGAGTTGTGAAATGTTGGCCAATACACATAAACTTGCTTATCCTTTTCTGTGTGACTATCTTAATTATGAGGTATCTCCACCATTTTCTTTGTTTGCTTTGGGTTCATTCTATCCTGCGGCTCTTATGAAATGACAACAACTGTCACGAGGAAAAGAAAACACAAGAATTCTGTGGATATGTGCATGTATACAGGTCAGTGTTTTGGCCTTATATTATTCTTCATTTTGTAGTAGAAAATCCCACATTGTTAAGTTACTGCTATCTTATAACATATATAATAAGGAGCTAGAGCTGACTCGGTTGCCGGGTTCAGTTGCGGGAACCTGTGACCCAAGCGGGGGCAACATTGTGGTGGAACATTGGTTTAGCCTGTCAAGTCAGGTCTGTTGTGGCTCTTTCCTGGCCTGCCCGTTCCAAGCCAAGAGTTTGAACCATGGGGCTTGAGCTAAAGCTCCGGGTCTCATGGCTCGTAGAGTGGAGGGCACTGCGTGAGGCTGGTTACACAGAGCAGCGACAACCTCCCTCTCTTGGCAGTGGAAGGATAACAGGCCGGTGCCACCCAGTCCTACCATGGCTTGGTGAGCTGATTCCAATTGGACCATCACTTTTTTTCCATACCTTCTGCTATTCTCTGATTCCGTCAGTTTTATTTGAGTTTCAGCATGATCACTCAATTAGACATTTAGCATTTGAACCTTGATGTCCAGTCTGCAGATGGTGTTTTATTGGGGTGAGCCTGTATGGCTTTTCACACAGGTGAGTGCCTTTGTTATTTGGTTGGAACAATCGTCACTTTATCCCATATCGAAAACTAAACCACACCATTTGTACTTTATATATTACAAATTCCATGGAGCGCTCGGCCAAACTCCTCAGAAACTTGAACAATAGAAACTCCCGAACTCTGCTCAGCTTGGCCTAATGTTTTGCTTTTTCAAACTGTATTTGTTAGTCATGTCAAAAGAAGTTGAAGCTTGCTTAACCTTTTCCGATGTACCAACAAAGTAACCTTCATGTGTTCATATCTTTGTTCTTCCCTACTTCCCTCTCCCTTTTTTTTGGGGTGCAAGGGAACATTGTCATCATTTCTGTACAAATTGCCTTTTTTTCAACTAAATAAACGTAGATAAACAAAAATAAAAACAAATTACACACATTGAATTGAAGCTTGCTTAACCTTTTCCGATGTACCAAAAAAGTAACCTTTGTTCTAAAATTACTGTTGGACTTGTAGATGTGTACTTGGACTACTACCACTCATCTAGGTTTTGGAAAAATTAATCTTTCTGATATTCTTTTATGGTTTATTGGAGTTAGCATGTAAGGCTTTGACACATGACAGTGCATTTGTTTATCCTTAATATTCTTCATCTTGAAATCGGCCTGCAAGAATTCTCTCTGTTTTTTGTTTTGTTGGCGTTAGGATCTGTCCTTCATTGGGTCACTTAGTCCCACATTTATAACCAAACAACACTAATTATACTTTGTATATGTTAAACTCATCAGAATCTTAAACAACAAAACTCACAAAACCATGTCGATTTTGGCCATTTTGCTATTTTGAAACCATAATGTCGCTGTACAAACAAGAGGTAAAAGCTCATGATTTTTTTTTTTCATTTTGGCTGATGAGAATGTTGATTAGGGGGGGGGGGGGGGGATCCTCGCTAGAGGAGTTCTTGCTTACCCTTCTGTGTGTGGAAGGTTGGTAAGATATCAAACTTTTGTTAGCACTATGCATGTGCCCATCTTATGAGGCATATCCACCATTTCATGTTTTCTTTTATACAAATGGCAACCATGTGTCAAAAGGAAAAGAGAACAAGAAATTTGTGGATATATACATGTACACACCCTGTGTTTCCAAAAATCCCACATTGTTAAGAAACTGTAACATGATAACAAATATAACACACAAGCAAAGATAGGTTGACTTCCGGGTTCAGTAGCCAGATCCTGCGACCCGAGCGGGGGCATGATTGTGGTGGGACATGGTCTCAGTCTGTCAAGCCACTCAGTCCTACCATGGCTTGGTGAGTGGACTCCAATTGAACCATCACATTTTTTTGTATTTTTTCTTGATCTTTGATTTCTGGCTGAGGTACGTATGAATTTCTTCGCCTAGCCAGAGCATTTGGTTCTGCTGAAAACATGGTTGCTACCTCTGTTGAAAGATTACAACCCTTTCTGTAGTACTTTACTACTTTATGGCAGTTGTTCATTTCCATTAATGAAAAAACAAGATGAAGCTCAACCCTCTGGATTCCTTGTAACTGTTATTTTTGTTAATAAATTTAAACCTTTTATTTGATGAAGAAGTACTCAAGGACAAGGAAAAAATTAGAAGAAATTGGAAAGGACGTACAACTTTTCATGATAAGTGTTACTTTGTCCCACACCGAAAACTAAACAACACTATTTATCCTTTATATGTAACAAAGTCATGGCATGGGCCGGCCAAATTCATCAGAAATCAAACTCAAAGATTCGAACTCTCTGCTGAAATTGGCCATTTTTTGTTGCATGGGTGAAGCTTATATATTTACATTGTATAAAGCATATCAGTCATAACTTGATAATTGTCACCAATGTACATGGAGTACTCTGCAGAAGACCATTCTTTCTTCCTCTTTTTGTTTGTTTCATGCCAAGAGGAGTGCAGATAATCTATAGATCAGTCATAACCAGCAACAATGGGTGAAGCTTATATATATCCCTTGTATAAGCTTATCAAACTTGGTTAGCGCTGTGTTTGTCTCATAGATGTCTTCACCATTTGTTTTGTTTGCTTTAGTTCAATCTATACTGCAGCTGTAGTGGAAATTAAAAGACGTTAAGAAATATTAACTAGTGGATATCTATTCATATTTGGCAATACTTACTGCCTTGCTGGTAATCTGTCTACAACTGAATTGTTTACTAATCTCCAAGACGATATAACAGCATGTGTAATTATGTAATGTTTGTGATTTTCATGTGTTCATATTTATTTTCTTCCTTACTCCCTTTCCCTTTTTTTTTTGTTTGGGTGCAGAGGAACATTGTCATATTTCTTAGAGGAAGTAGTAATAACTGTTGTTCGGATCCGATATCATTTGACTTTCAATTGCAAATTCAGATGACAATTCAAGATGCAAGACAGGAGTAAGCTGTTAACTTTGTGTATGGTGTTCTTTGTTAATAGATAGAAGGGAGAGACCAGAAGGAAATGGATGGTGTTAAGTGGCTGTGTTGACTGCTTGTGCCCTGCTGTTAATTACGTGTACAATGTTTTGCAAAGAACTGCAGGAGAGAATGAGATTTGCTATCTGAAACCAGAGTGGGGATTTTTAGCTAGTGGAGTTGTGAAATGTTGGCCAATACACATAAACTTGCTTATCCATTTCTGTGTGACTATCTTAATTATGAGATGTCTCCACCATTTTCTTTGTTTGCTTTGGGTTCATTCTATCCTGCAGCTCTTATGAAATGACAACAACTGTCACGAGGAAAAGAAAACACAAGAATTCTGTGGATATGTGCATGTATACAGTCAGTGTTTTGGCCTTATATTATCCTTCATTTTGTAGTAGAAAATCCCACTTTGTTAAGTTACTGCTATCTTATAACATATATAATAAGGAGCTAGAGCTGAATCGCTTGCCGGGTTCAGTTGCGGGAGCCTGTGACCCAAGCGGGGGCAACATTGTGGTGGAACGTTGGTTCAGCCTGTCAAGTCAGGTCTGGTGTGGCTCTTTCCTGGCCTGCCCGTTCCAAGCCAAGAGTTTGAACCATGGGGCTTGAGCTAAGGCTCCGGGTCTCATGGCTCGTAGAGTGGAGGGCACTGCGTGAGGCTGGTTTACAGAGCAGCGACAACCTCCCTCTCTTGGCAGTGGAAGGAAAACAGGCCAGTGCCGCCCAGTCCTACCATGGCTTGGTGGTGAGCTGACTCCAATTGGACCATCGCTTTTTTTCATACCACAGACAAATTCCCAATTTTATTTTCTGCTAGATTTGTAGATATGGGGGAAACTACCATTCATGTAGGCTTTGACAAAACTAAACTTTCTGCTATTCTCTGATTGCGTCAGTTTTATTTGAGTTTCAGCATGATCACTCAATTAGACATTTAGCATTTGAACCTTGATGTCCAGTCTGCAGATGGTGTTTTATTGGGGTGAGCCTATATGGCTTTTCACACATGGGGCTTGAGCTAAGGCTCCGGGTCTCATGGCTCCTAGAGTGGAGGGCACAGCGTGAGGCTGGTTTACAGAGCAGCGACAACCTCCCTCTCTTGGCAGTGGAAGGGGTAACAGGCCAGTGCCACCAAGTCCTGCCATGGCTTGGTGAGCTGACTCCAATTGGACCGTCACTTTTTTTTTTTTTTTCATCTTTTGGAGGATTTCAAACTCAATTAGTACAAGTTCTTCAGAAACTCACATGGTTGCTACTTCTGTTGACATTCAAGGTATGAATTGGGCGTAAACTTTTTTTTCTTTTCTTTGTAACTGTTCATTTTTGTTATTAATTTGAAGGTTTTTATTTCAAGAGGATTTGATGAGGAAGTACTCAAGGGCAGGGAAAACCTTGAAGGAATTGGAGAACCAAGGATGTATAATTTTTCATGAGATTAAGAAACTCTCTTATAGACGTAGCCACATTATAAAATTATTACCAGTGAAATTAAACCATACCATAGACAAATTCGAAAATTTATTTTTCTGTTGGATTTGTAGATATGGGGGGTACTGCAATTCATGTAGGCTTTGGTAAAATAAACTTTCTGCTATCCCAGCCACAAAATAAACTTTCTGCTATTCTCTGCTTTTGTCATTTTTACAGCATGATCACTCAATTAGACATTTAACATTTGAACCTTGATGTGCAGTCTGCAGATGATGTTTTATTGGCGTGAAGCCTGTATGGCTTTTCACACAGGTGAGTGCCTTTGTTCTTTATGGCTGTAATAATCGTCACTTTATCCCGTATCGAAAACTAAACAACACTATTTGCACTTAATATATTACAACCTGCCCATAAACTGGAGCAACAGGATATCCGAAATTTTGCTGACCTTGGCCAATTCTTTTGCCATTTTCATGAAAGCGTGTTTTTTTTTTTTTTTTTTTTTTTTTTTCTTTTTCTGGGGCTGATGAGAATGTTGTATTTCAGGCTTCATACCCGTAAAAGATTGAGAAGATATGAAACAATATCGAAGTGTATTTGTTAGTTATGTCAAAAAAAGTTGAAGCTTGCTTAACCTTTTCCGATGGACCAAAAATGCAACCTTCATGTGTTCATATCTTTGTTCTTCCCTACTCCCTTTCCCTGATTTTTGGGTGCAAGAGAACATTGTCATTATTTCTGTACAAAACTACCCTTTTTTCAACTAAGTAAACGCAGATAAACAAAAATAAAAACAAATTACACACATTGAAGACTACAATGAAGCCATTGGTCAAAACCTTGGGCATTGCCTGCCAATAAGCAGGTGCCTGCAGCATAATTCATCAGGATGCTGATCACCATTGGGGAGGAAGGAGGTTGGAAGGGCTACCACCTAAGGAAGGCAAAGTACCATACGGGAAAGAGTAGCTGCATTACACAACCCTTGACAGTGAGAGGGCAAGGAACCTGTATAATTACTAGTACAGAAATTAGGAATAGAGAATTGATCTTAGAGGAAGTAGTAATAACTGTTGCTCCGACCCGATAAGATTTGACTTTCAATGCAAATTCAGATGACAATTCAAGATGCATGACAGGAGTGAGCTGTTAACTTTGTGCCTGATTTTCTTTAATAGACAAATGGGAAAGACCAGAAGGAAATGAGTGGTGTAAAGTGCAGTTGTGACAGCTTGTGCTCTGCTGTTAACAATGTACGATGTTTTGCAAAGAACTGCAGCGAGAAGGATATTTCCATATGGGGATTAATGCCGACCCAGAAATGTTAGATTTCTATGTATGTCCTACCGAGCACAAATAATGATAACAAAGGAGCTAGCTAAGGCAGCTAATAAAAGTCATATTTTGAAAGGGGACAACTTGAGAAATAAGTACCCCTTGGAGAACCATAACAGTATACTGCACCTTGCTCACGCATGATTCAATTGTAATAAGCAGAGTCAAAGAATGTGCTATTGACTTTAGTCATCATACATTTGAAGCAAGTTCAATACAAAATCATACAACCACCAAGAGCCTCATTAAAGAATCAGTTTATTATGTGCTCTGTTATAACTTACTGACTATAGCTGTAGAATAGCGGAGCTATAAAGCCACAGATGGACTTTTATTCTGTTGGTTCAGAGCTTGCTGGTTGGAACACCAATTGGAGTCTCCCTAGACCTCTTCTCTACTGCACGTGAAAGTTTCTTCACAGCCTCTTTGGGTAGATGACGAGGCCGACTCAGCCAAAGTCCTCCATCAACTATTATAGTGGTGCCGTTAATGAATTTACCTTCAAAATTTGCAAGGATGATTAAGTCCCATAGATAAAGAGAGAAGAAGGAACAAATATGGGAAAATGAAGGATGAGTCCTAACTAAGAATTAAAGAAACAATACCCAGTTTCAGTAATTTGCTACTCCCTTTGATTCACTTGGTGACAATTTCGGTATAAAGTTGTACATGATGTTCCATTTTTTATGCAAATATAGTAAAAATCAAGTAATTTATGAAGAAAATAAATAAAATAATCTAATATGCTTTGTGATAGATTTTTGATCCATTTATATTCCCAGTTCAGTTACCTTCCTGGAATGGGAAAATTGATACCAGATCATTAATGAGTGGTATCAATTTGAGTTGGATTGAGTAATAAACATGTTGAAAGTAAATGCAAACATCAACAACATAAAGGAATAAGCTTTGTAGACAGATAAACCCACCCCCAGGTTCTCGCCTAAAAAGAAGTAAATTTGAAAGGGGAAGCGATTCAAGAGAATAAAATGCCTTTGTAAGATTACAAAATAAGAGTCAATAAACCATAAGCACAAGTAAAGTAAAATCAATAAATACAACAAATCAGAGAAAAATCACAGTCCATTCCTCTATCTCGGATTTAAGTCTCTCCTGGAAATCCCAAAGCTAGTATATAAATTTTAACGGAAATAAGGAATAACAATAGATGATACCCACAGCTCCCCCAAATATTCCATTGAAGCCCATCCAACATCTCAAAAGAGAAGAAGGAAGAAAGAAGTAAATCTCCGCCTAAGGTTACAAAAACTTTACATTGAAAAAATAGTTACAGAGGGAACAAAAGTACAAGCCATGAATGAAGTAGTCAGACTATCAGTATGTCAAAAAAATAAATATCTATAGTCCAGATTTAGGCATTCCAATAAACAAGTAGTGTCCCAAAGGGCAAAGAATAAGGAAGAAAAGCAATAAAAAAAAGTGGCACACAGCTACAGCCAACATACTATCAAGCCCATGCAATGTAGAGGTTGCCCCACCTACAGCGTATTGACAGAGCCCTTATTTTGTTTCTATCTCCACTTTTTTCTTCCCCTTATACAATGAATATAGCCCTATGCTCATTGTTTATTGGTAACATAGTGGAATCATTGATTTGTGAACCTTAATCCAATCAAGAAACTAATGTAATATCGAAAGGTTCCATTATTTCTCAGTTCAAGCAGATATGAGAGAGCAACTGGCCTAAACTCCAAGATGTAAATATGCTAAAAAGTAGTAGCGACCAGGGCATTTTAATCCAGGAAATACAAGTTTACAGTGACAGTAAGATAGAGATACTGAAATTAGATTTATATGAACGAACAAGGACACCAACCTGCATCTGATACAAGGTAGAGAGCAGACATGGCTATATCCCATTTCTCCCCAAGTTTATACAGAGGCATGTAATCTCTAGCATTACTGTTTACCTCCTCAGGAGCAAGTTTACTCATGCCAGGAGTATCACCAATGGGACCTGGTGCAATTCCATTTACTCTGATATCATAATCTGTCCCCCACTCTAGAGCCAAGTTTCTTGTAGTAGCATCAACGGCTGCCTGTTGGAGAAGACAAATTATAAAGTTGAAGAGTGAACCAGGTGTTTAGGAAAATATGCACAAACCTTTGCCGCAGATACATGAATTTGATACCAAGATGCTGTATAATGTAAAGTAGCACTGATATTTAGTATTGTTCCCCCACTAGATGAGCTCCTTCCTGGCCCTCCTTTCTTGAGATACTTAAGCGATTCATAGCACATTGTGAATGTGCCAACAGAATCAATATCCATCACTGTAAAAAAAGAAAAAAAAGAAAACAAGAAGAAAAGAAAAAAGCCAATCACTTTGTTTTTGGTTTTTCTATAATGGCATATTTAGAACGGACAGTGTTGTGTTCAAAACTTAAAGACCCAGACCCATAAACTGTCTTTAGAAAGGTAAAAGACAAAAGCAGTAGAAATCTTTGCTGCAGAGCAATGGAACAGCAGAGGAAGCCACTTATTGAACACTGTCTCCTTTAAGCAAATCCTCCGCTGGCAGCAAGCCTTGATAAAATTTGAATGTTGTCCAACAAGTAATTAAAATATTTAAATTATATTTAGCTTTTAGATGTTCTTCTGGATGGTGACAGAATTGTGATTTAGTGGAAAATCTTACAAGAGTTCATTACTACACTAGGCATTTTCATAACTAAGACATGTCTCAATCTTCCCAGAACTTTCTAAAAGTTCTTTGCATGAGCTAATTAGTATATAAGTTCCACCCAGCATTCTGGGAGCCGTAGTCGAAGGACTGGAAGCATCAAACAAGTTTATAAAACATGATCATCAGGCAAGCTTTTATACTCAGTTGAACATTTCTTTTAAAGTGACACCAGAAAACAGTCCCCATAATGCCCTCTTCTAAGAGTCACATCACATAGGATTTACAAACAGACACATAACATCCAGAGATAAGGAGAAATCTAACTCTAATCAATTCAAATGAGAACATCAATGTGAAAGAAATTGAGTGCTGTCCTGTATATAAATAAAATTATAGAATAATGATGACCTGCTAAATCTAACAAATACACAACCTGTTCGAAATCCATTGGGGGACAAGTCCTCTGCTGATACTAGAAAATTGCCTGCTGCAGCATTCACAAGAATGTCAATCCTTCCAAAATGCTTGTAGGTTGATTCCACAACTCTTCTTGCATCATCCTGCTTGCGCACATCACCCTCAATACCAAAAGCCTATAGAACAAAGCAACAAGAATATATTGTAAAGTCATCGATTAAAATTTTCCAAATAGTATGCAAGGAAATATAACAAAATCCTGAAGGTTGCAACTTATAGTTTAATTGGACCATCATCAGCTCATTGAACATGATGTTGTGTAAAAGATTAGGTGGGACAATTATATTTTATCAAGTACATTCCCTCTAAACCATCACTCTTATATTTCAAACTCATGTGATGTTTGTCTCAGCTTAGCAAAAAAGAAGTAAACAGAGATACACAATATAAACTTGCTAAACTTGTAAAGAGCATATTTTGAGGGGTCCTGTATGATTCTTCAAGAAAGATTCAGACATCGGCAATAAAATATTTTACTAAATTCTGCTATAAACAAACTCTTGGATTATTACTGTAACCAAAAAAAAAAAAAACTCATGCATTGTTAATGAGATATTCAAATATGTAACGCCGATAATAGATAATGATGATTACTTAAAATCACCATGCCCAAGGTATAGATATAAACATAAGGTAGCATACCAGTAAACTTAGCGAGTTTTAAAGCAAAAGTAAAACTAGCAAGTCAAATCCAATAAAAAAGAGAGATAAGAAATCCTCCGATAAAAGGACATCGAACTTAATAAAATTGACTCAGCAAGGCTAGGCTGATCGCAACTATCTATTGGTTATCCCACATGCCAGGAAAATGAAATTCCAGATCAAGGATTGGTACTCCCATCAGCAATCAAAAGATAAGCAATTGCTAAGTTGGACTTCCTTTAGCGTCCAAGCAACAGTTTTTTTATGCTGCAGTCTCAATTCAAGATGATGGGTCCTCAGTGTGAACTGAAACCCAATGAACACTGGTGAAAACAAAATTGCAGCCTTTCATTTACTGAATTTTTTCACCAACAACTAACCCATAATTCTAGTGGCGGCAGAGAAAACTAATGAACCCAGATGATCAAATAATTTCCCGGGAAAGTAGAAACTTACAATATACAAGAAAATGAAAACTTAGAGACACAGAACAAGAAGAATAGCAGAAAAAAGTACATGAATTCCAAGCGATTGAAGAGCGGAGACAGCAGCATCGAGCACTTGCTTGCGTCGACCCATGATGGCAATCGAGGCACCATGTTTACCAAATTGAGTGGATATTTCAAGCCCAATTCCTGATCCTCCTCCTGTAATTAGAGCTACCTTGCCCTTCAATACGTCTGGCTTGAACGGTGACTCCATTAACTCCTCTCTGTCTCTCTCGTTCGCTCTTTCTTTCTCTCCACCAATGTTGGAGTCTCGTAGGGTAATTGCGTGTGCTCACGGGAGGCCTAACGAGGCAATTTGCCAAGTACCCAGTAAAAGTTGGTGGAGCCTACTAATATTTTTGACAGCCAAAACTTTTCTTTTGTCCCGCGCGGATTATCATCCAAAAGGGTCGTTTTCTTTTTCTTAGATAATTACACAGGTAGTGTGCTAAACGAAAACTACCATTAGTTAAAAATAAAAAAAAGTTTGGGAAAAAAGAAAGTTTAATTAAAATTTTTGCCCTTATGTGTGACCGAGTGTTAAATTTAATACATATATTTAAAAAATTAAAACATAATTTTAACAATCATATAATATAATATTTGTCTTCATTTTTACTTAGATTTAATTTTATGATATACGTATATGACTAATAATATTCTACACTTATCTAAATGTTATAATGTCATTAACTTAAGACGGATCACGTGGCGTGAGATTTAATAAAATTTGAAGGATTATATTAATTTTTTAAAAATAAAGATGAAACTAAATTTTATCAAATTATAAGGACTACAATGTAATTTAGCCAAAAGTAAGGTAAGTTTTTTCCTCTTTTTTTCTTCTCACTCCTCCCTTTCACTGAAGTACGCCTGTAGTCTATACCAGTGGCGTTATGTTGTTTAGGTTTTCCAAACAGAATGATGGACCAAGATAATAATCTGGTTGATGAAAACTTCCCTCTTTTTTCTAGAGCTCGTAAACCCTCCAAAAAACCCTCAGCCGCCTCTACCGCCGTCGCCGCCGCTGCTGTCAACACCGCTCAAGACCCTAGTTCCAACACCCCTCATCTCGAGAAGTCAACGGGTGCGGACCCTGATTCCACTACCACTAAGATATTTGCAGACCTTGGACTGGCCGAATGGGCTGTCAAGACATGCAAGGAGCTCGGAATGCCAGGGCCTACACCTGTCCAAGCTCACTGCATCCCCAAGATTCTCGACGGCCGCGATGTGATCGGTATAGCTCAGACGGGTAGTGGTAAAACCGCTGCATTTGCTTTGCCGATACTTCACCGCCTTGCTCAGGATCCATTTGGGGTTTTTGCTTTGGTCATGACGCCAAATAGAGAGCTTGCTTACCAATTGCATGATCAATTCAGGGCTTTGGGTTCCTGTTTGAATTTGCGGTCCACGGTGGTGGTTGGAGGGATGGACATGATGAACCAAGCTAAGAGTTTGATGACCAGACCGCACGTTGTGATTACTACACCAGGGAGGATCAAAGTTTTGCTTGAGGAGGATCCTGACATACCACCTGTGTTCTCCAAAACAAAGGTTTTTGTTTTTAATTTTTTGTTCTTTCCTGTTTCAATGAGCTTTGTGTTCCATATTTTGATAGGTTTATTTTGCTCATGCATATGCATTAATTCTCCTAAACAAAACTCACCTTCAACAGGTACCCGATACTTCATTATAGGGGTTTGGCTGGCATTATTTAATACCACTGAAACAAGACTTAAAGTATGTGAAGGTTCTAAGTTTGGAGGTGTGGAACCATAAGTAGAAAGATACTATTTTGATCCTAGTGTCTACTAATTATTTTTTTGATTTAAGAGGTTGTGTAATGGCTAATGAGAAGAATTCTTGACTATTCTTTATCTTGACTCTTTGTTCATCAAGGATAAGTGATTTAGTAGCCAGTAGGCTAGCTACTTTATATCTTCTATTTCCCTGAGGCCTTTCTGCCTGTGAAAGATTGTCTAGAGTACTCACTGTATTACATAATTTACATTGGTGTTAGACTTAATTCATGTCTTGCTTGTAAATGTTCATTTTCATTGTCCAGTTCCTAGTTTTGGACGAAGCTGATCGGCTTTTGGATGTTGGCTTTGAGAAGGAACTGGCAGTGGTGTTTCAGCACTTGCCAAAGAGTAGGCAAAATTTATTGTTTTCTGCAACAGTGACAGATGAGCTGCAAAGACTTCTTGAACGTTCTCCAAATAAGGCATATTTCTATGAGGCATATGAAGGCTTTAAGACAGTCGACACTCTTAAACAGCATTATATTCTTGTTCCGAGAGATGTGAAGGCCGTTTATCTAATGCATATCTTGTCTAAAATGGAGGATATGGGCATTCGCTCTGCCATGATATTTGTCAATAATTGCAGGTATTATTTTTGCAACAAATATTGATTGAACTTTCTGAAACTGTTATTTGTTGTTCTTTATTTATTTTTCATTCATAACATCCAGAAATCTTAATATTTTTTCTGTATGGATCATGCCATTGGCATCTATTACATCAAATAAATCTCCCCATTGATAACCCCTGTTTGCATTCCATGGTTCAATGGCAATTACGTTAGATAGCATTTCTAATTGACACCTGTTGTTATGATCCTTTTTTTTTACTGGAAGACTTACATTTGCATCAGTATTGACTTTAAGAACGGGTTAATGACCCTTAGAGGTTTCAATAGATAGATAGTCTTGCTTATTCTTTAATAGGACATGATGATATAGATTGACCAGAGAGACTATTTAATGGAGATAATTTTTGGGTCTTGAAGGAAAAATTCACAATAAACTGAGAGGATGTGTTGTTAATCTTTTTTCGTTGGAGTATAGTATAGCTTACTCTGCATATTATATCGTTCCTACATTGACTTTAATGCTGAAGGGGGCAGAACTATATATTTAATGGCTCAGTTTGGCCCAGCATATTTTATGCAGGAAGCTCTTTTCAAGTGTGCATAGATTAACAGTACCTCATACTTGTTGAATAATCTGAAAATCCGACAATCGGCAAACTCACCTGTGAAGCTGTTGGCAAAATACTTTTATAGGGTTGTTTTTAAGGTTGTCTGTGTTAATGGAAAACAGAAATGGGGAACATGTGAAGATCGAGTTATATGTTATTACTAATGGATGCATTGGGTTTGGATTAATGTCAGGTGTGTGTAGGTTTGAGGATGCTGTCTTTTCATGTAAATGCAGCCTGGTCCTATCAATTATACCAGCCTTTTTTGTTCTCTATTCAATAAAGCACATTATATTCGCTTAGCATGAGATAAAAATCTTGTCTGCTTTGAATTACTAATTGTAGCTGATTCCAATTCTCTGTGCATGTTAATCATTACATCGAATAATATTATACTCCTGCTCTCATTAGGTCGGTGCAGCAGTAAAACTGATAGTAGTTAGTGGCCACTCTGTTAGAAATTATGCTAGTTTGAAAAGTGTGTATTTCTGATATCTGAAGTTTAATTCTTATAAAAGTAGAGTGCTGTCTTAATTGTTCAATGTCATGAAATGCATTTCTGTGTATTTTTTCCTCTTTCATGTATTTTGTGGAGGACTTCTCGTCCTCCAGCCATGCACGTTCCCTTTTTTCTCTATAAACTTTTTTCTTACAAAGAGCATTGTTATGAAATGCAGAACTTGCCATAGTTTAAGTTTAGCACTGGAAGAGCTTGATCAGGAAGCTACAGCTTTGCATTCATTAAAATCTCAGGCTCTGAGGCTTGATGCACTACATCAATTCAAATCAGGACAGATTCCTGTATTGCTTGCTACAGATGTTGCCAGTCGTGGCTTGGACATTCCTACAGTGGACCTTGTTATCAATTATGATATCCCAAGGTTACCTTTCTGGATTTGTTTCTATTAGTTATTAGATGCTCTTTGAAACATTTGGCAATTGACTTTACTTACAATCTACTGCAGGTTTCCAAGGGATTATGTTCATCGTGTGGGGCGAACTGCAAGAGCAGGCAGAGGAGGATTGGCTTTGAGTTTTGTTACCCAGGTAACCATAAGCACAAATAACATTAAAACTTACAGATCTCCTTTTCTTTTGGGGCATCTTTTCATCTGGAAAAAAAGTGAAAAGAATTTTGAGTAAAAATAACTTTTATCTTGAACGTGATTTATTAAGTAGAATAGCTCTTGCCTGTATTAATAAGTATCTGGAAAAATTTTTCTTTTATATCTACTGAATCTGTTATGGATACACATAAACCCACCAGCAGACCTTGTTATGTTTAAGTCCAGGTTTCCATGTTGTCAGAAAATTTGGATTTCATGTAGTGTTATTTTAGAAAGTTCTTTTGTATTTGTAGAGAATATGACATATTGTTAAGGTTGTTACTTGACTTTTCTCTGCCCCAAGGATTTGTAATGAGTTGGGATAGCGTTTCTCCTTCCTTCCTTATCTATATTGTCCTGGATGACTTTGCACAAAGACTATGGAGGTTTATTATTTTATTTGAGAAGACATCTCTGTTTTTTATAAAGAGATATCCTTATTCTTTATAAAACAAAAGCCCTGAATTTTTTGGCTTCCAAAGGAATTATTTTGCTGTAAAAGTATAAACTTGAAAAGCAAGCTGAAAACCAAGGCATATATTTTGGGACATTAAAAGAATAAAATAAGGCATACATGGGAGGGACAGAGAGAGTGTTGAAGTAAAGAAAACACCACTCTTGAGCTTGACTTAGCTATTTGTACATTAGTAAGAAAAAAAATCATATGAATGTTTCTTATCAGATGATAACGTGACTGTACTATATTTTCCCAATAAGAAAAGGTGAATGAAGGTTTTACTTTTTTCCTTCATGATCTTCTTTCTCTCTCTTCATGGATATGTTTGTTTGCATAATCACCTTCAATTTCCTGATGCTTAGAGTGTACTTGGTGATATCAATTTCTTTTTTATGTTTTTCTTACCTTATTAAAGAATGTTTTTGGAGTATATGACTTATATGTTAAATTACTTGGCATTTGCAGAATGATGTTGAGCTCATTCATGAAATAGAAGATATTCTTCAAAAGAAATTGGAACCGTTTGAGTTGAAAGAGAACGAGGTGCTTTCTCAGCTTACAAAGGTAAGATCTTGTGGGACAATTATGTTGATTATAAATCATCCTATTGAATATAGTTTGGTGCATCTACTTGATCTTGGGTATGTTCATGACTTAAATATA
This sequence comes from Quillaja saponaria, assembly GCA_029379385.1. Lineage (NCBI taxonomy): Eukaryota > Viridiplantae > Streptophyta > Magnoliopsida > Fabales > Quillajaceae > Quillaja > Quillaja saponaria. Next base: position 7,294,942 of record CM055605.1, on the reverse strand, counting down.
CTGAATACAAAAATTATCTTGACGTAAATATAGTATATTTATCCCTAAGTTATAACAGTCATATTAGCTGATATCAATCTGTTGTTAAACATAATAGGATTGTGAGAAATGGTAAGTTTTCAACTTACTGCTATTCGATTTCTCGTTATGTCATGCTCTAGCCTTTTAAGCTTTACAAAGGGTAAGGTTTTCCCTATTCCCTAATGTTTAATTGCTCCCACTGGTATACAAGACCAAGCCACCAAGAATAATTGAACTTGTTATGTGACTGGAATTCACACATGGACTGGGCATATCTAGAATTATTTCGGAGAAACCTTCCACCATTTTTATTTTTGGACTTTGCTTGAGCCAAAAATGTAGCCAAAAATGTATAGGCAATAATGATATTTCAACTAAAGACTAATGTAGTCATGACTCAACTTTCAACTCTACAATCTTCATCCCTCGATTCATCTCTCCACTAAGAATTGTTCTTTAAATAGCTTGTCTGCTTACTAGAAAAGGTAATTGAATTTGATACATTTGTAAAGTATTGATCATTGTGAATAATATTATTTCCAATAATTAAAGCTAGAACAAAATAGTCAAAAAGCAATCTAGCCGATCAACTGTGAATTGTTGTTGTTATATCATAATTTATGTTTGTATATCCGAACTTTCTTCCATAAAGTGTTTTGGATGTTGACTGACAATCTTGATGCTCTATGGCTAAATGGGTATTTTTATTCCTTTCTTCATCACTAAGTCGATCCACTTGTAAAGTCTTTTTTCTGCTAGTGACAGCCCTCTCTACCCCTAGTTACTTTAGTTATGCCTCATATATCGGAGTGAAATAACTGACAATGTTATTTATTCTCTCAACCCCAATTCTCCAGTACGTGTTTGCAGGCAGTATTAGTACGTGTAAGCTCTTCTATTTTTTGGAGGAAAAAGAAAAAGAAAATTAGAAAAACAGTAGGAATCTTATTTCTGGTTTACTTATTCATCATTTCTATTATAATGTGCAGGTTAACAGGGCCAAAAATACAGCAGAAATGAAGATGATGGACGATGGCTTTAATGAGAAAGCAAAAGAACGAAAAAAACAGAAAATGAAAACTTTAGCAGAGAAAGGATTATTGAAGAAAAGGAGTAAGAAGAGGAAAAGAAATAAATCTTAGTATGCCATCTTTAATCCTGTGGCCTTCAAAATGGGTCCATTTCTCTCCTCATAATGGCAAAGGAATTTTTATTTTTGTAACCAAAAGGAAAAAAGGAAACTTTATTTTATTTTTCTTTACAATATAACTTTTTTTTTTGTTTTGGGTAGAATACAATATTACTTTAATTTTATCTGTAATTGGATAACTTGTTTATATTGCCTGTATCATTTATAAAATAGAAATTTCTTCATTTCCCCTCTCTTATGTCGTGAAAATAAGTTACATAGGAAGAATTCCACCCTATTTGCAGAACAAAACCTTGCACTCCTTTTAATTAAAAGGCGAAGTGAGCTTGAATAATCTCTCCCTATTTCAACCCCCCTTTCTCTCTCTGGATAGGATCATTCAGTTAGTTGTACTTAATAATCATTATTATATTACAGTGGGTTGTGTGTGTGTGGTTTTTTTAATTTGAGAGTAAAGGAGAATATTCATTTATGTAGAAGTTTAATAGTATTTACATGTGTAATAAAATATTAATAAACTCTAATTGTTACAATATGAATCTTAATTTTTATTTTTTTTCCTTTTAACCAAAAAAACAAAATTCAACTCTTATATATACATAAAACTCGTCATATATTGTTGGACCAAATAACTTTATCGACTAAAATTTTCTATTATGTGTTGTAATGGAGCTAAAGTTGATGTTTATTAGGAATATAATATTACTATATTGTATAGTCCCACATTGTTTAGATGTAAAAGTCTATGTTTATTATTTATTATAAATAAAGCTTATGGGTGTAGACTTTGAGAAATCAATCAAGGCCACAATCCTTTCCTTATTCTATTTTATTTAACATGGTATCAGAGCAGGTTTGAAACCCAAGCCCGATCTTGGCCCTATTTCCAAAAAAAAAAAAAAAACCCTAATCTTCTCTTTCTTTTATCTAGCCGCCACATGAAGAAAAAGAAGAAGAAAAAAAAAAAAAGGGTTTTACCGTCAGCTATCATTAAACCTAGTTGTTTCTTCTATTCACGCCTCATTCCAGCTTGTCTCTTTATTGCTGCTGCATTTCATTTCAGCGTGTCTCTATATTGTTGCTGCGTTTTATTCCAGGGTGTCTCTCTACTGCTGTGTTTCATTCCAGCGTGTCTCTCTATTGTTGCTGCGTTTCATTCCAGCATGTCTCTCTACTGCTACGTTTCATTCCAGCAATACGATTATTATTCATCGGGGTACTGTTCATCAGTATGTCTACCTCTGAAAAAATTAAAATCGCCAATTCACTTGAAGTTTCACCATCTAAAGACGGTTCAACCCCTTTTCTTTTCAAGCCTATTTAGGGTTTGACGGCTCAAAGAGTTTGATAGCTCAACAGTACCTTCATGAACTTCCCGTTGTGTCTCTTTCCAGCGGTGCTCCTTTTATTTTTCTGGAAAATTCCGTTGTTCATTTTTCCAACGGTGCTCTTTTTATTTTTTCTGGAAAATTTGGCTATGTCTCTTTCCAGCCAACACGAGTACTATTCATGGGTACCAGTATGTTCATGAAACGAATTGAAGCTTCACCTAGATTGTTGTCAGTAAAGGGGAGTGTTGAGATTGGTAATTGGGTTTTATTTGTACAAGATTGAGCATTATAAGCTCCATCTTGAGGGGGAGTATTAGGAATATAATATTATTATATTGTGTAGTCCCACATTGTTTAGATGTGGAAGTCTATGTTTTATTATTTACTATAAATAAAGCTTATGGGTGTAGGCTTTGAGATATCAATCAAGACCACAATCCTTTCCTTATTCTATTTTATTTAACAATGCTTATTTGATAATCCAAGTATAAGTATTCGTGCTGTTTATATGTCATTTCAAATGAAAAAGAACAGAAAATCAAATCAATTTTATCAAAACTCCCAAAAAATAAGAAAAAAAAAATTCATGAAGGAAAATAGAAAAATAGAAAAATATATCATAAAAATAATTAGATCTGAGAATAATTACATTATTCTCTAGACGTGTTAGTAAAAATATTTAGATATGAGACTAATTTATTTAAATTTTATTTAAAAAAAAACCGTGATAGGGGCTGCCGCCTCAAAAAGAGAAGCAGGCAGCTAAGTTTCCTTGTAATAATTATTATCCTTCTGTTTTTTCAATAAGTACCTTAAGAACATATTAGATATGGTATACTTAAAATTTAAAATTTATAAAAGTAGGATTCATTAAATTTATAAAGTAAATTTTTATATGTATTATATTAACATGTATTAAAGGCATTTGTTAAAAAAAAATAAAAATCTGTGTTTCAAAATTCGACTCAAAGGTGACCTGAAAAAATGTTGAGGTCCTTGACGTCATTATAAAAAAATAATTATTTTATATATTTTAAATATATTAAGATTTTGTGAACATATGTAATAGTTTAATATCAAACTAGAAATGAAAAAAAAAAATGTATATATATATATATATATAAATAAAAATTAAAGAGAAGGAAAACAGTTAGTTTAAACTTCTCACATCAATTTTGTTTTATTTTTGTTTTTCTTTTAATTTTTGAATGGGTTGGGTTTTTTAAATGCCATTGAATTTTTAGGTTAAGCAATCTTCAGAGGCAATTTACATTTGGCACGGTTTAATCGTTTTTATTGATTTTAGGGCTAATCTAATATGGGACATACGGTGTGACTTTTAAAATTTAAAATATTTCAAAAGAATAATGGTACATACATACACATATCTCGCAGGCTCGCACAATATCACACAAGTGTCATATTATATTCTTATCCTTATAACTAAAAACTACCATATTAGTCTACTAATTTCTCTTACATCTCTTAAATTAATTAATTAGATAATACATTTAATTACAACAAAAGATTGAGTTTTTTTTTTTCCCTTCAAATATCTTTATTTTGTTTTTATCTTTTTACTTTAATATTTTTGTCTACTAACGTAACTCTTTCGTTTGTCTCATCATCTTTCTTTTATACTCCTACACATCTCTAATGATTTCCAATACAAATAAATTTATAAAAATCACCATTAGAATAAAAAAATAGTAAACAAAAAGAATAAATTAATCTTTTGACATAAAAAGTTTGAGAAAAATAATAATTAATAGGATGAGACTAACTTACTTTCTTCATTTTTTATTTGAAGAAATATATTGAAATATCAATGAAATAAAGGTAAGAAAAAACACGAGAAATAATAATTTTTTTCTTGTCTACTTGTTAAATATTTTCTTCAACCAAATAATTAATATAAAAACTACAGAAAAAATTAGGATAAAATTACTATAATTTTATTCTTATTGTCAGTTTTCATTTATTTGAAGTAATAAATGAAAAAAAAAATTAAAAAACCTCCAGAGGAGAAGGAAGGTAGGAGAAATAATGGAAGATGTAAGTGAAAAAAAGGGAAAAAAATATTAAAAAATTATATATAGAAATAATGAATTTTAATGAGATGAGAGAAATTAGTAGGACTAATATAGTATTATAGTAAACCATAGTAATAAATTTCAAATAATTCAAAAATAATGCAACTGTAGAAATTTAAAATATTTTAAAAGGTGTAACTCATTGGTTACATAACACTAAAATTATGGTCAATCCCTGAAATAAATGTAAAAATATTTTTATAAATGTCATCTTAATAAATACTTCAAGAAGTATTTATTAGAAAAATCTTTATTATAAATTAAAAAGATTAAACAAAGAACCAAATTCAACAATTTAGTTTAATTGCTTGTAATGTCAATGTTTTTCACCCACCACATATATAATTATCAAATCTCATAGCCAATATGCCTCAATTTAGACAACAAAATTAAATAAACTGTGTTTAACTTAGTAGAATTAATTTTAGTCAAGAGGTGATTAGTTGAAGTGTTGTAAATAGGCCTGAATAAAAACATGATTCATACTTTAATTACAGCACAGCTCTTCCAAAGAAAAAAAAATAAGATCACTTCAATTACAACGCCATTCTCTGTAAAAAAAAATAATAATAACAACCCATATTTGAATTAATTGTGGTCACCTGACTGAATCTCTTGTATTTATATATATATGTGTGAAAAAATTTAAAAACTTGAGACTGTATTTAGATCTATTAAATTGGAATTTGAAATAAAATTGTAAAATCAATTTCAATTATACTAAAATTAGGATTGGTTAAAATTATAATATAGAAGTTTAAATTATATAAAGAATTACAATCAAAATTATGTTTTTAAGTATTTGGTGATGATTGTTATCAGCGTCTTTGACGACTTCTAGCAGTTGTTAAGATAGTATTCAACGACATTTTGACATTGGTTTCCATCATCTTCGACACTAGTGGTGCTTGTCGTCATCTCTGAGGGCTTTCAATAATGGTTGTTGTATTCCCTGCAGTGGTTGTCATAGCCTGTGGTTATCTTTTATTGTGATTTCCGTTATCTTCGACATGCTTTGATAATGATTGTTGTCGTTCTAGCATATCCCAATTGTAATTGTTATCATTTTTGTAAGTTATTATGGTGGTTGTTGTTTTCTTTAATTATCTCAATGATAGTTGATGATGGTCGCCGTCATATTGAATGAATTCTAATAATGATCAGTATCATATTTGATGGATCGAGGTGACAATGATAGATGGAAACAATAGTATCGACCAATATCGTGGACGAAACTGCTAGTAGGTAACGGTCGACTATGAGTGGTGGAGGTTGTCAATGATAGTCGATAATGGTTGCTGATATTATAGCATGATGTGCCGTCACAAATTATAGCATAATATATCGTTACAAGTTATAGCATGATATGTCATTACAAGTAAGTGATTATCAAGAATAATATATATATATATATGAATTATAAATTTTAAGATTTATATATAATAATTAAATATGATATTTTGTAATTATTTTCCAATTCCTAATAAATTGAGTTGAAACTTACAATTTTTTAAAATTGTGTTTAGTTCAATTTTTAATTCACTTCATGCATCAAACAGGGGTATATTGGGAAAACTAAAGTTTCACCAATCCCAATCAAACTATGATTTCATACAGAATCAGTGTCCCATCTATAAATACAGGTCATATAGCCCCTTTCTCTCTTCCATCTCGATTCATTGCTTCTCTCCAATTGGAAAACCAAAATCCAAGCCTTCACTCACACACTCTCTCTCTCTGCTTCAATGGCTGATTCAACCGAGAAGCCTACTTCTGAGACTACACTAAAGCCTTCTTCGGAGGCTGAATCGGTTCTTACTTCAGATGCTTCTCTGGAACCAACTTCGAAGCCGGTTTTGAAGAAGATTAAGCTGAAAACAGCTGACGATCAGTTTTTCGACGTTGATGAGGCGATCGCGATGGAGTTCCAGACGGTGAAATCGTTCATTGAGGATGGCTGTATTTCCGATGACACCGTGACTCCCCTCCCCAATGTTTCTGGTTGGGCTCTTGCTAAGATCATCGAGTACTGCGTGAAGCATATTGAAATCAATGCCAAACCGAAACCAATGACTTATTCTGATCCTGATTCCAAGAAATACTCTTCCGAGGTCAAGGCTTTTGAGGCTAAGTTTTTGGAGGGATTGAGTGCTGAGGAAATTAAGGAACTGATTTTGGCTGCGAATTATCTCAACATCAAGTACATGCTCGATTTTCTCAACCAGTCTGTGGCTGATCGCATTAAGAACAAAAGCGTTGAGTACGTTCGCAAATTCTTCGGAATTGAGAGCGATTTCACTGCAGAGGAGGAGGCAAAACTCCGTGAAGACAATTCTTGGGCCTTTGAAGGTGTCGATGAAGACTGATTTTGATTTCTATGTCTCCGTTTCTCTCTGATTTAGAGTTAGTTCCAAAATGTGAAAACTCAATTAGGGATTTATCACTTGGTTGTTTTGGTTTACATCATAATCGGATTGAGTAGTGCTTTATCTTTTTTAATTTTGTTGTTTAATGCTCTTCTCTAATTTATTTCCTGCAATTTTTCCCTAAAATATTTTTTTTCCTTCTCTTTCCAGTTTTCTTGGGGAACAAGATTTCCTTGATGAATTAGTTTTTCCAATTTTTTTCTAACAAAATAAAACCCAATCAAAGGTGCAATAAATTTAATAATTACATAAAACTAAAAATACGTTTAAAACCATTATTATAAATTCAAAATAAACACAGGCTTGCCCTATCTTTTTTCTGGTTAGGAGTATTTTAGGGTAGCTTTTGGAAGGAACTACCACTTAACTGCTTACTAACATTTTGGCTGCTTATCGAGAATATATAAATGAGTACAGAACAATGTCTAAGAAGTTGCGGATAGCTCCAATTACTCACTTAGTAAAATCCATCACTCAATACATGCTGAAAAGGGGAAATAAGAACTGAATGTGTCATTAGACAAAAACTAATAATCTATAAACAAAATCTGGTTAATGTAATACTGCATTTCGTTAACTGCCTCCAAGACTCATCTCCTTCTGTTTTTGTCACCTTGATGCCTTCTATCTCGATCATCATCGCGTTCAATGTCTCGCCTTCTATATTCGCGCTCTTCCCTCCGATCTCTATAGTCATCATCAACTGCACTTCTGCTTTTATGACTTGCCTCATTCCTCATGTCTCGTCTGTCATTGTCCTCGGGTCTCTTCCTATAATCTTTGTCATCCTTCCTGTCATGCCCATCATAATCTGTACTTCTCTTTCTTCTCTTCTCTCCCTCCTCCTTCCCATAGTCTCTGTCATCCCTCCTTTCCACATGGATAGAACTATCCATAATTCTCCTGTAATCTCCACCAGGCCTCCTTTCCACATGGCCATCATCCATGCTTCTCTTTCTGTAGTCCCGCTCATTTATCTTGTTATCATCATCAATGTTTCTTCGTCTTTCCATATGCTTTTCCTTATTTCTTCGCTCTTCACGGTGGTCCTGTTCTCTAGGGCTCCTATCATAACGGCTCGCTCTAGTTTCTGGATTTGTCCTACCATCTCTGTGTCCACTTGTTCTGTCAGTATGCCTATCTCTGTCATTTGAATCTTTCTTTTCTTGATCGCGGAGACTGGTATGTTTAAGATCTTTAGAATTATGCCTGCTCACATTTAAATTCTCAACTTGGCCATCCTGACTATGGCCTCGATGTTTTGTTTCTTGTCTTGGTCTTTCCGGGTTGTCTCCATCAAAAACCATTTCGTACCTACAAAAATAAATTTGGTGACAGAGAAAGAGAGAGCGAGAGAGAGAGAGAGAAAGAGAATCAAACTAGTACAAACCTCGAGTTGTTGTCTCCACCATGTTGTCTGTTATTATCCTTTAAGATGTACTTTGTGGTTTGCTGTTTCATTGCAGGACTGCCCGTGCAGTCCTTGGCCATGTGATCTACGGCACCACACTTGAAGCATCCTCTACCTACAGCCATATTAATGTTAACAATACAGACCCATGTGTCATCAAGTTCCAAAATGAAAGGTCATTATAAGTATTTTCACAAACAATGAGAAATCCTACTAATAGCCGTGAAAAGAAAATTGATCCTTAGAAACTATCAATTCACAGTTCACTGAATATCATTTTTTTCACTCCCATGCATAGACATAAATCAGCCTTTTTAATACTTCACACGACCACTTTGTATCAAAAACCACTTTATACAGTTAAAAATCTGCAACCAACACAATTGTAAAAATTTATTTTTAGTACTTGCTTGAATAAATTTTATAACTCAGAAGGAACTATCGGGCCTCAACTATCTAAAGAGGAAGAAAAACCATTTCCACAAGGAACACACCACATTTATCAAAACCACAAACATAAAGGCTACAGCTATCACTCCCCGAATCAAGCACACCCAACATGTCCACCAGTTGGCTGGCTTAATCAAATCAATGCTGTCCTTAACCTCCAAGAAACTGGGTTTTACAATGGTTCAGGTTGCCAATTTTCATCTAAGCTGTAGTATATTTCTGATTCTGTCCAGAGAATAATGTGATGAACAGAGAGTATTTGTATTGAAACACAATTATGCAAGAATATTACCCAGAAAAAAGAATCTACAAGTATTTGAAACCAGTCATTGGGCATACTACACAACACCATGCAAAGAAACTGCAGACGCAAAAACAGAAAATACAAAAACAAGTTTGATTAGTAAGGTCACTGCTATGTTTACCTTTACCCATTTGATCTTTACGTCTATACTGGGACCATAGTTTTGCCACACTTTGACTAAAATCAACATGTATCCTTCTATCATCAATTAGAGCATTATCCATCTGCCATTAGACGTATATAATCCAAGTTAGAGGATAATGAGTTTTCTTTCCATCAAAATGCAATTTTGACGAGTAGTTTATTGTTAAATATACATGCTTAAATTCTAGAATGGAATGAAGATAGCAATCTTCCAACAACTAAAAGTTTCCAAAGACCATTTGAGAACTTAATACATATATCGGGTAAATGAAACAAAAAATATCAGAGAAGTGTTCTTACTAATTTTTAGATTAATGTTTTACAAATATCATCACTGTAAATCAGTATTACAAAGAAATCAGAAGACAATAACAAGGTTCAGTATTCTGTCTTCCATTATTCATTTAGAGTTCTATATAGCTCTCAGTTTTAGGATGTCGATTCTGGTAAAATCTCAAATGAAATGATAAAATCAAGAGACATCTAGCACATCAACAAGATGCAATATGCAGAAGCAATCTTCACCAGAGCTTGCTGGGGATAGAGCTCCTAATGCAAGAGTATTTCACTCACAAAACTCTAAAACTGAGTGGTGCTACTGCAAAAAAAAATTCAAAGCCCATCGTATGATTTTAAACTAGAAAGGCATAAGTGTAAATCTCTAATGATACTAGATTAGAAGTATGTAGGACAACATCCCCTTACCAGTTACCTGCAGCGTCCATGTCTCCCCAACTTAGGATGGCCTTACATAACAGAGCCCTTTCTAAATCTTCTTCAGAAAATTATTTTTATGGCCTCTCGTCAGTGTTGCATAACTTGTTTTTGGGCAAGTGTATTAGTTTTTTCATTGGATCTCAGTGCACAGGTATATAAGACTTTCAATCTTCTCTTTTACATTCAATGTGCATGTAATACTCCTGCAATTTTCATTATTTAATTTGAGAATTAACGGAACATGGTAGAGCTTGACCTCAACTGCCTCATAACCCAAACATGGCAACTGGTTCAATGCATAATGGCTTATGTAGAAGTGGCAGTAGTTACATACCTAGTACCTACTATCTAAGTGAGCAGAAATATCATACAAATCTTGACTTCTGCACTGACAGAATGAAGTATCCCAAAGTGACCATTAAAGAAAAAGATAAAGCAAGATGAACTGGGTCAATAATGGATATGCCATTGTATGTTTTGGCTATTTCAGCTTGAATTATATCACATATAGAATTAACCATTATTCTTGTTTCTTGATGAGTGCAGATCCAGCATATACAACAGTAAGAAGCAACAGGCCACGTTGCTATTTCTTTTTATGTTCATGTGTTCACCTAACAGCAATATTCTTTGGTTTTGTCTTGACTTTTCCTAAGATAAATCTCCCTAACCATTGGAATGGTGAGTCAGTTTCCTAGACAAAGCCATCAACAACTCAAGTATATTATTCACCTAAGTGTTCTAATGCCTGTGGTAAACTTTTCTCTTTGTTCCCAGCCAATTATCTTCAGGTTTACTGCCTCTTATAGAAAAGCCAGAGACAACCAGTTGCAGATCTGATGTCTGTAAGCATGTGTCTTGGTGATTCCTGATAAGAGGAAAAGAAAAAAAATAAAAATGGAAAAGAGCCTTTCTATGGCTTCTCCTATGTTAAAAACCTATCTCTCGTGGTTTGAGGTTATATATACTCGAGTAAAAAATGATGGAAATAAGAATGAATTAAATTTAGCACCAGATATAAGTGACTTAACGTACCACTTCTTATTAAGCCATCCAAACAGAAACAACTGAAAAAAATTTATCCTGATTCCTAACCCTGGGTTCATGTTTTTTTGACGACTTCAGTACTTACCTAGTTTGTTATGCTCAAACAAGGCATCTATCTAATGTTATTTAATCCAAAGAGTAGGTGAGACGTGCAGGCTTACCCAAATTCTAGATGAGGAAATCACTATTATACCAAATTGAGGAATCAAAACAGAATCAAGAGAAACACTTCTATTCAATACAGGGATTCCCTACTAACAGATAGCCTCCAGATATTTCCTTATGAATCTGAGATCCTAGTTGAGCTAACCAAGAGCAGGAAACTCAAAGCCAGTATAAGTATTAACTGAATGAACAAAGTGCATCAGGATCATTGGATGTCAGGCAAAATCAGGCACAAGATTGATATGCGATGTTTAAAGTGGGTAGATAAGGTACTTCTAAACATTCAGCATACCTTAAAATATGCTTGTTCACATGCCTCTCTGTTCTCAAACTCTGTCATAACAATGCACAAGTAATGATCAGATTACATAGCATCCATCATCAGTAACATAAGACAAAAAGGAGTAATCACTTATTTTTCCTATGAATCTATAATTTTATCGTGTCAGTACTACGAATAAGATGAGGTGTAAAGAGCCATAAAACCAAACTAGAATAATCTTGATATTCATTGAAAGTTATTTACATCAGTGTGAAGAAAGTTTACGGAAAATGATATGCATTAATCTAAGATTACTGTGGCATGTTGATCATCCATTAAAATGTTGATGTATTTTACTTAAGCTTAGAGTTCTACTCATTTATTTATCATTAGTCTATATACATGTGTCTACAGTAAATTTAGTTAAAGGAACTATCTTGGGAAATGAAGCATCTTCAATGCTGCTATCCTACTTCTAAATCATCTACAAGTTGTTAATTTTCATGGCAATTGTCAAATATCCTCTACAAAAAATGCATCCCATAATAATTGAATAGAAAGCAAGTAACAGAAGGATATTAACAAGCATAAGATGCATAGAATCTTCAAACGCATTACAGAGGCAGCAATCATAGCTTTCAGGCAGATCAGAGTTGAAAATTTATGGCTAGACACTAAAGAGGAACAAGGAAATGACATAGTACGACACAACACCTTTGTCACATAGATTTTTGAATGCACATGTTCTTTCCTTTAACCTAATCAGCAAAAAAACAGGAAAAGTGGTGAAGAAAATCCTATCTACCTTAAGTAGTTCTTAACTTCTTGCGGTGTTCCTTTTTCTTTCATTATCTTTCATTCTAAAGAAATGATTAGGCCATGGTTCTAAACTATATACTTTGACATACTGTTAGTTGAATGTATGAAACCATTCAGATATACCTTAAGAACTTTCTAAGTAATTAATAGCAATATCAAACCCCCACTTCTCTCTCTCTCTTCTTTTCAGAGCCTCATAAAGAACTTGCTCAAGTTTATGACTTAGTAACTGACAATATTACATGACAAGGTGTTATAAAAGGAAAAATTATGATAACAAAAGAAACAACATAGATAAAAAGAATAGTTATCTTAATATTTGGTGCTAGCAGTCGAATAAAGCACCCTTCCTCTCTCCAAGCTCTTGGCCATTATAGTGGAAGAAGAAAAGTTGTCCGTTACTTTTTACTTATATATGATATATGAAGTAATTGAACATAATTATGACATAAAAGTAAAAATTCAAATTAGAATTTCAGATTACTGTATTTCTCTGAAATTGTGAAAGATGCACAAAGTTGATGGGAAAATAATCATAAAATGAAGCAGAATCAGTGCAATGAAACTTCAGCCTTCAATCATAGCAATTAAGTTGCATGTACTTAATTCAAAATGGTAAATAATGATTTTACTCACCTATGAAAGCATAGCATAAACTGTCTCCAGTCTTGAAATCACGGATTATTTCAGCCCTACCATCATTTACTTTGGATCAGAACTGAATTTGCCAATGAATAATTATTTCATTTTCAATCCAAAAAATCACTCACGATATTACTGTCCCAAACCGCGAAAAGATTGTATGCAAGTCCTCATCCTGCAGTTAACAACAAAGAGCAGGTAATTGCTCCATGTTTAAACAAATTACAGCAATGAAAATAACAAGTAATACCTTTTCACAGCACAAACAACAAAAAACACTCACCTCAGTAACTGGATTCAATTTACACACAAACAACACATTCTCTGGAGGCTTCATCTCAGCATCAGGAATATCTCCAATCTGTAATGCAGGTAAGACCAGGGAAAAAAAAATACTTATTTGATGAAGATAGACAGGTCACATTAAGACACAACACGCTATTCAATAAACAGGTTTTAGATACATACACTCTCAAGTACAACTGCTCTAGAATGTGCTTCTTTTGCTTGGAGAACCTCCTCAAGCTCTCCAGGACCTAATTGCTCATCCATGGGTACCCAATCATCTTCAAGCCGCACAGTGTCTTCAACCTGCTTGCAATAAGTCATGATTTTGAATTTGACATGCTTACTCCAATAATTACCATTATACTCAATACGTGAGCAACTTAGTAAATTAGAACTGAAGACTTTTTCCTCCTCTAGAGTTTTTTTTTTTTTTTTGGGGGGGGGGGGGGGGGGGGGGGCGGGGGCCTGGGGGCTGGGGAGAGGGGAGAGGGGGGGAGGGGGAAAATTGACATTGACCCCCCCAACGTGTACTGATCATGCCCTACTCCTTTCTTGTCTCTAAATCTCCACTACCTTCCTTTGACAAAAATGAATTATTAAGTGTTTGACAGTACAAAACAATCCTAAATTAAAAAATAAGATCAAAATGTCATGCTTTATAGATTATCACTTTTTGGATCAGAGGCATTATGCCCCTGATATCCAGAATTTAAAAAGAAAAATTATGAGCTTTACAATCTGCATTTTGTAAATGCATCTTGAGTGCAACTTTTCCAAATTGTAGGTTGATGAACCCATAAAGACATCGCCGCTGTTGCATCATGGCAAGCCATTTGGATGCATGATGCTTGTTATGGATTTCATAATATTTTTTGGTAGTAATGTACCCCAAACAACTTATTAGAAGGGAAACAAACAGAAAAACCATTCCTATATGTAACAAAATTTCTCAGGAAACATGAAATATTACATTAGAAACCAATGCATTCAAGTACTAATAAAGAACCCACATTCGGATCCCATTTGGTTCCAAGCTATCACATAACTATTAGACAGTACACATAATCAGTAATCACCTCATGTTTTGGTTTTCCTTCTGGGGAAGCATCAGGAATCAACTCAGCTAGCTGAGGAGGATCATCAAAAGGATCATCCAATATATAGGTGTGTTTTATTCTGTTCAAATAGTTCAGGTAAAACATACACAATGATGTTCAGCAAGAATAAGATGACTTTTCATGAAGACAATATATAAAGTCAAGCACAGTAATAAAATCAATATTTAGATAAACAAAGTGGAATGACTATAAACCGGATATTTTTATATGGTCTGCTTTTCTCATCCACGTAAGCCTCATTTATCCTAGTCAAGGTCTCAAGCCCTTCGGCTACCTCCCCAAAAACCTGCAATGAAAGGTATTTCTCAGAGTAATCTAAATATGACAAAAAGTAAACTTAGGGATCAGAGTCAGAACAAGGAAATCCATATTTGCACATCAAAATTCGAGTTAAAGGAAAAAAAAAAAAAAAAGTGGATGTAGCCCTAAACAAACTAGAATCATGTAACATAAGAACATAGTCGAACATTCGCTCATAAGTTGAAGGGATAAAAGTACTAAGGAAATATATGGTTCCCTTAGGGTTGAGAAAACACCACAGGCCTATTTAGTACTTAATGATGATAGGGAACCCATCAATAGGACACCGATCAGTTTTGATTTAGTTTATCAAGCTATCCATAAGTTTTGGGATTAAGACTTGTTATTTTTGTTGATGATGATGTTCTAGCCATTTATCAACTTTTATATTTAAAATTATAATGTAAAAAAAAGGATAAAAAGATTTGAATACTTACAGTATGCTTCCCATCGAGATAGTCTAGATCATCACGCAGGGTGATATAGAACTGAAAAGTAACAAGTTGACGAGAATATAAATGCCTGAATGGGATGATGACAGACAAGTGAAAATAACTTAAAATCATTAAGTAAACAAGAAAAGAGGCATGAATCAATCTGATACCTGGGAAGCATTAAGGTTCTCTCCAGCGCTAGCCATGGCAACAGTACCAGTCCTAGAATGCTTCAAATCAAGATGAATCTCATCATTGAAAAAGCGAGCCTGATCACCATAAAGAAATCTGAAAGGATATCAATGAGTGAAATGAGAAAGTGAGGATTGAAAGTTTGCAAGAAATATCTGTATGATATGGTAGAATAATGATAACTTCTTGAACAATGTCTTACTTGTAGATTGAATCACCACCAGTCCCTGTCCCAGTGGGGTCACCAGTCTGGGCGGTGAAATCCTTTTGAACTGTGTGAAACAGACACCCATTGTAGTACTTAACCCTGAGTCAATAAGTGAAGAGCAAATTTCAGAAAGTAGTTATAACGTGGAATTGATCTGCATGGCAGTAGAACAACATCCACACCAGAAAAAGTACTTACGAGCTTCACACCCCCCAACCCCCAACCAACAAAGTTCCAACAGCCAATAATCCAACCTAATGCCTACCCTAATTCCAAGTCCCAAACCCAACATCCACTAATCCAATAATCCAACCTAATGCCTACCCTACTTCCAAGTCCCAAAGTATCTGTTGATTATGTAGGTAGATCCAAGTAGTTACAATGCAAAGCATTGTTAAAAATATTTCATCATAATCCTCAATGTTGGAAAGCAAATTATTGAACAAACAATTACTACTAATAATCAACTTTAACATATCTAAGGACAATATATATGATGAACGGAATATTACGAAATTTTCCATGGAGGAAGGTCATGCCCCCAAACTATCATACATTTAACAAAAAAACATACTTGTAAATACATAGAGAATAGATGTTAAAAGACTCCAGTACAAGTAAATCTTGAATAATTTTATACAATTTATTTACTGTTTGTGTTATACTTACATATATGGTTGGATCATCATTACATCTAAGTTCTTTCAGATAATTGTTCTCCAACTTGGTACTAGAGTCTGGTTGTCTACTAGTATTTGGTTCAAATCCTGGCATACCTTTTCTAGTGAGAGATCAAATGTAGTATTTATGCTCTACCTTTTCATGTAGCTAACCCAACTAGTTTGAGATTTAAGGCTTAGTTGAGTTGCCTCTTGTCTGATTTAAGGTTAGAATGCAGTTTAAGGCCTGAACACCAGGTGTGATTTGTTATATTAAAACCATAACCATTCATAGGGCCTCACCTAGCAACTTAAGATTGAGGATCCAATGGTTTTTTTTTGACATCATGTTAAGCTAATTTACCACAAACCTATCAATTTAAGAGTCAGCATTGATCACAAGTAGTCTCACACAATTTTGCAGAAAGAAACTAATCAGAATTTCTCTAAAAGAATCTAGCAATCAAGAAGTAACTTAATCTTTTAATTTGAATGATTCCTTGACATCAATTTATGCTAAACCTTAGTATACTTTGCTTGGTAATTGGTAATTACAAATTCACCACCCCTATAGACTATGAAACTATCAGTTTAAAACAGTCAGCAATAGCCTCGACTACGAGAAGTTTCACACAGAACCTGATCAGGGTTTTCTAAAACAAGCTTGAACATGATGATCAATCTGAGATAAAAAAAACAAGAAATAACTTCAATATAACCCTAACCCTATAGACTATGAAACTATCAGTTTAAAACAGTCAGCAATAGCCTCGACTACGAGAAGTCTCACACAGAACCTGATCAGGGTTTTTCTAAAACAAGCTTGAACATGATGATCAATCTGAGATAAAAAAACAAGAAATAACTTCAATATAACCAAAACCCAGTATATACAAACTAGGTGAATTCATATCAATATCCATTATAACCGAAACCCAATATAGGAACACAGGTGATTAGCTAAACAAATAACAGACTGAATCCACTGATTCCATCGAGGTAGGCATAATCTGAAAAAGACGACATTTTGGCCCCCAAGAAAGTAAAGACAACGATAATTCCTACTCACTGATCTTTTTCAACTCTTGTTTTAACCTGTAAATCAAAGAACTCCCATTTTCACCCAATATATCCCCGCAAAAAAAAAAAAAAAAAAAAAAAGTAGATATGAATAATATAAGAAGCTAAACTGTAAAAAGGATCGACAACTACAATCCTTCATATCGTTTTGTTTTCTCTTTCAAATTCCCAGTAACCAAACAAGGAATATTAACACTGATACTCACTTGCAAAGCTTCAAAAAGTTCTTGCAAGTCAAGGGGCATTTGTCAGTGTGCAAATCCATCACTATATCCCCTAAGCTCGTCACTATCAGCACCGACATCTCTCAATCCTTCTGCAACAATGGAGAGACAGCTCGAATTCCGTCAGAGACTCCACCAAGCCTTCGACGCCGGTTTCGTGAAACTAGCCTGATTGGAAAATATTTGAGAAAAAAAATTATTATAGGGCAGTACAATTGAAAATGAATACTTGATGGGTCGGGTCGGGTCGGGTCGGGTCGGTCATAAATACGCCCCCTCCTTATATTATATTTTATTAATAATAACTCTATTTAGTACTTCATTAAATACACTTTGTAAGAAAAAATAACGCCACCTCGTTATACTAATTCTTTCTTTGAAATTAAGGGGAAAAAAAAAACACAGGCCATGAAGAAATAAAACTCTTTGCAATAAGAAAGAAAGATAGATACATAGAGACAACATAAAATTTACATAATACCTTCAAAATTGAGAATAAAAAAATACAGGCCATCGGAAAAAAAAAGAAGAGAAATATTAATATTATTTTTTATCAAGTTATTTATTTTATTCATATTAATGAAAAGAAAAAAACAATAAAAGGGATAATTTTTTTTTTCTTCTTTTATAAAAATGGTAAGGTTTTGTAATTCTGATTTCTAACCATTTATTGTTATTTAACTTTTGTGTTATGAACCACTATAATCCTATATAAAAACGGCCACACTATAACTTTTTGTTTTTTTCACTAATTGTTAATAGAAAAATAATGTAGGTTAAAAATGTTAATTAATTTCAATAGTTAATGTTTTTGTCAATGTTGTATTTATTAATAAATAAATTCAAAAAAATAAAATTTATGAAAATAGATAACCACGAATTCCGAATGAGATTATACTCACATACAAAAAGTGTGTGATACTCATGAAAAACAAAAAAAAAAATTCAAAATAATAAATACTTTATAATAAAAGTTGACATGACTAGTTTAACTGAACTAATTGTTGATTGGATTTTATTTTAATTGATATTGAAATGTTTTGTGTATCTAAGTGATATAAGGTACAAAGAATATTAAAAAATGAAAAATATCAAACAATTATAGGATTTGTTATCTTATTTTGTGTGCTCCGATATTTTAACAAAAATTAATAAATTCTTTAACTGTTTTTCATTCAGTTGATTTTTTTTTCTTTTGAATTTTACTCTTAACAACTTCTATATTCAAAGCAGAATGTTGTATAAAACTTGGTAATAACTCACTTTTTGGAGTTGCATCAACACAGATTCTGTTGTTATTTTTCTTCATACTCAGCTTTAGACAAGTTTTTACTACCTGGGATTTTTTTTTTCCTTCTCCATGGCACCAAGAAAAGGTTGATACTAAATTTGGCGACGACCTTTTTCCCTCCATTGCATTTGGAATATGGAAATTACATTAAGTTAAGCATCTGTTGATTTTGTATTGTTTTTCAAGTTCGTTGAAGCTTACTTGTTCTTTGACATGAGCTCAAGACCTCAAAATTGATTTTATCACCACTAGAATGAGAATGTTATAGTGTAACTGTGAGTAACACTTGTTCTCGTGGGATTGCCTAATAACAATATAGAACTATTTATGAACCAAATTTCATGCTTACATCAAAACTATTTATGAACCAAATTTCATGCTTACATCAAAACTATTTATGAACTATTTGTGGAATTTCTGTTACCCAAAAATCTTTAACCAAAACTCTGACAAAATGAAGACTAGCATCAAATACATCATTGATTACATGGAAGAAGGGAAACTGAGTCTGAAAATCAACCACCATAATTCAATACTGAACCTCTTGCTTCGCCAACATTTTTGGTACAACATTTGGATTAATTTTTCAAACTTCAGAAGCTCTGTTAAACTTCCATGATGCAAATTAATTTAACAGAAGCAACAGCTGCCCTACTACACATAGCTCAAAAAAGGAAACACAAAATCCAAATCTAGCCTAATACAAACCTATTTTGGTCAATATCCTCAAATTAGTATTGGCATCAGTTAGTTTGGACCCACAACTGCCGGCTCACACTTCAACTACCACTCACCTAGAAAGGCACTGTCAGAGCTTATTACTCAACAATCAGAAGCTGTTACTACCCTGAGAAAACTTGGTCACTATCATTCAAGTGTCTGTTTGTTGCTGCTGACGTTGTGTCTGTGGCCATGGCATGAAAGCAATAGGTGGTCGAGGCTGCTGAGTAGCATAAAGTGTTGCTTGGTCAACTGGCTTTCCCATGATCATCCCAGTTGGTCCCATGGGATGGAGTGGTGGGACATAATAATATGGAATATCAGCTGGAGACCCCACTACTGGAATAGTAGCCTTGGTTACCCCGAGTCCCTCTTCTTTCAACTCGTCTCTTGGAATAATATCAACCAGGAAATCAAAAACATCAGTCCGTGAAATAGCAGCTGCTAAATCATTCTTTTGAAGTGTTCTCCTCTTGTTCTCTTCTGTGTGGAACCAAGAGCACAAAGTCAACTCCAAGATGAACATTTCACATGCTTTTGCAAATAATACTGGCTGCCTCTGCTGAAATCATGCGAACATCCTCATCAGCTTTCATTATTTTCTTGATCCTAGCAAGAGGGAGGCTGTGATTCTTGAAGTCAGTTGTTTGCTCAATTTCTTGCAATTGGTTGGCCCAGAACATCTGAAGCTGCTGCTGCTGTTGCTTCTGTTGTTGTTGATGGAAGTGCTGTGCTTGTTGGTAAGCAAGGTTGTGTGGGGACTTAGAAAAGGTGGCTACCGGCTGCGTTGGTGAAGGGACAGCCACAGCAGGTGTTCCAGAAGCCACCATAGGAGTACTTTGGTAGGGAGTAGAATAGGCCATTTGGCCAGCACTTGGTACAACTCCAACCATATCCTGCTGCTGGTGTATTTCTGATTGGTCCATGGTCAATTACCATTCTAAGATTGACTCTTCTAACTATCCTGTACTTTTGCTGAAATGGGGAACACAAAAAAGCTCATTATCATATTTAATATCCTAAACTACAGCAATTCAGGATCAAGTAGGGCACAAGACAATACTTCAATCTAAATTACCAGCATATATATATAGTAACAGAAGGGGAAAAGCAGAAACAATCTTGCTTTACAGTCAATGAGTAGATACATTTTTATCCTTACTGTAAGTTCAAAACTTAGTAGTTCTGTCCCACATTAGCATTTCTTTAGCTTTCCACAGCCAATTAAAAAACCCTAAGTCAGAAGAATTAAGGCATCCAACATACCTTAACAAGTTTAGTATGCACTAAACAGGAAACAAACATTACGCTAATAATAATGCTTCATTTTCCAAAAAATCAACAAATGCTGATCCATAACATAATTTGAGACAAATAACCTCCTCCATTTTGTTTGGATCCGCCATCAGTATCAAAGTTCCAGATTTTCATATTAAATACATGCATTACAATGAATTGACTACTCACATCATGCCACCAGATTAACCAGCATATGGTCACCTTCCAAATTTCAATCGAAAATTAGGCTGCAGCAGAAATCTAGTTTTTTATTTATGTTTTACTTTACAAACAAAGCGAAAACACGCCATCCTTGTAGGCTCCACAGCAAATGACAGTACCTATCATTGTGCATTTCCCTTCAAGTGTTAATTTAATTGATCTAAAGAAAACATAAATAACCTTAGGAGACCATGTCATCCGATAAACATGTACTGTCAAATGTAAGTAGAAGAAAGTCAACTCAACTAAGCCTTAAATCCCAAACTAGTTAGGGTCGACTATATGAATCATTTTCCTTCATTCGACTTAATCCAAGGCATCATTTTCGAAAATGCCTAGAATAGTCATATCCTTCTCAATGACTGCCCCATGTAAGTTTCGGTCTCCCTCTACCACGTCTAACACTTTCCACCTACACCAAGTCACATTTCCTAACTACGGTGTCCAATAGCCGACGTTAGATATATCTAAACCAGTATAAGCGATTCTCCCTCATTTTCTCTTCGATAAGTGCTACCTCTACCTTCCCACCTCATTTCCATCATTTTGGAAATGTAAGTAGAAGAAACACGGAATAATATTATCCTCTTGTAAACAGCTTCAAGTAGGAAAAGCAAAAGGAGTAATGACAGATCATATTGAAAAACCACCATCAAAACAATGTTTGATGTAAAAAAGGTAATTGTTTGAAAAGTTAAATATATCTTATTCTTTTTACCAAATGTGGAAACCATCAACTAATAATAGCTTCAATGTCTTTGAATGATAACGATTCAGCAAAAAATGGGAAACCAACTTACTTCCTCATGATCAAATGAGAAAAAGAAGTACAAATACTAATAGGCTTCCCATGAAAATTATTGACAAACTCAATCTTTCTTTTTGGAGATCTCATAATAAGTAACATATAATGGAATGATACAGCAAAACACAACATTTTAATTTTTATAGAAGGGCACAGTATTCTACCTCACAAATAAAGGTGAGGTTCAGCATTACTTGACTTTAAGTAGGAAATGTGCATATCCATCCTAATAAAATACTCTTCCAAGTATACTTTGGTCCCTATTTTTTCTAAATTTGATTGATCAGTCCTAATATTGCATTTCTCCCTCCACCAAATTTGCTATTGCATTCAATCAGAAACTAAGTTGTTATAATTGTGAACTTCCCCACTTTACCAAAAACGTCCACATTTTTTATTCACCTAATAGGACTAAGTTATCCATCACTTACAGGTAGTTGCGCATACATATAAAACTTCATATACCAGCAAATCAACATTCATTTATATAAACAAAGAAAAGAAGAAGATATATGATAAAAAAATAAATATAGATACAAAGATTATCTTCAATATTGCATTTACAAAAATATCATAAGAAATATGACACCAATTAATGTGAGAGGAGGGATGGATAAAATGATAGTGTATAGCATGGAAAAGGAAGGATTCAGAAAAGAGGACATTAATTAAAGCAGGAAGGTGATGTCTTCATTCAGACAAAACAAGGACAAGTCAAGGAATCTCAGCATCATAAAGGGAAAATATTTGACAGTTCATGTATAAAACTCGAGAAATTAATTAAATTTTTATTAACATTTAAAAGAAAAATGGACACATGTTATATCAAATTAGTTGTTTTTTACAAAATGGATAAATTTGAAATAAGAATGGAAACGATAATCTGTAAAAATAAAGAAAACTTGTTTGTATTGTACAATAGGATAGATGATTTGATGAAGACATCTTTCACAAGAATTTGCAAATCACTAACATAACAATCCCCTAAAAAAAAGTAGCTGCAGAAACGAGTAGGTACTAACAACAGCACAAACCTCACATTGGAACTAAGTATGATAATTTAGGTGAACTTCACTAATTCCTTAATCCAAAACATGGTTGGTTAACTTTTCAGCTAATGACATTCTTTTCAGGAATCAAGACTAGTTAATTCTTGTTCCCCCTTCTCTGAAAAAAATAAATAAAAGAAAAGGTAAGAGTATTTTTTTTCACCTAATTGTGTTAGGGTTTTATTATATAAAACGAATTCATGTGAATTGGGGACCTCAGAAGTTATGGATAAAAAAAATACCCAATAAGTTTCCTTTTCTGTTATTGTCAAACTATTTGCTTTCCCTGTCAAGGAGACCTCTAGAAATCATTGGTCAGAAAAAGTGAAGAATCTCCTAAAACTTCCTCCCTGCCTTACTTTTTTTCTTTTCTGTATATTCAACCAAAAAGAAATGAAACGCACGACCCAATCTATCCTACAAGAACAGGGTTTAGACTTTAGTACCCACCATTATCTTATATACAATAACAAGAGAGTAAAACTTCCTCTTTTAGGATAACATCCACATCTACTAAGAATTAAGTGTTACTTTTAGTTATCTAACCCAATTTTAGCCCCAACTCACCCACAGCCGAAACCTACCTACTTTTTTCCACAAATTCTCATTGTTATGCTCTAAACTTTAAAAATCTGCTGCCGCATAAAGTCAAAATCCTGTTTAATGGTCCCATAAAAGGTCACACTTCAATAAAGCAGCTGAACTTTTACCCTACAGCTAAGAAAATATTAAGGAATGGAAGGAAAGAATAAAATTGATTTGTATCTTACAAGTCTTTAAAATGCTTAATTTTCATACACTTGAGAACCATATGTGTGTGTATTAGTTGTCACAGGAAAAATTAAAGAAGAAACTACGTTTGTTACACCAATAGGCAAGGCAAAAAATGGGGTAAACAAAAAGACAATGAAACTCGGAAAGGTTTAGAAACTTAAATACATTTCTTCCTGCCCCATACTTTCTAGAAATGAAAAAAAATAATAATTAAGTCAGGTAACTCGACCTATAATCTCACACCTGCTAAGTTAATCTCCAATTCTCTTTAACAATATTTCAACTACAAAAGCAAAAAATAAAAATAAAAAAAATTAATGAATTCATGATCAAGCTTTGTTAAAAGTATCATGAAAAAAGAAAAAAATGAAAGAACTATGCTCCCAAAACACAGAACTGGAAGCATGCCTTTTGCTGCTGTTCCTCTTCATCAGATTAAGTTCATAATAAAAAGAGTAAGTTTTCTAATGCATATCCACAAAATAGAGAAAGAAAACCTGAAGTAAAAACAACCGTAACAAAGATTTTTAGCAGTTTTGAAGTTCCCTTTCTTTTCAAGATGATACTCGAAACAGTTTCCTTTCAAGAAGAAATCGTTAGGTGATTTCATAGTCTTACCTTATTCAAAATGTAATTAATTGCAATCTCACAGCCTGGCACAAGGAAAAATAATAACACCACCTTTTCTCTTCTTTCCTAATCCCCTTTTCAGTCTTTCTGATACTTTACTAACGCCACTAACACATGCATGACTTTATAAAAAAAATTATACAGTCTATTAAAGAACAGAGTTGGATTTGGAATGTAAAAAGAAAATACTATCAGAATCAATGAATAACAATTAATTAACCACAGTTGGGTCAAATCCAAAAAAAAAAAAAAAAAACACGGGGTTTGGAGGGTATTCCCAAATTTAGTAGCAATAGTCACGATAAATACTGAAAAACTTCTCACTTCAATCAAATTGCTGGAAGTTATGAAAAGAGCCAAACAGAAAATAGAAAATGTCAACTTTGCATCATTAACTTCAAAGTAAAATGCAACCATCAATCCTTAAGTAACCAAATCACAAAAAAAATAAACTTAAAAATTTGATGTGGCATTTCCTTAGCTTTCTGAGAAACCAAACAAGCTAAGCACAAATATAACAACCAAACAAAATATCAACGCAAAAATAGTCATTTACAAAAGGAGGTTACCCATAAAATCTCAGCTCAATCGTCGTCAGAATTCCTCAGTGGCAGAAACCTAAGAGAGAGAAAGATAGAGTTACAGAAAGAGAAAGAAGCATGTTGAGTTAGAGAGGAACCGAGGGCGTTTGCAAAATTGAAGTAGTTCTTTTTAGAGAGAGAAAGCATGATGGAGACATGTGTCAGACAAGAAAGTTATGACAATTAGAGGATGTTCAATTCATCCACGTGGCGTAAACCTATTGCAGTTTTGGATGTTGCAATTTATGAAGAGGCCCACGCACTGGGACGTATAAGGAAACGACAACGCATAAGGAGACTAGGGAATATTTTGGGTTTAAGAAGAAAACTTGAGGACAATTTCGGAATTAAAAAAATCTCAATAAAAGCACGTGGTCATCGCCTGGGCCTGTCAGCAAGTGAAGAAGAGGTGAATGACCTAAAACATCATGTCCATTCTAAAGGGTTTTTTTCTTTTTAATAATTTTTAGTTGTATTATTATTTTAAAAAAGAATACTAATTTAAATAATATCATGCCTTCATTAATTTAACTTACTAAAATCAAACTTGTTTCTTAATAAAAATATAACAAAGTTATTTTAAATATTTTATATTAATTCCAAACTTCAAATAGATGTCTGTATAAATTCTATAAACTGACATAATCTAAGAGAATTTGGGTAATTAACTCCTGTAATTTAAACAACTATATATTACGAATTTTTTAAACATTTTGGTTACCTTGTCCATCCAAAATTGTTAACAGTGTTTTATACGACACTGCCACTTACTATTTTTCATTTGTTGTCAGTAAATAAAATTTTCATAATTGTCAATTATTTTTCCATGTTCTTTGAACTTTGTAATTTCATAATTGTGAATTGCTTTTTCACGTTCTTTGTTGAGAGATCTCTATTTGTTGAGAGATCTCTATTATAAATTTATGATTCAAGTAAAGACCGATATATAAATACTATTAAAAAAAAAAACCATAAAATCAACGAAAAATAACGTAACCACATCAAGAACTTTGAAAGCATTATTTAGATGCCTTCTGGGCCAATGCTTTGTTTTGACTTGCAGCTGCAGACATCACTCGTAAGCGATCAGCAATCTCAGTGAAGTTAGGCCTGGCAGCAGGAATTGGTGCCCAACACTTCTCCATTAGAGTTCTCCACTCAAGATCACAATAACTTGGGATGGTTGGTCTTAATGTGTTATTTACAATACCTCCTGGATGTACATGAGAGAGAGAGATATTTATCATTAGTGATTTGTATCATGTGTGAAAATAAACTACTGACAAGCAAGAACAAAATGTATTGTGGAACAAAATAACTTTGCATGTCCAAGAGCAACATTATCCCACATTTGTAAGATAAGTTGAAACTTCTGAACATTTGGTTTGGACAAGTTACAATTTTTTTCTGGGCAAGATCCTTAGAAAGTTGTACTCGGCTTATTGCCAAATAAATCCTGGTGCGTACCCTAGACAAGGTCTATATATATATATATATACACACACACTAATGCAGACACCAGATTCAAAATAGTGCAACAAAATTTGAGTTTAGGCTCAAAAGTAGATTAGGAAAAGAAAAGAAGAGGAAAAGATCATACCTATTATTGCACCATAGTGCATATTGGCATATGGCTCCTCACCAGTAAGAATCTCCCATAATACAATCCCAAATGAAAACACGTCAACCTATATAGGAAAATAAAATTAGCAACAAACAATTGAAAGGGGTATGGAGTTCCAGTACTATATATCTAGGGGAACATAAGTATAACACCTACTAGCACAACTACCTGTTCTTTTTTAAACAATGGATTCGTAAACAAATTACAGTTCCTCAGAACCCACTACCATGAAAGGATTTTGACTATAGTCAGAGAACAAAAAAAAAAATTTAAGGTTTTTGTTTTCTTCAATGTTTCTCAAAGACAGAAAGAATTGCAAGAATTTCAAAATAAATAAATAAAGGGAAAATGAAACCCCATGGCTACTGGACTAACTACTCAATTAAATTCTTATTCTTAAAAAATCTCATTCTAATAAGAAGTTACATGATTAACATTTACCTTTTCAGAGACCTTACTTGCTGCCTACCATTCAGAAGCTCTGGTGCCATCCATGGTAGGGTTCCCCGTACACCACCAGAAACCAAGGTATTTCGTTTCATCTTTGACAAGCCAAAATCACCCACCTGATAAAGAGTATATCTATTAGATATAGGAACTTTCACAACTAAGTATCGAATGTTAAATGGCATGAAATGCTTCAAAAAAGTTGATCCCTGCAATAATTACCTTGCAGATTGGTCGTAAAGGATCTTTCAGGTTCACGAGCAAGTTGTCACATTTCAAGTCAAAATGTACAATATCTTTTGAGTGCAAATATTCCATTCCAAAAGCTGCATCCATGGCAATTATCAGCCTCTTCCGACGATCGAGATACCTACAATTACAGTCATGCCAAAAATGAATCATGAAAATGGGGAATTTGATAAGTAACTGCCTAAAGAGCTTAAGCTGTCATAAAACATTTATCACTGAAAACACCCTCCCACATGTAGGCTCCTGTGCAACTCTTTGTGCACTGTTTTCAGATCCATATTAGTTACTACTATGTGACAGCTAAATGTAGATAGAATTTCATGATCAATTTAAGCAGTTAGGTAATGTGAAAGCTGTCCATTCCAACAAAAATGAAAAAGTAATGATTTCCATTAGGAACAGGCAACTTACAAATAAATGTTAAGTTCAAACAGGTAGGTGGTGTATAAAGTATCAGTTATTAAAACTTAATGTACTGTATATGTTTGGTACAGCTACAATGATCTAAATTAAAAGATGATGTTTGAAGTTGTCAAAGAAGGCTTAAGCTGTTTGGTGAGGCCCAAGAATTGGTTTTAATCTTTTACACACCCCGCATGCGCAATCCCATTGGGCTTGTTAGCATGGAGAATGCATGGGCCCTTCTCTTACCTTGTGTTGAAATTTAATTAATTAGAATGGGTGGGAGCAAGGTCAAACTCAAACTCCTAACCATTTGGTCATGGAGGCTCTGATACTATTTCAAAGAACCATTTCACCAAAAAGCTTCAGCTCTTATGTGAGACTCCAGTAATTGGTCTTGATTTCTTACAGAAGTTATTTCTCTAAATCAAACACTGAATAAAAATGCACTAACCATGAGTCAATGTATTACCTATCCTTGCGAACTAAAACGTGCCTTAGGGAACCATCTACCATGTACTCTGTAACAGTGGCTAATGTTCCCCCTGGTCCATCTTGCACTACACCATAAAATGCAACCACATTTGGATGATGAAGCTTTGAAAGGATGTCAGCTTCCCGCCAGAACTCTAGGGTCTGAGAATAGAAGCAAATATCATCTAATGAGGCCTCAAAGAAGCTGTAATATACTTATCATCAAAGCCATCGACGTTCTGAACTTGTTTCCTTTGGATGCTTATAAACAATATGATGAGAAGTTAAAGCAAAAATAAAAATGAATGCAAGTGTCAAAGGTGTTGAAGGACAAATTACCAGTCTCTCTTGTTCAGAAGATCGACCTGTAAAGCAACTTTTCTTTATTCTTTTTATGGCAACATCCGTTCCCCGCCATTTCCCATGATACACGGTCCCAAAGCTACCAGAACCCAGTTCTTTCAGTTCTTCAAGATCGTCATTTCTTATGACCTACAATGTGCATCAGAATAATGAACAAAATGGACGTCAATACTTTCACCTTGTGAAAACAGATAGAAAAATATCACCAACGTTCAATCAAGCAACAATTGCATACATAAAGCTTGTACATGAGTGTAAAAAACACAGAAAGGAGGTTCAGTGATAAGAGAAGCACAGAATTTTCACAAGGATGAGATGATAGAGAAAGTAACAAAATCTTAAAATCTCATACAATATATTACAAATTCATCACAACATATTCAGATTACAATCCTTCAGCAGTTTTCTGTGTGAAAATGTTTTTGGGTGTTTATGATTTTAAATCAAATAAGTTGAAAACAGAATAAGTTACAGCAGTCCACAAGAATCCTAAATACACTAAAAGTAAACTGTAAAGAGATAGCTCAGTTGGATACTTGGATATGATGGGCTGCCTGAGAACACTATTTAGAGGCAGCTCCAAATTAAAGAGGACATAAAATAATGCAAAAACACTCTTGCAATTAAGTTCTTGAAAACTTGCAGAATATTTTTTAACAAGATTGTAAAACTATCACCAATTAGGCAAAGAAATTCTTCAGGCTTTTTAGGGTTCTAGCATATGAAGACAGCTCCCTCTATTTAATCAGTTATAAAATTTATCAGGACAGGGAAAGGCAGAAAAAAGCCTAAAATACTCATGTGAGGGAGCCCCTTGAATCGATAGAGTTGCCATGCTCTGGTTAATGCTTTTGGGTTTAGGGGAATGAGACACACTACACATGCACACACACACACAAAGAAGAGAGGGAGGGAGGGGGGGACTTTTATCAGTACAAGCAAAAGCTAAAATAAAGTTAGTAATTTTCCAACTATTCAGATAAGTAGTATCTATTAGCACCCAACAGGCAAAAAACATCACTAACTACTTTGAAGTTCTGATGCTTAACTTTAGCACAGGTTACAGCAGATGACACAAAATCCACAATTAGCATATCTAGCAAGAATGCAGTATTTAAAGGTCAAACATAGAAGCCATGCTTATTTGACCTTTTAGTAAGATCAACCATACATAGAAGAAACCACGCAACAAGATGGCCAGGTACAAGTACTTCATGGTTATATATTTACTGAGTATTGTTTAACTGATCATACTATGACCGTTAAATTATCCTAATGGAGAATTAAACTCCAATTCTCAAAGAAAATTTTAAAAAATTGAATAAATGAATAAATCAGACTACCCATATGTTATGACCAAAAAAATCCCATGACCGCATCATCAGATCATCAGACAACAATCAGTTGCCATAACTTGCTTTCCCAATTCACTCAACCAAAGGTACGTGTTTCCGATGATGGTATTTGGAAATGTAACATATAGATCCTAACATAGTCAATTATGCGGAAAGTACAGACTTGCTGCATCATTACAGGAAAAACCAAGCAATGCATATAAAAGCATCATTACCTGCAAAGTATTGATATCAAAATCACCAAGAGAAGGATCTAGAGGAGGTAGACCAGTATTCCTTGTTTCATACCTCCCATCCTAATTAAAATTCATCAGAAAAACTGTGAGAAGGGTATCATTTACATAGATTGTCAAACCAAAGAATCGTTCAAGACAATACCTCATTCTCCGACTCTTGCATTCTTAGGTTTTCAGTCATAGCATCAAACTGCACACTGTCAGTGTCTTTCACTTGGGACTGATTGTAATTAGAATGCAGAACTGTGGTTTCTGCTCCAATTATTCCAGGTACTTCTTTCTGATTCTTTTCACCAACATTGAGGTGAAGATTCCACTTGGCCTAAAACTCCTATTTGTCGTTACGGGCAGTAAAATGGTGAGGATGATCCTGGTCAATAAGCAAGGAATCATTTTCATTAAACCCTTCCTGTGCCAATTTCTGAAAATATGACCAACGTTTAGGGTCATGGTTTTCCATGTTTAAGCTCAAGAGAAAATCACGGGGAAACCGGTCACCAATATCAATAAGAATGTCACCCTGCACTGGTTTGGACACATCATTTGAGGTACACTCTTGAGAAATATCATTTGAGGGAAAATCTTGAGAAACATCCTCCATTGAGTTCTCTGTCAATGAAAAAGGCTGTCCTCGGACTGTAGCATCATTGCTTACTACCTTGGACTCCGGTCTCACCCCAATTAACTTCTGGAAGATTTGATGCAGGATCATCATTGTGCTTCAGTGAAGAAACCTGGTGCATAGAAGGAATTTGTGTTGCAGCATCTGGGGTTTCATCAAGCAGGAGCTTGTTATGGTTATTTGTTTCCATATCAGACTTAAGAACCCAGGCCTCGTCTGTAGCATCTTTACTATTTGAATTGTTTTGCAATATCTGCTTCAGCTCAGAACCCATATGTTGTGAACACTTCGGATTCATATGATGAATTGCGTCAGGCAACTGTTTGTACTGCTGTAGTTGGGCAAGCCCGTCATTAATACAATGGTCGTCTGTGTTCACTGGCTTTGCTGTTGACTTGAGCTGTTCAGTTGGGTTAGGCAGGTTTCCATTATTAAGCAATCTGTCTCCGCAATATGTAACTGAACCCTGCTGGTTATCAGAACATAAATGGGACGTGAGAAACTGAGAACCATGTGTATCATCTGACTTTGAGGACCTGTTTCGCAACTCTGCCTGCTCCCTGGGAATTCTTTCTGAACAGTAGACTCTCTTAGGAAGTGGAGGTGGTTCAAGGCAACTCAGATCAATTACATTGGTCACAGGATCAACGTAAGAAGGACAAAATGTACTAGTAGATGTAGAATAAAGGTCACCTTCGCTAGATTTTGGAATCTGTGTAGAAGTCACAGCACCAACTAATGAAGGGGCCTTTTCACTTTCCTGGTGCTTGCCCTTGTTTTTTGAAGGCAATATAGGTAGATGGCCCTCTGACATAGTAATCGCAGCTGGTGCTACGTGGAAGTTATTTTTCAAACTACCATCAAATGGCTGTGAAGGAGCTAGTTCCTGCTTTTCTGAGGGGTAAGTACTTCCAGAATCACTTTCTTGCTGAACTGAACCATCACCAATTTTTCTTACCTGTTGTACTGGCAGCTCTGAATTATGTACATGTAAGCCACTGTGTGTAAGTCCTTCATTCTGAACTCCTTGTTGATTAATTTTAATATTTCCATGAGGAGGCATAGAAATAGGAGTCTCTCCAAGTGAAGAATTATTAGAAGGGTTATTGCCATGTGGCAATGGATATTGCCCAGTTTCCTCACGGTGCATTGTTTGGCCACCATAAAAATGTGGATAAGGCTCCAAAGCATTCACAGAAATTGGTAGAATTGATTGTAAAGAATGAACAGGTGATGGTGAGACCATATTGCCAGTAAAGTGAGCAGCACTGACACCTGCCACAACTTTACTAGTCTCCCTCCCAATATTATGTACATCTAATTCATTAAGATTATTTGCAGAAGAGCTCTCACCATGAAGGATTGAGTTTTTTCTTGATCCCATGCCCATTCCATTAACAGCAACTACGTAGTGGACCTCAGAATCACCATCAACACTACCCAAGCCAAACTGAGCATCATCTAAATCACTCATGGAGAACAGAAACATCCTAAGCTTTTGCGATCCTTCTCTATCTTCTAGATCGTTACACTCCTCCATCATGTTCTGCAGATCTTCATCACAAGAAACAGAAACCAAGGCATCAAGATCTTCTCCAGGGAAGCTGATATTTAACTACATGAGTCTGGTCATAGATTGATGATATTTTCTGCATAAGCTCCTGCCAAGAAATGTCCTTTCTTATACTAATAATACGTGTTTCACCCCCAACATACCTTAGTTTTCCATCACTTGGTCGTGGTAACACTCTACCACCAAAGCTGCACAGAACCTTCATCTGCATAGATGAGCTACCAGAGGCACCATAAGAGGCATAACCATGAAATACTTCTCGACTCCTGTCATAATTGAATGAAGTTCTTGGTAATGATTGAACTGAACCATGGTTGCTTTTGCCTCCACGTAGAGATGAGTTCCTTCTCTCCAACTCTTTTGGACCTTTACCAACCATTGTCACCATAGAAATATCTGACCCACTCTCTGACCCTGTATGACTGATGCCTAAAATTCCTTTCAGTTCCATGTAACCTGTTGCATAGTTTGGATCATCCCCACTGTTTGGAAGCATCGGTGTCTTGGGATTCACCCGGTCCCGCATAAACTCGAGAGAAAATTCCTCACCTGTCTGTATGGAATAATTGAGTACAGGTTTAACTTCTGATATATTAACGGCAGGAGGTCTTGTATTAGCAACCATGCCACCCAAGTAGTCCTGCATAATAGATTGAGATGCAGGCTGGAATTCCTCATTTCCTAGGTTTCATGGTATTGTATTGAAGCCGTTTGTGTATTCTTGACTGTTCCATCAAAGCGCCTTTTGCTACCATATACTCCACTCAGCTGAGACAGACCCTAATGGAATCATGCTAGAAGAATACATGAAATGCAAAAAAAAAATGTATCTGACACTAAACAGCTAAGTTTGCAGCCTCGCAGAAAAGTTCAACAAGAAGATGAAATACTCAGATGCCCAAATCTTCAGACAGCAACAGAGATCAAAAACAGGCAATAGCAAATGTCCAGTTTCAGTCACCCAAATACAAATATGAAGAAGCTTCCACAATATTTGTAACATTCAAACTTACTAATACTCTCCAAAACAATACAGCACCTTTCCAGCAAAATAGCCTGTGCATATAACAGAATTGGATAATAAATTTGTGTAACAATCTTAAGATGTACTGACGAAAAGATGGAAATGATTGTATAGTTCCAAGTATAAAATTAGCAACGTGAAACCTACAAAATAAAAAATATAAAAAATTCTTTGAGAAACAATATGTACTGAAACGCTTAATGACATTGTCATGTCAATATGTGTAATTATATCTAGAATAGAAAACTGGAAGGATTGAAGATTTTAAAAAGCAACTGAATAGATACTCACAGACTACTTATGTTCACAAGCTTATAATTTAAATCTGCTAGTACAATTGTACCAAAGAAAGACTTAAAATCTTACAATTTCAGCTTAAGAAATGATTACTCTACTCCATCAACCGATTGCCCAAGTTTGTGCAAAGTATACATGTAACCAACTTAGATATGGATATTTCAATATTGTCTCTGTTGTCTAATTGCCCTCAGGTGGAAAACCCAATAGAAATAGAACCATAGCAGTTTACAGAAAGGAAAAACCCATTACCCTCCAGAGAAGGAGAGTTGCAGTTCACTATTTATCGCAACATTCTATTGTGCAAAAACAGAATAAAACTCCCGGGCGAAAACCATACACATAATCCTGCTTCCATCAACTTCCTCTCGAATTCTTAATCCAAATTTATCAAACTAGGGTTCTCACTCTAACACTTCAACCATCAAAATACAGCTTAAATATGCATGGCCTAATAGTTGAACTCTATTTTTAAGCAAAATATAGCACTCCCAGATCAAAATCAAACAAGCACAGATATATAAGAAAGATTTAGATCAGAAATAACGTTAACCTGAAACTAAATACCTGATAAAGAATGTTTTTTTTTTCTCATGAGTAAATTTGTTCAGCTCCTGAGGTGGTTCAAGAGGGTTTTAGAAGAAAACCCACTATTGCATCCAAAATATAGTCTACGAGTTTGTCGAAAGCAGCCATCTTTAGTTTCTCTGGCTTTATCCCATTCTTCGTTTTCAATCTGAGACCACTATGTTTTTAACTTCAGCTAATTGCAACCTTCTTTTGGAATAAAACGGCGTCTCTCTCTCTCTCTCTTTCTCTATAGAAGCTCTGGTTCTACTTCCGGATTTCTGCCAAAAAATGCTTCGCTGCAATCTTAATTTAGGCAAGCACGAAAGCAACAGTGCAGTTCCTAAAGTAGCCTTAAAATATTACCGTCTTTGCTAAGATACCATGATAGTAACTAGATGACGATTGACTAATTACCCTTTTTTTTTTTTTCTTTTTTGTTTTGTTGTTGTTGTTGCTCATTGACTAATCACCTTGATTAGGAAACTTCCATGACTCTCGAGATTGATAACTAACTCAAGTCCTTTGGCTCTGACTAATTATTAAAATTAACTCTAATTGATTAGAATCTATACTTTAGAGATAGCAGTAAATCTTTGACTAAATTTTAGCTCTTATAATTTGGTCAAAAATTCAGTTTTATCTCTATATTTTAAAAAGTTTAAAAATTATTTTTAAAATTTAAAAAATTATATAATATGATTTATGTCGTTATTTTTTTGTCAGATTTAATTTAATAAGTAATAACTTGTCAAATAAATATTATGACACATAAATAAGCTAAGATATTATTTGTCACGTCACATATTATCAAGTTAAAATAATTTGACGAAGGTGATGGTAGCTGGCAGAAACTATAAGGTGACATTTTAATTTTTTTAAATATAAGGATAAAATTGAATTTTAAACTATATAATGTGGTCTTTATCATTACTTTTTATCAAATTTAACTTAATAAATAGTAACGTATCAAATAAGTATTATGACACATGAATAAATCATGTCAAATATTGTTTGTCACGTTATCTGTTGTTAAGTTAGAATTGATAGAAAATAATGACAGCTGATAAGAACTACATTGCAATGTGATATTTTAATTTTTAAAATATAAGGATAAAATTAAATTTTTAATCAAATAATAAAAACTAAAAGTGTAATTAAGCTTAAATCTTTTCATTATAAATTACCCTTAAAAAAGTCAAGTGACATAGTTAAATAGAATAAATAATTAAGTAAAAATCCAAAGTTTGTCTTGAGGTTTTTCAGTAAGAGCTGGTTCGGGTCTCTTTCTCATCATTTGTTGTTGTCAACAGATGTGAATGGTGATATTTAATAAATGAGAGGTCGTAGCTCTTTCAAGAATTGATTTTTATTTTTATTTTATTTATTTACACTTTCCGTTATATATATATATATATATATATTAGCTTAATCTCTTCTTCTTCTTTTTTCTAAAAAAAAAAATTGTAGTTGATAGGTAAGTGATGTGCTAAGTAATAATTTTAGGAGAAAAAATATTTTTTTAATAGATTTAAATTATTTTAAGATTAATTAATTTGTACTATTTTAAAATAGAAGATCATAATGATCTTCTACCTTTTATAATTTTAGCATCATCACACATGTTTACTCATGTGCTTAGATTTTTCTACCTAAAAAATTAAGAAATTTTTTATTTACTAGTGATCTAAGATTGAATATTGATTGTGGTATCTGAATTTGTTTGTGTAATTTTCTTTGTCATCTCTTTAAAATATTTTATATAGATGAACGAGGAGTAATTATGAATGAGTAGAAATAGAATTAGATAATTGATATAGAAAAAGAAATTACCTATATTTAGGAATAGAGAATAATGGTGGATAGTTTTTTTCCTCTTTATTTTTTTCTTTGAAATTTAAATTTAAATTTTATATAAAAAGACATGAATTTGAAAACAAGAATATGCCTTAAAAAAAAATAATAATAAAGGTTTTAAATGGGTATTTGATCTCATTTGATATTTAAAAGTGACAATTAGATAACTACTTCAATGATAGAAGGAGTGAGGAGTCCACTCTCATGGAAGGCTTAAATGGGTTTACCCTTCCTTTAAAATAAGAGACTCTGAGGAATTTTTTATTTTTACACTAATATAGATATATTATAAATATAAATTTTTTATAAATAAATTATAAATTAGATATATATATATATATATTACTCATAAAAATAAAGTTGTTAACTATTCAACTTCAAAGTGAATTAAATATATATTATATATAAAAGTGGCTTGCCGGTATAAATTTTTTATTTTCTTAATTACCTTATAAATTTTTATTATTATATAGATATCTTTAGGATTAGAGTAACATAATTAAGATATAGTAATTAGGGTTAAGGTACCATGATTACAGTATTAGATAGGGTTACATGATTAAATTTAAGGTTATACATATAACTTAATTAGGGTATCATATTTAATGTTAGGGTACCATATTTAGTGTTAGGGTATTGTAATTAGAGTTAGGGTTACACTATAATTAAGGTTAGATATTGTAATTAGGGTTAGGGTTACACCATAATTAAGGTTAGGGTTAGTGTAAATTAGGATATCATATTTAGTGTTAAAGTTAGGGTACCGTAAATAGGGTTAGGGTATCGTAAATAGGATTAAGGTTATCGTACCGTAATTAAGGTTAGAGTACCTTAACTAGGATACGAGTACTGTAACTAGGATTAAGGTACACATACCATAACTAGAGTTAGGGTTAAGATTAAGGTAACACAATTAGGGTTAGGGTTTGGATACATTAATTAGAGTTAGGGGTAGGATATTGTAATTGGGGTTAGGATATCATAATTAGGGTTAGGATACCATAATTAGTGTTAGGATTAGAGTATTGTAATTAAGGTTAAGGATATGGTACCGTAACAAAGGTTAGAGTACTTTAACTAAGGTTAGGCTACCATAACAAGGGTTAGATGATCGAAAATAAGGTTAAAGTACCATAATTAAGGTTAGGGTATCATAATTAGGAATAGGGTTAGGGTATCGTAACTAGGTTAGAGTACTGTAACTAGAGTTTGGGTTAAAGTACCATAATTAGGGTTTGGGTTTGGGTACTGTAATTAGGATTAGAGTATCATAATTAGTCTTAAGGTTAGTGTATCATAGTTAGACTTAGGGTACAGTAACTAAGGTTAGGGTACCATAACTATGATTATGTTTAGGTTATCATAACTAAAGTTATGGTACTGTAATTAGGTTTAGGATACTGTAACTCGGGATAATGTTAGGGTACTATAAGTAGGTTAGCTTTAAGATACCATAAATAGGGTTAGGGTACTATAACTAAGTTTAGGATATTGTAACTCAGGTTACGGTACCGTAACTAAGGTTAGGTTACCATAATTAATGTTAAGGTACCATAACTAGGTTTAGGATACTGTAACTCATGTTATGGTACCATAACTAAGGTTAGATTACAGTAATTAGGGTTAGGCTAAAGGTTCCATAATTAAGGTTAGGGTACCGTAATTATGCTTAGGTTAGTATATCGTAATTAATGTTATCGTTAGTGTTAGGATACTGTAATTAAAGTTAGGATACCATAATGAAGGTTAAGGTGCTATAATTAGTGTACCATAATTATGGTCAGGGTATGGGTATGGTAATTAGGATTAGGGCACCGTAACTTGTGTTAGGGTTAGGGTACTATAACTAGGGTTAGGGATTTGTAACTGAAGTTAAGGTATCATAATTAACTATAAGATATTGTAACTAAGGTTAGGGTTAGGGTTTGGTTATCGTAACTAGGGTAGGATGTTGTAATTAGGCTAACTTAATTAGGGTAATTTATGGTGGGGTTAGGGTATCATAATTAGTGTTAGGGTAATTATAGTTAGTTTTTTTTTCCTTAATTCTTTTCATATTAATAAATCTATAATTTGTCACTAACTATATATTAATAGTATTTAATATTGAATTTCTCAATTTTTTTATTTAATAAGTTACAAATAATTAAAATATTAAATAATAAAAATATTAAGATTATAGTTTCTATGATTAGAATATTATTGTGTTTATTCTCTTTCAATCTTTAGAATATTAAAAAAAATATTTGTATTATAAATTAAAATTTTTATTTAATTGATATATTTATTTAATGTAATTAACATTAAGCATTACTATTTATTAGTTTTAATTCGTATTATAAACATCAATCATTAATAAATATATATGTATATATCATGAACACGATTCACGACTAACTGACGTGGCACGAAACTAATATAATTATATATAGTTAAGATTCAATCAATTATGACATGCCAAATGTAAGAGGAAGATTGAATAACTATATAGATAAGCAATTCACAAGTTGCAAACTTAAGTTGGATTCAACGCACCCCATTAATCACTCCGTATTCCAACGTATTATGAAATGCCAAATGTCACAAACGACCGTTTTCAATGGATATATGCATTGCACATAAACTGCAATTCACTATTTTCTTTGTGTAATATGTACACTTTAGCCATATTACAATCTTGGAGTTTGGTGAAGTTTAGTTACATTGAAAGCCAAGCAATAGGGTTTGGGACAGGGTAATGGCAAAGGCATGTACGTCATTCTGATATCGATGCAATCTATTTTATTTCTTCGTTCAATTATTATTGAGATAAAGAAAAAGATGATCTATACATTAAATTCATTTACCTCCAATAATGTATTAATGTCTCTTCATAATTTGAAGAATTTATGTGTATATTATTTAATTCTAGAAATTCATTCCTTTACGTTTGCATAATTTTGTGTGTATAGTTATTTTCCAAGATATATATTCAATTTTTTGTCGGGAGTCAATTGATTTGAATAATTTTTTTTTATTTAAAGATTCATTTTAACCAAATATGTAATTAACTACACCTTGCCAAAAGTTATAGTAATTATTTATTTTCCTTTTCAATTTAGGCAGTATATAAAAGTACATTTAGTTATTCAAATGATCCATAAGAAGAGATAAAAAGAACTTGTGGAATATATTGAAAATGAAATTATAGAGAATTAGTAATGGTACTGAATGTGGTTGTACTATTAGCACTACCACTGCAACTAAATGTAGGTTCTACTATCTACTCGGAAAGAAGAAGAAATCACGAGGAACCACATTATTTTCTTGGGATTTGTGTCAATTATTGTAAAAAGAGTGTGGTCTTAAAAAATGTTTGCAAGATCGTGAAGAGGGGCATCCTCCTAAAAATGTCATTAATTAATTGGCATAACTAGGTAGAATGTTTAAGAATAAATGTTAAAATTTGTCATTAACTTTTTTCCAATGATGAGGATTTTCGCACTTTATAATTTAAGAATTCGAATTAATGTTTGTATATGCTCTTGCAACAAAACAAAAACAAAAAAAAAAAAATGTAATTCTTGGTACTATGGGGATTTCTTTTTTAGCCTTTTTTTTGGTCATACATTAAAAACTTTTTTTTTTTTTCAGTGTCAATATATTGCAATTTTTTACTTTATTCATGTTAGAGCATAATTTGTGTATCCTACATGTTTACTGTTAATTAATCCATGTGTCTCTATTGCTCGTCAAACTTTAAGAGTACATGAAGAAAAATAGAGGCCTGAGGCCTAAGTCTCCGAGTGATTCCAATACAGAGAGTTATTAAAAGAAAATGTTGATATATTTAAAATAATATGGATCAAAATGGTTGAACCTATCTTTTAATAGGACATTTGTTAGAAAAATTTATAATTTTATACACTGATAGTGAATCAAATATTATTTTAATGTATATTATTTTTTGATTTCTAGCATGGGTACAATAATCTCTAAACTAATTTGAAAAAAACCATTCCATAGAGTAATGTTAGAGAACCTCTAACTTATGTGAGTTTTGTCATTTTATCATTGAAGCTCAATTATCATTTATTAAAGAATTATTTTTTTAAAAATCTTAAACTTTAATGTGTTTATTGGGATTAAATGGTTCATTTAACATGATATCAAACTAGATAATGAGAAGTTCTATTATTGATGCCATCGAAGTAATCTCATAATTAAATTTCTCAGAAGGATAAAAAGAGACCACGACTTTATATTCGATCCACGAGTGAAAAACCCAACAATTCTTAAAATGTCCAAAAAAAATGGTAAGTTAGCTATTGTCTACATTGCAACTTGCTGGAGAATGCCTATGCAATAGGATAAAGAATGATTTTCAAATTCGAAGATGAGATTAGGGGAACAATAATCCAGGATAGTACCGATTAAGTACCATGCTAACAACTCGAATAGGTTACCCTTTACACTTTTGCCAATTAATAGGGGCAATTGAGGTCAATTAATTATTTTATCAACTTTTGAGTGGTTGCTATTCAAGTTTTTTTTTTTTCTTTTTTTTCTTTTTCCTTACACGATTATTATTTACGTGGCATAAGCCATTGTTTTGTTGTATCATAAGTTTATATGTAGTCGTTGATAATAACTTTTCTTCTAATGCTATAAGAAAACGAGCATGATCTATGTAATCATCACTAATTCTCTGTCTAAACTTGGCAAAATAAATTGTAAATTCTTTTCGAGATTTCTTTATGAAAAACAATAACATCCTTGCTCAAATGAAAATGAAGTCTTTTTTGTAATTAAGGTGTTTTGCATAATAGATTGAAGATAACGAAAGATATATAAAAGGAATTAGAGCTTTAAAGTACTTACATAATTACATTAAATTAGAGTTTTTTTTTATATCGTTTGAGGCAATCACATTTTTTTGTTTTTTTTTTTTATATATATATTTTGAGACACACTACCAAAAAATAGTGAGTATAGTCTCCAAAATTAGTGACATGTTAATTCTTTTTACATATCATTATTTTTTTAAATCAATTTTTAATTTATTTATTAGCATTTATCTTGTTATTACACTAATTAAATGTCTAAGATAAATATTAAGTAGTATCAGTTAATATAACATTTATTTTTGTCTTTTCAGTTACATTTATTTTTATCATTACCTATTATGAGCAAAACTTATGAATTTTATAGAAAATAAAAATTTCTTTCTTTCTATTTTTATATATTCATAAAATTTTGTTTCATGGTGAATAATATCAAAAAAGATTAAGAAAAAGAAAAATAATCATGTCATTGATGTTATCCAATATATATTTTAATTTTTTTTGGTAACAGGCTCACAATTGTAATGGTTACGCAAAACTAACATTGCAGGATGTGAGAGTGGTGAATTATCTATCCACTATGCCTCAAGGTGCTAATTATCCCTGTTAAGTCTGTGACTGTGCTCATCTCTGTGATGGCCTCACAATTATAATGGTTAGATGAGCTCATGAATCGTCTCTTAATAATTTAATATTTTTAAGGTTTGGTTTACATTAGAATATTTTTGCTTGTGATTAACATGTAATCAAGGCATTTTAGCAGGCATAAAGTGAGTTAAACATGCAAGTTTAGGTGAGTTGTATGAAAATAAAAGATTAACAATCAATTCTATAAAAGCATGAAAGTTTGCAGTTTGTGTGAAACTATTTTTGTATATTAATTATTTTAATGTCAAACCCATTTAAAAATTAAAATCTCAAATAAAAAGAAGAAGACATATACAAGATTAAAATTTAATTCTAAGGCTAACAGGGTCAAGTGTTACGCACTTTCCTTCCCTCGTAAGTACCTTGTTAATATTCTAAAAAATAATATTAATGCTGATCAACTAGTATGAATTGGTAAACCAAATCATAAGTTGATCAATTATGATCATTTTTAAAACTGGTTAACTAACTGAAGATGAAATTTCTTATTTTTGCAACAAAAAAAAAACAAATAAGGGCAAATAAAGTGTATAACTTAGTTTTGGCTTTTCAATACAGCTTCGATCTTCAATTGCCACTAAAAATAAATTGTGAGGTTTTGTTCTAAATTATATGGGCTATGGTGTAGATTGTGGTTAGTACGATACAAATGATTATTTTTGCAACCAAAAAAAAAAAAAAAAAGTGGAAGTGCAGACATAAACGGAGAGGGGATAATGAAAAAGAGGGATAGAAGGAATCACTAAGTAATTCTAGAAAATTCAAGTCCATCAATATCGCGTGAATAGTGCATAAATAAGTTTATTGTGATGATAGATGGGTCATATTTTATTTTTGGTACAAGTGATATTTTCATTTAATTCATCAATAAATAAGTAAATTGTTGTAGACATGGGTAAAGATAAATCATGCAAGCTACATTGTCACGTGTGTGTTATTTTTTAAAATTAGAACTGATATGAAATATTGGAGAAAACTAATAGAGATAAATAAAATAAAATTTTTTTTGACACTAAATGCATTGTTGAGAGGCAGAAAAATCAAAGGCCGTGGAGAATGCAAGTGATGTTATGCTTTTGCTTCCGTAGTTGATTTTTGTCCCAGGAAGGGTTCAAGATATTTGCAGGGTGAAGCAATCAAAACCTATATAGAAGGATAGAGGAAGGTG
The DNA here is from genome assembly GCA_029379385.1 of Quillaja saponaria. Lineage (NCBI taxonomy): Eukaryota > Viridiplantae > Streptophyta > Magnoliopsida > Fabales > Quillajaceae > Quillaja > Quillaja saponaria. The sequence goes on along the minus strand of CM055605.1, from coordinate 7,252,378 downwards.
CTAAACTTGAAGGAGCAGTGGTAACCTATTCTTAAAATAATTGGGATTAGGGTGGAGAAAGAAGACTGGAAGAGTACATGGGTTGGTGAAACTGAGAAGTACAAGAAAATGGGTTCAATCATGACAACCAAATGACAGAGAAACCAACCTTGAAAATGTAACAGAGTCCACTATTCCTCAGAGTTTTAAGGGGCGGATGATGCTAGCCATGGTTATGTCTCTGGCTAAGGCTTGAGACAGAGGATCAGTGGACATGCAGCTTGCTGGCAATAGTTTTTGGCCCCTGCGGTACATAGTTTTTGATCAAGTTAGTAGGAGAACATGTAGTTGTATACATTAATATTTCAGTTTCAAGACAGAAAATAGGAAACATAAAAAGAGGATGAATTATCATATACAAAGAAATCACATGCATACATAGAGACCTGCACAATAAGCTAATACTAAGCTTGGGTATTCGTTGTGGATTTAGATCCTTTAGAATTCTTTATTGGTAGAATTCTTTTAATCTTATTCATTCACACTATTTTTTTTTTTTAAATCTCAACCATCCAAATAATTTATGATTAAAATTAGGATTAGAATTATAGTTAGGTTTAGGTTTGGGTAGGATTAGGATTTAGAATAAAAATAGGGTATATTTTTAATATAATATTTAATTTATTAATTAAACAAAATAATATAACTTAAAATTAAATTGTTTAGATGGTTCAGATTTTAAAAAATTGTGTAAATGACTATGTTAAAAGAATTCTAGTAATTCTACTAATAAGAAATTATGGAGAAGCCGGATCCCATTCGTTTTGTGAGGGCGCCCCTCACTATACATTCTATAGTGGGTTTCCCTCAGTGTAACCATTGTTCTCAATGTTGTGGGAAGTTTTGCATACAGCTATGGGAGATTGATGTTAGCAACACAACATTGCTAAGGGTTGCTATCAACAACCAGTATAGGTGCTTTGCTCCGATCCATTCTTTTTTCTTTCAAATTTAGCTGAGAAAGGAGATGAAAAGAATATGTTAGTTTTGTGAAGAATGTTAAATTAGCTGACTAATTATTTAGAATTTAGGTGTGATTTTTTTGTATGAAATGTTTGGTATTTGGGTAATAGTGTTTTTAGGATGTTAGAGGAAATTGACAAAGTAACGAATTGGAGAATGTAGTTTATTGAAGCAAAGAAGTTTATACACTAATTTTTGAAAAATGTGCATTACGATAGTGCATTTAGAAACTTGTTGTATGCTTAGGTTTGCACTAGACCTGATAATGCTTTTACAGTGAGAGTTCTTCAAACAGTAAAACCCAAGACCAGAATATTAGGTTATTGTGAAGAAAATTATGAATTTCTTATAAAGAATCAAATATTTTATGTTATTGCATAAAAGAGTTAATTAGCTTGAATTATTTTGTTACTTTTATTTTGACTTTGCTAGTTGCAAAGATGATTTTAACTTCGGAATATATTTTCATGTTAATTGAGGGGCTGTATCTTAGAGAAGTTCCAACCAAAAGTTTCTTCTATTATGCAAGTTGAGTTTATTGCTTGTTATTGAATATCCAAACATGATGTATGATTGAAGTACACGATAACTTAATTTGGTGTTATTGAATCGATCTCTAAACAACTTAAAATATATTGTGACAATAGTTCTATTGTGTTTTTTTAAGAGAACAATAAGATTTGTAGTGCATCGAAAGTCATAAATATAAAATATCTAGTGACTAAAGATTTAGTGGAAAATTGATACATTATGTTTAAACATATTGATACAGAAAAAATCTTACCAGATCCTTTAACCAAAGTCATGTTGATAACATTATATGGAGACATTTGATGTATTTGGTTAGTCGAAGTTTAACTTATTTTGTTCAAACTAGCTAGCATATTGTATATGTTGTTTTTAACTTATGTTTATTTACATCCTTTGGATGATATGTTATGTTAATGAAAATAATTATTATTTCATCGTGATATAATTTATATTATATGTGCACTGTATGATTTATATGTATGACATGTGATTATATTAAAATTTTAAGACTTGGTTGCTGTCTTAAGTATAATTGTTTTGTAAACTTGGAGTATGTCTTAAAACGGCACTAGTTGGATATCTAAAGATGATGTTTGAGACATAGAAGCTTAAATTAAGTTGATGTGATTTCTAAAGCTCTTTGGAAGCAATTGGTTTATAATGAAATCACTCAAAAAGATTGACAATGAAAATAACACGTGTTGAGATCACAATTGGATGCTATTTTCTTGTTGCACTACCATATATAGATCTTTTATCGATTAAGTACTTGTTGGCATTTGTAACCATGGATTGGTTTTGTTTCGTTTAAATGAGTCCAATAATTGCCATGATTCAATGTTAATAATTTAGTTGGACTGGATTGTTAAAGATTTAGTCTTAGGACCCGAGTTTTTTCAAAAATTGTGGCCACAGAAAAATATCTACTTGAGATTTTTTTTTTTAAATGTTTTTTAAATGTTTTAAAGCTACAATTAATATTTCCTAAGAGGGAGAATGTTAGAAATTCTATGTGTGAGATGTCATTAATTGTATGATTTTGGTTTCAATGAAACAGATTAAGATTTGGCCAATTGGGACTGGCTTGTTAGAGCCCAATTGATTTATGTAATAAGTTGGTAATTAGAGCTTAAGCACATTTGGTATTATGTGAATTGACAGTAAATATAGACTGAGTAATTTAATAATTAATAGGAGAACTCTTAGGGTTTATTATAACCAAATATAAGGGGCTACCAATAAGAAGATAGTACGAAAAGGAAAACCTACCTGACATAAGGCGTGCTTGCTTGAGAATACGACTGTTCCACTACTATGACTCAATCATGTACACGTGTGTTATATTAAACTTTGTTCTAAATTCATATATGTGATCCTTTAATTATGTTACACAGAAATCCTTCGAGAGAGCAAAAAGAATAAATCTTAAAAAGCAGGTAGAGGAGGCAGCTTCATGAGGTCCTCAAGCCATTGCCTTGCTTGCCACTAATCTTAGCAGTTAGACTGCAGATCATAATAAGATATCAGATCAGTCACAATAAATCAAATTGGTCTTCAAAGATATAGAAGAATTTGTGGGTCATCGTCGTAAGCCAGAAAATGAAGATGTCTTTTATGCAGTAAGAAGAAGGGACTGAAATTAAAGAAACTAATGATGCAGATGAACACTTAGCCAAGGAGGCTAAACAGGAGATAGTTCCAGATGAAGATGCCTTTACGTTGAAGCAAATGAAGAATTCAGATACACCTATTTTTATATAGAGCCAATTGCTTTATTTGACTTGTCTCATGTATTATATTAGATCTAAAGTTTTATATTAATTGCAAATGAAATTTATATCCTTTGTCAACTGACAGAAGGACTGATCTTGTCCTGAGCATTGATTTTCTTTTTCTTTTCTTTTATTTATTTATTGTTAACGGCATTAAGGTTGGATTAATGAGGCAGTTAAATGAGGTTCTAGGTGTATTTTTTGATTGGTGTGACAGAGAATTGGGACAGGAGATCTGAATCCTTGCTCAATCATGCTAAGTTTTGTTTCTAATTATGACAAACTTATTTGGTGATTGTTTGTGTGGGCTTTAAACTCTTAACAAACTAATGGTATATAAAATAATTCAAGGAAAATAAGGATTTATAATTCAAGTTCTTTGTGATTCTTTGATTTCTTCTTTTTCCTGATTTTTGGCGTTAGTGTTTTATAAACAAATACTGGAGATATTGAGAATGGGGCCAAAAATCTCTTAATTTCTGTATGTATGGCTAAGAACTTGACTGAATTCATGTTTACAAAACTATAGATTCCTAAGTAATTTTCTCTTTTATATGACTATGATTCATTTTTTTTTCCTTAAAAAGCATGCCTTTTCTGATATATTTGTTCCTAAGATAAGTTATTTAATATTTTATTATTTTGTGATAAAGAAAGAAATTTACACATTGAATTTAATTATCTATTGGCATTAGTATGAATAAACTAATGAGCTAGCCGTTTGGGAAAGGCTAGATGTTTTCCCAAAACAAAAGAAAGAAAACAAATTAAAGACCTATCATGTATTAATGTCTCTTAATTGATAACTTCAAGAATTTATGTGTATTTTATCCTAGAAATTCATTCTTTTATGTTTACATAGTTTTTGCATAATATTGATGAGTCATATGATTTTTATTTAAAAAAAAGAGAGTGATTTGAACCCAAAATGTAACTACACCTTTACCAAAAGTCATAGTAATACTTTTAAAAACAAAAAATCTGAATCAAATCCCATAATTTTATTAATTCATGAAAAATTTATTCTTAACAAATATAATTGATCAAGACCTTTCCATATAATTTTATTCCTTAACAAACATTTTGCATGGAAAATTATTGTAGGGCACATTATATAAATACATTTAGTTATTCCATAATAAGAACAAGAAAAAGAAACTTTTGTTTGTGGAATATACTAAAAATGAAATGTAGAGGATTAGTAATGGTGCTGATCAATGTGTTTGTACTATTAGCAGCACTTCTACTACTACTGCAACTAGATGCAAATTGTACTGTCTCTCACTCTAACTTGGGAAAAAGAAGAATGTACAAAGAGTGCACTTCCAAAGGACTACATGCCTTGTCTTAAAAAATGCTTGCAAGATTGTGCAGAGGGGCATCCTCCTAAGGATGTATAATGGATAATTTTAGAATTTAAATGTCTAAGAATAAATCTAAGAATTATTATTATTATAGAGTAATCACTATTTATAATATCATATTATACTTTTCAAACATGGTAAATCACCACTTATCATATTAGTCAACTAATTTCTTTCATCTCCTAACTTAATTATAGAGATTTCTACTTTTTCAATCTAGTTCTGTTTTTTTTTTTTTCTATCTAATATTTCTCATCTTTGAATTTTTGTTTGGTATTTTTAAATTTTATTTAAATAAAAAATTCTTAATTTAATCTCATTCTCTATACATTACAAATAATATTTTATCTTACACGTACATAAATAACCTTAATTAATTTGACTAATTTTATGAATGATTTTTTTATTACTTATTAGAGATGATCAATTGTGAAAAAACTTAGAGCAAATCTATGTTTAAGTAAGTAAGCAATTAGTATTGATGCTACATTTTAAATTATTTTTTTTAGGTAAATAGAAAAGATATCTGCATATTCAAAATTAAAAATAAAAATCTACATAACAAAATGTTTTGTTTTGAAAGTTAAAATTTCACATTATATAATATAATTGTTAGGAAAATCTATGACTTATAGCAAAATAAATTGGTGCATCAATTAATATTTTAATGTCTCGTCAATTTAATAATAAATCTCATAAAGTAAAAATAAATTTAAGATAAAATAAAATAATTCGTGAACGCACAATGACCAAATAAATCTAATAAAATATATATTTGAAACAACAAAACAATTCAAATTAACACATCATATTACAAGTAAACATGTTTGTTGTTGTTGTATTTTTTATAACTAGTATGCATCTCTGTGATCAAGTAACTAACTGTGCATTAAATATTAATTTAAATAAAAATTAAAAAATAACATCTCACACTATGAAATCAAAGATATTGTATTATGATCGATCAAGCTACGGAAGATCTAGCCTTTCACGTTCCTATCTTAGCACTTCAAGATTTCATTCAAGTAATCCTCAGTCTCAAGACAATAGGCAGTACATTCCAAAGACTATTTCATTTTTCGGTATAAAATTGGTATGGACGATGAGGATCATGATTAGCTTCTACCACAACAATTAACAAAAGAACAATTATAACTAACATTGTTGTTATTGCAATCTTCACCATTCATTTATCACCAAGAGCTTAGCCTAATCGGTTAGTACCTATCCACTCACCCTTAGTGCCAGGTTTGAGCACTCACAATGTACCCAAAAAAAAAAAGATCCCCGCCATTCCTTTGATCAAGTATGTAGTTTTAGTACTTCGTTCCTGGACTGGCCTTCTCTGTTTATATACAAATTTATCATATATATTATATTAAGTAGAGAAACTTCTCAATTATGTGAAAAGTTGTAGGGAACAATAAGGATGAGTCATATTTTTCTCTTCATATTTCAAATAAGTTTTTATATTAAATTTGCATTCTCAAAGAATTCTTACTTTTAAAATTTCTACTCAAATAAGTCTTAAATTTTATGTTGACATTTTTATACAACTTTTATCCTTATTTTTTGTTTTTAGTTTTAAGTTTAAGAAATTACATGACATAAAATTAAATATAAATTCATTATATAATCATTAATAAAAGAAAAAGAACTTAAAAATTAATAAAAAGTTCTCATTATCTCCTTTCATTTTATTTTTTTTCAGAAAGTATTTATAAATAAAAAATAAAAATTTTAATTTAAACTTGAACTACTATATTTTTCATGATTAATTAGAATTAAAAATAAATAAACGTAGATTCATTTTGTAAGAAAATTAACAGAGAACAAGTGACATATATATGTGTCATAACCCTTATAACTTGATATTGTAAAGTCGAGTTTTAAGCATAATAAATAAATTTTCTTCATCAAATAAATAAATAAATTAAACATGTTACAACCTGATACCTTAGTATAGGTTCTAAAATAATATATATATATATGTATGTAAATGTATGTATAAAATTAAGATTTATTCTACACCACTCAATTAGAGAATTGACTTTAACCTCATTTTTTCATTTGTCTTTTTCTAGCCTTAACCTTCCAGATTTTTTTTTAATCCATCGCCTCTTGTGTTCATTTATTCCCCTCTGTTTACTTCTTGAAGTGCCTTGTTTTTCTTGCTCTTCATCTTGCCATGAGAAATTCTTAGTAGCCAAGTAAACCTTGGTTCTTTGTAAGCTGAATTCTCCTCCTTCCTTCCTTACCCTCATACTAGTTCAATTGAGTTTTGGGGTCTTAGTTGGTGGAGGGTTCTCTACTCCTTGTCATGTTGCTAATAAAGTTTCCCCTTTGCTGGATTTCTCACAGCAACCACCAGCTTAAGAACTAATTGCAGGGGATCTCTATGATGTTGAGTGGAAGTTTAGGCATATTTTTCGAGGTATATTTTGGAATATCTTTTTATTGGTTTTGTTCTAATAATCACCTGATAGTTTAACATGTATTTTCTAATATGCTACATCATAATTTTCTGCAACTTAGGATCCTATTAAATGTCATGTATTAAGATAATATTTTAGCTGGAGTGGAGGAGGCAGGTTTTATCACACCAAATTAAGAATGTTAAACAGTTAATGCAATTCGCTATTATCATATATTCTTTTAATTGATAGTTAAGTGATGAAGCAACATTTTAATTAATCACTAACTTTTAGCATATGTTCTTTTGGAGGTGTCTCCGAACAAGCTATATGGGCAGTTTGAGATTCTTGTGAATAATCTAGTAGTTCCTCTTGCAGTTGGGAATACCAAGTAAGCAGGCCACAAATTACTTTTGCAAGACAGTAATAGCAAGTGACATCAGCACCCAAGGAGGGTGTGTAAAAGGAAGGACTTGTAACTTGGTTGGATTGGTGTTGGAAATTGACAACTTAAGCTCTTGATTGATTCTAAATCACTAGTACAACTTTGAATTTAATTGGATTAGTGTTAGTGAATTAGTGTTGAAGTAAGGAGTATGAGTTGAAGATTGAAGGTGTTGGAAAATGAGAGTTAAGTGGATTTTGAAGGGGGTGCAAGGGTAGATTTGTAGATGAAAGAAATCTTGTGTTTCGGGTACTTTTGGAGATGAATTAAATTAAGATTTCAAAAGAGAAAGTGTATCTTAGGGTCTTGAGGTGATGTCTGTAAAATTTTGTAATCTGATTCCAAGTATATTGATCATTAGAGCTGCTGGGCTGAGGTTAGGTCCATGCAGGATTTTTAGAAAGCTGTAGTTAGTTCGGGAGACTTCATCGGGTTTGTGGTTGGAATTAACATAGGACCTCTAAATAAAAGTTATTCCTAGTTTAATAAAGAGAAATTCTGGAGTTGTGAAGGTTTTAATTCCTTGTTATGAATATTTTGGAGGTGGTGGAAGTCAGGGTTATGATTTTCAGCTACTGATTGAACCTGTTTTAGTTTAATTGACTTTAGAGGGTCTTAAAAGATGAATTAGGAGAAGAGTGCTAAAAATAAAATGTTCCTAACATTTTCAAATACTATAATGGAAAGTTTCGTAATTTATTTCTTAAGTATGAGAATTCTACAAGCATTAGAATCTGTTTTAGGTAATCAGAATTGTACAAATGCCCTGTTTTTGGTTCATGTGAGGAATTAAGTGAGTTCAAGTTGATTTTAGGAGAAGTTTTTAAATAAGAAAGCTATTTAACTTCCTAAATTTAATTCCTCAACTTGGTTTTATTAAATTTGATTAAGTATGTAAGTGAAAATAAACATGTATCTAATGAGGTCGTGAAATGCCTAAAAAGAGTAAACTTTAAATAATTAACTATACTAACATACACATACCTTTCTAGAAAAATATATCTGTCTATTAATAAATCCAACCAACGGAATTGAATTTTCTTTTTTTTAGAGAAAGTTATGTTCAAATAACTAAGGTAAGGTCAGAGCTGTCAAAATCTTGTGTTTTGTAAAATTTGATGCAAGTTCAAAGAATAAACTATATTGATATATAAATCTAAAAATTTCAAATGATGTACCATTATAAAGCTACATGTGTCTAGTATTTAATACATTTTACAAAACTAGATTTTGAATTTCTTAGAGGAAGATATGACCATTAGAGTGAATACTGGTCCAAATCTTAAGTTTGGACAGTTTCAACATCTCTAACTCACTAGTGTTTTTTTTTTATCTTTTCTAATTGTTTCCTTCTACCCTATACATTGTCAAGCCATTTAAAATGTCTCTTCATTATCAACCTTATCATATAAAGTACAATTCATACTACTTGACATGTAATGGCTTAATAGAAAATTTTCATAAAGAAACCTATATAAGTTGATAGATAAACTTAGTATTTAAAAGATTATAACAATAACGTTTATGAACTAAATATTATTTGAAACTATGAATTTCAGTTCCAGACCCTTCTGTGGGCCTGATGACACACGTGAGCACAAGAGGAAGTGACGAACAAGATTTGTAAACCGGTGAGTGGCTAACTGTTACTTTTGGGGGCTAGATGATTATGTGTATTTGAATAAATTTGACATATAGAAAAAAAGCAAGTGCAGTATTTCAATGATTTATTTGAATTATATTTGTTTGATATTGCTTGTGGTTGATAAGGGCCAACAAAGTTAATTTTTTTGAAAAATGATTTTTTTTTTATTTCAGAAAGTGAAATCTATGTGCACCTAGGATATTCTGATTTGAAATCCTGATATATTCTGATTCTGATAAATCTTTTAAAAATTTGAGTGCTTAGCCCCAGTGAGATGGATTATATACGGAGATTAATCTGTTATGTGGGCCTGTAAATGCCCGGTGGGGAAATATACTGTTGTGTGAGGCTGAGTTACTCGTTGGCCTTTTGCTTGCTTTGTATGTTATGATTGATTTGTTATCCTATGAATCATGAGAGTTGTGAGCTTATGACGATTACAAATGCGTGCGCATATTTTGAATTGATACATGAATATTGTTACATGATATTAATTGACTGTATATGTTATATACTTATAATGAGTGATGCTAGTACCTTTTAAGTACGTTTTTCTACTCATGAAGTCTACATGACTGACCCCTCTTTTGTGGTTTATTTTAGTAATAGGATCTTAAAGGACGGAAAATACCAATAATGGGCGTTGCCAAGTGTTTGGTGACAAGGTATATTCAAAATCTCATACTTGAAGTCAAAGATGAAAGTTTGCAGTTACAATAGAATTGTGGGGTGTTTAATTCAGTATGATATACAAGTCTAGTTAATTGTCTTTGTCTTGTTGTGTAAAAACAGGAATATATGTGGTTGTATTTTGAGGCATGTTCTATATCTCAGGGAACCTTTGTCAAAATTTTCAGTAAATTGTTATTTATTTAAATAAACTAGCTTTTATAGTTAATTCCTGTTTTATAAAAGTTGTCTTTATGTGTTGTTTTAGTCAAGAGTCGTATATATTCAATTGTGATAAAGTCAAGGTTATGGAGGTTTGGTTATCCAATCTTCCGGCTTGTCATGCCTCCGTGAGGAATGTGACAATATGCATTTATATTTACTTATGAATATAATTTTTAATTTAAAAAAATTATTTTAAAGGAATTATGAAAATATAGTTAATTTTTAAAAGAGTTATTCTTCTATTAATTGTTAAATAAAAATTTTAACTTCTAAATTAAATAATTTGTTTTTAAAAAATAAGTCTACTTAATTAATATGTTAAACTTATAATTAACAATAAAAAAAAAGTTAAAAGTGTCAATATAAAATTTAGAATTTATTTGGAAAGAAAATTTAAAAGTAGGACTTTTTAGAAATCTACATTTATTATAGAAATTATTTGAAATGTGAAGAAAAAAATAGGACTAATGTTTACTTTTCTTAAATTTTTTACCTAACCAATAATTTTTTAATCTTAATTAAACCAAAGATGGAAACTGCAATGTCAATTGATCATTAAGTGAAAACATATTCGATCTTTCACTAGCTATATAGGTTTATTTTGAAAAAATCCTTTCAGTTTTTGGTTGTATTTTACCTTTTGAATCGTTTAGGCACATCAGATGACACATATAATTATGCTCTAAATTCTATTTGAAAAGCAATCAATATGGATAGGATAGTGAGGAAAAGAGATTCAAAGGCCACGGCACAAAATTATGAATATAAAGTACCATCGGTTCATAACCTTAATATAAACTACTATCGATTAGGCAGTTTTGATGGTAGACATAACGATATCAATAAAGTGAAATTATGAAAGATGTTTGAATGGATATGAAATTCATAAATATTATATCATTATATTATTCTAAACGTTAAAAGTTAAATCTACATTTCAAAGAAACATGTAAATTGATGGCTAATAGGAGGTCCAAGGGTTGATTTTCCTGAAAAACCTATTTTGGGGTTTATTTGCCCCTTCACCCACCCCTATAAAAAAAAAAGTCAATAAAAATAAAATACATGAAGTTGATTTGGTCAGGAACCTTTACAAATGACATCTTCTCATAATCATATCTAATTCTCTATAATTTTTTCATCTTTTATGCAAGACATGTGTGGTAAATGTCCTAAATTGCACAAATGAGTTATCAACAAGTGAATGACGATATGAATTTATATAAAAAAAATCTCACTGCAGACTCATTTGCTGCATAAAAGATCGGCTTTACAATAAAATGACATAGGCAAAATCGGTTAAAGTACAAGAATATATTGTTTGGTTTGCCAATTAGTAGGACATACTAATCAACTTCTAAAACGAGTTAAAATGGATCAATTTTGTAACATTAACAAAATCGGCCAATAGGCCAAACAATTGGCTGAGTTGATATTTGATTTACCGAAATAGATAAATCACTAATAAATTATGAGTGGCAAAAAGCCATATAACTCAATTTTGAAATAGAAGTATGAATTGACCAAACAGATTGTGAGCAATACATGATTGAAGGAAAAATCTACATTGTATAAAACAACCGAAATTTGAAATCCTTATGCTTTTTTTTTTTAATAAATTTGAATCGACAAATAGATTTTCGTGATTATGATATCCTTTATGACCTATTAAGTAACCCGCAATGTCCCACCAGGCATTTCAAATTGTTGATGACACAAAATTACAAAACATGCTAGGAAATTATTACAAGATTCAAACAAACTAAAGTGAAACAACTGAGAACAGCCTCTTATGACTATCTGTTCATAACATACCTGCAAAATAAATTTATATGTATCTAACCGTTTAAAATTTGGAATTTAGAGGGATTCTTTAACAATATGTATATTCTAAGAACAACCATTCAACTTGACCATACACCTTACTCACAAATTAGAATATATACATTATTAATTGCCCCAATTCCTCTTACAACAGTATATATAAGGGAGACATGCATAAAAAATTTGGCTAAAAAGAAAAGAGACACATAGATATACATGTACCCATGCACCTCCTCGCTATATAATTGGTTTAATACTCCCCTCTTTGCAGTCTTTCATAGCCTTCACATAGCAAGTCTTAAAAGCCTCTTCATTATTCTTTTTTTCCTTACAAAGTGTTAAAGCAAGTTTAATGCAATCCCATCTTATATGTGGTTCTTTTGGATTCCACCAATTTTCAAGTTGCAAGGAAATTGGAGGAGGAAGAAGAGAATTTGTATCAACGGGCTTAATACCAGCTAACATTGGCAAAATCAACAACAAAACTGCTGCAATTTTCCTCATCAATATCTTAGTAATTATTGCACCTCTATTCCTTCAAGATATTAGTTAAAAAGTAATTTAGTAATATACATAAATTTTGACATTGATCAGTTGGAGCTAACTAAATCTCTTTCGAATATGTCACTTATCTCAATTAAAAATATGTATTGATATCATTTTAAAGACTACGGATATAATTTTTTTAAAAACTTGAAATGAAATAGAATGCATTTTTATTTATATTTAAGTTATTTGAGAATTTTTAAATAATAACATCACTCTTGACTCGATTGAATTTCTAATTAACTAAGAGATAAAGAAAGTACAGAGAGTCATTGACACAAAATGTATTGTAATTTTTTAAAAGCAATTTTGAACAATAAAGAAGCTGAAAGGCTGCCATACTTTAATTTATATATATTTTATTTCATTGGAAGATTATAATATTACTACACATTCAACAAAAAAATAAACTCGATCAGTAGTTGAGTAGGCAGAATTAGAGATATAATAAAAATCTTAAAAAGATAGATAAAAAGTTCGAATATGCTAGATAAGAAGAACACTAGAAAAGCAAATAGCACTCAAACAAATTAAGAATAAGAAACTAAATAAGGTTGTATTTGGTTTGATAGTGGTTTTTGTTTTCATTTCCATAGAAAATAGAAATTGCAGTTGAAAATTCATTTTGGTTTGGTTTCAGCTGTTCTGATTTCTTGAGCGGATGACCTACATTTAATTTGATGGAAGGATAATTAGTCGAGGTAAACGTAAACTGTCCCAAACATGCTTGACTGTTAAAAAAAAAAAATGATAATAATGAGTATGATTGAACTCATGATCACTTGGTCCCAAAAATTCTAATACAATGTAAAATTAACTATTTCAACTTTAAAATTTATGTTATAAATTTGGTGAAATTATAAAAACAAATTTTGATTTCTTTAATACTGTCAGGAAATTTTTGAGGATTTTAGATTTTTACGATTAGGAACACATCTTCTATTGATTACCAGTCCAATCTCCTTAGAGTAGATATAAATCAGTTATTAGTCAGATACTAACATTATTCTTTGTCTCATATATAAATATTTGTATAACAATAAATTATCAAAATTGTGTCATCTCAATATTGCTTTTTTCATAAAAAAAAGTATAACTCTACAGAATTTTATAGATAGGTTTATATTTTATAATTTTATTTCTTATTTTTAATGTGAATAAATTCAATTCCTAATTGAAAACTGTAATAGTTTTAATAAAAAAATTTAATTAAGAACTAGTTAGCAAATTTTTGATTTTGATTAGGTATACATATTTTTAATCAATTAATTTTTACTAATAATGGTTATGCATCTCAAAAAGTAAGAAAAAAAAATTATTGTGGATATAGTATAGGTAGATAGATTCTCAATATTATTATTATTTTACTTGAATTTTTTTTTTTTTTTTGTTAATTACTTAAGTGTGTCTATCCGAAAATTAAATACAAAATACTTGAGTGGGACAAAAAGTAATTGACATAATAGAAAGAAAGAAAATTATTTAGTTGGAAAAAGAATAAAAATAAAAAATAAGATTTATTTCCTCTTTTCTTCATTCCCTTCTAATTTTCCCCTTGCTATTTCCTTCTTTTGTTTTTTTCCCCCACAAACAAGTCAGTACCGGCATTCAGTAGCAAACTCTCTCAAACGTTAACCATTTTTTTTTTTTGTTAAATTCTACGTAATCACTTCGAACGTTAATAGTATCTACTATCTATTCTGTTGATGGTGTGCAACCCTTCTGTCTAGGTGGGAAATATTGATGTTGTCGCTGAGATTTTGGTTGGGGTCACTTTCAATTCAGAAACCCATTACAAGTTCTTCAAGAAGACTGTTGGCTTCTTCTCAAAAAAACGGTTCTTGGAACAATCCCAGAAGTTTTTGTTGCTGTGTGAAGGCAATTAAGAACAATGATTTCATTTCTGAATCTAATAGTAATTTTCCATTATCTTCTTCGCCCCCAAGAGATTCTCCCCTATCTGGTATCATTTTCCCTTTGTTTATTTATTTATTTATTTTTACTTCTCCAAGGTTTTATTTTACAAATCTATATATATTCGTGCCCGTAATGTGTTAAACAACGGTTGTTTTCCTCTTCTGCTAATGGTTGTATTTCAGGGGTGGAGGATACTTTGATTAGCTATGTCTCAGGCAAGAAAAAGGCAACAGAAGTTGCTCATCAGTATGTTCCCCCTGTCTGATTTCTCAAATTATGTCTTGGACCTTTTTTTGTTTGTTTAACTGTTCTACCATTTGATTCTTAGTAGAAAACAAAATCTTATGTTGAAGTTTCATTTTTACTGTTATAAAGTTTTCAAATTATTCGGGGAATTGTTATTCTTGTCGTTGATGAATCAGTGATTGTACAAGATTCTATTTATTATTATTTGAAAATGCTTCTTGCTTATATATACTTTGGAATTGCCATGAGTTCATGACCCTAAATGAGCTTGGATTAGCTCGAAATGACGCTGTACCAACTTCATTCCAGAGCTTCATATTAAATCCCAACTGATAAGCTCTCATTGTTGTGCATGTTCTGAAATTAGTCATGTACTTTGTGTAAGAGATCAAAACTCATTCCTGGGCCTCACCTAACAGTTTAAAGTTTTGGGTATAACGGTTCGTTGATACTTTGTAATTGTAGCTGATAATGGTTTGTATTTGATATGTGATAGATTTATTGTTCTTAAATAGGGTATGGAAGCAAGTTGTCCAAAGAGGAGATACAGTGGTTGACGCTACCTGTGGCAATGGTTTTGACACCTTAGCAATGCTCAAATTGGTTGCTGATGATTCAGGTAAGGGTCGTGTTTATGGAATGGACATTCAAAAAGATGCTTTGGACAAGACTTCTACCTTGCTGGAAGAGTCTCACTGTCTGAATGAGGTGCCTCTCTCTTTTGGCCTTTTTACTTTTCACTTCTGTTTAACTTCATCTTCTACATGGGTAGAGGAAACAATAAATAATTGTGATGTATCAGGTCATGAGTTCATCTATCTGATACTGGAAAGATGAAGTTTTCATGTAGTCCTTAACATGTTCTGAACAAAATAAATTTAAAATTTCCATGACTTGCATGCATTTTCAATTTCTATTGATAGCTACTGGATTCAAATAAAACTAGATTATAAATCTTGTTTTCTGCCTAGAACTATTGGTTACATCTAGATAGAGCATAATGAAAATGTGGATATCCCATCATAAGAGACACAACCCTAAGTTTGAGCTAGAAAATGTTACCTTAAATTGCTTCATTTTCTGTTTTCAATTATTTCTTTCCTCTAGTGTAGTTCCAATTGTGTACTCATCATGTAACTAGTTCAGCATATTGAACTTCTGACCAATACGAATAGACTATTACAGTGTATTCTGAGACTAGTTAATACTTATGCATCATTATTTTTACTGATTTTTTACTGGGTAACTACATGACTATCTAGGGCTTGGTCCATGCTTGCTTCTAGAGAGGACAGCGGAAGAACTTTGGAAAGAATAATGCCAAGGAAAGGGATTAGATTTCTCACATATATTTAGGAAATGTAATTATATTAATATAGGACCAAGATTATCTTGGGAAAATATCAACACTTATTTCTAGAAGAACAAGGATATAAATTTTAGATTTTGAATGTTTCAAAGCTCTAATTTAGGTTGATAAGGAATAATAAAGTTGAAGTAATCTTTTTCTACAGGTCCATGTGTAGGAATTACACTGCTTTTTCTTGTTTCTTTTTGGATTAGTCAAAGGATGTTTTCCCGTGTAAAAAAAGTCACTCATAAAAAGATTTAAATCCTAAAGCATGTGTGAAGAAGAATAGAAAAGGACGGAGGTAGGGTTTTTAAAGGAGATCTGGCGGTGATCATAAATTCTTCTCAAGCATACATATATCCAGGTTAAGTCAGAACACTATAAAAACCCTCAATTAACTAGTTGAATGCATAGCTTACTTTATTGCTATTTTCTTCAGAATAGGCTGAAGACAGAATTGGTTTGTTTGTTTTAAGAGGTGTATATTATCGTCATGAAGTTACAAGTTTATGTCAACTCATTAGTTGAGATGTACACAGAAACAATATCTCAAGCTGTTCCACATCTGCCATAGTAAAATGGACGAAGTTGTTCCGTTGGATGCTTCTGTTAGGTACTCATTCTACCCCAAGCTTCTTCGTGATGTTGTTTTCGTCGTTGTTTTTGAATGAACAAAATATTGCAGAATCAAAAGTAGCTAGTTGATCTGTCTGTCTTTGTTGGCCTTCTTGCTCATCCTCTTCCTTCGAGCTTCACCGTGTCCTTTAATAGAAAGAAGGGGTAGATGCTCCTTTAGTCCTCAAGGCTGGGGGAGAGTTGGGGAATTCCCCTGAGGGGGTGGAGGGAAGCTGAGAAAAGGCCTTATACAGGTCACATTTAGTTAATTTTCCTCCACTGACACTCAGTATATTCTTGATTGAATAGTTTCCTTGAGCAAAAGACTGAACTCAACTCAGCCCAAGGTTCAACTGCTTGCCAAAATCCATAAAAATGAGTTATATATGAATTCTTACCAAGCCTATCTCACTTGCCTCAGGAGGCTTCATCAAATCCCAAGAGGCCTGATAAGGAAACATGGGTTTTCCAGGGGAAGAAATCATCTAAACATTGAGACTCCTTTTTTGGTTTGGGAAATTGATAAGTACCTAGGTTCATATCAAGCCTAAATCGGAGCTATCCCAGAGAGTCAACTTAGGATTATCTTCTGTTAAAATGTGAGAGAAATTCCATGGATCCCCTATTTAAAAACCTTATATATAGTTTCTCATTTATTTTCCTACAACAATTCTTTGTATATCAATGTAAAGACTAAAAGGTATTGCCTCAAATTCTCTGTTGGTATTTGCATAGATAGCTTCAAGAGTTCCAACCTTAAGGGTAAATGTGAAATGAAATAAACTAATATAAAAAATAAACTAATATAATCATATCCTCATTTTTGAGGATCAGACACTGGGCCAATACTATAAATCCTTTCAATGTGATGTATTTTGAACTTTGGGAACACAATATTTGATATCTTACATGCTTTTAGGCTTGTTGCTTTCAACCTGGGTTACCTTCCTGGTGGTGACAAAGAAATAGTAACAAGGTCTGAAACAACACTACTGGCACTAGAAGCTGCAAAGAGAATTATAATACCAGGAGGTCTTATCAGCATTGTGGTTTATGTGGGGCATCCTGGTGGATGGTAATGCTCCTGCTTCACTAGTTTCTAATCTTAATTATTTTTCTTGTGCTAATTATGCTAGTTTGCTATCAATTTCCTGGGTCCTTATTTGACTGAAATTTTCTATGAAGCCTATACACATCAATAAGATCACTATTTGTTTCTACATGAGTTCCTTATCAAAATATTTTCTTGAATACTTCAATTGAATTTCACTTGTAATAAAACTCTTACAATATGTTAAGATGGAACAATAAGTATTCTAATAATATGTTATTGGGACCAGAATCTTAGAATTGAGGCTTCCTCCTAGTAATACTGATGTAGGGCATGTATGAAGAATTAAAGTATTTGAGCAAGAGGGGATTTTGGGGTCAAAGAGGGAAAACGACAGGCCTATATGTAGGCAAGTCCTAAACTCTAAGAATACTAATTATATTGAAATTCTACTCTATGGCTACGGTCCTAATTATAAATAAAACCCTACTAAAGTAAAGTTTTAATGTAGGAAGTTTTGACTGAGTGTAGCAGCAATTTATTGTGTTTCTAGTAATTGGTGTCCTGTGTTCTTTGTCCTCTAACAGGTTATTATGGAAGTATAATATATTGACCTTACTATATTTCTGTAAAATGGTAGATAGGGACATCATTTGGGGTCTCTATATCAATGGACACTGGCTAGGAAACAATTGGGATTAATATATTTTACATGTTTTGCTTGGATAGGTATAGCGATGACGAAATTTACACTCTGTAATTTCAGCCCTTTTGTGCACTATTAGTAAGCAGGAAGGATTATGAATTTCAGGTTATGATTATCAGGGAATGACGAACTCTTGAGATAAGCATATCTTTGATTGTGCAATTGAAGAATATGACTTGTAGTGCTAGATGTCAACGGAACAATGTATTGACTAGCTCAAAGTAAATAAGTTTACTTATTATTACGTGTATCATGTTCAGAACCAGCTCTCTAAGGTGCTGGGTGCATTAGAAAAGTGCACAAATCTTGATCAATGATGGAAAAATATTTACAATGAAGAATTTAAATGATATTGGATTGTTGGGTGAATTTTATTTAGATGAACTTTAAACCCCCGACCCAGTTTCGTTGTAATCAATGCTTATAGTGCAGTTCTCTCTTTGATTCAATAAATAATCCAACAATTAAGCTGTATACATTCAATCTTATTCCTGATACTTGCTTTGGTGCTGGGTTAAGAACTTATTACCTAATCCCATTACTTATAGCTGCTTTAATGTTTTAACTTCTGCCATCCAGGGATGAATTGGAGGCGATCCAAGCTTTCACTTCTACAATGACTGTTGACAATTGGATTTGCTGCAAACTGCAAATGTTAAACCGACCATGCGCTCCAATACCCATTTTCTTATTCAGAAGATAATATCTAGTTCTTAGTTTCCTTTCTGGAAGATGCTTTTCTCTTGCCATAACTGAGAGTTTTTGACATCGAAGCAGGAATCTGCACATCAGCAAACAAACACCCACAGTATCCCACACATCATTCATCAAAACACTTGGGAAGTATGTTGAATTTATTTAGGCACCAGTAAACTGTGCCTGAATTTTGTACTTGTGGAGTTAAATTGGCTGCAAAATTCCCCATTCTCAAACTTCGTAGAGATTTCTATTGATATACAGCTAAAAGAATGACACTGCACGCACTGATGCATCTTTTGAATGACAGTCTTGCGTATAAAATATGCAGGCCATGCAATTAGTCCCATGAAGAAGAGATACAAAAAAAAAAAAAAAAAAAAAGGCTTAGGGCGAAAAAGGCAATGTGATTGGATATAGTAGCATGGCAAGGATGCCATATTTATAGGGAGGACATTTGCCTATGTTTCAGGTGATTGGTTTCCTGATTTGGGCAAATAGCAGTCTATACTTTGATAATTTCTATTCCAAAGAACACTCTATATCAGACACTTAAGACAATCATTTAAATATAAAAAAAAATATATATATTTAAATAAAGTCTTCAACATAATTTTATTTATTATCTATAATCTGGTTGATAGTTATTTCTAGTTGAAAAATATAAATTTCATAATACTATGGACAATTTCATTCATCGTGTGATCGCGTGGCCTAATGGATAAGGCGCTCGCCTCCGGAGCGGGAGATTGTGGGTTCGAGTCCCATCGCGATCGTGTCTTTGTTTTTTGAACCCATAAATCATTCATGGAAAATCATGGACGGGACAAGTATCGTCGCTTTGTTTGAGGAAACAAATTTACAACCTTAATTCATAAAATGTTTTGTATAGAAACCCAAATATGAAGATGATTTTATATCAGTACTGATTCTAGATTGATGAATTTCAAAAAGTCTTTCTCTAAAACTGGTCTGACTTTGACATTGGAGAGGCCCAGGGTCCTGAACCAGGCTTCATCTTCTTGTACATGAGAGATTTGAGTCTAACATATGGTATATGATATAGTTAGGAGCTTTTTCTGGCCTTGTATCGGTAAATGACACGCTTTTTCTTGAATGATGCATTGTCAATTGTGAGCACAATTTTTCCAGGTTCATTGTTCTTGAAAGAATTTCGAATTGGACCTTCCTGGATGCCAATCCTCTTTGCCCTCTGAACAATAATGCTATATGATCCTTCATTTTTAGGCACAAACTCCTCTTTGTAGTTCACTTCCCAAGCCAAAACATTTATGTCCCATACTAAATTCATTCCAGCCTGTTAAATAAAAAGCATGTGTTGTAAAGTTGGAGCTGGGATAAGATATGAAGAAAATAAAAGGACAGGAATAAATTCATGTTTACCTCTGGAGCAGGTATTTCAATGTTTTCTATTGATCCTGCCTTGGCAGAAACCTCAATAGCAGCATCTTCAGTGGACAACTCGGTGTCATTTTCGCGCAAAAACCCACCATACTGTATAGCAAGTTTTTCTGGGGCAATGAATCTGGAACAATGGAAATTAGTTATTGTTTTTCTAGTCAGATATACCAACTGCAGGAACCAGAAATAGAGGTATTGAAGAATTCTTACTTCAGCAATGTTTCTGTGACCTTGGCTGGACGAGCAAACACAAATTTGCTCTTGGTTCTTTGAGTTAAGAAAGGTGATAGGAGAGCACTAAACGCATAATACCAGAATGGAACATTGATGAAGACCTGGAAAATACATAAATGGTTTCAAATCAAATGCCTTCATAGATAAAATTAAATGAATTTTCAAATGGGTGTGAAAAATCCTTACATTTCTTGCAACAAATTCAGGATAGTTGTCTTGGAGGATCCCAACTGCTTGTTTTGCAGTGAGCCGGAATTCCTTCCTTGAGGGAGCAGGCATATCCTTGAGATCATTGATTTGAAGTATAGAAGAGAAACCACCAGGATTAAAATCTAGATTTTGGATTCCTTTCTCCATTAGATGGATCCTCCACCTTAGCAATCTATCCCTCTTCTCTTTGGTCCCAAATGCTTTGTTACAAACCTCTTCATTTGCAAGACCTCCAAGAATGTTGTAGCAAACAGGATGGCCGTCGCGGTCCACGCCATTCATGTACCCTAAGGACTCAAAATCCTCACCAAAGTCCTCATTTAAAATTGAGTCGATATTGTTTTCTTTCCTCCATTGAAGAGTATTCTTTAACATCTGTAAAGCATCATTGACCTTGAACTCTCTGGCCATCAAGAACTTCAATAGCAAGTTATCAGTTCCTTTATCTCCTTTACTAGGCAATAATGACACCCCCCAAAGTGTAATATCCTCATTGTCTACAAGTTTTACTTCCTCTTTACTTACATGGTTGTTCTCTCCTTTACCTTCTACATCTATTTTTTCCTTTTCATCACCTTCATGCTTCTGCTTTTTGTTGTCATTTCCATCTTTCTCCTCTCGGGAAAATTTTCCATTCTTAAGCTGTTCTACTTGCTCTATATGCTCCTTCTCATTATATATTTTATTCTTTTCTTCCTTCTCTTCATTTCTTTCAGATTTAGTCTCCTCTTCACCCTCTACTTTTCTTGTATCTTCTGCATGCACTTTCTTCTTATTGAGCAACTTATATTCTGAAATCCATTCTTCAATTTTCAATCTCAGCTCCACCAATGCCTTTTTCTCAAATTCCTTCAAATCAGAGGGAAGATTACTTTCATCTATAAATGAAGAATTCCTCTCAACTGTTTGAGGGGGTGCAACATCCTTTGTTTTAGGTTGGCTGCTCTTTTCCTCCTCTATTTTATTTTCATTTTTCTTCACTTCCTCCTTTATTTCCCTTGTTTCGTCTTCATTTTTCTTCACTTCCTCCTTTATTTCCCTTGTTTCGTCTTCATTTTTCTTCACTTCCTCTTTTAATCCTGTCTCATTATTTTTCCTCACTTCCTCCTTTAATTCTGTCTCATCTTCATTTTGCCTCACCTCCTCCTTTAATTCTGTCTTATCTTCATTTTCCTTCACTTCCTCCTTTGTTTCCCCTGTTTCAACTTCACTTTTCTTCACCTCCTTCTTTGCTTCCCCTGTTTCAGCTTCATTTTTCTTCACCTCCTTCTTTGCTTCCCCTGTTTCAGCTTCATTTTTCTTCATTTCCTTTATTTCAGATTCATTTTCCTTCACTTCCTCCTTTATCTCCTTTGTTTCAGCTTCATTTTTCTTCACTTCCTTTTCTGCTTCCCCTCTCTCAGCTTCATTTTTCTTTAACTCCTTCTCTATTTCCCTTGTATCAGCTTCATTTTTCTTTAATTCCTTCTCTGCTTCCCCTGTTTCACCTTCATTTTTTTTCATTGCCTCCTTTGTTTTTGCTGTTTCATCCTCATTTTTCTTCATTTTCCCCTCTGTCTCCCCTGTATCAGCTTCATTTTTCTTTACCTCTAACATTTTGGGCTCATTTTCTATATTTGATTTGCTACCATCCTCTGCAGCATTCACATTAACCTCTTGACCATCTTTGTTTCCATCATCCTTCGGTGACAGCTCCCCATTGTTTCCATCATACTTAGATAACAGCTCCCCATTGTTTCCATCATACTTAGATAACAGCTCCCCATGTTTTTGAACAGACTCAGTAAAATTTGGGGTCTCTTTCAGTTTCTCTTCCACATCCATTGTTAATATTCTTGGATGGGTACGAGAATTTTCCTAGAAAAAATTTGTGATAATGTGACAGATTCTTTTAAAAGTTAAGACAAGGCAAATGTGTGAGAATTTTCTTGGATAGATGTCAGAATCTTCCTTGTAAAATTATGCGAAAGGTTGAGATAACCTACAGGTTCAAGAATTAAAGTAAAATGTATGAGAAAAGTGAGAGACAAGAGAGACCACAAACCTTCTCCCTTGTTTTTCTCCAATCTTTTCTCATGAATTGTGGGTGAAGAGAAGTCTAACAATGCCTACAAATGAGAGTTCTAAATATAGAAAACTAACTATTCAGTGGGTAGATCTAGAATTTTCTAGTCAGTAGAAAAGCAACAACTTTTTTCTTACAAAAAACCAAAAAATAAAATAAAACTTGTGTTAAGTGTTTTTTGTACACTAAATAATTTGTCTAGTAATTTTATTTTTCTTAATACTTCTTTAATTAATTAATAATGCTAATGTGTGTTTGTATTAAAATTCAATTATAATCTTGTAAAAATATTAACACTCTTAGCGTTCGTGCATACTCATATATAGAATTTTCTAGTCAGTAGAAAATCAACAACTTTCTTCTTACAAAAAACCAAAAAATAAAAAATAAAATAAAACTTGTGTTAAGTGTTCTTCTTAATACTTCTTTAATTGATTAATAATGCCAATGTGTGTTTGTATTAAGATTCAATTATAGTCTTTTAAAAATATTAACATTCTTGCGTTCGGGCATGCCCAGATATTTTTATTTTTATTTTTAAAAACAAGCTTTAAATTCTTTTCAACGCATACTTCAATTCTAGATATACTTATTTTTTTTAATTAATTCCAATCAAATCAATCTTATAATAATTATTTCTTATACTTGTTTCTTGTAAATTATTAATATTTTATTTCTCTGTCCAACTTGTAAATTTTTAGTACTCATAAAGGATAAGCTAAAAATGAAATTAATCACAGTTGTCTCTCTTATTTTAATTTTTTTTAAAACAAAATATAAATAAAAGTAAATCAATCATCTTACTTTGGATCCATCACTTGCTACATATCTTTAAACTGAATTGTCTTATCACAAACTCTGGTTTGTAGTTAGTATCAGTCTATTCATATTGTTAATCCTCAATTTCAATACCTTTGAGATCACTCACATTTGGATAATTAGAAATCCTTTCTTCCTCCTTCCCTGCAGGACCAGCTTCCTTAAGCCACTCCACCACTTCCACCACTTCCACCATGCTAGGCCGGTTCTCGGGGCTGTTATCTGTGCACCTCATCGCTAACGTTACCATAGATTTAAGTTGCAGGTGATCAAATTTTCCCTTCAACCTTGTATCGGCTATGTGATTAAACACACCCTTTTGGACATAAGGAACGACCCATTCAACAATATGTCCTTTTGCTCCTCCACCAAGTTCCTCTATTGGTTTTTTACCACTAATTATTTCTAAAACCAAAATTCCAAAGCTATAAACGTCGCAACTCTTTGAAACTTTTCCCCACATGGCATATTCCGGTGCCAAATATCCACGAGTGCCTTTAACCCTAGTTGTAAGATGAGTTATGTCTTCCGGTACCAACTTTGCAAATCCAGAAGCTGCAACTTTAGCTTCAAATTCATTATCTAATTTGATATTACTCGCATTGATGTCTCGGTGAATTATATGAGGTTTCACCTCATAATGCAAATACCTAATTAACATTCACATAAATATAAGATACATATCAAAGAAAAATTCGTCTCGTCTCATAATATATACTTATTTTCTTATAATAAATTGTTAATATAGGAAAGAAAAAAAATAAAAAAAACTAAGGTAGGTGCATGTGTACTTACGCTAAACCTTCAGCAATTCCAAGGGCTATATTCATTCTTTTTGGCCAATCTAATAAACAATCCGTGGCAAGTTTACCATGTAAATGGGTGAATAAACTATGATTAGGCATGTAATCACAGACAATTAACATTTCTTTTGCACCTGCATAGAATCCCCTTAACTCCAACAAGTTTTTGTGCCTCACCCTTCCAAGTATCTCTATTTCCACCGCGAACTCCATCTGTATCCTTGCATTCATCTCTGTGCCTGTCAAACGCTTCACAGCTATCTGCAAATAATTGGTTAAGAAAATTTTAATGAAACCTAAAATTGTTTTAAATTAATAAAGAAATAAAAAGATTGATGAGAATATAAAGTTAATTGCCTCAACGCCTTTGCTTGTTCTCCCCCGATAAACATATTCAAAACTTCTGTCTACAATCTTGTTATCTTCGTGAAAATTGTTTGTTGCATGAAACAACTCCTTGAGAGTGTAAATTTTAGCACTTAAAGGAAAAAAAGTATAAGAAATTAATTAAGAGATAGAAAAATTTATATATGCGTATACATGAATCGGACTAAATACAAACCTTGTTTTAGTTGCTCTTCTTGAGAGATTACGCAACAAAAATATTTCCAAGACATTTCTTTTACAAAAGAACTGATACGATATTCGGAAAGAAGAATCTAAATGAGAGATTAATGAGGAAAACACAAACTTGTACTGTTTTTTATATGCCTTTTTGGTGATGTATCCTAAACCAAGTGTTTGTTAGCATTAATACAATAAGCTATATTTTTCATTGGAAATGTCACATTTTTCTTAAGCTATATTTTTCATTGGTAATGTCGCAGTAATTTGGTGGCACTATATAAAATGCATGGTCAAAGAATTTGTTAATGTATTTTCAAGTTTTTATTTGTGTGTTGTTTTGGATAAGTTAAAATTTGAAATGTAAGGTTGTGAGAAATTTGACAAATAATTACATAGGTCTTCTAACCAGCAGTAGTTTTTTGTTCAGAAGTCATAATTCAATGCCAAAAATGAATAAACTATTTTATTTATATCTATATTATTATAAAAGTCAAAACACCCTCTTTTTCTACTTTTTAATATAATTTTTAATTCAAAATAAGATCATGATCTTTTTAAATTTTGACATTTTTTAAGACTAAAATTCCATCATTTAGAACAAAAAACTCACGTATTGTCAACTTCAATTAATCAATTATTTAAAATTTAAAAAATCAACATTTTTCAAAACTTATCTCATTCCTTCCATTTTATACCACAATTATAATACCTTTTACATTATTCTTTAAAAAAAATAAAAATGGTCTTGATAGTAAATATATATGCATCTTTCTCTTTCAAAAAGACTACAAATCCTCTATATTGCTTACTGCAGAAACAATATAGTCTAATAATTCAAAAACTTTGTAAAAGTGTTTGTGGGTTGTTCATCGATAGTGCAAAGCAAAACAACACAGATATTCATTGTATTTGAAAGAAAATTCATCGGAATTTTTTGCATTTACGAATTAAACCTTAAGGATAATGACCTGGTCCGGACTGGAAGTCATTTCATATTCAATTCTCTTCTACTTTTATAAATCCTAATTTAACAAAATTAAGGTAGTAAGAACCAACAACTCAAATAATTAGCTCTACGAGGGATGTATATTAAATTGACTTTAATCAAAGACCAATAGCTGTACTCTTCGGTCAACTAACACATGATGCACATCAAGATTATTTCATCTACTCAATTCAATTCGATCAAAAAGTATTTTAATTTTTTGATTAAGCAAGTATGATATTTATTTAAGTTTAATATTGTAAACAGTTTTTTTTTGGAGTTTATGCAAGTTGCTCTTTTCTTGTTGGAACCGGTGTTTTAAAAACCCAATTGAATTGAACAGTCCGACTGGTTGAATCGTTGTTTGGTATACATATCGAGCCAAATTAGACCATAAAATCGTTTCAATGGTTGAACTATCCAAAATTAAAGTAAAAAATATAAATATTGTTCAACCTTGTCGGTTATGTATAACTGGCCCAATCTCATTTATTTATCAAAATAAATGAAAATGGACATAATTGAGAGTTGAGATTACTCTTCTACAATTAAAATGAAATATTAAAAAAAACATGACTTTCTTTATTACTCCTTCCATTTTTACATTTGTTATTATTAGTTATACCTACTAAGTTTAAAATTTAAGATCCATTTTATTAGTCCAATTAAATGAGTATAAATAAAATTATTTAAAAATACTAAAAAAATATTATGAGCTTTGATATTATTTTATTACATGATACTTTAAATTTAAATATCATAAATGAATTTACTATTTATTTTATATTAGCATCATCGCAAACCCGTGCTTACATACTTGCTTAGATATTACTTTTCTTTTTTAAGAGAAAAGTGTAAAATTCTTTTTGGCACATACTTTTGTATCAGAGTATCAAATTCTTCTCAAAATGTACTCCTCTAATAGGGGGTAAGCTCTTCACACCGGCTCGTGTCCTCCATCAACGTGTATAATTTTATATCTAACAAATTCTTCATGTAATGAGCATTGTTTTATAAGCAATTAAGAATTTATCGTCTCTAGAATTTTTTACTCTAATAGAGAATGTGTGGGTGTGAAAGAACTTACACCCTACTAGAGGAATACGTCCTTAAAGAATTTGATACTATGATAAAAAAAATTAAGCTGAAAAGAATTTCACTTTTTCTTTGAAAAAGAAAAAATCGTAGCACATGTTCTCGTGCGTGCAAGGATACTAGTATATTGAAAGAACTTTACAAAATTTACACTAAAAAAACATATAAGGACATACGAAGATGCTGATATAAAAGAATTTCACACATTTTTTTCTCAAAATGCAGAAAACATATAAGCACAAACAGGACGAATGAGAAAACATGAATGAGGAAGGAAATTTGAAGATGAACTGCACATAAGCATCGTGGATAGTTTCATGGGTATTTTTTTCCTTTTTATATTTATTAAAATTTATTGTACAATGACATAAGAAGCTCTCGATAGGAAAGAATGAACAAATAAATACCATGGTGTTATATGAAATTTTAAATTTAAAAGAACAGTTAAAAGGTAGGGGACAATGTTATCCCTTTAAGTATAATATAAAAATTTAAATATAAATAAATAAACAGATATAGATAAAAATAAAAAACAAAAACAGCACTCTAAAATAATTGTGGTAAATTTTCATGTGTGGCAGTTATTATATCTTGATGTTTTTACTTTTTCTTCACCCTCAAGTCTAGAGTCCGTGCCTCCCTATTATAGTGGTCATGTTCTCAACCATTTTTCAACTGTTCCCTAAAATCTCTCTGTCTCTCTCTCTCCACAAATTAGTAAATGGGAATGAGGAGGGAGGATGCAGTCAGTTAATTTATTCACTTTTCTAGTCTCCTTAAGTCTGCTTCAGTCTTAGTTACCCACCAGTAACAGTTAGCATAGAAACTGGCTTCTTGCACAGTATCTTCTCAAGTACCAGGTATCTCTCTCTCTCTGTCTCTCTTAAGATTTTTCTAGCTAGCTGTATGTTTGCCTTTCAACATGCTACTTAACTAAATTCCAATTTCCTATCATAATGATGTGGGTTCTTGTAACTTCAATAATGTATGTATACAACAGTATAGAAGGCTAATAACATTTTTCTTTCAGGTTGATCTTTTTTCTATAGCTATAGCCATGGCATTAAGTTCCTATTTTAACTTGGACACACTACATCAAGAAAAGCAAGAAGCAGAACTACCAAACCATGAGCAGCTCTTGCTTAACTATTCAAACGATTTCGGCCTAATTCATGATCCCATTACCACTTCATTTTTTGATTCATCATTCTATTTTGATGATCTTAACAACATTAATCATAATGATATCTTTCTCTATCCAGAAATCTACCCTTCTATTTTTCCATTTCCTTCATCTTCCCAATATTGTGATCAAACTTCCTTTTTCCCAACCCAATTGGATAACATAGTTTACTATGATCCTATTCCCCTGGCGCCATACCCGAAACGCCAAAAATGCTTGCAGGACAATCAACAACAGTATTTATCCACAATGCCAGAGTTTAAGGTTCCTAATACTGTTGTTGTTGAAGTTGAGAATAGCAAGAAAAATGATCATCATGAGAATTTCAAGAGTGTGTCAGTGCAGAGTGTGGCGGCCCGGGAAAGGAGGAGGAAGATCACTGAGAAGACACAAGAGTTAGGGAAGTTAGTACCTGGTGGAAACAAGATGAATACAGCTGAAATGCTACATGCTGCTTCCAAGTATGTTAAGTACTTGCAAGCCCAACTTGGGATTCTTCAACTCATGGGGACACTTGAAGATCAGGTAATTAACTCGTGAATTAATCTTATAATACTTGCAAGGACAATATTTTTTGGAATGACAGTTCTGTTAATTGTATTGAGCTGCTGATTATAATGCAATGCAACTACTTCTTGATTAAAACTTAGCTTTAACTGTGCTTACTTTTTCAACATGTGGGTTTTGTATGAATTTTAATGGCAGAGTTGAATAAGTTAGCTCTCATTAATACTTAAATTGCAGGTATGTAGGATTATATGCATTAAATAATTGGCCAGAGTTGCTTCAGTTTTTTTCCCTATATTTTTTGTCTTTTGTTGGGTATTAGTTGGTCTCTTTGCTTGCAAAGGGTGATTATATAGTTGGTGTGGTTATGTAATTAGAGGGGCTAACAGTAATAGTACAAGAGATTGTTAAGAAAATATAGAGAAGGAAAGGAAGAGATTTCAGGAAACAGTTGAAGAATGGGCAATAAGGAGGCACTGACTTTGGAGATATTTTAGGGAGAAGTTAAAACAGCCAAACAGAATAAGTGGTATATATTAGGGTTTTAGAGACTTTTTTTAATTATTTTTTTATTAGGATTCTCTAACATTCCCAGCATTGTGCTTCAATCAATCCTTCTTATGTTACTTTTTCCTACCGTTCTTATTTCTGGACCAATCATAGTTTGAATCTTGAGAATGCTTGTCGGATATATTATCTCTCTGAAACTCTTCTCAATACTAAAACGGCGATTCAATCACTATCTTTTGAAAAATCTTTCTAGAGAAAATAGAAAAAGTACAAAATTAGTATTTGTTTTTCCTTTTATTTTCAATAGCAATGACAGTCATTTATATTGCTTACTGTGCAGCAGGAAAGCAAGGCATCAACTCCACCTAAAGACTTGCAAGTCCTGCTTGCCTCTCCCAATGTTCAAGAGAGGCTATACTTGGAGGAGAAGTGCTTTGTTCCTAAAGACTTTGTTGCAGTATTAGCAAATCATCATGATGTTCAATCAAAACCTTCAATTCACGATGATCTCAATCAGTTGATCAGATCAGATGGTTGACAGTTAGCAACTGCAAGTCCTGTTTTGTTTTACTTTTACCCTGTCTGTTGTCTGCAAATAGTTATCTCATTTTCCTTTCTAGTTTTTTTTTTCCTCTTGTAGATAACGCATTTTCTTGTTTTCATTGGATTCAACTTCAATTAGTAGACCATTTCTTTTTTCAACTGTAAACAAACTTTTTTTTTTGTCACAGTTTAATTTTCCCTTTATGCTACTTTCAATAGTTAATTGCTCAAGGAACCATGAAAACATTAATGCCGCGTTACTTATATACCATCAATAATAATATCATCTAGTTTAAGCCACTTTTTATAAATCGCATTGTGCAACATATTAAATTATCGTGTTTCTCGAACAACAATTGTTAATATAGAACTAGTCTTAATTGTGTCCTTACTAAACCTAAAAGTGAAAGAACAATTTGTCACCAAATTTGGCAAAGCCTTCCTTTCAAGTCTCCCCAAATAAAACTTCATACGTTATGACCTATTACACGAAAATGACGTTATTTTGACTCCCACAAACACTATTTGTTTTCCAATTTTCATTTTTGACTCCACACTCCACTGCTCTCAACCACTCCAAGTTTATAGCCGTTGGAAGTTGGAGCCTCTCTCTCTTTGTAACTGGTTCTGATCCTGTTAACAATGGCGTCCCATTGTTTTCCTGTCGCAGACAAGAATTTTGACTGCATTTTCAGTAAGAAACTTCCTATTTCGAATTCAAATTCTTCCATCAATGTTTTGGCCCCCACGTCTGCGGTTTCTTCTTCTCTGAAGCGGAAGAGACCACCCAAGATCGAGATCCCAAATGTCTTGAAAGAAGTTTCGACAGAAAAGCCCAGAAATTTATTGTCCCAAAGTGAAGCTGTTTGCTTTGGTGAATTTGGCTTCGGGGTTTTTTCTGTCAAGGGCAAGAAAAAGTTAATGGAAGATGCTCACAAGGTCGTTCCTTGCTTAGAAGGCAACCCAAAGAAAGTAAGAATTGTATTTACTGAATTGGGTATATGAGCAAATGCGGTTTACTGAATTTTGGGTGGGGTGGCAATTTTTTATTTTATTTTTTGAATAATTGAGTGTATAAGTTGAAGGTTTTTTGAACTTGGGTAAATTTCTTGTGTTCTGTTTGCTTATAGGGTTTCTTTGGCGTCTATGATGGCCATGGTGGTAAGAAGGCTGCAGATTTTGTTGCTGATAACTTGCACGCCAACATTTTCAAAATGATGGAGAATTGCGAAGAATCTAAGGGAAAGGTGTCGGCTCTTAAAAATGGATATCTGAAAACAGATGAAGAGTTCTTAAAGCAGGTAACTCCACTTTGGCTGATGATGTTGAATTTTTTTGCATATCAAATTTTGCTAGTACTTGATAATTTGAGTTATCTCGTAAGTCTTAACTATTACTCTAGTATCAGTGCGAAAATAAAATGAGGAATAGGTGTAGCGATGGAGAAATGATGAGTGGGACTAAAGTCACTTGTTTGGGACTTATCTTGATGTTCAAGCTGTCAAGTTTTTTTTTTTCCCCTCAAATTAATTTGGTCAAATACATGCTGCCCTTGCAGTTTAAGTTCAAGGACATTGTCACAGCTGACTTGGCTGTTTGAGTATTTGGCATAAGCTGTATATCCTGTTTCATGATTTTAGTTTTCTTTTGGGCCAGCTTTTGTTTGGCTGATTATTGAGCATTAAACTTGATGTATCCGTGAGAAATGTAATATTGTGCGATAAATAATTCCAATCATGACATCTTTAACATCAGTAAATTGGTAATATGGCTTTTGATGGATACTTTAATATAATAAATTGAATGTCACATAAGTAACCTCCACCAGAAGATAGGGGAATGCTTCAAAATACTATAAGGGCAATAATGATATGACTGTGTTGATTCTGGAAATGTGGATTTCTTGTGCATGATGCAGGGTGTAGGCAGTGGTGCATGTTGTGTCACAGCCTTGATTGAAGGTCATGAGATTGTTGTTTCAAACCTTGGAGATTGCAGGGCTGTTCTTTGCAGAGGTGGAGTGGCTGAAGCTATCACAAGAGATCATAGAGTTGAACAAGAGCGTGAAAGAAAAAGAATAGAGGATAAGGTACTTACACTAGACTTGAGGAAAAAGAAAAATTTAGTACCCTCAGACTTGATGGGATATGATATAAACTAGGAGCATATGTTGATGAAGCATATTGATATTTGATCCAGGGAGGATACGTGGAGTTCCATAAAGAAGCATGGAGAGTTCATGGGATACTCTCTGTTTCCAGAAGCATTGGAGATGCTCATTTGAAAGACTGGGTGCTGGCTGAGCCTGATACGAAGATCCTAAAGCTTACACCAGACATAGAATTTCTTGTTTTAGCTTCTGATGGACTGTGGGATGAGGTGCAGATCACATACCTCTGGATTAGAGCTTTCTGTAAAACACTTTACCAGACCTTGATTTCTCATTAGTCAATTAAGTAACAATTTTTGTTATATCTAGTGATTTCATTCTGCTCTTCCTGGGTTCCTGAGTTCATACTCTATTTTTTTTTTTTTTTTTAGAGAACAAAGCATTTGTATCTAGCTACTTGCACTGGTAAGTATATATTACATGTTAATCTGATGTTTCTTCAATGCAAAAGCGTTATGCCTGCAATATCATGTGTTTTCTCTGGAACAGCAGAAGTTTTACATTTTGTGGTGTGGCTTACTTAAACTTACTCTTTATACCATCTGGTTTTAATCTGCCGAGATTCTAATGATACAGGTGGCCTGATATCTTTCTGACCATAAATAGGTCACTTGATTTTACAACAAACGCAACATTTTGTTTTTTATCTTAGTTCAGAAAGCATTTGACTGTTCTGTTGCAATGTTGCCTTTGCTCTAATGGACATTTTATGGCAGCATCACTGTATCATCGCTGCAAACTAAATGTTATTTGCATGAAAGTGGTCACCACACTATGCTTTACCTGATGCTGTATTTTTTTCAATAGGTTGATATCCAGGAAGCTGTTGACATGGTGACGCGATTATGTCCAATTGGAAACAATCCAGGGCCCTTGGGAGATATTCATAAAGATAGCAATGTTGATTATGGCTGTGTCAATATAAGTCCTTCATCAAAATTACGGAAAATTTCACTGGTCAAGCAACCAAGAGGGACAAGTCCATCTACTTGCAGTAAGATCGCGTTTAAAAGCTGGAAAGGGATTAAAGATGAATTTGCTTGTGAGAATGGAAGTCCTCCATCAAAGTCACGAAGAATATCATTGGTCAAGCGAGTAAACATGAAGATAGAGTCTCCAACTAACGAAAACAGCAACTTCAAGAAAAGAGATGCAACTGAAGGACTTGTGGCTGCTTGTAAGGAACTTGTGAACCTTGCTGTGAGTAGGGGTAGTTTGGATGACATTACTGTGATGATAATTGATTTAAATCACTTCAGATACAACAATTAATCTGGTGGATTGTTTTTATCATTCATTAACACCCCTAAAGAATTCCCTTTCTGTACATATCTGAAACCCTTTTGTTACATAGGGTTCAATATCAATTTTTTTTTTTTTTGTATTTCAGTTATCTGTATAGCTATGTAGCTAAAGCTCAGATATTTTTACCTTGCCATGTACTACTTTCCCTTGTTTTTTCTCAATCAATTTCTAGTTCAACCACAGTGCTTTTGAATATTGATCACGTTCCTTTCTATGCATCCATTTCTCTCACCTCTTCATACATGATTAAATATCATATTTCTTGCATGAAAGGTAATTATATGTAGCTTCAAAAGGTCTTAAGTTCAAATTTTATAATTCTAGAGGTAAAATTTATGTGTCTCTCAACCAACACTGAACCCAAAAAAAAAAAAAAAAAAAAAAAGTAGCTATTAGAGTATGATTAATGAAAAGGTGTTCCAACCAAACTCAAAAGAATGAATAAGTTTGTTAAAAGTATAAAGAAAACAGGAATGGACTGAAATGTTTACTGCATGTTTATTCTTTACGGCGTAAACTTACTAAAAGAGCTTAGGCCTCAACCAAGTAACCAACACATTCCTGTTTCTTGCATTTCCAGTCAGATAAATTTTTTTTTCTTAATCCATATAACAGTCTTAAAAAGAGGTTTGACAACTTACACATTCTGTAATTCAATTATTAGGGGAAAATAAGATATAGTACCGTAGATTTTTTTTACTATCAAATACAACCCCTTCCCTCAGAATCTGAGTGTTTAAACTAGGAAAACCTTAGGTTCATGTTGCCCATTAGTAACTTTTGATATTGCAGAAGCATTCATGAAGTTTCAACAGGTGTCTCGGATTGTGCCCCCCATTCAGACCAAGATCCATCATAGACTGCAACATCGGTCTTCCCAAGACGATGTAGACCCTGGAACAAGAAAAAGCAAACAAATAAGAGCATGAGTTTTCCACTTTGTCAAGGCTGTTTTATAGAATCCGTGCTCACATAAATAACATATCGGTTTTTCCTTGTTTCAATGTTGTCCTGAAGAAAAAAATTGGGATCAATTTTGTCCCTCATGCCTCCCGGTCTCAACGTTGTCCCAATCCCCACATCCGTCAACCAAATTGACAGAATTCACTAACCTGTCGTCCCAGGTGGTTAAAGTTGTTATTTACTACGTTGTTTTGTATAAAATGATAAAGCTTTATTTTTATTTAATTTTTTGGATTCTCGTTTATTAAGAGTTAAGACAGAATACCTTCTTGACGAGTCAGTATTCCAAAAAATATATATACATAACTGCATTAATTGTACAAACTAACAAAGTTAACAGCAACATCAGTCACCTCAAATACCAGGTTAGAAAATTCAGTCAGCAAATTCTAGCAACTTAATTAATGGAGGTAGGGGAAGGGGGAGACAAGATTGATTCCAAGGAACTCTTTTAGACAAAATTGAGATATAGATGATTTTACGGGAAAAAAAATATATAAAAGAATATACTCGTAAGAAAGGCATTTTTCCCTTCATTTCTCGAGGTAAAGAACAAAGATATAAATTTATTTTGGTTAGAGAGAGAGAGAGAGATACCAAAGCAAGAATGCAAGCAGTTACACCAGAGCCACATGAAGTCACAGCAGGGCTTTCCAACAAGATACCTGCAAACCAACATGTGGGATAAAGTAACACCAGTATGATAAGCACGTATTTGAGCAGACTGTCATCGCTCCTATGACCAAGTAACGCAAGTGACTTTTCAATTTTCATGAAACTATTTTGTTTTCTTTTTATTTAATAACAAGATTTATTAAGAAAAGACCAGCAAAGTATTGTGATTTAAGTACACAGCATGTCTGCTTAAAAAGACGAATACAGGAAAACCAGACAAAATAATGAAGAGCAGCAGTTAGGGGTATAATTTTCTTTCACAAAGGCTCGTACCTTCTTGATCAAATCGTTTCTTAAGCTCATCTGGTGGTAAGAGTGTATATGAAGCATCCAACACCTGCAAACAAACACCATTTACATTGATTCAATAGTTATTATGTTGCACAGAAGTTTCTATCAATCCATCTGCTGTTTTTTTTTTTTGGATAGGTATACAAGGGAATAATCCATCTTTTGTTAACTCACAACATCAAAAACAAATGAGATAAAGGAGTATTAGGTTGATTGGAATAGATGGGAAGACCTCTCACAGTCTCCTCACGAACTATCTCTTATATCTTCAAAACCTTGGCCAACATATATGTTTATAACCCCAAAATGCTTACCAAGAAAACTACTTTTCTTCCACCCAAAGAAGACTAAATAGGAAGTTATCCAAATAACAATTTCAAATATATTCTCTCAAAGTAAAAATTTGAGACAAAACCTAAAACATTGTGATGGAGAACGCAATAATGTGAATTTTACGATTAATTAGTAAATTATTATTTGTTTTAGGATTTGATTGTAATTATGTTAAATTAGGAATTGATTTATAATTTTATAGCTTACTAGGATTTCCCTATTTTTAGTAGGAAGCTAGATTTATCTTTTTGACATCATTTTACTAGGACTCTAGATTTATTGTTTATGCTATTAGAGTTTTTTCAGAGAGTCTATATAATGACCCCTAGTGCTAAATTGTAAGAAAAAACTTTCGAAGAAATAATATTGTTGCCTTTCGAATTGCCCATTCGATGTGTCCCTTTCAATTAAAAAAACCTATTGGTGCTGCATCACATTGATTGTTATTTATGTTAAAAATGGAGCAAGTGATATGGTTTATGGTTTGAAGACCCCTCTCTATATGCAATTAGTCATATGATCACTCCACGTCACCAATATAAAACCATGGAAAAGGATAAGTTGATGACTGTTAAAATTTTTAAAAACCAGACTGAATCTATGACTGGTACTTTGTTGTCTGTGATGAGAAAGGAAGTTAGCTAACAAAGAGTGCAACATCTCCCTACATGCCTACAAATTAAGAAGCCAGAACCATGCCAAGAAAAACAATTCAAAAAACTAAACCTAAGCCCAATACCATTGTTATCTAGAAGTTGAGATGTTTTGCTCTCTTTCTAGAGTGCAAAATCTCCAGATCGAACTTAGAAGACAACCATGCGCAGAAGAACACTCAAAAAAAAAAAAGAAAAAAAAAAAAAAAATACAACGTGCAAAATCCAACCTAGTTACAAGCTTGAAACCATAATGCCATTGTGAGGCAATCTGGCAATGCAAGTATTCTCTAGTAATCATGACAAGATAGGATATGAAGGTAACATGGTATGACTAGATATTTCACCTGGGCGTAAGGAATGCATTGGCTGCCAGGTACATGTCCACTCCTTATTCCTTTTCGGGGATCTGGTGCAGATCCATCGAATCTGCCAGAAGATAAAATCTTTATAAAATCCAAAAATACCACATCAAGCATGGAACTACTAAAACTAGAAATTATTGTCATGTAGTTCAATATGCTTTTTCTCAACAAATTACTCTATATTAACAAAACGAGTGGAGACTTAACTTTGGCACTTGGCAGTGCAAAACATTTTCCATGAACGAACGACTCTGATAAACATATGAAATGCTATCTAAATAAGTAAATATAAATCAAACTGAACAAATGTGCTATCAAAACTGTTCATTATCTAGAAGGATAAATTCGCTTTTAGAGATTCTTGATCTTAGGTGAAAGAAAGATCACCAAGCCTTTTCTGTTGTCTAAGACTCTAACCAAACTGCCCAAATAACCAACTTCCTGAGGGGCTATCCAATTTCTATTTTATTGATTAGTAAGCCACACTCATGAAAAAAAAAAGATGCACCCAGTGAATTTGAAACCCTTGCCCTCCTCCCAAAAAAAAAAAAAAATATATATATATATATATAATTGCTTAAAGGGAATGGAGGTGACACAAAACACAGCAGTACTTGTTGCAGTTAAACATTCACATTTTGATAAGACACTTGGGCCCTTGGCCTCCTGGGAAGCACAAGTACTCCAAAAATCCTGTCGGTCCCAGGGGCGTATCGGATACCGGGATGTATCTGGTATGCCTCCGTACATATCCAAGAAGTACCAATTTATATTTTTATTTCTAGTACTTATGGGTATGGCTCTGATTTGTTTGGTGCGGCTCCGATACGGCTGAAACGACTCGGCAATCGGCTGGTACGTTGGGTTTCTTTTGTTGTTGAAGAAAAAAGAGAACGACAATGTTCTGCCAAGGCAACTCTAAAAGTCCCTAAACCTTTCTTAGTATTCTTCTTCATCTGTTGCTTCGTTGTCTTCGTCTGCTACATCATCGTCTTCATGCTGCTGCCTTCATCACCAATCGGGAATTTGCGGCGGGTCAGGAGGAATTTGAGGTACAATTACAAAGGTTTGAAGCTCTAAGCTCTGGAATTCTTGATCTGTTAGTTCTCAAATTAGCGTCTTTGATTCTGTTTCAAATTAAGAAGCACTTTAACTCTGAAATTTCTAAGAGCTTCTGGTCTTATGGGTCTTGTATTGTTTGGTGTCATCTCTTTTAGTGTCGTTACAATTAGTGGCTCATATTTTAATATTGGGAATTTGCTCATTGTTCAGTGGACAGATTTTTGAATATTGAATTATGTTTGTGAGAAGAAGTGAATGAACAACTAAACATAGTGGTCTTTATTATTAGTTCTTGATCATGACTTGTATCTTAGTTTTATTTTTGTCTAACAGTCTTACTTATCTTTCTACTTCAAGAATAATGTAATGGTTTGTAATATTTTATTATCTTTATGATATATTATATAATTTACATTTTTAGTTATTCTCAAACACATTATATAATTTTTAATTATTTAATTTAATGTATTCTCATTGTACCCGTATCATTTGTTTTTAGAAAATGACAAATTACCATACCAGTATCATATCGTACCGAAGTACTGGTATCGATGCTTCAGTGTTGGCCTCTAATGCCGAATATACAAATTTCTCCTTGCCATAATTTTAAATTGTTGCAAATTTAAAAAGGAATCATTATGAAGACACATATTTAATTTGTTGATGATTACAAAATTAATTGAAAATATACCAAGGGAACAACACTTTCTACATAGGTTGTACACTACATGTGACCATATAGCTAGGTAGACCCCCTTATAGTTGTTTTCATGTGCCAAATATAGAAGCATTGCTCTTGTATGGTTGTAGTAAATTATGTAGGATCATGTCGCCAGAGCACAAGCCTACTCTGTTTATCAATAATGGACAAGTTTTATAAAGGAGAAGAGAAACCCATGATTAATACGATGATGAGAAATGCATGATTCAGATTCAGGATATGCCCAAAATACTAAGGATTTCATCCCAGGATTACAAGGTAAGTCCTTTAATAACAATGTATGAAATGCTGCCTAAACACTAACTACTGAAATCTTTAAATACAAAACGTGAAGGCATTTTCCTTTACCACATTTAGGTATGGCAATCACATGCTGAACATGTTAAAGCATTCAAATAGGTAGGCAGTACCTGGGCTTTGACCTGGCATCTATGTGTTGGTGAGTTTTTTCCTCAATGTTTTTCCTAACCTGAGAAAAATACCAAAGAAAAGATATATAGAAGGTCGAAAGTGCTTAACATGAAATTGAATTTAATTAGAACCAAAGTTACCATAAAATTCCTCTTCCCACAAAAAATTGGAGAAAAACTATCTCCACAAAGTATCAGGAACCAACTTGAACTCGCAGAATTGCTCTGACTTTGTTTATGTTAGTTATTATATAAAATATGCTGCTTTTCATGACAGATTCATCTATACCTACGACACACTCTTCACTATTTTTTATATCAATCTTTACTATTTTTTAAGTACCACAGAATGATGTCATGCTTATAAGTATGCCTAAATACAATCACACCTGGACCTCATTGCCATGAAGTACCCAATATTATTTTCAAGATATGCAAAAATAAGTCCCTCAACAAAAAATTCCTGGCATTCTTGTAAATGAGTCAGTGAAAACACCAAAAGAGAAAACAGACAACCTGAGAGTAATTGTTGAAAAAAAGAGAGGAAAAAAAGAAGAAGAAAACAACAATTCAGGCCAGTTGCCCATAAAGAATGTTTCTGAAAAAAATTCTTTTATTTACGCATGCACACTGTCTGTATCAATAACCATATATACAGAATGGACCACTTTATACGCATCTGAACTTGTAAATTTTAATCATAATCCAGTTACTTCTTACAGGAAACATAATGATGTATGCATTTTGAGTAGCACTATACTTGACAGAGCAATAGCATCAACCAGAAGCAACTAACCTGCTCAAGGGTCCAAACAAGATGTGGCCGAAATTTAGTCTGAAATGTGACTGGCCCAACCTGAACAAAAATGGACGTGATAGGATCAGTTCACCGACAAGATTTCAAATATAAAACCGAGCCAATTAAATTCATAGTGATCAAACATTTTTAAACCAGAAAAGATAAGACAATCAAAAAATAAGGAACAATAATAAGGAAAATAACAAGGGAAAAGAATGCTGAAAGTCCAAGGGAAGTAAAGACCAGGCTAATATATCAAGAACTCCAAAAGATTATTTCCGGTATACTGTGTGATTATTACATACATACAAATGCATTACAAAGATTGCACCAATTTCTACCAAAAAAATATGACAAAAAGTATAAATTCGAAGTTGGATATGGTTCCCTTCCTTTGACCTTATTTTAATTATATAACCCTTCTATGTAAATTAGCTAGGAGAAAAAGAGGACAGAAAAGAGATAAACAATGAAGATAGAAGAAGCCATTAAGAAAATAAATCAATCATGAATAGTTCATTCTTTTTCAAATTTATTAACTCATAAAAAGATTGACATCCTTCCCAACTATTTTCCACAAGATTTCAGGGCTGTCACTCACACAAAGCATCCAAATGCATTACATGATATAATTGCTTCATAACTAGATTATTGTACAAATTTTCCCTTCTCACCATAATTCACTTCATAGCATCTTCACTAACGATTTTTTTGACAAGTGCAAATAACATGGTGAAATATGAAACTCAAGGAGAGAACAGAAAGCTACTCAAACAGATTGTAAGGAGTATCAATTCCCTGCCCCATCTTTTTAAGACAGATTATGCATGACATGTCTTATAAGCATCATGGGTATTAATTATATCCAAAAGTTGTTCAAATTAGGGGAAATTTAACTATACTTCTCCCCTGTAACCATATAACTGAAAGGTGATTTTTTTTTGCAAAACCATCTCTAGTTATCAATTAATAAGAATGATGTTTTAGAAATATGATTTGACAAGTATGCAGTTCAAAGCAACTATGCTCAAATAAGCTTTCTCTATCAGTTGAAGAAGATTGTTATAACTTTGAAAACATATATAATTGATTCATTATAGGCAATGAAAACTTGAACAATCTAGAATTTTCCTTCTTTGGAAATAATTCTTGCACACTCTAAACAGAATACTACATTCCCATTGTACATACATGATTGGATACTGCAATTTCACGATTAAACCACACAATGAAAAGGAACTTGAAGAAAAATAGGGAAAGGTGGAACCGGTCAATAGTTTTCAACATACTGCCTGTCCCTGATATACTTTCTCTATCGCCTCACTCGCAGCACTAGCTTTCAGAATAGCATCGCTAGAAGCACTGGATTCAACATCATATCCTGATGCACGCCATCTTGGCAGGCCACCATCTAACACCCATACTCTGTCATGGCCAAATACTTGGAACATCCTTTTAATTCATTAACAAGTAATTTATTAGCTCATGCAGAACAAGTTAAAACAGTGCCCATACATTTTACTTCACTTTATAATTTTTGGTCAACCCAATTGCTTACCACCAGACACGAGCTGCACTAAATATTCCCTTCCCATCATAAACAATCAACCCATCTTTGTTCTCTATGCCAAGTGCAGAAACAGCAGCAGCAAAAGCTTCCTCTGAAGGCAACATGTGCGGCAACTGATAAAAGTCATTATTACACATTAGCTATACAAATTGACCTACCATATGAAAAGAAAAGCATTTAACTACCGTGATAGGACATCCTACAAAAAAAATAAAAAATTCAACATAATCCAAGTACATAGTAGTTAAAATCAGCTGCGTTAAGAATCCCCACACATCACATAATCCATCAGATCATTGCAAACAGGCTTTGATTCTATTTTCTGGATCTTCAGAAATAGAAGTACTCTGTATCTCCTAGTGAATAGATAAGAAAATAAACAGAAAAGCCAAAAACGTAAACATTTGGTAGTGGTACACAGATCAGACAACATAGTATACATAAATTGAAATGAAACATATCAGTCAGAATTGATCCTAAACTGTTGTCATAAATTGTGCTTGAAATGAAGTCAATCTATCCTTGTTGACGACCTCATCTACCAAGTAGCTTTGCTTAGAATAAATGTATTTAAGGTTCCTTTTTCTTTTCTAGTGACGCTGGGAAGAGAAAGAGTTACTGATAGAAGATCAAACAGGCTTTAAGTCCATTACCATAAAAAGATATTCAAATAAACAAGTAAAATTACTTAAACAGAATATCACATACGAAACTGAAGATGTCCATAAACTAAATATAGAGAGAAAAAGTGAAGACGAAGAGAAGCCAGCTCACTCTTGTAGATCGATCCGATATCCCATCTACATCAAAGAAAAGGGCACCAGGAATGTGAGCAACCTGTTGAGGCCAAAGTCTTCAATAACAATACCCAAATTTGATGCCAAAACAATTGATAGCATAAATATCTCGCAAAGACGAAGGAACCAACAAGAACATGCCAGTTATACCACTCAACATTTGTTCAGATATTGATGAATTAAACAATACTTAATAACTATTTATAAAAGTGATTCAAAATTACAAACATGGTCACACCTGATATTCTTGAATTGGGTTCCTCTGCTCATCCGGCATGTACCAGGATGCATCTAGGACCTAAAAAAAATTGATGATTAGGAGTAACAACAATATGCAACTATGTTAGTTAGATGCCTCCAATTAGACATTCGTGGCTGTTTACTAAAAAATTCATACATGAGAGAAGACACCTTTGCAGCAATTAAGATTATTAATGTAGAAGTAGAAGTTCTTATGTAAATAAGAGCTGACTGAATAATTGATATCTATTCTATATGCCACAAGGAAGGCTCACACCTGAACATAAGGTTGACAGTA
Organism: Quillaja saponaria; assembly: GCA_029379385.1. NCBI lineage: Eukaryota > Viridiplantae > Streptophyta > Magnoliopsida > Fabales > Quillajaceae > Quillaja > Quillaja saponaria. The sequence continues at coordinate 7,209,764 of CM055605.1, read as the reverse complement.
ACAAAAATAAGTCAAGTAGGGTATGGGTAAGAAAATATCTTGTTTGCTTTTCAAAATCTATCAGACCCCATCCGTATATCTACTCATGAGAAAATGAGATTCTCAAAGTCAATTGAATCAACCATCTTTAAGGAAATCTTAGTTTTTTGGGGGGCTTAAACAAATTATTGGTAGGTAGATACTCAACAATATAAATTTAATTATCAAGTTCATTATCTAGTACGTGAAGTTGGTGATGCAAGGCCAATAGATACATATCAAATAAATATGTAAATGAGGTTAAATCGGGATAGCAAAGAGTGAAGAGCTTACCACCACATAATTAGTAAGATATACAAGTTTTAGCATGCCGAGTCAACTAAGGAATGAAGTTTTGGTTCCTGGTCCAATGGCAATCTGCTTAATTCGCTTCACTTCTATCTTTTTGTTTTACATGAAGGAAACAGCAAAGTCTAATAGAAAATAACCTTCAAGTTTCAACCCCACCCATGGTACACGTGTAAACATAAAGGTAGACCAGCCCCAAAAAACGGAGGGGGAGAGAGATGGGGAAGGTCGGTTCTATAAAAGTATTCAATGTGAGCTAACCTTGATGTCAGGCCCATTCAGGTTAGCATGGAGCCAATCCACAGAAACAACAGGCTCATTCGTAGATTCCGAAATTGTAGAAAAATCAGCTCTTGTCCCAGATAAGGACGATGCCATAACACAAGGAACCCTACTAAACCTTCTATATGCTGTGTAAGCAGGGTGAGATCCCAAGTATGCTGGTCTCTTCTGCAGGTAAAAGGAGAATTATAACATCAGATACTGAGCAAAGAAACAAAATAAAATTGGAGACAGCTTGAAGTCAACAGTACAACGATGAAATAACTATATGAATTCCATTTATCAAGGTGAGCTTTTCACCGAAAGAAGTAAACGAATAGATAGTTAAAAACCCTCAGTTGGTTAAATAGTTCACCACAGATTCCATGAAGCTCATTGCTTTAATTAAAACCTTTGACATGGAGATCCCATGAGAAGCTGGCTTCCCAAGTATTAAGAACAGAATATTATCAATAGTATCACCGCATAAATTTCCTATCTAAGACATTTCCATCTAAATCAACTTCTTACCTCTACAAGAATAACTTCAAGGAACAGTGCATTCACTAGGAACCGTGCATTTTCATTTATAAAGACAAGTTTGTAGTATACAACCAATTCATCATCATAACAATCAAGAAAACCTATTTTTCTCATTGAATACATTTTCTAGATTACATTAACAATGACATTTTTACCTATAATTCTGCAACAATGTACACAACATAAAATTTTGGTTGAAAACTAAGGAGGCATTAAAATGTTCAACAATGCAGTTTAGCTCACTTAAAAATATGTGATCAAATTCACAACCAGACAAACTATTTTTCCTTTATAGATTTCAGAGAGGACGATGCATTCAACCAAATTGCTTGATGATGCCAATTAAGTTTATGCACATATATATCCAACATTTGAAGCTACAAACAAAACTCTTGAGTTGTTTGTAACACCACTTCTCATATAAATAAGCAGAATCGAAGATTCAATGAGGAAAAAAAATTAAATTCAGATGCATGGACCTATAAATGAAACACCCACAAACTGAAACTGATGAATACAAGCACAAGAGTAAAAACAAATATATAAACAAAAATTTAGTTTAGTACCAACAAGAATACATAATTCCAAACGGAAATGGAAGAATAAGAGCAAACCCAGATTATAATCTTAAAAAAAAAAGAGGGACTTACATTGAACAGAGAAGTGAGAATTTTGGGCTTCTGGGTGAAAGAGAACGAAGGCTGAATCAGGCGAGGACCCAAGAGTGTCCTTGTCAAAAGAGATGATGCCATTTACTCAGCGACCATATATTCAGTAAGGCGTGGCTTTTAGTGCCTCTTGGGGTCAGAATCAGATACTCAGGTGTGAAGGAAACCAGCCAACAGGACTGCGCTCTCCTTACCACAACTCCACAAGGGACACTGATGAACAGAATTTGAACACCTGGGTTTTACCTCCACCGGGAAATTTCAAAGGGCTGTTTGGACTAATTTTTTATTTTATTTTCTTTTTGTTATCTCATGCAATTATTATTGTAATATATATATATATAATATATATATATATATATATATATGGAAGTTTTTTAATTAATTTCCTTGTAATAATTAACAATATTTCATTATTTTATAATTAATGAAACGTTTTTTTTAATTAAATTATAATAAATATAATTTCTAAAAATTAAAACTTCTTAAAAATAATAATTTATATTAAAAAAAAATATTAAACAGATTTTGTAGCGTATGTCTATAAGTATTTAACAAATGTAAAAACTTTGTATTATCTATTATAGTGGTTTGCCATAATTCTAGTGTTGTATACTAAATAATTTTTTATTTTTAAAATATTTCAAATTCTAAAATCTGCAATTATTATACCTTACCAAGTACCTTTTGAGCACTAATTAGAAAAACTTATATTAAAATTATAAATAACTACTATAATAAATATTATATTATATATTTATACAATCTTAATAAGTGTTAAAAAATTATTTAATAAAGATATTTATAAGAAAAAACTAAATTAAAAATAATGCATTTATTGTGGTTAAAAAAAATAAAACATTAACTTGTTTATAATTTTTATTTGCTAATTTTTCATTTAATAAATTGTTCTAATATTCTTTCTCTTGTCTCCTTTTACTTTTTTTTTTTCCTTGTGAATGATTTCTAAACTGGTCTTTTATTATATATATTTTTATTTTAAAGTACACTACACTAAAAGCTAAAGAATAAATAAAAATATTATTTGAATAATGAAATATATGGTATTACTTGCATTATGTAATCCTTATATTTGGTTTTAGCTTTTTTCTTGAGCTTTGAATTTAGCTTGTCGTCCAAAACTAAACTATTTTTAACTTTTGTAACCAAAAAATATATGCCAGTGAAAAACAGATTGCCAAATCTTTGAACCAGACTCATGTTATGGTCCTGAATATGTTTTTTGTTATTATGACTTCAACTCCTGCAGTTTTCCTTCATGTAGAAAAACACGAGCAAGGGATATCAACATGTTTAACTTATCATAAGAGATGGCACATGTTTCATTGCCTTGATGAACCTTTGAACCAGAAACAACAGAATCTGGGAAGTTTTGAAACAATGAAAACCAATGATTCTGCTCCCCCATCTCAGTTATTTCTAAGCACCCCAATTTTCCATTGATGGTAGAAATGAATAAATTCCATCACATGGATCACACCCGAGATCAAAGATTTTCAACGAAACCATCTGTTTGATCGGAAGCCATATAAATCACCTCCAAAATCGAAGACTGAATTATGCTGCAATGTGTATAATTGAAACTTGAAACAGTGTCTTTTCTATTTATATTTCAAGGAATTTACTACATCTTTGTAGAATGTTGCTTCTTCATTTCTCCACCTCTACGTGAGTAACAAAGTGTGATAGTAACTCCGCAGGTAACTGAAACCGACCAAACGTCCAAATTTCTTGAGACAAATGTAAGAGTCAGGACTGTGGGAGCAATTTATCGGCTTCCAAGTAACAAGCATGACACCATGTGAACGACAAGAATCATATGGAGAATCAGCCAGCAACAAATCCTTTAAAATAGTTACAAACACTAGAGGTGCACAAGGTATATTTTGAAATTATTTTCGACTGATTCTAACTTTCTAAGCAATGCACCCCAGCATGCAATGTATATACAGGCATGTCACCAATCAGCATATTAGATGTGCCATCAACACTACGTGCACGACATGATGTTACATTTTTGCTGGTGTAGGTGCATAAAACTGCTGGCTGTTGTGCCCACCGCAATCTAGAATTCTTCAGCTTGTTCATATTCTGGCAAATGTTTCAACTATCACCTTTGTAGTCAACAATTTCATATGTTCTTTAGCTAATACTAATGTCTCTTCTTCCTTTCCCGTCTTCGCTTACTGATTCTTTCCTGTTACAGATCAATAATCTATGAAGGAAGTATCTATCTTCTTCAAAAACTAAAAGAAAAAAGAAGAGGTAAATATTGAAGCTTTGGACAAAGTCAAGATTTACAAGACGTGGGAGAAAATTGCAAACATTAAGAAGGAAGGGGTCTTCACTAGAAAAATTACACTATCAGATATAAACATATGCAAGTTAATAGAAATCAAAAGCTTGTGAAAGTCTTACACCTCCACATCAAACCGTAGAGTAGTAGAATGGTCAAACCAATGGAGGACTTGGTGTATTTAACTTCTCTTGAATTCGTGTTACACGCCATAGATCCAAGCAAATAAAACTCTCATCTTTATTTTCTTGAGTAACCTCTCATTGGTGGAATTAGCCAACTTTGAATTTTTATTGCATTCAGTAGATCCCCTTTGTAAAAACAAATAAAACTACAACAACACTACCCTCTTCTTTTGCTAGAAATCCTCTACTTTAGCAGTGTTATTAAAGGCACGCATCATGCTCAAAAGACGAGAGGCTCCAACCCTCTCGCCTCTACACCCGTTAGGTGAGGCTCAGCCTAACCCCTTAGGCTCGCACCTAGCCTAATAAGGCACATGCCTAGACTCTTAGTTGACTACTTGTTAGACCTACAAGCAATTTAGAAAGCAAAAGCATTAATTTTGTTGTTTTTGGCTTAGAGATAGTTTTCACTTGCTAAACTTAGTGGACTTCATAATGAACCTTTTGTCTTTAACTAAAATTTTTCTTTTTTTATTCATGGGAATTCTTGCCTATAGCTATTTTTTTTTTTTTTTCCTATTTTTACTCTTTCATTACATATTGATGCTAGACTTTAATTGATGGAAGCCTAAAATTCTTGCTTCTAGAAATTGTTGTTGTTTTCTGTAGTAGGGAACCTGGTTTTCCTTAGCCGCGCCTGCGCCTAGAACTAAGGGTCCAAAAACCCCTTCCGCCTAGGTGTGCCTAAAGCCTTTAATAATACTGTACTTTAGTCTCGTAAACCCCTGTTTTGGTGCTTCAATCTCACTTTCCTAAACATGGATCTCCCTGTCAACTAAAATGTACCAGAAAACACCAACTTTGCTTGCCTATCGAATTAACCCACTCCTTACAACTTAAACTTAATCAGAAATGTAAAAAGAGCTAGCTATGATAAAACTGCTCACACATGTTCCTAGAAATGGCATCAGCAGTCTTATCAATACTCTCCATAAACTTCGCATTTTCTATAACAGAAAATGAGCCTAGAAATTACACACTTGATAAGACAGAATAGCAAGTCAACATTCTTGATGATAAACTCTCGGTACAAAGAAAAAAAATAGAAATCAAAAGCTTGAAGCAGAACACAAAAGTTAACACCAAACTCAGGTGTCACGATAGTTATAACTTGAAGATTTCAACATAAAAGAACATAGAAAATCATGATTATATTGAATCATAGAATAAGAATAGCAACTAAGTGAAGAAATTAAAAAACACAGTATGATAACACCTCCACATCCCCCCCCCCCCCCCCCCCCCCCCCCAAAAAAAAAAAAGGAAATAATAATAAATACATTGATGATGCAGAATCATACTATATTTGCAACTTTACTTATCAAAAACACATTGAAGGTTGCCATTCTTCATGCTTAAATGAAATTATCAAAATAACTATGGTCTATATTGTATTTTATATATAAACTGAATATCTATAACATTTATCTTTTGAATGGCTAACATAATAGTCTGTAATCTTCTAGGTATAGGCGAAACAGAACTCAGGAGTAATTAGGAGATAACCTCCTATGATCAATCATTTCACTTTTTTCCTGGCAGCTTCTCACGTACTTCTTATTCAAGTGAAGTGGATATCTCAACTATCTTCTTTTTTTAACTTTTTTTCTTCCACTTTACAACTCAATCATATCCCTGTTTACTAAGAAATCTTGGTACCTTAGAAAAAAGAGAAAGATAAAAAGGATCATGTCGTTCTAAAAATAAAAAGAATATTTATAGCATTGTCTTTTGAAGGACTAATGGAGTCAGCAATCTCCTAGGTATAGTCAAAAAGAACTCCAGGAGTTACTAGAACTGAAGTCAGAAGTAACCTCAAATAATCATATTTGAGTACGTTGGTCCTCAAAAACTTGCTTGGTCACTTAACGATGTTATACTTTGACAAGAAGTGGACTCCTTAGTTTCATCACATATGGACTGTACTTTGAGAGCACTCAGTGTCTATGAGGATTGATGAGAAAAGTCTTTTGTGACAAAATGCCACATTAACTTTAGATCAAGATGTATGATACTTTTTGTTTAAATAAGGTGCATATCTCAATTACCTTATATTTTCTTCCTTTTGCACTCTAGCAATTTCCACCACTGTCCTGCCAACAAATATTAATACTTTGACAGCCTAATTCCTCAATTACATACACCACTAGTTCTTACTAGTGACAACATCAATTTAACTATAAAATTATGTAAGCATCAGAGAGAGAGAGATGTGTTATACTTGTAAGAAGTTTGCAAACATTAAACAGCACCATGAACTCAAAAATCTCATTGTAACCAACAATTACCACTTACCGTAAAAGAATGGTACAAGCAAATACTCCAATATGAATATCCGGGTAAAATTTGAAAAATCAGAGTTGAAGAACAGTCAGAAAGGAAATCCTTTATGTATCGTTTTCTTAGAGGACTCTGCTAATCTCTTGATTTCTTTTGCACTTCTATAGAACTCCATCAATTGATCAGCAACTTCCTTTGGATGACGTTTAATAAACTGCTTCACAAATCTCTTCTCTGTCATTCTCAGTGCCCGCAATGTAGTGGGTCCTTTAATTTGCAATTTAAGATTCATGTCCTGTATCTTCTCTGCTAGAAGTATCCGTGGCTTCAAGGCAGTGTCCAAATTCATGTACAAGAGAAATGGGTGCTTAAGGACCACTTTAGCAGAAAGCTTCATTGTTCCCATAACAAAAGTCATATTTCTCTGAACCTTATCTATTGACAATGTCAATATAAGTGGAGATCGCGCAAAAAGACTAAATATCTCCTCATTTGTAAGGCCAAATTTCTCAAAATTTGCAAGCTTGCCACGAATTGTTTCCACGCAAGAGATGCCAATTAGCGTGACAACATATTTATACATCTTTGAATCTTGGGAAAGCCCAGCCCTGCATATATATTCCAACTTCTCATCGTTAAATGAAGTTCGTGGAATCATAGTTGGCCGAGATAGGAGCATAGGTATCAAGTCTCTTTTTGTAACTCCCAATTCTTCATAAAGTTTAATGGCAGGTTTAACTGCATTATGAAGGTCATAGGTCAATAGTGAAGGGTTTCTAACAATGGCTCTACGAAGCACTTCTTTAGACTCAAACAGTGACATAAAATACACGAGTCTCTCCTCGAAACAATGATTGATTCGACAACTAAGAAATCTGGGTCGACAATTGATGATCTTGACAAGGTCTGGTCCTGTTATGCCCAAGTCACTTAGCAGGCAGAGTTTAGATTGAAGCTGGCTAAGGTTAGCATTGCGCAAAGAAGGCCGCCGAAAGAATAACATTGATATATCAGTATCACTACAACCCCATCTCCTTAAAACCCCAGTAGAGTCCTCTGACTGCTCTATAACTTCTTCCTCTACCTTTTCCACTTGGGCTGGACTTACTGTCGAATAGGTGGCAGAAGTGAAAATTTGCAAAGCTTTGTAAACTGGAATTCTGGGAAAAGGGAAAAAGGGTGCAGAGGTAATAGACAGTAGTCGAATCATGACAAGGCGTTGGCTTTCAATTACATATATTTCCCTGTGGTACCTGTGTAATGGGTATTGCGGTGTAGAGAAATTATTCCAGCAATGATTGTAAAAAGTTCAAAATTAGAAACTGCTGGGCAATGGTTGGATTTGGATTCTGTTCATGATATACATGTAAGTATCAAAATTGACAGAAAATTTAACAGGTCCAGTCTCTAACTTAAAGTACAATAATCTCTCATACACAAAAACAGAGAGTGAGATTAAGCTTTCAACGATGTTATATATTCCATGCCAATACTTTGTCTGAAATAAAGCACTAATCATATGAATTCTATTAAGTTTTAAAAGGAAACAGAGTGACCTGAGAAGCCAACCATAGCCGTCGAAGAGCAAGCGCGAGGGACGAGCCGGAAGAGACTGAAATCTGAACACAACTACACGTTGAGGCGAGACTCGACAATGAGTACTGTAACAAAATAAATACGGCTTTTCACCAGTGCCCAACAAGTAAAAATACTAAAATAGGTTTTTTTTTTTTTTTTGTTTTAACAAATTCTACCCCCTATTTTCAATATAATAAATTATGATGTACTACTTAAGTTGTGATTTTTTTTCTCTCACGAATAAGAGTCCAATATTATTTGAAATTCGTAATTATCCCTATAATATGATATTAGCTTAATATTAATTGAAATTCATAATTATTTCTAAGATTTTTACTCGATCTTCTAATATTACAAAAATCTAATTTATTTATAAATAAAATTAGATGAGTTACTTTTTGACAAAATATAATATATAAAGTAGTTATTATTTATCAACATTCTAACTAATCTACACCACATGATAATTGATTTTGATGAGTGTTACATCAAGTAAAAACTGTCATCTTAACCCATATTCTTCAAGACAGCAGTAGGTAATTACATAGTTTGGCACAATCGACCAATCTATATAATAAATAGTCTTATTTAAATCTTTCCTTATTTTTATTAAAATTAAACTTACTAAGTATATGCAATATAATATGAATTATAATTAAATTAAAAAAATTAATAATCAAATGCCTGTAAATATTTATGCATATCCTCCTACCCATATTGCATTGTATTCCTCAACAAAACTGACCATCCTTGCTCCAAATAGATATCACAAAAGGAAGTTACTGCTTACTGCAAGTATTAATCCCTACTAGCGGACAGCATTGTTATTACTACATAGATTCAACAAGAAGCTAAATAATGAAAATTGAAAAACTTCAACGTAGAATGTTAAACGCAGAGAACTGAAGCTGCCTCATTTTCTTCTTTGCTTCTTGGAGAATTTCCCATTTTTGTGACCAAAATATTTGTCAACATCCTCATCATCGTCCTCTCCCCTTCTCTTCTTGCCCCCTGCGTTACTTCATTGCCTTCATAAGTCAACAACAAACATGTTAAGCATAATCAGATTTTAAATATTTTTATAAGAAAACAAATTGCATGACAGAAGGTCTTTTTAGCCAGTGAAAACTGACCACTACAAAGAATAGAGGGGGACAAAAATATATACTAACTCAACTGGGCACAGATCCCATTCTTGATTACTCATCAACACTAGTAAAGCAAAATGGAGAAAAACATCATATGAAAGAGTAGAATAAGTTTATTACATTCAGAGCTAATCTTTTTGCCTCTTGGACGCGTGCTCCTAGGAGCAGCACTTCATCTTTCTCAGCAGGGTATTCTGGTAACTTCTTGCCTGAAACATATAATAATTGTAATCCGTTAAGACACTCCTCACCATTGGATGGCTAGCCACAAACGTAGAGCATATGTTGCCTACCTATAAGCTTCTCTATCTGAATGTACCACTCCACTTCATACTGATTCACAAGAGAGATTGCAACCCCAGACCTTCCCGCACGTGCAGTTCTTCCTACTCGATGAATATAATCCTGTAGCCAACTTCCAATTAGCAATCAGGGCAAGAAGAGAGGGGGAGGGGGGGGGAGACGATCACTTATTTCCTGTTTTCCTTTCCATGATTTAGAATAAAAAGTACAGTAAATAAAATAGATATCTAGACAGGAGATTTCCCAAATTTGAACAATAGGATAAGGAGTTCAGTAGGAGGAACTAGTAACAATAGATTGAGAATATACAAGATCTTGATGAAAAGCAAGAAACAGATAAATGTACATGTCAGAAAGATAAATCCACAGGAGGAAGAGGGACAATGTGGGATCTTAAATATGTCATAGATAAGGCTAATCAACATGAATATTATCCCCCCCCTCCAGAGTCTGGATGATTTATACATTAATTTGTAATTGAAGATGTTAGAATAACTATTCATAAAATACAGATCTAAGCCTGCACCGGGAGGGCACATAGATAGTATGTCTTACCTTGGAGTTTGTAGGAATATCATAATTAATAACCATATCAACTGAAGGAATGTCCAGTCCTCTACTTGCCACATCGGTGCAGATAAGAATATTACACTCTCCAGCCTTGAATATATTTAAGGCTCCAAGTCTCTTGTGCTGTCAAGAAGTTTAACAAACGAGGTTATAAAACAAAAACACAGAGAACATGTCTAGCACACATGAGATTGTGTATTCACCCACCCACACGCATGCACACACACGAGAAGCAATCCAGGCGGCTGACCCCCTCCACCCTCCAAAACATTCACAGACACATGACAGAGAAAGAAGGAGTAGAAGACAGCAAAATGAAAACTGACCAATGTCAGTTTTCATCTATAGGTCAATTAGTACATGTACCTGGCTCATTTGACCACTAATTGGGATTGCCCGTAGGCCAAGATTCCGAAGCAATAAAGCTAGAAGGCGAGTTGCTTCACAAGTTCGAGTAAAAACCATTGACGTACTTCCAGACATCTCAGTCAGAATATAGACAAGATAGCAGTCCTGCAACCAATTGGAGTATATTCACAAGAGCAGACAACGTAAGACAATCATCAGAAATGGATACTTAATTTAACTTGACTCAAGATAAAAACTATTCCAAATGCCCGAGTTCAAATTTAGATTTTAATTTTTTCTCTTAGCTCGAACCATATGGGCTATATGATGTAGAGACAGGGTCTCCAGGCATTATTAATTTCCAATTCAGGACGCCCTCTAGACATCAATCACAGAACAGTGAAGAAAGCCCAAGTATATAAAAGCACCGATAACTCTTGTTCTTTTGTCTCTCATTTTTTCAGTCAATTTTTTCTCGTTTAAACCTCTAAAATTATGGGCCTGCCAGAACATATATGCAGTTGTTTCTTCCCTACGAGTCCTCAGCAATGACAGTTGGAAAAGAAAATTAACATTTTCTAGTACAAATTCAAGAGATTGATAACCTTGTCCTTGGCCGGTATAAGCCGAAACTGCTGCTTTAATGTGTCAACGGTTGAATATTTTGATGCTGCTTCGATCTGAATTAAGTAAAAACTGTTACAAGGAAAAAAGAAAAAAAAAAAAGTGGCAAGAGGAAAGAGGAAAAAAAATGTTTTTCAGATAGTATTGTCATACCTTAACAGGATTCCTTAGACAAGCTCTTTGGAGTTTGCGCACCTGCAAAACAAGAGAGAAACTTGGTGAGCTTACATAAATAGTCCAGAGTTATAAAGGTCTTAGAATCTGTTCTTTTCTATCTTAAGCACCATGACTAATCTCAAAGACAACAGGATAGTCATTGCAAGTCTATAACAGTATTCATTACATTGAGCAACAAGACCCTATCACAACCATGTCATATTGAAGTGGTCTGAAGCACCATAGAATGGAAACCTAGGATTGGGTTTTATTCCATGGAGGCCCAAGTTTCTTAGGTTAGAGGGAACCAAAGGAAAAGCTCTTTTGGGATGCTAGGAAGAGATAACCCAAAGTTCTCATAAGAACTTAATCTAATCCTAGCCGTACATAACAAAATAATTAAAACAACCCTAAAAAGATATAAAACCCCTAATTAGCAACAGTATCCCGCTGCTAAACTCTACTGCTACAGTAATTCTTTTTATATTTCTATCCTCTTTTTCCTGCATCACATATGCCCTATACTAATAGTTTCTGCAAAATCTGCACTCCATCGGGATGGTATGGGACCAAACATATAATGCACATCAGAGAGCTAGCAAGTAACATTGACAAAGAATGCCTCCTGAAGCGACTTCTTTCATTTCATAAAGGAGTCAACGTCCAATGAAGTTTGTATTCACATAATTTCAGATTATAGGAAGCAAAAAGAATTATTTTTTTTATAAAAAAGTAAAAGAATGATTATACATGCATATTCAAATACCATCCTTTGTTGGTATGTCGATGATAAAAACACTTGCAACTGAGATGGCAATAATATTATAATACAAACACTAGCATCATATATGCTTCTGTTAATGCGAAAGTCTCCAGAGACATATAAATAAATACCTTCTTAGTCATAGTAGCAGAAAAAAGATAAGTTCTTCGTTCGCGAGGGATAACATTCAAAATTTCATCAAGGGATTTCTCAAAGTCCTCATTCAACAACCTGTCTGCCTCATCTAAGACCTGCTCAAAGTGCACAAGAATCATGCATCTGATAATGTATACATACATTTTGGTGCAGGGGGAGATAGAGAGAATATCACATGGTAGATTATAATGAATTAACATAAACTTCTTTTCGATTTCTAACCAGGCCAAGCATTCAATTTTATGAGTGCAAGATCAGGCACCGACATTTATATAGATACATTGCAGAACAGCAGTTCATTTTGGTTACCCATGTAAGAGATGAACAATGATGCAGCCTTCTTCATTATATAAATGAGGAATAAAATGCAATAAGGGTCAGAAATTCTACCTTGCAGCCCTATGTAAAGCAAAATAATGTGTTCACTAAACAATATTTGGATATAGTCAGTCTTTCCAGCACAACATGGACAATCAACAGTAAATCAAACTTAGTTAGCAGTGGGCCGGACTAAAAATCTGATGCAGAAGTTGGGGAATAAAATTGTAATCTAGGGTAGTTTCAAGATTCTATCCTCTCACACAAGTGAAGCTTGTTTTTGAGGAATTTTTATAATTAACAAATAATTGAACGATCAACTTAGACAGACATATTCTGATTAGTGATCAAAACGCTACAGCATAAAAAGTTTCCCCGAAAGTGCTTTTCTTTTCCAGACCTATGTAGGAGAATCTAATTCATCCCATAACTCATTTATTTGAGAAAACAACAATCTAAAGGCCGCCTATAATGTAATGAGAGCATAAATATGGATCTCCACATATTACAACCCCATTCAATGGATGAAATGTATAAAAGAAGAAAACTCAAAAGCTCAAATTAATTTTTTTTGAAGAGTTCATACCAAATATTTCAATGTACGAAGAGAAAAACCCTTAGTGTTGGATAGGTGATCCACAAGGCGTCCAGGTGTTGCAACCTACAAAAGGTATGATGAAGACATCATCAAACAAAGGCTAAAAACAGAATCAGAAATTATATATATGCTGCTGCTTTCATATTCAATAATCAGGATATAAGATAATACTAATTAAAAGGTACAGATGGAAAAAATACATATCCTGATAACAGAGAACAAATACATACAATAATATGTGGCCGCTTTCCTATTTTAAGAGCCTGCTGCATCATGTCTACCCCTCCAACAAGCTGCACAAAAGGCAAAGGATGCCAACAAACAAGACTGGTCATTATAAGATGTAAAACTAACAAGTGACCACCACACTACCACTACGGTGCAGTTCAAACCACAGAAACTCAAGATAAACGCCTTCAAAATCATTAAGGGAAAAAAATTCCTCAATTAATGTAGTAATTTAGCTTTTTTTCGGGCAGTAGTTGACTCGATGTCCCCTTCTGGTGGCATTGAAAAGAAAAAAAAAATCAGCAGGACCAACACTTGTAGCACCAAGATCAACCAGTGCTGATAGCACAACATTATAACTAATCCACCAGGAGAAACATGTGTCTTCCATGCACTCGAACGCCTTAACCAATGCATCTCAAGTAATCAGGACTCATTATATATTCGAAACAAATGATATGACTAACAAAATTATCTTCAATAACTCACAAAGTGTTCACAGTCAAGACAAAAGAATAACTGTCATAGGAAAGAAGTGTGGATGGGGGGCTTCGATATGAAACATCACTGACTGGAAGCTCCATTCCAATCCGCATAGATGTTGGAAAGCAGAAACATTAACTCATGGCAATCAACAAGAAGTTCTTCTTGAGGATGAGAAGTGAATATTTTACAAAGGATTCTTTACAGAGCCTTTTAGGACATATATTAATTCAAACATCATCACCTAGATATGAATATTTGGACAAAAAGTAGCAGGACCTTATTGGATGTTTTGATCCCAGAAGTTGTTGTAGAGGTTAACGAAGTTTATATTGCAGCAGCTGAGTTAAGATTTAGGAAGAGCATGGAGAGTGATGATACTGCCAATAATGATGGAGAGAAATGTTATTTAGGGGCTCTAAAAGATGTGCAAGAACAAGGATAGTTTTATCATATTTACAGGAAATATGGGAAACAAATTAGTCCCATTAACAGGCAGTAAACAGTTCCCAAATAATAGCTTCGGGTTTACAGTTCCATAAGCAGATTGCAGGTTTAGTAGGGTTTACAGACAAGGATTTTTTAAGGTTGATAAAGCTTGAGGCTATCTGATGACAGCTTTGAAGCTTGATAAAGAATAACAGAAAGAGAGAGAAAAGCAGAGGAGGAGGAGGAACAGCCAGAAGGCCTCATGACCAATTTCTATGTGTTTCACCTAGGATTAAGCTCACATACAAATCATCAAAGTTCTTTTGTTTGATAATTTCTCTAGACTTTTGAGCTGAAACGTATGCACTATACAAAGAGAACTGCAGATGAATAAGCAACTTTTTAAAGTAATAAACACATTAGAAAACTTTGACCTTTCCTGTAAACCATGGACAGCAGTTCTCCCATAAGACCCATATATTAAAATTATTTTTGAAGAAACTCTAGAGCAAACAATTAACTGCCACTACCAATCCCTATACTGCCCCTCTGCAATCAAAACAGAAAAAAAAGAAGAACTTTGGTTCAAAAAAATCCCAGCGTTAGATACTTAAGACACGTGACCAATGAAAATAAGATCAAGGTTGAGAAGTGTTTGACGAAAATAACACTTCACAATAAGAGGAGAAAAAAAAGGATGCAACCTATGAACACAGTGAAACTCTTTTCAGATTTTACTTTAATACTAAGCAGTAAGTATCAACGGCAATGCTGGTACAACTTGCAATATATCTGTAGAGAACTTATGTGACTGGAAGCTCATAATTGTTTAATTAAACCATTAAGTTCATACAAGAAACAATAACATATAAACACATATACTATTGGAAGCTCACCACTGCGGACTTGAGACCAATGGTGGATCCTAAAGCTTCAAACTGCTCAGCTATCTGAATAGCAAGCTCCCTGTATCAACCAAGAGGTCAGCAAAAAATAAAAAGCACTTTAAACAAACATTGTCAAGTAGATAATTTTATTTTATTCATAAAATAACTTCCTTTGTCAAGCAATTGTTCAAACCTTGTGGGAGATAGGACACAAGCAAAGAATGCTTGTGGTGATTCCAGAAGGGCTTGTATTATGGGAAGAGCAAATGCTCCAGTTTTTCCAGAACCCGTTTGCGCAAGTCCAATCAAGTCCTTTCCTGTGAAATTAAATTCATAAAAATAGAAGCAAAATCTTCAAATGACAAGTACCTATTTCATATTTTTGTCAACTCCCCCACCAAAAAAAAGAGAGAGAGAGAAAAAGGATATTGTTATGGGTCATTGGTTGTTTGGGCAAAATTTACATTGCTTGTATGCTAACTTAATGTGGGTTTATAAGGAGAGGATCACCCTCCTCCCAATAGCCAGTTTTTTGGAATGAGTTCTATTCTAATCTTTAACAATGGTATTAGAGCTAACCCTATTCTAATGAGAACAGGCTAGGGGTTGGATGCCACCTGGCCGAGACAGAGTGAAAGCCGTCGTGGAAAGCGCTACCTATAGCACTGAATGTCAGCTTTGAATGGTAGGGTTTTTTTATGGGCCATTAGTTGTATAGGCAATAAGGGAGCTTTTGGGGCTTCTCTAATCCTTAGCAATGTGGAACAAAATAAAAAATAAAATTTATTTCATTTTAAATGAATTCTATAATTCAATTCATTTCAAATGAATTCTTTTATTTGGAAAAAAAATTATACTTATAGAATTCAATCTAATTCTCTTATTTGGAACAAATGAAAAATTCATTTTAGTTTAAGTATTTTTTCCGTACTATCCTCTAATTTTTAATTAAAACTAACATTGATTAACTAAAAATATAAATATAAGGAGATTAATTATTATTCAATGAACAAAAGATAAGTTGAGAGAAAAAAAAACTTATAGTTGGTTAAATGAATATTTGAGATGAGGTGGTGGTGGCTTTTTATCAATTTATTTAAATGAAAAGTATGAGTAACATCAAGGATAAAAATGTCATTTAAGGGAACAAAATAATAACTTATCTAAAATGAATTCCACAAAATAAAATCTAACCTATTTAGTGTGGAAATCATAATTGAATAAATGTGAATTTCAAATGAAGTTCATTTAAATTCTACACTTTTGCTTTTGTTCTAAATATAAAAAGTGTAGAATTCATTTGAAATAAACTGAATTCTACATTTCTTTTAGTTGTTCCAAACACACTGTAACAGATAGAGAGGAAGGCACCCTCTACTTTTAAACTATAATTAGTAAACAAATTTAAATAACTCGGAATAAACAATTCACGGAAAATAAAATAATTAATTTTCTTATTTATAGTCTCCCATAAAAAGACTTGGACATTGAGAGAATGAACCTTCCAATGCATGAGGAATGGCCTCAGCCTGTATCTTTGAAGGATTTTTCCAACCCAATCTTTCACAAGCCTCCACCAATTGCTCACATATGCCCAAATCACTAAAAGTCTTAACTTCTTCATTGTCTTCCTCCATTCTGAATGTCCAATCTGCCCAACAAAACCCAGTTCTCTACATATTAACCATTCACACAAAACCCAAAATGATATAAAACAGAAAAAGTAAATTTCAACATAGTATACTCAAACTTGTCAGAAATAGGTTACCTCAATGTTACTGAGTCCCTGAGATTCTCGAACTGGAACAGTCTTAACAAAATCGTGGTACGGTGCAGTTCTGGAACAGGAAAACCAAAGTTCTAAGGATGAATCAAAAGAAGTTCCTACAGCTGTTAGTATCGTGGGAAAGACAGTGATGAAAGGAAGAGGAGGCAGCGCCGCCTGCTGTTTTAACTTAAAAGCAAAATTATATGCAAATATGAAACTCTGGTGTTTTGTTTTGTTTTGTTTTTATTTATTTATTTATGCTTTTTATGGCCGTGACTAATAGATAGTCCCTGAAAGATAGGCTATTTACCATTTTATTCTTTAACAAATTACTTTTATTATTTGAGTTCAAAGTGTCGGAGACTTGACTAATTACTTTATAGTCAAGAAAATAAGTTTCATTCACTTCCTCATTTGAATTTATATGGAGATTGTGAATAAAATTAATATTACAACTTCAAATAAATATAAAGAATTAAAATAATAATTTTTTTAAGGAAATAATGAAAATTCACTACAAAGTTTATTAAATAAAAATCATAAAATAAATATATATATTCAATCTTATTTTATTTAAAACATAAAATCCTTCAATAAATTCCATATTTTTACCTCATTTCATGTTTTTGTGTAACACTTTTAAATATTTATGTTCTCATATGAATTAATTTTTTAATATTTATCTGCATACTCTTCCAAAATTTTATAGTTAGTTGGACAAGAAATAAGATATTTAAATATATGTACATATTGGACTCAATCAAAATCTTTATATTTTTGTGAGGGTGTTAATATAACTAATTTGGTTTTATTTTTTAAGTGGAATTAAGTTTCAGTTGAGAAAAAAAAAAATCTTTATATTTAATTCTTAGGACTAAATTGATAAAAATAGAAAAAGAAGGAAAAAAGAGAAAGGGAAAAAGAGATAGCTTGGGGAGGAGGACGAGATCCTACATGGTTTGAACTTTAAAGTCTAGCATAACAGACGCCATTACCAGTACAGAGGCTGAAGTTTCAGAGCTGCTGCCTATTCTCTACGTCTATTATTTCTCGACCTGGCAAGAACTTCGAGTAAATATTTCCTAGTGTAATTTTCTGATCTATGTTTGGATTAACAAATAATCGCATAATATTCACAGAGTTTGATAATTTGTGTGTTTTCATGGGCTTATTATTTCTGGGTCAAGGTTGTTGAGCATTTTGATAAAACTTTTCAGGGTTGTCTCTGCGAGTTATTCAAGCACATTATGGGGGATAGTCAATACTCATTCTCTCTGACCACTTTTAGGTATGTAATAGGAGTTGAACTATAAGCTTAAATCGGTGATAATGTTAAAGTTTTGTGATTTTTTCTTATTTTTTGCTTGTTTACAAATCCCATTTACGTGTTTTTGTAATAAGATAAATCTTCTGTTTGCCTGTCTTTATTTGATTCTTGCTGGAACAGTCCATCTGGAAAGCTTGTTCAGATTGAACATGCTCTCACAGCTGTTGGGTCTGGACAAACGTCTCTGGGGATTAAAGGTATTGATTTCAGATTTCTCAGTCAGTTTTCATGTTGATATTTCATAAAAAAATTATTTATTTCTTATTCGTAGGCTGCAGTATATCTTCTTCTATTTTTTTCCCCTCGTTTTTGAGGAGTGTACTCCTGTTATTTGGAATTGTTTGAATTTTGGGAGTGAACTTCTGTTATACATCATATGGCTATCTATTGGAAAGGTTGGCGGAGCTGCTAAGTAGGAAGATTTTTTAGCAGCAAGATTTTGTAAATTCTAAGGTGGAATCTATACCCATGACAAATTATATATTCCATTTGGTTACTCTTTTAAGGCCAGTGCCAACTGCCATGTGGAGTGAGATCATGGAAAACATGGGTGTAAATTAGTCAGCAGCTTGGCAAGACGAGGTCAATTAACTCTTCCTGACAGTTGTCTCTGGTTATTTTCTAGTAGACTAGAAACACTTAAGTGAAACTTTCTTATGAGGAGGGAGCAAAGATAAGTTTGAATATATATTAGTTAAGGAGAGGGGAGGTTTAGTGCCCTGGGTAGAGTGGTGGTCTGGGCATGAACGAGCTTACACTTTTTATTCTAGTAGTTTCGGAGAAGTGACTTTGGCACCATATGGAGGAATGAATCACCTCTGGCAACTTATTAATGATCTGAATTATTGGAATCACTTGGTGGTGTCAATAGGTTTCTGGAGCAGCTAGAATACTTGCTATTTCACTTTTTGGAAGGGCATCATAAAGTGTTGGGGTTCTTTCTCACAAGCATAAGTCACTTCTGAGAGTGATGGCTTTGTATTTTGTTGCCAGCGTATCGTCATGGATTTGAATTTCGGAATGGTTACCTTGTTATGGCAATTAATAATAGTAAACAAACAGCTTTCATGCTTGCTCATACTTGGTTCCTCTAGGAAGGGATTGAGGGACTTTAATGGAATAGTACTTGACTTGTTATTTATGCCCCCTCCCCCAAGTGCCTCTGTGCATGTGTTTGGTTTTTCATGTTGAAACTCCATTTTGCTGCAATCACCGTTTCTGTCTGCTTTTTTTTTTTTTTTCTTTCCAAAATGTACTCTATATGTTCTGACAGATTTGTGTATACTGTATACTTTTTTTATTAGTATTATTGGTCTAACTTACAAGACTTGATTTGGTTTTTCCAGCTGCCAATGGTGTTGTCATTGCAACAGAGAAGAAGCTGCCGTCTATCTTGGTTGAAGAATCATCGGTGAGTTCTTCTAGATTATATCATCTGTTTGTACATGACTAGATGTCTAGATGTTATTGATTCTGTTATTTGATCAACACAAGGTGATATGTTATTTATTGCTCAGAACCCATTGTCCTTTCCCCTCTGCTCACCCATAAATAAATTAGTGAGCCCCTTCCTGTCACTATTGACTTTTGGCTTTTGAATTGTTAATACTATCGCAATGAGTGACAGGTAACGCTTCACTCATTCCTTTAACTGTTAGTTGCTTATACTTGCATGGGGTTGGATTCTGTTGATGTCCTCCTAATGGAATCAGGATTTTTGTGAGCATTACTTATAGTCTTGTACTAGAACTTGTTACATGGGCTGTTAATGACTTCATGCTAATGCATACCATATTTCAGACTTTCCCTGAGCCTCTTTTTATTGTTTCAGATTTGTAGGATGTGCTAAAGCTGTATGTACATGCATTAAGACAAGAGATATTACATACATTAATGTATCTAGATGGGGGAAAACAGAAGTACACTTGGGTGATACTGTGATGTTGTTTCCGGATTCTTGCTGACTGCTGTATACCCTTGCCAATATTATTAGGAATATAATTGAATTAGTCCTTAGAACCAGTAACATTAATACTAGTTGCAGAGCAATGCAAGTTTAACTTGCTTTATCTGACTAATGTGTGAAACTATGAAAGTGTCGTACATAGCGTCTTTTTTTCTTTTTCTTTTTTTTTGTCAAGTCTAGTTCTGAGTCTTTTATGATGTTTTGATATATTTGATTGCAGGTTCAGAAAATTCAGACATTAACCCCAAATATTGGTGTTGTTTACAGGTCTGTCATGCTCCCTGTTCAAATGTTTTTCAAGTTCCTTTATGATTTTGTAACTTCTGTTTGCTTGATAGCTTAATGAATATCTGACCTAATTGCTTTTGTTGTTTATGAGTTGTGAATATGTCCACTGCTTATTAGTCCTGGATAGCAATTTTCTTTAGCTACCATTGGAGCAAATTTTAGATTCTGGCCTCCCCTCTATGCTCCTTTCCCTTCTTGAATCCGATGTAGGAGGATTGTGTGATTGGACTTGCCTTCTTATTTTATCCTCTCTTTTTTCCTTCTGTCCTTTATTTGAAATAATCTGTTAAATATGTACATTTCTTATCTTTTACGGTAAGGACCAAAAAGATATAAACATTAATTCCCTAAATCCATATGTGGTGGATTTGGGTTTAAGAAGCAGGTTTTAAGGGTTTGATGTGGTTGGAAAAAAAAAGGGTTTTCTGATAGTTGTGATTGAAGAAGATGCTGTTTTTGGGATTTAGAAGAGAGAGGGGGAGAGGTGAGAGAAAAGCTCAAATAATATTAGAAGGATAAAGAATGCATTTGGGAGACATATTACATTTATTCTAATATCTATAAGGTTTACTTCTTCTTCTTTTTTTCTTGAGGCAGTTTGTTCAGGGATTTGAAAAATTATCTTGCAAAATCTATAAGTTTAAGGCTTTGACTTAGCATTTGCTGTCCTATTCGTCTGAATGCCCACTTGATTGAACTTTGTAACATGTTGTCTTGTTTTTCATTGTACTTTATCTCTCTCAATAACGCAAGCTGGTTTACATTTCTTTTATTGTTTTGACTGGAACCTCTCTCTTTCTTTCTTTTCCCCCTCTCCCTCCTGTTAAAAGTTTGGCTTGCTTTCCTTTTCATAAATTTGCTTTTCATTTGTTGTTCAGCGGCATGGGTCCTGATTTTCGGGTTTTGGTTCGAAAAAGTAGGAAGCAGGCCGAGCAATATCATCGATTATACAAAGTAACTTCTTCTTTTCCATTCTTATCGCTTGTTTCTGCATATGTGACACGGTCATTTAGTTCCAATTATTGTTACATATAGAAATTAACATATAAGGGTCTCTTCTGTTCCAAGTTCCAACACATCATTATGTGGTTTATCATTTGTTATGCTTCCGTCATTCTTGGATTTCAAATTTGTTACTTTGTTGAAAGGGATTTACTGTGAATGTTGGTTGTTGTCACATAATCAGTGGTTGTAAGATGCTTTTTTCTTATTCTTTTAATGTATACTTCTGCACTTAACCAAGCTTTTGCTATCAGAAGAAACAGGAGTCAGTGAATTATCTAATAATATTCATTACATGCCTTTAGAAGAAATTGGAGTCAGCAAATTTTCTGAGGTTACTTGTTACATGCCCCCATATCTTCTTCTCCGTGCCTGTTTCCTTCCTTTCATTCCTTCTTTCCTTATCATATTAAATAAAGTCAACTTGCTGATATATGCTTATGATAATTTCTCAACTGACTGTAATAATATTATCGTGTGTTGATTCAATAATGGAATTTTTCAGGAACCAATCCCTGTTACGCAGCTTGTCAGGGAAACTGCTGCTGTAATGCAGGAGTTCACTCAATCAGGGTACTTTTGATTCTTTTGTAAAATGATTCCCTTTTTCATTTAGTTTTTGACCATTTCTGTGTGTGTGTGTGTGTGTGTTGGGGAGGGTTTGTTGCTTACAAATATTGGCTTTGCAATGGCTGGATTATAATGGACTAGAGCGAAAGTTTGGCAGAGGTCTCATTTGCGCTATCCGTTGCCCCTCCCTATTCTTATTCCTAGCCCTTCCATTCACTTTTTCTAAGATGGTATAGAGAAATGTTTAAGGGATAACAGAGGGTACACAATTATTAACATGAGGAGAAAATAAATAATGCAGATCTCCTTTGCAAAATTAAACCACTAACTATATAAATGACCTGAATACTATTCATCCTGCAAGTTAAGTGAAATAACCCTAAAATTTAGCAGTTGCAATGTTCAGTCTTCACCTATTACTATGTAAGTAAGTAAGCATAGAAGTACACTCCAAGTTTAGGAGTTTCTCTCAGGGTTGGTATTGCTTCTTTAGTATAAAACTACTGTTGCGTGCATGTTATGACAATTGAAAAGATTGCTTGCCCTATCAAAACATGAATAATTTCCCTACCAATGAACACTATGGATCATGAACAACCCTCACCTGTCACTGCCCACTCTAGATGATCCATGATTGACATTATGCAGCAGATTGCTATCTCTGGTTCCTGACAATAACTGCATATTGTAATTTTTGTGAGACTGCCTCAAAGGTATCCAAAAATTACTGCTAAAGATTGTTTTCACAAAGTGATTTTACTTTACGTAGAATTCTTGAGTGGAACTTAAGATACTAATAGCATCACTTTTAGAGTTTTAAACTAGGCAAACCCTGGAAAAGTAATTTAATTTGTAGTTAGGAACTTTATGAAGCGTATGCATTATACTCATATGCAGAGGGAACTGCCCCCTCCCTGTCCCCCTGAGTTCTGATATCCCTGTTTTCTTCCTGTAGTGGTGTTAGGCCATTTGGAGTGTCACTGTTGGTTGCTGGGTTTGATGACAAAGGACCACAGTTATATCAGGTATACCAATTAACCTTAGCCTGATTCTAAACATGTATATCTTGAATATTGATTTCAAAAACAAGCTGGTAAGTATTTCAATCTTAAGCTTTATAGAGTTATCCCCGCTCTTGTCTGCTCTGTAAACTAGACTCAACAAAAATTTATAGTGTGTGAAAATGTGGATGCCATACATGTGATCCCTAAATTAAATAGGCATTCTGTTATGGATAAAATTGTAAACTGTGTAGTGGCTTATGACTTTTTAGTGCACTATATATGATGCTTTGCCTTTCCATTGAGTCTACCCTTTTTGTGAGGAATGAATTCTCCATTGATTAATTATTCTTTCTAAACGTAATGTGATATGCTAGTGAATGAATGAGCTTGTTTTGTTGGGAACCGGGGATTTCTCTTTTAAACCTTCATCATCTTATTATGTTAATGAGATTCTTCTGGACCTGTTACCTCTTGTATATGGAAATGGTAAAAATAAAAAAATAAAAAAATCTAGTTTCACTTTACAATAAATTTGTTTTGTGGGGGGGGGGGGGGGGTTTGTGGTGATGGGATTGGGCCACTGTCTGCTCTAACTATGTTGCTTCAGGTTGATCCTTCAGGTTCATATTTTTCTTGGAAAGCTTCTGCCATGGGGAAAAATGTCTCTAATGCAAAGACATTTCTTGAGAAGAGGCAAGTTTTGTTCATTGATGACAATTCTCTACCTCTGTCTTTATGTCTATTTTGCTTGTATCTTTTTATTCCTATAAGTACTTATTGTGTCAGATTTTAGTAGGATTCTTATGGAAGAAATACTAGAAAACCTCACAAAATTCAATCCCGGGAACCATAAAATTAGTTTCTAGGAGAAATTCCATTGAATATCACAGTAGATGAGATTCTTTTTTTATTTATTTAATTGTAATAGATGTGATCTTTTGTAGTGAACATACATTAACAATAATTCTATTACTTACTTTGAAGGTATGTTCTTAATGAATTTCTGAGTTAAAATTTGGTAGATCATCCTTCTGTATTTCTGCAATAAACAGCAACTTATCTAAATCTCACTAAGGATTGAAGTTCATTTTTTTTAATTTTGGGTATGAGCATCTACTAGTATTTCAACTGGTCAAGTAATTTCACAAGTATCTTATGATTATATGATGAGTTTGTTTTGCCTTGATGTATTTAGACCTTATAATTGAAGAATGCCATAGTAAACCTTGAGGTTGAAGAAGAAAGCAAGGCATCTTTTTTTTAGATGTTGACAAGAACATAGAGTTGTCTTAAATCCATATTTTATATGGTGATTGGATAGTTAAATAATTGTTGTAACAAGTCCGGAACTATAGAATAATGCACTTTTGATATAGTAGTTATTTTCTGGATTCTGATTGAAAATTTCGCAATTCTTTTGATATAATAATTATTTTCTGGATCTTCTGATTGAAGATTTAGTAAAATGAATGGGTTAATCACTAGGAAAATATTGAATTAATAGTTTTTTTCCGCTGATTATATGGAGTAGCATCAGATAAATTGTATAATGTATTCCTTCTGTTCTGTTGTACATTATTTATCTCGGCTTTGTAAGCTGTGAATGTCCTGGGTCAAAATGTCTTTTAGTTTGCATCATAAAGAGTACGTCAAACTCCTTGAATCTCTGAAAACATTCAATGCCACTGTTACTCGTTTTTCCTGTATTCCTTATCATTCTGATTATAATGTCAGGAGTCCATTTGATTGCTTCTTCCCAGGTACACTGATGATATGGAGCTAGATGATGCTGTCCATACAGCAATTTTGACTCTGAAGGAAGGGTAGGAACAGGGCTGTCGATTCTGTTTATATCTCTTACTTTGATTCTTATTCTGATGCACTGTGTTTGCCATTGTATTAATTGTATTTGGTCCTTGTTCTAGTTCTTTAAATAACTTTCTTCAACCTTCCTTTTCATGTGTTGTCTAGGTTTGAGGGACAAATCTCTGGCAAAAATATTGAAATTGGCATAATTGGTGCAGACAAAAAATTCAGGTTTTGCTTTCTGAAAATTTATGACAGCCTTTTGTGCTTTGTCTTTTCTATTTTATATCTTTTTTTTTTTTTCTTTTTGCGGGTCATCTTCAAATTATTATTGCTGGATGTTATCATGCAATCTCTGCTGATTGTTGGGTTTTTCAGGCTTAGCTTGATAAATTAAGGGTGTGTTACAGGGGAGGAGGTTTTGCTTGGAGAAAGGAAAAAGAGATTGTACAGAATCAAGAAAAAAAAAATTATAGATCCAGAACCCATTAAAAAAATGAAATCAGAGAAAATAGAGAAAGTGATGTGTTAAGGTGAAAAACATGAGTGAAGTAGATATATTCTGAATCTCAGCATTATGAAACTACAGAATAGTTCTTATTCATCCAATGGAAGAAGTGCACTGGTAATAAAAAATTATATTCAGAATAGTTTTCCAAAAGATACAGATAGCAGTTAGCATAAGTAATTAAGTAGCTAGAATAGAAGATCCAGTAATAAATTTCCAGGACTCCATGCTCTACATGGTAGTCCTTGTTGGTTTGTCTGCTATCATGCTAGCTATCAGCTGCGTTTCTCTCTTGTTGGATTTTATATTCATTCCCTTCTCCTTGATAAAAATGATATCTCATAATCTAAGTAATAGAAAAAAGAAAAAGAAAAAAGAAGAACAAACTGAAAAGGAGACAGAAGAAGAAGAGTCTGTCGACTATAGAGGCATTGTTATCCCTGCCTTCTAAAATTTATGCATAGTGGACCCTAAATCATTTTCATTAGAAGGAATAGAATTGAGCAGCTAAATTTGTTTTCTCTTTCTTCCAAAAAGGAAAATGTGGAAAGAAAAAGAATAGCAAATTTGAAATGGCTGGACATGGAAGATGGGTAAAGTGATGTGTTTTTAAGTGAAAAGACTAAAGAGTAACCTATATAACTTTAAAATTGGTAAGGCACTATTGGAATCCAGGCATTCTCCTATAGAGACACTTCATTGCCTTTTTAATGTAACAGATTATAATGTCTTTTGATCTATGTTTGTGCTTAAAACCTGTAGAATAATTGATTCATGACATATATTGGCTTGGATGTCAGGTTTGGTCATTACTTTTGACATGATTTTCTGTTTGCTTGTATTTTGTTGTAGGGTACTCTCACCAGCTGAAATTGATGACTACTTGGCTGAAGTAGAGTAACTTTAAAGAACATTGAGGAATTTTTATTTAAGAAGAAAACAATTTCTTTTTTCTTTCTTTTTAAAAAAAATTACATTTAGTTGTAAAGCAAGGCGAGCAAGGAAAAATCAAGACATTTCATGCCATTATGCGACTTGTAAAAACTGATTTTATGTTGTGGGAAGCAATGTTTTCAGATCAACTTAAAAGTCCATGTAATCTTACACAACTTGCTTCGTCTTGTTTGGTATCATCCTGATAAACTCTTGTGCATTTGGTATTATTCTACATCTTATTTTGTGGTGTACTTCGATTCTGTTTTGCACTTGGTATTCTCCCACATCTTATTTTATGGTATACTTAAATTCTATTTTTCTTGGGCAGGTATCATAATCAATCATTATTATATTCATATAGCCTGTAGGTGTTTTTTTTTTTTTTTTTTTTTTTTTGAATATTTAGTGCTTTTATTATGATGGGTATGAAGAATAAAGATCAAGAAAAGGAAAATGGCATGGTCAAGGTTATCTTTTCCAATGCAATCTTCTGATAAATAGCACCGTGGCATTTAAGAATGGTTACCTCAAAGGGGCTTACTTTTGGTTAGATGAAACTTTGACTCAATGGCTACCTTTCAATTGAAGCGCATTACAACTTACAAGGATTCAGTGCATCGAGACATGATTTACCATGCAGTGAATTATATATCTATAATATAAAGAAAAACCAACATCCACGAAATTTACCCTTTAATATTTATTACTAGAGAAATTCTAATTATACAATATAATGCTGCTCCTGATTTGTCCATGGCAGAGTATGCACAAGAAGATAATCAATCACTTTAAAAGAATTTTTTTTTGAATTTTGCACTAAACTTCATGAAAAGCTACCTCATCATCCTAATAGGTGATGGGGTTTAAAATCTATATCTCCAACTTTGCATAAACTCGATAGTTATCCTGCTTCATCGCTACCAAAAGTCAGAACAGGAACACTTGCCACCATTAAAATGGTGAAACCTATATGCATCCCTCAATATGATTTTCCTGCCTACAATCTGACTAACAAACTTGAAAACAGAGTGGCAATCACCACAAACACGAAGATTCTTAAATATCCTAATTGGTGAACCATCTGAAGTATTGATCAACCCAAACGCAAGGGCAATTCTCTCACTGTGGTTCCAAAGATTTTGTTCCTTTTGCTCTTCATCTGTATCTTGCAACGCATTGCTTGTATCAGGAACATAACCGGCTTGTTTTATCAACATCACAAGCTCTTCCAACTTGGCATGTATCTGCTCAGTCTCTGGATGAGACCTGTCTCCAATTCCAAAAGAAGTCACCTTGTTTTTCATCTTGACCCAACTGCAAGCAGGCTTCTTTTTTATATTATATGATACCATTTCCTTCCTGACTTTCTCTACATCCTCCCACTTACTGGTGTTCGCACACATATTAGAATAAAGAACGTAGGCTGAGTCATCTGATGGATCCAGCTCGAAAAGGTGCTTAGCAGCTTTTCTCCCAAGCTCCAAATTGCCATGTATTTTACACGCAGCCAACAAGCTACGCCAAACAAGGCCATTTGGTGGGACTGGCATTTCTTTAATGAAAGCTTCAGCTTCAGTAAGCCTTCCTGACCTTCCAAGTAGATCAATAATGCACACACAATGCTCTATTCCAGCTGGAACACCAAATTCGGCAGTCATTGAAGTATAGTGTCCAAGACCTTCATCCACCAGACCTCCGTGACTGCAAGCAGATAAAAGGGAGACAAAGGTTACATGGTCAGGCTGCAGCCCCAGCCTTAACATTTCATAAAAGGTCTCTCGTGCCTGTTCAAAACACCCATGTCTAGCAAATGTTGATATTAATATGTTCCATGATAGTCGTGACCTGCTACTTGGATGGGGAAGGATTCTTAGCACGTCATCCATTTCTCCACACTTTCCATACATATCCATTGCAGCACTTCTAACGTAATGATCTGCCTCAAACCCAAGTTTAATTACCAAACCATGTAGCTGCTGGCCCTCATCCAGTACAGCCAAGTTAGCAGTAACAGAAAAGGCTACAGAGTAGCTAAACTGATCTAGATATACCCCAGAATTTCTCATCTTCAGAAGAAGTTTTAAAGCCTCCTCCCCAGGGCCGTAATGAGCATTTGCCGCAATGATAGCATTCCAAGCAATAGAGTTCTTATTAGCTAATCCATCAAAGATGTGGTTACTTGAATTAAGGCTATCACACTTTGCATACATTGTGATAAGTGAGCTCTGTACGTAGGTATCTGATTCAAAGCCTGTCATTGTTATATGTGCATGGAGGGGCATCCCATGTTTCAAAAGATAATCAGGATCCAAGCAAGCACCGAGAGTATTTACAATTGTAATGTAGTTTGCACGCATTCCTTCTTCTCTCATTAGTTTGAAAGCTTCAAGGGCTTCATTTGGTTCTTCATTATCAGTATGGCCACCGATGAGTGCATTCCAAGTTACTTCATCTCTCTTGGGCATTGTTTGGCATACCCTTTTAGCTTCAACCATTTTACCATACTTCCCATACATGGTAACTAATGCATTACCTATAATCAAATTGTGATGTAGGCCTGAAAGGACTGTAAGGGCATGAAGAATCTTTCCTTCTCTGAGGTATTCAGGGTTTGAACATGCAGCCAATGCACTTGTAAAAGTTACATGATCCATTACTCGTCTCATCCGGAGCATGTGAGTTAAAAGTTCTATGGCCTCCATGGACTTCCCATCTTCAACATAGCTTGCCATCATGGAATTCCATGAGATTAAATCCCTCTGATGCATTGATCGGAAAACAAACTCAGCATGTTCGGATTTTCCAGCCTCAGAATACATCGTTAGAAGATTGTTGCATATACAAAGATTTGATTCTAGTCCAGATTTTACCACTAAACCATGGATTCCTCTGCCCCACTTCAAATTATACACAGAACCGCAAACTGTTAACAAAGATGAAAGTGTAATAGAATTTGTTTCCGAATGAACATTGCGCATCCAGTAAAAATACCTTAGAGATTCCTCAGACAGATCATTATGTGCATATGCAGTAATGATTGCATTCCATGAGATTGTATCACGTTCCCTCATGTTATCAAACACATAAGATGCCTCCTTTGTATTATTGTAACTACCAAACATGGATATAAGGGAGTTTGCCACAGAGACGCTGGTGTCTAACCCAGACTTTACCACTTGTCCACGGACTTGATAACCCAAAGGTTCATCCCCAAGCAGTCCACAAGATCTAATAACTGTAGCAATTGCATTCTGATTGCAATATAACCCACCGCGCCTCATGCGCTGATAAATATTCAGAACCTCCTCCATATCTCCATTATCAGAATACCCAACCATCAATGAAGTCCAAGTGACTACATTCTGTTCCGGCATCTCCTCGAAGAACTTTCTGGCATTAGAAACAAAACCATATGTGCCATAAAAATGCAGGAGAGAAGTCCCCACAAACACATCTGAAAACAAACCGTGTTTGACAATAAATCCATGGATTTGAAGTCCTTCATCAAGCATGCATTCTGACCTACTACAAGCGGTTAATAAACTAGCAATTACAAAACCACTTGGCTTGGCGCCAAATTCACACATTTCACAGAAGAATCGCATTGCACTAGAATACCAACCCACCCGCACAAACCCGGACATCATGTTATTCCACGAAGCTTCATTTCTATCAAACATTTGATCAAACACGTACCGAGCATAATTGATGTTACCAAATTTGGAGTACATATTTATCAACGTATTTGTATAGAATGTACTTAGATGGACCAAACCCTTTATGCATAAAGCATGTAATGCTTTCCCAACAATGTCCTCAGTAATTTCTGAGAAACCCTTTTGAAGAAAGCACGAGATTTCGGTGTTCCGGTGGTCTGGAAGGAAATGGCTGCCATAGCTCAAAGGTTCTTCCACGCATTGTATTGAGATAGCAGGAGTCCTGAACTGGTTTTGACGTGTAAAAATAGGCAGGTACGTGGTGGGTTGCTCTAGAGTGAGTCTAAGAGTTGAGATCTTTCTGTAGCACCAAGCCAGCTCTGGAAAAATTGTAGGACAAAACGGCCTAAACTTCCGAACAACAACTGAATCGCTTCTTGTACTTGCAAAAGCACTTTTGCCAAAAAAAAAAAAAAAAACCGCTCTTATGAAACGTCAAAGGGAGAATTTACTTCGTAGGAGCGTTATGAGATTTCTTGTCCTTTTGTTCTCTTTCTTATCATTATTTCGTTCCTTCCTTACTTCATCCTCTACTATCCGCTGCCTCTTGATTTTCTCCTTGCCTGTAAATTCACATAAAGCAAAAAAAAAATTTAAAAAAATAAAATCTGTTAGGTTTTACAAGTATACATTATTTGCAAAACTGGAAAAACTGAGCTTTAAACAGCCACGCCTTAAGGTTAATTTTCTCGGGTGCCAAACAGACTGAAAAAGAAAAACGAAGGAAATGAACAAGGAGAATGCGTCAGTTCCCAACCTGAAAGAAGCGATGTCGTTTCCTTTTTTTTTTTTTTTTAATAGAAATTTGGAAGAGACGAGCTTTTCCCGAAACAATGGCAGAAGATACTGGATGGGCTAAGCCCAATATGTTCAAATTCCAGGACTAAGCCAAGCCCATGCCCAATACCAAATATTCAGGTCAGTTTTGTCTTTTCACAAATTCGTCTCTGTAAGGTGGTCACCACTGAAGTTACAACCAAAATTTCTGATTGGTTCCATATTCTCCTTTTCCCGCTCCTTCCTCTCCCTCTCTCTCTCTCTCTAGATTTTGCAGAAAGAAGCCTCTCGAAGAAAGGAAGATGCAGAGCTCATTGAGTTTATGGATAATTGCGGTGCTTGTAATCTCTGTGCTTCTTGCACTTAGAAACCCAAGAGGTGAACCCCGAACAGTCATCATCTTCTTCTCCTTCTTCATCTTTTTCCGCTTCTTCGTTTTCTTTGGGGGATTCCTCCGTGTACTTGGCTTCTACTGGGTTTGATGAGAAGATGAGGGATGGGTCGAATTTAGAGTATGATTTCTACAGAGAGACTTGCCCACAAGCTGAGGCCACTGTGAGGTATACCATGACTCGCTTATACTTCGAGCACAGGGATATCTCCCCGGCTCTATTGGGCCTGTTTTTTCATGATTGCTTCATTCAGGTAAATTCCTTCATGGGTTCTTCATTTCTTGATTAAAACTGTGCATTCTTGGCAAAAAGGTGCAAACTTTTGTTCTCGTACTTTTTTCCCAAGATTTGAATTTTGTCATTGCTTGTAAAGATGTTAACGTTTACGTATATTCTGGCTGATTTTTTTTTTCGTTCCATTGGGTTTTAAACTGCTCAATGCAATCCATTTTAGTAGTAAATTTTTTATTTGTTTCTTGTAAGTTGTGAGTATATTGATTCAATAGCTTTCATGAGAAATTTAGCTTGATTTTCTAGAGAATTCTCGCTTTCTTGTGATGTAAATGGCATTTATGCAGTTGCGCTGTTATTGGAGATTCTTGAAATTTCGTACTTGCTGTAGTTACCTTAGCTTTCTGTTCTATCTTGTTGGTTACTGATTTTTAAGTGGGTTTCATCAGTGTCAAGTAGTGTTCACTATATGGCCCAGAAAGGTGGAAGTTAATTTAAGTTATTTAGAGGGAATTATTGTTTTCTTTTTCGCACCAAAATTTTATGGGTTTTTGTCGTCTTACATTTTTGGGATTTTGTTATGGTGTCTGCATTTTGATCGTGTTTCTAATTGCTGCTTTTCATGTTATGGATTTTCATGAATCAGGGTTGTGATGCTTCGAGCCTAGTGGATGACAGTAATGGTGATAAAAATCGTTCAATTGAAAAGCAGGCTATTCCAAATCAGTCCTTGAAGGGTTTTGATAAAATTGGCTTGATTAAGGAGGAGCTAGAACAGGCATGTCCAGGGGTTGATTCTTGTGCTGATATAGTTTCTCTTGCTACTCGAGATGGCATTATTCTGGTCAGTTCCATGCATCCGTCTCTTTGTCTTCAAGGGCCTTCAAATTAGGAAGTTTCTAGGATTAGGTATTGGCACATCATAAACCCATGTTTCATTCTCGCCTCTTGATTGTTTGGGAGTTTTTCCCTCTTCTCTCTCTCTTTTTTATTGATTAGCACTGTTAAGATTCCAGAAGAAAGAGATAGATAAATCTATAATACATCTTTACTTTGATTGTTGCCCAGGAAACTAGATTCTCTACTTCAAGTAACAATGTTCTGCTTATACTGTTTCTTTGTACTCATAGAATTAAGCCAATTGAATGAGAAAAAATAATTAATATTATGGTTATATATTCTTTTCTATATATGTGAACTGAGAACTATCCTTTTCTGAATCAATTATAGTCATATTTGACTACTTTGACTTATTCTTCTTTAGGTCCCAATTTGTTGGACAAGTGAAAAACCAACTAGATTGAACTTGAACTTCCAATCATTGTTTATTACAAAAATTGTGATCTATTGTCATTTTATTTTCCTTCTTTGTCTCCCTTCTATTTGATTCTTTTAATTGGATATATATTTGCTCCCTTTGTTTTAATTTGACACAAAAATATTTTCATGTCTTCTCTGTACTATATTTCCTGATAAATGACTAAGGAGGTCAAAGTTAAGGTCAACACACTACGTTGTCCATCCTCTCTGACTTGTTCGAATTTTGGATGCCTGATGTATGACATAAGGTTGCAAATATTTCCTGTGATGCACTTTTCTGTTCTTAACCAGAGCATGGCTATACCTCTGATGTGATCTTTGGTACGTCTGATATGCCAGACTGGTGGCCCTTATTATCCAGTTTTAACAGGCAGGAGGGATAGCCCTCAATCATTCTATGAGGAAGCTATGGCTGAGGATTCCTAAATCTGATGATAACATTACCCGAACACTCCATCTATTTTCTCTTAGAGGCTTCAACGAAAGAGAAACAGTCAGCCTTCTTGGTAATCCTTAGGACTTGTTGTTTTTTCCTTCTTTTTTTTTTTTTTTTTTTTTAATCTATTGGTTGTTTTTTATAGAGTGAAAAGGGACTGAATTTAATCAATAAGGTGCAATATTGTGTTTCTCTTGTTATCTTAAGGTTGGCATAATATTGGGAAGATTGGCTGTGATTTCATTCAACAGCGCCTATACAACTTCCAAGGGACAGGGCAACCAGAGCCGGACATACCTCCTGATTTCCTCTATGAGATGAGATTAAATTGCGCTTCCAGTAGGAATAACCGTATTGGTGAGCTTCCTGCAGCAAATATCTCAAGGATGATGAGTGAATCGGACATATGGATGTCATACCTTCAAGCATTATCATCTTCAATGCCATCTGGGGCAACTTTCGACACACATTACTACCGAAGCTTGTTGAAAGGGAGAGGACTTCTGTTTGCAGATCAGCAGTTGACACACATTGCCAGGGTTATGCTGAAAATGTCAAACCTTGATGTTCTCACTAGGTCTCAGGGTGAGGTCCGCTTGAATTGCTCGCTGCCAGTGAGTTCCTTTGAAATAACTGAAGTCCCAACAGGCTGGTTTTTGAGAATTTTCATCCTTAATCCTTTAGAGCTGAGAGGTTTTACAGCCTTACTTACTTAGAAGCTCCTTGGTTGCAGGAGTGAACCATATCATTTCTTGTAACTAAACATGGTAGCCCGGATTGCAGGGCACAAATTTGTTTAGGCTAGAGAACTGCCATGATTATGGTTCGATCACCAATTGAGTATCACAGATTGCCTTGTTCTGTGAGTGAACAGCACAATAGCATTTATCATCCATTTGGCTTCTCTGTAGATTTGGTCATGTAAAGAAGTTGTCAGTAAAAATTGTATAAAATTCAGGAGATGGAAATTGAAGTTTTAGCATCACTTTATGTCATGTTTTCTGCATATAATTTTTCTGTCTAACTCTCACAGATGTTTGGTTTCATGATCATCTGGCTTTGCAATTCTGGGAAAAGTATGATAACCATATATAGCTACTTATTAGAATCCAAGAATTGGTTTAAGAGGAGGTCGGCCCATAACTAGGCTGATAGTCACTCATCTATAGTACATTTGCACCTGCTGTCAGACACTATGAATTTATAAAGCTAGCTAGTAGCCATGAGTGAGTAACCAAGTTTATAAAGCATAAAAAATTTCCATTTTTTTCTAGTCTCTCAAATTGTGTTATCCATTATCAATTAAAATATAAGCCAAATTGATCCATAATTAAAAATATAGTATATCGATATGTAACCAATAAATTGGTCTCATTCATGAGTTGGGAGTTTTTCCTTGAACTTGACAAAAACTATGGGGTTGATAAAAGAACAGGTATATAAGTTTCTAATGCAACAAGATTATAAGTGTTCATGTGAGTGACAATTGCAAGAATTAACCTGGTGAGGATTCATGTAGGATGTAGTTTTTTTTTTTTTTTTTAGAATAGAATTTGAATGCTTGTTTTACAGTAGTAAAAGTATAATTTAAAATTATTAATTAATTACTGTTGATGTATGAATCAATAATTATGATTATAACAAATCAAGTCATTTAATTAATAATGATCGGTGAAGGGTGTTAGTGAGAACTCAAGGTTTAAAATTATATAAAAAAAATAAATTAGAGTGATTAATATTTTGCATCTTGCCTTGAGAAGCATAATGCTATTCTCATATGCAATTAGCATTATAAACAGTCATGTTCTTATAAACAATCTTCTTACTAACTTCTTTCTTTTCTTTTTTTCTTTTATCTTTTTTTTTGCAATTAACTTGTAAGACTATATTTTCAAAAACTATACTCATAAGTAATAAATATGTAAGCTACCAGGATTTTAAACAAAAAAAAAAAATGTATCTAATTATTCTCAATATAAGTAATATGTAAGTTGGCAAGAACATTACCAATTTATGAGCTAATTATTCTTATTTGTAACTAACTCAAATTGACATAATTTTAACCGATTTGGTCACCAATTATTTTCATATGTAATTTAGCAATGTCAATAAATCTACAACTTATTTTATATGAATATTTTTAACTTGTAAATCGTCACAATCTAAGTCGATTCTCTTATAAATTATTCTCACGTAATATTAATACGTAAATTACCAAAGTTTCTGACAATTTATGTATTAAATATTATAACTTATTAATCATCACAATCATTGTCAATTTTCCCACAAATATATATCATGAAATGTCAATAACAACTATTTTAACTCGTAAATCGTCAATACCTATGCCAATTTCTTCCAAAATTATTCTTATATATAATTAACATATAAATAATCAAAATGTATGAGCATTTGCGTGTTAAATATTATAGCTCATAAATCAAAATTTAATAATTTTCTCACAAATAATTTTTGAGATGTAAATTATCAATAACTTTGACCTTTTACTTGTTAAGTATTTTAATAGTTTCAATTTGATTCTAGGAATATTTTTAACTGAACTAATTGTAGTTATAATTTTTGTTTAATTCAATAAAAATCCCTTAATTAATATAATCAAACCGATAATATATAGTGGTAGAGTTTAAAATATATAGTTTTAATATTTTATCTATTATAATATTTAACTAAGTTAGAGTAGATTTTTAACTCGAAAAAGTTAAGAGTTGATTTTTTTTTTTTTAAATATCAAAATGTTTCATGAAAAATGAGAATAAATAAAATTTAAAAATCATTAATCAATCATTATAGTGTTATGAATGAATAACTATAATTATAAACATCAAGTCAATTGAGTTAGGGTTTGAAATCATATAAAAAATAAATTACAGTGATTAGGATTTTCAATCCTGCCATAAGAAGCGTAATACCAACAATTGACATTATAAATAGTATGTCAACTTCGATGTCATATATAGTTAACACATCAATTATAAGATATTTACGAGGGTAATTAATAAAACTCATAAATCGTCATAAATCATAATCATTGTCAATTTCTTCATAAATATTTTAAAAGCTATTTTCATTTATAATTAACATATAAATAGGCGAAATGCAGTAAATACTCAAAAATCCATTATATTTATGAGTTTTATTTCTACAATTGCAATCTTTATCTATCTAGCCTCAAAAAACTCAACTAAATATTTGTCCATAAAAAGACACAAATACCCCTATGAGCAACCCAAACCCTAATTAAACCCTAAATCCCATAAACCCCATCAGTCAAAAGCCCATGGATTCTCTTTACCTCATTAGGATGAAAATGATTCTCTATATTCAGTATCTTCCTCATCTCCTCTGGTTTATTTCCCTTTATCTTGTCCGCAACTTTCTGCAAAATCAACTCCTGCAAAATCAACTCCTGCAAACTCTTCACGCCCGCCATGACCATATGGTAAAGCAACGCCTTGTCCACATTCACAAAATCTGAGTCCCACTTTTCCAAATCTCCACCTTCATCTTGCCTGCATGGTGGTCCAAGTAGTCGATGATCTTCGCTAAAATAGGTCGGGTTGTGTAGTCAAAAATCCAAAATCCAACCCGGCCCAATAAGCCCATGAACCCATTATTGAATTATATATCATTGGGCATTGAGATATTTGAAGTGAAATTATTATTATTATTATTTGTCTTTTGTATTCAAATTGATTCTTCTTTTTATAAAAATTCCAATTACACAAGAATCCTTTTGTTTTTTTCAAACGATGAAGTGCTTAAATTGTTAATCTAAGTTATTACTTTCTTTTTTCACAAAAGAGATAAGTTGATTTGTAACCTAATAGCTTTTGAATCATTGTCTAATTGTCTTTATTTTGTTGAAATGAAGTTATTGGGAATGGATTGCTAAAATAACTTTCTTTTAATTCATCATCAATAACAAAAAAACCTCATTTCCTTTTAGATTATGTATAATCTTCTTTTCTTAACTTATTTTATTATGATAGTAGTAACATTCTTTTTCTTTTTTTCAATATCATTAGGCAATCTGATTTTGAATTATAAAAAGAATTAATTTTTTGTTATTTTAAATCATTATTTAACTTAATCAATAATTTAAATACAGGGCTAATTCTTCTTTAGAGAAATTGTATCATAGATCTTCTATTATTTTATAGATTTTTTTAATATGTGCTTTAAGAACATTTGTTAAGGTATAATAAATATAGTTTTTAAAAATTAAAATTTTTTAAAAGTAATAATTTATGTGTTAAATCATATTATAAATATGATCATACTCATTAAAAGAAATTATACTTTATTTATCTCAATAAAAACCTTGATTTAAAAACTGCAAACTTTTTTAAAGTCATTATAAAGTGAATATAAAAAGTCAAAGTCGGTGAGAAATCTCAAATGACATAACAAAGCACATTGTACACGTTCAGTGCTCACTATTTAATTGATGGCAATTGTTCCTACTCACGTACCTTAATGATTTGGATTTCTTTCTCTCTTTTTTTCGTAACTGGGACTTACAACCTTTAGATACTTCATCCTACAGACTAACTGACAACAGGTCAAAAAAGAAAGCAGCAACACATGACCAAAAATACTAGCTCTAGCTAGTTTGGTAAGATTTGGTTCCAATCACTATTATTTTATGAATTGGTTTTCTGGGATGCCTTTTTTATTTGCATACTTTCAGTGACTACAAATTTCCATAACAAGGTCAAATCAGAATCAGCCACATTGGCTTTTTCTTAGAGGATCTTCATAGCTCGTGAAAAGTGGGGTTATACTTTCAAGTTATCTTGCTTCATTCTTTGAATGCGTTGACACACATAAAGAAAAAATGTCACACTAATTGGCAGTATAAGTTGAGTTTATAACCTACCCGCTTGGAAGTTTTTGATGTTCTTGTTTACCAACAACAGTACAATGTTTTATAGTCATTTCTTGAATACTAAACAAGCATTGTTTTATCTTCAATATATTAATTAATCTAAACCATTGTATTATGAAAATTACATGAAGTCCACTTTTCAAATATCAGAAAAGCCTAATTAGCCTAGATTAAATCATTGTCAGAGCATCTATAATAAATGGAATCACTAAGCATGTGTCATATAACCAATTTTAACCCAAAAGCTTGAGACATTAGGTGAGACCCTTGAGAATAGGTTTTTGATCTCTTACATTTTTATTGAACTTGCCATGCAAAGATTGTACAAGTTTTTTTATATATATATATATATAATTTATGAGGAAATTTAGTACAGTAATAATCAAACTCATGACAAAAACTTTTATATCATGTCAAATAATCATTACAGAGAAATGACTTGCATTTGGTTTAGCCCGTGTGTGATTAATTAAAATCTAGCTTGTCTGAACTCAGAAAATGAAAATTTTAATGGTCTAATTGTTCGGCAGCATTCTTTGCTAGAAATTGAACCTGCATTGCTTCTTTTTGAAGCGACATATCCGAGCTTGATAATTTGCTAAGTTGTGGTTCCAATCATTACCAGAATTTGCATGTTTTCATTGACTAGAATTTCCACATAAGTGTCAAATCAAAATCAGCAACTGGCTTGTTCATAGTCATAGAGAGCTTGAATGCTAAACAACCATTGCATTATTGGTTTAATCTAAAACTGAGTTTCAATTGATCAAAAGTACATGAAACCCATTTTCTAATATCGAAAAGGCCTCATTAACTTTGATTGTATCATTGTCAGAGCACCTACTAAATAAAATGGCAAAGCAAATGATCTTTCACATTCATATGCTCTCCCTAAGGGCTAATAATCACTTGCATCTGGTTGATTTAGAGAGCAGGATTGTTAAGCCAAGAAGGCCACATTTCAAAATAGCTCATGTCAGGATCAGAATCTGGCTTTGTCATTGTGTCACGGTTAGCTTTCTGAGGCTCTAATGGTTCAGCTGCACTCATGGTTGGAGTTTCAAGCTGTTTGTCCTCATTTGAAGCCTCCA
Organism: Quillaja saponaria; assembly: GCA_029379385.1. Taxonomy (NCBI): domain Eukaryota; kingdom Viridiplantae; phylum Streptophyta; class Magnoliopsida; order Fabales; family Quillajaceae; genus Quillaja; species Quillaja saponaria. The sequence goes on along the minus strand of CM055605.1, from coordinate 7,170,547 downwards.
CATCCTGTTTGTCCTCCTTTGAAGCCACCACAACCTGTTCTTCCTCCTTTGAAGCCAGCTCCCTTAATCCGAGTTCAATTTCGAGGTAACGCAAACCTTCCATGTATGCATCTTTTTGACCATTTTCTATTGCAGAGTTTGAGTTTTGGAAGGCATTAAACTGGACATCATTGAGCTGGAAGGATTGATCAGAGTTACCAAAATAGTCCCAAATATTAAAATCTGAGTCCAATGAGAGATCCATCATATTGTTTGACATGTCTGGCTTGTCCACCTCTTGAATTCCATTGACTGCATCATAAGGACCCATGTAGTTAAAAGCCAATTCCATTGGTTCATCTGGCTTGTAAACATCATCTTGGCTGAAATTTGAGACAATATTTGAGTTATAAGAAGAAAAAGAGCTTGCAAACTCTTTCGGGTTCTCGTGTCCTTGTCCAGGTTCATTTGCTGCTTGTATATCTGCAAAGTGATCAGTTGCCTCTTGGATTGTCACTTGGCTTGCTTGTTCAGATGAAGTTGAAGAGAGGGAGGTTGTGGAGGATCCAAAGGACTCATTTCCACCAGATTCTGAGCTTCTGCATTCCAAGATCTTTCTCAAATGTGTATGCCAGACATTCTTAATCTCATTGTCTGTCCTTCCAGGCAAATGGGATGCAATTTGTGACCACCTGCCATTGATTTCTTTAGTATACTTCATAATCAAAGAGTATGTTCAAGTAAGTAAAGAGAAAAGAATCAAAATCTCACTTGTTTCCCAAGGCAGCATGTAGCCTGATAATGGTTTCCTCCTCCTCTTTTGTTAAATTCCCTCTCTTAACATCAGGCCTCAGGTAATTCATCCATCTCAGCCTACAACTTTTCCCACACCTTAAAAGCCCTGCATAAAACAGAGAGTAGTAAAAAGAAAAAATGCCCATTTTTTGTTTATATATACTTTATAGTATATCAAAATGTTATTAGGCAAAAACTAAAAACTTAGAGATAATTTAATTAAAGAAAAGGATGAGACAACGAGTATTTTCAAGTCAATTGAAAAGAACACACAAATTAAGCACTACGTGCTAAAACATGAACTACTCTCTTTAGCTTTCCAAAATAAATTGAGATGAACAAGAGCTTGAAACCCTAGACTTAATTAGATGTTTGTCACTTGTATCTTCAGCAATAAAAAAGATAAACTTGGTAGATGTGCCAATTAGGATAGTTTGGTAGCTAGTTTCATTAAATTTGGAAACCAATGAAAAAGTACATGAAACACCTAATTAAAATTAAGTGGAATTGAAATAGTAAAAATGAAATTAATGTATGAAATTGTAAACTCATTAGTCATAAATAATTTTCAAACATGGCACTAGTGCTGGCCTGTTCACCTTAATGGTAGGTAGACTAGCAAAATCAACTTGACAAATGATAATGATATTATTCTCCCTTAGTCAAATTTTGAAGCACATTGTTTTAGGTAGATATGTAAGACCCACAAGTCCCACAAAATGGTTCAAACGTTTCAAATTTTCCTTTCCTTGCTAGAATGAATAAATATCATGGTCAACACTCTACCAACACAGTGACAACCACATCCCTTGACAATGCAAATTCCAAAAGCCAAACTATACTTCATTTTGTGTTCTCATCTCTATTAACACGATTAAACAATTTTGTTTCTCAATATGATGAAGAAATGTGATCATCCTACATTTATAAAAAAATTTATTAGAATTAACTTGTTTCATATGTAACCCTATAATCCTATCCCATAAAATAATTTTATATATTTTTTTAATTCAAGCCAAAATCTATTTGATTTTAGCATTCGCCATGAAAAGACTCTAGGATTTTGAAAAGATCTATAGAAGAATGAGAGAATCAATTGACAAATGCAGGAACATGGCGTACCAAATCAATAGCATTAATGATATCTGCAAAACTTATTTGTCCATGAATAAATATGAAAATTATGTTAGAAATCTTTTCAGGAAAATCTATGCACCAATGGGTCACCAAAGAGAGATAGAGAAGGGAATTCTAATACATATATATATGTGTGTGTGTGTATACCTGCTAGTGTGGGGAGAGCCCTCCAGTTTTCATGGCCATGTTTCTGAATGAAATTCATAAGTCTCTTGTCTTCAGCAGGGCTCCAAGGACCTTTCTTCACTTTGCTCTTATCACAGCAAGGTGCTTTTCCTTTCCCCATATTCGTTCTCTCTCTCTCCCTCTCTCTCTAGATGTCTATCTCTTTCTCTCTCTGATCTCAAAGACAAACATTTTTTGCTACTCTCACTTTTATTTATAGCTGTGAATTGTAAGACACAGGAAAGGCTACCCTAAGAACCCACAAGAGGCATGACATGGCACAAATATGGTGTAATAAATACAAGAGGATCCAAATAAATTAATGAAAATCAATAAATTTAATTATTTTGTTTGTCTTTTACCTATTTATCATACACTCCCCATTACTTCTTTTTTCCTAAAAACTGTCCTGTGCTTATCCAATTTATATTTGAATTTACTCTAATAAATTCAATAAATTACACTTCACATCAGAACCGTTCATCGAGGCAAAATTGATGTCATCATTCTTCTCATCTTTGTTAAGATTGACCCTAAAATTGATTTCCATTTATGCCTTATCCTACATCCAATCTAACCAAGATATGGTATTTGCAAGTTTAGGTAAAAGAAACTCAGATTTTTTCCCAATCCAAGATGACTGAAAGAACATAATCCTGTGGAATCAAGGGTGCATTTTCCTTTTTTGTTTCTAGATTTTCCTCCTTTAATTTGAAGATATTTTTCTTTTCATTTTTGTTTTTCAAGTACTACATCGATTGACATTTACATTAAATTTATGTGATAAATTTGATTTCGTACTATAATATAAGATAATCAATTGTGCACATAGAATTCGAAACCTACCTAATAGAGAAGGAAGTGAACTTAATTAAATGAGACTTACTTGTTTTTATTAGATTAATGTCGTCTATACACGAAAAAATTGTACGTGCACCTAACCAACCCTAACTCGAGTGATTTCATTTATTAATTTAAATAGAAATACATGTAGCATGTTACATATTTCTCAAGCAAACAAAAAACAATTAATTGATCGTATGTTAGATCACTTATTACTGACTCATCTCACGCTAATATCATATTAATCAAAGCATTCAATTTAAAATTTTAAGCTTGACGATTGACAAAAACTCAAAGACTTACTTAATTTAACATTCTTAATTGCCTTGATAATGTATTAGGTTAATGATTCTAGTAGCGTTCAATTCGACGCAATGATAGAGTTTGATAGATCCTCAGTCTTATACAAAGAAAAAATTAAGAATGACAACCTTTCTAACTTTTCAAATATACCCTTCAAGGCTAATACTTTTCTAAGTCCTAATATCATACTTAAATAGAGTATATTTAAAACTAAGAATTCATTATGTATAATCTTGTTCTTCAAAGATTTAATATAAAGTAAAAAAACTTAGATCTAAGTTATTTTTTAAGAAAATTTGTTTTTGATGTATTTTAATAATTTTCAAGATAGCAATTCTTTTTTAGTAACATAAATTACATTACATATAATTAGCGTAGGTGTAAATTTATACTATTCAGAAACAATACAATAAAAAACTTTCAATATAATACCATTTTAATAAAATAAATAAATAATGATTTTATGACTTTATCATTAAAAAATGAAAGTACAATATCAACTTTTGGATCCACTAGAATTCCTTAAGAATTTTTCTTTGTAAAATTATCTTAACCTTTGTTAACAACAACTCTTTTAAAACAAATTTTAAGAAAATTAGGATTAAATTAGAATTAGGATTAAAATTATAATTAAAATTATGGTTAGAAATAGGGTTAGGTTTAGACTTAGACTTAGGATTAGGATTAGAATTAAGACTAAGCTTAGGTATAGGCTTAAGGTTAAGCTTAGACTTAAGATTAGACTTAGGGTTAGGCTTAGATTTAGGTTTAGACTTAGGGTTAGGCTTAGATTTAGGTTTAGACTTAGATTTAGGTTTAGACTTAGGATTATAATTTGGAATAGAAATAAGATTTATAATACAATATTTGATTTATTAATTAAATAAAATAATTAAAATTAAAATTAAATTATTTTAACGGTTGAGATTTTCAACAAAGTGTGAATTTAAAAAAAAAAAATTGAACTTAATCTTAGGACTTTTTAGATGTAAGAAAACTATATTAATTGTATTTTCAAATTTAAAAAAAAAAAAGTTTGAAGTATTAAAAAAATAGCCAGCCATTTTGTTTATGTCTTTATGAAACCTAAATAGTAGTCATGCTATATATCTATATATATATATATAATATAATATAATGAACAAACTTATGCTGAAAATCTCCAACCATCATATAATCTAGCTAGTAAAAAATTATAACCTTAATCCTACCGTCCAACATTAATCTATTTTATCTTAGTTCCCATTATATATATATATATATATATATATATATATTTTTTTTTTTTGGTTAAAGTTATTTAATTAAGGGTAATGTTTTGTACATAGAGAAAAATTATAATTCTTTACATAAGAGAGTTCAAATAAATTTAATATATGCGAGATTTATTTATTTATTGTGGTGAATAGACTCTTGAGTTAAGGTTAAGGTTAGATTAGAATTTAGATGCTCAAAGTAGGCAAGGCCTGTCCCAACTGTAAGACTTTGTTTTTTAACTCATTCTGAGATTGCATGTATCATATTTCTTACTCCACATACATTCTTGGTTTCTCACTTCTCACGTAAACCACTTGCCAGCCATACAACTAAGATATTTTTCTAAAAAATGTTGACTAATTATGCCTTCAGAATTTGAACAAAAAATTTGTTAATTGACAGATATCACCATTAATTATAGCTGGTTGAATGCAACTAATATCATCAAGCTAGCCAATGATATTCTTCATTACTCAAAAGTAAAAAGAATTAAATATATATATATATTGTATCCAAAGATTGTGAAATATTCACCAATATTTAGTTACTCTCAACATAGGTCTCTAGGATTTTTTATTTTTTATTATATTATTTTTTCTTTTTCTAATGTGTGACTCCTCTCTTTCTTCTTCAGCTTTATTTTTAGAGAGCGACTGCTACCACCACTTGATCATTTAGAAGACAAATAATTTTCAGTTTTACTCTCATCAATTGGATTTCTCTCCTCCACTACTTTGATTGTAATTTATTTTCTTTCTATTATGTTGTGATGGATATGATAGGGGCGGATTGAAAAAATTTCATTAGTAGTACAAGTACTAGTTAATGGATACAATATATATTTTATCTTTTTTTCATAGTCACAGACCTTAATTTCTTAAGCTGACCAAATCATTCCCCTGCCATTGAGAATTTATGAAAAAATATAACTTTTTATATATGAATTATACTCATATAAAATTTTTCAAATGAATAAGACAAATATTTTAAGAAAGAATCATTGAATTTTTTTTAATATAATTATAAATAGTAAAAATAACAATATTTACCATATTTTGATTTTGAGGTACGTATTTACATACTTGATAAAATAAATGAGTCAACTGAAAACCATTCAAGATAATATAGAATAATGAGAAAAAAAAAATTATATTCATGGTTCCTATCACTCTTAAGTCTTTAAGTCTTAACTTTTGTTATTATGACTCAAATAAAAAAAATTACTTTAAAAAATAAAGATTAGTTAGATCTATTTTTTAAGAAATGACCATAAATATTTAAATAAAAATGTGACAACTTATTGACTAAGTACGGTAATGATTTAAAAAATAATAAATTAATAGGTTTTAGAAGGAAAAAAAAAACTCATTATTTTGATAAAATTTGACATAAATTTAATTTTCTTTTTAATTAAACAACTAAATTATTTTTATACGTGCAAGTTTTGTGGAAAAAAAAAATCTTTTATTAAAATTTTAGTGGGGTAAAATTATGTTGTGCCCGTTTATGGATGTTCCTCCTTTTGAACAACATTCTAACAACTTTTATTTAATTTACATCCAAGTGGAATGTTATGAGATTCATGGTGTCCATGCATGTCAAACACATTACCTGTTTACTAGAATTATGCATAATATACAACACTCATTCTTTATTTATAGATAGAAGATTATATAAGGCAATCCACTGACCCATGCATTTCTGCACCAGTCTTGTACCAAGTCTATCCATTAATTTCAAAATGACATACAAAATCACATTGAAACTGTTTATACTACTAAGTCCTTGTTAGAGAAACTAACATTACATGCCTTTTTATGACTACCAAATTAAATAAGTCCAAGGAGAAAGTGAAAGTAAAAATAAATAAAATTGAAGGGAATAAATAAATAAATAAATAAAAAGGTATTTTTTTTAATGAGTGCTCTTAGAATACAAGCTAAAGTGATATATATTTACAAAAACTTTTTAATATTTGTGACAATGGTTGACAATGATTTTAATTGTATGCAATTAATGATTTTTGAAATTCTTTTAACATTTATTATAATAGTTAATATTAATTATTTTAATATTATACAATTAATAAGTTTTAATTTATAATTATATTAATTTATTGCATATTAACACATGTCTTCATTATCACAGTACTCGTTGACAAAAATGTTATATTATTTAGAATTTAATTATTGTGCATGACGACTTGATTAAGTGAGTGGGTCATATAAGATGCCAATTAATTTGGCGAACCCTAAAGTTGATTATAATCTGTTTGACATAAAGCAATTAACTAGTTACCAAATGTCTTAATTATCAGACAGATGCTTATATTTTTCTTTGAGAGTTCATGTTTGACAAGGAGGTGGTACCATATACATTTAGTTTAGTGAGAGTTGCAGCATTTTCATGGACAAATTTAAAGTTACTCAAGCTGCATTTGCAATCGTCAAATTCAATTCAAAAGTGAAGAATAATAATTAAACCAATTTTGGTTTTGATGTCAAATGAAATGACGTCTAACATTCTTGATGACATATATATACTTCTTAATTGACATTAATAGCTTACCTAATTGACTTTGTGTTGACTTAAAATGTTAAACCCATTTGGTGGTTTAATAGGTACTTTATTTTTCCAGACAATTCATCGGGTACCTCTCTCTCTACTTACAATGGACGAGAAAAGTAAAGATTAGGACTAGGTGCGACGACAAAATGCTCTCTCATCTCTTTCGACTAATCAATTACCCTGTAAAACACCCCACAACATATATTTTGTTTAATGTGAGTTGTTTCCAGAAACAGATTTGTAAGAACAATGTGTGTAACACTAAACTGGTTCAGAAAATAGAATTCGCTTAAGCATGAGATGCTCAGTTGTAGAATTTACACACAGCTACTGAACCACGAGTTAGGCTTCGTTTAGTTAAAAATACAACAGTTTTAAAACAAATTGGTCCACTATGCTCACAAGTCCCTAGCATGGACTTCACCAAAAACTATTCATTCTCTATGTATCCACTATAACCAATAGTAAAAGGGCCCCCTGCCCTCTTTTTCACAACCCTCTTTCCCAAAGAACCATTGCCAAGCAATCCTTCATATTTGATATTTTTTATCATGCATCCTCATCCACTCCTTTTCACAACTTTCACTTCCATGTAGCAATGACCTCAGCATTCAGCAATCATCATACAAGCACTTTTGTGCACATAATTAATGAATTTAAGGCTCATAAAATTGAGGCAAATTACAGTCTGTCCACTGTTAATATATGGTCAATCCAGATTACCCACATGCATATGTTTTGTGATTTCTCACTTAACCACCTAATTTTCAATGTCACATCTCCTGCATTTAAGCACAGGTCATAAGTTAGGAAGACAGGGAAAGCATCAATGACTGGTGATGGAGTAACACGGACCGGTGTTGCCACAAGGAAGAATGGTGACTGGTTGGCATGCACGACTGAGACAGAAGGAGCAATTTGAAAATTTTAGGTGTAAGTTAAGGTTTTAATCGGGCTGCTTATCAGCTACAATAAATATGTTGTCATTTTTGATACTAAAAAGTGGTCACTAATCATTAAAAACAAATTCACAAAAGAATATATTATCTGCTACGATAAAAGTGAAGCTAATGACTACAAATGTTATATACTTCTACAATTTTTAATAACTTGCGTCAATATTTAACACACCGTAAGCGACTACTAAAATAATATTAACGAAAGCAAAACAGTGTCATTGATACTGTATTTTCTTATAGTGGATGTACGTTTTTCATCAACCTATTCAAGAACTCGAACACCCAAATGTCCTGAAGAAGGCTTATTAATAAGCTGAACATTAGATAGAAGAGGAAATAACAGCTATGGTGGAACAATGTGGTGAGTGTTCATAATAGAAGTTTTAATCGCCGCAACTCTTGATCCGATATTAATGTATTATGTATATGCTTTGTCCCAAAAAAAAAAGTGTTGAAACATCTCAAAAACTAAGTCATCACCCTGAGTATGTGTTATGTGTTTCCCTAAGCCAACCTTAATCATGGAAGCAAGCATAATAATTCCCTCGGTGTGTGTATCACAGTTGAAGTAATTACAAGAATATGTCATGCAGATCTAAGAACCAACGGGGCAACGAGTTGCTCGGCGCGTGGGGGTGCACCCAAAGGATTTGTTTTTTTTTTCATGACAGTAATTTGCTCGGGATGGGTGATTTTGATGGAGATCTCTTGTTGTGAATGGTGGCAATAGATGCGTTTTCAAAGTAAGGCTCTAATATCAAATTAATGCATCACCAATTTTAAATAAAAAGGACAAATCCAAAAAGGACAGCTGAAGAAAATAATATTATTTCATCGAAAGTTATTTAACAATGTAACGTTAGTGATCATTGTGGAGACTCTCTTATAACTCAAATGGCATAAAAAGTTAATCTAGAATCCTAATAAAAATAAAACCCTAATGACATGAAAATAAATTAGAGCACAAGAAAATAAATAACTTCTAATAACACTAAAATATTAAGATTTAATTTTTTTTCTCTAATTCTAATGTTACATAATTAAAATAAAATTCAATTACAATTAAATAATAAATCTTAACAAAAATTTCTAACATGTGCACTAGTGACACTTGTTAGAGTAGTAACAAGTAGAATCAATTTATATAATTTTTGAAATTTGAAATATACTAGAAATAATATAAATACTTTATTACATAATAATGAAACCTATGTCAACTATTAATATAAATAATACAAATTTTCTATTAATATAAATAATACAAATTTTCTATATTTATCAATGTCTCCATCTCCGTCATAAGACTCTCCTAAAATAATTATCTTTGACAATATTAAAATTGAAGCATAAATATCCCAATAATAACCAGAGATATAGAATATAAAGAAAATGAACAATATTGTCATCAGAGTGAACAATCAAAACAAGCTTTCTTTCACGTTACTAGGTTTAATCCACATATGCAACTCATACATTAAGCAAGTACCATTAAGTGACAAAGCCTAAACAAGCACAGTTCCCTTAATGTAACAATTGATCCCTAAAATCTACCACCCCTCAGTGCAAGCACCAGATGAAGGACTGAGCCACCCTCAATGTTGTAGTCTTTAGCTGTTTTGTCATCTGCGAGCTGCTTACCAGCATATATAAGCCTGCAACCAGGTGGCAATACTTAGATTCTAATGGGAAAAAAGAATCTTAAAATTGTTTGCAAATTGAGGCAGTAAGAAGACCAAAGTAGATACCTATGAAACTTAATTAGAACCCGAGTAAAAAAAAAATCAAAGGAAAATGCACTGTAAATAAACATTTCTCAATGACAATTTGAGAAAACAAAGCAAGTAACTAAAATTGCCTAGAGACTAGCAACTATAGTAAGACAATGATGCTACTACTACCAGCAATTTTGTGAATTCAAGGGCTTTGCAGAAACAAAAAGCAAGAAAGTGAAACCTTGAAAGAAGAAAAAAAAAATCTGCTAACCAACCAACTTAATATGGTTCAGATACAATATATATCATAGAGGAATCCTAACAACCACCAATGTAGGTGGAGGTTAGCAATGTCCACTCTTTCAATTGGATAGAAAACCCATATCTATTTTTAAACAACATTTAAAATAGTAAGGATAATTTAGAAATTTCCATAGGGTTAAAACTTTCAATTTCCAATGCAACCATCTAAGATTTTATATTTTCAAAGAATTGGTTCTAGTTGTTCAGATCTATACTGTTCATAGCTTGAAGATTTGCAACCATATTTTGTTCAATGATAATAAATTAAAATTAGGAAGAAAAAAAAACAAACTAAAGATTTTTTCAAATTTTATACTTCAAACGTAATGTATAAGATTTCTAATCAATTGAAAGGACCAGCCCATAGAGTTTATTATGAACGTGCAAAAAGCTGAATAAGGCAAAGACCAATGTATTTTCCGACTGCCAAGTGAAGGAGATTCTTATCTACTACTCATACTAAAATTCACCAGCTTACAAATCTAAACATTTTTTAAGAGATGACATCAAGCATGAAACAAATTTGAGAAGACATGAGGTTTTATAGAAGCCTCATAATTTGATTGCTATCAATCTACTAAAAGCACAGTGAGCCAGATTTAGCTTTGAGCAATGACATGCTCACAACTCTGTCGCTATGAAAATACTGTCCAAATCTCAATTCGTTTTTGTCATTCTTTTCATTTTGTTTTACAAAATCTTTTTTACCAAATGCTTAAGCTTTCCTCCTCCTTGTTTAGGGCTAAAGTTTCAAATCTTGCAAGAATTATTTTACAACTCTATAATGGAGCACATGGAAAGAGACAAGATAAGGGAGAGAGAGGTGCACATCAATTAAATTGTAATGCATTGAAAATTGAAAGATTTAAATCATTTGGAAATTTCTAAACTATCCTTACTCTCTTAAGAGTTGTTTAAAAATATACATGGGTTTTTTTTCCCATTAAAAGAGTGGACAATGATAAAATTCACCTACAATGTTGTATGTTAAGATTCCCCTATATCATATTAACAAAAATTAAATGACAGAAAGGGTACGCAAAAGTTGCCAACAAAATATTTGTACAGAAAGAACTATGATCTATATCAATCGAGCCACTTAACCATCAAGCAAAAGACCTGGAGTGAGATCATTCAGAATTCAAAGTAAGGCAAGACAATGAATTGAGATAACCAAATGCTAAAGAAGTGTGTGCTTGTCTATGTGTGTGGAGGGGAAAGAGAGATTGCGAGGCTACAAGCAATGAAACACTTTATCACCAATATTTAAAATGTGTTATTATGCAGTTTGAAGGTGATATAACTGATGACACCTATGGAGGTAATACTTTAGTCCAATCAAGTATATTAAGTAAAAATGCAAACCTCTGCTGCACAGGAGGAATTCCCTCTTTCTCTTCAACCCGTTCCTTGATTCGATCAATAGTATCAGTTGGCTCTATATCAATTTCAATTTCTTTTCCAGTTAGAGTCTTCACTTTAATCATAGTTCCTCCCCTGAGCCTCAAAACCAAGTGAAGTGTGGACTCCTTTTGTATATTATAATCAGCAAGCGTGCGACCATCTTCCAGCTGCTTTCCAGCAAAAATCAATCTCTGCTGATCAGGAGGGATACCTTCCTTATCCTAAAAACAACAAACCCACAGCTAATTAGTGATGATTAATGAAGACTGCAACCAGAAAAACAATAGGGAGGGACGCATTGGTTGGTCACCTCACCTAAGCAGCTTCATGTGATATTATCGAAAAAATAGAGAATTCAAATAAAGCAACAAATTATGGGATAACACTTGATCTGGCTATAATCACATTTGCTACCATCAAGCTACAGAAAAGCATAGCTCAATCATCTTCTGCTGTTCAAATGCAGGACTAAAGAAAATCAAATAAGCCAGGAAAAAGAAAATGTAGACCCCAAAACAATCATAGTATTCTCTTCTTTTTCTTACAAATTGTTCCCCGGAATAGGGAAGTTATTGACGTAAGCCCTTCAAAAACTATTGGCAATACCTTGCCCTGATAAAGGAAACCCAGATAGTTTATAAGTAAAAAGTACCAACATGTACCATGCTCTAAATCGTTTCTACCAACAAAGTAGGTTTCTTCTAACCATAAATTCTAACCCTTAAAGCACTACAATTACTTTTACCATGTAAAATTGTAGAAATACATGCAATTTTGAGATGTAGAGTAGTTACACATTCATGTATGCCAAAATTATAGTGCACATAGCACCTTCGCTAGATATGATAAATTTATCACAAAGTCAAAGCAAAAAAACTTGACTACTATTTTAAAATTGGGTTGGGCAGTTTAGCAATGGTACATGATCAGAACAATGAGCAGCTATCAGTAGACAAATCGAATTAATATATTTGAAAACTCGGTTTCAAGATATATAGGATTACAAAAGAAAAGGCACAGAAATTTTCAATCAACAAAATTACCCAAAAAGTATTACTCTTGTGTTGCGGAAGAAAAGATTCAGGGGAAAATTTGCTATACCAAGTTATTTACTTTCAGTTTCAATTCATCAGAATAATATTTCAATTTTCACATAATACTATGAGTATCACAGCTGAACAGGTGTACAACACCATGAGAAATCACTGGACTATAAAATCAATAAACTAACAACCTTCAAAAATCCCTAAAACAATATAAAGACCCAGAGGCTATTTTTTACTAAAAATATCAAAAACGATATAGATTCCCATAAAAGTAGAACTCTTTCAATAAAATTCCACAGAAAAACCATCTATAAATTATATCTTCCTACACCCAATAAACCACCTATCTAAAATTAATTATTATAAATAAAAGCAATAAGTAGAATCGACAAAATAAAAAAGAACCTGAATCTTGGCTTTGACATTGTCGATGGTGTCACTGCTCTCAACCTCTAGAGTAATTGTCTTCCCAGTTAAAGTTTTGACGAAGATCTGCATCTTCTGCTTCCTCCAAGTGCTAATACCTACAGCTCAGATAGAGAGAGAGAGAGAGAGAGGTAGAGGGTGAGCAAGGAGGGACTTATGACGGGAAGCAGTAACGTGCACAACGGGGGTGTGGTGTCGTACTTTTATATCGTGTGTAGGTTTCGTTAGGACTCAGAATAAGAATTGGATGCGCTTGAAGCGGCACATTCCTATAAATATTATTTTTTAAGTTACCACTCACCCTTACAGAATATTAGTTTTAATTAACAAATTTTTATTTTTAAACTACCATTAAGATTTTGAGATACATATATATAAATAATAAATTATATGAGTATAATTATGGTGAAATTCAAAATCTCCAACATAAAAATCTATATATTCAACAAACACAATAATTGTATTTAGTGTAATTTTCTTCTGACCTATTAGATTCTTTTGAGTAGATAATTATTGGGAGAGTTTCAACCATAATTCGATAAATTAATCTCTAACAATATTTATAAGAAACTATAAAAATTAAAAATAATTATAGTCTATATCCATTTTCAACAAAAAGTTAACTGTTCTCTGTTTTAATCTTTTTGAGTTGGGCTTTTCATTTCTTTTGTTTGAACATCAAAAAACTCACAAAAACTAAAAACCAAAAGCTGAAAAAAACAAAACACATACCCATTATCTTTTAAGTTTAGCTAATTCAAATTTTTGAAGATGAGAAAAAATATTTGCTACGTACACAAAAAGTAATAATATATAGATTGAGCTATTCATCTTTAATATAACCCCATATACATTACAACATGTTGTCATGCACATATTGGTGGTCATGAAATATGTCTAAAATCGAAAAGGTTGTGGTGCAAACTTCAGAATATGAACAAATCTTTGATTTTAGACAGAAGAGTCCAACTTTTTAAAAAATTATCCAAAATGATAATTCTCAAAAAATATTGTCCAAAAAGAATAGATTGAGAAACTAGATTTTGAAATCCGGTTTCTCTCTCCTAATCAGCCACACTTGTCTATTTCTCTCTCCTCCAAACAAAAGGGTATGATATTTTTTTTAATTTATAGTATATGATATTTTTAAATGTTAAAGTGTATGATATTTTTTTAATTTATAGTGTATGATATATTTTTTTAATTTAAAGAGTATGATATTTTTTAAATCTATAGTGTATGATATTTTAAAATTTTAAGTGTATATTTTTTGAATTTATAGTGTATGATATTTTTTTTTTAATTTAAAATGTATGATAATTTTTTAATTTATAGTATGTGATATTTTATAAATGTAAAAGGTTTGATAATTTTTTAATTTTTAGTGTATGATTTTTTTTTTTAATTTAAAATATATGACAATTTTTAAATTTATAATTTATGATATTTTAAAAAAAATTATAGTGTATGATATAATTTCATGGTGGTGAAGGACCAAATATTATATATTATAAATTAAAAAATATCATAAACTATAATTTAAAATTTATCTTATATTTAAAATTTAAAAAATATTACATACTTTAAATTTTAAAAATATCATACACTATAAATTAAAAAATTATCATCACTTTATATTTATAAAATATTATGAAATGATACATCCCCATATACATTACAGCATGTTGTCGTGCACATATAGGTGGTCATGAAATATGTCTAAAAGGGAGAAGGTTGTGGTGCAAACTTCAGGATATGAACAAATCTTATTGGAAACCCATCACTACCACCCAAAGCATGTGTGATATGGGACATTTGTTCAAAGAAGATTCCCTTTTTCTTTTCTTCAAAAATTCCAGTGGATCACAATAAAGTTATGTATTTTAAAAGAAATGCTTGTTTTTTTGTTTTTCTTTTTTCTATTTGAAGATATTGTAAGAGAATGCATTATTCTATTTTATCTTATAGAACTTCTTTACAATATCTTTATGGAAAAATATCAAGCTGAAACTTGCCACTTATTAATGTGGAAGTGGAACAAATGGTAGATGTAGGCTGGAAGCCCGGTGTCATTGCAAAATGGGCTTACTTTGTAAACCCAAATAGCAATAAATGTGCCCTCAAAAACAAAAGTTAGATCGAATATTTTTATATGACTAAGCTATTCATAGAATCCATTTAGTTTGGATTGAATAAGATTCAAATCAATATGTAGATTCAACATAAAATTTGTAGAAATACTTGAAGAATACAATATAAATGATCCAATTTGGTTTGTTTCGATGTGGATCTTAATTGAATTTTGACTATTTTTTATTAAATTTTAACAAATTCATACCAAATCTTCGTATAGTCTGCTCCATTGTTGTTCCTATACTAGGCTTGCTACTTAGAGAAGCAAAGAATATACATGTAACTCTTAAGGTTTGGAGAATTTGTGCTTATTATTTATTTATTGATTTTATAGGTTGTAATCTCTTGGAAGAGGTCGTGGAGAGTAAAAAAATACTAGTAAATTTTTTAATTTCGATGTGAATAATCTGTATTTAATCAAACAAAAAAAGTTATTATTTAAAATATTCGTAAATTCTTCAGAATACATTAGCTACTAAATATATAGATATATATATATATGTGAGAGAGAGAGAAAGGCCGCATTAAAACTAATTTGATAAGAGTGAGTATAATTTAAATATAAAATATTACAACCCAAGACGTTTGACTGTCCAAGACCCTAATGCTTGGTATGATAATAAATTAAATATCATTACTTTGGAAGGCAAAAATTCATGGATTTAAGAAAATAAAAACATGTGACGTAAATTTATTGACTTTGTCCTCATAAGGGGTTTTAATGATATTAATTATTGAAGGTAGTGTACTGAATTTTATCGTGGATCTTAAATTCTTTCACCTTACTTTAGGCCTTTGCCCTTAATTATAAATGAAGGTAAGCCAAGAAAAGCAATTATAGTTTTCTTCTTATTATTTTTTTAATAAAACATAAATGTCACAAGAAGTCATTAAATTTGATAATTAAATGTTCACCCAAACAAAGAAGAAAAGCATTAAGTTTGTAGCATAAATGTTCCCCTACCACAACTATAATTTTTTTAACGGGTATCTTATGAATACTTGTTAATTTTCAATAAATATAAATTTTAAAAATTAAATTTTTAAAAATAATAATTTATGTATTTAATAGTATTAAAATCTTAATCAATGATAATAAATATTTACAAACTTGTACAACTTTAACAAGTGAAAATTTAAAATAATAATTTATGTATTAAATAATATTATAATTATGAGTCAATTATTATAATTTTTTTATTTAAATAATTTTAACAAATAGGACATTTCTTAGAAAAATCTAATTAAAAACCTAATAAATTTGTATTTGAAAAAAAATTAAGTCTTATGCTTTCGTCACCTTAACTTCCCAATGAGAAGTTTTTTTATGGTACTAAATGTTGCATTTAAGATTTTATAGCTTTTTAGCAAAAAAAAGAAAAAAGAAGACTTTATGGCTCACCTTTAATAGTCTCACCTTCCTCGGCATATAACATCATTGTAAGACTCTAATATGAGTTATGGCACTTATTAAAATAAAATATTACAATAAAATTAAAGTTTTTTTTTTTTTTGAGATAAAAATTATAGCATTATTATAACGATTGAAAAAAAAAATTATTACTATTATGTAATAGGTTTGTCTAATGATGTTCCCTAGGCACTTGTAACGTACTATAAAGTAAAATTTTGTAATATTTATTATATTAATTAATTATGATTTCAATCTTTGTAAGTTATTATTTTAAAAAAAAATTATATTTATTACACAGTAAAAAGTATCATATGAGAATTTGTTAAAAAAAAACTTATATAATTAATGAAAATCGATTAATAGGAGCTAAATTTTGATTTAGGAGACCCATATTTTTCTACTTAACCATTCAAACATTTTAGTTATGTTCCATTTAGTATTATGTATTTGGAATAATTTAATTACTGATTTTTTCTATTAATACAATCTCATTTTTTAATTTTTTTATTATAATTTTTTTTTAATAAAACATGAATTTCATACCAATAAAATGTGATTTCCAAACAGCTATTGCAATGTAGACTATCAGCTACAACAATTAGAGTATATGCAACATGATATCACCATTACAGATAGTTAAAACAATTTCTCATAATATCTATTACAACTTTTGTACAACCTGTTTGATGTCGCATATTCAATATTCGACAACATATGAGCGACGAGGAAGCTTTCATTAATGATAAATGCCAAAGTTAATAGGGAAAATATAACTTGTTAATGAATTAAAAAAAATGAGGGAATGATGGGGCAAAACTTGACTCATCAAATATTACTCGCTAAATAGCGAAGTACAGAAAAATGCTTCGTCATTCTGTCGTCAAGTGACAAGAGATGAGTGTCTTTAGATATGTGAATCATCAATTTAGAAACTCAAATTGATGATAAGTTTGTAACTAACTTTATTAGTTTAGCTGATATTCATCTTGTCCTTTGGGATCTCTTATTGATGATTCCAGATCCTTGATCAAGGAGTTTCTTCTGATGAAGGTGGTCTACAGTTACCACGAGGGGAATCAAGCAGCTGATATGCTGTCTAAGAAAGCATACACCAGAACACAAAGCTTTACTATACTTAATACTATGCCGCCTTTTTTGAGCTATGTAATTCTTTTTGATATTTTAGAGGGCATGTATCCAAAGACTTTGTATTGACGGTTAATTCTGCTTTTATTTTATGTTCCCTTTTCACTCCAAAAAAAAAATAGATAGGACATTTTTCAAAGCTACTCTCGTTATTTTCTCTCAACATCAGTCCTTAAATCCATACTAAATACTCGCAATTCTCTTGTCAATGTGATTTTTTTTTCTCTTCTCTCTCATGCCATTCTGATTTTATAAATTCACTAGCTATATGAGATTTTGTTTTATGCTTACCCTCATCATTCTGGTAATTTTTGGCGTTGTCATTGCAGTTTTTTTTTTTTTTTTTCTAGTTCTCCCACATTTCACAATAAAATCTGCTTAAACAACATTTCAATACATTATTAAACCCCGTAAAAACCCTCAACAACATTCCAACAACAACAACAATTAATCAAGTTTCATAACAATTGAACTCAAAAAATATTCCCTCGTGATACTATGTAATAGTTATAAAATTAGATTTTAGATTATCATATGACAATTTTATTTAGTCTACTTAATATTACTATATATTTAATAAATATAATGTTTATATGTAATAGTTATAAGATTACTTAAGCTCATTTATTTATTTTAATAATGTACTTTATTTAAGTGATTCTTAATTTTTAATTTTTTTTTATTCTTTTTTATATCCATCAACTTCTCATCTTGCCTGTAATCTATATTATTTTTTATAAGATAAAAATGTAACCAATATTTATTTAATTATCTTTCAAACATAATTGGTACAAAATGGACTGGATATATCTACTATGCAGGGACATTAGTAACATCTAGTTTTTACAAGCGTGTCAAACGTTTGATGTAAAGTAACTGTTGTAGCCGTATTCAAAATCAAATTGGATGTTTCTATCCGAGCTTGGAGGCGATTGCAATAGTCAATACTAAATTCAGTTCCCCAAATAATAAATGCGTATGGATGTTAGTGAATTAGACAAATTATGGTCTCGGCTATTTAGTTAAGAGTAGTTTTAACTAGGCATTGATGTTTGACATTTTCTATGTACTTATTCGTAATTAAACCACACTACCTTCCAAAATATGTTAATTGTTCTGCACCTCCCTGCTAACTTGTCCTTGGTTTGGTATATGATGAGGAAGTACTTTTTGTTTTCATATAGTTAGTTGCTATGTACACTACCAAAAATAAAAATATAGATCAACTCAATTTCATAGATGAGTACCGACTTTTAAATATTGGGTTTTCATCAATTTCACATAACATAAAAAAAAAGCTCTTTTCATCATCAAAAAGGATTAGGGACCCATTCACTTAATATAAGAGTGAGTTAATAATATTTTTTTGGAATTACATATACATTTGTCTTCTTATATATAGTTATTTAATATTAAAAAGAAAATGAAGTTAGTAATATTAGTTTTTGCATATAAATATATTTATTATAACTTTATATGTAAATGATAAAATATTAGTTAAATAATATTAAACGAGCCAATTTATGAATCCAGTTTTAAAAAGATTGAGCGCTTGTTTTACTAAACTAGCCCAAAATAAAACTCAAGATCAACTTATTTAGAAAACTAATCAAGCTCAATCCAAACTCTTAACGAGTTGTTTATGAGCTAACTCCACTCAATGCCATACGTCACCCACTCCACTAAACAAAACTTTTCATATCATCATCGCTAGTTGCTCAAATAATACACTTCTCATTAATAGATGAGTTAACAGGGACCCATTCACTTATTAGAAGAGTGAGTTTGTCTAGTATCTTTTTTGGAATCTACATAGACATTCGTCTTTTTTATATATAGTTATTTAATATTTAAAGAAGAAATGAAGTTAACCATGTTAGTTTTTGCATATGACAATATTTATTAAAACTTTATATGTAAATGATAAAATATTTATTAAATAATATTAAATAAGCCAGTTTATGAGCCCAATTTTTAAAAATTGAGCTCGTTTATTTTACTATTTAGAAAACTAATCAAGCTTGATCCAAACTCTTAACGAAGTATTCATGAGCTAACTTGACTTAGTGCTATATGTCACCACTCCACTAAACAAAACTTTTCATATCATCATCACTAGTTATTCAAATAATACACTTCTCATTAATAGATGAGTTAATAGGGACCCATTCACTTATTAGAAGAGTGAGTTCGTCTAGTATCTTTTTGGAATCTACATAGATATTCATCTTCATATATATAGTTATTTAATATTTAAAAAAGAGAAGAAGTTAATCATGTTAATTTTTGCATATAAGTATAGTTATTATAGCTTTATATGTAAATGATAAAATATTTATTAAATAATATTAAATGAGCCAGTTTATGAGCCAAGTTTAAAAAAATTGAACTATCTTGTTTTAATAAACGACTTCAAAATAAAACTCAAGATTGACTAATTTAAAAAACTAGTTAAGCTAGATTTGAACCCTTAACAGGTTATTCATGAGCTAACTCTGCTCAGTGTCATATGTCACCCACTCCACTAAACAATACTTTTTATATCATCATCATTAGTTACTCAAATAATACACTATTTCTCCTATAATTTTTAGGGTATTTGATAAAATGTCAAATTGGAATGTCACTTAATATTATTTATGTGAAACTATAATTCCTTATTCTCACAATATTATAGACCTCCAAGGATGTTCCATTTTTATTTTTTTATCATGTGAAAAGAAAATAAAAATAGAACAGATGTATTTTTCAACAATTAAATGAATTCATTTCTCAAAAAAAAAAAAAAAAATATATATATATATATATAATTAAGTTATAATTTAAATTAATTTGTGGTCTTGAATTCAATTAGTTGCAAAAATGCTCTTGATTATTATTAGTCTCTTCTACCTCTTTTAATTATTTTTTAACCTCCCTATTTTTTTTATTTTTAGGAAAACAATTTGTAGTTTGGATATTTGGAAAATAATATATATTTCCTCACAAGCACAATCAGGATTCAAGTCCCTATATGTTGATGTGTAAATTTTTTTCTCTATATTTATGAATTTATTACTTGCAATTAAATATGATTTATTGTGTTAAATTAAAATTACAAGACTAACAAAAATTTGGTACAGTAATAAACAAACTGTATTTCTAAGATGAGAACACAAATTTAAATCTTAGGCCTCCCAGTAGCAACAAATCCCAAATAATTAATCTCACGTCAATTCTTAGAAAAACTAAAAATAAATAAATTCCTTGTCGAGATATATATACTTGATGAGATAAATACTATCTCTGTAATTATATTAGGCTTTGGTCATAATCAAAATTGGCGTGGCAATAGCAGTCACTCGGGCAAGTGGACCACAAGTCCAATTATTATTGTTATCGGAATTAATTGTTAAACATCCGTTCAGCCTCTTGCGCGTCAAAACGTTATTATCGGAATTTAATGCAGTTGAAAAATACATATCTAACGTCAAGATTACAAAAGAGCAAAGTTCATTAATGATGCTGAAATGAAAATTTTAATACTACTTTTTTTTAAAATAAAATAAAAAAAGTTTACCCAAGGAACAAATAATAGAAAAACAATTTAAGCTTATCAAAAAAGAAAAAAAGAAAAAGAAGATGTACTAACAATTTAGAAACATAACTTGGAAATTATGAATCAAATTAGAAAAAGTAACCTAACTATTCATGTGGCAATTGGCATGGGGTTCTCAACGTGCACATAGTGTTCTATTTATCTGTATTTATACTATTAAAGACAATTTTTTTTATTATTGATTTTTATTGTTATATAGATAAAATTTAGTTATTATTCATCATATTAAAATAAATTATTAATTTTTTTTTATAAATTCTTCTCCTTTTAATATTGATTGAATTATAACTCCTTTTTACAATTAATTTTTGTTTCTAATTCTTCTTCATTTTAAGAATCAAACTTAAAGAAAAAAAAAAGAAAAAAGAAGAAGAAGCTATGAATTAAAATATATATTAAGAGTATATATTTTTTATTATAATATTATTTTCTTATTTATTCTTCTATCTTAAGAATTAAAAAAATTATTATTTTATATTATTATTTTAATTTTTAAATTTATTATTTTTAATTACATCAATAGTAAATTTCTAATTTCTTCTTCCTATTTTAAGAATTAAAAAAATAAATTTATATTTAATTTTTAATAATATTTACTTATTTGTTTAATTACATTAACATAGATAACATTCTGTTATTATTTCATAGTATTAAAATACTGTATTTCAAATAGATTTCTAATTTTTTTTCTTACTCTTATAATAATAATTTTTATAATCCTTCTTCTATTTAATTTTTAATTATATTTACTTATTTGTTCTATTTTAAAAATTAAAAAATAGATATGATATATTATGAATTTAAATTTAAATTATATTTTTACTTATTTGTTTAATTATATTAACATAGAGTAATCTTTAGTTATTGTTTCATAGTATTAAAATATTATGTTTCATATATATTTCTATTTTTTTCCTAACTTTTTCCATTTTAATACTAATATGATTATAATTATTTTTTACTTTTTTTTAATTATTCTCAATTTCATGAATTTAAAAAAAAAACTATGAATGAAAAGAAATATTAATATAGGTTTTATTACTAATTTCTTATTCAAAATTTCAAATGATTTCTTCATTATTTTATTAGAAATGATCAATTGTGAAAAATTAGAGTAAATCTATATAAAAAATTTCAAATTATTATTTTATGCTTAAATAGTAAAGATATACGCATATAGAAAATTAAAATTAAAAATATGTGTAATAAAATATTTATAAAAAAATTAGAAATTCACAATATATAATATAATTATTAAAAGTAATATTTTGACACAATGATATGTAACAAGATGGGATGTCATATCAAGTAATATTTTTAATGTCACATCAATTTATTCTTCTCTTCCAAATTAATACTTTTAAAATAAAATAATAAATATTAGCTAGTTAATAATGTTGTTAATAATAAATTTCACAAAATTATAAATAAATAAAAACTAAAATAATGCATGAATAAATCTAGTTTTTATAAATCTTCTTCCTTTCTCTATTAATGGTTGGTCTAATACCATTAGGTACAATAAATGTTAAATGTTATGACTCACATTTACAATATTTTACAAATTAAATTTTCTAACGAATTTTTCAAGAATACTTGTTCAAATATAATAAATATAAAATTAAAACTTCTTTATTGTAACAACTTAAATATTAAATATTATTAAAATCATAAACAATTACTGCAATTGATACTACACTCTTTCTATTCATAGTCAACTATCATTAAATATTGAATGCAAATTTGTTTCTAAATATAAATTTTTAATTGGTTTTTAATGTAATGCATTTATTATTTAATGAGTTGCTGATTTTTTTTAATGTCAATTACTATATATTATAGCAATAAGTATTGTTGTATTGGAGAACATTGTGAGCTACAGTAAATAATATAAAAAAAGAATTAATATATTAAATCTAGATGGTAATATAAAAATTATTTATGACTCATTTAAAAGTAAAAATTAAAAATAAGACTAGCTGTAAAGGTTCTTCTTCTCAAATTTTGAATTTAATACCAGTATTAATCAATTTACGGATATTAAAAATGAGAAGAATGTAAATTTATTCTATTAAAAAATATATGCTCATATTTAACATATATATATATATATATATATATGTAAACTTTACAAAAACTAGTTTGGTATAATAGTGTTGACATTTGCTACATTACCAAATAAAACCCTCCCAACTAGAGGTCTGTATAATATCTTCAACGTGCAAAATCAGATCCTAATTCATCCGAACCCAATCGATACTGAATAACCTATTAAAACTTAATTTTTTGATTGGATGATTTTTTAATTTTTTATTTCAGGTTGAGTCGAGTGACTGAATTGAGATTTTTTGAATCCGGGTGCACCCACCCTACCATACATTATGTTTTAATATTTATTAAATTATTTCCTAATCGAAACTGAATAACCTATTAAAACTTGATTTTTTTGATTGGGTGATTTTTTATTTTTTATTTTTTATTTCAAGTTGAGTTGAGTGACTGAGTTGAGATATTTTGAATCCGGGTGCACTCACCCTACCATATATTATGTTTTAATATTTATTAAATTATTTTTTATATGTAAATATTAGATTTTATATTATTGTTATTTATACATCATTATTTCATCTTTTAATTATATTTTGTAATATTAAAATCTTTAATTTATGTTGATTTAATTAAAAAAAACTATAACCTAATATTTTTCTTATTATTTTAAATTTTAATTTTCAACCCATCCGATCCACTTGACTTTTATAACAGGTGAGAAATTTTATCACCCAATCAGCTTGATTTTAAGAGTTCGGTGAGATTTTTAATTACCATAATTGTGCAGGTTATGTGACAATTTATCTCTACCTGACCTGAATACCCCTACTCTCAACCAGTTACACTTGAAATCATTGGACCAAGTAGATTGGGTTTGGCTGAGTCAAACGAGTTTAAAAATCAGGTTGATGAAAATAAGGTTTCAACAATGACTCAACACACTGTCCTACACACATATACCAGGTTTTTGGATCTATCGAACAAGGTTGAACAGAATTTGAAAACCATGGTCCATGTAATGTTTGTTATGAATAAATATATAAGATTTTACATTTAAGTGTTGATAATTTAATGACAGTGTAATAAGTAATTTATCAAAATATATTTTGAAAATTGGTTTAAACTGGAATTTTAATGACATATATTAAAATACAATAAATATGATAATTGTAAATTAAAACTTTTTAAAAATAATAATTTTTACATTAAATAACATTAAAATCATGGTCAACTATAGTAATAAATGTTCGAAACCTTCTATTCATAGAAAAACCCTATTTTAAATAGAATTTTTCTAACTGGATGACATTTGTTAAAATTTCTGTAAATAGAAAATTTTTAGCGTTTATTACTATAGTAAACCATAGTTTTCAGGATTATTTAGAACTTAAAACATAAATTACTTTTAGAGAGTTCTAATTTTCAAAATCTATATTTATTGCAGCTTAACAAGTAATCATAACTATATTTATTACAACTTAACAAGTACCCGTAACTATATTTATTGTAGCTTAACAAGTAACCGTAACTATATTTATTATAACTTAACAAGTCCCTGTGTAACTTAACAAGTAACCATAACAAATCCCTATAAGACACCATTTTAAAAAAACCCTTTTAAATACCGCTATTTCTTTTACATTAACTTTTTTTTGCATTAACTGTTTTGTTCCCTAACATTATTGTACATTAACTTGTATTTATTGCTGTTCATAATTATTATATGTAAAATAAAAAATTTTATTATTAGAAAAAGAAGAAAAGAATGGTGCAAGTTCAAAATTCCCCAATTAAATTTTGTGTCTAATTATAAAAAAATAGCAAGTATCTCTAATAGTTTCTGTGCATTTAATGCCATCTTTTTCTCTCTTCCCACTCCTCCACTACCCCTTAATTAATAGCCCAACAATAAATGTAACAATTAATCAAAACACAAAACACAAAAAAAGAAATATTAAAGTTTTTAATTTTAATTTACTATTTTGTAACGTACTCTCAATTTATTAATATATATAGAGCCCATCACTCCTTTCTTAATTTCTCTCTATCTCTCACAAAGCGTTGATAAGAAGACGAAACGAAGCAGCCCTGTGCCTCTCTGAAATATGGCTGCCGACGTTAGCTCTCTGGTTCGAGTTCTAAGTGGGAGCGCGCACAAAGAAGATCAGCTTCGGACGGTTGGAAATGAATCGAACGGTGATAAATCTACGGCTCTGATTACTCGCGATTTGCTTGGCGGATCCTCAAAATTTGTTGATTCCCAGGAATTGGACCTCGATTTGCAGGTCCCTAGTGGCTGGGAAAAGCGATTAGACTTGAAGGTGCGTTAATTGTCTCTTAAGAATTCTGTTTGTTTCTCTAGAAAATAATTTGGTTGCTTTTTTTTTTTTTTTTGGGATAAAGTTTGTGAAGAATCTCTTTCTCAAATTCATAATTGGGGTTTTTTCTTTTTGAATAATTTAACACCAGAGATGGTTTCATTTAAGAGAAAATTTTCAAATTTTTTTGGGTTTTGTTCTGTTTCTCATTTTCATTATTTTTTGTTTCTTTGACACCTTGAATCGTTATTTATGATTTTCAATTTTCAATTTTAAAAAAAAAATTCTGTATCACAGTTTGTTCTCAAATTCCTGATTTGTTTTTTTGGTCCTCTGATTGGTTGCTGAGAAACTGGTGCGAAAACGAGGAACTTGTACTAATAAATTATATATTTCTATTGATGTGATCAATTATCCATATTTTTTTTTTAAAGCTTTTGGCTTTTAATGTAACAGAACAAATATAATCTCTGATTTATTTTGGTTGCTTTACCTCAATATTTATATACTACCAAACAGAACCTTCATCCTTGGGATTTAAGCTTATCAGTTGCTAAGTAATACACAAGAGTTACAACTTTTTTTTAAACTAAATTTTAATTAGTAGCATCTGGTTAATACTATAAATTATTGCTTTATTAACTTATTAATTTTTATTGTATGATATTAAGAATTGCCATTAATTCTATAAAAATCAAATATAAAATTTCCTATTGTTTGTTTTGAGTTACCCATTCAATTGTTTAATTAATGCGGTTGTTCTGAAAAATGTGAAGCTGATATATACTGAATTTTTTAAAACCGACAATAATTTTAGTAATTTACTTTAATTAATTAATTGTCCACAATAAATATGTTGTTAATGGCTTTTTAATTGTGGGTGTTATGGATATTAATGGGCTTTTTTTTGTGACCATTATGAATGGTTGCAGTCAGGGAAAGTCTACATTCAGAAGTGCAACTCAGTAAGCTCACCTTCAATGTCAGATAACAAGCTCCCAACCAATGCAGCAGTCCCAAAACTTCAAGACCTAAATTTCCCTCCTTCTCCTTCCAAAGTTCCCATGAACTTATTTGAGGAATCTAACTTAGAACTGAAGTTAGTCTCACCTTCATTGCCATCAAGCACATACCAAAGTGTTTGCACCCTTGACAAAGTGAAATCAGCCCTTGAAAGAGCAGAGAAAGAGCCAGTCAAGAAACGAATGTCGTTTTGGAAATCATCTATGTCTTCGCTATCACCTTCATATTCATCATCTTCTTCTTCAATCAAGGAAACCCAAGAGGAAGAAAGTGAAGAGAAATTGCTGTCATCACCGATAGCGGCAGGGTGTCCTGGTTGCTTATCTTATGTTTTGATAATGAAGAACAATCCTAAATGCCCTAGGTGTAATTCCATTGTTCCTTTCCCCTTGAAAAAGAAACCTAGGCTTGATCTCAATATGTCAATTTGAGAAATAGAGGAAAATTATTAATGATCCAATACCCTTCAAGGTGTTGAAGTTTCTTTGATTTTGTAAATGATAGATAAACTCAGGTTGTTAAGTATAGGATATCATATTGATTTGATCATAGCCAGGGTGTGTATATTTCAAAGATATTTTGGTTTTCTTAGCAGAGCTAATAGATTTTTTTTATTTTTTATTTTTATCAATTTTTGCTTTCTCTATATCTTCTATGATAACTAGGTACTCTTGTTGAAATCAGTAATGAAAAAAATAAAAGTACAAGAGCTTTTCTGAGTAGATGGGACATTGTTAAGGTTTCCATTGGTTCAGCATTAATTTTTCCCTGTCATGTGAGTGTATTACTTGCAACTGCTTTGCTTAATGAACTAAGTGATGGGCTTGTCATGTGTGTCTGTGGGGAGGGAGGGGGGGAGGGGGAGAAGCTTTCTTAAGCTTTCTGGAATCTTCAAATTGTAATAATTTGTTCATCTGATGCTGGTAGATCAGTAGATGTATAGCTATTTGAAGTTTGAACATTCATATTGACAGTGCGTGAGACCAGTCAATTAATACTCCCATGAATGCTGTTCAGTAATTTCTTTGGAAATTCCCACAAAGAAGATTCTGTTTTAGCTATTTGAAAATAACAAGCCAGGTTCATTTTGAGCTCTGGACACAGTTACACTGACAACAGTTTCTTTATCCTTGAGTATAACCAGAAACTGGTTTATCATAATATATTTTTTATTTAGAAAAATTAGGTAAGCCAAGCCATCTCCACCATTTGCTGCAAGAAGATTGCAAACAAGTTCAACAATCAAACTTAAAAGGTTAAGAGTCAATGTTTAGTTGGTAATAAGACTAATAGCAATGGGTTTAGCCTTCTAAACTTTGCAGGAGCCAGAAGCATTCTAGTTGGTAATTTAGCATTTTGTGTTGTTTGAAATTTCAGATCATGGAGTAACATTGATTGTTCAACTACTATGTTGCCATTAATAATTTTTTGCCCAGCATCATAGCTCACAAGTAACAGACATATATATGATGGAAGGGTATGTAAATATTAATCAAAATCAGATTAGGACATATAAATGCAATATGGTAGCCTTCCCCTATTGCAATAAATAAGGCTCCTGATTTTGTTATAGAACCAACAAGTTATACTGCAAGTAATAACCTTTTATAGGCACTGATCTCAACCAAAGAAAACACAGGACCCCATTAAAATTGGCATGAAGTGTTGCCTAATATTGGAAACCCATTAATCTCAGATTGTGACTAGCATCCTTGCAATTTGAATTTAAAATCTTATGTGTGTTTCAATGTTTTTCAGCCATGTTCTGGTTCTTATTTTTATTTTTTTAACGATCAAATGAAACATCAATTGCATTTGTAAATAAATATAATTCTATCGAAAAATGTGAATAATTTAAAATATAAAGACTATTTATGTTAAGGTCATGCCCTCACTTACAAAATTTGAAATAATTCGTCTCCATCAATTTTATTTTTCTTAATACTATTGCTATTTATATTATTTAAAGGCTTAAACTCACATGGTAGATTATAAAAAAATTGGTAGTGATGTACAAATTGTAGTTGTGTACTTTAAATGTTTGAAAAGAGCATTCACCTACACATTGTCAAACTTGTGTGTTTAATATATATAGGGATGCTACATTGGTACATGAAGCTAATTAAAGGCCATTTAGTAGACCAATTCATTAATTGACCTAACAAATAATAAATGAAAATAAATTTTCATAGTCTTTAAAGTTGCTCACCTAACTTCTCATATGACTTTTATGTTCATTCTCTGAATTTCTTTAAGGAGCTGCAAATATCCAGCAATGTAGTTGCCACCATTAATTTTTCAATTAAACGTGTACTGCTTTCATTGTAAACATATTAACTATTTCCTTATTTGCTTGCTTGCTTGACTAGCGAACTCTCTCTCTCTCTCTCTCATCCATTTTTCAGATTCATACACTGACAAGCTAGAAAGAGAATCCTTAAGCTGCTCTATTATTATGATTATTACTCCAGTTTTGTTAAGTTGAATAGATGTAGAACATACGGAATGTCAATAGGTACTATATTTTTATGTCTCAAGAGGTTTTAGGATAAGATAAAAATCAAATTGATTGTAATCAACATATTTTTCAAAAAGTTTGACCCATGTTGTAGAGGTGGTAATTTAATTCGTGAATACTTATTAAAAGCTCATATTTAAACTCGTGAATTATATCAATTATTAACATAATTTATAATTATGTTCTTAATCTTGTCATCTCTTAATATGAAATTCATAAATTCTAGACAAATACAAGTTGAGATTGTATTTAATTATTCAAAATTAGACATTCAAAACTCGATTCAAACTCGAATTATTACCACCATAATCAATTATTAGCTCGAACATATATATATACATACAAAATACCTTATATATGTACGTACTTTCCAAGATTCAAATCTTGAGTTATTAAGCAATGAGAACAATGAGAAAGAAAAGCAGATATGAGTTCATTGAATCATGGATAAGCTTCACGAACAATGAATTTGTAATAAATATATTATTTTCTCACCCGCATAAGACCAAAACAGTTGTTCAAAACTTAACATGACATAAGGGCAGATGTTATCCATAATCCATCCGGTGAAGAAATCATGCAATTTTGTACCCAAAAAAAAAAAAAATCATGTAATTCACTAAAAGTAATATAATTTCTTAATTTAATATTAGTATAAATATTTTAAATACGAGATTATGTATTTAATAAATTATTATTCTAAAATATTCTAATGGAGTTTGTTTTAGAAAAGTATTTGATGTTAGTAGGTCAATTTTAAAAATTGACTTTCATAATTATGACATCAATATATGCTCATGACTAATAGCATGACTAATAAATTCTATTAAACCTATCAATTGGAAGGCCATTTTCATTACAGTTGTCACATGAAAGTGTTATAATTAGCTACTTAATTAATAACTCACTTGACAACTATATACACATGAGAGACAAATCAAATAATTAAGAACTTGAGGGGCTGCTACAGTTACAACCAAAATGTCTTACCATTTAAGGTAAAAAGAAAAGAAAGAGACATTTTTATTTATAAATATTTAAATTCATTAAGTTTATTAATGAATGTTAAAATTCGTCGTCAATGATATCTTAAGTTCAATTGATCAGAACGAAAAATTTGAGACATGAAAGTTTTATTTTTCTATCATAATATATTTTTTCTTAAGAATATGTCAAAACTTGTTCAAATCAAATATTTTATTACTTTTTATGAATATATTATTTTAATATTGCATATCATCATTAGATAAGATGGAAATACTTTTATTCTGTTAGAGCCTCACTCTTAAAACCAATTAAAGAGTGAGGCTCTAGCATATTCTATATGCTTAATAATGTTAATCATCATCATGAATTCTTAAGTCTCCAACAATTAAAATCATTAGGATTTATGCATTTAGGACCCCATTTTTTATGCTTTAATTGCTTAGTGTCTCTCCATCAATGTCATCAAGACTAGTTGATTAGTTCAACTAAACTTAATTTTCAATATTTATTATACGCGTGAAATTTATGGTCCAAGGCCACAATTGAAAAGTATTACATTATATCAAACAATAAATAAAATGTTGTTGGACATAATTTTCAAGATATTAACAACAGTTTATATTAGAGTCAAGACGAGAATCATGACTTGAAACTATATTTAAAATTATAAGTCACATCTCATTATATTTTTATGGTATGTTATAGTTATCCAAAATGATCATACGATTTGATATGCATACTTTTGTATAAATTATTGAAAAAGATATTTCTTAATTCAAATTCATTTATTGATTTAAATTGATACATTTAGAAAAATAGTCTCTAAATTTATTCATTTTGTTATCCAAACGGTTACGCATCCCATGACGCGTGTTGCATGTCTGAGAAGGCTACCCAAACGGGACCTAAGTCAAGACTTTGTATGAATATGACAAGAAAGAGCACGTGTTTGTGCGAAGGAGTCAAGAACTTGCGCAGGAGTCGGTTGGCGTTAGGTGATGCTCGTGCGGTTTAGTGTCCACAAAGTACAAAAAAGCTGTGCGTCTTATAAATTATCCCCACATTGGGATGAGTCGGATGACAGCAACTTTCACACACAACTAATTCATTTAACATATATATTTTTTGGTTAAAAACAATTCATTTATTGTACGTTCTTAGAAAAATTAATAAAATATTCATTTAATTTACTGAACTAATTCATTTTTCCGTTTCAATTAACAACGGCCATTCACACCAAAAAATATTATAAAAAAATTTACTTTTTACAATATTTAAAAAAATTCAAACTCATAAAATTAATAAAAAGAGTACACATTTTTTATTAATAGACTAATTAATCTCTTAGAGTAATTACATCATTGACTTTACATGAAATAAATAATTAATATTTTTAAAAATAAAATAAATATTAAGGAATATTTGATGCACCATTAGTTTTACATTGATAAAAATAACCATTTATTTTTATTGATAAGAGATTGAATTTTAAAAGTCTATTTAAGAGTTTAGAGGAAAAAGAAAAGAGAAAGAAGAGTGGAGAAAACTAATAATATTTATTATTTCTATTATTTATAAATTCAAAAATATGAAGAAAAATAAATGTAAAAAATAGATATATTTTTTACTTGAGAGATGAATGGAAATGAAGAATAAAAAATTACTACATAAATTCATGATTGTATCCTTAAAATATTTTATGAGCATTAATAGAAAAAATAAGAAGTCCATTTTAATTCTTTCCTTTAGAAGAACATATCCAAAGGATTGTATATTTCCCATAGTTTATCTTCCCTAATCCTCTTCCCTTATGTTGATAAAAAAAAAAAAATTTGAATAAATTTATTTTCATGGAAAATGCTACTAAATTATCTGCCTAATTGGAGCCTTCTGATTTTTGTAGGATTTATATAGTTATGTAAATCACAAAAATTAGTACTTAAACAGAAAAATAATATTATAAAATTGTAAATTCTTGTAGGAAAAAATAGACCTACATAGTGTTTTTCTTTTCTTTTGCTTTTTAATTTTTTACATAATAATACCCTTTTTATAACACAAAAATGAGAGTATATATTTATTGGTTAAGCTACAGTGTAAAAATACTATAAGTAAAAACTGCTTTCAAGTAGAGCTAAAAGGGATATTTGTGTATTGAAATTACTAAAAATTGATATGTTTTAAAACAATTTCATAATAAATTGCTTAGGAAAATATTTTTAATATCTAAATAATGAATATATATTTTTTATTTTTTCTAAATAATGATAACATATAACTCTTTTTGTTGATATGGGATAGTTTGATTCAATACATAAATTAGAATAAATGTACATGTTAAAATATGATAAATATTATGAATATATTTATCTAAATTTAAAAAAAAATTATTTATTTGAATTTCACTTTTTTTTTTTTTTTTTGAAAATTCTTCTATTTCTAGCTTTACTTTTTGGGGTTAGAATCAGTTTACGATAAAACCAAAATATTAAAAGATTTATGATCAAATAATTTTAGATAAAAATTTAAACTCAAAATATGTTCTAAAAATTAAACCAAATATGGGGCTAGTTTCATTTTCTACTTCTTTTTATCTTCAGTTTCCATTTTATTCACTATTTTGTGTTGGTGGTGGGCCAAGGTGACATTGTCCAGTTTGGGCCTTCAAAACTTAGACCCATTGTCATGGTGAGGGTTACGGTCCACTGCATCAGAATTCCGGTAGTCATATGATAAATATTGGCCCCACAATTAGGCGAAGGCTTTTCAGTTTCAGGCTTCAGCTCCTTCTTCCTTCTTCCTTCTCCTCTCTTCTGGTATCTTAAACCCTAGCAAACCCCTAAACCAACAGACTGCACCACTTGGTTTACTTGGTTCTTAATGGGGAAGGGAAAGCAGAAGCAGAAGATAGTCCTCCCACCTGAGTTGCCACCGGAGATTACCGAAGAAGAAATTGAAGTTTCCGATGAGGACTTGCAATATGTCAACGAGAACCGTGATTATGCTGGCTTTGTGTCAAGCTTTAGACACTCATTCAATCACCAAGTTCGGTTTTTCATCATAAAGTTCAATATTTTCTGCCATTTGATTAATTCACAGGCTTAATTGTTGTTTGGCTGCTTGCAAAAGTTTGCTGTGTTAGTGTCACAAGTAGAATGTAAATTTTACAAGTAGCCAGCTGATTAAATGCATAATTGAGCTGAAATTTAGAATTTTGCTTATGCTACAAATAACTTACAAATGTATGTAAATTTAATACCCACGAAAATGCATTGGCAAATACTAGAAATGAGAAGCTGATTTCATCATCTTGAAGAAATATAATGTAGCTTCTATCTTGTAAATTTTGGTGTCATTGGTTGTCCTTTCTGACGTCTTAGGGGTTTTATGTTCTTCTTATATATTGATTTGAGCTGCAATTATACAACTATGATGTTCACATGATATCTATATATTTATATATTATAATGTTTTTAATGTTTTACTTCAAAATATAAGAATGGCGTTTTGCTTGATTCACTTATAAAAAATAAACGAATGTAGGATAAACTTTATATCGGTTTTTTTATATCTGTAAAGGCATGTTACACGAGTAGCTGATGCTAAAGAAGATGCCTTGGAGGCTCTTTATGAGAAGCGCTTAAGAAAGAAGAATTTGGAGAAGGAAAAGCAGGAAACTAGCATTCAAGTTGATCCAGTAGACGCTCTTCCAGTCAAGACCTTAGATGGAAAAATCTATTACCGAACATGTATTTATTCTCTCTTTGTGGATGTGTTTTGTCCTTTCGGGTCTTCTAATCTGATAGAAATTTCTAAAACTTAACATTGAATATTCATTATTATTTTTAATATCTGCAGTGCAAAAGACATCTACAGTATCTCAAAATGGTTCAAATGAAGAGGAAATTACAGAGGATGGCAAGAATGGTATTGCAGATAAAAGCCTAGTGAAGTTGACAAAGGCAGAAAAGAGGGCTAAACTTAAAAAATTGAAGAAGGAGGCAAAGAAACAAGGGAAGGATGTGACTGGAACAGAAGTGCTAGAAACCCCACAAGCATCTGTGCTGGTACCCTCTGATTAGAATCATAATTTTGCTTAATTTCATCTCTTTCTTTTGTAGGTTTTCTTAATTATTACTCTCAAAAAGTTTAATATAATTTCAACTGTTTAATACTGAATCATTTTGTAAATGGGATAATCTGAAAATGAAAATAATTTTTGATAGAGAGGTGGACAACTTCCAAAACTGAAGAGTTGCAAATATGCAGTTTCTTAATTATGGATCGGGTTCTAACAAAATGGCATATTGGCACAAATTTTTTTTTTTTCCTTTTCTTTTCTTTTTTGGTTAATTATATTGGTGGTAATGAAATTTATGCATAAGTCAACCTTCACTGGCATCTTGCATATCTAATCCTTCTTTATCTGAATAACCAATGTGGATGCTACACTATAATAAGTGATGCTTCAGTATGAAAGTTATCTTATTTATTAATTGTCTGACAATTCAACATTTTGAATTTCACTCATGTCCGTATAAAAACATCTGCTGATATTTTTATTTTCGTAGCATGTAATCCTAACAATTGAGTCTCTATAAATCTTTTTCCTTAATAAATTGTTTCCTTGTGTCCATTCCCTTGAAATGTGCCCTTCCTCAGGACAGAGCAGGTATTCTTGAACTTCAGTTGCTCCTAAATTCTTATTTTTCTTTGGTTAGGCCGAGGTTAAAGAAGATCTTACTGCTGAGGAAGCATTTGAAAGTAAGAAGCACAAGCTCGCAGAGTTGGGAAACGCGTTGCTTACAGATCCAGAGTCCAATATTAAGTTCCTAAAGGAGATGCTACAAATCTCTAGAGATAATGATCATGCTATTGTCAAACTTGGGTTGCTTTCTTTGTTGGCTGTCTTTAAAGATATTATTCCTGGGTAAGAGTATTATGTTTTGCAAGGCACCTTGTATACTTTGTCATTTTACTGTTTTCTTCTTCGCACTAAAATTACTATTTATCTTTTTCTATAATTTCTTGTGGCAGCTACCGGATCAGGCTTCCTACCGAGAAGGAACTGGAAATGAAGGTTTCAAAAGCTGTCAAAAAAGACGCGATACTATGAATCCACTCTTCTTTCTGCATACAAGGTTTGGACTTTTATTTTTGACTGTGAACCAGATAAAGGAAAAGAAATGAATTAGTTCACTTTAGTTGGGATACAATGATAATCAAAGAGAAATGAATTTTAACTTATATAAGATGCATTATCACAAATTTACCTATTTTTACCCCTAATTATATGCATGTTTACAGGCATATCTGCAGAAGTTGATAGCATTAGCAAAGCATCCCTCTTTTCAGCACGTGGCAGTTCGTTGTATTTGTAATTTGCTTGATGCAAATCCACACTTCAACTTTCGTGAAAGCTTGTTGGGTGTTGTTGTCAGCAATATAAGTTCCACAAATGATGTCACCAGGTTCTGTTATGTGCTTGTGCTTTTTCTTGGCATAATCTAACGGGTTTCCTATTAAAGACCAGGACCAATAGAAATAGGATGTTGGTGTATTTAAAATTATAATTTAGAATATTAGAATAATTTCAATTTGGAGCATATAATCCAATGTCAATGTGAGACACTTAGCTGACATTTTGGGTAAACATTTACTTTGGCAAAGTCTGATTCAGGGGTTTTTGTAGTTGTTTCTGAAGGATCTTAGTGCTCACTCTCTTAAGTTCAGAATATTTACTTTTTTCCGTCATTATCGCTTTAGCATATGCTTATAAGTTAAAAATTGTAATGGTAGAATTAATTATTAGAATCTTTACTACTCATTAAGAAGTGGTTTGGAGAAAATCATTAAAGAAAAAGTTATAATGGTGGATTGATGAAATAGAAAAGATAACACGTGTTGCTGTAAACTCGATGGTCAAAGGGGTATGGGACTTTATTAGATTTTAAATTTTGTTTTGAAAATCAGACATTTGAATCCATAAATGATAATAGAATTAAATTAAATTCTATTGATACAGTTGTTATTTCAAGTGTTGGAATTCATTTGAGAATGAGAATCAATTTATACTAAGCTATGATGAGATGCAGTTGTCAAAATCATCATGTTGGTACATAATTGCTTTAGTGCCTTTGTGGTTTTAATGCCTCAAACAAAGCATGGGCACTTAATTTTTTATCTTCCTTTCATTGTTAAATGCTGCAACATATTAATTTTTTATCTTCCTTTCATTGTTAAATGCTGCAACATATTCTCTTCTTATGTCGATCTAAAATACCTATTCCTTGTTTGACAGGAAACTTTGTTGTTCTACAATTGAGTCACTTTTCGTAAGTGAGGGTAAACATGGTGGTGAAGCTACTGTGGAGGCTGTTCGGTTGATTGCAGATCATGTTAAAGATCATAATTGCCAGTTGCATCCTGATTCCATTGAGGTATAAATTTACCTTTTTCCTTTCCAAATATAGTTCTTCCAAAATGAAGTCTCTGTCCTATATAATACAGTGGCCAGGTGGTTTCGACTCGAGAATCAGAGAACTAGATGGTATAAAACTGACTAGAGTTAGTAGTAGAAGATTTTGTGAGAGTCAGTAAGTGCGCTTAAGAATATAGAAGTGAACAAGGATTGGTTTTCGGTAATTCTAACATAACTTGGAGGTAGTAAACCCAATTAATGCTACATGCCCAGCTTGTTTTTCTTGTTATGTTTATGTTCTCTCTTTACAATTCTCAGGTTTTCTTGTCATTATCATTTGATGAGGATCTTCGAAAATCAGAGAAGGCAGATGAGCACAATAAAGTGAAAAACAAGAGGGGTAAAAAGAGAAAGAACTCGGAGGAGGCAAATCAGTTGCTAGAGAATGACAGAAAAAGAAGTAAACAAGAATTGATGACAAAGATGAGAGAGGAGGTCATTATTTAGCCATACGTATAACTTGGCTCATGATTTTGGTTGTTCTTGTTATAGTTCATATTTGATGATGATTCATGATGCTTCTTCTAGGTTGCAGCTGATTACAAGGCTGCTTCCTTTAACCCAGATGTTACAGAGAAGAGAATGATGCAATCTGAAACTCTTGCTGCTGTGTTTGAGACATACTTTCGCATCTTGAAGCATACAATGGAACCAACAGTTGCCAGGTGTGTGCCTCTATCACATACTTAACAATGAAGAATGGGGTGTCTATATCTAATTAATTTTGTAATTGTTGAAAAACAGACTTGTTTAGCTAGAATGCATTTTGCAAACTTGGATCCACTTTTAGCTAGGGGGGATTTCATGATTTTAGTAACCTAAGCAATCGGATTCAATTAGATGTTTGGTTTGTTTATCAATGTCCTCTGAGTATGCAATCCATTTTTAAATGTTTATCTCAAACTCATGTTAGATGCTGAATCTCCTAATGCAAGGAATTTATCTAGAAATCTTATGCTAGAGTTATTGTATCTTACCATTTTCCAGTTTTTTCCACAGTTCATCCTCACGGATTTGAGAAATAATTGAATTGGTTCTGGTTTCAGTATCACTTGTATTGTATCATATATGAATTGGTTCACATGTGGGCAAGTGTAGCTGCTATGGTATTTGTCTAATTGATGCTCTGGTGCTTTATAATTGGGGATGCAGTACATCTTTCTGACTTCTGAGACTGCTCATTATGTGCCATCACTTTTACCATTTTTACAATCATTACTATGGATGGTGGAGGTGTATAATTTATGCCTAGGGGCAAAAATGAATATATACGTATACATGTGTGGGTGTATATACATACATACATATATATATATATATATATATGCTTCTGCTTGTGGTTGTGGAAAGATATTTCTTTAAGCTGCTTCAGCATTGGATTGGAAACAAGGACTTTTACTTCCTTTTGAAATCCTTTATTCATAATTCATACAACTTATGTTGTGAACAAGATTTTATGTGTACACCTCACAATACAACCAAATTTATTTTATTGTTTTCCAAATTATGATGATGGAACAGCTTGCTGCTTTCAGTATTGTGACTCTTGAGTGTTTGAAATTTGAATTACCAGAAGCTTAAGTAGTCAATGTAATCAAGATTTATCAACTTGCAGCTTCCATGTTACTACTTATGAAAACTATATATAATATGGATCGTAAAAATTTCACTTTGTATTTACATTTTGTTTATAGGAGATTTTAGATATGAGCTTTTATGAATTTACATAAATGCTAATTTGTTTCAGTAAGGCCGGGAGTTAAGATTTGAATGTCAGGGGATTACTTATAGATTCATGCTAGTTAGGTATTGAATAGTTAGTCAAATGTGCACTGAATATACGTGCATTTTCATCCATATATATTGATTAAAGACCAGTTTACATCCTCTATCCTCTGGTTTCCGCTTCATTTTTTTCCGGTTCATGTACTCTTCAACAAGAATCCACTATTTTTTGTATGGCACCTATTACTTTCTGTTTACTTAATTATATTATGCCCATTTGTGTCAAGTCAATTAATATTTCCTTATTGGTTTTCTCTTAGAACTGAAGCCGACACCAGCTCGTTATCTTCTTCATCTGGATCCCACCCACTACTCACTCCATGCCTGAAAGGACTGGGGAAATTCTCACATCTGATTGATCTAGATTTCATGGCTGATCTAATGAACTATCTGAGAAAGCTGGCTTCTGGCATTACCAAGCCTGGAAACAATTCTGAGAAATGCTTAAAATCTTTGGCTGTAACAGAGCGCCTCCATTGCTGCATTATTGCTTTTAAAGTGATGAGGAACAATCTTGATGCATTGAATGTTGATTTACAGGACTTTTTTGTCCAGCTTTACAATCTTATACTCGAATATAGGCCTGGAAGGTTTGCACTGAACATGATCACATATTCTTCCTTGTCCATATGCTGTATGCACTTTTTTTGGACCAGCCTTCTATTAGTATTGGTTTTTTACTTTTGCCTTGGGGTTGGCCTTTATTATGTTGTGTTTTTCTTCTCTCTTTTTTTTTTTGGTGCAGTTGGGAGTGGGTGGGTTGCTTCAATGAGCGGGTTCTTGGAGATTTTATACATTTTTATCCTTAAATATTCACACTTTGCAGATCAGCTTGTACTATCCATTCTATTTCTGCAATAGATTTTCAAGTATTGCACATTTGTTGCAGAAATGCTATCTGCAGTAGTCCCTGTCTCTACTAACAAACTTACCATTTGACTTGTAGCATTTTTATTGTCTATTAGGGATCAGGGTGAGGTGTTAGCAGAAGCTCTGAAGATGATGTTGTGTGAAGACAGACAACATGACATGCAAAAGACTGCTGCATTTATAAAACGTCTGTCCACATTCTCACTATGCTTTGGATCTGCAGAGTCAATGGCTGGTAATTTATCTAGTATCTGAAAACCTACTTGATTTCCTAATGTAGTATCTAAGAATGAATTAAGCAAAAAGGTCTTGATTAGCTGCTGCTACTTTTGAACTTTTGCAGCCTTGGTCACTGTGAGGCATCTCCTTCAGAAGAATGTGAAATGCCGAAATATGTTGGAAAATGATGCTGGAGGGGGCTCAGTTTCTGGTTACATAACGGTAAGATCCCATAAAGTATATTGTTCTTCTTTCCTTGGATGTGAATTGCTACATGCCATTATTGTACTAACTATCGAATTAAAATGCAATTTAAAATGATGTAACTAATGCAGTGATATGAACTGCAGGTGTAAAAGTCTCTTTTCTAGAGGGGGGAAAGTTTCTAGTTACCAAAAGAAACAGTGGGAAAAAGTAAAAAACATTTTCTCTCCCTGCAGAAATTACTCTATAATTTTCAGCCATTAAAAAAACTATGTAGGATCATTGCACTAAGCTTTTTAAGGCCAAATTATAATATCCTTCTAAAATTCACCTTGGCTGAAGACCCATAATCAAAGAAAGAGTGTTAGAAAGAAAGGATCATGACTGAATCCAGCTTATGAAACTAAAATAAGACAAAGTCATAGAGCTATAGTTATGAAACTGGGCATGGCAATCAACTTGACGGGACTAGGTCCCTGGAAATCAATGAGAGAGTAAATTAATATTTGAATATATATAGTAGTATCAACTCTTGTAACAATAATAAATATAAAAAGTATAATGGAAATGTCGATGATGAAAGTTTTATACTGTTATTGTATTCAGTGCTTTAATGAATTAATAGAGTGATAGAAAACTTCATACCAACTAAATTTGACTAAAAATTTGTTAATATATATATATATATATTAAGCAATGCTTATCTATTTCTGCATTGTTTAAAGAATAATGAAGTAGTTGATATTCCTAGAGATAATATAAGCAAATGATGCAGGCTTGGGATATTTCATAGGGATAAGATTTTACATTCAATTATTATAGGAAACTTCTTTTGGTACCAGTCTCACGAGTACAAGCAGTTGATAATTGAGTTCATAAATCTAAAGATTAGGAAGTGCCCAGCCTTTGCATCGGAAAATAAACCATTGTGTGAGAAAGAGGAAGTGATAAGAAATAGCAAGATAGGGTTCTTCATAACAAGCTACCAATTTTCTAGAAGAACCTCTTTTTACTTGGAAAGAAATGTAGTGGATGTAAACTGTAAACTACCAAAAGGCCAAGGTACGAGTGTCATCATGCAAATGGTGTGAAGCTCCAAACAAGCTTTAGCTTCTTTGATGCATATATTATTTTGATTTGCATGCTTGTATTATTTTTCAGTTGGATGGTATAGATAGATGTTATTTCATGTTTAATCCACATCAATGAGATTTCTGTGTTTTAAGCACATATGGAGGACTAATCTCTCTCTTTCTGTGTTCGTATGTGTATTTGTCACGTTCATCTGATGAGCAGAAATATCAACCTTATGCTACAGACCCCAATTTAAGTGGTGCTCTTGCTGCGGTTCTTTGGGAACTCAATCTTCTGTCCAAGCATTATCATCCAGCTCTTTCAACAATTGCTTCAAGCATTTCAAGCATGACCACTGGTCATAACCAAGTCTATCTCTCCAATCTCTCTCCTGAAAAAGCTTTTCTCAACTTGTCACTTGAGCAGGAATCATTTTACCCCGAGAGTGGCATCATCAAATTGCATAATAAGAGGAAAAGAGGAAGTGGTTCTTCCACATCACCTTATATTGAGCCTACAACATGTCACAAATTCAGTTGACGAAGATGAATTAAGAAGGAAACTTTCTAGTCATTTCATGCTTTTCAGAGACATTAAGGAGAACGAGAGGTTGAGGAGTGAGCTAGAAAGGACAACATTACCCCTACAATTATATGAAGAATATAAGAAGCAAAAGAGAAAACAAACAAAACCCATCAAGAAAAAGTTGACTGCTTAGCAATGACATATGGGTTCTATGCTCGACCGTTTTATAATCTGTTCTTTCTATTTAGTTTCCAATTGTATGTATTCCCCCTTTGGTTCCCTTTGTCCCCAGAAACACAGGCTTTTGTCAATGAAATTTATTGATTGCATAAAAGTTGTGAAGGGGCATCTGCTAATCCAAAGGGGGTGCATATGATGTGTAAAATAAGTTCAGTTATTGGTATTAGCGAAGAAAGCTATAGTTTGTCTATGTATGTAATTTTTGGTGCTTTTGGTCACAGTGAGTCGATGAAGTAACCTTGGGCGTTGCCTCTCCCATTAGTGACTAGCCATTGGAGAACACCTCAAGTAGTTGGCTTGTTCTCCAGAGTTGTATTCCAAATCTTGACCTCCATTAACATAGTAATCCACATTTTTCAAATTTGCTTGTGCTCTAGTTTCAGTGTTGATAACCGACCTCCATACAATTAATTTCAAGATTCATTTCATTATTTGGTTTCTTACTATAATTCATCTGGATATGTCATATAGCAGACATGACCTAGTGCTATAATTAGCTGATTAGGGTTTTAATTCACGATTAAAATTAAAATTGATGTGTTTGATTGGTGGATGTTTTTTCTTAAATTATGAGTTAAATAATTAATACTTATAAGTTATTTAATTTTTTAATACTAATATAAATATTTTTTTTAAAAAAATTAAACAAATATCCTATGAGCACTTGTTAATATGCAATAAATGAGTTTTGAAACTTAAGATTTTCTAAAAGTAATAAGTTATTTATTATATATTATTCAAATCATAATGAAAGGCCGTGATAAATCTTGCAGACATGTTACTCATTTAAGAATACTTATTAATAATGAAAAAAATTTAAATAAAAAGATATCTAAGATTTATTTGTCAGCTCACTATATATTATATAGGGTTAATTCACTCTTATTTTTTACTATATTTTAAATTTTATAATATTTTTTAATTTATGAGATTATAATATTATCAAAATTATAGTATTTTTATTTTACTTTATTTATTTATATTTTTGTGTTGAACAAAACTTTGATAAAACTTAGGAAGTAAAATGAATAAGGTAATTAGTCTAAGTAGATAAATGTAGAATGCCACTATTTATAAATCACCTGAAATGTAAAATTTAAATTATTAATAATAAAAGCATTGCCCTCATTAATTTATGTTTTGCTAAGGGGTACACAATTATTTTGGTTAGAGATGTACTTTTATTATATAAAAAATAAATTTCAAATATCTTATTATTCACATGAAAAAAACAACTCCTAAAACGAGCCACTGCTTACTATAATATAGAAATACCTTGATTCATTCTAAGAATATAGATTGTCATTCATCTAAGAAAATATATTTTATTTTCATCATTTCATGTATAATATGATAATCATGAACACAAAGTACATAAATATCTTATTTTATTTTTATGAATAGCATGACAATCATAAACACAAAGTACAAACATTTTTCTTCCTATATAGTAATATCTAATGGTTTCTTCCAATAG
This sequence comes from Quillaja saponaria, assembly GCA_029379385.1. Taxonomy (NCBI): domain Eukaryota; kingdom Viridiplantae; phylum Streptophyta; class Magnoliopsida; order Fabales; family Quillajaceae; genus Quillaja; species Quillaja saponaria. The sequence goes on along the minus strand of CM055605.1, from coordinate 7,127,589 downwards.
AGAAATTTGTTCAATTGTCACAAATTGTCTTCATCAAAAATTTGTTCTCTTTTTTCATTTTTTTTGGCACTGCATGCGCAAGAAATCTTTCTTTTGTTTGTAGAATCCCATGTCATTGTAGGTCACATCATTTAATTCAAGTTTAAAAAATTGAATGCTTCCTTAGCTTCATTTTGCTCGGCTATCCTCTTATCCTTGTAAATACCACAAAATTTCATATTCTCGATGATCATTATGCTTGATGAGGAAGAAAATCGATTCATCAAATTAAGGAGTTACAAAATCGATGAGCGGAGAAGTGGGCTATGAATGAGAATAAATTTTGTTATATTAATTTTCTTTCCTTCAACTATAAGGGAAAACGATGGAAAATCTAAAGGAATACATTCGAAACAGAGAGATGCAAAGCATCCTTTGAAGAAAAAGAAGAATTAGTGGAGATAATTAAATGGTCAATAATTCTCAAGACTAATAGGTAATAATTTTAAATTAAGAGCATACAAATATCACATTAAGAGGAGTAACCCAAATAACACATTTTCATATTTCAGTTCTAAAATAATGTGGTGCCAAGTGGATTACTATGGGTGGAAAGAATATACCAAAGGAACCAACCCTGCGATTAGCTTCTGCAATTGAATATTATAATTTGAAGAGAGCCGTTACTTCACAGGACAGTTAAATTTTGTTCAAGATCGTGGTTGAGGTTATGAGTTACACGATGATAAGGTGTAACTTTCTCCCTTCTTTTAAATCCACCTCTCTTAAAAGACGGATTCGATCGCATCCAAAATTTTTATCAATTAAATCAACCGACACATTCTCATTTTCTCATCTAAATATTTATGTAATTTATGAACAACAACATTTATACAAGTGTTCACTTAAGTTTTATTATTTTCTATGAGCTAACACATTTCTACAAGTGCTAACTTAATTTTTATTGTTTTTATGTGATACAAGATTTATACAATTGTTCACTTAATTTCTATTTTTAATACTTTTACACTTTATCTTGTAATTTATTTTCAACTCAACTCAACTAAGCCTTAAAATTCAAAACTGGTTGGACTCGGCTATATGAATAATTTTCCTCTATTCGCATCGATCTGAGATAACATTTTTATTAATCCCTAGCACAGCTATATTTTTCTCGATGACTGCCCTCATATAAGTTTCGGTCTCCCCTTTCCCCATCTAACACCTAGCACCTGAACCAAGTCACCTTTCTTAACTACTGTGTCCATTGGCTGACGTTGGATGTGTCCAAACCAACATAAATGATTCTCTCTTATTTTTTCCTCAATAGGTGCTACTTCCACCTTCTTACGAATCTCCTCATTCCTTATTCTATCCTTTCTTGTATGTCCTGTCATCCATCTCAGCATTCTTATTTCGGCTACTCCCATCTTATGCGAATGTTACTTCTTAACTGCCCAACATTCGAAAAAAAATTATAGAAATGTTTCTTCTATTTTGTTTAGATTGTTTTCTAATCCATCTTTTGAAAATATGGAGAAAAAAACGTAAAACCTCAAACAGGGTCTATGTTTTTTGGTTAACAGGGGACTTGCTATGCATTTTAGTTAATTAAGTAGGTGACTGTGGACTTTAATATATTGATCTAGTGGTAAATGATGTATGCTTCATTTTGTTGATATTTTATGAATTTGAATTTCTGCAAAAAAAGAAAAAGAAAAATTAACTGTAATAAGATGATCCTCTTGTTACATCTTTAAGATTTCACAACCGATTTACTAGTCTCATTCTTGTTACATCTAGTCATATATGATCCTCTTGTTTTAACTCAATTAGGCATGTTAGACCTGAAATGTAAGACATAAGATGTAAATGCTTGGGAGTTGAGGGTACTGCTACATTGGTCCGTAGCTGGAAATGAAAACATAGACATGGTGTGAATTACACGTGGAAACATAGTATGATAGCAGCCATGACCTAGTGCAATAATTAACTGATGAGGTTAACCAATATTTTCAAATTCGTTGAGTCAGATAATTGTTCAAATCTTGAGTCATTAAGTCGACTCATATTAAATATAAAAAAATATACATATTATAATTTGATGTCAAATAAGAATTTATAATTAATTATTCATTATAAATTTTTTTTACTTAATATTTTATTTATTTATTTATTTATTTATTTTAATTCACGTTAGATCTTGTAATTATGTTCATTTCGCTCGGGTTAATCAAGGTTCAATAATATTCCAAGTTTTATGCATAATTCAGCCTTAAAATAATGCTCAAGTGACTGTCCGACTAGCTGGACCAGACCAAATTTCAAAACACGAGTTTTAAGTCTGATTAAAATTAATGTGTTTGATAGGTGGATATTTTCTTCTAATTTATGAAATGTTTATTCCACAAGTATATTAACAAGTGATATTGTAAATAGTCTATCCATGCGAGAAAAAGACTAGAGTGCCACAAGTAGCTTGGCCAGTCTGACAGAGGGCCATCCAATCGTAAAAACTGCAACTTTCTGAGATTAGGCACATAACATTGGCTTGCCGAAATCGCCAAAATACAGCTGTGAACAGTTACTTGCAATAATTGCAATTTCAAATAAACAGCCACTATACTACTAATTATAACCATAGATGCACAAAATTCATTCTACTTTCTTGGCTAAAGTAAAAACCAACACTATTGATTCTAGTCTATAATTTCCCCCTCCTCTTCATCAGGTTCCTCAATCCCCTTTCCATTACCACACTCTCTGTTTATAGTATAAGACTCTTCATCATCTTGAGCAATATCTTCATCACAGTCATTGTCTTCATTGCCATCCTCATCTTTATCTTTACCAACATAATTACCAATGTTGTCATTGTCAAGCATTGTCTCACAAACATTTTTTCTACTTTCAATATATTTATTTTTATCATTACCTTCATCTCCAATATCTTTAACTACAACCGATGGATATTGTAATGGTTTATCAGGCCAACCTTCGAAGAATGAATTCATTGTCATGAACCTCAAAACCTGCAACAGGCAGCTTTTGTCCCTCCTTATATCTGCACTCAAGAGCTTCTGCAGTAGAGTTGGGTCCCTCTTGTTCAAAGTAGGACCTTCTGATAAATCCTTTACTGATAATCTTTGCTTCTTGGCATACCGGTTTCTTTTGTCATATCTTCCTCTTCTGTCAAACTTGTTCTGGAATCCACCTTTCTTACTCATCTCCTTTCGTTTCTCTTGCTTGCTGAAAGCTTGTTTTTCTGAATCTAAGAGATAGGATGATGGTATTTCTGCAACTTCAACTCCCAACTCAGCCTGCTTTGCTAGAATCTCCTTGAGTTGCTGAAAATAATTATTCACCTTATTACCAAGAATAGAAGTACTCTACTACTATCATGAAAACCTAAGACTTTAATAGTCATCACCATATTTATAGTAGAACATAAAGCAATGACAAATTCAAAGGTGAACTAGGGAAGTCTGGAGAAATCAAATTGAAACATCAAATTATATTTGGAAATGTTAAGGAATACAAAAGAAGACTAGGCCACATAATATTGATGCCACACTTCATTAATAAGGTTGTCAATTGACAATTATTATCATCAACATCTAAATTCAGTTAAGCTTTACCTGGACCGTTCTCCTTTACAAATTAATTGGGGTCAACCACAAAAGTTCTGCTTTGCAATTTTTCCCAAGACTGTATTCTAAATACGTTTTTAAGAATATTATTATTAATTTTACTATCTTCCGCTCGCTCGTGCCACTTTCTGTAATTTGAATCCAATTACAAATTTACAACATAATTATACTTCTTGAACAGAAAAGGAACAGGAAATATGAAATGACGTACCTCCCTTCTTAATTTGGCCTCTTTATCTACCTCATAGTCTTCTAACTTCTTATTACGTTTCTGTAGGAAGTAATCAAGTTGTTAGATACCTAAATTAAATAAAATTATAATGAGGTACAGCAGTTCATTAAACCACCTCAGAGTTGGCTTTTGATGGGTAGTTCTTCCTCCGAGCTTCGCGCCACTGTTGGACTTCTTGTTTCGTGTAAATAACAGAAGAGGATCTTCTCAATTGAGAAATAGCAAATGCATCATAACAAAGATGATAAGTTATAGACAATAAGAAACTGAACAAAGTAAGGACAATCCATGAGAGGGAATTCATAAAATTTAGAACCGAAAAAGTTGAAACAATTTTAGGTCTTCAGACCCAATAAGAAACCACACAGGAAAGAACTCTCAGGCTTTATTTGGAATTGGAGCAGAGTTTGAAAGGGGTATTTTTATTCTTAGCAACCCAGATTTCAGTTGCAGATATCACTTAATAATGAGATCAAAAATTTATTCCACCAGGTCCATATTCCCACGAGAAGTGGGAATCTAGGACACAACCTCCTAGAGCCACTCTTAGGAAACACCACCAATTCTGGCAAAGGGGCCATATAAAAATTGAAACAACAATAGGCTCTAATGTGCAAAATACACGTTTTAGCAGTGAATTAGACACTGTAAGATATACTGCAGTACCTGGTAAGCAACAATTTAGAGGGAAAAAATGGCACAGGAAAGATCAAATAGCACTCACCTTTTCAGTTCCTTGGCTTGGTTTGAAGAATTAACAGGACCCAACTTTCCAGCCCTCCCATTACTAAGACCTGTTTTATTTTATTTATTATTATCAGTATATATATTTATGGGGGGTGGGGGGTGGGGAGTTTTCACGTAAAAACAGACTAAACATTAGCCTAGTAACAGAAAATATCTACAAAGTTAGCTAAAACTCATAGAGTCATGTATAGATGTATAAAGATTGGACCATCTATTTTTATACGCCTTAGATATTATGCTCCCTTAGAATAAACATTTGCCCAGTAACTATAAACTCAGCCACAAGTACTATTTTTATATAAACTGTGCCTAGATATTATGGGACTATCTGTCACTGATCTCAAGTCTTTTGTAAATGATGTTTTCTTAGGCACAAGTATGGATGGCCTGACCCTTTTAGATATCAATTGACATCAGTTCAAGATCCAGAATTCCCATGCAAGGGTGCAATCAACTAAATTAGATCTGATTTCATATTTAGGAATTTATTTGGAGCACCCAAGAGGTATGGTCACCAGATCAAGTCTGATCCCAACCATTTGATCTCCACATTTTTCTTCTCATAACCAAACCTCCCGAGCCTACAGACTCTAGCTCCATACTATCTGCTCCTCAGTGTGATGACAATTAATAGTAAGTTAATATGATCCAAACTAATATGGGACTTAGTGAGTGTTTTTAGAATATAGTCAAATGAAGCTCATTAATGAGTGTTTTTAGAATATAATTAACAATGAAGCTCATGCATCCCTCAGTTTTTGTATTGAATAGGTAATATCATAAAAACATGGGCTGAAATTTTAGTCCTGGAAATTCAGGTTAGCCCTTATTAACATGCCACCCAGGTATTTCCTCAAAGCTCCATCAACAAATTTAGTTTTCTCCCTTATAAATTATGCTTCACAATTCACATAGTACCACTGCTAACCTGATATTTGGCCTCTTATAAAAATACCTTAATAGGATTGTCCACAAAAGAATGAAATTGACATATACAAAAATAAACTACAAGATAAGAAGTATCTCGCAGCTGTATTCGGCCAAGCTTAACCAAAAGCTTATTTACCTTCTCCAAAATCAATAAAACTATCAATCGCACCACCATCTAATCAACTCTTTTTATGCTAAGTTCATCACAAAATCAGGATTTTAGCATCAAATAAATGGCATCGATGTATAATAGCCGATTATTATTATTTTTTAAATAGTAACATCCAAATTTCAGGGGAGAAGAAACTGTACTTTCTGTAACTCCCTCCCTCCTGACAAACACATAAAAAGAAATGAAATACAAAGAAAAGCGGAGGGAATATCTTTAATGCAAAAAGATCTTCCAAGGCTTTGAGTAGGAGTGGCTGCTGAGCTAGGCTAAATGACAATTCCATATAAATCAATAGCATAAAAACTCATTTATTTCTTCTTATGCCCCCATGAAAATAAGAAAAGAAATAGTGATATTATAGATAAATATGAAAATTTGAATTGGTAACAAGGTACAAAAACACAAACCTTTTCCCTTGTGTTCTTTAGGAAACCCAAAGTTCCTCTTTGCATTGTTCGTATTTTGAAGCTTAGACTTTTGAGATCTACACAGGTAGAATTAAATGTGATCTAAGGCCACTGATGCAAATCACTACAATTAAAAGAAGAAAAAAGAGTAATACATAGGCAAAAAAAAAAAAAAAAAGCATACCCTCCTTGAAAGGCCTCTCTATTTCGCTTACTTTTGAAGTTTTTGCTTGGCGAACCTTTCCAGTTGGAGTTTGGAATATTAATTCTGCTATTATTAATAGGATTACACTGCAACAATTAGTAATCACGGTATTAAAGAGAGTTGTGGCTGTTGAATGTCATTATATCAAATATAAACTAAATGTATAAAGGAGAAATAAAGATACCTGTGACATTGTGAATTCAGAAGGTTTAGAATTATAATTACATGATGCATAATTGCTACCCTGCAACTGCTGAGATGCAACAGGTGATGATTTCAAAGCATTTGCATCCACCTTGGGAAGAACTAAGTTTTTCTGATTCTGGTTAACCTGCTGGCTAAATTGATTACAATGCACACGACCAAACTGTGCATTTGCAGAAAAGTTGAGATTTTGAGGAACTATGCCCTGAGGAAATTGATTTGGAACCCCAAGCATGGGATGTGGTAATGCAAAAGGTAGAACTTGAGAAGGATTTGTAACTTGCATGTGAGCATTTTGGTTCATATTTTGCAAAGGGACAGGGGCACAGTATTGGCCATTTGGTATGTTCATATTCAGATTATGTTGCTGAGGTATACTAAGAAAATTATTCAAGAATAGCTGCCCCAAAGGTTGAGGCAAATTCATTTGAGCTGCATTCTGCGTGATTTGCCCATGAAATGGTGATGTCGGAATGCAGTTCATATAATTTGCACCATTTTGAGGACCAAACCCCATGTTGAACTGACTCAATTGAGTAGTAGGACCAACTGAACTCATATGAGGCAGACCCAGTAAACTGCTTTGCATTTGCAAGCCGAGAAAATTATTAGCAGCATTCATGAATGCAGCTTGAGGTATCGATGGTTGCATATTGGGCATATAAGGCATTGAATTTTGGTGATTATTTGGACCCGGCTGAGGCTGAGTCTGCATAGAAGTTTGTATCATATTGGTAGAACCAACAGAGCCTAAATGAGGCATGCCCAGATTACTATTTTGCGAGGGAAGAAGCTGGTTAGAAGCATTCACGAAACCAGACTGAGTCATGGAAGACCGATTGGACATGACTATTAATTGATACCTGAGAATTGCTTACACCACCAAAATCAGATTGAAACTTCACATATAAACGTATGTATATCGCAGAAAATTGCAAACGGAAGTTTCATCAAAAAGCCTGCTGATTATTAAACAATCAATGCTTGAACTAATAGAACATTCTGCAACACACACATAACAGAGAGAGAGAGAGCTCACCAGACACCAACATAGCGGCACTATGTTTGACTGTTTTCAAGCTTTGAGAATAAGATTGCAGAAAATTTCAAACGGAAGTTTCATCAAAAAACCTGCTGATTATTAAACAATCAATGCTTGAACTAATAGAACATTCTGCAACACACACATATCAAAGAGAGAGAGAGCTCACCAGACACCAACATAGCGGCACTATGTTTGACTGTTTTCAAGCTTTTAGAATAAGAACTTGCAGAGTTTAAAAAGCAACTCTCAGCTGCCTGGTGTGTCTCCACCACGAAGAAGAAGAAGAACTAGAAATAGAACAAGAGAAGAAGAGCAGCAAAACCTCCACTTTTGCCAGCTCTAAAAGAAACCCTTCTATTTCTTCTACTTCATATTTTCTTTTTCTTTTTCTTTTTACTCTTCTTCAAAATTGAAGCAGGCCCATTTCCCTCAAGGCTAAGGCCCAATAATTAAAAATAACTTATCTTAGGCCTGTAGGTCTACTGAATTACAATGAGATTAATGGGCCTGTTTCAGGTCCATTTAATTTTTTTGACCATTTATTTAAGTAATAGTTGAAGTTAAGTTATCAGGTTAAATTATATTTTTAGTCTTCATAATTTGATCAAAAAATTTAGTTTTCTTCTCATATTTCAAAAAGTATAAGTGTCATACTTAGAGTTTCGAAAAACAAGTAATGTTATCCATGCCATCGCTATCTTTCAGATTTAACTTAATGAGAGGTAATTAAGATGACATGTCAAATAGGCATCATGACAGTAGATAATTAAGGCATACATGACACTATTTGTCACATCATCTCTTGTTAAGTTAGATCTCATGAAAAGTGATGGTAGGGACCATATTGTGTGACTTTCGAAACTCTAAAAATAACATTTTAACTTTTTAAAATATATGAACAAAATTACAAACAATAAGCACTAAATATGTAGTTAAGCCAATTTATTATTATTGATTTATTTAATTTGGTAGTATATCATTTGAAAATGTATAAAATAAATTAATTACTGAAATGAAAAATATATATATTTATATATGCCAATGAGGTTTAGTTCAGTGGGTTAAGATGGAGGTGTTGGAACTGTAATATTGTAACTTATGATTGATTGTAAATAATATATTTGATAAAATAAAATAAAATCTGACAATGTATATGATCTAGAGAACAAATTTCATCACTTTGAAAAACAAAGTTAAATGTTAAATTTATATGATCATATTGTTAAAACCTAACAAATAAATAATTTATATTTGACTTATTAACAATGTATGAATTTATATACTATCAATAAACATTATTAAAGCTTAATAATACAAGTTATCTTGGATAAGAAATAACAAAAAATGTATTCACAATGCATGGTTTAAATGGTAAGGCATACTTGTACTTAGTGATTAAGAGGTCTTTGTAATATCAACAGTTCAGCCCAGCAGGAAAACACTTGTGAGAATTTGTTGGGAGGGACAATTCCCGAATCCTGAACAAGATTAGTCTCTTATCCAAAAGATGATAGAAATTCTTGAAACCTAAAAATAAAAAATAAAAAAAATGAGGAAACATATAAAAACTAAAAAGTCAACCATAATTGTTAGGCATGTGACTCGTGCAAAACAAATTGAAATGCAATTAATTAATAATTAATAATTAAGTAATAAGACTACAAATAATCAATGAAACTAGAGTGTGAGAACACAGCATATACAATTCAATGTTACTATTCAGCCACACTTAGTACAGTTGGTCACAACGTTATTAAATTCTTGTCATAGACAAAACAGAAACAAAAAGGGTTATTCAATTCTTGGTTTATCAAACCACTCTCCTTCTATGATAATTTATTTATTTATTTTTTATTATAAATGGTGTACATATTTTCATAATTTTTTTTTATCCAAACTTTTTTCATATTCTTTTAGAAAGGAAACGGTCCAACTATTTCATAAATTAATTAGATTTATACAATTTTACATACTCAATTGAGTTTAAGAATTGTTTAGAGAAGACAACTTCAAATATCTTTCTTTTTGTTCTTCAATAAGGTCAAATATAAATCATTCAAATTGAGACTAGCTAGATAATTTATGACAAATTTACTTTTAACAGCTTTTCTATGTTAAGAGAGCGAAAGAGTTTCTTGACTACCAAGCTGACTTAAAATTAAGTAACTAACCAAATAAAATAAGAATATTGACTCACAATTCATTCAATATGTACATCATTAAGTATCTCTTTTTTTCTTTTATAGCATGTCATATTTCCTCATTAACTTCTTGCCGATTGAATTAATCTATGGTTCCATAGATTAGTGATAGTAATATAAAATTCTAGAATAAAATAGTGGCTTTCAAACTAACTCTACAATTATCAATTTTGGTCTTCTATTTCTTTTTTAATTAATCAATCATTACTTTTATAATATTCATAGATAGAAGATGGCCATAACTGTAAAGGCGTGAAGCTTCATGTACCGAAAAGATGGCGTGAAGCTTCATGTACTAAAATCATGAGGCATGCCAGACCAATTTCAAGTCAATGTACTCTACTTTTAATTATTATTTTCCTCAACAAGAAATTATAAAAATTGTTTGTCCCACAATTCTATATAATGTGAATAAATTATTATTATTATTATATGTATCAATAATTAATTTTGAGAATTTTTTGAGCTTAGTTATCATAGTGACTAAAGTAGCAATGTTCACACCTTGTTCCTATTATACCAATTCAAAGAAATCCAATCGAGTTCACACAAACTAGCTACTTTTCAGGCTTACAGAATAATTGAAGCAATATGTTGATTACTCAGTAACTTTTTGGTTTTCCAAACGATAATGTCTCATACTCCAGCGTGGAAGGAGGAGGAAAGAAAAATATAAATACTTCAAGACTTGAATTGGTGAGAAGGAAAGGTATGTGTACATGTAACATTACTTATATAGTATCAAGTTAATCCTCGATTCGTGTAAAGATGAATCAAATCAATTTTGAATTAGTTAGCTAGACTCTATTGATCATGTAACTAACTCAACTTTATATTTTTAAATGTGTTTTAATTCATTTTCATGATTAACTATTTAGTTCATGAAACTATATACAATTTATCAGTCAATCAAACAGCAGTATTTTTCACTTATTAAATAAGTATCTACCAATTAGAATATCAGTCAGCTTTAGCTAGCTTGAATATTATTTAATCAAGCCTTATAAGTCAAGTAGATAGAAATGATTGCACAAAAAAAAAAAAAAAAAAAAATTCTCATAACCATGATTTGAATGGATAAGTACCTTATAACTATGTAGAAGCATTATTATATAATCAAAGAACTAATACTTTCTACAAATAGCAATAAAAAATGAGTCTATCGTCAGCATTATGTAGCTAAGCTTTTATTTCTTTTTTCACAATTAATTATCTACTTAATCGAAGCAATTTTTCATTTATTGGTTGATTAATCAACTAAATCAACTTGCTAATAATTCAAAATCTGTTGTTTTGTATGAAATTGCACATAATCTAAGTTGGGTAATTTGTTGTGGGGTACTTTAATTACCTAACTTGGTGGTGTGACCCTTAACCTACTCACTTATAATTCATTATGAACATTATGTTTAAAATTTTGTACCAACTTTTTTCCTTAATATACAAAACATGAAATATATATATTATCAAAGATTTGGATTTTTTATGATATTAATTAACTAATTAAACTAACTGATTATATTTAATTACATATGTACTACTCGTTAATTTGTTGTTCCTATGGGTTTGGAATAAATTAGGGACAAAAAAAAAAAAAAAAAGGAAAACAAAACAAAACATTTTAATTTTGGCCAAACATTATTATTATTATTTTTCCCTTCTGTTTCAACACCTAAGCAATAATTACTTTCAGAAATCTTGTATAATGGGAGATTTTTTTTAATTATTTATACATCTTCTTACATGTATGACCATAGAACAGATCAATTAGCTAAACATATAAAAAATATTGTATATAGTTGAATATTTAACTCGATAAATCTATTGTCATTTATCATATGGCAAAATTTCTTTTTAGCTTTAGCAATTTTTCTTGAATTTGGAACCATTTTTGTGGAAATATATATATATATATATATATATATATTCTAGAAATAGCAGAAATTCCTATGATTAGATTATGGATAATGATTTCTCAAAACACATGCATTAACGCAGTACATTATCGACTGCGTGAAAATAATGACTACCACCAATAACGTGATGGCAACTTGGCTAGTGCTAGCCACCTAACTACCTAGCTTGTATTAGATACGTATTACGTGCCATGTGCCTTGTGCGTAATTTAAGGGCATGCATTTTCATGCTACCCTACCTAAAACAATTAAGCGTCGTCGTATTCTAGATCCACAAACATTTTTTTTTTTTAATTTTTACAGGTCCAATTTGTCTGAACTCATATACATATGCTTGATTAATTATTTAAACTTATTTATATGTATCTCGATTAACTTTTAAAAATAAAATATGCTCACTCAAATTATTACAACCTCTCTAATTAAGATACAAACAGTTAAATATATTTTTTCTTTAAAATATATTTTAAAAATAATGTCTTATTTTGATTTCATTTTTTCACAAAATTAGGCACTTTGCAACCATATTCTTAAATTCTTTTTGCTAATAAGTACTCAATCTGTTCAAATTATGTGTTCTATCTAACATTTATAAGTTTAGATCAGAAAATACTTTTTTTACCCCTATCTATTTGACAAATTTCCAAAATATTGGGCCAATCACACTAATGATACGTGCTCTGCTGACATTAACTTTAATAATGATATTAACTATGATCACTACAGAGCCTTAATTTATCTTACATGAAAACTATCATTTTCATTGTAATATAAACAACAAAATTAGATAATTTTTGGTTTCTCGTGAATATTCTCTCACTCTCTAGATATGAGCTTAATTTGGTTTTAAGCTTGTGATTACCTCTTCCATAACTATTTTTTTGCAAGTTCGAATTTCAGACATTATAAAAACCCCTAAATCACTGAGTGCAAATATATTTTATTACTTGAATCATGCTTTCTGGGAATAAAAATAAAAATTTTGGTATAAGGTTATTGGTGAATACTTGTCAGTCGCACCATATTATAATCAAAATCTAACTTATTTCATGGGAATTTCGTCATTAATTTGTGTGCACGTAAATCATACGCACTAGTGACATGCTTTATTAGTCTTCGTTTGTTGTTGTCAATTTTCAAAGCCTAGCTTGTCTCGTAGTTATAACTTATAAATAAAGGTGGTTGTCCATATAGCTTCCTTTTTGTTTTTATTTTTTCTTGTAAATAATAAGCCTGGAATCCTTGATATGGGACCATTTTTTGTTTGATTGAATCAAAAATCACATAAAATTACGATTAAATAGTTTGGAGATAAACTGTTTTTGTTTTTATATAATAAGAAAAAGTTGTATTGTCGATCTCATCCAAATTCTTGTGGGGTTGTTAACATGTATACAAACCATAGAAACGGATTATTCTTCCACTATAAATTGCCCGTGATACCTTTATTTAACGTAATCCTTCTTAAATTGTTTGTTTAATCCTTTTAAGGAGACATCTCAATTGTTAAAACTTTGAATTTTTTGTACAAGAAGTTAGATTTAAAATTTTGCGCTATCATAGATGAATTATTGTGGATATCTTTCAACAAAAGAGAAAGGTATAGTTATGTAATTTTATATTGGGATTTCTCTTGCATTTCAAAGAAAATAAGAAAACAAACTCGTACCAAGACACCTTTTGAAAAAGCTTTAGGGGAAAGGCATACCAAAACATCTTTTGGTCGAGTATGAGTAATATACCTAAACTTGATCCATTGTTAGTTTGTACTCTAAAAACAACACCCAATAATTCTAAAAGTCTCATTAACTAATATTGTATGTTTCCTAATCTTATGAAATCTTTGAAAATCACTTACATGTGTAATGATCTTGCAACTTACTCTATGTAAACCTAAAGCATACCTAATTCATATATTGGTCTAGATTGGTTTAGGTAGTAGGGAAATGACTACATTGACTTGTGCATGTAATGCTAATCTAGGATATAATCTAATTAAACTACATAGCTTTTATAATATAACCGTTCTAAGTAGTTTGCTTTTAGTTCATTATCATAATTATTGGCCAATTTAACTTCAACAAATCCAAGATTATTTGCCATGTTTTTCCTGTTAGGTACTGTTTTAGGTACGGCTCTAGCTAGTATTTATATATCCCAATACAAAAGAGAAAAACTTTCTCTAATTACCAACTTTCTTAAGACACTAACTTTCAGGGAGTCACAATGACATAGGTATGAAGATCATGCTCAATTTGCTTTGACTCAAATAGGTTCTAAATTGGAGTGATTATGAGAAATTAAATACCGATTAATTTTTTAGTTCTAACGCTGATGATTTATTTTTGATGGATTAAAAATATAATTTAGTTGATATATAAATAAGTTAATCTGGTTACTATCTCAATTTGTTCTAATTTTTTTTACAGTAGAATTATTATTTTAATTTCAAATTTAGTGATTACATTGCACTCAACAAGTGCATTAGAACATAAGATTGAGAACCCAAGAGAAAAAGAAAAAACAAACAAAAGAAATGCCTAGCAACATTAAATCACATTTATAGGGGCAAGAAGTGTAGGAAGAATAGGTAGCCAAACAAACCCTTAACATATATTAATAAAATAAAATTTAACACTTTCTTCTAAGATGCTCCAGCTACCACCGTCGTCTAATAGCATATCCCCATTAGCAACCTAAAAAGACGCACCAAGACCATACGACCATTTAAATGACGAAATTACCCTCGCAAGTCAAGCATGAAATGACGATTACATCCTAACCCTGCCTCTTCATGATTGGAATTGAAAAGGGCACCGGAAATCACGGAAATTACATTGCTGACCTGCCAAAACATCTTTTCCTTCGTGCTTTTTTAATCTTGGATGGCAGACATCCCCTCAATTTCGTTAAACCGGACGTTACATTCACCCAGTGGTTCCGTACCATTTTTCGTAATATTCACCAACTTCATGTACAATCATAGAACAAAGGCAAAGGCCCCATCATCGCCGGACGGCAGCTGTTTTTTATTTTTATTTTTTGACGATTTCACGCTTTTCTCACTCCGGCAAAGCGAGAAAATACATGCAACTTTCCCGGATTTACAAACAAAATTTATACTATAGTACAATTTGTACTGAACTTTACTGTTATAATTTATAAATCTCCAACCGTCCTGTACTTGTGAAATAAAATTATAAGATCTCAGAATTTCAGTTACATTACTTTTCTGTTCAATTTTCTCTCTGTTTCTCAAGAACCAAACAGAATCAAGAACGAGAGATTAGGGGAAAAAGGCAGATGATTCTTATATTCCCGTTGTTGTTTCAGTAGAAGAGAGAACAACAAGAAATAGAAAACAGACCCTAAAATTTCTGTTCCTCCTCGGTTTGTACATTCGAAGTATATTTACAAAAACAAAAAAAGAGAAAAGATCCTCACTAATTTACCATATTCAACTTTTCTCTTCCTAATTCTTTCAGAAATTTACTCATCTTTTACCCTTTTTTTTTTTGTTACATTTTCGAATAGAAAATTCCTGCCTAGAAAAACTCGCCGGACATGGAATTGAGCAGGTCCTGGAGGTCACGTGACTCGTGACCAAGACGAAGAGCTTCAAGAACTCGTTCGAAGACAAGCACGTGACAGGGAATTCGAAGCACGCCTTTTTGCTCATAGCCGTATTCCTGAGCCGACTTATTGAGAAGCTTGATAAAGATCGGATGATTCAGGAGCTCTGCACTCACAACAAACCTTTCCATTTCATCGCCAACATAGATCGGAACATGACCTTGAGGAACCGGACTCGACCTCACTCCAGAGCGTCTAATTTTTGCGGCAGCCAAAGCCCTGAATGATTCACATCTGCTCGGACGGCGAGTCTGTGAATCGGATCTGAGGATAGAGTACTGAGATGAGTCGGCGACGCGGGAAAGCCTGCGGATCAACTGCTTCATATCTTCTTAGATTTCAAAGAGCTATACTGGGCCTGGCTGACGGAGCAAGTTTTAGAGAGAGAATCGGCAGGAGACGGTGGAAATTGGAGAGAGAGACAGAGAGAAAACATGGAGG
This sequence comes from Quillaja saponaria, assembly GCA_029379385.1. Taxonomy (NCBI): domain Eukaryota; kingdom Viridiplantae; phylum Streptophyta; class Magnoliopsida; order Fabales; family Quillajaceae; genus Quillaja; species Quillaja saponaria. Next base: position 7,111,827 of record CM055605.1, on the reverse strand, counting down.
GTGAGAAGGAGAGTGGGGGAATATATAAAGGGCAAGAAGGGGATTCTCCGAATAAGAAAAGGAGAGTGACACACAATGGAAAGGTGATGATGAGAGAAGTTTTAGGAGGTACGGGTAGGAGTACTTTGCAGGTACAGTTAGTGAGAGAGAGAGAAAGAAAATTAAAATAAAAAACAAAAAATATAATTTCTTTTATTATTATTATTATTATATAACTTTTAATTTTTTTCATCACTATTTCGTCGTTTTGAATTTTGATTTTGCTTTATTTTTTTAATTAAAAAAAAATACATAAAAATATGCAGACAGCCGGAGGCTGTGGTAGTAGGTAAGGCCGGACAAATGGCAGTTGAAACTGTTTATAATTTATCAATTTGTTGTATTTAAAAAAAAATATAAATTACACTCATAAAATTTATTAATATTGTATCAAGAATCAAATCTTTTTTTATTTATATAAAATAAGAAAATAAGCTATTTTGTAATACAATTCTAGATAATATTCTCAAGGTATTTGGTGTGAAATCATAAAATACCCATTTAATAATTTTTTAACTTTTTTTCATAAATAGAAAATAATTCTTATATAAAGTGATGGACAAGATTGATAGGCTATGTATTTGTCAATTTTCAGGGTGAAAACCACAAAAATACTATACATTAATTAATGATATCATTCACATAAGATCCTCTTATTTTCTAAAATTCATAATGCTTCATTATATTTACTGACCATTTAGTGTCCAATAAGTCATTCTAGCTCTTCCTTAATTATATGATAACAACAACAATGAGAATATACATTTCTTTTCAACTTCTCATTAATATATTGAACTACAAGCATTTTCAAACGTTGGAAAAATAATTAATTTAATTAGTTTCAGATAAGTATATTCTTAACAAACAACAAAATATATATAAAAAATACATGTTCATACTTGAAGTTTCTAGAAAATTGCTTCTTTTTATTTTGGATCTTCTGTCCATTGAGCAATTTTATCTAAATTAAATAAGTAATTTTTTTTTTCACAAATTTATTTATTTTACTGTCAACTAGTTGTTAGTTCAATAGGTATATACACACACATAATCCCATTATATTTTCAACAAAGCATTGATTTAATCGTGATAATGAATACTGATCTATTTTATCCTACAATCTCTACTCTATAGTCTCATGAGCTATCCCATAAGGTAAGAAAAAAAAAACAGATATTTCTATTTGTTAGCTTAATTAGCAAATGCACAATATATATTAATGTCATTTTATTGTCCATCACGATTCAAATAATTATGAGATTGCTTGCTATTATCCCTCCAATCCTTCACTCAAAGACCAAAAGACTATCTAGTGTTTTACCTTCGATAATTTTTTTGAAAAAAATAATCTAAATAACCAAGTTTCTTTTTTATCTAACCTTACTTTATAAAGGATGATGAGATTTTAACTTAATTAATTAAGATGGAGGAGCAGAAAATTTAATGGTTTTAAGTTTCAATTTCACCATTGACTGATGTTGAATAATTTTACTTTTAATGGTTAGTTATTTCTTTACTTAATGTTGTTCAAGTTGTAAGATTGACGAATTACAAATTCTCATTATAATATGTAATACAAGTGGTGTATCTATGTACCAAAAAAAAAACTACTTGTAGACATTTAACTTTATAATCTCAAGTTTTCTATTTATAAAAAATAATTTAAAATAGGGATATTTGTCCTCAGAAACCTCATAAAAATCTTTCTGAGATTCCATTATTAATTTCTATGTTGTAATTGAAAAAAGTTTTGAATTCCAAACCCTTAATTTATTTTGTGTCCACAAACTTGAATACTACTAGCTAGTTAATGCATGATCATTTGTCTGGTAACCTACCATTTCTATTCTTTTTTCCTCAAAATTCAATTCTTAGCCCACCTGTCTAATCAAGTAGACTGAATGAAGTTGGCTAACATTGACCAAGTAAATCTTTCTATTCCATTTCAGAACTACAAATTACATCTGCATATGTATTTAACATGTGAGAAGTATTTGAATAGGCACCAAGGATTGAATCCAGCCCGAAATAAATCGGTTTTTTTTTTTTTTTTAGTTTTTATGAATATATTCATATATTTCAGTGTAAGACTAAAATTGTTATAGATCTATGACAGTCACTGCCTACAATTTGAAGTGTTTTTTTTACAAAACCAAATCTAATTTTTTGGTTCTATCAAATTTTTATAGGTATTATCATATAATTAATCTATTAAGCTCTATCACAAGACGAGACCTTTCTTAATATTTGCCTATTTCATAAACTAAACATATCTTGTATTTGTATTATAATTATTATTATTTGAACCAAATGGACTAACTTTTTACTTTGACTGGTCTTATTTTATATTCTCTAATTTTATATGTAGTAGTCCTTAGATGTACGGCAGAGACACCATGTAAAGATAAGTTTTTGTGTCTTCTTTATAACCAAAAAAATTTAGATCATTGTTGTCAGGATGAGAGAAAGTGCAAGAAACGTTGGCAGCGCAATTAGCGGTTGGGGATTGCTATCTTTCTCCGTAGTTCATTGCAGTACAGTTCGTCAGTTCCGTGACTCTCAATGTCCGTCTCTCCTCTTTATTGGCCTCTTCTGTTCTGCCCTTGTCCTTTTTCTTGCTTCTCTTTTTACGTGTCACTCTACCCTACAGTTTCAGCACCACCACTCTCAAACTAACGGGCGTTCATCTCACTCTACAATAAATTTAAATAGATTAAAATACTTATAAATTTATATCACGTAAATAATTATAATTACAATTATATTTTAAACACTTGCAATAGTGACATCCATCACAAGCGATTTGTGACAATAATGATCATCGTATTTGGTGATCTATAACAATTGGAGGTTATCGTCTCAAGCAATTTTTTATTGTAGTGGTTATCGTTTTTAACAGTGGCTATTATCTTCTCATTATTGATAGCAATTGTCTTTAGTAGTGGTGAACGTCGATTAGTTGTTAATGACTCTGCACATTGTCTATTGTTGTTGCATATGTCTTATATGATTTTTACATGATGGTGGTTAATGATGGAAATCGACAGAAGATGGTAACATGGTTGATGATGGAAACCAGATTGGCGGTAGGTAGACGAGTTGCACGATTGCTGACAACGTGTGGAAGAGATGGATGATATATTGCTGACAACATGTGGAGAGGTGTGCGGCTATCTAGCAGGTTAAGTCACCACAGAAGTGTTATTATCAATGATAACATATACACAATTACTTGTGTATAGAGGTTATTGTATTTGGTGATCTACGACAATGGTGATTGTCGTTTCTCATATTTTTGATTAAGTTGATTTTTGTTTCAGGCAATTACTTACAGTAGTAGTTATCATCTTTAATGGTGGTAGTTGTCTTTCTATTATTGATGTTAATCATTTTTACTGATTGTGCACATTGTTTCTTATTTCTTATTGTGGTTACATGTGTTTTATATGATTTTTCCATGATGATGGTCAATGATCGAAACCAACAAAAGAAGGCAACATGGTTGGTAGATGAAATGGGTGATGGCTAACAACGGATGAAAGAGGTGGATGATATATCATTGACAACATGTGAAGGGGTGTGTGGCTTTCTAGCACGTTAAGTCACCACAGAAGTGTTATTGTCAATGATGACATATACACAAATTAATTGAAGCTAAAAATAAATCAAAATTGTAAGTTTTAGGGTCTACTAGTAAGAATTGAATACGTGAATTTATAGTAAGAAATAAAATTGAGTTGTGATTTAAAATTTTAATTTCAAAATGTAATTCAAACTAAAAAAAGAATAAAAAATTAATTAGACAATCCATTTCCGAAATGTACACTCTGCAAGCATGTTACTTATTTGTCAATTTCATATAGTAATTAAAAGTTAAGAAAAAGAGAAAATCATAATTAATTAAGTAAATGTGATGTGTACAATTTAAACAGATCAAGCTAGTGGATGAAGGGTTTACATTGTGAATTCCTTTTCACAAAAAAAAAGTGATTAAACAAGAATGAGAGGTAGGTGATTGTCATGCTGTTCTTTTTGGGTTTAGAGAACTATGCAATTGTACGTTTTGAAATTTAAAGCAAAATCTAAAGCTACTTTGCTAATTAAAAACCTTCAAGGGGATAAGGCGGCAAAAGGAAAGTGAAAGGTAATGACCCTACATATTCATTTAATTTCCACATTTTTTTGATGTTTGGCCAAAGATTACGTCTAAAGTCATTTACTTTAGACAGAGATATACTTGGAATATAATTACTTGCTATTCATAAAAGGCACCATAAGCACTTCACCATTTACAGATTGGATGGACAATGATTTGTAATTTCTTCCCAACACGCATTAGTGCGGTTTCAAGCTTCAAATCAATTAATAAATAGCTTTGTGATAATCCACTAGAATGTAGATCTCGAAATCTGATTTTATCCGAAATTAATCAGATTTAAAATTTAATAATATTCTCTTATTAATAAATGATATGAGTCTATTCGATAAACAATTTTTTTAATTTGAAGTAAGTAAAGCTTGATTTCATTCGATTGGATTCTATCGGACTAAGAGGTACTAATCTTATGATATTTTTCTTTTCATGTTTATCCATTCAACTGACCTGATTGATCCGATTCAAAATATCAAATTGATATTTTTAACTAATTAAAATTTGATTTGATTCAATGAGATATTGCTATCCGATTAAGCTGTTTTTTATGATATTTGTCGAATAGATCAAATTATCATTTAAACTAAATATAATTGTCAAAAGGAAGCTGTTATTTTCATTTGAAGCTTCCTTCCGTGTAATAATAATGAACAATTTCATCCGTCACGGTGTTAAGAAGTAAAAACGATAAATTAAAGAGTTTATTTTATGCAATCTTAATAGTCATTTCTAGATCAAGCAAAACCTTGTGAAAAATAAAAATGAACAATTTCATCCATTACGGTGTTAAGAAGTAATTTTGTAAGAGCGAAAGTACCGAGCACACCCCAAAACTCGAATCTTGATTGTTCAATCCTATATATTATAACATTTTTCTCAAATTATTGTGGGACTTTCATCTCTCACGTGGATCCGAATACTTGATTGCTAAACCAAATATTATGTAGTTGTATAATCTCAACATAATTAATAATTTTATGAATTATAGAATTTTCATAATTAGGAAATAGTAACCCTTCATATTATAATCTTCCAAATGATAAATTTTAAATTAATTCATCATTCTTGTACACAAATAAATATAAGACTTTGAATCATCAAATCAAATCAGCTACTCCAATATAAATAAGAATAAAAAGTCTAACTGTATGTACAACCACACTAAAAAACAAGAGAGAATCAAATACAACTGTATAATTTCCTGTGAAATTCTTATCTTAATTAATTGAAAAGGGATATGGTGGTGGGTAATCCAAAAAAGAATATTTATATTTTTTAAAAAGAGAAGGAATATAATTGGAAAAGAATAATTCATTATAAAAAAAATTATTTCAAATTTTTACATATTATTACATTTGAAAGTTTGAAATATGCGTACACTGCCAGTATGCAAGTAAGTTGTATGATTGTAGTTTATACTTCATACGTATACTTCATACGCGGCACCGCAAATAACCGTGTTGCCAAAACAATGATTGATAATAATTGGATCTAACATCTCAATCCTACTAAATTAATTTTATATACTAAGCATTAATAAGTAATCTATATCTGTTGGTTTATTTGTTTGTTTGTGTGAACTACAAATGTATTATGTATGACTTACTAAAATAAATGATATAATGCATGAAAATCACAATATTGTAGATAAAATTACTTTCAATATTGCAGTTAGCATATTGATTGATAAAATTCAGTACCCAACTAAAGTTTATAAAATTAACACATTTAGGGCTCGTTTAACATATAATATATGATTGTATAGTATATAATTATATAATATATTATGTTGTATAGTCATTCTGTCTCTCTATTCATTGTATAGTTTTATACTGTCAAATAATATAAGAGTATGTCAATATAAGTCTATACTATCATGTTGATGCTAAATATTATATAAAAGTCAACTGAATAATCTCATATTAAGATGTTATCTTATACTACGAGTCAAACGAGTCTTTAATTCTAAAGAAAAACTCTTACTATTCTTAATAAATTGAATGAATTGACCATTGGCCTACGACTCCCTTAAATATGGGAAATTCAAACAAAAACTTAAATTACAAATACAAGTTTAGTGGTTAGACTTAGAGTGAACTAACAACATTTAAAACTTGGACGATTAAAATAAATGAAAAGACACAAAAACGAAAATAATAAACTTGCCACTTATTTATTATTCCATGCAACGGAAGAATAAGTAACCAATTAGTCAATGTAAGTGTATTTGGTTTAACCAATTTCTTAGTGATTTTAATTAGTTTGCCCTACAACCAAGAAAAACCTATAGATCCACTTAATAAAGAATCAAACTTGACATAAATGTATGGTAATTATGCATTTATGTATTACACATTCTTACATATTCATACACGCATTTTATATGTATGGATGTCGTGACTGTTTTTAACAATTATTTATATTATACATAAGAAAGTCATAATACTATTTTTGAGAATAGTTCTTTTTCAATAGAGATACTCTTAGTTTTGAGTAAATGTAGAAGAGTTTTAAATTGAGAGCAAATCAAAAGCAGCTTCTTGTCTATTGTGAAAAAAAATTGATTCTAGTGATGTTAGGTTGTGGTGGAAAGCTACACAAATTCTTTTCTTGCAAGACATAGCAAATGTGCATGCATATTTCAAATGTTATATGTAGTGGCATGCATATCTCTACACGTATATTGCATGCGCAGCGCGCAATGATTCCGGCGGTTTTGCTTGCAAAACCAGAACTGAATATTTATAATCCAAACAGGACTTTATCAACAAATAGTGTTCTACATGATAAAATATATATTCCTTTATTTTATTGATTTTTTTCTTCTTGACTTAACCCTTTTTTAATTTTTTTAATGATTAGCTCAATTGATCCATACTCGAAGGTTTGAGTTATTGTTTAATTTTTAATTCTATTTCAAGTATAATTGACGGTAAAATCTTATAATTCCTTTCATTGTCTCTAATCTCATTTTATGATATAAAAATTAATATTTAATTTATTGTAGTGTAGTGTATATATAAAATATATACACTTTTAATAAATGAGAAAATAAACATGTATTGTTACTTATATCAATCACAATTTACAATTTTAATCAAATGAAATGATGTATTATAATCTATAAATATAGTTTTGTATATCAAATCACACAATAGTTTCTTAAATAATTTATGAAAAAAAAAAAAAAAGTGAAAAATCATACAGAAATTATGTGAGATAATCATTTAGGGCGAGTTTAGTTAAACTTTTAGTTACAATTTATGGTTTGAGATGTTAACTTAATTTTTAGTATTACTTGGATGATCTTAAAAACTGTAGTTGCAAACCATATTTGAGATGCTATTTGGTATGTAAATTTACAAAAAGTAAATTAAAAAAAAAAATTCATGAGTAATATTATAAAATTATTTAAATAATCAAAATAAAATTTAAAAAAACTTCAATTAATTAACAAAAATACCATCAAAAGTATTTTTGTCCATTCGTTCAAATTAAAAAAAAAACTTATGTAACTGTTGCATTTAATTTAATTTTAAAAAATTACAAGTATTATCATATAAACTAATTATTTTTAATAGCGATATGATATTTTTTTTTTATATGATAGTATTATCATAAGTTTAATTTTAAACTTAAGTAACTTACTAAATTAATTTTATATAGTAAGCATTAATAAGTAATATATATTTGTTGGTTTATTTATTTGTTTGTTTGTGTGAACTACAAATGTATTATGTATGACTTACTAAAATAAATGATATAATGCATGAAAATCACAATATTGTGGATAAAATTACTTTCAATATAGGCGCAGTTAGCATATTGATTGATAAAATTCACTACTCGACTAAAGTTTATAAAATTAACACATTTATGACTCGTTTAACATATTAAATATGATTGTATAGTATATGATTATATAATATATGAATTTTTATAACGGGTGTCCATAGGACAATTGTTAAGGTGATAAATATAGAAATTTTGTATTATTAACTGTAGTAGTTGACTATGATTTCAGTACTGCGTAATAAATAATTTTCTACTTTTGGAATGTTTCAAATTCCAAAACCCACATTTATTGCACCTTATTAAGTGTCCTTTGGGCACTAGTTAGAAAAACACATAATAGATTATGTTATATAGTTATTCTGTCTCCCTCTTCACTGTATAGTTTTATACTGTCAGATATAACATAAGAGTAGGTCAACAATATAAGTTTATACTATCATGTTGATGCTAAATATTATATAAGAGCCAACTGAATAATCTCATACTAAAATGTTATCTTATACGACTAGTCAAACAATCTTTAATTCTAAAGAACAACTCTTAATATTCTTAATAAATTGAATGAATTGACCATTGGCCTACGACTCCCTTAAATATGGGAAATTCAAACAAAAACTTAAATTACAAATACAAGTTTAGTGGTTAGACTTAGAGTGAACTAACAAAATTTAAAACTTGGACGACTAAAATAAATGAAAAGACACAAAAACGAAAATAACAAACTTGCCACTTATTTATTATTCCATGCAACGGAAGAATAAGTAACCAATTAGTCAATGTAAGTGTATTTGGTTTAACTAATTTCTTAGTGATTTTAATTAGTTTGCCCTGCAACCAAGAAAAACCTATAGATCCACTTAATAAGGAATAAAACTTGACATAAATGTATGGTAATTATGCGTTTACGTATTACACATTCTTACATATTTATACACGCATTTTATATGTATGGATGTCGTGATTGTTCTTAACAATTATCTCTATTATACATAAGAAAGTCATAATACTATTTTTGAGAATAGTTCTTTTTCAATAGAGATACTCTTAGTTTTGAGTAAATGTAGAATAGTTTTAAATTGAGAGCAAATCAAAACACCTAAGCAGCTTCTTGTCTATTGAGAAAAAAAATTTTTGATTTTGGTGATGTTAGGTTGTGGTGGAAAGCTACACAAATTCTTTTCTTGCAAGACATAGCAAATGTGCATGCATATATCAAATGTTATATATAGTGGCATGCATATCTCTTCACGTATATTGCACGTAAAGCGCGCAATAATTCCGGCGATTTTGCTTGCAAAACCAGAACTTAATATTTATAATCCAAACATGACTTTATCAACAAATAGTGTGCTACATGATAAAATATATATTCTTTTATTTTATTGATTTTTTTCTTCTTGACTTAACCCTTTTTTTATGATTAGCTCGATTGATCCATACTTGAAGGTTTGAGTTATCGTTTAATTTTTAATTCTATTTCAAGTATAAATGACAGTAAAATCTTATAATTCCTTTCACTGTCTCTAATCTCATTTTATGATATAAAAATTAATATTTCATTTATTGTAGTGGAAACGAGAAAATAAACATGTATTGTTACTTATATCAATCACAATTTATAATTTTAATCAAATAAAATGATGTATTATAATCTTAGTAATCAAAACTATAAATATAGTTCTATATATCAGATCACATAATAGTTTCTTAAATAATTTATAAAAAAAAAAAGTGAAAAACCATACATAAATTATATAAGACAATCGTTTAGGGCGAGCTTGGTTTAACTTTTGGTTATAAATTATGGTTTAAGATGTTAACTCAATTTTGTAGTATTGTTTGGATGATCTTAAAAATTGTGATTGCAAATCGTGGTTTGAGATGCTGTTTGGTATGTAAATTTACAAAAAGTAAATTACAAAAGATAAAAAAATTCATGAGTAATAATATAAAATTATTTAAATAATCAAAATTAAAATTTAAAAAAACTTCAATTAATTAAAAAATACCATCAAAAATATTTTTTTCCTTTGGATCAAATTAAAAAAAAAATTATGTAACTGTTGCATTTAATTTATTTCTAAATAATTACAAGTACTATCTATTTGTAAAAAAAAAATAAAAAAAATTCAAGATATATTTGTAAAAAAGAAAATGAAAGGCAGGCAGCGTTTGCTACCTGCCATGAAGTTGGTTCTGAAACGGTATGCAGGAACTGTTGGTTCTGAAACGGTATGCAGGAACTGTTGCTTGCTGTTACTTTTTGATTTTAAATATAAGATATTGATATGTATATTATAAATATTGTTAAGTGTACTATAAATATACTAAAATACAAAAACAAAAGATACTATAATTTTTTATTATAGTTCACCAATCAATATTAGATAGTGCATATATCAGTACCCTAAATATATATATATATATTTTTAAATAAGGAGCAAACGGTTTGCCGTTTCAAAGGCAAACCAAACGGACTCATAGTTCACAAATATAGGTGGGGAGGTTGGAAGATGTGGTGGATTTCTGTGGGACCCACAAAGACGGATTGCTGAGTCAGTTGGACTTTCCATAATACCGTACGGCATAGTACCACCGACCCACCACATGCTTGAGAATTGCTTCTAGAACAACGACACATCACAAGTAACCTCCATTTTTTTCTGACACGGAATTCCACTAAGTTTTCTGTGGGCCCTACTTTTCATTGTTCATGTTCCGCCGGTTCGGCTCTTCTACTTCTTCATGTTTCTTCTTTTACTCTTGTTTTTCATTTTATTTTATTAAATTCCATTAATTCAAAATTTTGATTTTAAATTTTTCTTGCCTAATTTTTCTATATTATTACCTAATTTGTAATAATTTATTACTTTTTAAACTCATGATTACGAACAATTAAAGTGTTTAACAATAAAGTACGAGCTGATTTACTAATAAAGTTTATGTGTTATATAGAAAATACTTGGAGTAAAATTTCATCCTTCACTTTAAATATAAAATTTGTAAGAATAAATAGTATTATCTTTTATTATGTAACTTAGAAACTAATCTTTTAAAAAGAAAAACTAGCAAACAGATTGAATTGAGAGTTAAAGCAACAATAAAATAGGATGAAATTATATAAGATTTTATGGACTATAAGAGCCAAAGAAAAAAAAAATACAAACAAACAGTTAGGGTGAGTAAATCGCTTAGTCCGACAATTTAGTTGAATTAAATTAATAAAAATATTCGTTTAAATTATTTCTCCATGAATGTTATTGATTGGCCAATTTTTTTCTCTAAAGAATAGTCTTTCATGTGAATGAAAAAAATCACAATGAAAGCTCCTCTTGAACTAAAATAATAAAAAATTGTGAAATTATGAACAAGAAAGACAAAAAGGACTCATCAAGTCCAAGTAATGAGTTGAACTGAACGTATTGAATTTGCTATTTTCAAAGACCAACTGTACGTACATGTTCCACTAGGGACATTTTTGTTTTTTAGTGTGTATTTAATTAGTGAAGAATTTGGGTAACATTTATTTCAATTAATTGAAAAGGACTCACCCAATGGCCCACTTGAATAATAAATGCTTGGATTGGCTAAAGTTAACCCATTCAATGACATTCATGGTTCCCTAGTCCCCTACTTCACTATGCCCCATGTCATATGCACTCTGTGCCTTTAACATCCTACAGTTATTTTGGCCGTCAATGGCACGTTAGGGATGAAGTTATGAGCTCATAAACTTTTCATCTGTGTATGTGTTGTTTTTAAATTGTCATCTAGCTTAGGTGCCTAGATCTATAATTTTTAATCTTATAAACAATAAATAATTTATAACTAAATTTCACGTGAGTTGAAAATAATTTATATATATTATTGATATCGAAATATGTCAACAAATTGTATAGTCAGAGTTTTAATTCAAAGATTTCATAAGATCATATTTGATTAAAATTTGCTGAGTCTAATTTGCAGACAGGTTATCGGGTAAGTAAATAGTCAAGCATGCTAATCCACGTTAACAATAGGTTTGGTCTAATATTGACTTAGAAATTAGAATTTATGGTGGGCAAGGATATTGATAGGTCTGCGACCGTACAAGTACCATTAGGGACACAACCGTAAATATTGCTTTCTTGTTAATCTTTAGTCAATTTATTGATTTAGTAAAGTTGTATGAATGAAGTTCAAAGAATTTTTTATTTCTGCGTTCAAAGAGTATTATTGAGGATTATATTAGACAAATAGATGGGTTTGATAAGCAATTGGTTAGAATTTTATGTTTGTAATGGACTTAGCTTGAAGCTAGGGGGGACATATGGCAGCCTTCTCAACACAACATTGACATTTTCTTCTGAAAATTCCATATGGAACCTTCTTGGAAGGAATGGAAAATATTGAATTAGGTAATATACCTAATGTTAATACAAATATATGATATGAGGATGACAACATCCTCTTAAACTAGTGTTCCATGTATATCTATGTTATATGACTTAACGGAAGAAATTTTTTTTTTTTGAATACCCTTATAAATTTTTTTATTATATAGATATCCTTACTTAATTAGACTACTATTTTTTTATTACTATTTTTCAACTTCTTCTCTATTTTAATATAAATAGAAGTGTAATTACTTTAAAATTATTGATTACTTTTTTTTACTTCTTAATATTAATAAACGTATATATTTTTTAATAATTATATGCCTATAGTAAATAAAATTGAATTTTTATATTTTTTGTTTGTTTAATAGTGCCTAATAATCTTAATTTTCTTAGCTCTTCTCAAATTTATAAACTAAAATTTTGAAAATAAATTACTATGAATTAAAAAAATATATATTAAGAGTATAGGTTCATGACTATAATATTGATGTTTTAACTTTTGATTCATAAAAAACATATATCTTTTCAATAATTATATGTCAATAGTAGTTAATATTGATTATATCAAAGAAAAATGGTTTAATAAGTTCCTAATAATAATATATTTTGTAGTTTTTCTCAAATTTATGTAATAACTTTTGTAAAAATATTTAGATTAGCTTTTAGTGGAAGAATTATACTTTTTATGATTATAGTATTATTGTATAAATTTTAGTTTAAAATTACTTAACTAATTTATTTATTTAACATTAATTATTTATTCAACATGAACGGTATTTTTGTCATTTGACTAAAATGAATTGATTTATTATTATTTCTATATACAAATTTTTATTTTTTATTTTTTATTATTTAATGTGATATGAAGGGTATATTTGTCATTTGACCAAATTAATAATAAATATATTTAATTTATAATAATATTATTATATTAATATTCAACTTTTTATTTTATGTGATAAAATAGTTTTTATGTCATTTAATTGAAGTAAACTGATTTCATAGAAATAGGAATGAGCAATCCCTCCCCCTAGGTGGGTTTGAGGATTTCTACTTCTATGGAATAAAATGGCCGTAATAGAATCAGTATTTTGTGCCTAAAAACGTATTAAATGAAATAATGTTAATTCCATGGAATCATGCATTGAATGGAATAACCATTCTCACATACCAAACTAGCCTTTTAGTGCTTTAGCAAATCAATGATGTCCTTCAACAATGAATCATAATTAGGGTTAAGGTGCCGCAATTAGGGTCAAGGTTAATGTACTGTAATTAGGGTTATGGTTATGATACCATAATTATACGTTAGGGTAGCGCTATTAGAGTTAGGGGTTTAGGTACAATAATTAAGGTTAGGGTACGTAACTAGAGTTAGGGTACCATAACTAATGTTACAGTTAGGGTACCGTAAATAGGGTTATGGTTAGGGTACATTGACTAGGGTTAGGATACCGTAATTAAGATTATGGTACTATAATTAAGTTAGAGTACCATAATTAAGATTAGGGTTTCGTAATTAGGTTAGGGTACCATAATTAAGATTAGAGGACCATAATTAGGTTATGTATTGTAATTAGGGTAATAGTACAGTAAAACTATGTTTAGGCTACCATAACTAAGGTTAGGGTAAGAGTACCGTAATTAAAGTTAGGATATCGTAATTAAAGGTGGGGTTAGAGTATCATAATTATGGTTAGTTTTTTTGTCATAATCATTTTATATTAATAAATATGAAATTTGCCAATAACTATATATCAATATTAATATTGAATTCTCAATTTTTTATTTATTCAATAAGTTACAAATAAGTATAATATGAGAATTGAAAATTGAAAAAAAAATTAAGATTATAGTTTTTATGATAATAATATTTGTGTTTATTCTTTTTCTATCTTTAGAATATTAAAATATATATATTTATATTATAAGTTAATTTTTTTTATTGAAATGATCTATTTTTATGTAATTAACACAAAATATTATTTTTTATTAACTTTAATTTCTTATTATGCATATTAGTTATTCATGAGCATACATGTATATATCACGAATTCGTTTCACACGCAACACGTTACCACGAAACTAGTAGATATATATATGTTTGTGTGGAACAGACATTGCGTGTGAATCGTGTTTAATGGTACATAATTTTTTAATTAAAATTGACTTACATATTAAAAAAAGTACAATTAATAAAAAATAATACTCTGTGTTAATATAATTAAAAAAATAAGTAAATTTAATCAAAAATTCAATTGTAAAATAAATTTATAAATTTTCTTTTAATTCTTAAGATAGAATAAAAATTTAGAAAATTATTATAATAATATAAAAACTATACTTTAGTTTTTTTTTAGTTTCTTTTTTTCATTTTAATTCATAAAATTGAGAAGATTTAGTAAAATAAATTAATAGTAAAAAAGATTTATAGTCCTACTAATTAGTATTAAAAGAATGATATTTAGAGAAAACTAAATAATAACTTATTTTAAGCACAATATTCTTATACTATAAAAATAATAACTAAATGGTATCTATGTAATAATAAAAACCTATGAATTTTTTTTTAAAATTTACCGTTATACTATTTTTATATATAGTATAAAGATAGTTAAGGTTGTCATTAAGCATTAAAAAAAATGAAAAAACTAGAATTTTCACTCATTTATATTTATTATAAATATTTATGTGTGGAATCTATTGACACTAATTTATGATTAGCTCAATCTTATATGACTAATAATTTTTTTTATAGGATGAGTTTTTCTCTATATTTTCATCGTTAAATTATAAAAAAAAATTATTAAGTAAATTTTACTCACCGAATATCTATTAATTAGAGATTTTAGCTATCTCATCAACACTATCAACACTACATACTAATTAAAATGAAAATTTATAAAAATTGAACTATAAACAATTTTGAGTTATTAGATAATTAGTAAACGAAATGAAATTCATATAAAATTTGGTGTATATATGGTCTATATAAAAAAAAAAAAATTTAATCTAACGATTTCAAGAGAAACTCATCCTACGTAAAAAAAAGTTATTAACCATATAAGACTGAATTAATTTTACCCCAACATCAATAGATCCTCAGTACCATTATTATGTATATAGTTAAATTCTCCTTAGAACAAATGGGTTTGAAAGTAAATTTTTCTTTGTTGAAAGTTGAATAGGGCAGCCTTTGAGTTTTGGGAAAAATGGGTTGATTTTTGAGGAAATATTACTTTTTAACAAGTATTTTCAACATTCAAAAGCTAAGCAGCAAGTAATTAGAAATTCTTGAGCTAAAGAACGAACCTAATGGAAATGATTTCGTATTATATACCTTGTAGGCCCATTAATCATAATATTCCATTAGGCCTAAAATGGAGAAAATAAAAAACAAATAGACTTAAAGTGATTATTTTCCAAATCACAAATTAGTTTATTTGCCCTTAATTTTTTGTTGGGTGTTGAGAATCTCTTCTTTTCCCTTCAACAACTTCTCGAAGAAAATAGAAAAAAGAAGTCATAATTTTTCCTTGATTTTTCAAATAAGTCTTGTAATAAATTTACATTCTCAATAACTTATACTTTTTTCTTTTCAAATAGTTCTTAAATTTTAGATTGAAACTTGTTATACCACTTTTATCCTAATTTCTTAAAAAAGCATATAGAATAAAACCAGAAAAACATATTAAAGGATGATGAAAATCTCACTAATTTTTATAAGATTTATTCTTCTATTAATTATTAAATAATAAATTTTAGTTTTCTAAATTAAATAATGTTTTTTGAAAGAAAAAAAATGGTCCACTTAATTAATAATTTAAACTTAAAACTTAAAATAAAAAATAAGAATAAAAGTGGTATCAAAAGTGTCAATCTAAAGTTTAAGACTTATTTAAAGAAAATTTTAAAAAATATGAGTGGCTGAGAATGTAAATATGTTATAGACTTATTTAGAATGTCAAAAGAAAAGTAGAATTTATTTTTATTTTTTATATTTGGTATATTAAGAGTACTCGAACTCGGTAATAAGAGATGAAATTTTTTTTTTTTTTTAATAAAATAAAAAATTTCAAATACATCAGATCCCTAAATAATCAAAAATAAAAATAAAAAATTACCTAGCTGGCTATTCTCTTCAGGCTTAAAGCAAGCAGACATGAAGGGGGCAATACAATCAAGAGTGATAATTTTTCAAATTTTGGGTAATGATGCTTAAGCCCACGGGACTACGCATAGCAAGCCCAACCATACAATCCCAAGAAACCCCTCTTTTGATTAAAAGAAAAATGAAAAAAAAAAAAAAAAAAAAAACGAATTTAGAAGACAACGGAAGACCTCGGCCTCGATTGCCATTCTTGTCCTGCGTCCCTGACTGACGAGTGACAACGCCGGCTACTGTTCCCTTCCTTACTGGTAAGTCTTTCCCCCTCTCTTTCTCTCTGAGCTTCCTTTGCTACCACTATCCCTATGTTTCTCCTCATTTTTCCGTCGAACGGTGAGTGGGGAAGCTGCATCCATTAAGATACAGGTAGATTTCCGACCACTAGTTTCAATAGCTTACTTAAACTGATAGTAGTGGTGTCTGCTTCTAGGATGCCCTTTATTTAGGGAGGTTTTGTGCTAGCCCACTTGATACAAGTCGTTTTTTTTTTTTTAAGTAAATCATATGGGTGTTGATGTTTCTTTACCCAATTAGATTACTATTTAGTTTCATAATCAGATATACTGAAAGTAAATGTTGTGTCGCTGCACCTTTTTTATTATAGCTTATCCTCTTTATGTGTTTCTTTTGTGGCAGATAATTACTTTTCTGGACTTGGTTATAAATTTTCTAGTTATTTAGGATGTTAGCTATTGATTCAGTTAAAAAGATATCCTTTAATCGTTGCATTGGTGGTGGAGACTTGGTTATTGTTTATGAGAGGCATGACAACATGAAGGCTGTAAAAGTTTGTGAGGGTTCAGTTTTGCAGAATCGTTTTGGTGTGTTTAAACATTCGGAGTGGATAGGAAAGCCCTTTGGGTCTAAGGTATTTAGCAACAAGGGTGGATTTGTTTACTTGTTAGCACCAACTCCTGAGCTATGGACTCTGGTTTTAAGCCACAGGACTCAGATTCTTTACATTGCAGATATTAGCTTTGTGATTATGTACTTGGAAATAATTCCTGGCTGTTTGGTTCTCGAATCTGGGACCGGCAGTGGATCATTAACTACTTCACTAGCAAGGGCAGTAGCTCCTACAGGACATGTCTATACATTTGATTTTCATGAACAAAGAGCTGCCTCAGCTAGGTAAGAAACAAGACGGAGATTCACAGTTGAGATATTGCCTTGTCATGTTATTTGTTTTATACAACTTTGCATTCGTCATAGTTTTAGTGCCTGTTTGTTATGGTAGTTATGGATATGGGAATAGTTTGAAATGGTTTATCTAATAACATGTAAACTAATAGTACATGTAATCTGGAGCTCCGAATTTGGTCAATTACTTCAATTTGAAATTCAAGATTTATAGTATTCAGAATGCCGATATCCTATGAAATTCAATTTATTTAGGTCCTCTACTGCTTTCCATGCGGTGCCTCATTTAGGAATTAAATAGTTAGAGCACAAACTGTAACATCTAAAATAGTCATTAGGAAAATGAATAATGCTAGTGATTGATTATTTAAGAAGTGTTTCCTTATGATAGATTGTGTCTCGTATGTTGATTTGATCTTTTGTCTTGATAGAGATGATTTTGAGACGACAGGACTGAGCAGCTTAGTCACTGTGGGAGTTAGAGATATTCAGGGTGAGGGATTTCCAGATGAATATTCTGGGTTGGCTGATGCTGTATTTTTGGATCTACCCCAACCATGGCTCGCCATTCCTTCAGCGGCGAAAATGTTAAAACAAGATGGAACTTTGTGCTCATTCTCCCCATGTGTTGAACAAGTACAACGATCTTGTGAAACTCTTCGAACCAACTTCACAGGTGCAGATTTTTTTTCCTGATTCAGTAATGGTTTTTTTGACCAGTTTTTCTTATTCTCTGTCTCTCTTTTCACTCTAGTGTTTATATGTATTGACATAGTGCTAATTCACATTGACTGTCATTTCTATAACAACTTTTTGTTTGCTTTAAAGATATAAGGACCTTCGAGGTTCTACTCCGGACATATGAAGTTCGGGAAGGGAAAATGGATAGCTGCCAGGGGGTCGAGGGTGGCTCTAATGAGTCTCTTCCTTGCAAGAGGAGGCAATGTTCAGATGGAAGTAATGTGCTAAGCAATTCAATTTCTCCTGTGGTCATGGCTAGGCCATGTAGTGAGGCCAGGGGTCACACTGGCTATTTGACTTTTGCAAGACTCAAATGCCTCTCCTAAAGAGTATTTCTTATCCCCTTTGTTGCAAAGAAAGCTTTGTATCCTTGTGACTTGTTTTTTTTCAGCCTCACAAAAAATTCTTGATTCACTGCATTTTGTAGGTTTCGAAGGAAAATTTTGATATCTGCTCAGCTTCTTTGGTTGTTCTAGAATGTGTTACTCTACTTACGAAACAATGTAGTTAAGCTTTTTCCTCAAAGAAAAACTCAATTTCAAGCTATATCAGTTATAGACTTATCTAGACTCCTTTTCCATTTCTTTGGAAACTGTTCAAGACTCTTTTCTCTCTGATTTACCTAGGGAACCTTATGCCATGAACTTGAAAGTTCACATGTTAAATTGTTGAATCCATTTTACATATCAGAATGAATGCCCCATGGTGTATTTCTTGCAGCTTCAGATGAATCTTCCATATTTGCAAAAATATACTTCCATAGGAGTAGTATTCTATTTCTGCTCCTTTTTTCTACGTCTCCCAATTGTTATTTTTCACGGTCACAGAGTAGCCATTAGACTCCTTTGTTTTCTCCCCTTTCAGCCCTCAAAAGTTCGTATTTTTTAACTCCTAAACAGCAAGCTTGAGTAATTCTTAGAGCTTATAACTGTTCATAGTGAATCGGCTCAATTATGAATCCAATTTTGATGAACATCTCAGCAGCCCGTCTTACTTAAATGTCTCTAATTCTCAAAGCCATTTTATCCATTGAGAAAAGAAACCATCATCCATTTCCTCGATCAGCAAAAGGTCCTAAAGTATAAATTTTCCTGAGTTGCCTCTTCCATGAATGCATATAATAGATGTCTGAACTATTAGAAATTCCAGATTTTGGGTTGTCTGTTTGGGATTTGTGAATCTATTGGGAGAACTCAAATAAGATAATATATTTTCTTCTCCTGTAGTAGCTGGGTATGTAAGTCTGTCTGTTTTTCCTTCATGTTTGCTCTGGTTGCTGGGTAGTAAGCAGAAGCAGCCTTGGACGCATAGCAATGAGATGCAGATTTGGAATGTTAGTCAGCCTGCACTTATTGCAAGTAGTCAATTGCAAAGATTCTGAAAAGTATGATGATTGTGTGAAGAAATAAAATAGGAAAGGTGACACTTGTCACGAGATTCAGGCATGAGAAAAGTGAAGATTCTTGTTATAGGCTTTGCTTGCGATAGTACTGGAATAGGTTGATAACTTAGTTTGATCAAAAAGTATAGTCAGTTGGATTAGGCAATCAATTTTTGCCTGAAGACTGTAAATTTACTGAATTAGCCTAGTGTCAACTTACTTTCCTTTACAAATCTAGAATCCCAAAGTAAACTTAGAAACAATTGTGGAATTCTGCTGTTGACATGGTTAGTTAATTAGTAAGATAATTTATTTCCTGTACTTCTGCTACAATAAGTTAGATGAAGACCCAAATTACGAGTCTTTGCACATGGACCTGAGGGAAGATAAGTAAGCAACAATAAACAACCAGTGTCTCTGTCAGAAAGTCAAATTGGGATTAACAATCAACTTGATAAAAGAAGTGCAACCATTATGATATTTGTCTATTTGATTCAAGTTGGCACCTAAATATCTTGTCAAGAATGATCTGCAAACAGTCAAAGAGGATTGCTACTTGCAGTCGGAGAGATTAGGTAGTGCATAGAGCACTAATTTAATATGATAATCGAATGGGCACAAATTATTAAATGAACCGTTTTTTTTTTTTTTTTTTTTTGTAAAATTCTAGTAAAAATAGAAAATTATACATATATGAATATATATTTGACAAAGGTGAATATGACTTGTAAGTTGCTACTTTTCATTTTCATTATTCTTAGCTTGTGTGTATTATTTTCTAAGTTATTGAAAACCATTGTATCTTTAAGAATGTTGTATTTATCTTATATATGGATAGAAAAGTAGAAAAAGTGATTCCACTTGCTAAATTTGACAATGACTTTAAACAAGTCAATGAACCTTATGTGCCTGTATAGAGGCCCAGAGGGGGGAAAATGGAAATTAGGGTTCTTGTATATATCCATTTCTTTTATGAGGAAGGGTACAACAACTCTGACAATGATATAGCCAAGCCAACCTTGAACTAGTAGATAATTGTCCCTATTCGTCATACTCTAAGCCTAAGCCGACAACGTTGATGTGTATTTTTTGTACGTATCTTGACAGGTGCCTTTAAGATCAAATATAAATTGTTAACTTTTCAAAAACAAAAAAATGTATTTTTTTTAGAAGAAATAAACATCCCATATAGTTAAAACAAATCAAATAATTTTAGTGGGTATTCAATACGTAAAATGGTAGAGGGACAATAATATATTTTGCGTTGATGAGAGGTAGGTTTAGTGGTTAAGATAAAAATATTGATATATTATATAATTTTATTATTTATATGTTAGTTAGTATGAGTTTTTTGTGTCGTTATTTGTTAAATATTATTTTTATAATAAAATTAGACTTTTTTATATTCTAATATTAAAAATAATTGAAAAAAAATTATTTTTATATTATGTAAATACGCATTTATAATCTTCAAACCTACTTTCCATAATTCAAAATAACAATTTTGTGCCTCCATTTCACATTCAATTTTGTTGAAAATGAATGATATTGACGTGCATCTCAACATCTGCTTTCATATTATATGAATAAAAAAAAATACTATTCAAACAATTTTTTCATTTGGTATAAACTTCCGTAAGCAGCTCAATTAACGTAAAATGTATTTAAATATTATGAGAACCATAGGAATTAATTTAATGCTGGCAGCCATTTGAGTGGGGCCGCCTGGGCCATTTATTCACTGAGCAAATAATCAAAGCTTTGACATTCAAAATATAAACTTCCGTAAAAGCAAACTCATCAACCTCCAGACCGCCCACCTTATACTTGAGAATTTGATCAAGGGACACCATGCCCTGCAGGTGGCTCCACAAAATCTGAATCTTTCTGTCTGTTGGAATTCTGAATCACCAAAAAATTTATTTGTTGGGTTTCTCAGTCTTAAAAGATTGAGTTCAAGATGGGATCATCTTCACCAATTTTAGCTTTTGCAGTCTATGCTGTTTATATATTCAGTTTGGTTGATGTAAAACAAGCTCAAGCTCAAGCTACTACTGATCCTGCTGAAGGTATGCCCTTTCTTAACATGCATCACATACACATGAGTGAGTGACCCTTTTACATGCATTACATCCTCAGCTAGTCAGTTTGGTTTTCAATAAGCTAATTTTTGTTATGGTTATGGTACTGCTCAACAAATTATATATCTCTCACTTTCTGGGTTTGTCACATGAATGAGTGGAATTTAGAAAGGAAGGACCTTTTATGCTTAAGCACAACCCCTTCATGTGTTTTACTTTGTAGAGAGAGCTTTGAATTCTATCTTCAACAAATGGGAAATATCGGCACCATCTAATCAATGGAATATAAGCGGCGAACCTTGCAGTGGATTAGCCATCGACGATACAAAAATTGATGATGGAAGTTATAACCCATTTATCAAGTGCGACTGTTCCTTTCAAAGTAGCACAATTTGCCACATTACTGCGCTGTAATTCTCTATTTCTCAGTTCTAGCTTAACCTTTTCTTTTCTCCATATAATCTATATGAATTTCTCGTATAGAAATTTAAAATTTTGTTATTCCATATGTCTCGGGTAGAGAATCTAAAATGTAGTATGATAACAAAGTTTGAATCCCAATTGTAAGTTTCATGGGAGCATTTTTGTTGACAATTTGATGTCAGGAAGGTGTATGCTATTGATGTTGTCGGTGAAATACCAGAAGAGCTATGGACTTTGACTTACCTCACCAATTTGTATGCCTTCTTCTCTGTAGATTTGCTAATTTGAATTTTACATCTTTATTAAACATTTCCTTTTAGTTAGCTAAGATCAAACTGCCATCTTTCTCTTATATGCTAAGTTTCCTCCAACTATTGTAGGAATTTGGGCCAGAATTACTTGACAGGTTCTCTATCTCCATCAATTGGAAATTTAACTCGCATGCAATACATGTAAGACCATGTCAATGAAAATTTAGGACCTAGTACATGTAATGGTATCTGACACATCTCTTTTTCTGATTTTAAATTATTTTTTATTAGGACATTTGGCATCAATTCTCTATCAGGGGAGCTTCCAAAGGAGTTAGGAAATCTTACCGATTTAAGAATATTGTAAGTTGTCCACATTCTTAACTATATGATGGAATTAACCAACTATGTGACATTGTTTCCTCTTATCAGATTCTGATGTTCATATCTATGCTCCTTAGCTTAACAATATACTATGTTGTAGTTTGAGACATTAGAATTACCATACAATGCATTTGGTAAATAATAGGATACGTCATTGGTGTACATACATACATACTATATATAAATATTCACTGAAACAAACACACAGAGGCTACAAGCTGTCACTGCCAGATTAAACTTTATACATGATTCCATGACACCTATGATTACTCGTAAATTGAAAAGAACTAGTGCAAGAATTGTACCTTGGAGTATTATTCGTGATCTGTTTGTTTCTCAATTTTGCAGGTCTTTTGGGTCAAACAACTTCAATGGATCTCTCCCATCTGAGCTTGGAAATCTAGTTAGGCTAGAACAACTGTAAGTTCTGGTACATTCTCAGCTTCTTCTTATTTATCTTTGTGAAGTCCATTTGGGAAGTTTGGAGCTGTACGTTTTTGAAATTCTGCTCTAGAACTTCTGTACAATTGTGTTTGTAGGTACAAGGTGGTTAGTTCTACCAAAAGGACAAATGGTGACTAGTACTTTTAAAAGAAGAAATGTAAAACTGGAACATATTTTGACACGACTTCCATGGTTAGAAGTTTTGAGGAAATAGAATTCCTTGTAACCTATACCTGAAAGTACTTGTTTGATGATAATCTTCTATCTACTTCTTTACTTTCCTTAATTCCCTTTTACTTATTCATGATACCTTCTGGAGCAACCCAGCAACTGTTTCATTGATGACCACTGTCAACCTTCGAACACCCATTTGTTTCTTTCTAACCAAAGACCACATCACGCAAACAGGAGCAGCAATCTAGATTATACATCTCCTAGTCCCAACCTTTCTTTTGCAGCAGCCTTAAAACATCAATAAGTTTTCAGAAAGCCCATGAAGACATATAATAAAACACATGTTATAGTAATTGTAAGTATCCAACATGATTAATTTAGTACATAATGCTCATAAATACATACCAAAGTAAAAACCTTAAATTACTATCACCTCCAATCCTAACATTAGTAGCTTAGGAAGCTTATATAATATTTAAATAGATAGTTTATGTAAAACAAGAATTTTATATTATTCCTATCAAATTTTATCCAAATTTCAAATGAAAAACTGCACCTTTCCTATGGAAATGATGGAAATGATTCGCTTGTTTCAATGGATATGATACCGTTTCCACTGAAATTTTATGTTTCGTTTCTGAGGGGGTGTTTTGTTTCTATAATTATAGAAATGGAAACGGTTAGACCGTTTCAGTGGAAAACAAAACGAATTTTAGTTGCTTGACCTCATGATTCTAGCTAGATAATTAAGTAGCCTATTTAGGAGTAATAGAAGATGAGTACTCATATAGAGCATACTGTAAACTGTTATTCTTCTCTGTACAATCCTTGGTGTGGACGGCACAGTATGATGGGTAAGATACGCAGAAAGCTACAAAGTGTGGGTTGGTTCTGGACTATGGTAAACAGTGAGCACTAATTCTCCCCCAAACAAAGTTGTCATAGTTGATGTCGTACTCTAACTCTATTTATAACCATATTCTATTATATACTGATATATCGTCCTTTCCTATGCAAAGCTATACACATAAACTATACAATTTTTCTTTTCTTGATTCAAAGAGAATATTAATTTCCTACAACCATTGTCTTAACAGTTACTTTGATAGTTCTGGAATTAGTGGGGAGATTCCTTCAACATTTGCAAATCTTAAAAGCTTAGCCACTATGTAAGATTTACTTACTCTTTCTTGTCCCTAATATGGTGCCACAAACAAGTGATTTAAATTATTTGAATGACTTTCATGTTGATCTCAGATGGGCATCAGACATGGAATTCACTGGCAGCATGCCTGCTTTCATAGGGAGCTGGTCTAAGCTTACATCCTTGTAAGACAATATCAGCAGTTGTTCTATTTATAATGTAATTTAGTTGTATCTGTGTAATAAGCTGATTTTTTTTCATTCTAGGAACCATGGGAAAAACAGAACCATTATACAATGTGAATTGTTGAAGTTTTGATATTTACTAGCTATTCTTCTCAAGTTATGTAACTCACAGTTTATGGATTGCTCAATGAATGACAGGAGGTTTCAAGGAAACTCTTTCGAAGGTTCAATACCTTTGTCATTCTCAAATTTGACTTCTCTAACGGAGTTGTGAGTATATACATCTCTTTATTACTTTTCTACATACTGAAGGTCCATAAGCTAACTATATTGTATATGCTATGTGCAGAGTAATAGGAGACCTATCTAATGGGAGCTCCTCGTTGACATTTATAAAGAATATGAAGTCTCTGACCAGATTGTAAGGCAACGCCTTTGCAACTCTCAATATAATGTGTTATATATTCTGTTTCTTGTTCAGATTATAATATAACAAATTCATAAGTTTTGCAGAATACTGAGGAATATCAATATTGCTGATTCAATACCATCCAATATTAGTGAATTCCGTAATTTGAATCATCTGTAAGTAATACGTATTAATGTGATTCAGAGTTCAGATGCATATCCTAGCTGTTGCTTGAAAGTTACCAACCAAAGAATGCTATTTTGATATTTGTATGGATGTCTCAACCTGTGTTGTAATATACCTTAGGTGATCCCCTCTTTTTATGTATAGGTAATGGAAAAATCAAGTGAAGTACATAACAAGTAAAACAGAGTGGAGTATATCCCAACTCACCTTGTTAGATCAGTTCCTACTGAAACAAAGTCTTCCGAGTCTAATATCTTTCAGTTTCTAATATTTAACGTAATTTTTTGTACCCTTCATTTGCTAGGAAGATTGTTGAGTCGATTTTCAAGCTTTTATTATGTATAGAGAATTCTTTCTTTTTTTAATATTTACTTCTTCAAATTCCAAGTCTCTGTTCTTTAGTTCATACCCGTGTGCATACATATGTTACTTTTTCTTCCAGGGACTTGAGCTTCAACAATATAATTGGACCGATTCCAGCTTCTCTTTTCAATTTGAGTTCACTCTCTTTCTTGTAAGATGCCTTTCCTGTGTAATTATACCTGCTTCCCAGCATGCATTCCTTACTGCCATCTTGCTTAACTTGTTTCTCTCCATTCTCAGGTTTCTTGGAAACAACAAACTAAATGGTTCCCTCCCTACCTCAAAAAGTTCATCTCTTGTTACTATGTAAGTATCTTGACATTTTTTCATTCTGCAGCTTCACAGAGCATAAAAATGGTGTTTCCTTAATTATTATCAGAACCGAAATGATAATAACTTCACAGATTCAAAATACTAGGTTCTATGAACTTCTGGTTTGTAAAAGTTCATAGCTACTATGTTAACCTGAATCTGATAGAAAATTTATATGCTCTATTTTGTGCATTGTTTAAGAATATGCTATGAAAACTACTGAGAAAAAAAGAAGAAAAAGGATATCTTCACATTAAAGGAATGCTTGCAATATAAAATTTTCAAGTCTACAGAAGTCTAAGTTTTATGCCCACATGCTAATACATTGATATCTGCTTCTTGTCTAGCTAGGATGGTATTGGGAATATGAATATGTAAAGTTACATTAATTATAATACTGATCTATAAGTGACCTTTTCTTTTATTTTCTTTTGTAATCTTACATTTTGCATACAAAAGACTATTTGCATTCTTCAAATTGATAACAGATGTCTCTAACTCTTAAGTGTTCTGTGTTCCTAAATTTATCAAGAGGTTGTTCCCCATAATATTGCTTTGAAATGCATTTTGCAGGTCAGTTCAAATTGTTTTTCTCATATAGATAATGATTTTTGTCTTTCTATGTCTGTAAGATCAAATATGTAATGGTTCATGGAGAAACAACTAAGGATGCTGATGAAAATTAGTGTGGCATCAAAAACCTAAACTGAAAGATAGACAGGACTTTACTGATTACTTCAATTTTAATACCAGCAACATTATCGTTTGTTGATTGCAATGTGTACTTAGCATGCTGACCATTAATGCTTGCAGAGACTTATCATACAATAATTTATCCGGGAGTTTCCCTTCCTGGGTCAACGAACAAAATTTGCAACTGTAAGTTTTTAGTGTATTGTGTTAAAGTTTTTCTTTTTATATATCAATGTTCTTTAGTTGGGATGTTTCTATTTTTACAATGTCCCACTACTACTTTTGATATCTGGGTTTGCATGAATCCTGAAATAAAGCACCTAATAATGAGATTTTTTTTTTTTTTTTTTTCTTTTCTTTTCCTCCTTTCTGTTGTTTTGGGCAGCAATTTAGTTGCCAATAACTTCACAGAAGATAGTTCAAACAGCAGGTGAATCTCTTAACTGTACTCTCAAGTATCTGAATTTTTTAAAGAAAATATTAACGTAGCTTACCCCATCACTGACAGTGGTATGGTACTACTGGCATCATGAAGTTACATAAGTGCTTGCTACCATCCGAACTGTCCTCTTGTCATTGTGTATCTCTGATCCGTCAGTGCTGATTATTTATGTCTTACTGATATCTCAGTTTATTAAATGTCATAGGTTGTATATAATAAAGTCATAAGAATGGTAGCAAATATGAGACACGAAATGAATTGCATGTACTTTAAGTATTATGTTTTGTCAAAATAAATCTGTCAAAGGCAATGCTATCAATAGTTCTTATGAATGTGGAATCATCAGTTTTGAAGATTTGCAATTACAAGAAGAATATGCTTAGTTCAAGTGTGATCTAGGTAGAGTCATGAGTTTTGTCATGCTGTTGGGCATTACAATGTCAAATGGTCAGTCCCAGTTCCATATCCGAGTTTAGTTTGGAACGCAAATCAAGTTGTATAAAAGGATTAGCATGATTCTTTTATGTCTGGTTAATAATTAAGGTAAAAGCCTTTGGAGTCAAAACTTTCTTGAAGTGGATTTGATAAATTCGTTTATACTGATAGTTGCAGTTGTTTACTCCTGCAACTCATTAGCAGAGCATTTATTTTTATCCCTTTTTTTCCCAAATGAGGAGGGAATGCTATTAGAAGTATAACACTTAGAGAGTGCTTCTTTCTCATTCCACAAGAACTATCTCTTCTGAAGTTGAAAACTTAGCTCCATTATTGCACACATCAAAAAAAAGTTATGTCATTTAGTGCTTTCTTTATTCTTATTATCTCCTCTTTTTTTCTTCTTTTTTCTTACTGGATAGTACATAACTCTTCTTCTTCCAGTGGCTTGCCTTCAGGACTGAACTGTCTTCAGCGAAACTTTCCTTGCAATCGCGGTGCTGGAATCTGTAAGTATAATTCTAAGCTTAGTTTGTCATGAAAACTGAGAATGATCTAATACATTATTAATTTGAAATAAGATCCATACATTCTCTCACCCAAAATGAATGTCACATCACACACTAGAAAAGATCAAAATTCTGAGGCAATTAGTAAATTCATCACAGCTTTTAAATTGTCAATCTTACCATCATGGTGGAAGTGATGGATTTTGAGTTTTTATTTTTTTTTCCTGTTATCTCTAGTTGATTCCAATAAGGGTAGTTTCGGTATTATGTATGATAGTGTTGACTTTTAGATAAGTGACATTCACTGCAAAAAAATGTGCCCTCTGCCCTCTGCCCTCTGGGATAGAGTGAGTATCAGTTTATATCAATTGAACTCCAAAACTTAACATGCCTTTGAAACTTTCACCAAAAACACTTCGATATCCCTCCACTTCCCTTATCAGACATGGAAACTATATATTTCCTTTTGAGTCCTTTATTGGCATTGATTGACCTAACCTTACAGATTCGCTGCTCTGCACTCAAATTGTTAAATTTCTTTTCTGCAGATTATGACTTTGGTATCAAGTCTGGTGGTCCTCAAATTACATCTTCAAGTGGGGTTGTGTATGAAAGAGATAATGAGACTCTTGGTTCAGCTACATATTTTTTGACTGACACTAGAAGATGGGCAGTTAGCAATGTTGGATATTTTACTGGTACCAACAATCCTCAATATAAAAGCTCTGTTTCAAATCAGTTCACGAATACATTGGACTCCGAGCTATTCCAGACAGCACGGCTCTCTGCTTCATCATTAAGATACTATGGACTGGGGCTGGAAAATGGTCCTTATAATGTGAGTCTCCAGTTTGCAGAGACATCTATTCTAGATTCTACCTCATGGAAAAGCCTTGGGAGGCGAATCTTCGATATATACATCCAGGTATTTATGGAAAGGTTATATATGAATATATGTGTATGTATGTCATGCACACTAGTGCATATATTGCTAATATTTTTAGTGTTTTAAGTTAGTTATACATAGTTAGGCTAATTTCCTAGTAGCTTGAGCTTTTCAAAGGTGGAACAACTAGTAATTTAAGACTAATTTATCCGTTTCCTTGAATCACTTCCTTTGTCTTTTTCTCCTGCTTTTGTTAAATAAGTTGGAGCAGCAGAGAAGCAACCAGAATGCATCAGAAAACAGTTGTTGGAGGTTCAAAAATAGATGTTGTTTGTACAGCATAAGATGTGGTAATAGATGTAGTCCTAGGATATCTGATTCTCATTTGAATTCAGCCTGAGTTCATTGGAATATGTTTTTCCATTTGAAGGTGATTTTATGGATGAATTTTTTTGTTTTTTGGCTAACTGATTCTAAACTAGTGTTGATTTTGCTGCTGCATGAATTCTGAAGCATCGGAGCCTGTTCTGAATGTGTTCTGATGTGACATCCAGTTGATAGTACTGTTTCCAGGGTGTAGATTTTCTGCTAGAGTAGCATGATTTTTAAATAAGGCCACTCATCCAACTCTATATAAACCCTTTTCTGTAATTACTTCAGTATCTTATCTTTTGTGTATTTCAGGCTTTTTTTTTTTTTTTGTATTTTTTTTTTTTTTCAACTATGGTGCACAAGAAGGGAGTTCTAACATGTCAAGCTTGACATACTGAATTGTAGCAGTTTTCAATCAACTTACGATTTCCTGACAATGGGTAACCCAACATGGTTTTAGAATATAGAGACTAGAGTGTGGTTATATAGAAAGGCAAGGCTACAAATATTGTCAACCTTCTTTCCAATAATTAGTGTAGTGTTATTATTGTGGTTTATTAGTAGTCCACATTCAAGTGCATGTGGTTAGTTTTAGTTTGTGAAGTTCTACATAAATGGTCATGTTCTTGTTACCATATTTAGATAATTTTTTATCCCCTCGCTCTTAAGTTTAACTAGAGCTTAGCATTTGCTGCAATATATCTCTCAAACTCTTTTCTCTCCCTCAAGTACATCTTAGAAGATTGAAGGTGTGTGAATCAACTGAAAATTGGATCTTGATAAGAAAATGATCTTTCCAATGAGGCTCTCCATCCCTTTCTTTAAACATCGACAATATGATGGCATTGGCTTCATTTTCCAATGTGCAAAAAAAATAAAATGATCTTGGCTTCAAATCACCGTTACGGAGTGCCATACAGGTGACTGCATTGTTGGAAATAGAAGATAACTGAAAGAGAAGAAAGTAATGGCTTTTCAATTGTTGAGGCTGTTAATGGTTTCTTGTTATTAACTCCTTTTTTTCATTATTATGAATTTGTACAAAATTAGTGATTTTATTTTCATTTTCTACTTGAGTTCTGTCTTTTGTTGAGATTTAAAATTATATTCCAGGGGAATCTCGTTCTAAAAGATTTTGACATCAAAAAGGAAGCTGGCGGGGTCTCTTTCAGAGTCGTTCAGAAGCCATTTAGGGTTCAAGTATCAGAAAACTACCTTGAAATCCATCTCTTTTGGGCTGGGAAAGGGACTTGCTGTATACCAGCCCAAGGTACTTATGGACCTTTAATTTCGGCGGTCAATGCTATCCCAGGTAATATTTTGTGAGAAAGTTTGAAAGTTCAGAAGTTTATTTACTGGTTCATCACATTGTCCATGATATTGACTGCTTATCCATTTTTTTATAGATTTCCAACCAACTGTTAGTAACAACCCTCCTAGCAATAAGAAGAAGAATAGGACTGGTCTCATTGTCGGAATTGTTCTTGGTGTTGGAGTTTTAAGCTTTCTGTCTGTTTTTGTGGTTTTCTTATTTGTTCAAAGAAGGCGGCGTCGCAGTGCTGAAGATGAAGGTAAACCAAATATAATGTGTACCTCATGTCGCTGTCTGACTTTTTATTGATTTTTTTTTTCTTTTCCTTTTTGGTTTCATATTCATAATTTGATGTTTAAGCTACATGTTATTCAAGAAAAATATCAGGGCTTGTCACTTCTGCTTCAATTGTTTAAACTCAAAATATGACATACCTTATTTGTGCTTCTCATATCTGACAAGGCATTTTCAGCAGAGGATCTATGTTTGGGTGTGTAGCATATATGACTCAAACCATGAGTTGTACTAACCCAAAAACGCCAAGATGATGGATAGCAGTGTTAAATTAGGCTACCAAAATTATGATATTCAGTCTAACAATGTTGTGGTCCTTGTGGATGTACCAATGTGGTGGAGTTCCAAGAAAGTTGCAGAGATTCTAAAACAGCAATTAGAAAATTGGCAGCAATTCCAGCTTACACCTACCGAGGCATATTCATTATTATTTGAAACAACTCGTTTAACCTATGTTTATGTTTAATTTGCAGTGCTTGTAGGCATAGATACACGGCCATACACTTTCAGTTATTCTGAATTAAAGAATGCTACAGATGACTTTAACCCTGCAAATAAGCTTGGAGAAGGAGGATTTGGACCAGTTTATAAGGTCAGTTATTATCCTATCAAGTAATTGCAATCACCAAGTGCATGTATTATTGCAGTTGATTATTGTAGTCTATAAGGTTACTACCCTTGGATATCTAAACAATTGGCATTTAAGTGTCACGGTTTTGATATGGTTTTACACCCTCTTGCCCCCATGTTCACCCACTTGTGATATCATAACGTTATGTGTGTGATTGGCAAGATGATGCAATTTCTACTTGTAGAAAACATGACATAGAAAGTTTTTGCCAATCACACACATAATGTTATATATTGGAGAAGCTTTCTGAAACTTTTCTGGATAAAATCATTGTGAGGAAAATATTGATTGAAGGTACTGTTCCAATTGATTCAAAGGGAACATCTTGGAAATGCTTTGAAAGTATTATGGATGCCATGCAATACTTTGAAAACATGTATTTAAGTACTTGAAAAATTGTAGCATGAATACTTCTTTCTAATTACCTAAAATGTTCAAGTGTTCTTGGGGAAAATGTCTAAATTAGATGATACAAATATATCATTACATAATTGATATTAAATGAGAATTGAAAGATGTTCCTAATATTCCAAGTCAATTCCTGTAAGATATTTCCTTTTTGATGATTATCAATTTTTAAATTAACTGAAATCCTGATTTGGATTACTCTGCTAACTTAAATTAGTTAGTAAAGGAAACTATGAGATCAGTAAATAAATCTGGGTGGAATTTTTGGTGCACTAAAAATGACTTTATTTTGTTTCAGCAAAAAAAAAAAAATATATCTAAAACATGGACAAACTTCTTTAATAAATAATTTATTAAATCCACGGAACAATAAATTTTCATTTTGTACACAATAGGGGGTGCTCAATGATGGGAGAGTCATTGCTGTGAAGCAACTGTCAGTAGCATCCCATCAAGGAAAGAGCCAATTCATTGCCGAGATTGCTACTATTTCTGCTGTGCAACATCGTAATCTTGTTAAATTACATGGATGCTGTATAGAAGGAAGCAAACGACTTCTTGTTTATGAGTATCTGGAAAACAAGAGCCTCGATCAAGCACTATTTGGTAAGTGCATGTATCTTTACTTTTTTGAGTGTCTTATAAGTTATATGTCTACGTATGTTCTTCTTTTGTATTTGACTAGGTAGAAGGTTTTAGGACTCAATTGTACATGGCTTTATATGAGGCAGGAAAACAGAGTTTCACTTTCAATTGGCCAACACGTTATGAAATCTGCTTGGGTATAGCAAGAGGTCTAGCTTATCTTCATGAGGAGTCACGGCTTCGAATTGTACATCGTGACGTAAAGGCTAGTAATATTCTTCTCGATGGCGAGCTCATTCCTAAAATATCAGATTTTGGTCTGGCCAAGCTATATGATGATAAAAAGACACACATAAGCACCCGTGTTGCTGGGACAATGTAAGTAAAAGGAGCTACTGATCTTCTTTCCTTTCTTTCTGAACACATTATATACCCATGCATATACAATTATGTGTATCTATTTCATGTTAATGTTTATGATCTGTCCTTATGAAGTGGATATCTTGCGCCGGAGTATGCCATGCGTGGGCACCTAACAGAGAAGGCGGATGTGTTCTCTTTTGGTGTTGTGGCTCTAGAGATTGTTAGTGGGAGGCCGAATTCTGATTCAAGCTTGGAAGGGGAAAAGATGTATCTTCTAGAATGGGTATGTACATGTTGCTGCCTAAGATTTATATTTTTTTTAAAGAATCAAATGGATATTTGATCATTTAAGATAATCTTTTTAACATCTTCAATCCAGATACTAATTCCTTTCTTGCTTTTGTAATTTCTTAGGCTTGGCAACTCCATGAAAACAACCAAGTAATTGAACTGGTAGATCCATTAATATCAGAATTTGATCAGGAAGAAGTTAAACGAGTAGTGGGGATATCCCTTTTGTGCACTCAAACATCACCAACACTACGGCCATCGATGTCCCGTGTGGTGGCAATGCTTTCAGGGGATATTGAAGTTGGCGTTGTAACTAATAGGCCTGGATACTTGACTGACTGGAAATACGATGATGTTACCAGCTTTATGACAGACGTTGGAACTAAAGGAACGGATTCGAGTTTTTACAACTCTTCAGCTGGTACCAGCATGGTAGGTGATGCAGGGGTTTCCCCAGTAAATACCACTAAACCCATGCTTCATCAAACTGTTGATGAGGGTAGATAACAATTTATTTTCCTATTGATGTGTAAGCAAAAGGATTATATATATGTAAGTAAAACGTACAGAAGCTACACATTGTTCTTAGGAATACATGGTACAACATCAAAACACAACTGCTGGTGGATGTTCAAGGAGGATCCCTTCTTAGCAAGTGCATCGCACACCCATTTGCTTCCCAGAACACATGATCTCGATCCGGCCGGTGCATGGTTGCAACTTGCCTGCAAGCACCTACAATCATAAATATTACTGCACTGTACCCATTAGTAATGATAGTATTGTTTAGCATTTGAATTACCACATTGCCGCATTCCTTTTTTGATGTATCAAAATAAAATTAGGTTTTCATTTTCTGAATTATGTCAGGCTTGGTGTCTTTGTTGTATTATAGAAGTTAGCTTTTGGTCACTTTTCTGCAACTACTCAAGATACAATGCGGTGTAGTAATAGAAATTTGCATGGAGATGTCAGAAAATTCAAATATGATGATACTGCTTATAAATATATAAAATATTAAACAAGGACCTATAATTATGCACGAAATAATTTTCGTTTTTAATTGTTGGTGAAGTTTGACTTAACTGTATCTTTGTAATTTTCATCATCAAAGATTAATTAACGAGCACCTTTTTTTTTTTGAAGATCAAAGTACCTCAAATATACAATCAAAAAATAACTCATGCCTGAGAATCATTTGAGGGTGATCTAAGCAAAGCTTATTTGAAGCAACTTCTTAAGTGTCTATTTGGAAGTTTCTATATGGGAGTCTGGAGAGAGAGGAGTAAATAACAGGAGATGAGAGAAGAGGAGAAGCTACGTAAAGAGAAGATATATAGTAGAGAAAAAAATTATAATTATCATTTGTTATTTAAACTAAAACATACTTTCAATAGTTCGATATCAAAAGTATTTATATAAAAGTAATTTTGAAACAATTTGCTGCAAAAATCTTTCAAAATAGACTTTTTTTTTTCTGTAATTTTAATATTAAAAATCTCTTTAAAAAAAATATAGTCAAATTTTTTGTATCTCACAGTATTTTTTATATTAAATTATCTAAATATTTTATTTTTTATTTTTTTATACAATATTTTTTAAACAGTCGTACTTAAAACATAATTTTAAGTATTTATATACACAACTTAACTAAACGCCGTACATATAATTATATAAATTTATGATTACTTCCTTAAAAAGTTATATTTATGTATTAATAGGTATTTAATAGAATTAATAAAGGTTAAAGGTATATCAATCACCATAAGAAAAAAAAAATATATATATATATATATTAAGAAACTGAGTTTGGGAGGAATTTCAAAGGGCTCTAGTATGTAGCCATTTGAGCTGGCTGATAGCCAATGCTCGCAATTGACATGCAGTCCAGTGTATGTAGTAAAGTGTTGTAATGCATGAGAGGAACCAGCTGAGAAGCATGACCTTACACAGCACAAGAGTCACTGAGCAATTCATTTGAACACTTCCAAGTTCCATGGCATGAAGTGTATTGCTTTGTAATTGTAGGCAAATGGCCTCTCTCTTTCAGTTGAAAGTGGAAGATATTGTATACAGTCTCAGTCCCTACTCTAAACCAAGAAAAAGAAGTTAAATCAAATTCACTGTAGAGGTGCCCATGAATCGAAATGGTTATAAGAATTGCTGCGGCAGCTCACTTCTCACTCTCGAGGTCTTTGAGTTCTTTAGGCGTTTCTCTCGAGCTGCAATCTGCAGAGCTCGGACGGAGGCAAACATATATCTCTCTCGTGTTCAGCTCTAAATTCGTAAATCTGGTTAGGTCTCTCTTTCTAAATTTGATGTTTTTTTGTTCAAATTCTTCGTCCCATTTTGCCTAGTTGTACTTTGGGACTGTATGCATGGTGTGATAACAACATTGTGGTCATACTATGGCTGCGTAATGTCAGTAACTAACAGCTTGCATTTTCTCTTTCTTTTTTTTTAGGTCTGGATTTTAAGTTGGGTTGAAACCCATTGATGAAACTTTGTTCAGAGTAATCATCATTTTTCTTTTTTTCTATATATATATATATATATATATATATTTGTGTTTCAAACCAGCTTCAAGAATTTTTTTTCCAATAGTTTAATTGCTGAAAAGTCAAATATTAAGGGTTTGGAGTAAGACCAAGTCTATATCATTCTAACATAATCTTTTTGGTTTATAATTTTATTCTTCAGGAAGTTCTGAGATGTTTAACTGAATTTTAGTTTATGTAGATTAACTTGCACAAAGCTTCCATGTTGCGTAATAAAGCAATACCAGAAGTAGGTTGTTGAGTGTATTTAGTAATACTGGCTTAACTAGATTCTATCCCTTTAACTATTGTTCTGCATAGAATTTCGTTGGTTTCAGGAATTAAGTGTTTCGAGTTTAGTCTTTTCGGTAGAAATTTAGGTACTGAATATCCATGCAGAATTCATGTCTGAAAGCAGTTAGCAACTGTGATATAAGTTCTATTATGCGAGTTCGTTTTATATAGCTACATTATTTGCTAGTGGTTACATCTTTATCAGTTTTATTATGTATTTGTTTCTGGTTGGCTGATCTACAAGTAACATGCTTTGATAGGAATGGCATCCCCCTTGCTGTCTTCAGCACCCAGTTGTTCTTCATGTGCTACATTGCCAAATGAAGAGACAGATGATGATCTCACATATACCACTACTACTGATGAATCTGATGAAGCAGAGGACACAGATGATGAGAAAGATGCTGCTATCCATAAGCAAAAAAGACAAAGTATTCTTTTGTTTGTGTAGAATTTCACAGAGATTGAGCTTCTTGATGGGACAAAGAAGGCCAAATGCATCCACTGCAAAGAGGAACTGTTTATAATTGATAATGAGGCAACATGGGTAAACATTTGGAGGAATGTGTCACTAGGAACATAGCATTATCTGAATATGATGATTCCAAGATTAGAGTTCTCTTTTTTCTCATGGATGAGTTTCCGTTAGATATGGTGGAGGCCGGGTGTTTTAATAATATGATGAAGATTTTAAACCCTTCTTATGAAGAAATGTCTCTAAACACTCAAAAACGAGTGTCTGGAAGTATATGAGGCAGAAAATAAGAAGTTGAAGTCATTGCTAAAGGATGTCAGCAAGATTAACTTAACCACTGACATTTGGAAGTCTGATAACCAGAATATTGAATTCATGGTTATCACCGGGCATTTCATTGATTCCAATTGGAAATTACAAAAGCGGATTCTTGGTGTTTTGCCTATTCCCCCTTGTCCTAGTTGCAGGATTGACATGTCTGGTGCAATGTACAAGTGTTTGACAGACTGGGAGATTGAGAATGAGATATTCACAGTATCCGTAGAAAACTCTACTGATAATGACAGATGTTTAAGGATTCTGAGGGAGAATTCATCTACAAACAAGAAGTTGATTATTGGGGGCAATTTGTTTCATATACAATGTTGTGCATCCATGTTGAATTCGTTGGTTCAAAAAGGGCTTGGTGAAATTGAGGGCATAGTTGACAATGTGCGTTAACAGCATTAGATACCTAGAATTTTCAGAGGAAAGGCTTCAAACATTCTCTGAAATAGTGCAACAGTTGGAGATTGGTGCACGGAAGTTGATTTTTGACTGCCCTACACGCTGGAACTCCACATTAGATATGTTGTCTACTGCATTAAAATTCAAAGTGGCTTTTTCAAGATTCAAGGAAAGGGACTCTCACCCCAGTTATGAAAACCTGCCACAGCCAGAGGAATGGGAACAGGTTGATGAGGTCTGCGAACTCTTAGAACTTTTCCGAGTTGCTACTAACATGATTTCCAGTAGTAACTATCCTACTTCTAATTTGTATTTACCTGAGATTTGTAGGGTGAAGGAAGTTCTGAATCTAGTGTCAGAGAATGGTAATGATTTTATACGAGCAATAGGGAAGAAGATGAGGGAGAAATTTGATGCTTATTGGGATGAGTCTAACTTATTGATGGCTGTAGCTTCTGTTTTGGATCCAAGGTGCAAACTCCTTGGGGTTGAATGGTGTCTTTCAAAGATTTATCCAGAAGCTGAAACTGCAAGACAAGTTGAAAAAGTTTGGGAGAATATAAATGATATCTATGGTGAATATTTCACTATGAAAGCTATGCATGATGAGAAGGCCTCTTTCGGGGTGGCTGTTTCTTTCGGAGGTTCTACATGTTCCACTTCTCAGTCATCATTGATTTCAGGCTGGACAAGTTTGATGAGCTATATGAAGCAAACTGTTCACATGGATAAATTAGAGTTGGACACATATCTTAAGGGTGTATACATGTATGATGAAAGTTCATACTTTAAACTGAATGTTTTGGAGTGATGGAAGCCCAATAAGTCAAGATATACTGTCTTGTCAAAGATGGCAGCTGATATTCTTCCAATTCCACTCTGCACTGTTGCTGCAGAATCTATGTTTAGTGCTGGTTCTAGAGTTGTTGGTCCTTACCTTGCTTCTTTGGCTCCAGAGACGGCTCAAGCTCTGATTTGTGGAGGGGATTGGCTTCGTAATCTTCTTGGTGTGAAGAAAAAGCGACATGTATATTTGTTTAAATAGTTCATTTTAAGTATATAAGTAGTTCATGATGTGATTTTTTTGTTTATATTCTTATTTGCAGGTGGAGGACTTAGAGGAGATGGACTTGCCCATACCTTGATTCAAGCTGCCTTTCTGTTTGTTTGATGTTTACTTGGTGTTTCTGTTCTTTTTCTGGGAGTTTATTGATCGAGAGGTTTTATGTGTAATTATTTTTTTGACCCCCTATTTTGTTGGGTAAACATATTTTCAACTGTTCTGTTTTGCTCCTAAACTGATGTTATGGTCTTAATGCTTGTTATGCTCCTTTAAATTGATCTTAGACAGAAATCTGTATTTGCTCCTGGATCTGTTCTGACTTTCATGTATAGGCAATTGCAAATGCCATGATATTTCCATATAGGCAATAACTGTATTGGAAGGTTGTTCAAAGTTTCTGAAATTCTCATTCTTGAGTGGAGTGGTTGAGTCATTACTGAATATGACTTTAATCAACTGCACGATCAATACATGAGAATCATATTGTTGAATAGTTTTCCAGGTTTTATTCATCTTCACAAAATCACAACGTTTTTCAGAATTTATGAACAATTTCTGATACAGAAAACTAAGTGCCAAAAATCCCAACCAAGAATCCAAATACTGTAATGGAAATAACTCCCACCAACTTATGGCTCCAGTTCTTGTAAGCACCAGAAATCTTCAAATAGCAGCAACATGATCGCAAGTAGGATACTGAGACGACACAAATTGATCCCTCGACAGACATTAAGGACTCAAAATCTGGAAACACACAGGCAATAACAGTAGTGGTGATTAGCAACAAAATCCGAATTAAGAGCCTAATAGATATCTTATCACGGTATCTGCACAATGGTCCACTTTCTATGGCACTTGCAACTGGTGTTACCAGTAAATCATATCTGCTAATAGGGATGACCAAGGTACTATATGTTTCAATTTTGGCACTGACCTCCCTTGTTGGTAAGCTCACAGACAAAAAATTAACACTCAGCCTGGTACACTAAAAACATTACCATGAGAAAATGACCTGTGTGCTGCATTGACTTGTAAACTGTAGGAAGGACAGAGTGCCCACCAAAGCAAACTACAAAAAAGCTAATGCAAGTGGGGACTCCATTTTTGCTGATCAGATTACCATTCCCTTGAAAACCATCTTCATCAGTTGCAACCACACAGAGAATGGAGATGACAACAACGACGATAGCATATATGCCCACGGCAGAGACATATGATAGTATTCTTAAATACGTCAACAACGCCAAAGGTAAAATTATAATTGCTGTGATTATAATGAATGCCTGCTTCTGTTCAACACTGAGGTCTCCAAACTTTACAGTGAATAGTGGAAACAGCTTACTCAAATTGTCTCCTCCAGTTATGAATAAAATGACTGCAACTAGATATAGCTCCATGTTAGCGACAAAGTTTGCTAGCATCCTTCCTTTTCTGCCAAATGCTCACTCAGCCATATCGGCATAACTTGCTATAGATTTGTGTGACTGCAGGCATCTCTTTAGCAATATTGCAGTGCAGAAGGACAATAAAAGGGAATCAATAAAACAGTTAACCAGCCACCTTTTTCGAAGCCATAGGGTACTGAAAGAACCTCTACTCCTATTGTGACATAATTAAAAAAAAGAAAAAAAGAAAAGAAGAAAACAGTTTGACTATCATACTTAGAACCAGAATTTTTTTATTTTTTGACAGCAAATCAGAAAATTTTGCAACTAAGGAAATACTGTTGACTGCAGCAGAGTACCAACTACCAAGGAAATCTCAATTGCATTGTAGCAAGACTTGATGAAGCCTGTACCACTGTCAACATTTAGAGTGGCTTGCATCTTTGAGTCTTCAGCCATTAACACATTCTTATTAGGTAAAGAATTAACTTGTAATTTATTATTCTGGTTTGGAACACTACAATGCTTCTTGTACTTGATTATTCAGGGCCTCTTTTAGTGATATCTGTTTACTTGCTGTTTAACTCGCATGTACAACATGTTTCTTCTAGTACATTTAGTTTTCTTTCCTTTTCATGTACTAAAGGCACTATTACCTATATTGGAGAATGTCCTGTATTTTAGTCAAGTAACCCAAATGTAGGGTTTCCCAGAGAAAAAAAAGAAGAAAAAGAAGAAGCATGATTTGAATCTGAATTGAGGTTTTTCCCCTCTCTTTTTGGTTGCTTTTGCTGGGACAATACATTGTCCCTTCAGATAATAAAATTTTCAAATTGAGAGACAGGATAAAATAAATCAAACTCAGTTCTACGAACTTGCAAAAAACTCATTCTACTATGTACTAACTCCAAAATTTTCTACTAACTAGTTGCTCTTCATCAAGCAGCTCAAAAGGTAAAACTTCATCCTTACATGAGGTAAAAATCATAATGATCCTACATCTGAACCAAAATCACAACTAATATCATTCTGTGTATGATCAGTCAATCTTCAATTGGATGGTACATGGTAGTATTTCCTTTTACACAAGCACCTGTAAACTACAGGACAAGACTCTGCTATGGAGCACTTGAAGCTCACCGTCACCCTCTTGCATGGAAAGCACGGACCACAGGCATGGGAGCAATCTGGCAAGCTCGAGCCGAATGGGTATAATTCCATTCCCATCTCTTCATTTGCTCCTTTCTGCATATTATTAAACCATTAATCTAAGGACCTTTTGGTTATTCATGTTTAGGAACTTATAGGCAATTTGCATGTAATTAATGACTATATCATACAACAATGTACTAATAAGTTTACACAAGAGGAAAAAGGGATACCTTTTGATTACCAATTGTGGCTTCATTTTGGTGCAAGCTAACCAACACATCTATAGCAAAAGAAAAAAACATGTTCATGCTTAAATACTCAGCACCCATATCTAGCTACCACAAGAAATAAAAAGACACAAATAGACTGCTAAGTACTTGATGCTTATAAATCACACTTCAAAAACTGACTACTTTTCATGTCACATGCATTAGATTTACGGTATCATAGTAAAACAAAAATGACATCGTGAAAGTTAACATGTTTGTTGATAAAACAAAGTGTGTAACGATGTAATGACAGGATGTAGAAGTTTATTGTACTTGCGATGATGAGACATGACTCGGAGGCTCCTACCATTGTTGAGTACCATGAAGATAATCACAAGTAGGAAAAATTTGTGGGCTCTAAGCTGGAAATTCTTCATATTTGCAGTAACTTAATTAGAAAAAATTCTGAAACTTGGGGGATATATTTCACTTGAAAGGGAAGTGATAATCTAGTAACAAGCTGGGCTAGCATACATGAAGAATCTTGGGGGAGAGAGTAGTGAAGATTGTTATATATGAAGAAAGGAATGGAAAGGGAGGGTTTTAAATGTGCATGGTGCAG
Source organism: Quillaja saponaria (assembly GCA_029379385.1). Lineage (NCBI taxonomy): Eukaryota > Viridiplantae > Streptophyta > Magnoliopsida > Fabales > Quillajaceae > Quillaja > Quillaja saponaria. The sequence continues at coordinate 7,069,991 of CM055605.1, read as the reverse complement.
GTACATCTGCTGCACGTCACATGATCCACGGCCATGTTTTGAAAGTTTCACATATTTTAGTGAGTCACTCAAATTAACTCCACTATTTATGAACATGTATATACACATTTATGAATTTTGGCAGATAAATATTAGTGACGCGGCTGCCATGCTACAAAAGACGTCTTGGTATCTGGTTCATAAATGGAATTAGCAAGTAAAGTGATTAAGTAAATTAGTGATTAATAAAATTAGAACAATGTAAATGTTAGAGGTGTTAGTTGATTTAATCGGTAAAGTATTTTGGTCTGGTCCAAGACAGAGTTATCTTATATTGGATAAATACATGATACACCCAAGGAACCCACCCAAAAAAAAAAAAAGTTATCACCAAATGGTTTTGGCTAAAATAGATTAGTCACGAAGCTCTTTGAAATCTTTTCTATATTTCTAAATAATTCAGTATATACTCGATAAGAAACTCGTCAACCTCACACATCATACACTAAGTTGGAAAGTCATAAGACTGAGGGTCCTAAAGCTAGGCTAAGTTGGAAATTAAGATTAACAATATGTTGTAATTAAGTCATGAAATCTTCTAAAAAGAAAACCACAAGGATGCAGCACTCGAGATCGTGATATTCTAACTACTATTTACAAAATACTAATTTTCACAGTTATTTTTCTTTTAATTTTCAAACATTATTTGAATTTCCACAACAAGTGCAGTGCATTTAATTGCTCTCAGACCTCAATGATTATTAATTCAAATAAATCAGGAATGACATTTATTGCTGGTATATGTTTTAAAATTTTAAAAGGGAAAATAAAAAAAATTTAATTGAAATTCTAGTACTAGAGTTCTTTGTAGTACTTTGTGGGAACAATTAATTATGAGATTTTCTTCATGAATTACATTAGAATGGAAAAGCTCTGAATGTAGCAATGATGATACGAACAATGATGAACAAAATAACAAAATAAAACTGGATATGCATGAGGGATGTGAGTTCACGAGGGTATGCAGTAAATCTGAGTAATTAATAATGATTTTATAGGCATGATGTATCGAAGAGCAATTCAAGAAGGCCTCTGCTATAAACGTGAAGATCAGGTGTTCGGCTTAAATGAACTTCCTCAGCTCTTAACATGCTTTTAATGGATGGATGCCCTTTTCTTAACTAATATCATTATTGTTTTAATTGCCACAAGTTGACATGGATATGCTTCTACATATAACAAGAGTTCCTTTTTAAAAATAATAATAAAATAAAATAGTTTTCTTCATTTAACTTAGGTAAATGCATATTATAAATTTGTTTTTTCGGCTAATATACATAGTCAAGTAAGTTTACACATATCTCTTTTGGTCTGATTAAAAATAAATTATTTAATAAAAATTTTACTTATGACTTACTAAAGAGATTCGAACTCATAAAATAAATCAAAAATTTTGACAACTAGATAAAAGAACTTTCCTCACACACTCTTCCTCTACACTTTTCATGTTTTTAATTATCTTTACTATATATACTAACTCCTAAGTTTTGGAATCATATATTTCTTCTTGGATCATTTATTTTCTTATGTCTTGTAGATCGAATCTCGAGAATCATGAGAATATTCTTAAATACCTTAGGTAGATCAAATCCAAATTGAATAAAAATAAACATTGTAGTCTTCAACTTTAAATATACAATTTTGAGTAGCACAAGGTGTTCATCAAATCAAACGATAATATTGAAAATGATGATGAGTTGTTGATGAGATATTAGTTCAACTAGTTAAACTAGGGAAGTGTTTGGGATCTAAGGGTTCCTGATTCGATTGATGTGTTGTTATTTTCTTCTCAAAAATTATAAAATATTATATATTACTATTCGGGTGGTACTAGCTACTATAGCAGTCCTATAGTTGACAGCCCAAATTCTGTTGGATCCACCATGAAAGGCCCAATGGTTGAAAGTCTTACAGACAACTCCGTAGCTAGAAAATTGGACCATTGTGGTTGGTTTAAAAGTTTGGGTTTACCAATCACCAGCAGCTCAGCTGCATCAACAATCAGCTCCGGTACCCGTCTGCTTCCCTGTGAAACCAGTGTCCCCTAAGTGCACTCTGTGAAGCAGCTCAGCTGTTCTTCATGGTGACTCTCAGGTAAGCTTTTTTAACTCATCCTTTCCTTTGATCTAAAATTGCTGCGGCCTGTAATTAATTTCTTGCTTTTGCATCTCGTTAACATCATTCAATTCCATTACTTTCTGAGAAAATGACCTCACTCCTCAGAAGAAGAAAACCCATCAATTTCTTCTCACGTTCTGTCTTTTCCAATCAAATTTTTCATAAACTCAATACAATTTCACAACCAAGTTATTCTCTTCATTACCCTTGTTGTGAACAGCCCAAAACCTTAAACCCTCGAAGGGTTTTACTATTCTATGCACCATTTTCAACTCAAGCATCCAAATTTCCCGAATATGAGATGCCCTCGGTTACCTGGGGCGTAGTCCAAGGCCGTAAAGAGAAGCTTGTTTCACGAGTAATTATCTGTGATTATCTAAAGGGTCTAGGGATTATTCCTGATGAATTGGAAAGTTTGGAGCTACCCTCTACTGTTGATGTTATGAGGGAACGTGTTGAATTTCTTCAGAAGTTAGGACTGACCATTGATGACATTAATGAGTACCCATTAATGCTTGGATGTAGTGTACGAAAGAATATGATACCTGTCTTGGGATACTTGGAAAAGATTGGGATTCCTAGAGCAAAGATGGGTGAATTCATTAAGAACTATCCACAAGTGTTACATGCAAGTGTGATTGTTGAGCTTGCTCCGGTTGTTAAGTTTCTTCGTGGGCTTGATGTGGAGAAGCAAGATATAGGGTATGTATTGCAAAAGTATCCTGAGCTTCTTGGTTTTAAGCTTGAGGGGACAATGAGTACTTCAGTGGCTTATCTCGTTAGTATTGGTGTCAGTCCTAGAGACATTGGCCCTATGGTGACACAGTATCCTTACATTTTGGGAATGAGGGTTGGGACTATGATCAAACCACTTGTTGACTACTTGGTTTCTTTGGGCCTGCCAAAGAAAATCTTGGCTAGAATGTTGGAGAAGCGAGCATACATACTCGGATATGATCTTGAAGAGACAGTCAAAACAAATGTTGACTGTTTGATTAGTTTTGGTGTCAGGAAAGAATCACTACCTTCAGTGATTGCACAATATCCGCAGATTCTTGGGCTGCCTCTGAAAGCTAAATTGTCTTCACAGCAATACTTCTTTAGTTTGAAGCTCAAGATTGACCCTGAAGGGTTTGCACGGGTCATAGAGAAGATGCCACAGATAGTCAGCCTTCACCAGCATGTAATAATGAAACCAGTTGACTTCCTCATTGGAAGGGGAATTCCATCTAGGGATGTGGCTAACATGGTGGTGAAATGTCCACAGTTAGTAGCTTTGCGAGTTGAGCTCATGAAGAACAGTTATTACTTCTATAAAACTGAGATGGGAAGACCGTTTAAAGAGCTTGTGGAGTTCCCTGAATACTTTACCTATAGCTTGGAATCCAGGATTAAACCTAGATACCAAAGGTTACAGAGCAAGGGGATTAGATGTTCATTAAATTGGATGCTGAACTGTAGTGACAAGAGATTCGAAGAAAGATTGCAGGGTCATTACATTGAATTTGAGAGTATAGGTCCATCATTCTGTGTGGGTGGGAAGTTAGAACTACCAGGGGGTGAGATAGTGTCAGATGAAGAAGAGGAGAGTGATGATGAAATACTATACAAACGTACTGTTTCGCTTTAGTAAAATTTAATTCGGACCTTTTAGTTAAATCAATGAAACAAATACGAGCTTAAATGTCACTCATGGAGGCCAAATATATATGTGTTATCCATTAACTATTTTTCTTGTGCTTACAATAATAGTCAGCAGTATTGTACATTTAGAACATTAGAAGGATTGTTTTTATCTCATTTTAAAGTATGCTTCAGGCAGTGAATTACTTGATTAATAAGTCATGCTTATGTATGTTTCCTAATGCAGTTCAATTTGGTAGCTGTACATCTTATATGTAGTTAACCTATTTCCAATATTTTAGATGGTCTAACATGCTTTTGGGCATCAGAGGATTCATATATTCTCCCTATATCGACACCCAATATAAATAAATTTATGTAGCCCCAGATAGAATGTAGTCTCCATATGGTAACTCTGTGCCTTTTGTGTGCGTGTGTGCCTCCACATACTTGATACTACGACATGACATGACACGGTAAAAGTGTCAGTGAACTTTGTTAATGGATATAACTGTGTACACTCCTGGATGTAAAGCAAATTTGGAAAAAGGAAGTTGGAAGCCTGACAAATTTTGTTCCCACTCAATATTTGTTGAACATCAATCATATATAACTTAAGTTCTAACAAGTGCCTCTTTTGTATTTAGATTTCTATGAAAATTTTACAGAAGTAAGTCCTTTCCTGTAGTCCAACTTGTTTGCTGATTTACGCTAGTTGGTTAGAGATTTTCAGCATCAAAATATCTCAGCCGAGTAGGAAACTCTTACTTGTAGCAGTCTATCCTTATTAAATATCTTTAATAAAGTTCTCTTTCATACTGTATTTCCAAATCAATGACATCCTTATCTGTTTGTAAATATTGGTGTGAAAGATTTATAGTGTTAAGTTCCATTTTAACGACAAAAAAAAAAAAAAAGAAAAAAGAAAAAAATGAAGAGAAGTATAATGTTGGCTGATGTTGTAAAAGTTGCTTTCAGTTTCTTAGCATTCATTTGTACATAACACATGTCCTGGTTTTACTAGATTTTGTTTCTTCATGATGCTGTCTATACTGATCTTCACTAATAAATGGAATATCTGTAGATATAAGTGTTTAAAGTTGTTGTTTATTAGTCTAGACTAGAGTCTACGAGCTTGCATAGTTATTCAAGTCTTGCGAGTGTTTATTTTTTGGATTTATAGATGAAACTTGAAAGTCTAATGGCAATGCCTCAAGGATTCCGGCTGCTTCAGAATACCAATGACAATGAGTGTACTGTCAAGTCTGTACGTACTTGTCTTTCACGAGATTGATATAAGTCAACTTGTTCATAGATGAATTAAATTTTACTCCTCTTCTGATAGGGATAAGTACCTGAATTCCTGTCTTGCTAAAAGGTGGACTTCCTGAACAGCTACAATTCAATCTGAAGTGAATCCACATTTGTCTTACATGTTTTATACTGCAATCTGTACTTCATTTCCTTCTATGGCAGCCCCCATAACATTTTTCTGGGCATAGGAGTATCAGTAAGTATATTGTTGACAAACGTAGGATAGTAGTTGGAATGTGTCTAACTTTTATGAATATAGTATATTGTTGACAAACGTAAGATAATAGTTGGAATGTGTATAATTTTCATGTCTAATTTTTATGAATATAATGATATATCTGGGACATGAATCTGTTTCTTGCTAGGAATCTCTCTGTCTGGTCATGCTACCTACACTCCTCTTCAGTGACAAAACTGAAACATATTGATCAATTGTGGCAACAAATTAGTTCTAATATCTTGTAAGTTCTAATTAATTAGAAAGTAGTTGGCATTTTCTTGTATTCATTTTCAACATGATTGCTTGTTAAAAATAAAATACTTGCTTGTTGATAGAAAAAATTCTCCCAATTTGGCACACCTTTTCTTTTCATGAAGGCAGGAGTTTTAAATGGTAGGGAAATCTTTGAGAAATGAGAATGCTCCTACTTTGTCATTTTTTTTTTATATTTTTTTGTTTTTGGTACTATCTAATAGAAGTTTTGTGGATCTCACGGACCAAGCATTTTAGAATAATTTCTGCCTACTACCCCAGATGTGCCAAAGTAAGCTTAGACATCTCTATTTGATGAAGTTTTAGTAAAAATTCTAATTATCTGCAGAAATAGTTAGCCGTATGTCTGATCCTACCCCTTTCTAGTATGATAACAGTATTAAGCAACGTCAGTTATGTTGATTGGTAAAAGGAGGGTCAATTCCAAATTAATATGTTGGAGTCCCTCAAATGACAGGCAAGCTCCCTGCAGCGTGGAAGCTACTGATGAAATGCAGATTGAAACAAGCTCAAAGCTTATTCTTCACAAGAAGAGCTGTGAAGATGCAAAACCGAAGTTAACTGTTCTTCTAGTGCCAAAAAGATGAGAATCAAGAGGAGCTGAAAAGAAAATTGGTATGCTATCCCCACCCCTGAAAATGATATACGCTAAGAGTTTGTGTGATAGGAGCAAAGCTGCTAGCTAAGGTATATTTGAATGATTGTTTTGGTTAGTGTATGCCTCTCAAATTTAAGAGCTTTTTGAACTTCCCCTAATGGTTTATTGTAGGAACGACTATGTCTTAGAATGCCTTATAAGTAACAAAGGGGACACCTAATCTAACAAATGGTGCTAGAGCGGTTCTCTTCCTCTTCTAACTATGAGTCCCTGCTAATACTTGCAGCACAAAACTGAGTGCTGTAATGTGATATAGTGAAGGGTGTTGACCTCCCAAAGTTCTGAAATCTAGCTTCAAGTTACTGCTGAGAAATTTAGAATTAGATTGACAAAAATGGAAAAGATCCAGTTATTTGCATTCCATCTAGATTTCTGAGAGGTCCGTTAACCAGTATGCATAGGTTCTCAACAGTCACAGCTAGATTTCAGAGCTTTTGGGAGGCCAACTACATCCACAACTAGACATTATAGAGCTCAGTTTTGTGCTGAAAGTACCAGCTTTCTAGTCGGTGTTATTATGGAAATGTTTCCTGTGTAAAGAGTCACAGAAGCATAGAATGGTAAGATCATTTTAAGATTGTATTTTTACTAGTAATAGACTGGTCCAATATGTATACCGGATTTCTGTGAGAATCAGGCATATTTTGACTTATATATGGTTCAAGTATGTATTGTGATGATAATGCCAGTTAATTTAGCGGGTAAAGCCATTTTGCATGGTTTCAAGTGCATTTCAGTACTTCAATCTTTTTGTTATTACTGAAGTCCATCTTCTCACAGAAACAGTGTGTTAATAAAATATTGTTGAGTTGTTGCTATATTGTAAACTCCTAACCACATCATTTTTTTATTTTTATTTTTCAGATTTTGATTTGAAATTTGAATTCAACCAGAAAACCTCGACCCCAAAAATTAATTAAACTGATAAATATCTGCATAGTAGAAAGAAACCCTTGCAATCTTACAATAAAAGATCAATAACTTGAAATTAAATTTCATTCTTATCCATAACTTTCCCGTAATATTCACCAGATTACAAAAAGCAGAACAATATATTCTGCACTTTCCTCCCATCCCACACCTAATTTCTGGCAATCTAGAAATAAAAATGTTCTGCCAAACAAAGAATACAAAACCAACATTTGAGCTCAAAAGATGAAAACTTGCCAATCAATCCTAAAATTTCTACTTTGAAAAGAACAGTCCTAACTACACAAGACTACCCTTGTAATAGCAAGAGCAAAGCAAGACATGGTGAAGAAGAACAAGCTAACAAAGTCCCTAGCAGACCATTTCCTAACTTCTTTGGACTCAACTCGCAAACTCTTAGCTCTTCTAAGTGCATCAACTTCTTTCAACAAATCAAATTCTAACCCCTTTTTCTTCAATTCTTCAGCACACTTAGTCAATAGCTTCCTATCCTCTTTTTCTCTCTCTAAAAGCTTTTCCATGTGAACCTCAACATCGGTTTTGTATCGAACAGCCCAGATAATTCCTAAAGAAAACAAGAGAGAGCAGAGTGATGGGATCCATGATCTATGGCAGGACTTGTCAATTTGGGATCTAGAAGATGCACTGAAGAGAAGCATCAAAGCTGTTGAGTGGAATAGAAAGAAGAAAATGTAAAGCATTGTGATTTCTTTCCGGATTGCATCGATCTGGGTTTCTTTGAGGGTGATTCGACCAAGAATTAGTTCTTCTTCCTTGAGCCATTGCTTGAGAAGAAGCTTGTGGGTAGGTGTTTCTGCAATTTGGTGAAGTGGGTGAAGGTGCTTCAATTCCATGATTGATAGGTTGGTGTTCTCATCAGCCATAGCTTTGTAATCTAAATAACTTAATACAGAAGGGTAGAGAGAGAGAGCTCTGATTATGAGAGAAACAGTAGCGGAAGAGGTTTTTCAAACGGTCGGATTGGTTTTAAATCTTATAACGGTCGAAATGGGGATGAATTTCCAGGAATGCCCCCTGACTTTAATGCATTTCACTATCGGAGCGTATCACGTTGGCAACGGCTAGGAAATTTAGTCACGGCGTTTTTCTATTTATTCTTTGATTTTATCTTCCCATTTTTTTAATTTTTTACTATTCTAATTGGCTTATTCAGATCCAATTTCTTTTCCTTTGGTTCTTTCGTTTTTAACATTTGATCATTAATAAAGGCATTGAGTTAATTCAGAAGAGAGCTGACGAAATTAGCTCAGGATAAAAAGCACCTAAAGAAAATTAATGATTTAGCTAAATTTAGGATCTATCCACGTTTAAAACAATTTATTTTGAAAAGAAAATTAGGATTTCATCAATTTTCTCTCCCATAGAATAAATAGGAACTCTTAATTAATTTAATCAAATCACAAAATTTCTTTAGGTATACATCAATAAATTTAGTTAATTCCTTTTAGTGTCTTAATTCAGGTTTATCTAGCCGGTCAATAGGTTGAGTCTTTGTCCGAGTCTTTTTTAATCCGAATTAGCTCTCGAACATGCTTTTAACGGTCTGACCACTCAGACCCATTTTGATCAACTCTAATTAATTCAAAGCTTTAACTTTTTTTTGGGACAGTCTTTGGACTAAACTTTAAAATTTTGATCACTTCTCAATTTAACATTTTTAATTTAACTAACGATTTATAATAAAAAAATTGGATCAAGGAGGACCTTATTAGAAAAATTAGGTCTCATAGGATCAGATTAAAAAGAAATAATCTTCAAGGATGAAATCAGAAAATATATCGTTTATAGGAATCAAAACAGTAATTAAGCATTTTGTTTCAACTATTGTCATTAATGATTCTAGATATTCTTTTGGGGTTAATTGCACTTTTTCCATTATATTATGAAAAATAAAAATTGCTCTTTCCAATTTCTAACCCAATTGTTGGCTCAATGGAAGGACATATTGCACTTGCTCTAGCTACTATAGTATCATGTTGATTACTAAAAGTAAAACGATTAATTTCTCTAACAGGTGCATTTAGAGTATTTATTAAGGTAATACATTCAAAGAATTTTTTATTTTTTTTAACCAGTGCTTAAGGACACTTATTAAGATGCAACAATTATAACTATTTAAAAATAGCATGTATGCATTTTCTAATAGCACTGAAATTATTGTCAACTACCATAATAAATGTTACAAAATTTTTTATTTGTAAAATCTTAATAAGTAACCTAAGAGAGCACTCGTTAAAAAATTTATTTTTTATTTGATTTAGTAGTTGATCATAATTAATTTTGAGTGATTTGAAATAAATAAATATTTTGAAGTATTTAAATAATAACTATTGTATTTATTATACCTTAACAAATGTATTTAATGCAATAGAAAGTTATTCGTGAAATAAATAACTTAATAATTTAAAATTCTATTTCAATTAAGGTATTTATGTACTTCTAAAGTATGACATTAAAAATAATTATTTTTTTATTTAATAATATAATTAATCACGGTTTCATGATATGATAGATACGATGACTTTGAAATCACACTAATCTCATTTTCAAATGCCCTTTATATACAAATGAGATACTTCCAATCACATTGTCAATCACAACAAAACTTCTAGTTTCTTCTTCATATTGAGAAACATACATGCAAGCATGGCTTCCTTCCCAAACTTGTTCTTGTCAATGTTGTGCTACTCATTCTGTAACCGAGCCCTCAATCTTGTTTCAGCTGATGAGAAGAAGAATGCCGGAATTGCTTGAATTCAGATCCACACTCTAAAAGAAGCTGACAGAGTATGCATTGTCACAATTCTTGAGAACTGTATTAGTAAACTTGCAGGGCCATTAGCAGCCAACATGGCAAACTTGGCTAATAATACAAGTCAACAATTATCAAAGGAAATTTACAAAATTTGTGCAAATGGCTATGCAAAGAAAGAGTTGATTTCATCAAAGCAAGCATTGAAGAATGGAAAATATGATGAAGCTGAAGCCTCATTGACTAAAGCTCTTAAGTTTGATGCTGATTGCCTTCATGACAATGGGAATCCACAACAAATTCCAAAAAACATTATCCAATCGAATAATTGAAAGGCTTTGATTGCCATAATAAATTCAGATAATAAAGAAATACAAAATCATTTAAATAATGATGTCTTATTACCGCAACCAAAATCTTCAAGATCATAGCCTTTTAAATCAGAACCTCAACTTAAAACATTACGTTGGTAATTTTTAAAAGAAAAAAGAAATAGCAAATGGGATTTGTCTTATAATTAACTATGATTTTTCCACAAAATGATCTTAGATTGATCGAGTAACTTTTGTTGCTATAACTCGAAAATACTTCCATGCTGAAAAGCATTTCCAAAATCTTAACCATTTTCCTTCTTTCACAACATATTTCATGGTTTAAGGAAGAATGAAATAGAATGTTCTGGTTTAAGAAAGGAAAACAAAATATGTTGGGAAACTGTTTCAGTCGGAGTCTGCATAAGATGAATGGAGTAGAGAGAATACGAAGGAGTAGTAATTAATGAAAAGATAGAAGGTAAATTAGGGTATTTTGGGAAAGAAAAAATTAATCTCATTTAAGAGGTTGTGGCTTTAAAGATTTTGGTTGTGGCAATAAAACTATCCTTTAAGGAAAATAATTACTTAAGAAATTATGTAAACTTTTTTTGTGAGTGTTGTATGAAAAAAAGAGAAAACTGCCTGAATTTAAAATAATATTTTGTATGATTAAAAAAAGGGGAATGAATTGTTATGTGAATGGGAGGGAAAGTATTGGGTAGTTATTAGAAGAATTTAAAAATAAAAAAAAAGTTTTTCTTCTTTTTATAACTAATAGAAGTTAAAAAAAAAAGTTTAATATAACAACTATTATATAATAAGAAACCATAAATGATTTCTCACTTTTTAGACTAATATAGATAATCAAATATGTATCTTAATATTATAATATAGATTTATAGGTAATAAACGGCATTGCTGATTGGGGATCCTGAAGAAGAGGCATACATATGGGCTAAAGCAAGCATCATGTCAATGGTATACAAATTTCATGTGTTATTACCTCTTATGGTTTCAATAAAAACATTGTTGATAATTGTATATACCTTCATGTCAATGTATATATAAATATTCATGAATTTTTTAATTCTGACATAATGACATGCGAAATAGGGCTAGACCAATTTTATATAATTGATATATATGATTTATTTGGACATTGTAATTTCACATAGCTTACATTACTTAATTAATGTAATTGTAAGGTGCATGCTTAGGGGCATATATTAGTAATATATATACTTCTTTTCCAAATGTCCCTTGATTGAACCAAACTTGTTTATTGAAAAGCTTCTATTGTTTGCCAAAGACTCACTATTAGTGTTAAACAGCTCCTACTTAATCATCATCACAAAAAAAAAAAAAAAAATTAATTAATTAATTAAAGAGCTTATAAATTATGGTAGTTTTTGTGGGCTCATAAGTATAAAGAGATAACATAGATCATATGAGAATTATTAGTTCAACTGAAGATTTTTTTTTTTTTTTTTGTTTTTTTGTTTTTTTGGTAAGAATCTTTTATATTCTTATAATAAAGTTTGATATTATTATTTTGTGCACATAAAGTATATGTCAAAATAAAGTAGGACCTTAAATGACTCATATGGAATTCATTTGTAAAAAGTATTTACTCATATAGTGCTCTATTAAAAAAAATAAAAATCAAGCATTGTGATACATATATGGAGGGGAATATTTGAGTTAATGGGATATGACCATCACGATTCATGTATTGAAAGTCTTAATTTGAGTGTGAGCTATCCAAGTCTAAGAGAAATTTGGTATGGCCAACTAAAGTTGTCTTTTTCACCTATACAGTTTCTTGGTTGTGTCCTGCAGACCAAATGAGAGAATGTAACATGCATCACCTAATAGGAGAATAAGTGTCGCCCACTTGCTACAACTAATCATTTTATTTTATGTATCGATCAATAAAAAATAAATAAAGAATATGAAAAAAGATGCTTAATTAGAGTTATAATAAATTCATTGATCCAAAAAGCCACCTTAAACACAGCCATTTCGTCTAATAGAAAAAGTTCCATTAAAATTTAGTAAAAAATCATTTGAAATCAATCTTTTCTCTATATATAAAATGGGGTGCATGGAGACCTTCAACATAGGTACAATAATAACAAATTGATAATATGATCAAAACCAAGACAATTGTGTTGGTTTTGGTAGTAATGTTGATTAGTTTAGTAGTAGTACATGCCAATGATATTGATTATTATCCTACTGATCAAATTCAGAAGCAATACTACTCTTCAGCTTCTGATCATTCTTCTTCCTCTAACCTTAATCTATATCTCTCTCATTCTTCAAGCGATATAATGGTGAAGAAAGGAAAACAGGTAGATTGCAATGGAATATGTACAAGGCATTGTGCAAGGAAACTGCCAATGAGGTTTGATGAGTGTTTCAAAAAATGCATGAGAAACTGCAGGAGAGGAATACATCCAAAAGTTTGACCCCTAATGATTTGAAAATTACAATTGAAATTGAAAATTGTAAAAAGAAATTTAATTCTATTAAATGTAATTGTTTGTTGTTTTTAGCGATCTCCAACTATGACATTTGTTATTTTCAATAGTCTCTTAACAATGATACATGTCATCTCCAACGATTTTTGATAATCTCAAACAGAGTTGGTCGTTATTTTCTAGTGCTCCTTGATGATGCTATAGTTATTTATAATCGTCTTTAATTGTCCTATTTTATATTAATCTCCAGTGATGTATCTATCTTTGTGATCCAGATCTTCTAAAATTTATTTTGCACTTCAAGATGATATTATAGCTACCATAGATGTAGACAATGAAAGGGTTTAATAGAATGTATTCTAATTCACTTTCATTAAATTTGATCACTTTTGGGTTATGATGATAATCACCTTATGTCTAAGAAAATATCCAATCTAGCTCAGATTCTCAGATTTCACATTAATTTTTGGCAGATTCTCTTTACAGACATTTAATGTTTACCTTGGAAGCTAGCTAAGCAAAAAATTTGTGCACCATTAATGATATAACTAAGAAAAAGACCCAATCACATCACATATTATAGCTAGATTCCACTTGGAAATTCACATATAGCCCTTTTCAAAAGCTTTTGCTCCGTAGCCCTTATCTTCATCATCAGTTCTGCTATAAATACATCTATATGACCTCAATAGGTTGCTCTGCAAGTATTCCTCATCCAATTTCACAAGAAAATGTCTTCCCTCATAAGCATTTTCACAAACATCTCCAAAGCAGTTCGTATTCACATTCTGCATGCTTCTCATAGATGACACCTTGATTCAAAATGAATGTCACAATGCTGATGTACCCACAACCTGCATTCAATGCCTGAAATCCGATCTAGGTTCCGAAGAAGCTGACAGAGTAGCTGGCATTGTCACCATTCTCTTAAACTGTCTCTCAAGCCATACAGAGTCATTGGCAACCAACATGTAAGCTTAATTGGTTTCCAAAGCAAAAGAAGAACGAAAAGAACATGTACCAAAAACGTAGCTGAGGATATCAAGGTTTATCAAGAGCTGTCTAATGCTGCAATGAGAATAATTGAAAGGCTTTGATTCAAGAATTAATATTGATAATGAATTGTTTTGGTTTCTTAACTTTACTATAAATATGAGATTTGAGAATTTAAAGACTATCTTATTAAGGAATTGATCATTATGATTGATTGAGATTAATTATAATATTACAATCAAATCTCGAATCACCCTAATTTAAATAATTATATTATTGTAATTATAATTGATAAAATTAAGATCTAATTATGAATACATTCATAAACAAAATTATAGGAAAACTTATGACTTAATTTTATCATTAGCTTATTAGAATTATCTTTGTAGTACCTAAAAATTAAAGACTCTATTATTATAAATGAGAGAGTGAGTGAGCTTCATATATATCTATGAAAAAAACATTACTCTCCTCCCATGGAGTAAGCCGATAGCTGAACATGTATATATTGTATCTCACAATTCTTTCATCTTGTCTCGTTTGCTTTTAAATTTATGCATGTCTTGTATTAGTTTAAGATTGACGTATGGATAATGAGATTTTAACATCGAATCTTATCATCAATAATTGATATGTGAATATTAAATATTAGTGACACGCAGGACGATCTTAATAAAGATAAATGATAATTTAAAAAAAAATATTAGTTTTATTTTAAATTGATAAATTTATTTATACTATGTTAGAGTTATTATTTCATCTATAGCTAGGATTAACTATTTAAAAAATTGTTGTAGGCTCCAAGACAAAATTTTAATCTATGGCAACCTTTCGTGGGACAAATATACATAGTCGAAAAAACTAATCCAAAACATGCTTTTCACATATTCATATACACCTCTTCGTTTTACTATTACATATACACCTCTTCGTTTTAACAAAACCCTTTTATTTCTTGAAGATTGCCAATGAATTATAATCAATTCAAGCATGAATCTTATTAACTTTAGAAAATCTATAAATTTGAATAAATTGTGAATTATTTTTATCATAAAATTTCAAAAATATATATATATAATTATACAGAGCGAGAAAGAGAATACGATGAAGATTATGATAATAATAACTATGATGTTATTTATTGTCTTTATTGATGCTGATAATTATGATTATGAGCATCCTCTTGATCATCATCATGAGTTTATTCCTAATCCCTCCTCAAAATTTTGTAGTAATACTCAGTTTGATTCGAACGAAGAAAAGCATAAGAAAAGACATGAAGTTGATTGCAGTATCAAATGCACTAAACATTGTTATGGAGTCAAGAAATGGCGTCTTAAGTATGAGAGTTGTTATAATAAATGTATGGAAGATTGCATGAAGAAGATGGAGGTTATACTTCCTCTCCCTGATTGTCAATGATTGCTTGGAGTTCAAGAACAAATAATAATAATATTAATTTTTATTTTTATTTTTTATGGTGCAAATTCTTAAAAGTTAGTATTAATATAAACCTGAAACGCTTTGATTCACGAATAAACAAAATATTTGTAATAAGCTCTTAAATATCAGCCATGAAATAGTACTTTGTGATATCTTTTAATTTGAATAGGCTACATTTGAAATTTCTTGTGCAACTTGAATCATAGACACTTTTAATTAGTGTTGTTTTGACATATCAATACAATTTTTCTAGATTTTAAAGATAATGATGAAACTTTTCAAACAAAATGACTTATCTTTCTGTTCGTATGGTGTAATGATTGTATATTTGATCCATAAATAAAAATGAAGAATTAATGTAAAATATTAAAATATCAATTCTTGGGACCTTAGTAATTAAGAGCTTAATTTATTTGATTGAATTGATATTTTGACATTGTAACATGATTTTCTATAACCAATTGATAGGAATTTCAATCCTTGTCGATCAACACTCATTATGTTGTTTTAATAATTTAATTTCAGCACAAATGTGATCCTTATTCAATAAATCATTTTTTTCTCAAAATTTATTCATTAAATTTTCTTTTAAACTGATGAGGTCGGCCATGTTTAATTGACTTAATTAGCTGTTTACAACTATGTCATGTGACACAATCCTATTGGTCACAATATTCTATATAAATAGATTAAAACTTCCAAGATAAAATCATGTTGTTCTCTTACAACTTCACTCTTTTACAAATTATTTAACAATATAAATAATTAAATATTATATCAAGATTAATGAATAATTAAAAAAATTAACAAATCATCGCAATTCTGTTACCCCAACGTCAAAGGAGAATATGATTTCAATTATTTGAGTCAATTGAAAGGAAAACAACAATTAAGAGTTCGAATTAATTAATATTATAGTTGTAGAAATAAAAATTATTCAAGTGCATTTCAAAATAATTTCTTTTCATTTTACTTTCCATACCTTTTTTTTTTTTTTAAATTTGTTTAATACAGGCTCATTTTTTCTCTTTTTTGTTTTATTTTATTTTATTGTGCCGGTATTTTTGGCATTAATTTTGCCTAACATGCCTTCTCGTAAAAATAAAAACATAATTTTAAGAAGTATATTCTTAGATGATCACCAAAGGAAATATGTATTGTAAAATAAAATTAAAAAGGAAAATGATTTTCTAGTTTAATATGTTAACAATATTCTCAAATATCCCTCATCATTTGGATTATTAAAAAAAAAAAAAACTCAAGAAATTTAAAAAGTAAAACGTTTTTTGATCTTTCAACTTTCGTTTTGCTCATAATTTAATGAAAATTCATGACCCTTCATTTAATGAAAAATCATAATTTCATAAAATAATTAAAGATCACTCATATGAAAAATCAATTAACTCATGCATGAAATTGGACGAAGCTTATATATTAGTATAAATTAGGGCAAATCAACATTGCATTCAAAATCCAAATAACAAATCAAAAGAGAAAAGACAGAAAAAGAAAACCAAACCTAATTAACAATATGATCAAAATTAAGACAATGATGATGGTGGTGTTAATTCAAGTTTTAATCTCAGTTTTAGCTCATGCCGATGATAATCATCCTCCTCCTCTGTTTCTTGATAATGATCAGTACCAAACTTCATCTTACCCTAAACTTGTCTCGTACGTTTCAAATGACAAAAAGAAAATTAGTAAAGCAAAAGAAGCAGAATACAATAGAATATGTTCTAAGCATTGTTGGGAACATAAGAAAATTCTAAGTAAGTTTAAGGAATGTTTCCAAATATGTATCAAAAATTGTTCGGAAGGAAAGCCCCTCTCTGAAGTACATATGGAGTTGAAGAAAAAAGAGTGGTAAATAGTTCTAAACTCTTTTATATCTCTAAGAAATTACATTAATTAATTCAATTGTGTTTTATTGTAATTTAATTTCCTAATTCTATTCCATATAAATGTTTTTTATACTCATAATATTTTGATTTGCAAATTATTTTCCTAATATACTTGCAAATTATGTTCTGTATTAATCAACATAATATATAAATTAAACATATGCTCTTAATATATTTAAAAGTTATCATTTTCTTTAAATTGCTATTCATGTCTAGTACTTTATATCTCTTTGAATTATAGGTTATAAAAAGTTTGTTTATAATATGAAAAAGATTTTTTAACAAGTGCTCTTATTAAAATGATATGAAAAGAAAATTTTCTCTCTCAAAAAAAAAAAAAAATATATATATATATATATACCAAGTATACATGTCCAGAATCTCTAAGTCGGAAAAAATTAAGATGGGAAAAAAATTGTAAAAAATGTATAGTATGAATTAATTAAGTTTTTTTGCTTATGATTTGAGTTTAAAGTCTCTTTTATTTATGCTAATTAAATTTGGTAGATTCCTAAAAATAGTATAAATATCTATAAATATAATTAGCAATGTATTAAAATATGGTATTGTTTATTTTATACATACAAGAAATTTGATGTTTGGAGTTTTTGTAAAAAAAAAAAAAATGATGTTCATAATGCACAGATCATGTACATAACATGGGAGACGGCCAACGTGGAATCTGAAAATCTCCAACTGCAAATCACTTAATGCTAATCATGGTTTACAAAAAGATTTTATATAGAGATCTTATTATCACATTGTTTTTTATTATTATTTGTTTATCAATATATATTGTGGAATTCTGTTTAAAAAAATATGTATGTATTAATTAATTTTCTGGGCTATTATCAACTAAATAAAGAAAAATATCAATATTTTCTTTTCGATATGTATAAGAAAAATATCATTTAGTGATCAAATATGTTATATGTTTTACTTATATTCTTAATTAGCAAGATCAAATACTTAAATTTCAACCCATTTCTAATTGTTGAAATTACTGCTAATTAATGAGATAGGATACTATATGAAATTTTGTTTTTGTTGGCTAGCTATAAGGACTTCATAAACATAACACAAATTATTGTATACAAAATTATGAATATATATGCATGATGCATCTCTTGTGATTGTTTATTAGGTCGATATAGTTCTTGTAAAACTATTAAAAAGAAAAAGAAAAAGGCATCCAAGGTGACGAAAATCTCATATCAATGCATGTGGTGTTTTTGTTATTGGACAATCAAGCAATAAGAATGACAATGGATTGTATCATTCAAGATCTAAATATGAAAATGATCTATATATGATTTGTAGACAATATAAAAATTCAATATGGAGTTTAATATATGACCCAACCCAACAAAGGTTGTACTGAAAATTCTGACAAATTTACACTCATTTTAACTATTTTTATCTAATTAAAGAATGTCATCTATGCTTTAAGGGGAGAATTTTATTCTCAACAGCTTCGTAAAAGATTCAAACTCATCAACAAAAAGATTAATGCACTTTCTTAACTAGTAGCAGCCTTTAGGGTAAAAATTAACTTTGTAAAGATTATGATACAATAAAAATATAGTTACCCTAATTAGAGGGTTGGCCTTCAAGAAGACATGTTCCCTTTTTTAATTTTTTGACTTTGAGTTTGAGGTTGTGAAGAGTACTAAACTCTCTATAACCTTTTTAATTTTGAAATAAATGACTGCGAAGTGGCGTTAAACCAATTTATATATAGTTGATATATATAATTTAATGGACATTGATAATTTTTTATTGAATATAGATTGGCTTACATTTCTTAATTAATGTAACGGCAAGCTGCATGCTTAGGAGCATATATTAGTAATATATATACTTCTTTTCCAAATGTCGCTTGATTGAGTCAAACTTTGATTATTGAAAAACTTCTATTTTTTGCCAAAGGCTCACTATTAGTGTTAAACAGCTCCTAATTAATCAATGTTAACCAAATCGGTGAGCTAATCATCACAAAAAATATTATTAATTAAAGAGCTTATAAATTATGGTTCTTCTTGCATTCAAATAATATGAAGCAATCTCCTTAGCACTAGTTTTTATTTTTTTCATTTAAATTTGTTGTATGAATTCTTCTAGAAATCTAGTATGAACCGATCAACTGCAGTTGGTATGGTGGTATTGATGTTACTACTACTACTTTCTTCTGAGTGTTCAAGCAATACCTGGGAACGTAAAGAATTATGGTGCATAGACTATTGTCGTACACATTGCCAAAGAAAGGAGGAACAGGGACCTAAAGATAGAAATTATTTTGAGAGATTAAAAGATTATTCGACTTTGTATAGAAAATGCATGGTTTTGTGCAGGGAGAACATATTTCCCCCTCCTCTTAAGGGAGAGAAGAAAAAAGATAAAGAGAAAGTAGAAGAGGAAAAATGATGTATATTTTTTGGGTGCTTTAAAATATGGAAATAAAAGAAAAATTAGTGTAACTTTCATGACTCATTTAACGATATATTATGTATGACAAAAGTTTCTGGATAGCAATTATCTCAATCTCAAGGTTTCAACACCTTCAATCTTCCCGTTCACCAAGTTTGACAGCCTTGTCCACATTTCTGGCCAAATCAACAGCCGCTCCAACATAGGCATGTGGTGTCAAATTCAACAGCTTGGTCTTTGCGTCTTTGGGTATGTCTAAGCCTTCAATAAAGTTTCGTATCCTCTCTTGTGTAACTGCTCTCCCCCTGGTTAGCTCCTTCAGCTTCTCATATGGCTCCGGAACACCAAATCTTCGCATAACCTATGTTAAGATTCAGATTGGCCAGAATAAAGCATGATTACATGACTTCTAGAAAATGAAATAAGTGCTATCCAGAGATTGGAGATATATCAGAATTTTGCACAACATGTCACACATTTATGCAAACAGTTTTTCTGAAAAGATTAAAGGCTTCCCAGAGTTTTATCTTGACAAAGAACTGTTTCCAAGAGACACAAAACTAGATTTTCATGAACGAATGGAGGAAGACAGGTGTTGAGAAGCGGATGGGTTGGGGGGACCATTTCTGGAAAGTGAAAAGGGGATTATCTTTTAAAATTTGTCAAGACATCAGAACATGAGTATTTGTCAACATAAAACTTTTTTTTGTCAACAAAAAACTAAATTCACTGACTACAATATAACAAATCGATACCATAGTAAATCGTTTTTGAGAATTTCCCCCTTTTGTAAAGCATCTAGTTAGATGAGATTTTATAAAATCAGTTTAATATAAGTTATATGCGTACTTCAGGTTTTTGCATCCTTTCCCATCCCTCCACATACATATGACATTAACTCATATCATGGTTAATGTCACGTTTAATGCCAGCTTGTGTTCTAAGAAACTGAATTTATAAACAGTTTTCAAAGAGTAAAAAAAATTGCAGAAACAATTTATCTTCAATTTTATTTATTGAAATGAAGCTTGCTTTCTGAAATTTCTTCTAAAAGCAGGTTCTGAAAACTAGTTTAGTAGTGTCTTTCTACACTGTGTTTCATTGTTTTCACTGATTGTGTTTCTGTTTTTCGCTTTCACAGGTTTTGAGAGAACAAAACTGTTTCAGAACCTGAAACAAAATGGCCTTATATTTCCCACTTCTCATTACCAAATACCAACTAGTCAATGGATCAGGTAACAGTATATACTAGCCTATCACTGTTATTCCACCTAGCACCCCATATAAGTAACTAAGCATTGAAGTTGGAGGACTTGACAGGTCAATTTAGTTTGAACCCCAAAATTTGTACTAATCATTACCAAAAAGAAAGGAAAATAAAACTATATTGAGACAGAAACATACAGTCTGTATTGGTTCAGCCAGCACCTCCCAGCACTGATTCAGGTCCTCACTCAAGCGAGCTTCATTGACCTAAATTACAAAACAAAAATTTTAAAAATAAAATGCAAGGGAATCCCAACATATAATAAATGACTTTCCTCATTTTGGGAAAATAGTCAAGAACAGTTGCCCACGGATTTAACTGAATATCAGTTACTATGTGTCATTCTCAGATTAACATTTGTGTGAATTTCCAAATTCTAATAGATGAGCAACATTAAATCCGCATTATACCTGAAGCTTTGTTATCCCTTGAAGTGCACTTTTGTAGGCAAGAAGTGAGTGTCCGAAAACTACAGGTATGTTCCTCAGGACAGTTGAATCAGTCAAATCTCGCTGTAAATAATAGATTAAGAAAAACTATTATCACCAAGGGAAACTCTTAATTAAAATATCACTATTTCTAATTTATAGCAAAGTTTTAATTTGCAAAATAAAATAATAAAACGAAACTTGAGTAGGTCTTGCCTGCCAACGCGATATAGGTAACTTCATGCTAAGATGAGATAGACCCCCATTAGCAATACCAAGATTACCTTCACTATTCTCGAAGTCTATTGGATTAACTTTGTGAGGCATTGTTGAAGAACCAATCTCACCAGGCTTTGTAACCTGCTCCAAATAACAAAATAATTGTCTTGACAATGTTTTTTAGGACCAAAATCATACTTTGGTTATTAATCATTACCTCCATATGAATATTCTTACCTGTTTAAAGTAGCCCAAAGATATGTAGCCCCATACATCTCTATCAAAGTCAATTAAAATGTTGTTGAACTGGATAAATGAGTGAAAAAGTTTTGCCATGTAATCATGAGTTTCAATCTGTCAATCAAGCAATGTAATTTAATCATGAGTAAATATAATAATAAAAGACATCAAGAACTTAGCATGATCATGATCATGAACATTCAACTTGATTTTCGTTCAATAAGTCCTTAAGATTTTAAATCTCTTAATCTAACAGAAAGTAGTTCTACATAATTAAAAACATTTATGTGGCCAGTTCATGCACTCAATGAATTATACACCTAAAGAATAAGTATATAGCAACGAGCCAACTATCAAGCCTATCAAATGAAGGCCTCAAAGAGCCTGAGTTAATTATATTTCCTTAAGTGGACTCAAACCAGAACAATGTTGTTTCAAAATACCTTTGCCATATCAGGTGTGAAAGAAGCATACCTGGGCAACATAGGGATTAAAACTCAATCCAAGAGATCTTACAAACTCCTCAGCAATTTGAGGCCAATTAGTATTGGGATAAGCTACAAAATGTGCATTGTAATTTCCAACTGCACCAGCAAACTTCCCCATCACATTAATCTGAGAAATTTCATGCCTTTCTCTGCTTAACCTGACAGCAAATATTGCCATTTCCTTTCCCAAAGTTGTTGGTGAAGCTGGCTGGAAGATAAAAGGGAAAATCAAATGGTGCAATTATGATTATAGATAGAGGATTAACCTTACACCATATTACGTTACATTAGTAAAGTAAACATCATAAGCACTAAAACTGCAAAATAAAAAAGTATAGCTTACAGAAAAGAACCAGGATGTCTACAATATTCCAAAAACCAGAAATCAAAGAGTAGGACATTTTGTTCATATGTTTTAGAATAAAAATAAGTTCAAGCAATAAAGCATGGGCCAATCTCAGAGCTACATTGACTCAAACAATCAATAATGAGTTAATTAGCTAACCTGTCCATGGGTGCGAGAAAGCATGGGAATGTGAGCATAATCCTTAGCCATGTTACATAGAGCCATAATCAAATTATCCATGACTGGAAACATGACTGAGTGCATTGCTTCTTTGAGCATCAATGCATAGGCAAGATTGTTTATGTCCTCAGATGTGCAAGCAAAATGATAAAATTCAAGAACCTGTAAATAGAAAGAGAACACTTACTTTACAGGATTTTACAGCTTTTAAAATGATAAAATCTAGTGGAATGGATTATGTCAACTCGAAAGTAGTCAAATTTCAGTTTCATAATAACTAAAAGAGGGATCAACCTTAGCTACTTCAGGATTCGATCGACATTTCTGTTTCAAGAAATACTCCACAGCTTTTACATCATGATTCGTCACCTTTTCAATTTTTTTAACTTCCAACGCATCTTTATTGCTGAAGTTGTCGATCAATCCTTGCAAATAAAACAGCACATTTGCACTGAAGCTTGGAACCTCTAAGACTTCAGGAATCTCAGAAATCTTCACCAGCCATTTGATCTGTAAGCAAATATATAAATCAGAAGAAAAAACCAACAACAACAAAAAATTGTTAAATCGTGAGATAAAATGTGGATATAAATATTTAAACTTGAAAACACACAAGCACATGCAATTACTTCGGGCCTACAAGTAGAGATTTAAGATACCTAATACTTGAAAAGTAAAAAAGAGAAAAAATGAATGACAAACATTAAAGAAAAACCTTGAATTGGTTATAAGATAACCCACAAAATAAAACTCAGTGCCATGTAGCACTGCTTATTGTAAATATCAAACTGATTTTCCTATTATCATTCTTTGTGTTGTATGACCTGATTTTCTTGTTAAAATACTAGACCACCTCCACAAAGTCTCAGCAATTATTTATTTGGAAGCCATTTTTTCAGCAGCTCTATATCACCGGCACAGAACAATAAGAATGCCTAATTAAAAGTTTAAGAAACATATATAAAATGATAGTGGAATTGGAGACATAAGAGCCTAAATTAAAAGGGTACCTCAACAAGAACCCGGAAGTAAATTAAGCCATATTCGCTCATTAAAAGGCTCAAGTCCTTGACTTTGTCCCAATAACGACCATCCAGTGGCGATAAAGCCATCAAATTTGAAAGCTCAAATTCTCCAGAATGTGCTTCAAACATCTTCACCTGGAAGAGCCACGTTCAAACAAAACCCATTAAAAAAAAATCCCTAAAAGATAAAAAGTATCCTCCTTGGGTTTCGGAACAGCCACTCATTTCCAAATGAGTTCAGAAGAAATTAGACAGAAGACAGTATTATAAGCTGAAATTTCAATCAAAACTGTAAAGATGAATTGTGTGCAAACCTTGTTGGTGGAGGTGTTTGTTTCATTCACAATAGCTTTACAACTGCATCCTCTGCGAGAAAGTATCTTAGGAGAGTGAAAAGAAGCATTGGAAAAACAACAATAATGATACGATGATTTCTGAGTTGCAACGGGGAACAGTCTACTACAGACAGTAGAACAAGCAGTCCCGATTTCCATGACAGCAAGCTTGGCTTCAGAAGAGGCGGTAGGCGGCTTATAGCCGAAAGGTAACGTTTGTTTTGTTTTTCGCTTTGGGTTTGTTATTAATCTGCTTAACCCAAATTTACATAAATTGCAAGGTCTATTTTTAAATTTCTTTTCCTATTGTTTATTATTTCGAATAATTTTCAAGTTTCTACTTACTATATGTATTAGAATCCTACTATAACAGAATTTATGTGTATTAAAAATCTAATAAATTAGAAATCTCAAAAAATCATTAAACTTTGTTTTTTTTAATTACTTCAATTAAAAACGAAAATACAATTTCAACGTGAAAATAATTTTCTTTGTATACCTTAGCAACATAATCTTAGTATGAACAAACCAAATGGCCAAGTCTGTGCCCCTGTCCCTTTGCAAAATATGAACCAAAATGTTGACATGCAAGTCACAGGTCCATCTCAAGTTCGACCTTTTGCTTTGCCCCATCCCATGCTTGGGGTTCCAAATCAATTTCCTCAAAATCCCAACTTTTCTGCAAATGCACAGTTTGGTCGTGTGCATTGTAATCAATTTAGCCAGCAGGTTAGTCAGAATCAGAAAAACTTGGTTCCTCCCAAGGTGGATGCAAATTCTTTCAAATCATCACCTGTTGCATCTCCGCAGTTGCAGGGTCATGTAATTATAATTCTAAACCTTTTGAATTCACAATGTCACAGGCTCCTTTGTATATTTGGTTTATATTTGATATATTAACATTTCACAGCAGCAACTCTCTTTAATACAGTAATTACTAATTGTTGCAGGGTAATCCTTTTAATAATTGTAGAATTAATATTCCAAACTCCAACTGGAAAGGTTCACCAAGCGAAAACTTCAAAAGTAAGTGAAATAGAGAGGCCTTTCAAGGAGGGTAAAAATTTTGGGTGATTTATATAAGGATATGAGATCGAATCCGCCTTCAAGGGATGCAGGTTTAAAGAAAATGTGAAAATTACCTCCACCTTCAACCGCATCCACCGCAAGAAAGTATTTAAGCAACAGATGAGATGATCCTTTCTTCAATTGGACTAGAGATGCAATATTCATCTGATGCGCCATTTGGGTTAGCATAGTTTCTATCTGTTCTTCCAATGTTCTTATTAGATGGTATTCAATTGATCAAGCTACCCTGCTCATTTACCCTCGTTGCTGAGCAATAATATACAGTTTACAAGCTAAATGTTTCAGCCGTCTTGCAGGACGTCGGAATGAAAAGGAGAAGAGAACAGCATATATAAGAATAAAGCTAAATGAGAGTATAATTTAGGGAGCTAAAACATGATATATAACATGTTCTATATTGGAACAAACAAATTATCATCTAACAATTACCATAAAATACTTGTTCTACATCATAATTCAAGATTCATGATGGAAAATAGTACAGGAAGAAAGAATATGTTACAAGTTCCCGGCCCATTTAGATATTAGAATTTGCAAGATAGGATAGTAATAATTTGGTAACTGATAGCCTTCACCTTGGCAAATCTAAACTTCTATAACAAGAGGGGCTGTATCACCAGGCTCTGATACAGTGGCCATCAGCACAGGCTCATCTGTTGCAAGAATGTCTTTTTCACCTGATGGTGTTTCAAAGCATGAAGCATTTGATTTGCAGCACAACGCAGGTACTCACACTCAAATAGAGAACTTTGCTTGAGCTTCAGGGCAGTCTGAATTCAAATCACCCACTTCACACCGCTCATCTGACCATCTTCTCTATAACAAGCTAAATTACCAGAGAGATCTGATAACTTTCTAGCAATCAAAATTTCAGAGACTCCGTGTAACACAAATTGCCTTTAGAATTTGGTAGTCTGTGTGCTAATGGGTGGATCAGTTCGGACATTTATATCATATGTCCAGTGTATGACTCATTTCACTTCACTGGTCGCACACCAATGGTTCTTACACGAAATTTATACTGAGGCTGAGATTCTTCATCGTCGTCATCATCATCCTCACTAGAATCATCCTCAACACTATCCCACCGTGCATAGTCTAGAGCAGAGTGTCCTTTCGGTTTTGGAATTGATTTCCATCCTTGGGAATCTTGCTCGGATGATTCCTTCATCTTCATTTTAGAAGCAATAACTTCAGCTGTGGATATTTCATTTTTGGAATCATATATTTCATCTTTTCCTCGTTGAGATGATATTTTGATGACATGTGTTACAGGGGCAACAAATGCAGCATTATTAGTAGCCTGGCCAAGCTCAGCCTTCTCATCTCTTTCACTAATTGAATTTACTGGGTCTTCTTTTCCTCCGGCACGCTCCCCTTGACCATCTCCCTTCAGCTCTACCTCATCTTCCTCTTCTAGCTCTGCTTCTGATTCAGGTATTGGAGCCAGCGACTTTCCTTGAGCAGGAAAAAGAAAAAGACAATTTTTTTTAATAATAGCTGCATTGATTTCTAGGCCAAAAAAGGCTTGAACTATGAAACTAAAAGAAGCTCAATAGCTAATTGATCAAAAATAAATAAATATTGCTGAGCTCTTCATTTTTCATGCAATTTGACATTTATCTAGCCAAAGATTTAATGAATGCAATTAGGAGAAGAACCAACTAGAGTTTAGTATTCTTGATGGAAGTGGACCATAAACTATACAAGCCCCTAAGCAGTTGCTTTACTGGAACAAAATATGGTTAAACAGCATATGACGCATCTAGCCCTTGGATTAAGTTCAAGGAGAGGGGGCAAGGCAGGATGAAATTATGGATAATTTGGTGGGTTCAAATCTTGCAAAGCAACTAAAGGGGGAATTGTACAAATGATGGATTATAAAGAAAAAGTTGATCATGATTTGTAAGAGGACAAATTGCTAGCACAACTAAGAAGCAAACACTTTTAAGGATAGCAGTGAGATAACATTCACATTGATCATAGTCATCACATCCAATCAGATTGAAAGGGAAAAAGAGATCATCTAATCATCCTATAATGTCGGATCTTACTGATGGATAACAAAGAAATAGAAATTAGGATTTATAATTTAATAGTTTTTAAATTATCTAATATTAGAAGTTATAAATAATATTTTAGTATAATTAAGAGTTATTAATATTGTTTTACTAGGATTCAAGTCTAACCCTAACCCTAACCCTTAGAACAAGTATTTTATCGAAGGTACAATTTATAATTTTATCAAAAAACTCTTTTACAATGTAATACTAGGGGTTATTATAACCCTAAAAGTTCTAATAAAAAGGAAACCCAGCTAGAATCCTAATAAAAAAAAACAAATAACTCCTAATATTAGATGATTTAAAAGAGAATTTAAAAATTATTAAATTATAAATCCTAATTTCTATTTCTCTATTCTCCATCACTTACATTATGCTACCCCTCAATGCTTTTAACCTTCTAAAGTATACGAACATACATATATGCATGCAGCTATGTCTGTGTCACGTTTGAGTGTGTGTGTGTGCATGTTTAGTAACAGCTGAGAAAATATGAGCAAAGGGTAAATGATGCTCTACCAATTGTGTCCTCAAACGAGCTTGAAGATTTTGATAAACTTCAGAGGATGGATTCAACTCCAAAAGCCTATTGACATCAAACAGTGCTGAATGGTACTCCCTGAGGGTGACCAGCGTTTGAGCTCGAAGCATCAAAGCTCCAGTGTGGTTGTAATCAAGCTCAAGCACTGAGGTACATTCCTCTGCTGCCTGAGGAGGTAGTAAGAGCAGTTACATAGAAATATAAAAGAGAAGAAAACAACAACAGCAGCCAAAATCTTTACTGCTAGTGGGTATTGAAATCTGACGCCCATGGTCAAGAATTAGCTCTCACAAATTTGTCGACATATTACAACAGGTAGGTCTTAAGTTCCATATCAGAATAAAGGTAATTCATTCAGACATTATTTTCTTATGTGATCCATCAATTGGAAGACACTTGTACAGTTGTACCTGTACCCTTAGTCAACAGTATCAGGTTTGTACTCCTCATCTATTGAGATGGGTCCCAAATTTGCTGCTGGAGATGGAATCCAATTTTGGGCCTCCAGTGAAGTGCAAAAATTACCGATGAGGCCAACAAAGTACAAACTATCACCTTCAGATGCTTTCTTATTTCCATAATTCCATCAATGCTTCAATGTGCCAAAAGAATAATTTCAGGAAAAATAAAAAAAGAAAAAGAAAAATTGTGGAAGTGTGGAACATGATAATTTAATATAGTTGGTTCAGATGGTATTGGCCTAACGGAAGCTCCTAACTCATACCTACTCTGAAGGAACTTATCTAATATATTTTTAAAACCCTAATGACCAGTTCCGACTGTAGGATGCAATCTAAATGACATAATCTATGGAAAACATGAGTTATCCAAATGAAATGCCCGAAGGCCCAGAACATAAATAAAATTTCAAATTGTTTCTTATATGTGCCAGAGACTCGACAAAGACGGTCCCCATTGTGCTTTTAAACACAACCTAGGTGATTGAAAAAATATAAAGTATTTTACCCAACAGATTTTGTCTTACAAATAAAGTACTTGCTTGCAAATGTCCTAACATGTCTGAGAACCAAATTTCAGAAGAAAGAGACCAACATGGTGGAAGATGAGGGGAAAAGGGGAATGGACATACAGGGATATGATATTAGCAACCAAAGGCTACTTGGATTA
This sequence comes from Quillaja saponaria, assembly GCA_029379385.1. Classification (NCBI taxonomy): domain Eukaryota; kingdom Viridiplantae; phylum Streptophyta; class Magnoliopsida; order Fabales; family Quillajaceae; genus Quillaja; species Quillaja saponaria. The sequence continues at coordinate 7,041,130 of CM055605.1, read as the reverse complement.
TAGATAATATTCTCATATTTGCCTGCGCCAAAGAGTATGAATTTGACTTAAGGCAGTTGAAGAATCTACCACAAGGCACCAATTCCATTGAAAAATTTCATAAGGTAGTTGCAAAAGTTTCACCTTCCATAAGAGATTCTGACAAATATGAACGTAAGCACATACTTAGCTAAATTTGGTTATATATGAGTTTCCGGTCATTATCAGTTTTTTCAAATACACAACCAAGGTGAACTTTTTACCAATTTCCAGATCTACTTTTAGAGAAGAAAGTTACACCAAATGTTGTGATTAGTCCTTTATTTATATTACTTATTATTTGCACATATGAATAAAAAGTCTAATTGAATTTGGTATAAAGAAAATGGGTATAATCCAAATATTTCGTTATTTAATGTTAAAGTTACTATTTTTTTTTCATTTTACTTATGATATCAAGTATAAAGCAATCATTTTGCCAACAACATGATTACTGCTGCTAACAAGAAAAAACACCCAGAATCATTTCGAAATATAAACATGATTGGCAGCGTAATTTGGACATACAAAACCTTCCAACACGAACCCACAAAAAAACAAAAAAAATGTAACAATTTCATAGCTGTTAACAATCATTAATACTTTAGCAGTTTCCCAAGAAGAAAAACCATACCTTTTTGAAATCGTGAAGTTTAAGATAACAAGCAGCTCTATTACTATGCAAAGCGATCTTCTGGGATTTTGTCTTAGCCATCCCAAGAGCTTCTGTGTAAAACCCTAGTGCTTCATCGTAACTTCCGTCACGGTACATCTGGTGAGCTCGTTCGATCTTGTTCAACGGTGATGATGCCATGATTGTGATCAGAACCGTCCAAAAATTTGAACTGTGGACCAAGATTCAAGCTGAATTGTGAGCTTTGAGAATTTATATGAATTAATTTGGAGAAGAACTACAACTCCATACACACACAGACAGAGAGACAAGAAACTCAGATAGACGAAGAGAGAGAGAGAAACAGTGACAGCTGATTTTTTTGGGCGTTTCTTGCGATTACATCGCTCTTTACACGCCTTTTTATTTTCACATTTTAAAAAATTATTATTATTTAATGAATTTTGATTGACTGGTTGTTTATTATTATTATTATTTGAGTAAATTACAGTTACCTCCTTTAAGATTTAGTAAAACGACACTCAACCCAAACCTTGAGGAATTGACATTTCTCTCCCATAAATCTTCACCGACTAATAAAAGTTTCACATAATATTTCTTATTCGTTTATTTTATCCATAATTAGCACTTTAATTTAAATAATTAATTTTTTTAAAATATATTATTAAAGTATTTAAAATTAGACACCCATCCATTATATTTTTATTAAATATTAAATGTAGTCTTTTTTTTTTTCTTTTTTTTTATTGCCCCTTCAATTACTCATTAAGATTGCATAACAAATTAAAGAAAAAACAACATGATAGGGTGACTAATTTCAAATACTTCAATAATTTTTCTATGTTTTGTTTTAATTATGGTTCAATTAAACAGAATATTCCTAAGACTCTATTAATGAGTAAAAATTCTATGAAGAAGTGTGTCAATTCTTCCAAAATTTGAGGTTGAGTTTCATTTTACTAAACCTAAAGGGAAATAATTGTAATTTACCCTTATTTTGTTTTCTATAAATTTTGGTTGAATGTTAGTTTTGAGTTTAACCCACCAATTACACACAAAAGTGAGAAAACTATTTTTACGACGTCCGTGTAGGACATAGTTTACCACATCAAGCAGTGGTGACAAAAAATAAAAATAAAAATTAATGCCTACCAATAACAGTTTTGTAATCATTACTTTGATTTGATCAATCCTGTCTTAATTTCAATTGAGTCAATGAATATACTAAATGTTCGAAATCTGAATCAATGTAATCTTAAAATTATACGCAAATAATTCAAAATAATCAAACTATAATTCAATTCCATAAAAATTAATAATCGGATTTTAAAAAATTATAATTTTATTCAAATTCAATTTAATTAAAAAACATAAAGATTTGATTTACTATTTTTTAAAATTTTATTTTATGAAAATACTAACATACTAGGTTGAAAATACTATATTATAAACATTGTTATTCAAAAAACAAATTTAAGTTGAAAAAGTCAAGGAATTAGTTATATATTTGACATTTGGTTAAGTTGTTTATAAAATTACAGTAAGTTAAAATATTTTATAAGTAGAATTATTTAAAAATTATTATATAAAAAACTTAGAAATTTTTGAATGAGTTAACATCAAAATAGTGAGATATAAAAAAATTGTTTGGTTTTATTTTCTTAAAAATATAAAATATTAAAATTGTTGAAAATATTATTTTGATAAATATTATGATTGTATTTATTTAAATAAAATAATTATTAAAATTCATTTAAGTTTGTATCTATTGTCTATTTGAATTTTTTCTCTAAATATTTTTCATAAAATTTAAAAAATAAATTCTCTAATATCAAATAACTTTGTAACAAAATTTAAACCCAAAATCTATTTTATAAAACATGCATTGTGTAATTTATGGAAAACATACTAACAAAATTTATTTATTTATTTTTACACTTTTTTTGTGTTCCCTCATACAATTAAAAAAATATTTGTGAAAATATCAATTGGTAAAACTTTTACAGTAGACCTTCCACAGTTAAAAAAAACACAAATAGTAATTTGAATGAAAAATGAAATTTCTAACATGACCCAATAAATGTTGCCTACTTTATTTTTATTGGAAAGAAAAAAAGTAAATGTAAAAGTTCTTTTTTCTTTTTTTGGTAAAGAAATAAAACTATAACTTCAATGAAAAATGAGAAATAAGTTGGGCGGAATCCGCGTTTCCCTTTTTTATTTCAGTATAAACCCTAAACTGAAATTAAAATGGGGATTTCCTTTTCTTCCTGTTTCCTACATCTTCACCCGTAGAAGGTAGTAGTACCCTTCACTGTCGCTCGCTATCTCCCCCACTCATTCTCGCATACAGGACCAGGCAGAGGCAGAGGCAAGCACGCTTGCTCGGAGTTTCTCCTTCTAAATTTGGTTTTTCGCTCGATGCTTTCAGATTCGATTAGTGTCTAGTTCATCGGGTTCCTCGGAACATATAAGGTATGTTTCCCAGTTAGGGTTATAAGCTTTGTAGCCACTAAATTTCATTTCTTTTATCTGTAGTAGATCTTTTGCATAGAAAACTATATTTTGGGAATAAGGGTTTAATCTGTGTTATGTTTACCCTGTTGGATGTTAATTTTATGTCGTTTACTGAATCTGATGAATAGTAGAATGGGCTCAGGGTCAGAAGTTGGACTGTGACTGCATTGCTTTATTGCATTATAGTTGCTAAACATTGGGCAGTGTATCATTTTATTGTTGTTTTCGTGACCAAAATCCTATTTCTATCCGAACAAATGGAAATTTCGGGGAAAACTTTATTGGGGCTCTGCTTAGATAACCACGGAGCTTTCTTTTCTAGCCGCTGAATACATTACTAGGAGCCTCTTGTTATACATGTCAAATTTGTTACTTGTGACCAATTGATTGTAATTTTTTTTTTTTTTTTGATAAGCGAAGGTCCAATTGACTGTAAAATTGCCCTCATTTGCTTTGTATTTGATTTGATAACATAGAGGGAGTTAAAGAGATCAGCAATGCGAAATTAGTAGTTTTACAGAAAAAAAAAAAAAATACTAAATGGTGGGTATGTTATGTTGATTGTAAAATTGAGCTATGCCTTCCAAATGCAAGATGGTGGTTGAGCATGATATACGTGGCATGGCATAGCAATTTCGATTAGCAAGAAGTTACTTATGTAAAACTTTTATTACAATCATTTTCCCTAAGAGACTATAGGCATAAAATTATTTGAAGATTGCTTGTTAATTCATCAGAAATATATGATGTACATAATTGTTGTGGACATGGTAGTGACTATAAGGAAACATTCAAAATTAGTACCAAATTGTTCTAATGATAATTTGTTCCATAAATCAAGAGTTTTCCTTCTATAAAGTAAACAACATGTGGTTCTTTGTGGCAACAAAAGAATGTAAAGAATGAAAAAGGGATATTTACAATATCTTTCTATACAAAAGAAAATAGTATAAGTTTTTTACTTTTATCATGTTTCAATATTTGTCTGTAACGAAGAGGAAAAAGAGAGGGAGGATTGAGGTAATTAAGTTCGGTATTTCCATTGTTTTAATGCATAAAGGTTTATAACCATCTGTGAACTTTGACCTACATCTAGGTGGGGGGAGGGTAGGTACGAGGTTTTATTATCAAAATCTTTGTTTCCTTCCATGGGTGGCTAGTGCTAGTAAAGAGACTGAAACGTCATGTTAATTCTAATATCCAGCAAATTTCCTTATAAAACTGCATATCTTACCTTTGAAATCAGCAGATTTAAAGAGTAAACTGTTGTGAAATGTTTTCTCCCAAATATTTTCAATTTTTCCTTTTCATGTTTGACCTTTTCCGGACTTTCCTGGAATTGTGAAAATTGTACATATTGTTTCAAATGGTTTTGTTTTTCTTTACTTTGCACCAAATAAATTTTTTTTTGTTCCTGATTATATAGATAACTGTAGAAATTATTGAGGGAGATTTTGGTAATTGTTTTGTTTATCTAAGGATTATAGATTTGGCATTTCTACTTCCAAAAGATATAGGGTGTTATCAAAGGCTCTAGGCGCACCTAGGCTCTAGATACCACCTAGGCACTGGGGGTATCTAGAGCCTAGGTGCTAGGTACAGACGTGCGCCTTAGCAAAGTTAGGCACATATCTAATAAAAAAAAACCTGCACACAATAATTTCAAGCTTACAGCAAGTAAAAACTAACACCATTAAGTTATGACAAAGAAAAAAGTATCCATAGGCTAGAATTCCAGTTAGTAGAAAGTAAAGGTTGATAAAAAAGCAAGTAGTCCACTAAGCTAATAAGTAAAAATTGAATTTATACTTCTTTCTTAAACAGGGAAGAGATAGCTAAGCCTTACTGCTAAATATCCTCTGTTTTTTGGGTACAAAACAAGACAAAATTAGTTAAGGTTTAAGCCACACAAATGCCTTGTTTTTTGTGTACAATAGCAAAGATTAGATTAAGCAGAAGATGAAAAAGTAGACTTAGAAGTAACTAAAAAACATGATAGATAATAGGCAGACTTACACTGAAAATATGTTCTACTTAGTATCAAGATTTTGGTTCAGCTGTTGTGTTAGGGTTTTTTTTTTTTAATGTTTTAGGGACCTTTCAGGTTTTTATTAGGACTCTTCTCAATGTTTGACTCTTTCTATTTATGAGGAAACTAAAAAAATGAAGAGTTTTCAATAAAAAGAAAAACTGAAGAGTTTTTTTCAAGAAAAAAAAACTTGCAGCGCATTTTGTTTGCCTTAAGTGCGCCTCATGGAACCTCAAAACATGAAAAAAGTGGGCGCCTAGTGAGCCTAGGCGGCGCCTTAGTGTCAACGACCACTTATAGAGGTGCAAAGGCGAGGGGGTCTGCGCCTTGCGCCTAAGGCATGCTTTTAATAAAACTGGATATAGGAAGCATATAACTATTATGATAGCACTCCTAGTGATGTCTGGCGCCCACCTAGGCGCTTAGGCGAGGCGGAGACCCACCGCTTGAAGACCCCTCAAGCGAGTTGGCAGTGCAGAGGCGTGTGCCTCTTTCGCCTTAGGAGCCGCCTTAGTTAAGTCGAGAAGCGGCAGAGGCGAGCGCTGCAGATTTGGTGAGCTTTGCAACTTCTGATTTTTAGATTCTTTGGCCTTAAAACGAAATCTAACCTTTGTTAGTTGTTTGGTCTTGAGAACGATGATAGGTCTGCCGGGAAAACTGCCAGAATCTGGTGAGATGGTGGTGAAACAACAAGGACTCGTCGGCTGCAGGAAGAAGAAGAATCGTTGGCTGCAGGAAGAAGAAGAAGAAGAAGGAGAAGAAGAACGACTGTTTTTGTTTTTTTTTGTTTTTAATTTATTTTTAGTCCTTATATGTTATCAGTGTTATTAAAGGCGCAAGGCGCAGACCCCCTTGCCTTTGCACCTCTAAAGGCGGGCGCTGACACTAAGATGCTGCCTAGGCTCACTAGGCGTGCGCCTTTTTCATGTTTTAAGGCGCCATGAGGTGCACTCAAGGCACACAAAAGGCGCTGCAAGTTTTATTTATTTTTTGAAAAAGCCTCTTCAGTTTTTTCTTTTTGAGGAAAACTCATCAGTTTTTTAGTTTCCTCATAAATAGGAAAAGGCAAACATTAAGAAGAGTCCTAATAGAAACCTGAAAAGTCCCTAAAACATTCTAACACAACAGCTGAACCAAAATCTTGATTCTAAACAGCCTACGAAGTCTTGAGTTTCCTAGTACCTTATCAAAATGCAAAGCGTATTTTCAGTGTAAGCCTGCTTATTATCTATCTTGTTTTATAATTTTATAGTTACTTTCTAAGTCTTCGTTATCTTCTGCTTATACTAATCCTTGCTTAGTCTAATCTATGCCATTGTATACAAAAAACAGAACATTTGTGTGGCTTAAACCTTAACTATCTCTGTCCTGTTTTGTACCTGAAAAACAAAAGATACTCAGCAGTAAATCTTAGCTATCTCTGCCCTGTTTAAGAAAGAGGAAGCATAAATTCAATTTTTTCTTGTTAGCTTAGTCGACTTTTTGCCTAACATATTTACTTTACCTAGATTGTTTTTTATTAACCTTTACTTTCCACATGCTGGAATTCTTGCCTATAAAAACTGTTTTCTATGTCAGAATTTAATGGTATTAATTTTTACTTGTTGTAAGCTTGGAATTATTGTACGTAGATTTTTTACATTAGATATGTGCCTAACCTTACGAAGGCGTGCGCCTTGCGCCTTGCGCCTTGGTGCGCCCAGAGCCTTTGATAACACTGGTTGTGCAAAACTAAGTGAGATGTTGTTATTTAGTGTCTACTGCCAGCATTGAGCTTAATGGGTAGGGTATAGAGTTGTGTGGCTTACAGGTTAAAATGGTGAAATAGGCAAAGTCTGGAGATGTTCTTGTGAAATTAATTGGAAACCTCCCAATCATTCATTTTCAAATGAAGGGGAAAAAGAAGTGCTGCAGCTAAGAGGGAATTATATTCCCAAGAACAGCCCAAAAGCATTGAAATCATTCTTCTGGCAATTTTTAGCAATTCTAATGACCTGTACAATTCTCATTGAATTATTTGACCGTGGTAAGGATTCGTTTCCTACAAAATGCTTGTATATATTGAAAACCAAAACAAATATGGTTAACCAAGATGTGTAGTTTTGTGGTCATCATATTATCATTCCATTTTCTTTTATTAATTTTTTGTTAGTATATGATAAACTTTGCATCTAATTATCTTGTTATCAAATGGATAGAGAAGCACAGGATCTGGTGACATGGCTGTTACATTCTTCAACATCTGTCACATATATCAATCTTGACTAAATTTAGTCAGCTGTTGTAGGATGGCTGCTGTCTTGCCTGGTGATGTCTCTCATCATGGAAGCTACCAAGGTGGTTCTTACAGCTTTTCTCTAGAGAACATGGAGGATGGCGCTCGTTGGTATTTTTCTAGGAAGGAAATTGAAGAAAATTCACCATCCAAACAAGATGGCATTGACTTAAAGAAAGAGACTTACCTGCGCAAATCGTATTGCACTTTTCTGCAAGACTTGGGCATGAGACTTAAAGTGTGAGTATTCCTACTTCCTGTTTAAACTTTTTCTAATTTTTTTTAGCTAATATCAAATATATTTTGTGTCACTTGTTGTCCATTCAGTTTGTATTATGTTGTACTTTATGTGGGCATTTATTTGGTTGGTTATCATTTCTGGAACTGTCCCAACCTCAATCTGTAGATATATTCCTGCTGTAAGTCTATATCTATTGCCATAGCATGATAATCTTGGTTTCTTATGATGCAGACCCCAGGTAACTATTGCCACTGCAATAATCTTTTGTCATCGATTCTTCCTTCGTCAATCTCATGGAAAAAATGATAGAAGGGTGAGTCTATTTCTTTATTACAGGTTGAATGTTAGCTTTCCTAAATATTTTATTTTCCTACAGGTGGATAATTGAATAATTTTGTATTGTTTCATAAGCAGTGGTAGAAAACTTATCTCTGATTTGGTAATATCAGTTTATCTTTCATTTAAATAATTCCTCACTTTGAAGATCCAGATCATTCATAAGAGATTCCTCATTTATTCCTGAATGATGTACTTGGGGAATGAATAAGGTGGAGTTCAACTTTAATAAGGACTTCACTCAGTTCATATCCAAATATAGGATAGATATGAGAAGAATGTAGCTTTTTAAACATTAAGAAGCTGGTACAAATAACATTAGTACTTTTGCACTCTTTCCTGTTGCCCCTTGAATTTTATCAACTTGTGGACTTCTTGATGAAGACAACTTGAGGTTTTATTTGTATTTGCAACATTGCAGTAACATGGTTATGTTTCTGTCCCTCTCCTCTGTGTGTTACACTTCTCTCTTAAAAAGTAATACACCAATTGGTGATTTTCTCTTTAGATAGTAATTCTTTTTATGCTTTCAGCACGTAGGTTGTGCTCCCTTGGTCTCTCTTTAAGTAGGTTCTGCTTACTGAAACATTAACACAATGGAGATAAATTTACTCTGTTATAGTAGAGTTTGAAGATTCAAGTTGGAGAACCAAGTATTAGTTGAATATTTTATGTGTAGTAAGGAGAGATGTGGCTGCAGAAGGAGTGGTGGAGGAGATATGCCTAGAATATTCGGTGGTGACGGGATCTCTTGTAGAGAAGTTCAATTTGTTTAAATTAGTGAGTCACTTAACTTCCTGGACATGCGTGGTATAAAAAACTCAACGTGCTGATCCACACTTGTTAGGTTTAGAATAATTAACATCAACAGGGTTGATGTTGCCACCAAACTCAAAATACATTATTGAATTAATCCATTGGTATTCTTCTTGTATAAAGTACAACAAGAGTCATATTCCTTTTTCCTAAACCATTTACATGCCAAATTGTTATTTTAATTTTGCCTAATTATTAGAACTGTGCTTATTTGCAAATCCATGATCCTTCCAGAAGTACTTTTGGGGGTGGGGGTGAGGGGAGGTTTGAGTGGTGGGTGCGTTCCGTAGAAAATAAGATGTGTACACAATGTAACTTGTGCCTTACTTTATATTCAGATTGCCTTCCGTTTCTGCTTTTCTAAGAGGATTCCTTTTTCTGATGTTGAACTTGATGGGAGATATCTCATGTTTTTTCTTTTACAATGTTATGTATTTTCTTTTTGTTCTTTTTTGAGGATTTTTTATTGTCTTCCTTGTATTCTTCTTTCTTCTATTAATTATATTTATTTTTCTATCCTAAAATATATATATTGCCTTCTGGGGTGATGAGAACTGTCAATTGACGTGTCAAAATTATACTACAATTGGATGGAGTCATGTTTTCTCATTGTTCGGCGGGTTTACGCTTTTTTTGTTTTCACTTTTTAGTAAATTTGCAACTAAGGGGTATTGACTTGCATAGAACTGCAAAAGCAGTGACTTAGATGGTTACTTTCATTACCTCATTACCATGTTTGCTCAAGGTCTGCCCCATTATATTTTGTGATTCCTTCTGTATGGATTGAATTTAATTAGGTCTCCAACAACATTCATGTCGATGTGATTGTTTTAGCAGTAATGGGTCAGATGGTGATTCTTAATATTTGGGATTGACTTTTTGTTCTTGTTTGTTAAATATGTTTAATAAATAGTATGATATACATGAGATATCATCTTATAGTGACAGATGATTGTGATTGGTGTTAACTTTACTTAAAATGTCTTGCAGACCATTGCAACTGTATGCATGTTTCTTGCTGGGAAGGTTGAAGAAACTCCTCGCCCACTAAAAGATGTTATCCTTGTATCTTATGAAATTATACATAAGAAGGATACTGCAGCAGTACAGAGGATAAAGCAAAAGGTATTTCTTATTTTCACCATCCTAGTTAACATTCACTACATCTTTCCATTGGCATCCCTTCTACTGATATACATTTTTTAGATGTGCTTGTTTTTATTATTTATGATGCTTAATAGTGATGGCTAATGTTGTTCTGTGTTCCTAATCTCACCTTTGATTGGAGTATTCAAACTTGTGTGGCTGCCACATAGCAGCTTAGTCGTTGTTGCACGTACAGTGTCAGGCATGTTCCAATCGTGACATGCAAGTTGTACCTTATATTCATATGCTATACTGAGTTGCAACTTGCAGCAGTTACTATTTGTTTAATGTTAAACCTTTTGAAGGCTCGCCAATCACGTTACATGTCAAACCTTATGAATATTTTGTTTCCATTTCTCTGGAAGTCCAGTATTTGGTCATGGGATGTGTTTTCTCTGTGCAATTCTCAGTTTTTACTGTGCAATTGTTTTTCACTTGCAACTTTCACACAGGAGGTGTATGAACAGCAGAAAGAATTAATTTTACTTGGAGAGAGGGTTGTTCTTGCAACTCTTGGATTCGATTTTAATGTGCACCATCCTTATAAACCCCTTGTTGAGGCAATAAAGAAATTCAAAGTAGCTCAAAATGCCCTTGCGCAGGTTGCATGGAATTTCGTTAATGATGGGTACAGGAGATTGTGTACTCTTTTCTCCTTCCTAGTAATGACCTTCTAGTTTCTTTCTCTGAAATTGGGATTTGGTATGCAGATTGCGGACGTCACTCTGCCTGCAATTTCTGCCCCACCACATTGCAGCTGGTGCCATTTTCCTAGCCGCTAAATTTCTTAAGGTGAAGCTCCCATCAGATGGCGAGAAGGTTTGGTGGCAAGAGTTTGATGTTACTCCACGTCAATTGGAGGGTTGGTGTCCTCCCTTTTTTTGATAGTAGTGGTAAAAGCAGTGAAAATTAATACTTCTCCCCACCCCCAAAAAAAAAAAAAAAAAAAAAAAAATTCTGCCTTCCTTCCCCCGTCTATTTTCTTCAACTCTTGTTATCTCCTTTTTGTTCTCTTCTCTCCGATGTTGGGTTAGAGTAGGAGTATTATTGATGGAAAAGTTTGATCTTCAAGTAAACTAAATTAGTAGGAAATTAAGTACTTGGAAAAATTAAACTAGCGAGACGATATGTAATTGATTAACATCTAAAAACTTGTGAGCAGTTATGTAGTTTTTAACTGGAAAGATTTAATTTGGAACATCTACTTACTGCAGAGGTTAGTAACCAAATGTTAGAACTGTATGAACAAAATCGAATGCCACCTTCTAGTGATGTTGAAGGAAGTGCTGGAGGTGGGGCTAGGGGCACTGCAAAAACTCCAACAAGAAATGAAGAAACTACAGCCACGATATGCAATTCCCATACTGGAGGTACAAGTTCTCGACCGGAAACCTTGAAGCCTGCATCTTCTAGGTCTGTAGTCGAGTCATCTGCCAATAATCATGATGGACATCCAGCAACAACCCATACCAGAAGTAGTGACTATGGAAGTACAGAAACAAGTGACAAGGCAGATGATGGACCTGAAGGCAATCAGCATACCGAGCGGGAGCCATCATACAAGGAAAACATGGAGGAAGCTAAAGATGCGATGAGGTTTCAATCAGGACTGGGTGAAGACCAAGAAAACAGTGTTGGTAGAAATGAAATGGAAGAAGCAGGAGAATTGAATGATAAACATAATGGCCAAAACCTGGATCCCAGGGAAGGCACATTTACCCGGCCACCTCAGGAAGCAATCAAAAGAATTGATAAGTACAAGTTAAAGGCTGCACTGGAGAAGCGGAGGAAAGAATCTGGGGGTGTAACTAGAAAAACAGAGTTTATGGATGAGGATGATCTCATTGAAAGAGAACTAGAAGATGGTATTGAACTGGCTGCTGAGAGTGAGAAGAACAAGCAGGGGAGGAGGCAAAACTGGCCTAAGCCTTCAGACGAATCCAATCGTTGGACTTCTCAACATGGAAGACAACCAGATGACAGGGGAGATGAGCCTCAGCAGGGAATAAAAGGGAAGCCATCACATGGGCAAGATTTAAGTACTGTGGAAGAAGGGGAGGTGTCAGCTCTTGATGATGTTGGCTCTGGATTTCAGTCGCCCAAGTCAAACAACCGCAAGAGAAAAGCAGTGAGTCCACCAGAAAAAGTTATTGAAGGAAAAGAGCGGCATAATTATGGCCCAGGGTCTCACCACCATAATAGGCCAGATTATATGGAAGATCGGAACAAGGTGGGTCGGCTTGGTCATAGTGAGAGGGAGAACAGAAGGCATTCCCAGGAAAATCATGTCTGAGGCTTGAGGGGATGGAGTGTCTCAGTTGTGACTTGTGAGCACCCTAAAATCCTCCAAGTATACAGTGTTTATATCCAGAGATTTCAGCACTCTCTATTCTGTCTATTTACAGTTTTATGAGAACATATGTTGGTTGCTGCTAAATACTGTGGTTGGAAAAGGTCACTCTGGACCTTTTGAATTTTATTTGATTATCTTAATCAAAGCTTCTGAAAATTTGGAGGACTGGAAGTGAGATGTGTACTGTTTTTGTGGATGAGCTTGTAATGGAAGATCCAATTTTCATTTACTTTGCGTGTTGTCGAAGACTTACCCTGTGTAATTGTAGTGATGATAATAATAAACTAGAATTTCAGATGGAGCCCCAATTTTTGTCATATGTTTTCATAACTTTAAGGACTTTTTTGGGTGTAAGGAGGAATTTTGAAGTATGATTCTCAGAAAATAGACTGAAAACGAGAATGGAGAAAAAATGGGGTAGAGTGCTATACATGGAGGGAGGGTTTTGATTTTTGGCTGATGAAATGTGAAGTGTTATATGGAAGTGCTATGTTGATCACTTTTGCTTTGCTACTTTCTTCACAAAGAAAATGTGAGTCTCAATTGGGATTTACTAATTGCAAACACAAATGCAAAATAACTGAAAAATAAAATAACCAATTAAAAATAATAATCAACCAATCAACAGAAAAAGTTAGAAACTGAAAATGTGAATAGAATTCGCCTTCCTTTTCCCTTTTTTTTTTTTTCTTTTTTTTTTTTTTAGCTAGAAACCTCCATTTTTCTTTGTGAATCTAGGATTACATAGAAAAAGAAAATACATAAAAGAGTAATTATGTTTGATTAATCCTCTCCGCCTATGTTTCTTTCTAAGTTTGAATAGAAAAGAAAAATTATATATTTTTTAGTTTGAGAATGTTTTTAAACGAGAGTAGGAAATAGAAAGTACATGCACTCTATTTAAAGGAAAAGATGTAAATACCTTATAACTTTTGCATATAATTGTAAATAATTTTTTTTTTCTGTTAAATAAAATATTATAAAAATATATTTATGAAATTATGTAAAAAATAATATATATATATATATATTTTCTAAGAATGTCCTAAACAAAAAATATATATTATTTTAATTTCTCTGCCTAATCTTGGGATTTCATTTCAGATTCAATTGGTATCTCGTTCATTGAGCTCTTCGGAAGCTATAAGGTAATGTATAATGTATTCCAGTTCATGTCATACGCACTCAAATTCAGTTTTTTTTTTTTTTTTTTTTTTTTTTTTTTTTTTTTTTTTTTTTTTTTTTTTTTTGTGTTTCAGATTTCTCCTACCTAGAAAATTAAATATTGGGAAACTGGGTTTTTGATGTATGTGCTTTGATTGTCTTGTTGGATGTTAATGTTATGTTGGTTAAGGCTAAGATCTGAAACTGTACAGTAGTAGAATTAGGCTCATCTGAGAAGTAACAGCGGGTAGTATTCAATTTATGTTGTTCAATTCATGAATAATCACTTACTAAGTATGCTACATTTGGTGAAATCTGTACTAGGGTTGTCCTCAACTTCTGGGCAATATTCTTATTTTGCTTGTATAACCTCGAGTAACCTTTTTTTGTCTTTTCTATTAAGCTGTTATACAATGGCTGGTGTCTTGCCTGGTGATGACTCTCATTGTGAAAGTTATCAAGAAGATTCTCACAAACTATCTCAAGACAAGCTGGAGGATGGAGCTCGTGGGTGTTTGTCTAGAAGGAAACTGAAGAAAAATCACCAGCCAGACAATACGGCATTGACTTAAAAAAAGAGACTTACCTATGGAAGTCATATTGTACTTATCTGTAAGACTTGGGCATGAGAGTTTTTCCTCCTTCGAATCTTTAAGCCTTTTCTAAACTTTTTGAGTTTTAGGACTAGATATCTACTACATCTACTTTCATTGGGTTGTCAGTTCAGTTTTGTTACAAGTCATATTTTATACATGTTTTTTCGTTGGCTGGTTGCCATTCCAAATTTGTTGGCTAGATTTGGAACTGTCTTCAATTACAATGTCTAGGTAAATTCCTAATGTCATTCTTTATCTAGGTAATAATAGATTGCAATCATGTGCAGGGCCTGCAGGTTTTTCTGTGGGAGCATCTCGAGAGTATCTGAATAGATATCTTGCTAGGTGCATATGCTCATGTTCTTATTAGAGTCTCTGATGTTTGTTTTTTAATAGCATTTCAAGTGTTTTAAGTTGCCGACAATAATTTAGAAGTTCAGATTCATGTATTGACCTCTAAGTTAGGAAATTAAGTTCTTACAAATTAGAATTAGAGAGACGAGATTGTATATTTATTAAAGCTTTAGGTTTCATTTGGGAGAGAGGAGAAGGAGGGAATGAAAGTAGAAGAAGAAAATGGAACGAGATATTACTTTCTCTCCTCTTGTTTGGGAAGGGAAGAAAGTAGAAGCGAACATGAAAGGAAGGAAAATCGTGAACAAAAAAATTATATTATAATTCTATTAGGTCAAAGCTAAATAAAGTATTAGTTAGGACAAATTTATAATTTAGATTCAATTTCTTAAGAGAGTTTGAAGTGTAATTAGTAGTTTTTGTTTGTGGCGTTTGGCGGGGTGTGTACGGCTGTACGAATCAAAACTTTCCTTCCATTTTCACCCTCTCTCAAATGAATCTTCAATTCTGAACGTTACTTTCTGCAGAGTTTAGTAATCAGATGTTAGAACTGTTCAAGTGCCATCTTCTAGTGATATTGAAGGAAGCGCTGGAGTTGGGGCTAGGAGCACTGCTAAAACTCTAACAAGAAAGATGAGACTGTGACCATGATTGGCAATTCCCAGACTGGAGGTTCAAGTTCTCGACCTGAAACCTTGAATCCTGCATTTTCTATATCACTGATTGATTCATCTGCCAATAATCATGGTGGGCTTCAGGCAACAACCCATAGTAGAAGTAGTGGTATGGAAGCACATAAACGTGTAACAAGGCAGATGATGAACTGAAAAGGCAATCAACATCCTGACCAAGAGCCATCATACAAGGAAAACATGGAGGGAGTTGGTAGAAGTGAAATGGTAGAAGCAGGATTTTTCATGATAAACATTCTGACCAAAACCTGGATAGCAGAAAAGGTACATTTGCACGGCCTCCTCGGGAAACATTCAAAAACATGTGATATAAGGTTTAGATAATTTACTAAAGTTTTGCAACCATAATTCATGGGTCTTATCACAATAACCATAAAAACATGTCTACCATGTCTTATGCTTCATGTCCTAGCATCAACATTTTCATGGTTGATTCACATGAAACCTGCATTAAATATAGCTATTATCATGTTTTTAAATGTGTGATTTGACTTCTACTAAAAAAAATAATTCATATAATTGATTTTGGAATATTTGTAATTCAAATGAATGATTTTCTATTTGAATATATTAAATTAAAAAATTAAATTTTTGTAAGATGATTAATAAGAAAAAAAAGACCGAAATGTCTTCAAAAAGAAATTCATAAATTTTTTGAGATGATAAGCACAAAAATTAGTCTTTTGATAGTAATTACAGATTGGAATTTGGACAAGTTTGATTCCTTTGAAGCAGGAATGGCCTCTCTAGCAAATCAAAATCATTAGGTGCATCCATTTGGAGGGAACAACAAAATTTCAAACTCCGACAATGACCCGCAAAACAAACCCGCAATTTTCAAATTAGTTTAGGTTTATTTATTATTTTGGTCCTCAAAAATTACGTCATTTTACGTTTTGATCCTTTTATAAACAGCAAAAAGTAATTGAAGAAAAAACATAATAAACCCATTTTGCTATTGTTCTGTCCAAAGCCGCGGGGGGGCCTTTCTTCTTTCTAACCCCTCTGCAACTACAACAATATTTCAACTTCTTCATCTTCTTATCAAACCTTAGGCACCCAATTCAATTGGAAGAGAAGGAAATACAGGGTATAATCAGGTATGTCGCAGGGCAGTACGTACAGCAGTGGGTCCGGCCCTGATTTTCATCTACCAGATGAGGTACTAGCAGTGATACCCACTGATCCGTACGACCAGCTCGATCTGGCTCGGAAAATTACGTCCATGGCTATAGCTTCTCGGGTATCCAATCTTGAATCGGATATGGGACGGATGAGGCAGAAACTGTATGAGAAAGATAGGTTGATAATTAAGCTGGAAGAGAGAGTCTCCGGTCTCAATCATGTGCACCAGGAAGCTGACTCCAGGTTGAAGGACGCTTTGGATGAGAATGTAAGTGGGTTTTTGAAAAATTTATGCTTTTTATGTTTTTCAAGTTTTATTTTGCACTTCTGTTTTGTTTTGTTATATTTCATTTTATTTTAATATGGATGTTTATAAAGTTGACTGTTCAATTGTGTTGGGGAATCTATAATTTAAATTCAAAAGAAGTTTCGCTGCAGAAATATGTGTCCTTACTGGTTTTATTCTGTTAATTCAATGAGAAAAGAGAAATACAGACAGTGCAATGGAGCTGTTGACTATAGTTTTTTTTCTTTGGTTATGGGTATATGAAAAAAGAGAATTTTCAGAGTATTTTCTTCCGTAGCCTTCCAGTAGGATTGAATTAAATCGTCAGAAAATAACAATTGACATATTTTTAGTTCATGAAGTAAACTGTTGCTTTATGTGCTTTTGGGTGCTGGGTAAAAGTGATAAGGATACTATAAATAAAACAGAAACATGATAAATTAAATCCAACAATTTCATCAATAGAGTAAGATCTTACCTTCTGGTTCTATGATAATTTAAAGTTGATGATTGATAGTCTTCTTTTCTCCTTTTCAATTCCAGATAAAGCTTTCAAATGAGAGGGATCAATTAGCAGTGACTGCAAAGAAACTCAGTCGCGACTTAGCAAAGGTGAGACTCTAACATGTGGCTCTACCCATACCTATCATAGGACCCTGAAAATGAGATCCATCTTAGACCCATCACTTATTAGGCATACCCAAATGCAGAGCCAGACCAAATGGGCTGTCCATAGACAATTTTTTTTTTTTTTTTTAAATACAATTTTATGAATGAAAGGACATAGGCAAACAAATTCCAAAAAAAATTATAATTTAAGTACACAATGAAATGTAAATTGAATAGTTGTTATCACATAGAATTCTTTTTCCTACACGGTTGAAGTTGGCTTTTTACATTCATCTATTTGTTCCAATGATATTAAAATGACAATTGGGGTATTAGTAAAAACCTAGAGGATAGTTTTCACTATCACTTTTGCATAATTTTCTCATTTTTTCCCTAAACTATGTCCTCTTCAGCAAATAAAAAAAAAAAAACCCCAATCTAAACTCATAGTTTCGTGGATATGTCTGGACTCATACTTGGTCCATAAACTAGCTTTTATATATATATATATATAGTGTGACTCAATTTATGACTATTTCAATGAATAAAACAACATAAGATAATTATAAATTATTTTGAATACTCATTTTTCTCACAAGATTAATAGCAATAAATTTAAAATTCTATATATAAATATATTACTTTACTTCTAACATCCAACAATTAATTTTCTTTGTTACAATTTCAAAATTTTTAAATTTAAAAATGAAGTTCTCATACCAAAACTATTAATGTCAAATTATCTTCCCATTTGATAAAATTTTGAAACTCTATAAAAATATAATGTTACAATTATTATATATCTCTTTAGTCATAACAATTATGACTTTTTCAAAATTAATGAATATATATTTTGATATTATTGCAAATTTTATCTTAGACCCAGCAGGTCTGTGGGCATTGCCTAGATCCAAAAGGTAAAATATGAAAATACTCATACCTAGACTCATGTCCATTAAAGGCCCTTTTAATGCCCATTAAGATGCCCATTAGGGCGGGGCCTGTCATGGACCCAGCCCAATTGCTATCTCTAGCTCTATATTGGTTTTTGTTTTCTTTGAAGTTTGAACTTACTCCAATTTTGTTTACATTTGAAACTGAGTGCATTTGCATTATCCATAGATCGATAAATAGCTGGCATGTATATTGACACTAATGCAATTGATAGAACACTTTTCCTTTTTGTTAAACAGAAGTGAGATAGGATGAAATCTAGAATGGAAAAACGAAAGCAATCAAAAGAAAGAACACAAGATTTATCGAGATTCAATTTAATTAGTCTATGACCTCATTGAAGAGATTAAAATTAACTATTCTGTTCTTGGACAAAATACAATTGTTTTACTCGAAAAACGCACTAAAACACTAGAGCTAACTGCCTCCGTGTCGTGAACTAAAACTTAATTTTCTGGTTGTAATTATCTAACGGGTTGCACCGTGAAAACTTTGGCACAATCCAATAACAAGACAAAACACAACACTCCTGCTGTTTTTGCTACTATCAGATTTTCAAGACATGCAAAAATAAGAAGTGAAATTATTTGAATGAGCAGCAGTTGGAAAGTGGTTAGAGTGGTTTTTTGTGATGTTCAGTGAGGAAGTTGATATGGGGTGATATAGAAGTTTTGTTTTTTGCATCTAGTCCGAAGAGATTGTTCATGGTGATGGAAATGAAATTCCCTTTCCTTTGCATTAGTGACTCTGGTTTTAATTTTTGATAGGTAAGCAATAGATAAAAGGTGCCCATGCCACTAATATGTGTAATGGACATGGGAAGGTCATGTCGTATTCAATTTCATGATGTATGTCACTTGAAGAGGTCTACAGCTATAATCAGTGGAGTTGATGGGTTTGATTGGAAAAGTATGAAGCACAGGGACAAGGATGTATGTGCAAATGACTTCAGTTATAAGATTATTCTAATTTGTATATTAGCATCAAAGATACTGTGACACACTTGATGTAGGGAATATCAGAGGAAAAAGAAAGTGGTGAAAAGAATAGAGGAAAAGTTGTTTGCTACATTTGGTTGGAGACATGCAGAAGGAAAAAGACAAATGGAGGATTTTTAACTTCTTATTAACCGTTAACATATCCCTTTTCTGGACTTTTGAATTCAATCTGTTAATTTTTTCTCTTACACTGTTTCCTAGAAAGTTCTTGCTCATTGTTTACTCTTTTTTGTATTAATATCTCAGTTTGCTTTGGTTTTTTTGACCCATGTCGATCCATATTTTACTATGTGCTTACTGCTATTACTTTTACTTGTAACAAGTACTAACAAGTTCTCCTTTTTCCTCTGTTTGAAAGTTGGAGACTTTTAAGAGGCAACTGATGCAGTCCCTAAATGATGACAATTCATCTGTAAGATGTCCATATTTACATTCCATTGTCATCAGATTAATTACATTCAAGTTAGTGGTGCTTTATACCAAGAATATTCTTGTAAAGATATCTTTTTTACAGCAGGCTGAAACTATTGATATAGGAACCTGTGAGCAACCAGTTCCCAAGGCATATCCTGATAAGGGTACTTTATCCTTCTCTGATGGTTCATTACTTCATTTCATATGACGTTAGAATTGCACTGCATTTCCTTAAACTGTTGTCTCTTTGTTAGCATCTTATATTTCCCTCATAGTATGACCTGTCAAGTGGTGGTCTTTATGAATTTCTCTTTGTACTAGTTACAGAAAAAGGAGCAAATGGTTATGTGGTACATCATTCATATAATAGTTCAACTGATAGGGGAAGCACAATTGATGAAGGTAGGTGAAGTTTCCAGTTTCTTTTTGGATTTTAGGTTCTGCAGTTAATTTAACTACTTCTTGTGATTGACTGTTATTCTGGATCTATGTGTTGTATCATGAATACCAGGGATAATTTTTACAAGAGAAAAATAAATTATTTTGCTTTCCAACATTACTCTTCTCTCTCCTAGTGAATTTATTTATCTTTGTGACTTATTTTGCAAAGTGACAATTTGAAATGTCTCTTATTCTAAAAGTAACTTGAGAAGAAGAGGAACAAAGAAATAGTAAAGCGTACTGGTAGCAAAATTTCATAGAGGATCTGTGGAAATTGTTGTTTTGACTGGAAAATTATTTCTAGATAAGAGACTTTTGCTTGCAGGTGAGTGTGATAGGAATTATCTATTAAAGTGAGATTTGCCTGTTCCTTGTAAGTATTTAATATTACATGGATTTATTATTTGGTTACAGCCTCAAGGTATGATGGGCAAAGATTTTCTCTGACTCCATATGTCACACCACGACTTACCCCAACTGGAACTCCAAAAGTGATTTCAACAACTGGGTCTCCAAGAAGGTATTCTGCTGTTGGTTCTCCCCAGAGATCTTCAAGTACCACATCTCCAACCAAACACCCATATGAAGGACAAACATCACTCTCTTCGTGGTACCCATCAAGTCAGCAGTCATCAGCAGCAAACTCTCCGCCTCGTGGACGTCCACCGCCAGGTCTTTGAAAGACTCTTTGTTTTCCACTGTCACTTTTTTATGTATTTTTTTCCCTCTATTTTTCCCCCTTCCATCTCAATAAGTAATATTGCTAATTGAGAAGTCATTCACCTGGCTAGTGCCTTTTTGCAATTATTTCTCTGCACATCATCCTCTTATTAATAATTTGTGGTTAAAATTTGTCTAGGGCGCACTCCAAGAATTGATGGAAAGGAGTTCTTTCGTCAAGCTAGGTAATATCCTTTCTCCCTACTCTTATATAACATATTTATTGCTGTCACAGGGAACCTGATAATATAATTAATTCTTCCCTTTATAGGAGCCGCCTCTCATATGAGCAGTTCAGTGCTTTTCTTGCTAACGTCAAGGAATTGAATGCTCAGAAGCAAACACGAGGGGTACACGAGCTCCAAAAACCTTCATATACTGGTGTAACTGGATGTCTAACCCTCAGATTATTTAGAAATGTAGTAATTGTTTTGTGTATTTATGCTCTTTCAGGAAACCTTGAGGAAAGCAGAGGAGATATTTGGGACTGATAACAAAGACCTTTACCTGTCATTTCAAGGGTTGCTTAACCGCAATGTACATTAGGACTTGTAGCAGCATTACTTGAGGTTCCTTATTTTTACTGTTATGCCTATCCCAAGTCACCATCTCTGTGTGAGCATGTATATGTGTCTGTCGGTGCTTTTCTTTTTTCCTTCAATTGGATGAGTTTAACCTGTTAGTAGAAAAATGGAAATTAAACATTTACTTTATGTATGGAAAGCTTGGCATAAAATGTCAACTACACTGCACCTTTCAGCCTTCAATTACAAGGGGCTTCAAAAAGCAGTCCTCATAATGTGTGTATGTTATGACATTTACCATTCCATCCAGAAATGAGGCTCTGCATGTAAATCCACCTAGGTACTATTAGGAAATCCCTGTAACCTAGTTTCTTTTTTGTTAGAAAGCTACTAACCTAGTTTCTACTTGGTTGGAATCAATTAAGCCCCAAATTGAGGGCAAGAGTTCTACTGATGTTGGGGGCCAAAGGAGTTATATAGATGTTGGGGGCACGGAGAAAAGTCCTTCACATCCCTTCATTCCCATGATGGGTTTGATCTAATCCCATACTTTATTAGTGTCACCAAGTTTCGCTGGTCTCGGTGGGGAGTGTTAATTTTGTTCTTGCAATACTTGCTCGTAGCACTTGTATGATAGATAGGTACTTATATGTTGCGAATTGTGGATAAGTACATAAGTACATTCATGCATGCATATGGGAAATAATTGTGTTTTTCATCATTTGGTAACTAGGTGTCATTAGGAACATTAATTGTTAGATGGATAAAACAGGTTAAAACAGGTTAGAGGTTTTCTTTTTTTTCTTTTTCTTTTTATTAACTCCCTGCAACATATAATTTTTTTAAAAGATCCTGTCTTATCTATAAGTATGTGAGATGCATGCATACTTACACGTACATCAAATGCGAAGTAAATGTATTTGTCTTGATTGGGTATTGCAGATGTTATATTAAAAACATTTCTTGTGTGATTGATAAAACATTTTAAAAGTTTTCCAACTCCCTACACATAAAATTGTTGAAAGACCTTAACAAAAGTACCGGCATGTTAGGATTCACAAAAGAGCATTATGCCTTGTTGATAGGTAGCTGCAGGCTAGATTGTGCATAATCTTCTTTGAAGAATTCGTTTGTACAGGAGAAAAGATGTAAAAATGAAGCTTCCTTTGACATTTGAATGCTTGCAATTTCTTTTAATAGACTTGTATCCCCATTACTTTCTAATTGATAATTAATGGTAAAGTATAATAGCCATCTGAATATGGACCAGAATCATCACACCATCTGTCAGATTTTTTGACAGCTTTAACTGACTGGTGATCAATTGACCAATCTGTTTTGCAGGTTATGAATTAAAACAAGCTTTTTTTGCGTGGATGCTTTATAAGAGGCACGGGCCGATTGAAATTCAATCAGCATCAGATTGAGTGGCTTAGTTTAGGAGAAAATGAGTAGGTTTTGCTTAGACTTCACTAATTCCTTGTTTAATGCAGTATGGGATGTAAATAAATGATCTATTTTTCTGTATAACCTGCTCAGAAATTTAAGAATGCTGGCTGATTTTTGTAAGATTTTGGTTTCTTAAACTTGCTTGTAATAAGGAATTTTTCACATGAATCTGATAATCTCTTCCCCTCAAATTGTGGCTTTTTCTTTGTGAACTCACAGTAGTGTGCATAACTTCTGAGATGATTTACTCCAGCTAATAATATTTTCTAAACTCACACGTTGATGTACTCTGTGTTGATCTTGATCTGTCTCAATTCCTAATAATACCCCTAACAATGATAAACTATTATTAACCATCTGTGAATAGGGAGAAGAAAATGGAGGATTTGTGGTCTTAAATTAGAGCTTGGCTGCTGTGAGTGTGACTGTCCGGTTGGAGGCTTGGATACCATTGACACTATCCATTTTACTTTCCTGATTCGTCTAAACTTTAATTTCTAAATCAGTTGTCCTTCAAAAGATTTGGAAGAATAAAAGGGTTTGATAGCGTTTAGACAAGGGGAAGTGCATGCCTAACCTAAATTGCTTGTAACAAAGGATCTTGTAGAAGAAAAGCAGGACAAATCTTGAGGACATGATCTCTATATTCAAAGAGATACAAAATAAGTGTACTACACAACAGGAATAATGCTGGGCTGCTAAATGTGACGGAAAACAATGAAAAGTGCTGTAGTGATCTTATGCTTCAAAATCAGCCTATGATTCACTTGTGTGCAACGTGCACCGCTGCACCAACATGATATTGTTGGATCTCTAATCAATCAAGGAGAGATAAAAGAAGATATGAAATGAAAGACATTATTATCAGCTAATTAGAAAAAAATACTTAATTATATATTTGTCGGGGATAACAACTTTGAGAACTTCTTTGAGAAAGGGTTAAGAATATAATTTCTTGAGTCACCCAAAGATCGACTTATGATAAGTGAAATTTTTTAGACTTAAAGTTCTAGTACTTTTTTCAATTGAGCTAATTACTGACTGAATAATTAATTTGACTTATTTCAGGCTTGCCGGCATTAATTTGATGGGTTTTGGTGATTGCATATTTACAGGGTAATATCTATCCTCCTTTGTATGTTGAACTCAGTAATATATTGTCATTGGAAGACAAAAATATCTTTCAAGTAGACATAAAGGGAAAGGGGAGCTTTATGGTTTAGAATTAGCCTTTAAAACCTTGCCTTGACTGCTTTTCTTTTCATCAAGTGATTTGAGTTGGTTGCAATACCAAAGCAAGATATATAAGCATCCAAACAGAATCTGTCAGTTCAGATAATAATTCCATTAAGCAAAGACCACAACAAGGGCATCCGAACTCCAATTTTTGCTGCTTCCTAAACCACCATAAACTTGAAATTAGTTTAGGCATCCTAGTTGGGGATGCTAATTGAGATATACAAATAAGAAACAACCCTCCCATTAACATATTGCATATTTGCATTTTTTACTCTCTGAAAACATTCTAACTCTATTTTTTTTTTCCACTACATTGAAAGAATTAAAAAGACGGCTCAATGCACAAGCTCTCACTATTGTAAGGTCTGAAAACCGTTAAACATACGCATTCTTATTCAGTATGTGAAAAGACTATTTTCGCGACTTAATTGAACTCGTGACTTTCAAGTCTCAAAGGCAACAACCTTTTTAATTAAGTATAAATTTTAATGTAAGATTCAAAAGATTTTCAATTTAAGTATTAAATGCTAACTAATAGATTGTTTTGGTAAAATAACTTAGAATCTATTCCTTATTAACAAAGCGAATCCTTAGCCTAGATACCAGAAAAGAGGATTAGGGTGACAAATAACATAAATAAACAATTAAACAACCCAAACATGTGACTGTAATAAAGCTTGAAGTTGTTTGTTTGAATTAATCTTAGCATAAAATATTTGATGTGAAAATTTGTTACCAAGGGAGGAACATTTTAGACACTTGCAAGTGGGATTGCAGGAAAGGCTAAGTTTTGTGATGGAATAGAAAAAAGAGGTAGCAGAGGCAGGGCACCTGATACTACTTACTGTCAAGGAAAAAAAGAAAAGAAAGAACATAATATGAAGAAAAAAGAAATCTTCAATTCTATCTATTATTTTGCTTTTTGTTGCAAAGAGTCTCATAGAGATAAAATTTGAAGGTGAAGCTTTTCATTCCAAGAAATGCAATTTTTATCTTACTTAGTTTTACGAACCAAAAAAAAAAAAAAAAAATTGATTTCCAAGTTTTCCTGTTTTAATTTAATTTAATTTAATTTATTATTATTATTATTATTATTATTATTATTATTATTATTATTTTTTAAGTAGGCAAGATAGAAAGGCTAGGAATCTTTCAAGATAACAAAAGATTGTGCAAGAAAGTTTTTATCGTTTAAGAAGACAAATACCTCTGCAATGGATCCCTTTCACTTTATGCTTTGAAACCCCAAAGGTGGTCATCTTATTTAAAAAAATTTCCCAAAGAATTATAGAATATATTATATATTTATTCTTTATAAAATTGAATACAGTTTATACTACAACTTTAATATTATACCTAGTTCTTCGAACTTTGGCCTTGCGATGTGTCTAGATTTCTCTCAAAATTATGTTTTTTTTTTTTTAAACACCAAGGCAATCAACCTTAAATAATGTATTTTAATTAAATTAATATTTAAAACATTGATAATTTATATATTTTTACATCATTTGTAAATAAAAGAGTAACATGGTCACTGACACAAACTACCATAATTGATTTTAGTCAAATGAACTAATGTGCTATACTTTTATTTACTCATAGTGAATAAATTTACACATTGATAGTAAATCAAATAACAACTCATTTTAATTTGTTGTTTATAGATCGTGAGTAAATGCATTTTTTTTTGAAGAAAAAAAAAGTCTTTCAAATATTGATAAATTAAAATAAATTCATAAAAATTTGCTAACTTAAGAATATGATATAGGATTGAATGCATATATTCAATTAATTCTCATGAAAAAAAATATTTATCTAATCAAAGAAGCATTTCCTTTTAAGATTTTTCTAAATGAATGTCCTAAAAACTCATGTTAAGATTTTATAAATAGAAAATTTGTAACATTTATAGTCATTGATCATAATTTTAGTACTATTTAATACATAAATTTGATATTTTAAAAAATTTAAAAATTTAAAAATTATATTCATTACACTTTAAAAAATAATTTTATGACACCCATTAAAAATCATTCATTGTTTGACTTTGTTCACATTCACATAATGAGAGTTGGGGG
This sequence comes from Quillaja saponaria, assembly GCA_029379385.1. Classification (NCBI taxonomy): domain Eukaryota; kingdom Viridiplantae; phylum Streptophyta; class Magnoliopsida; order Fabales; family Quillajaceae; genus Quillaja; species Quillaja saponaria. The sequence goes on along the minus strand of CM055605.1, from coordinate 7,015,122 downwards.
AGTCTAATTAAGAGGGGGTAAATGTTGTATTTGGTTTATTGATGCAAAACTAACAAGCCCATGTGTTAGATTCTTAGTCTATAAGTAGGTATGAGAATAGTATTCACTATATATGCACATGAAGCCCTCTATTTTAACTTTTTCATGTCTCTTCAGCTTTTCCTTCTAAGATGGCCAAATTCCTCCATTGTATTTTTCTGTCTAAGTTGCCCATAAATCTCAACCTTAAATTATTAACATTCTAAAATGTTAAATTCCTATATACTTAAGGAAAACAACAGTCAATCTACAACTTATTTTTAGTATTTTCTTGAATAAATTAAAGATAAAAAAACAGATGTCTCAAATGATTGATGAATTAAAAAATGTTAAATATAAACTTCGGTATCTTTCTAATCAACAAATTTACTAAATTTACAAAAGTCACATTTCTTATGGGCTTTTACAATTCATCTCCTATAATTTGATACTTGTAATCTTTTACGCACATATCTACCTAGTTTGAAATGTTACACTAGATCTCCCTTATTGCTTGAAATTAAAAAAATTAATTTTTTTTTCATCCAAACTAATAAAATATACTCAAATGCCACGCACATACTATATTCATGTTTTTCTTCTACATTACTTATAAGTATTTTTACAATTTACCCCTTATAATTTGAATTCTATAGATAAATTTTTATTTAAAAAAAAAAAAAATTTATAATTTGGTACCTTTTTATGCATAAATTAATTTAGTAAAAAAAAATTATTTTTAATTATTTCATTTCTCCTCTATAATCCCATTCTTGATTTGTCTTGTTTGTTTTTCTTTGTCCATATTTTTTAGAAAATTTCTCTCGTTTTTCTTCATGTCTTTCTCATACCTTTTTTTTTTTCTTTTTCTATATACTAATGTTCTCTTTTACTTTAAAATGGTTTTTTTTTTTTCTCATACTTTTTCTAAAATAGAAAGAATAGTTTTTAATGTTGGTTTACAAGTTGAATTTCTTAATTTTAGAAGTAGCTGAATAACCTTTATGAGAAATATAATATGTAAAGTTAAGAATGATTGGGCATATATATATATATATATTTTTTTTATACTTTAATTATGTGTGATGAATCTCTCTTCTTACATCTTTCAAGAATCTCATATATATACAAATCTGAACATAGAAGAGAGGGCAATTTACAATGAAATTAACACAAAAATCTGTAGTTCCACCAATCGTATTAAAGAGTAACGATTTACGATTAAATAAATATGTATCATCACATAAATTAGTAGAGATGTTGACAATTCACGCGTAAAATATGAATTAACAAGAAAATCGACTTGTAACCCTTAAAAGTCTTGAAGGGTGACGATTCATTATCAAACATGTACTAGCAATTAGCACATAAAGTGGCAGAGAGATTGACGATTCATGGCTAGAAGTGTACTAACAATAAAATCGGCAAACTGTATGGCAATTTAGGTTGAAATGTATCCACAGAACAATTTGCATAAAAGCTGGCAATTTAATATAAATATATACTAACAAACACATCAAAAAAATTATGTATAATAATTTTCTATTAAATATCTAAGTAAAAATAGTCTCCATTCACCATAAAAGCTGGCGATTTAAAGAATGTTCATTTTTTTAGGTTTGATTATTCTTGTAGAATGTCGTGGAAAATAAAATTTTTATAAATTTTCTAATCCCGATATAGATGATATGTTTTTGACTGAATCAGAAAATATGATTAGTCGAGATACACATAAACTATTCTGAACAAACTAATCGCTAACTCGACCCAACTCAACTCATTCAACAAATGCTTAAATCTCAAATTAGTTGTGGTCAAATATATTTTTCTATTTGCTTATATCCAAGACGTCACTTTTAATACCCTGCTAAATAAAAATAAAAACCATTTATTCTTTTCTGAAACGTTTTAACACAGTTGATCAGTTAGTTGTGTCCGAGCTGGCCAATTAGATATTTAGCCTATTTTTGTCTTAGCCAAGTTAGGGTAGGTCACTTCAATTTGCCCATGATGCTTGTCTGAACAACTTGCCTAACCTACTTTATATCCCAAAAACACACTTTCTCTTTTAATTTTAGAGGAAAGAAAAAAATTATTCATATATATAGTGACAGACACATATTACACAGCCAAATTGAAAGAACTAACAAACTCAATATCAACTCCATATATATCTCTCTCTTCCTCTTCATCAATGGATTCTTCCGTTCCTCAATTCTACTCAAACTACACATTCCCTACTACTGATCATTTCTATGAGTTCCAAACTCCGGCAACGGTGGCTGCCAGAAATTATTATGGGGGCTCAGGCATAGAAAGTGCATTATTGTTGGGTGGTCATCATGATCATCATCAAGATGATCATTATAATAACTTCATGACCCCATTGCTTGATAACATGAATATTGGTTCACTTGATCATCATAGTTTGTCGCCAGATTCGGATATAATCATGCCATCATGTGCTGATAGGATGCAATCATCCCTTGATCAATTGTCCATGCTGCAGGAATTGATTGCAGATTTTCAAATGGCTTCTTATGGCAATCTTGCCGGACTTGGAGAAGAATGTTGCAGGTTTGTTGAGGACATAAAGCCACCAACTTATCCAGCTGCTACTACTGCCAAAGAAAACAGGGTATGAAACTACAATTTTAGAAAAGCATATATATTAAATTTCTATATGTAATTGATGTAATTCTTTGATTAAATCTGTGTTTTTCTTTTATAGGGGATTCAAAGTAATATTCAAATGGCAGCAGTTGAAGAACCTAATTCTAATGTAAAAGTTGGCCGCTACTCAGAAGAAGAGAGGAAAGAAAGGATTCTGCGGTATTTGAAAAAGAGAAACCAAAGAAACTTCAACAAGACAATCAAGGTCTCTCTCTATCTCACAAAAAAAATAAAAAAAATAATTGTATAATATATTACTACTTTCTCGCACAATGATAAATTTATCACACACTAATCCTCGCATTATCACACAGTATGCATGCCGGAAAACCCTAGCTGACAGGAGAGTCAGAGTAAGGGGAAGATTTGCAAGAAACATTGAATTACGTGAGGAAGAAATTGCATCAAAAAAGAAGGATAATCCTCATGACCACACTCACAACAAAGAGGAGGAGTTCTTCTATAATGCCATTCAGGTACTTAAATAAAAATCTATGACCTTTTATAGTTTCTTTTATTTAATTAAAACCTTGAAATTGTTAATGGTATTTATTTTTTGAATAATTAAACTTTTTGCAGTTTAAAAATGATGATCATGAGGAGGATTGGTTACAAGAGGCTATGACAAAATTGGTACATCTATATGATGGACCGCAGGGTGATATGTATAGCTAGCTTGGGCAAATTAAACCTAGCTTGTTCTAAATTTAATTAATGCTAATGTTTGTTTAAGTAATTAAAGTACGTAGACTATTTAGTTAAAGTTTATTGCATGTAGTGTAATTAGCAATTACATTTACTAGCTAGCTTCTATTTCTATATATTATATAGATTCTTGTATTTTTAGTTATTTAATTGAACTAAACGCAACTTATTATAAAAATAAAAATAAAAAGTTTGAAATTAGAAAGATAATCACTATAATAGAAGTCTTATTGGATATGTAGATGAGGTTTTCTCAAATTATATGGACTTGAGTAATTAATTATTTTTCCACAATTTTTTTTAAGCAACTCTAAGATGTGAATTGATTAAGGTTTAAAATAAATAAATAAAATGGACCAAATACAATATCAGCTTCATATTATGTACTAAAGTGGTATCGTTTTCATAATCTATCCTAATCCCCACTCAATATCATCATGCTTAACTTTCACACCAAACACTTCAAAATCATAATTCACAACTCACAAGTCATAGTCACATCCTAATTGAACATACATTGAGCCCTTTAAGGATTGAGGAGATTACAATGATGGTATGCGATTTGATTCTGTGTCCACTTGCCCTCCACTACTGCATCCATTGCCATCTTATTTGTACATACTTGTTTAGCAAAACAAAAGAATGGGAGGAGGAGGGGAGCTTGCCTTGTACCTTTTCCTTCTCCTAATTTATAAATTTCAACATAATCGATTTATGAGATGGTTCGTGTATTCTTTATACTGACAGATACAACAGAATTGTTCTTGCATGCATAAGTGTGAGAGATAAAAAATACATTACAAAATCTCATCTAATACATATATATATATATAAATATATTTGCTTGTACGGGCCCGTTGGGCCACACAATGGGAGATACGTAACTCTCATTCTTTCCATAAGCGTTCCATGTCAAGTGAATGTGAAATTTGACTACAGATTTTTGATATATAATTGCAAGAGAATTTACCAATAAATCAACTGACACTTTCATCTGGTGATTGAAATGATTATTTGATCAATTAAAGAAAAGCAAACACCTATAGTAACACCTATAGTAACAATGAGTAGATTCTATTTTGACAGATACACTTACACTAAAAAAAGACATTGGCCAGAGTAAAAAAGGTGCAAGATTGTGCCTAAATAAACGGTCACAAAAGTAGGCGATATATAGTACACATTAGCAAGAATATATATCAAGTCAATGAAACACATGACCAAGTATATATAGTCTTTTTAATCTGCTTAATTTGTTCACATTTTACTCCCCCTTACAGAGTGGGGGGAAATAATATATATATATAAAAGAAACTAAAGAGAAAAGATAGAAGCAAATTAATGGGTGTCACAAGCAAGCATTCTTACACTCGTAAGAAAGCACTAACTACTTATGTAGCTAGCTAGCCCATTGTGACATATTCTCATTTCCTTAAGTTGACCCCCATGTCATGATTTATGATATTATACATAATGGTTTTCCAACACAGTAGGTGACATATATTGAAGTATGGGTTGTATTCACATTGAGAGAAGAAATTCAAGACATGAGGAAAAATTGAAGATAAGAAAAGAACTTGTGGATGAATTATAGAGTAATAATGTTATACATTACATCATTGAATAGAAGAAATGAGAACCAAACTATTGTTAGTCATTAATTAATTAAGAAATGGTATGAATCCAATATACTATTGATCAATCAATTATTAATAGAGTATTAGATGATCACGTTTGTGATGTTATCAATGAATTAATAGATTAATTTATCCAAGAAGGGGTTGTGTTTTACTCTGTGCTCGAGAGACTTCTCATTAAAAAATAAGCCCTATATGAAAACTCATCCCTCGTTAGAGGATCTCTCGTAGAAAAGCTTGTTTTAATTAGATGGATGACTTCATAATTTTTTTTCTCCTATACAAACCTCCCACACTTACACAAGCTCATTTGAGTTGATATGTAAAACGTAGATAAAGCACAAGTCTCTTCTTGGTAGATCAGACTCCGGGAATGAGATTACAATTGTAGAGTGATTAATAGAGCACGAACTCTTATCTTAATTACCTAGCTTGTACAAAAATTAGATTATAACTAAAAAAGTGATCCCAAAAAACTCGTGACCATTTGATCATAAATGGTTAGTTAACAATATAATAGATAATTAATTCATCCAAAATTTTAAGTTTCATGTCACATTTGTAGAGGATTTGAGTTTCCTCTTCTATCAATTTAGTTCTTACTCATTATGCTTCCCAACTTATATTAAGTAATTCTGGTTTAGGCTTTGCCCTACTAATTAGTTTCATATTATAAATCACAAAGAGTGAGTAATTTATATAGATACAAATATGAAGATTGTCATAAAAAAATACATATAAAGAAGTAAAGAACCATAAATGTAAAAGAATCCTATGTTCATGAGTGACCCTTGAGGGGAGGGAGGGCTAAATGAACAGTCTATTTATAGTGGGATTAATTAAACAGTGAAATTGATAACATTTCAACTGTTTGTGTACAACTTTTTAAACTCAAAATCCACCATTTCTGACCCACAAGATTACAAGGAGTAGAGATGGCCGCAAACTTTCTGAGGTCTGCAGGTCCCATAGGTTTGATTTATCATGCCACCATTTATGACCCACAAAATTACAAGGAACAAAGATTGCCACAAATTATGTTAGTCTGGTCCCATTGGTTTGATTTATAAAGAAAACAATGCAATATGGGTTGAATATTTCTTTTTAATGGGCAACTAGACAGGATTGAATATTTGAGGACAACATTCTTGCAGAAAATTTTGGAACAAAATGATGAAATTGTTGGTTGATATAGCCTAATTTGTAACTCTTTCGGTGAGTCTAGATGTCTATTATACACTGTATGGTATAGTTTCGGAGTCAATTGGATTCTGAGATATGATAATAAACTGTACGTTGCAATAATAATAGCTGTACATGTTGGGCAACATTGAACTACTACTCTAGCACTAGATTTGACATGACATCCATGGAAAGATTAAGCTAAAATGCTTATAATACTGAACTTCAGACTTTTTGAAAATATAAGAAAAAGAGTGCAAACCAATTATTAAGGTGGGTGAACGAGTGGAGTCAAGTGGAGTACTCGAATATTTGATCTAGACCTGAAGTAAAAGATGTGTACTTGTATTTGAGGTCGAGCTTGTACTTGAGCCCAAAATATGATGAGTACTCGAATAAAATACATTAATATTAAATGAGCTATTGGACTAGTTTGAAGTGGAATGTTAGAATTATAGTAGTTGAATAATTAATGGGTCAAATTCAAATAATAACTAGAACAATTCTATTATTTTTCAGTGTTATACTTAGCCCATGTTTGGTTTGGTATGGTTTTTAAAATAGTTTTTAGTTTTAAACTTTTCTATAAATATTTTTGCAAAAAATAGGTTTTATTTTTTAAGCTCTACAAAAAAGAATTTTTGGGCTTTTAGAGTTATGAAAAATTGAAGTTAGAAAAAGAAACTTTTTCAAATATAAAACAAAGAAAACTTAAATGAGTTATAATAATTATTTTATTTGTCAAAATAATTTTTTTTAATAATTTTAATACTCAATATCTTTTTAAAAAATATAAAATCAAATAATTTTTTTATATCTCATGCACGCTTGTACATTAACTCATCTAAACACTTTTTCAACTTCTTAAATAGTTCTACAACAAATTATTTTTATTTACAATATTTTTATACACAATTTAACCAAACAATTTTGTTTAATACCCTACATAGTGGCACGGGCTATAAAGCAACCTACCTAGCTATCCAATAGACACTGCTTTGGATGGTTTCAAGTAGCAGAGATTTTGGGCCTGGAAATAAGAATCTAAAATGGCCTACAGCTTACAAAGGCCTAGAAATAAGAAAGCCCAAGTTAGGTCAACCCAATATTGTGTAACTTTTTTATTAGCAACTATAATCCAGTTCCCATCCAAGCAAAAAAGAAAGAGAGACAAATAACCGTATTTTGAGGTCCAAGTTGGGTCCAAATCCCAAGTCTTACCTTTAGTTGCAGACTTGCACTGATTAATAAATTTTGAATTTATATTTTATTCATTGTCAATATAAGAATCTTTATGCTGATAGTAAATATAAAAATGTAAATGTCTTTCACACCAACCAATCACCATCATTGATTCTAGCTACTGCTTTTTTGATTTTAATCAAATACACTGATTTGTCATAATTTTATTTTTTAATAGGCACCAACCACTATTATTGGTTTTAATTATATATATATATATTTTTTATTTTTAACCATGTTTCTATTTCTTTAATAAATGTCCCACATATCTATTTATACTCTAAAAAAAATGAATTAATTTATCATCAAGAACTGAGTGAGAATTAATTAAACTTCACGTATGTTTATATGAAAAATTAAATTAATTTATCATCGAGAACCGGGTGAGAATTAATTAAATTTCACATAAATAATTATCATATAAACTAATTATTCCAATTAATTCCCTCACAATCTTAAATCTAACAAACTCTTCAACTTTATGCTAAAGAGTAAAGACATGCACAATTATTATCACCATGGTCAAGCTAATTTGAGTATTCCACAACTTTTGTTTTGGTCATTGCAGAGAAACCTAGAGGAGAGAGATTGCACATATTTAAAAGTAGTCAATGTAACACTATAATTAATTGATATCATTACTCATAATTACATGTTTATAACAATATATACATTATGATTTTTAGCAACCATAATCATCATCTCTTGGTTAGGTAATAAAGAGAGATGTTCTTTAAAGTCAAAAAGAAAACATCCAAGTGCCCTACTAATTAGGCAGACAATAATAAAGCAAATTAACCCCTTGAAAGCTACTAGTAGTAATATTATATATATATATATAGTAATAGTATAATTAAGATCAAAAATAAAAAATAAAAAACTAATTAATTATAAAGGCAAGAAAGCAGCATGCTTATAACTTATCATTTAAGCTATAACTATAGCTAGCATGACCACAAGGACTCCCCCATATTGTTAGCATGATCAACGACCAAATCCATTGAAAATAGGGATTTGGTTTGAGAATTAGACATGAGCTGCCTGCTTGATGATGGAGAACCCGAATTTGAAGCCAATGCCGGGTCGACATCGTGAGTTGAAGTAAATTGACGCATCCTCATGTGCACAACTTCAGCTTGTGCTAATGCTAACTGGGTTTGAAGAACGTCTACTTGTTGTTGCAGTGATGAGATTGCTCCTACACAACCATACACCGGGTCTCTTACTCTTGCATTTGCTTCATATACCATTGAACTAACTGCATCACTTCGTTGATGCTCTGGTAATTCCTGCAATTAATTTCATCATATATAGCCAATAACATTAATCACTACAATTCTTACTTATAGTTAATTACTAATTAATTTTAAGCAATAAGATGCTATTAAAAAACAACTTAACGATTGAATTGTTTACGAACAATTCTGTTCATTTAATTACATCTTAAATAAAAACTATATAAATAGAAGATTTTCAAAACCCTAAATACTTGAATCGGATATATGTAATTTTATTGTTTTGTAGAAAGATTAAAAATGATAGTTGACGAAAAGACTATATGTAAAATAGTATAGTAAATGATAATGTGAGCTAGCTTTGATTTGAATGGTACATTGGACTGGGATGTTATACATCAAAATACTCAAGAATATTCAACTCAAGGTGTAGTAACATATCTTGATCATGACGTAATAAAAGAAATTCCTGCAATGATTTTGTTTTGTTGCTTTTAGTCAAGTCCGGTTTGTTTGTTAATTAAGTACTATGCAAGATTTGAAATTAATGGATTGATTCAATTGGTATCAAGATTAAATAATTATAAATATATAAGAATCTCTCAAAAATTAATATCGGAAACCTTATATAAATATAAATGAAATAACCATAAATATTCAATAATATAAAACAAATATCTTTTTAAAAAAAAACCGAAATCATTTTATGCAATTAATTACTTAGATAAAGTTAGATGAAAAATCACCCAAAAAAGGGAAAAGAAAAGCAGTGAAGCCCATATTGATGACATCATCATGATGTCATTCTTAAGAAATAATAAATTATCTTTTGCTTTAAAAATTAATAATGTTATTGACAAAGGATAAAGATTAAAAATAAAAAAAAGTTTTAAAAAATTATTATTTTACTTCTAGCTACATCACTTTTTTTAGACATATTACAAGGCTGTCTCTTTCAATGTAACCCATAATCTATAAAGCTAAAAAAGAAAAGATGCATAGAACATACCAAAATTTGAAAATAATACCAGTCCAAAAGACTAAAAGCTATCAGGTTGGTCACAAAAGTATAAGTTGAACAAGTAACTGTTATGTAAACAAATAACCTTTTAGATGGTTAGCCCATCCTTTTCCTTTATCCTTTTCACATTATGTATTGGTTAATTAGGTATAGCAGTTTCAACAAAGTAATATAAAGCTAGCTTAGTCAATGACAAAATTTTGAGAGATATATGCTTTATTTTTCTTTTAATCAATCCTTTATCCCTTTTAATTAATTAGTGTATACAAAAGGAATCAATTATATTACCTTAATTACTTTTCAGAAAGAAGAATGAGAATTTTTGTTTGTTTAAGGGTGGGGTCTTTAACGGTAATTTAACTGCTATAACAGAAGTGATCATAAAAAGAAAATGAATAAGGTTTTTTTAATGGGTATTTTAGTAATCTTTTAAGCATTTTATTAATTGTATATTACTAAGATATTAAGATTATGTAAGACAAAATGTACCAGTTTGGTTTGATTAGTAAACTCACTTGATATTGTTACTGAGAACTTAAAATAAATTCTCGCCTTCACTCAAAATAAAAATTTATGGAATGAGTGAGAATTACTTATTGTTGTGTTAATAATTATTTCTTCAATATCTGGTATAAGAGATGATCTATTTTTTGAATTAGGACCTTTTTACATTTTTTCAAACATAAGAGAATGATACGTGAGTGGGATCGAGACACAGACATAATTGAAGGAGCAAAATTATTTTTTAATTAAACATAATTTTGGAAGAGAAGACTTTTCGAACTTGACCTTAACCTCTTTCATACAGGAGATGATCCATTTTCCTATGTTGGCCATTAAGTTCAAGATTGCAACTTTTAAGAGAAGCTGTTTCTAGAGAAAACTAATAGCTATTAGGTAATGTGGTTTCTACTTTTCTTTTTCATTATCTTCTTTCTTGTGCTGTTTTTTGAAATAATTAATTGGGACTGCAGATGAGAAATTAAAATTACCAAATTTTATAATTAATTAGATATATTCCATTAAATCCAAGAAAGAAACAAAACTTATTTTCCAAAGTACCAAAAAAAGAATAGAAAAAGGAAACAAACAAAACAAAACATATATCCAAAAAGAAAAGAAAGAATCAAATAAAGGAATAATTAAGGTGTTGTCAAAGTGTATGTTTAGTTTTTAATCTTCCAAAAAAAAAAGAAAAAAAAAAAGTATTCCTTAAATTTAATAGTTCATGAACACAACCTCTACCGAACAAGATTTTTAGAAAAATATTTAACAATGTTGTAGTTGTACATACTACATAAACAAAATCACCTGCCCCTATTTCATGAAAATGACATCCACTATATATAAATAAAATTAAATCTCCATGAAAAATGACAAAAAAAATCATAATGCTAAATATTATATAGTATATTTAAAAAGAATGCAAGCGTGTGAAATATTGAATTAATTAATAATTTACCTGTAACATTTTGTTGACATTGCTTGCCCCAAAAACCTTGTGAACACTGGCAAACTTCTGAGGGTCATCAGCAGGAAAATATGGAGCAAAAACACAGTCCTGCGCGCATCTCCTCCGTAGAAGCTTGCACGCCGCGCATGGTGACATTGCTCCTTGTTTTCTACCACCCTCCTTCATCCTTGTCGACGTCGTTTCGATGTAACTAAAATGGCTGCAAATCTAAAAGAGGATTTCAGAGAGGAAGAAGGGGGGGGGGGGGGGGGGGGGGGGGGGGGGGGTGTGGGGGGAGGGCTTGAATGGTAGAGATGGTTATGTTATATAGAGTTAAGTGTGTGGAAACAAATCTTTTAAGGGTCCCACTAAAGAAAGAGCCTCTAGATTTTGCTAGACAAATACATCCTTCTTGATAAGATCTTTTGCCCCCACCTATAATATAATTTAATTACACTTCTAGTCCCTGTAAATTAAATTTGACTTCAATTTTATTTTTATAGTTTCAATTGATGCAATTGGGTTCCTTCAGGTATGCAATTGAGTCCCTCTTATCAAGTGCCATTCAAATTAACAATGATTTTGGTGATGTGGTTAACGAGATATAAGATGGACAACACATGTGACATAAATGGCAAATAAAAAACACCACCTAGCATATAAAATTTAAATTAAAAAAATAATTTTTTTACAATAAAATAAATATATATATATATATATTTATATTTTTAAAAAAACTCTCTCTTCCTCACCACCCTTAGCCTAACTCAAACTTTGCAATTCGCTTTCGTCCAAAATTTCCTTTGTTTCCTCAACTTTCACCTCCTCAAGATTCAATAATTAAATAGTTTAGCTATATAATTCCTATACCTATATGCTACCAATCATGAATTGACAATTTTGGATGTGTAGGATGAATCCAAGGGTTAAAGCTTAGTCGACGTCAAAAAGAGCTGAAGGTATCCGATCACTGAGATCTTGATCTATTCTTATTCACAGCTTTGTCTTGTTTGTAAAACTATCATCAATAAATTTATAGTTGGTTTGGGAACTCTTTGGCTGGTGAGGTTTTCAGCTAGATCTAGGAATTTTTTGATGTCTATGCACTGATCTATTGAAATTAGCAGCTACCAAAACTGATTGAGCAAAAACATTAAGAAATTAAGAGGGAAAGCATGGTGGAGAGGTCCTTTGGTAAGAGTAATATTCTTTTGGTGATATGGGTTTCTTAGCACATAAATGTCAATTACAATCTTGCATTTAACATTATGGAGTAGGATCAATAGGCAGTATCTTCTTTCCATCATTATTTGATGGATAGTGTATGGAGAAGTGTAGGCACCGTGGTTATGGAGAGTCAATGTACAGTGGTCATGGAAGAATCGTTGCAGTGGTGAGGAAGAGATTAAGAGAAACAATTACTTCGTTATTTTGTTTTAATGTATTTTTTTTAATATCATTTTACTTATAAAAAAATTAAATTTTTTAATTTAATTTTTATATGCCACATGACTATTTTTTATTGGCCATTTATGGCACATATGTTGTACATCTCATATCTTGTTAGCTATGTCATCGGCGTCAAAGTTAATTTGAACTAGCACTTGACAGGAGGGACTCAGTTGCATCAAATTAAAATCTAGAGGGATCTGATTGCAATAATTAAAAATATAAGGACTAAAGTGAGTGCAAATTTAATTTACAGGGACTAAAAGTGTAATAAAACCTTTTATATTTTGTCTCTCTTTTTTGTCTTTCCCTCTCCTATTATTATAAAAATATATTTTTGAATAAATTTATCTAGTTATACTCACTTAAAAGGCATAAGGAATAAAGTAAAAAGAAATTCAAAATAAAAACAACTCTAAAAATAAACTCTAAGTGTAAAATTAATATAAATAAAGTCATGCAAGTATAGTACAATTAATATAGACACTGAACTATTTCCATTCAAATTTTGTATTTCAACTCCCTCTATTTTGGTAAAAGTCCAAACTACGATAACTTTTTTTAGTGAAACTAATTTTTCTTAAATACAATACATATCTATTATCCACTTATTTTTAAAAGTATACATAGAAGTAAAGTTTGTTTTTCTTTTGATTTTTTATTTTAATTTTCATTTGATCTGTTTAATTTTTATTTTTGTTTAGCAATAATCGACCTAAAGATCTCTAACCAATTTTTTACCCACACTTAGCATGAGTTAAATTCATGTGAATTCTTTTGTTAAAACATAATAAATGTTTTATTCAAAGTATAAATACTTGATCTTTTTTTTCTAATTAAAAATTACTTCAGTTTTTAATTTATTAAATAGTCCGCATGCACTTTTATTATTTTTATTAAATGAATTTATTTTAAGAGAATTTATTTATTTATACATTATAGTTAATTTGTAATTCGTCCTTTCAATATTGTCATAAATAAATTTTTGTCTCATACATTAATTTTCATGTCATTTAATTAGTAAGATGTTTTTTCTTTTTTCGCATATCTATAGAGTATTTTCATTAGAGATAAATACAAAAGGAAACTAGGCCTTGACCTACTGCATCTAAACTAATAGATTTGCAGATTTGGCTAGAGCAAGTGGCAATGGCATGTTCCTAAACAAACAAAAACAAATTCTGGAAATATTAGGCCGCTTGCATGATAGAACATTCATCAGTACCATACAATCATTCTTTCTTTCTTTTCATCTCCTTCTTCTTCTTTTTTTTTTTTTTTTTTTTTTCAATCAGAAAATAAGAAGGAACATATATATAGCTGTATGCCTGAATTAGATTTGATTAAAATATTATGTTTAATTTTTTAATATTTTATAGGCTTTAATACATGTAAACTCCATTCAACTTGTTAAAGTCAATAATTCACAAACATTTATCTAACTACTCAATTACAGATGTTCTGAAAGGTTGATACCATATCCAAAAACTAATTAACAAATTTTAAACTATTAATGAGAGTCGAGAAATAATTAAATTTTATTATATTGCATATCCAACTTTCATTTATATATGCCCAAAAATGGTAGAAAAGCTTGCAAAAGAAATAAGTCCATGCAGTGAATCAAGACAACACCAATGTTTTCTGTTTTTTGTTTTTTTTTTTCTTGAGAAAGACAGCACAAATATTAATTACTTGTATATACACGAAATGTTAACTATTAAATTAATTGATTGACAAGACATGTACATATGTGTAGAATTATTACCACCATATATACAAACAATGTTAATTAATTAGTATAGTTAATTTTTTGAAAGAAAAATCTAATGAAATTTGATGATGCTAATTCAGTTATCTATTTTCCTTTTTTTATTTATAAATTGACTATTTAATTAGCTCAACCACCAAAACACAACATGGAAGAGACAGTTTCGCAATGAAAAATGGTAAGGGAAGGGCGTGGGACAAGTCAATATTTGTATTTTCGATTCGAAATCAATTACAACTAAAATTATGTCGGTCACATTTTTGACGTGAAATTAGACTAGAGAATGACATTGAAAACATGCCTTGCACATAATGGCCATGGAGTTTTTCTTTGCCATTCACTTGCCATATTACTAGTAAAATAAGGCAAGGGAATAAGGATGATCCACAACTTTCTTTGGGTCCAAAATAGCGTCAATTTAGAGGCAATGACGAGGAATGAGGAGGCACGTAGTGTTGACTCGGTGAAGGATTGATATTGAAAGACTTCCTCTCCAAAATGGCGAGGGAGGTCAAGGAAAAAATTGCCCCTCCAATTGACGGGGGAATGACAATGACTTTTCTCTTGCCATGGCACGGTGAGGGATAGGCTCAGTGCCTTCCCTCTCCTTTTAGCAAGATTTTTCTCGGCATTCCCTTGTTATCCAATTTAACGAGGGAGTGACGACACATTTTATCCCTTGCCAAATTGTATTTTTCTTGTTGTAAATTAAAGATGAAGTCTGACTTTTACATTATTTCATTTACAATATTATTGACAATGCTAATTTTGTCTCTTCCAATACGTGATTAAGACAGTCGATAAGATATCATCTCAACTGGTTAAGACATATATGTTGAAACAATTAGATTCAAGTACGACCTATTTGAAAAAAAAATGAGAGAGAAAAAGTAAAAGAAGAAAATTAAGGTAATTAGGTGGGTCTTTTTCTTTCCTTTTCTTTTCGATTAATTTCATTAATCTGAATCTATGGTATCAAAACCCACTTAGTTAATTCAAGACATGAGGAAAAATTGAAGATAAGAAAAGAACTTGTGGATGAATTACAGAGTAATAATGTTATACATTACATCATTGAATAGGAGAAATGCAGAACCAAACTATTGTTAGTCATTAATTAATTAGGAAATGGTATGAATCCGATATACTGTTGATCAATCAATTATTAATAGAGTATTAGATGATCATGTTTGTGAGGTTTTCAATGAATTAATTGATTAATTTATCCAAGAAGGGGTTGTGTTTTACTCTGTGCTTGAGAGACTTCTCATTAAAAAGTAAGCCCTATATGAAAACTCATCCCTTGTTAGAGGATCTCTCGTAGAAAAGCTTGTTTTAATTAGATGCATGACTTCATAATTTTTTTTTCTCCTATACAGACCTCCCACACTTACACAAGCTCATTTGAGTTGATATAAAAAACGTAGATAAAACACAAGTCTTTTCTTGGTAGATCAGACTCCGGGAATGAGATTACAATTGTTAGAGTGATTATTAAAGCACGAACTCTTGTCTTGATTAATATGAGATAATTAATTCATCCAAAATTTTAAGTTTCATGTCACATTTGTAGAGGATTTGAGTTTCCTCTTCTATCAATTTAGTTCTTACTCATTATGCTTCCCAACTTATATTAAATAATTCTGGTTTAGGCTTTGCCCTACTAATTAGTTTCATATTATAAATCACAAAGAGTGAGTAATTTATATAGATACAAATATGAAGATTGTCATAAAAAAATACATATAAAGAAGTAAAGAACCATAAATGTAAAAGAATCCTATGTTCATGAGTGACCCTTGAAGGGAAGGGGGGGCTAAATGAACAGTCTATTTATAGTGGGATTAATTAAACAGTGAAATTGATAACATTTCAACTGTTTGTGTACAACTTTTTTAACTCAAAATCCACCATTTCTGACCCACAAGATTACAAGGAGTAGAGATGGCCGCAAACTTTCTGAGCTCTGCAGGTCCCGTAGGTTTGATTTATCATGCCACAATTTATGACCCACAAAATTACAAGGAACAAAGATTGCCACAAATTATGTTAGTCTGGTCCCATTGGTTTGATTTATAAAGAAAACAATGCAATATGGGTTGAATATTTCTTTTTAATGGGCAACTAGACAGGATTGAATATTTGAGGACAACATTCTTGCAGAAAATTTTGGAACAAAATGATGAAATTGTTGGTTGATATAGCCTAATTTGTAACTATTTCGGTGATCTGTATGGTATAGTTTCCGAGTCAATTAGATTCTAAGATATGATAATAAACTGTACGTTGCAATAATAATAGCTATACATGTTTGGCAATATTGAACTACTACTCTAGCACTAGATTTGACATGACATCCATGGAAAGATTAAGCTAAAATGCTTATAATATTCAGACTTTTAGAAAATATAACAAAAAGATTGCTAACAAATTATTAAGTTGGGTGAACGAGTCGAGTCAAGTGAAATACTAAAATATTCAATTTAGACTTGAAGGAAAAGATGTATACTTGTATTTGAGGTCGAGCTTGTACTTGAGCCCAAAACTTGATGAGTACTCGAATAAAATACATTAATATTAAATGAGCTATTGGACTAGTTTGAAGTTGAATGGTAGAATTATAGTAGTTGAATAATTAATGGGTAAAATTCAAATAATAACTCGAACAATTCCATTATTTTTCAGTGTTATACTTAGCCCCTGTTTGTTTTGGTATGGTTTTTAAAATAGTTTTTAGTTTTAAACTTTTCTATTAATATTTTTGCAAAAAATAGGTTTTATTTTTTAAGCTCTACAAAAAAGAATTTTTGGGCTTTTAGAGTTCTAAAAAATTGAAGTTAGAAAAAGAAACTTTTTCAAATATAAAACAAAGAAAACTTAAATGAGAACACAACATGGAAAAGCAATGAAAAATTGTCAGGGAAGGCCGTGGAACAAGTCAATCTTCGTATTTTTGGTGCGAAGTCAATTACAGCTAAAATTATGTTGGTCACATTTTTGACGTGAAATTAGACTAGAGAATGACATTGAAAACATGCCTTGCACATAATGGCCATGGAATTCTTCTTAGCTATTCACTCACCATATAAGGGAACGACGAGGAACAATGTCCTACCGATATTTGGCGTTGATGACCTTTCGTTATGGCGTCGCCTTTCAAAACGCAACGTAGTGCATTAATTTAAATTTCAGAATGTGAGGGAAATAGCAATTAGAAGTTGAGAAAATATGGTGAGGCCATAACTAGCGAGGGACTGGATAAGGGATTCAAAAATATAACCAAGTAATGGCAAGGGAATAACAATGATCCACAACTTTCTTTGGGTCCAAAATAGCGTCAGTTTAGAGAAGCAATTGTTACACCCCGCTGACTCATTACCTACATGGCGCCACTTAGGCAACGATTGAGAGATTTGTATGCCGCACTCATACAAGTTCGTGGAGCATCCTAGAAGAATCTAGGAGATTCCGGAATGTTCCAAAACATTCTAGAAGGGTTCGGATAATTCTAGAACATAGAGGGTTCTAGAAGATTCCAGAAGGTTCTGGAAGGCTCTAGAAGATTCTGCAAGGGTCCAGAAGGATGTGAAAGGCTCTAGAACACTGTAAAAGGTTCTACAAGGTTGTAGAACATCCTAGAAGATCCTAGAAGGTTCAAGAATGTGTTGAATCCTATAGAACAATGTACATAGTTCTAGGAGGTCTAGATATTTCTTGGAATTGACTAAATATCTAGATATTTTGTAGGAGAGTTTTAGATGACTAATGTGAGCCGTTGGATGTAATCAATCTCCACCGTTGGTTAAGGAAGTGGAGTAGTATAAATAGGCCTAGGAACTTTATTTGGAATCCATCCAAGCAATCAAGCATCCAGAAATTGTAAGCAATCCAAGCATTGAAAGAGCCTTCAATACAAGTTCCTTTCTTAATAATTCTCTTGTGTGCTATTCTTCTCACTTGTCTTTCTCTCTAATTTGAGTGAAGTTTAGGCTGACTTAGCATTCTAGCACGGGGCTTGAGTGACTAAGTACCACACGGGGGCGTTGGAATTTCCAAGACCGTGACACTATGACGAGGAATGAGGAGGCACGTAGTGTTGACTTGGTGAAGGATTGATATTGAAAGACTTCCTCTCCAAAATGGAGAGGGAGGTCAAGGAAAAAATTGCCCCTCCAATTGACGGGGGAATGATAATGACTTTTCTCTTGCCATGGCACGATGAGGGATAGGCTCAGTGCCTTCCCTCTCCATTTAGCGAGCAAGATTTTCCTCGGCATTCCCTTGTTATACAATTTAACGAGGGAGTGACGGCGCATTTTGTCCCTCGCCAAACAGAATTTTCTTGTAGTAAATTAAAGATGACGTCTGACTTTTACAGTATTTCATTTACAATATCATTCACACTTCCAATACGAGATTAAGATAGTCGATGAGATATCATATCAACTTATTAAGACATATATGTTGAAACAATTAGATTCAAGTACGACCTATTTGAAAAAAAATGAGAAAAAGCAAAAGAAGAAAATTAAGGTAATTAGGTGGGTCTTTTTCTTTGCTTTTCTTTTCGATTAATTTCATTAATTTGAATCTATGGTATCAAAATCCACTTAGTTAATTAACTGTCATTACTTTTACTTTAGGTGCTAATTGATTTTAAAATTTTCAAACTAATACTCCAACACTTGTTAAGGTGATATTTTTTATTCTTTTATTGCATAAGTGACAATATTAATATTAGCTCAATATATAATTAATTAATTATTATTTTTAAATATTTTAAATTTAATGGGCTTTACATGGGCAAAGATACATGTGGATTTTCATTATTGAGTCCCTACTCCGAGGTAAGATGTGAATTAATGACAAGAAGAGAATCAAATTTACAAATGTAAGACATATGAATTAAGACTCTGATTAGCTGGGAATTAATTCCGAAAACATATCTTATGCTTGTTGATCTATCATTTGGTGGCAAGTAACATCATTTGAGAGTGATCACCATTAACGCGCTAAGCATAATTTATTAAGTGTCTAATAACTCCACCATCCACATCCTCATACATAATTAGCTAGTACGATTTGTTTTCTATTAGTCAAAATAATCAATATTTTATATAGATATGTACAATTATTCTTAAGCAACACTTGACTTTTGTTTGGGAATCAATTTTCTCTCTAGCTAATTGTGAACAAATATATTAATTTTTGTGGTGGAAACATTAAAATTTTGCCTACAAAATCATTGCCCTAATTTTTTTTCTTCTTAGCTATCAAATAGGAGAATTATTATTTTCTAACATTTTCACTTCTACGTGAAGTATTAGGGCTTAAATAATTAAAAAAAAACTAGTAAGATCATAATTAATTAAACTACTGAAAATCCCCCATTAACTCAAAATATATTTTTGAATTTCATGTAGAAATTAAATATCAAGGTTAATTTTCTTTTTTTATGATTTGATAGAAAATCTTATGGTTGATAAAATCATATACAGAGTCTCATCAAAGAGATACATCCCACCGTGGGGCAATCTTGCTTAATGTCCTTATCAGCCTATACTAATTCTAATTGAGCAGTTTCTAACTTAATAATTGCTAATCAAAATTATTAAACAATTTGTGATTTGCACGTATGATAGGACGTATTTATATAAAACCAGAAAATTATAAGCTCTTAGAATCATACATGAATGAATATTGAAATAAGAGCAAATTAAGTGAGCTAGAAAAAAAAAATCAAAATAATTAAAATATATATATATATATATGTCATTAAATTCCCTTGAAAGAGTTAGTCTGAATTAACGATAAATTTATCAAATAAATTTTCTCATTGTGGTTTTGAAATTGATTTCATGGATTTGATTATTATTATTATTTTTTTTTTTTGAATGCTCATTTTTGTTGGTGGATTGAACATCCTCTCTCTCTCTTTCTCTCTCTTTGAAATTTTTTCTTATTTTCTTGATTTCTTCTTATTTGATTGTTATTTTTTCTTTCCTGTAAATAACTAGCTAGCGAGGGTATGTTCAATCAGATTGAAATGACAAATCCAAACCTTATAATAGCGGCATCTACCCACAGTTCATTCAATCTTATAAAAAAATAGACTAGTTTGACTTCTTCTACATATATATGTATATGTACTCTTTACCTTAATTGCAATGATTCAAAAAAATTTCATGTTGATCTGTCTGATGAACTTTGTGTTTTCAGACATTCTGACGGGAAAAGTCTGTGTTATATTAAATAGAAAAAGATAGAGTTTTAGGAAAAGAAAAAGACTCACAAAATTGATAGAAATCGAGGGAGAAAGAAGAAGAATAGGGCGAAAAGCAAGACAATTCAGAACAGAATTTGACGAAACTAGGGTTAATTTGTAAAACTTGCAAATATGAAATCAATATTCAATTGTCAAAAGATTTTAAATAAATTCATATTAATTTTCTATATAAGTTTTACATAAATTATAAACAATAATATTGGTTAAATAAAACTCTCAAATGATTCATATCTCATTCTCCATCACTTTCATTAATTATTGTTATTTGCATTAGTGCATTTTAACTTTATATGTCATGCACTTTTAATACCTGAGACACTCTAATAACAAGCACAACTGCGTCAGTTATAGTAATAATTAATTCACGTGATAATTATATAGTGTAAAATTTGTTTTATAATCTTTTAAGATTGTTAATATTAATTAAAAAAATAAAAAAGGAATGAAATAGTTTGAGTCTCGTGAAAAAACTAAAGTAGATATGAATATATATTCATAATGATTTGAAAAGTTTGCATAATTATAATTTTGAATCTTGTAACTTAAGTAAATAGAGTTGATTAGTTACTAACACACTCACCATTATTAGATTTTAAAATAAGATTGATGGACAAGAGAAATGATTGAATTAACTTGATATTCAGTGTACCAAATTAGGAATAGTGCAATACTAAGCATGCTTGGGAACACCAAATGAAACCATTATGGGCCTATCTTGTCAATGGTTGGCATGCTCATTTCTGCTGTCTTAATCCACCGAAAGAAACCCATTCCAACAAGTTAATCCTCTTGTAATTGAGCAAGGCATGCATGGCCGTAAAGAGGGACACATGGAGTATAATATTACTTTATTTGTGAGTTTTTATAAGATCGAGATCTAAGATTTAAATTATAATATTTTTAGATTAAATTGTAAGATTGATGAATGAAATTAAAATTTTGTGAAATTGTAAGATTGATGAATGAAATAGAGCCAACAGGTTGTTGTCTATAACAGTCGTGCATTTGTGTACGTACTCAATGATATCAAACAAAATTGGAATAAAATAAGAATACGTAGAACTTAAAAGAAAAAAAAAAATTAATTAGTCCACCTAAGCCTTCATCTTTTCTTAAGGGAGGAAGTTAATGGGGGCAAGCAGTCTTTTTAGAAGTGTTTTTCTCACGCAATTGATTCTATAAAATCTTATTTATTTTATAAGTAAAATTACTTATGTTAAGATAATAAATTTTGTTATACAATTATTTTTGTTACGATAATAAAATTTTTATTTTTTTGATACATAAAATTTTGTTGTTATATACAACTTAGAAAAAAGTCAGAAACAGTCTAAAGTATTGAGTTGACAGTTTTGATTGGGGTTTAAGTCATAATTACTTACTTAATTCATTATCTTTTGATTGATTAATTAAGTTGTTTATTTTATTTATTTATATATATATATATATTTTTTCTTTTTTATTCTTTGGGTGGAAAGTGTGAACCCACAATATATGGGCCGTGTTTGAGTTTTAGTGGGTAAAACTGATTCAACCCAAACCCAAATCCAACGTCCGAATTATTTAGTTCATCATACGTTTGTAATTTGGGGAAAGTGTGAAGGAGGTGAGGTGGCTATTCCTATAAGTTGCACTTAATATTAAAGAATTGATATTAATTTGAAGATTTCTAAATTTTATATTAATATTTTCAAAGTGAGATGACTGTTTGTTTCTATGCATAGTTCTTTTTTTAAAGGCTAGCTTAATACGATTGAATAATTTTTGTAAAATTATAACAAGAAAGAGAATGTGAAAGAAATGATTTCCATTCTATTTTTTTAATAACGTTGATGAGAAATAATTATTTTATTTCATGGCTCAGATGGTACATGGAATTTAAATTTTAAGGTTTTGATATGATATTATGATAAATTATCATTTCATATCATGTTTAAGTTGTGAGCTTTGTAAGATCATTATTACATAGTAAAATAAAAAGAAAAGAATAGAATAATATATAATTAAAATAAAAGAAAATTAATCCTGTGTTTTGAAACAGATGGAAGGTTTGAAGTCACAAATTGCCTCTTCCTTGAATGTGGAGTACTCTGAGTAGTGACTTCTTCTCCTCTTCTCCTTTTGCAATGTTTTTCAAAGTCGTCTCTCAATATCTGACGATGACTTCCATGATCAAATACAGGATCCAAGACTAATCAGTTGATTAGTCTGATTATTACTAAACTTGGTACACCTGAAGATGAGACAAAGTATGATTAAATATTATAATTAGTAACTTCCAAATCCTAAAGCAGTGTGTTAGGCGCCAAAAAAGAGTAAGTCAAAACTCAACTATGAGATATTCAAATTTGGCTTGAGCTAAAAAAATCTGTACTCCAGTTAATTTGATTATGAGCTCCAATTTGATTTTAAATTGATCGAGTTCAAGCTACTCTAAAATTAAAAAAGTTATTCAATAACATAGATTTGCTCAGGCCATGTGCTCTAATAGTCGAATAATTTTAATATTTTTTTTTGTGTGAATAATATTGAAAACTGATTTATTTAAAACAAAATCTCATTTTTTATCTTTTTAATTCCATGACTACTGCAGAGGATCCTGAATCTTGCTCAAGCATGAAAACTTTATTATTCTATTTGGTTTAATGGTTAGAGGTGTTAAGGTCATGTTACGCTCTTATCTCTTGACTAATCTATCTCTGTGATCTGGTCACATTTTACAGATCATTCATACCAAGACTAAAAAATTTATAAAAATTTTACTCTATACGACTTCTTTCAAGAAAATTTAAATCAATAAAACAGATAAAGAGAATACACTTTATTAATCAGTTAGCCAATTTCTTAAGATTTAAGCTCCGACACTTGATCTCAAAAGTTGGGTCAAATGAGGCCAAGTCAAATTTAACCTCAAATTTTAACCTTGGTATTGAACACATTGAGATTCGATTTGATTTGGTATGTTTCAACCCTAAACACATGCAATAACCATATACATCGCTAGCTAGGCCCTTGTTTTCTGAATGTGGCCAAGTCAAACTTGTGACGATTCTTTGTCTATTTTTTGGTACTTGGACTTTAACTTTCTCAAATACATTTTCTTCACTTTCTAGAAAAGTTCTTATTTATTTTCTTGAATAAATAATTTAGTTAATTTTTAGTTTTTATTTTTATAATTTTTGGTGTTATAAGGACCGAATCAATAACTTTTATTCACCAAAGTATGTTACGTATATCTTTTTTTAATTCATTTATTTTAGAAAATCTACAGCTAATTAATTAATTAACCCAAAATCAAACATTCTAAAGACTCATATATATAGACATGTCAGCAAAGTGATGGATTCAAGTCCTTCAATTTGTTTGTCAATGGTCTTGCCTTTTGATTGTGAGAATTAGGATCACCATGTATATATGGTGAGATCAGAAAAGAAGAGATCAAGAACAATATATTATGTTTTATTTTTGATAAACAAGCTGAGTCTAGCTAGTCTATTTTTGAATAAATATTATATTTTTCTGTTGTTGAAAAATTAAGTATCTATTTGACGTACCATGACACAAGGTTCAATCTTAATTTCTTTAAATTAGAATAGTTGCCTCTGAAGTTTGACAATTAGCTAGTAGCCTATTTTATTGCAATATGGTTCTATCAGTTTGATTTCATGTGTTGCAATGTGTGGGTTTTTTTTTTTTTTTTTTTTCTTCTTCTTAATTGGGAGGAATAGATTTGAAGTTGGTTTTGTAAGTCCGGAAGAGGAATATTGATTTTTTATTTATTTTTTATTTTTTGATGATCGAGAAATCTATACCTACGTTTTCAAATTTGGGGTGACTGATCGCTTCCGCCACAACCAACCACATGCAAATTGAGAGTCATTGTCAGGAATCAAACCTAGCACCGCGTGCGCCCACTACACATCAGGCCCACCCTTTAGGCCTGGACCATGCCTTTAATTGCCAAGAGGAATTGTCTTGTTGGCTCTTCAATCTATTTATGTTAAGAATTGATAGGTAATAATGATGAAGAATAAAGTTGTTATTAACTGAATTTTATAACATGAAATTCAACATATTTAATTTGGTGTGAATTCGAAAACGGATAAAATGTAAGAATCTCAAATGAATAATCAATTCATCATTATTTCAATCATTTCAAACACAAAAATGTATAATTTATTTCAAATAAACTAAAAACTTCATATCTTTTTATTGTTCTAAATCAAACTTATATCAATTAGCTTAAAACTAATAGCATTTTGAATAGTTGTAAGAATGTACATATTATACTCTACATGCTTTTTCTACAATAGCAATAATAACCTTCTAGATAATAGTATAATTATATAACTATTTCTATGTATTCTTACAAGAAGAAATCTTGTTTGATTCCAAAATTATATTTAAATAATCTTTATTCGCAAGTCACAAGATAATCAATTTTCTTTCTATATATACATAGTGGATATTGAAAAGCTGTTTACTGCACTTAATTATATATGAGCAAATTAAGTAGATTAGGATCCTTATGGTTAGTACAAGGAGTATAGTTAATATATTTTATCTGCTATTAGTGTATATAAGTTTATATATGTTGTAATTAAATAATTAAGAAGGTGTCATATATGTCTAACAGCAACTATCACTCTTAATTTTAATCAAATGAAATGATGTATTGCAATCATATTTAACGACATTGTACAGATTTAGGATCTCTGAAAGTTTAATGAGAAATGAGAGGAGAGAAAAATAAAAGAGATAAGTAGACGAAAAATAACATTAATCATTTTTCTTATTTGAGAGTTTAAAATTATAGAGAGAAAGAAAAATTAAGAAACGATAAAATATTTTTTTGTTTTGTTTGGGAGATGAGTGAAAAAGGGATAATAGAATATATTATTATATACTTTTACAATTATACCCTAAATTAAATATTTTATTTGTGTATTAGTAAATATTATGTATAAATGACATGAGTATATTTGTTATCATAGAAAATATATATATATATATATAATGTACATTCTCATCTTCCTCCTAATTTTAAGGAATCAAAAAAAAAAAAAAAAAGGATCTTGATAGAGATTTTAAATATATATGTACCACTACATTTTCTCTCATTTCTTATAAATAAATTAAAGATATTGTACCATCTCCTCTTATTTCATCTCCTTCTATTTTCGGCCTCCATCCAAGTAGACCATTAAGATTACTTCTTCATCTTCTTCTTCTTTTTTTATGAAAAGTAAGAAGGATATATATATATACATATATATATATTTATTTTTATTTATTTATTTAATTTTTTATTTTTATTTTGAGTATAAAAGTAAAAGAAAGCTCAGTTCCTATAATCTTTGTCAAGCAATTATTGGTTGCAAAAAGAAAAGTATAAAAAATCAATATCCTATAGAATTCTTCCACCCTAGTCCCACTTATTTATAAATTGAAGTCTTAAATGATGACTTTTTAAAAACAACAAACTGGAATTAGTCATTCTAAAAAATCTTTGGCTCTTTCTTTCAATTCGGGCAAACCACAAGTCAAACTAATAAAAACACCCATGACTTGACCTTATAAACAAATTTGTCTCTCCCTATTTATATTAGTATACATGAGTACATTAAAGAATGTTATTCTCCATATTGAAAATTTTGCTCTTTTCTTGAGAGAAGAGAGAGAAAGATATCATGGATAGCAAAGATCATATTAACAGTGATAATAAGGATGGTGATCGTGAAGAAGAAGAAGAAGAAGTTGAAGTACTTCCTGGGTTTCGCTTTCATCCAACCGATGAAGAGCTTGTCGGATTTTATCTTCGCAGGAAGCTTGATGACAAGAAACCATTCACTATTGAACTCATCAAACAGATTGATATTTACAAATACGATCCATGGGATCTCCCAAGTATGTATAAAGTAGTTGCTTATATGTAGTTGATCAAAGTTCCCAACAGAGAAAGTTACGGTCTATAATGAAAAAAAAAACTAGGGTTTTTTTCCCAAATGATTTCATAGATTTTAAGCAAACTTCCCATCAGAAAAGGGATATATGTATATATATTTGAAAGTCCTAGTTGCTTCAATTAGTAAAAAAGTTTGTGGTCGAATAATCTGAAATCAAATCCCGCCCTTATCAATATACATAGTCGATCAGCTCTTGAACTTTTCTTGTTTATATATATATATATATATATGTGTGTGTGTGTGTGTGTGTGTGTGGAAGGGAAAGAGCTATATATCTCTCGTTGTGTAAATTATAGAACTGATAGAACTTCTATGGACACATTCACATATATAGTTGATCAGGTCTTGAAATTTGCTTGTTTATGTATATGCAGAGGTTAGCAGTAGAATGGGAGAAAAGGAATGGTATTTCTTTTGCAAAAGAGGCAGAAAGTATAGGAATAGCATAAGACCAAACAGAGTCACAGGATCTGGATTTTGGAAAGCAACTGGTATTGACAAGCCAATTTATTCACTTGAAGGACAAGGCCATGATTGCATTGGACTCAAGAAAACATTAGTTTACTACCGCGGCAGTGCAGGAAAAGGCACCAAAACTGATTGGATGATGCACGAGTTTCGGTTTCCATCAAATGACAACATTGCTATTACTCCTGCTGCTCAAGAAGCTGTAAGCTGATTAAAACCATAATTCATTAGCTAGTTGTATAACTCTCTGTTTCTTATTTATATGTTAATTGTGTGCAGGAAATTTGGACATTGTGTAGAATTTTCAAGCGAAGCGTGTCGCATATAAAGTACACACCAGAATGGAGAGAATTATCTTCAAAGCGTCACTCAGTTGAGAAAAGCACCAAAACATGCAGTATGGAGTCCAATTATTCTAATCAAGACGCATACATTAATTTTGGTGCTAATAACAGCAATACTTGTTTCAGTGGGGAACAGCATAGGCCTGTGATCACTAATTACACTAGCAATCAAAGGAATGATCAGTTTGATCATCATCATGCAGGTGATCAGTTGAAGTACTCATCAATGTTACAACCTCAAATGATCACTACACCATCTCCAAGCTTTCGGGTTAATCATGAAACAAATGAGTTCTTTAATTTTAATGATCAAAACTGGGATGAACTTCGATCAGTTGTACAGTTTGCTCTTGGTCCATCTAATTCGGTGTAAAAATATATGGATTTAGTTATGCATGCTTGATAGCTAGAATATGTAATACAAGAAGATGGCTTCAGATTGTAGAAACTAGAAAGCACTAATTTATTCGTTGTTGTGTATTATTTAGGTTATGCTTTGGGGAGGGACCAAAATAAGTTTGGGCTTTTGCAGAAAACTTAATTTGGTTAGTGTTTCCATTAATTAGTTCTAGTCACACTGTCTAATCTTTTTTTTCTTTTTTTCCTTTTTCTTTCATATCTGTTTAATGGTTTGTAAAATTATCATTATTATTATTACCTAGCTAACTAATTATAAAGTTGACATTGCTTATAATTGTGTTTCCTCTCAATTAATTTTCCTTTTTCTTTGTTAATATAGTGTACTTTTATTTGGTCTAATTAATAAAAGAGAAGATGAAATTTAAATTTAAATATTTACACATGCTACTATATTTGGTAAATTATATGTTATTAAAGATTTGAACAACTTCATATATATATATATATATATACTAGATTTTGTGACATCTACGTTGCATGTGAATTATGTCCATAATTAATGTATATATTCAATAAGTTTGCTATATTCAAAATTATAGTTAGCAAAAAGTGTTATACTTTATGTTAAAGTTATTAATTAAAATAATATATAAATCTAATAAAAAACTACCTCCTAATAATAATATATTAATACATGCCTTATCTTAAATCATTAAGATATCTCTTAATTCATGTGTAAATACACATTTTATCTTTAATTGACAATTATGACTCTACCGATTCATGTGTAAATCAATAATTTTTAACCGAACTGTAAACTATATATAAATTAATGTGAAATAGACACTGAATATCATTCAATACTATATATATATATATATATATATGTTTGTTTATGTTAATACTCACTTTACCTTAAATCGTTTACCAATTTTGGTTGTAAATACACAATAAAGAAAATTGCCTCTAATTCTACGGTTTTGTGTCTCAGTACCTATTTTATTATAAATTATCTATCAGTTTACTCAACCAACTTATTCATAAAAAAATAAAAAAATTATTCTTCTAAGTGAATATGCGAGAATACTGTAAACTTAACAATTACAATGTAAAATCGAAATCATCACTAAATCTCATTCAAATATATATTACTGGAAGGTTATCAATATATCATTAATATTAAGTTGTGAAGTAGTTTGCTTCTTTTATAGGTTTTGTTCAATATTGTTCATTTCGTATGTAACTTAATTATCATAAATCTTAGACATTAATAGCATGTTTAAATTTCTATTAAATATTCGCAACAAGAATTTCTTTTTCAACTATTATAGAGTAGTATATAATTTATATATGGACCCTAAATGTGGAGAATATTTCTTATTTTCTTCAATTCCGACTGCTTTTAAGAAATGAATCTTTTGACCAAATGTAATATAATTAATATGTGTCTTTGAAAATTTAAACCTAGGACCCCATCCAGTCAACTCCAGTCACCCAGTCTAGAACAGAAAGAAAAAGAATGAGAAAGATAGAGCAGGCTATTGCCTTCTTTTTTTCTTTCTTTTTTTAATTACTCAGCTCAACTTAGCAGCCGGGTCAGATATGGTTCATTATTTTATGTTAAACCTATGTAGGATTTAGCAAGTTCATAGAATAAAGACAAAGCCCACTTCATTAATGGAATTTTTTTTATTTTTTTTCATATGTAATTTTATGCTTCAAGGATATCTGTTTTTCATATAGAACAATTTTTTCCGAACCTGAATACCCTAAATTCAACAGCACAATAAGATATCTTACTTGTCTTCAACCTAGCTAGCTAGTTATTTAAAGATGAAAAATGAAAAATTTAGTTCAAAAGTCAAGAGACCATCAATTGTTTCTGAAGGATTGTTAGAGAAGTCAATTTTTATACAGATCATCTCGTTAAGATGGGACATGGTGCGAGGCTATGCTTTATCTAGTACCTAAGGGGAGAATGCTTCAATACCACTTTCTATAATTGTGCCTTTTCTTTCGGCAGATTCCATGAGTTAATTAGGTTCTCTTGTTAATTTTATTTTCCTCTTCGTTGTATCAAAGAAAAAAAAATTATGTTAAAGAGGGTTTGTGAGGAAACATCAATTCTGTTTAATAAGGAAATGAGATTCCTAATAAGAAAATTGATCTAATATATTATAAGGGTTGACCTGGTATTTGACTGTACTCTTTTTATTAACTTTTTGAATTCAAAATTCTTGAGGAGTCCACAAGATAAAATTCTCATAAATTCTTAGACACAACATATATAGCACCTTCTTTTGATCATATTGGAGAGATAAATTAATTAAGGTGTTCAAATTTTTGATAAATTGTTAACACCACCTGGATGTTAAAGATTAAAAATTTATATAGGCGAGTTCAATTTTACCATAAATTGCATTTTGATGCAGTAAAATAGTGTATCGCTATAAGACGTAAAGTTTAAAAAAAAATTATACGGATCATCTCGTTAAGATGGGAGAATGCTTAATACGTACCTAAAACCCTGAGGGGAGAATGCTCCTATACCACTTTCTAGTTTCTATAATTTGGCCTTCTCTTTCGGCAGATTCTTTGTTTATTTTGTTTTCCTTTTCATTCTACTAAAAAAATATATCTATTACGAAGGTGTGCGACTAAACATTTTGCCTAAGGAAATGAGATTCTTAATAATAAAAAATTGATCTAATATATTAAGGGGTTGACTTGATAGTTGATGTGTACTCTTTTTATTAGCTTTTTGGATTCAAAATTTTTGAGGATATTGTAGAGTAAAATTCTTAGTTACATCACAAATAGCGTTTACATTTGATCAGATTAGAAATGCGGATTAGTTGAGTGCATGGATGGCATGTCTTTAATCAAACCAGAGAAATGGATTAATTGTAGTGTGCATAATCTAGTCCGAAATTACTTGATTATTAAACCAAAAAATAAAATGTGAATTTAATTTTACTATAAATTGTATTTTAAAGTGGGATAATAGTGTATCGCTATGAGATATGAAAAGCTACAAAAGAATTAAAATTAACAAAAAATAACATGAATGTCTCCTCTATCTCAAGCTATTTTTAGTTCACACCGCATCAAAAAAATTCATGAATTACTATGTCTAGTTCCATCTAAAAAGTCACAAATCACAATTGATATTTATTGTTGTGTAGCTTCAACTCAACTTGTACCAAAAAAAAAAAATACAATAGCGCTTGGTGGTCAAGAATTATATTTACTTTTTTAAGTTTGAATTTTTGTAAGGATATCAACTTTAGTATTGGTGTAGATTACATATCCGAAGAAGTGATTAATACTTTTTAGGTTCGAATTTTCTAATTTTGAGATAATATGCTTCCTAATTTTGGCGTGGATTATATGCTTCTAACAGGATCGAAAAAGGTAATTAACTGAGATATATACAAATTGATCCGAATACACTTCACTGTTAAATTAAAAAAATTTATTTATTTATTCTCTCTCCAAAAAAAAAAAAAAAACAGAATATTGTAGTAACCGGGGTTTAGGTCATTAGCCCAGTCTATTGAAATGTGGAATCTGGGCTTTCAAAGCTCAGCTCAAAAGAGACGTATTACTTTCTCAGGGCTTACTTGGTTACTCCCAGCTCGTTCATTGTTACGAATTACGCACTCTTTCTTCGTCTCTTGGGGCCTCTGCCATTTCTGGATTCTGTAATTTTTCAATTTCTGGATGATTTTTCTGGACTGACTTTTCTCTAACAAGCTCGAAGGTACAACCCATCTTTATATTTCTCGCTTTCTTTAATTTCCTGATCTTCAATCTCAGAGCATCAATAAGTGATCTTTTTTACCTGCATTTTCTTGGTAACTAAATAAATCTTCCTCTATGCTTTTCTGTTTTCGATAAAATTAAGGAGATTGATAGGTCTTGTTTGTTGAGAAGAAATCATTGTTCTTGCTTAATTTCTTACTGGGTCAAAGATATAGGTGTTCTCGGGTCAGCTGGCTGAGTATAAGATTGGACCGACCCATTTAGCAACTCTTGGTTGAATTATATTCTTAGTGGTATATTTTATGTGGAAGTTGATTCTTTGGTTGAATTATGATCTTAGTGGTATTCTTTATTTTTATGTGGAAGTTTGATTTTTTTAATTGGGTGGGATAACAAGGACTCAAGGAAGTCATGTATTGCTTGAACTTTGTTTCTAGTTATGAAGGAAATTATTTTAATTGAAAGATATGGGATCCTTTAATTTTTATATCTAGTCGAATGGGCTGCAAAGATGTGAAAAATTTTGATACTTTTGTTAATTCTGTTCTAATTTACTGGTGACACATTAGGTGCCTTTAACTGATTTAGCTGTAACTTGTGATTTTTAGGTCATTTCCTAATCAGATGGTAGATCGTTACTGGGTAGCATTTCTTTTGGTGCTTGCATGGGTTGTTGGTGTTTTAGACGCCAGTGCTGGTGATGCTGATCCACATTATAGGTGATTTAATTATCATATTTTTGATGTAATTCCTGATGTCAAAATCTTTTGGATTCTAATATTCTTTTGAATATGACGATCTTGAATTAAGGTCTTGTATATTTTCAAGGGGAAAGTTTTCATCCTCACATTCTTGTTTACACGTACTTCTTTTCTTGTTTTTGTGTTTTCTCTCCCTTGACAGTCTCCTAATTAATCACGCTTATATTTTTTCTGCTATATAAGTTTATTGAGAACCAAATCACTGTCATGAGTTTTGCCTCAGTCCAATTTATCCTAGTTTTTAAATATCTAGTTAGCCAGAAACTCTATTTGTCTAATAAAAGGGGAACATAGATAAGGTAATGAAGTTGTGGAATTTCTATTACTCTCCTCGTTGTGAAGTGCTTTAATACTGATCATGTAAAGAAACTCTGCCCCTCCCTTGGGAATGGATTGCATACGCTTTTGATATACCTCCCTTCTATCGACTCTAAATTTACTTGGGGTAAAATTTATTAGTTTCACCATCAAATTGGACTATTCTGGTTACGAATAAATGACTGCGTAGGTACCCCTGGCATGTCGATTTGATTCTCCTTTTTTTCCAATTGTAACATAAAGAGGAATGTTGGTATATATCCTGGTTACTTTAAGTTCTTACTCCTTTTCTTTTCCTAATAATTTGTTGATCAGTTAATGTCAAAAAAAGATCATACTGTCTGCTAGAGTAACATTTTTCTGTTTCTGTCTAACCTTATTCCAATACTTGTTGTTTATGCATAATGGTTTATATTCATTAGCGAAAGAAAATTTTGATTGGCCATTCTTTTAAATTGAAAATTATTGTCTGTTTTGCATAACAGGAGTTGTTTGAAACAATGTGAAGAAACTGGATGTGTTGGGCAAAGATGCTTTCTGCAGTGCAAATTCGCTTCAAATGGTGTCTCCACTGACCGTCCATGGTACATGCAAGAACCACTTTATTTGCAATGGAAACATTGGGATTGCCAAGGTGATTGTCGTTACTACTGTATGCTTGAAAGAGAGAAAGAAAGAGAATCACTGAACAAGGGTCCTGTCAAATATCATGGTAAATGGCCCTTCGTGCGTGTATATGGGATCCAGGTATGCATTTGTTGAACATTGTAACTATATACTTAAATACTTTCTTCTGGAATTGGTTTTCAAAGTCATTAAGGTTTTGGTTTAGACATCTTAACATGTGATTTATTTACTTAGGAGTCTGCTTCTGTAGCTTTCTCTGCTCTCAACCTTGCAGTGCATTTCCATGGTTGGTTATCCTTTTTTATCCTTCTGTACTATAAGCTGCCTCTAAAAGATGATAAGAAGGCATACTACGAGTATGCCACTTTGTGGCATATATATGGGCTCTTATCAATGAACTCGTGGTTTTGGAGCGCTGTTTTCCATAGCCGGTATGTTATTTTTTTCCCTACTTAATTTAACACTTAATTAAATATCACTGTGATTTTCTAAAATGTTATTCTATTTCTGCAATGCAGAGGAAAACTTATCTTGCTTCTTGGATTTAGTAATAGGGTGCTAAATTCCTGTCAGTACCGGTCTGCCTATCATTTATTTATTAAGAGGGGCTATTAGTTTCTTTCTTCTTCTCCAGCCTTAATATGGAATGACATTTGTTGGGATGGGTAGTGAACTAGTAAGATATTGTTGCATGATACTCGTGATATTAATCTCCGTTCCTTGTTAAACATACTTACACCAAGATGAGTTACAAGTAAAAATTATATATATATATATTGTGGGAACTATATTCCTTATGCAACATTCTGATATTTTTCTTTTCCCTTTTTTCTTCTCCTTAATGAAATATATAGCTTGCTCCCATATTTTGAAAGTTAAAGTCAGAGTACAAATGACAAATAACCCTCAGTCAGATATATTTTTACTCACTGTTTATGGTTACTAGTATGCTTTGTCTCTACCCCAAACCCAACTTTTTAGCCACTGAATATAGAAACATAAATTTCTCGAATCTTGTGTGTGCGTGTGTTTTTCCTTTCCTGTAGACTTTAGCATATAATTATTTTTTTGTTTATTTGCCTCATTTGACTGCAGGGACGTTGATCTGACAGAAAAACTGGACTACTCATCAGCAGTAGCTCTACTTGGTTACTCCCTCATTTTGGCCATACTTAGAAGTTTCAATATTAGGGATGAAGCCACCAGAGTCATGGTTACTGCCCCACTACTTGCTTTTGTGACAACCCATATATTGTACCTCAACTTCTACAAACTAGACTATGGTATATCACTGTCATATACATCCCCATATTGACTAAACTTATATAGGCTTAAGCTTGTTGTTACGGATTTATTTTCTGGTGTTGAGAGTCCTTTCAAGCATTTGGTTGCTTAGTTCGGAATTCGGATTTGAATTTTCTGTTGTCGAATTTATTGCTTTACAGGATGTAGTGCTGCCTTATTGCAAGTAACCTAATTTGCATGCATTCACTCAAACACATACATACAGAGAGATGTGCAAATATATCATTTAAGCCTTCTGTAATATTGTTTCTTTTCTCACATCTTCTACTACTTCTTGACTAAAATTGTATTCTCTTTGTAACATGATTTGACTCTTGTTCATACTCTGATTTTACAGGATGGAATATGAAAGTGTGTGTAGTGATAGCTGTGGCACAACTTTTGATTTGGGCAATATGGGCCGGTGTCTCTCTCCATCCTTCACGTTGGAAGCTCTGGTTCGTGGTTGTGGGAGGGGGACTTGCAATGCTCCTAGAAATTTATGATTTCCCTCCATACCAAGGTCTTCTGGATGCACATGCTGTCTGGCATGCCACCACTATTCCCCTTACCTATTTGTGGTGGAGTTTCATTAGAGATGATGCTGAGTACCGAACATCTGATCTTCTTAAGAAAGCCAAGTAGCTTGGTTCTTATCAAGTTTATACCAGAAACACATTGTAATGCTTTCACCACTGGCAAGCCTGTACCTGTTGTCCTTTTGTGAATGACAATCCCTCTTCATGGATATTATTGAAACTTTGTAGTATCTTGCTGTTCTTGTTATTGTAGATGCTTAGTTTGAGGTACTACTTGGTTGAAAGATCAATTTGAAAATTCAGACAGTTTTCTTCAACAAGTTAAGGAAGTTGCTTTGTGAATTTTGCGTTTCTCACATGTACTTTCAGTTTAATCAGAATGCCTACATAGTTTATTGCTGATGGATTAATGTTATCATTTACATTAATTACTAGGAGATTCTAGGAGCTCTTTATGTTGTTTCGTGGTAACTTTATGGCCCCTTCAATGATTTAGAATTGTGTGACATAAGCACAGTAGCATTAGGTAGTCTTTTTTAACAGTATATCGGAAAAGTACTTTTACTTTTAGATTTCGGACAAGTCTCAAAATAGTCTCACATAATCAATGTCTTAATTTTAACAACTTCAAAATAAATCATTTAACTCATAAAAATGTATGTAGTACGAATTTTGCCCTTCAATTATCAGTTCGGATGACTACATAAGAAGTCGCACTCCTTGGTGATGTTCAGGTCTACCACGAGAAAGGAACAGTTACTTTTTCTGCTGGTTTGCATGGCTGGGCTTTCACTCTGACCGACTTTGCTAAAATGTATGCCCAAAGTTTGGAGTTGATGAGTCAAAGATGATGGAAAGGCTCTGGGGCGAGAACTTCTTTGATCCAGCCACCTAGAAATGGACCAACAAGAATACTGGAACTTCTACATGCAAGCGTGGTTTCGATCAGTTTTGTTATGAATCTATCAAGCAAATTATAATTAAACACTTGCATGAATGATCAGAACTCGGATAAGTTGTGGCCATTGCTATCAGGAACTGTGATCCTGATGGGCCTCTTATGCTCTACGCGTCAAAGATGATTCCTGCATCAGATAAGGGTAGGCTCTTTGCTTTTGGCCGTGTCTTCTCTGGTAAGGTTTCCACTGGTTTGAGGTTAGAAACATGGGTCTTAATTTGTCCCCAGAGAGAAAAAGGATTTATATGTTAAGAGTGCCCAAAATCTTGTCTGAGGAGTTTGGTTGGGACAAGAATCTTGCAAAGAAAATTTGGTGTTTTCGTCCTGAGACCACTGGTCCTAACATGGTGGTGGATATGTGTACGGGAGTTCAATATCTGAATGAAATAAAGGACTCTGTTGTTGCTGGGAAGAGAACATGAGTGGTATCTGCTTTGCAGTTTGTGATGTTCTTCTTCATGCTGACGCTATACACAGAGGAGGTGGTCAGATGATTCCTACTGCTAGGAGAGTTATCTTTGTTTCCCAGCTTACAGCATAACCCAGGCTTCTTGAACATGTTTACTTGGTGGAGATTCAACCACCTGAGCAGGCTCTTGGTGGTATATACTGCGTTCTTAACCAGAAACGTGGTCATGTCTTTGAGGAAATGCAGAGGCCTGGTACCCCATTTTACAACATCAAGGCACACTTGCCCGTCATTGAGTCCTTTGGATTCTCAGGACAGGCTTTCCCACAATGTGTATTTGATCACTGGCACATGATGTCATCAGATCCATGGGAGTCTTGGTCACAGGCTGCTCAGCTTGTCACAGACATCCCCAAGAGGAAGGGCTTGAAGCAGGAGATGACCGCACTTTCTGAGTTTAAGGACAAGCTATAATCATTTGATTTACTGCAATATATATCACAAATCAACACGTGGGTTTTGATCAATTGCTACATAATTCCCCTTACTATTGTGTTTTGGTTTTGATTTACTGCAATATATATCACAAATCAACACGTCAAAAACTTTCTTTTTATCATTCGGCAATCAGCACGTCTAAATGGGGCTGCTGCATATATTACTTATCCAAAACACCATTAAACTTGTCTCTGTGGAGTAGAAGGAAACTGTTATCAAAAAGTAACTTACCCAAAGAGTTCCTTATTCATTGATCACAAGGAAAACAGAATTTCCATATGCAGAGCTCCTTCTTCATTACGAAACTTCATAAAGTAGAACGAAACAGTATCGAAAACTGATAGTCTCACTTGTACACATAATGTTTGAACTACATTGCCAAGCCACAGCAAAACAAGAAATGATTATCCAAATCACGTGGTAAGCCAAACTCCCAATTTTTCTTGGAACAAAATCTCCATGATCTTGTAATCATTGTGTATACATTGTCCCTCCCCCAACAGAGAAAAGGAAAAACAAAACAAGGCAATTACACTCTTTTCCCCCACTACTTTGAAAGAAGAAATAAATCAATTTACAAAATCCCAATGTCATCCAGTCATCATATTACTTGTAGTAACATCTGTTGTAATCCACCACAATCAACTTGAATAATGTAGGACATCAAGGAATGTTATGAGCAATTCAGAAATAAGTCAAGATTTTGAGATAACCTGCAAAGTTCAAATTTGCTTGTTTACGGTGATAGGAACAATAAACTAAGAAAGATAAAAGCAGCGCAACGAGAAAGGGGACAATTGGGTTAAGTCTGAACCAGACATCAAATTCAAGATATTTGATGGGTAATGTCCATCATATAAATGAATCCAGTTACGGATTAATTTGAACACACAGATGAAAAAACTTGCCTCTGTTAGTAATGGTTTTGCATGCCCTTCCCATTCAGTATCCCATCTTGCCGAAGATCCAATTTCCAGTGCACCATCTCTCAGCACCTTAAGAGCATCACATTCATGAGGAAACCCCTTGAAGAGCATCTGAGCAAAAAGGGAATATATTATCATGTCAAGCCCATAATTTACGGATCAGTTTAACAAACAAAAAAACTTGTTTATAATGCTAACTGAACTCAACTAAGCCTTAAATCTCAAAACTAGTTGGGATCGGCTACATGAATCATTTTTCTCCATTCGCATCAATCCAAGAAGTCATGCCCAGAACAATCATATCATTCTCAAACATTTTGACTTGCACATAATATTTAGTCCTTAAATCCAAAGGACCCAATCATTTTGACTTGCACAACAACATTTAGTCCTTGGTTTGGAAGTTAAACAACTTCAAAATGCTATCCACACATTATATAAGTAATAATAAGTAAGATGCAAGTGAGGTGTTCTCAATCTCCATCACATTTTTTTTGGCACAAAACCCTAAATTTAGTAAAGGGAGTATTTGTCATATCTTTCTTACACTAAGGCCCTCGTACTTACAGTCCCATATTCCCAACTTATAAAGTTATTTCACCGAGCAAGAACCACAGATAACGAAGTAATATGAGTAACAGTGTACAAACTAGAAAGATTGAAGAATTAATCACAATCCTGGACAAGTGATCCACTTCTTCCATTCCACTAATATCATCTCAAAAACTTTCAATAGCTACAAGGAAAGCTACTCTAATATTCCTAACAGTAATCCAAAATGAAGTTCCAGATGGTCCAATCTTACAAAAGAATCGAATTTTGTGGTTTAGAATTTGATGCACATACGACTTCCAGTATACATAATGTCGGACATGCAAGAGTATTTTCATGGTTCTACACCTTCCGCAATTGTTTAGAATTTATTCCATTTTTCCCATCAGAAAACGCCTTAGAAACGTAACAGAACGCCTATGATAGATTCTCACAAAGCATCCCATTAATATTAAGTACATAGATATATGTGCAGGCAAATTTTCTTGGACCACCCCTCTACTAAAATTTCGAAAGTAGACTTTTCTCTTACATTTGAATGATATCAGTAAAATTACTTCTTGTTTACAGTCCAAGGTTTTACCCATTAATACAATATTATACAGTTATAAATGGCAAACCTAGCAATTGAAATGGCTCTACTGTAATTAGAAAGAACAAAAAAAAAGTTTTTTACGTCAACATCTGGACCATAGAGTGAAAACACAGGATGTCACCAACTACGGTAGATATGTCCTCAACTTTCCAAAATAATGGAATGTCACCACTTTGAAACTCCATATAGTACGCTGGCTTCTATTCTACATAACCCCATCTGAAATGCAGAATTTCATACGTACTAAAAGCATGTCATTGAAAACCAACTGAACAGAACATTTTCTTTCAGGAATATTAATCATTTACGGGGAAGCTGCCAGCAAGAATATCAAACACTGTAGCATAACTGGCTTTATATATCATGCACAAAAGAGAAAATTTGGCATGTATTAAAATATAATGAAAGTCCGTAAACAAACTTACAAGAAGTTCACCAGCTAGCTCTGAAGATGACGAAAAGAGTAGTCCATTTTGCTCAACTTTAACCAGTTCTTTAATACTTCAAGAAAGTCAGTGGGTAAATAACCATACGATCTAATTAATAAGACAACTAAAAGAAAGATCTGAAGAATGTACCAAGAGTAGGAAACAGCACAAACAGGCAGTCCACAACCGAACATATCCACAACCTGATATTGCCAAATCATAAATTAAAGGGTAAAATTTTGAAAAGATGGAACCAAATTTCATCAAGTGACATTTCTCATCTTTCTTCAAAAAAAAATATTTATTTAAAAATATTTTTTGATAAGTAAAAAATCTATAATTATATTTTCCAAGTTGTAGTGTATAGCAGTAAATAATTGCTTGTACTTAGCAAAAAAAAAAAAAGTAGTAAATAATTGCTTGTAAGAATGTGAAGATATCTGAACATGCATCAAATGGTGGTTTTATAAGCAAAGAGAAGAAAAGGGGGGCTGGAAATGGACACGAACATAAAGTCGCCAAGCTTTGGAAGCATTTTGATTTTCATATAGTCCAACTTGAGCCAGGAAACATGAAGCCAAACAAATATATGAATCCATATGAAACTTAATACTTGATCAATTTTGAATTTATTTCAACCCTAGTTACCTAGTACGTGGACCGATAGTACATGGAATGGAAACGTAGAACGTCACTTATCCCAAAACGTGGTATGACAAGGTAGGCTTCTATAGATCACTTAGCTGGGACAAAATACGTAGGTTCAGAATGCAGAATGCTTTTTAGGATCACATATGTAACAATATCACATATATATAATTATTTTTAGATAATGAAACATATAAGCATAATAGAAAATGAAAACTTGGTGTCCACTCTCCATCCTAAGGAAAAAGAGAGACAACGTAGCTGCATAAGGAAAAATATTCAGTTCATCATGGATTTGGTTGTGGGCTGTCTACATTTATTGTTGATTTATGATTTTGTTTCTGCTATCATAGATTTTCATGGTAGGAACGCTGAAAGTTAAAAAAAAATTCCTCGATTGGGATCGAAGGATCCAGTTCGTATGCCGCTACCCAAGTAAGGATCCCTGGAACTATGATTTCAGCAGAAGTAATTAATCATGGATTTACTTTAACATGAGTACAAAATACCCAGATATTTAAGTAAATGACCAGCAAGAGTTTAACACAATTCACTAATATAGAAATTTCAAGAAATCCTGTGGAAGAAAGCAAAATATATGAGTAGTGAAATCTGTCACCTTAAACAGATTAACAGAGTAAAAAATGGGGAAGAAATAATAAGATAAGAAGAAAGAATATGAAGGTAATATGTATGCAGATGGTAGTAAAGTAGGGAAGAAAGAAATGTGAACAGTGCTACCCCAGGAACTTCGAGGTAAAAGAAAACACCTTTCAATGCTACATATTTCATATAAACTTAGATGTGACAATGACAAACCTTCATAGGAAGGTCTAAACCTGAAGAAGAAGTATGCAGACAAACACCCAGGTCAGCTGATCCTGACAATTACCAAATGATAGTGGCCTGTCTGTTAAACAGATAGAAAGAGAAAGACAGAGAGAGAAAGTAAGGTCCAGAAAACAAATAGCATACCAAGAAGCAGAGGATAATCTTCAGCTGACAGCCACATTGTACGGAATGCGACACGCTTAAGGTTTAACCTCCTTATTTTCTCCTCATATTTTTCTTTTTCTGGCCCTTTACCTTTTATGGTTGGAAGTCTAAAGTCAAAAACTGCAACTCAGCTGTTGTTATTTCACAAGGACTAGAAAAGTTGTACCTGTTATGATGAATAACAATCTGGGGTACAAACATTGCTTTCCCTCAGAAATTTCCTTCCAGATAACCTGTTCATCGACTGAATCATCTTCATTTAATATAGCAGCAACACGTCTGTCATACATCACTGCAGCTTCCAAGAGGATACCAAAATCTTCATCAGGAGTCCTAAAAGTAGGAGGAGTCAAAGTCATAGAAATAAATCACCTCAGCCTGATAAATAGCTGACTAGTGATTGTATCATATAAAAAAGAACAGGAAAGTTGACAACTTGACATGTAAACATGTATTTGAAGAAAAAAATCAATGTTCTTGTGTAAAGAATAGATGACTTATTTCACACACAAACATAAAACTTCAAATAAAAATAAAACACACACCACACAAAAGAAAAAAAAAAAAAAAAAAAAAAAAAGAAGAAGAAGAAAGAGAAGGATTGAGCCAGACGCAGAGCACTATAGGACACGCCTACAAGGTTATTGTGGAATCCTTACTCTAGCATAATTTATTAGAGGAAGAACTCACCAGCTTGTGCTGCTTACAAGAAGTGCTGGGCGGTTTGGCTTCAAAAGAATATCTGGACCAACCTCAGTTGTAAAAAGAGTTTCATTCAGGCCTTGGTTATCCACCCATAAAGTTTCTACAAGAAGCAAGTATTTCAACCAAACAAGTTGTTAACCACCTAAATTAAATCAAAAGAAGATCTGAGAAGACAATTACCTTTGCTAACGCAATCTTCAACACCAAGAGGCTGACATAAATTTTTATCTAATCTACAAAACAACTGCAATAGATTCACATTAACTCCTGGAACCTTAGATATTTTTCATAAGAACTAGACTTAGACATAATTGGTTCACCTTATGCCTCTCCTTAAGTGAAGCAGGATGGAAAAAATCTGGAGGCTGATCATACAAAACTGTGGCTCTAGAATTTGAAACGAGGAAACCAGAATCATCATTAGATTGCTCTTACATATATATATATATTGGACAGATGATAATTTAATGTCTGGCCCTCTTACTTAATTCCCCAGTTTTGGGCCAATTCATGTTGCATTGCCCTTGTTACACATAGAGAAGCATCTGCCATTTTCCCATAATGCTTCTCCAACCTACATGGGTAGTTAAGAAAAAGAGTTCGCTGGTGTCAGGTACTCAAAAAGTAAAAATAATGAAAAGCTTAAGGACAAGTTATCATCTGCAAAAGTTAAATCTAGAAGGCATTTAATTGGTACCATTTATACACAGAGACAAAACGACTACTTCTGCCAAGCGACAGAGCTAGCAGAGTATATCCAAAATTATGCCAATCTATGATGAATGTTGATTGCCTCAGCCAGCTGGCCCATTTTACTGCCACTAGGGTTGGAACTGAAGGAGGATTCTGTGGAAGCAAAACAGCATGAATAATAAATAATGAGAAATAAAATCGGGCATGCTGACTAATACATTCCTACAGGAAAAGGGAAAGCATCCAATATGAAAAATCAATATCAACAGAAAATATTTCAAAAAACAATAGTCCCCCAATTTACTGACATTTTTAATCATATGCATTATTTACATTAATTAAGTCAGTATATCTCATAAATCAGATATAAAATAAATGAAACCTAATTATAGAAATGAACTCTAGAAACTATAGTCTTCCTGTACTGGTTATTCATGCTAAACATACCATAAAGGTCCCATAACCTTTTGAATCCCTCATGTTAGCTGAGCATATTTGGTAATTTACCACCTGAGCCAAATGTTTATTTGTAACCACCAGAATGAGCCCAATGAAAGTAATCACTAAACCTCTTCATCTTTCATATTACATCAACCATTTCTGTAGATTATCACCTTTAATGTTCTTTTCTCAGTAACTTTCCAATATTATTTTTCATTTATTCATGTAAGCATAATCTAAGGCTGGACCAATTAGTATTTACAACTGAAGTCCTGACACAATAATTTTTACCATCAAGGGAAGATGTCTGCTAACACTGCAGAGACACACACACACACACACACACACACAAAAGAGAGAGAGAGAGAGAGACCAGAAACTTGTGAAAATTCCACCTGATAAAATCATTAACTTAGTGTGAAATCATTATCATCTGTTTCAATCAGCTAATTGCATGTTACCTTTTTTAACTGCCTAACAGAAGGTTTGAGAAATTATTAAAGGGAACTTCATGGTATTTCTGGCACTCTTCTTCTTTTGATAAAGTACCTTCCAAATTAATCAGATTATTTTAATTACAAGACCTCCCATGAAAAGTACAGTAGCAACCTTAACCTAAGGCCAGAGTGATCAAATAATAATGAATATCATATAAGCATCAAATTGAGCCTAACTTCTGACACAAGTATAACATAAAGGCATACCTGCACTATAAAAACATCAGGAGAAGGTATCTTTACACAAAGATACCAAAGAAGCATGGCAAATTGTATCAGTGGCTTGAACAATAGCATTATCGGTTGAAATATCTTTGGTAAGCTCTGGCGGGCTGTTGGCCATTGTGTCTGAAAATAGAATCATGCATCACATAAATTAAGGTATTGAGGGGATGAGGATACATTTGCCAGGAAAGTTTCGCCAGATCAATACCATTGTGTGAATATGAATAGATTGGTTTGCGAGCAGCGCAGTATGGGGCTCTGAACCTAACAATTATTATTCAAATATTATCAAACTAGAAAACTTTTTAATGCTCAAAATGTTTATACATCAAATTATATTGTGTATTTAGCATACAAGCGGAAGGGGAAAACTAACAGAATCACTTGAGTTTGAAAGAAATACCTCCATATGCAACAATATCCACTTCCAAAGATGCCTGTGCCATCAAATGGAAAGCAGATCAATCAGGAAACAATGTAGAGAAAATTGTGATATTTAAAAAGAATTTGCAGGAAACTCGGACCAAGAAGGAATGATGCAGCTGGGTATGAAAGTAACCATCACAGGGAAGCCAAAAATATCTTGGAAAGAAAAGATTAGAAAGTTTCTCCAAGAGCTATTGCAAATGATGAAGATCACTAGATAGGATAGAATGG
This sequence comes from Quillaja saponaria, assembly GCA_029379385.1. Classification (NCBI taxonomy): domain Eukaryota; kingdom Viridiplantae; phylum Streptophyta; class Magnoliopsida; order Fabales; family Quillajaceae; genus Quillaja; species Quillaja saponaria. The sequence continues at coordinate 6,970,790 of CM055605.1, read as the reverse complement.
ATAGAAGAAAGCCCCACGGCCAGCCATCCTGGGTAAGGATTTATGAATACGAAGAAAACAAAGATCATTTACAGAGTCCAGTCCAAAGTTAAAACCGCAAGTTTGCCAAAACTACTATTATCTCATTAGCCTTCAAGACAACTTACATGCAACTGATCCAAAATCTTAAACACTAAAAGAAAAAGATCAAAGAAGACAATCTTCTTCATGAAATAATCCTCAGTATGAACCTAAAAGTTTGTAACAAGCAAGAGGCCAATAGCTCACTTTCGAGTACAGAAAATTTCGAATTCCACTTACTAAAGGGTATTCGTTGCATCATAATTATAGTTCACCACCAAATCCCAAAACTTGATAAAGCAAATAACAAAAAAAATAAAAAAATAAAATTTTCTTTTGACAATTATTAGTCATGAAAAATGAAACTTAATGCAAATAAACTAAAATACTGCATAAATCTAGAAACTTGACAAATACCTGATTTGCGAGGGAAAGAGCATGATACTGCATTCGAGGACTGCGGCCGATATCTCCTAAAACCACCACGCATGCCCTCCCTCTCCGTCCCTTATTAGCTACGTTTTGCCCTTCAATTTGTTTGTACATTTCAATAATATAAAAATATGAACTTTCTCCAGTTAAATGGCTCTCTTAGTTGAATTCAATACTACAACTCATTACAGTAAGAGGGTATAAAAAAAAACAACGAAATAAATGATTTTCCAAGGAAAAAAAAAAAGGGTTTACCTGCCATTCGAAGAGAAATCTGAATTTGATCCTTGAAATCAATTATCTTGCTGTCTTTTGTTTTGAAGCAATGGAAACTTGAAATTCACTTCAGACCCGAATGATCCTACTTTTTCAGACCCGATCCAATGCCAATAAAATAGAAAGAGAAGGTGAAAGCTGCCGCCATGGACACTGATTACTGCCAGTTGGTAGAGAAAACCGATGCAACATGAGGAGACTATTTTTATAGTTATTGTATTAACAATCCTTTAGTTTTATCAATAATTTCGTTTTAGTATCTAGTCAAAAGAATATTTCAATTTAGTCCTTGTGCATTTGACTTTTGCAATAAATATTAACTAATTACAAATAAGAAAAATTAACAATAAATTCTATTTTTTCTTCTTAAATTCTATATAATTTTTACAACAATGTCACGTGATAGATAAAAATACACGTGTTTTAAAAAGTGCTAATATTCAATAATAAAAAAAGGTGCTAATAATTATAAATTCCATATTACCCTTTTTTTAATATTTAACTTGGACTATTTCAATTTATTGTATTTTGATTTAAATTATTATATTTTTAATTGTGAATTTTTTTATTTTTTTCATAAAATATAATTGCTATATATATTCTTTTAAGCAAACTTTGTCGTTTAGCAAAACTATGCATAATTTTTTTAACTATTTTTTTACTTTTCAAATGTGGGTTCAACCCTTGAAGTTGTATTTTACAAGAATACAATTCTTCGGCTTATATTCCAACTAAGTTTTTAAGAAATTTTGTAAATAAATATATTTTTTTTTTTTCACTTTTCAAAAGTGTGTTGGAATCTCCAATTTTAATTTTCAGCAATTATAACTTTACAAAAATAATATTGGATGATATAAATCAATGAAAGGTTAGATATATATTTTTAAAAGATAAAGGATATATATATATATATATTTTTAATTAATTTATATATATATATATATATATATATATATATATCTTTTTAATTAATATATTAATCTTGTGAAATTATTATAAGAGTTATTGAAAATGACCCGACCCGGTCACAAGGAGACAGAGAGTGGCGGGTAATGGTACCAGACACTTAGGAGAGAAATGTGAGTTGGTCTCTATGATTTTTTAAATGCCTCTACAGTAACATCTCGCATAAGTTATTTGCTATAATTGTAGTCACAACAATATTTATAGTGTCATTAATTACTTATTGCAATAACTAAATAGTATTTAATTGACTTATTGCAATAGTTATAAAATAAATTTTTTTGCATATGATTAAAAGATCAATCTATATGTATGTGTTAAACTTTAGTATCATAGAATCTATTGGTATTTTTTTTAATTGTTATCAGTCTTACTGTCACATAAATTTTTAAGTTTGTAATTTAATATAAAAAGACATAATTCCAAACAATAATTTTTTTAGTTTAGTAATCATGTGTGTCTGAATTAATTTACACTCATCTCGACTATTTACTTCTTTGATCCAGTCAAAAATAAGTTTATATTCGAACCCAAGAAATCAATGGGGCACAAATTTTTATCACAAGGTCACTTCCCTTGGAGTATCCCAGCAATCATCCCAAGAATCAATTTCGAGTAGATTAAAACTCTTATCAACTTAAACTTGGTGACTTTACCAGTTAAACTATTTTTGTAGAAGCTGAACGTGCCAAAGGGTCATGGAAGGGGATCATAATTAGGTTGTGGCCTAACACCAAATTACTATAACAACTGTCTTCCTCTTGTTAGTCCCATTTATGCTTCCTCAGAGTGTCACTTTGGTTTGAATTTGAATCCTTTGTGTAAGCCTAGTGATGTGTCTTACACATTCATTCCTACTTTGGGCTATTTTGAGTTCTTGTAAAGACTATGAAAATCAAGAACTGGTAGATCTTGTGGATGTAAATTTGGTCGAGAACATGAGGTTGTCACCGCATATACAGGTAAGACTTTGAATTCAAATGAATCCATACAGGACATAAATCATATCCTAACTTGAAACACAATCAAACTTTATTTCATGACAGGGCTTATAGATACTGGGTTGTGACGTGTAGCGGGATTCAAAAGCAAGACTCCTCCATTCAACTTGTTGTGCTAAAAGCATATTGTTTTTTCTTTTTTATACATTGGTCGTCCCTATATTGAACAGGTTAGCGTTTGAACTATTTTCTTTTTTTTTTTTTTTTTTTTTTCAGTACTATAAATGTACCTGTATTCTATGTGGGGGGTTAACTAATAAGGTTTAAAACAATTTGCAACGTCAAAATTTAAAATACTTGTTCGGTAACTGTTTGTCTCTCATAACATGCTGAATTTATTATTATTATCTAGAAATCCATAAATTTGCATGTTTCAGCAAAATTAAGTTGGTCTTATACCAATATTGGTTGCTTCACCACTTCTTTAGTTCAAGGACTCGCCTCAACTTAGCCTAAACTACGTTTTTGCATCTTAAGCTGTAAATGATGTGAAACATAAGTTGAAAATTGTAATTTAATTCTCTGATGCTTTGGAGGGTCACTTTTGTGTATGTCATCACTTCCCCGTTTACATATGTGTCATCAGTTTCTTCATAACTTAAGTAGCCAAGTAGACCTTAACTAAATGAGCTTTGAAGATTCATTTAATTCATTTGTATTTGATTTTCTAACAATACTATACTACTATCTAGAAGAAGTAAATCTTTTTTTTGTGCAATGGAAGACACGATTTGTTGTCACTATCAGAGAACCTGCAGATACCTCATAATGATGCTTTAGTCTTCACATTAGATCCCATTGCCACTCTATGAAAAACCTTTTGCTGTAATTCTAACAACTTGTTAATATGATGGACTTTATATTATTTTTGCAAAGAATGTAATCAGTTCCAAGTTTTGATGATATAAAATAAAGTGGACTGAAGGTGAAGCTTTTCCAGTAGAGATACTTATCCCTCACAGTTGGACCCGACAGTTCCAACTGTTTTTGTTAATGCAGTCTCTTCTCATAATCTTTTGTTTTCTTTTTCGTTTTGGAGGAATGGGTGCAGAGGGATTAATAATATTCTGTAGACTTTAGACTGAACAGAAATATCTCTTGGTAGGGACTGATGGATAGAGTAGCAATTATGTCCTTGAGCAATAAAAATGTCCCAGTGGAGAGATTTATATGTAAGCTTGCAGTGAGCCAGTCTTATGGTTCAAAGGTTGAAGAGGCTGACCTAGAGTTCTCTCTCAGATCATTCTTTGTGAAGCTTTCAGTTTCAGAATCCATGTTGAGTTCTTCCAGCGCAGTCTGCCCCAAGCACACATGACGGAGGAGGGTTGCAGTAGATTGACAGCTAGCGAAAACTTTGTCAAAGCTCATGAACATGGCTCTAATTCATCATTACAGCCTTAAACTCCCTTTCTTATGTTTTTTGTTTTCAGCTTGCACAATTGCTAGATTTTGAATCAAATGCTATAATGTTTGCTGCATTTGTGAACCATGTTATTGGTTTTGTTCGTTGGTGTACAGAGAACTTGACCTTGGTTTATTCTACTTTGTTTTATATATACTATTTATAAAACAGATTGCAGGTGGGAAGTATCACTTATGTTTGATCGCTTCCTCAGGCTAATAAAAGCAAGGATGCAGAACTGTGGATCCCAACTGACACAAAACATTGGCAGCAGCCTCCACTTATAACCCCTATCAAGCCGAAGAGTAGCAAACCTCTGGATGTACAGTTACACATCCAAGTTTATCTGAACCAGTGCTTTGAGAAGGGAACTTAATAAGAAAGTTTGTACGTACATATGCAGTAAAGAAGGTGGGCCTTTTTTATGGGCCTGGGGAAGAGGTTCTAGTAAATTAAATGTCTTAGTATGGGTCTGAAGGTTATGTGTTTCTGCTTAACTTTTTGAAACAATTTCATTCTTAGTTAGAGTTGTTATGGAGAAATGTCACCAATTTGATATAAACCAAGCATATTTCATCTCCAAAAAAAAAATTAGGTAATTCTTGGATTAGCAAGGTACCAAGCTACCAAAATATGCATTCTTGTAATGACTTCAATCTTAGTCTTACGGCACTATGTTCTTAGCTGGTTGAATTATTAATTTGATTGGCCCATGCATCTAGGGAGAAGAGTTCTGATTTGGAATATATATTATTTGTTTAGATAGAGTCATAGAAACATCTAATGTTATTTAGTGGGAAATGTTACTGAATTCAGAGAGTGATTTGAATGAGTTGAGTTCTTAAGTAGTATTCATCCTAGAATTTTGGTACCCTTAGTTTTTACAAGTAACCCTTGCCATCAATGGGGCTAATACTTTAGATTCTTTCTACAGTTGAAGCTGAGCATCTCTTTTCTCTTACTAAGTTGAGGTTGTAATGTCTATTCAATTTGAGATTTACTTGAGACAGTGATGTTCTTTTCTTGCAGATGATGCAATTATAGCATTTCAATTTGGTCTGAGTTTTCTTGCATCTTGAATAACAATAACTTGTAGTGGTTGCTTGCCTGCCCACCTTACAGATTGGGCCTAGACACGGAAAAGCTGATATCTCTGGCCTAATCTTCATAATGTTTGTACTTTTCTCTCTCTTTTTATTTAGTTAGCTAATCTTTTGGAAAATGTCCTCCTTCCAGCTTTTTTTTTCTGCTTCTCTTTACTAGGAAAATAACCAACCTATAATTCAGACAAAATTAAATGTAAAACATAACATGAAAGAAAAAGAATGAATGGGTATCTAGGATTCTACAGAATAAATGAATGCAAAAAGGAACAGGCTAGGATGATACTTTTCCAATGGAAATCACTCATTCTTGAGATTTCTTCTTTTCTTTGCAGATATTTTTTGGTTTTGGAGGGTAATTCACAGATCAGGTGACCTTCCAATTCGGTGGGACAGCTAGAATTTGACAATAAATTCTTAGCCTTCCACTTAGGTAAGATATTTGCTTCATTTGCCTCCTTATATGCATGATGTATCTAATGTGAGACCACAATATATACCTTCAACGCTTTGGCATCATTCACTGATGCTTGTTCTGAAAAGTATAACGCTTCATCATCTGGATTCTGGATAAGTATAATATCTCCATTTTGTTGGTCATGTTTTGTCATGCATCTTTAGTATCCCCCAATAATAATTAATGTTGTTGAATCAAAATTCTCTCATAATTCAGCCTCTACTTCCTTTCTTCCATGAATCACACTTCATAAATTATGATGTTTAATTGAGTGCAAACATGAAAAAGACTAATTATTCTTTGTTTTTTACTTTTTACCTGTAATTCTTTGTGAGGACTGAGCAAGTCTCATATTGGATGCGTAATGTGTGGTCTGTAATACCGCAGTAGCCTTAGCTATTTTAGATCACATAAATCAGCTCATCTCTCAAGTTACTTGAACCTGCTGAACTACTCGAAACATTACAGAGTTACATTACTATTTATAACACTCATTTTGAGAATTAATAATAAGCCACCCTAGGAGGTATTCTATAACATTACTAGTATCAACGATTTCATTTTACTGGTGTTGATATTGCAGTTTCTTGTGGTTCACATCGATCTTGAATGGCTTTGTAGGTCATGATATGGAATATTAAAATGTGTTATATGTGTAACAAACTTTAATATCATATCTCTCTGGTATATATTCACATATTGTTTCTATTCATGAATGTCACTTTCAAACAATGTAACATCAATAAGCTCTGCAATAGAAAAAAGACAACCATTTGGACATCATGATCTGTTCTTTCGGCAACCCTAAATGTATGTTGCATACCTTTCTTCACAAAATTTTCTCCTTCACATGCATATAATTGTTGTCTGTGTCTGATTCCCTTGACATGACACGTTGAGATATGCATACAGTTTGCAAATCTTTCAGTACTAATTTGCATGTGTTGAATATTATATCAAAGAGATGATAATTTTTTTAGCTGATATTTGAAATTTATTGTATTTGAGAAACTTTATAATACCCTCTATTTTAGTGGTGATTATTGAATTAATGGATTCTCACATAGAGAGCACAAGGACTGATGCCATCATGCTATCTACCACAGAAGAGAAAGTAATTGCTTGCTAATTTGGGCATACTATTGCTTGAATATCTCAAATGATATGGACTACATGAATATTGAAGAGGGTAGGCCTCATGATACATATTACGTGATGAAATGGTGGGGGATTGGGGACAACTCTAGACTGTGAAATCACTAACTGCACTTCCATTATAAGCCTAAAAAGTCAGGTATTATTTACCAGAAAACAAAGATTGATTAAGAACAGATCAGATCATTACTACACAGATTCAAATGGATCCCATTATCAGGGCCAACAACATTAACTCCTTGCTTTCCTTCTATTTCAGTATGGCCCTATTTCTTTTGTGAGAAGCAGAGGTTCCCAATCCCAGATGGAAGTGCAAAAGCTTTATGTTCATTACTTTCTTAGAAATATTGGCAGGTGGTAAGTAGGTAGTTGTTCCTAATGCTTCTATTATGCATCAAATTAAATTGATGGAAAAATTGGATGGCCAAGAAGGCAATCACTACATGATGTGCTTACCTGACTTATACTTGGCTATAGTAAAACTTGAACATAAAGAAAACTTTTATGTTAAGGAAGAGTAGTGCTATTTTCTCACTCAATTTTACACTGTATTATTTTAATAATAATTTATATTGATTTGATAATAAGTTTTAAAATAAATTCGTTGTTATTCGCGTTTTCATTTATGAGAGAATGCAGCATTTTCATCAATAAAAATTGATAGCATCAAGAAATTAAAGAAACATGCTATTTTCTGTTGAGTTGATAGGACATCAAGATGGTGTGTCTACACAAAGTGAAAATCACAATTAAAGAGGCAAGATTTACATCTCTATACTAGAATGAAACATACAAATCTTAATTGGCTAGCTGATAATGATATTTCATTAGTGTAATCTTTTCTTGATTAATAATGCAAAATAAATTAAGCCCAACAAGTCAAGTTTCTCCAATATAAAACAATGCTCAAATTATGTAAAGGAAAACTAGCTTACCTAAAATTGGTAGTGCACTCATTAACTAGAATAATGGAGCAGCCTCATGCATTATGGTTTCAAGTCTTTCCATTTTATCCCAATGAAAAGCAAATGTTAAAAGATAAATTTGAATAATTATAGAAAATCTTTAATGAGATGATATCAAAGGTCATACTCACCCAATTGGGGTTTAAATTTCAACCAACAAAATTTTATGGTCCATTTTTAGTGTGGGCCTAATCTACCTCATTCACACAGTACATTATGGACAGCACATTATCTAGCACTCTCATATTGGTGATAATACCAAATATTTCTTCTACATGTTGGTCCAAAGACATAGTTGATTCTTTGGAGTGTCACTCTCAACTCTCAAGTCCATGTGCAATTTACTGTTAGTTTGTGAGACTTCCAAAAAAGGGGAAGGGAATTTTAATTTTTTTGCCTTTTTCATGATTTGCTTTTTCCTTTTCCTTTAGTGGGGAAGGGGGATTTACATAGCACTACAATCTTCAACTTGGTCCTCCTAAGAGATCATTCACTAGAATACACTTTTGTATATTTTAAGCCATTTAGTTAGTCTAATCTAATTGCTTTAAATCCTATCCATCCACATGATAAATACAATTTATGTAACAAGATTTCATGTGTTGTACCCCACTTACCTAAACCAAACAACATCAATGATTTTATTGGTTAACTTTTGCATTAGTGGCTAATGTAGACAAGAATGATCTATTACAACACTTCTAGACAAAGTTCCCACTTATGAGAGATAAATCAAAAGCATAATCATGTCGCCCAAAGATGGGGGGGAGTTGGTTTGCATCCACAATCTCCAAGAACCCATTAATGGGATGAGTTAAGACTATGGTTTAGCACATGGAATTATGCTAGTGGGAGAAGCTGAGGTTTACACTTCCTCATAAAAATAAAAATAAAAATAGTTGCAAATATTCCTCCTTCACTCTTTATTATTTATTTGATTTCTCTTTATAATGTTTCATCCATAGTGGGGGGGTGTTTTTGCATTCAAAAATTGCAATTAATTGTGTCTATGTCATTGCCTCATTGGCCTTAATCCACCACCCACGAAACCAATCCATCCTTTTAAAGTAGAGTCATGGCAGGTCATTGAAATTCCCCCATAGAATAATTGTCATTTGTGTAAGATATGATTTGAAGGTGAATGGTATATTTAGGCCTTCTTTCTTTTGGGAGGTTGTGGGGGATTCTTATCTTGACCCACAATTACAAAGCCTTTTTAAAGGACAAACATGAAACATATCACCCCTCTCACTTTACATAGTAAAATAAGAATCATAGAATGTGAGGAAAATAAAGAAAAGCATCAATATAGTCCTTGCTAGTCTATATAGGTTGTATCAACCCACTGTAAAAGGAAAAAATAAAAATAAGAGGACAAATTCATAATGTCAACAAGGTTTTCCCACTTTTCTTTGTACCAAAGCATGAATTGGTCCCCCCCATTCATTAGTGATACCATCTTCACATTTCATTGAGAAATTGTAATTTATGGTTAGGCCAACCTCAAATAGCTAGCAATATATCATTTGTGATTCAAAAACCAAATTCCTTTAAAAACTTTGAATGGCTTTGATAATTTGGGCAGCTTTAGGCTTTGTGATTCACATTTATTATGAAATGCTACTCTTGGGGCCATCTTCAATTCAATTCGTATCATCATCAACCCAAAGGTCTAATCATTTTTTTCTTTAAGTGACTTGTGATATGGAATTGTGGGGTCCTCTTATAAAATCAATTCTAAGATGATGGACTAGTACATGAGTGACCCCTTTCACAAGGAAAGAAAGTTAAGGTACCTATCATGGCACCCATGCCTTTCTTTAATTGGATCCATATTCTATGCCTTGTACTATCCCAATTACTTAATTAGCTAGACCCTACCCTCCAACTGAAAATTTTGGAATATGTGTATCATAGAAGTGGACAACTTATGTGACACACATTTCTAACCCTTTACACTAAGTTCTTGAACCAAAAAGATAGAGTAAAAGTAAAAGAAAAGCACAAGCATATGGGCCTAGCTATTCTTGGGGGTTTCCCATTAGCTTCACAAGGAAAAAAAAAATTCATTGGGTTAAGTGTCATTGTCTAATTGGTGTCCGGCAGCATAGTGTGTACGTGACGATGAAATTGATCTGCTTTGCTTTTTAATTTGAATATAGATGTTTAATTAACAAGCATTTACTTACCCAAATGAATATTATTGGGAGAAGAAGAAGTTGAAGAAAGTGGGAGAAAGGGATGTGACCTACATGAAAATGATGTGTGATTCTTCTATGTGGGAAGGGGAGTAGGGACCAAAACAATGAATTTGGATTAGTTTATTCACACATCTCTCACTTTGGAGGAGACATAGACGGCGTGTGTTAGTGCTTGTTATTTTTTATATAAAGTATGAAGATTATAAGTTATAATTTTATTTTTTTATCAAATCGAATAACTAAATAAATTAAAGTAATATAATATAATTAGTTGATAATTTGGGCAAACCTATTTGAGTATTTTGATAATTTGGGTGATTCCAATGTGTAATGCATCACTCAACCAAAACATTTCTATTCATTTAGTATTCAATTATTAATTCCTTTTGACAATCCCAATTATATTCAAATATACAATTCTTAAGAAAGTTTAACCATTTTATATTAATAATGTAAATATTATACTTTATTCATAAAATAAGATATTTTACACAGTCACACTCAAATAAATTTTATGACCGTTCGATATGGGTCCCGCCTTTTTTTTTCTTCATAATTAGTGTGTAAGCACTAATTAAATGATTATACTTAATTAATGTAAAGGTCACAAGCGACCTACTTATGAATGTGATTGTTTTAATTGCAATTATTATTAATTGAAAGTCTTGTTTTAAATCATGAGATTAATTAAAAGCCAAATATTCAATCATGCTTAGGTCAAGTTTTATGGCAAACAAATTAGACAAATTAAGAAACATAGAGAGAGAGAGAGAGAAAGAGTATTGTTTATCATAATTAAATGAGTACTCAACCAGCTACTATTAAGTATAATTTTTGAAAATTAGTGAAATGGCAACCCCATCCATTCATGGCTCAAACTGCTTTAACTAGTTGTTTGACATATAGTGTAAAATGGTTTGAGTTGTTCTGATGATTAAGAATATGTGTTTTTTTTTTTTTTTGAAATAGATAACATGTTTTTACCTAGATTAGAAAATAATTAATTAATTGATATACATATAAGCAGTTAGACACACTTAAACACTTAATGTAATAAATCAAAATAAAATAAAATTGAAGCACATAGAATTTCCCTCTCAACTTCCGGTTGATACAACAGTTTGAATTTCTTTTTTTCTTTTTTGGTTTAATTTAAGCACATTAATTATTCTAATCCAAGACTCAAACTAATACCATTAATTTTTCATTCCCACCATTCTAATATATCCTCAAGAATATTTCTCATAAAAGCAATGAAACAAATATAATTAAATATTGAATAGATTACATTTTTATTTTTTTACAATTATTTTTCCCTTCGACGCAATTAGAGTGGGAATCCTACATACAATGATAACGACCTTCCAATCTTCTGTACAACCCTACATTTTTTTTTCTTGCCAAAATTTATTCCAACTAGGAATTCTAAATAAATACCTACAAAATAGGTCAATTTTTGGTAGCACGTGACCCAATCCAATTGTTCCACAATGTGCAATTATATATCCCTTTGAAATTGATGGCTTCTTTTATATTTAACAAGTAATATAACCTATATTTAGATACATCTTTTGAGGGTGAGAGAAAGAGATAGACTTAAATTCTTAGTTTTTGTTATAGAAATTGTATTTGTGATTTATGATTTTTTTTAAAAAGTGTTCAAACATAAGCATAATGGGATTCGGATTGTTAGGTCATTATATTTTTAAGTGATAAGTGAATTTCATAGTAAAAATATGATTATATATCATAATTAGTCAAATTTATGAATAACTCTTCTTAATAAAATCAATCCAAAATTTTTAATATGACGACAAGCTATATAATCAATCTCATCTCGTATAGATTAGCAATCTTACATCACTTAAAAAATAGTAAAACAACATAACATGTATTTAATTAATTAAAATTTAAAGTGACATAATAAGTAATGACAATATAAATTTGTATAAGAATTCTTCATTCTTGACATCAATTGCAACATATTTAGTCATGGTTGACTTCTAGATTTCTTATACTTCTTCAAACAACAAAAAGAGTTCATATGAGGATAGCAACAATAAAAGAGAAAACAAGAAAAAAATCATTGTTGAAGGAAGACTATGCCCACAATAAAAAATAAAATAAATATTGTCCTAATATGTAAATACAAAAACTTTGTAACAAAATTGATCAAGAAAAGGAAGACTGGAATATTAAAATAATAATAAATATGTGGAATATTATCATTGTGGAAAACAAACCAAAAGGGATCATCACTTTCTTTTTTAGGTGATATGTTCACCCCTTTTCATTAGATTCCTAGGCACAAACAATTTTTTAAAGATAATATAATAAAATATTATTTTAATAATGATACACTTTAATTAATATTAAATTCATGCATTCTTATCACAAAACAAGTCATCAATTAATAATAAATTAATTAGAAGGCCATAATTATAACTAATTAAAATAATACCAAAAATCAAAACAAGATTGTCAATGGGAATCAGACTACACATGTTTTGAAGGGCATGCCGGTCATATAGGGACAAATGGTCCTGATCTGGTTGGGGCCCACAGTGGGCCTTAAAATCTTAATCCTACGAATAAATTCTCCCATTATTTTTTTGTTGTCCTCGTTATCCTCCTTAATTTAATGCTAATTTTGGCGTTTGTACCTGCTCTTTGGTGAGCCCTTCCACTTGTCTTTTTTTATGTTTTGTTTTTATTCATATTATTTTAATATAGGATTGATCTAATAACTAAAATAATATTATTTAAAAAAAAAAAAAAATAGAGAATTTGAATTCCCTTTAACAGGCTGAGGCCAGACAATATTCTGGATTAGATATAATTGAAAATTTGGTTGGATAGCCAATAATTTATTTTCTTGTATAAATTCAACCAAACCAATGAATAGTAACTCAGAATTTAGAGCCAGGAAGTTAGCAAGATAGCATTGTATCATAACATATGCATGCATGCATGCAAGTCTTTTCAAATCAAATTTATAATAGTGTGACTCTACAATCACGCCTCAAAATTAATAGATACATTATCTTCTTTTTAATTCAATTATTGAAACAAATTGATTAGGTTCAATGAACATATTTTACGAAATTAATTAATCAAATTAGAAGTCATATCACGTTTCAACCTAATATTTTCTTACAAATTTAAATCTATACAAATAATAAAATTTAGTGTTAAATAAAAGTATGAGGTCGAAGTGGGATTCATGGTTTGTAATTTTTATAATATATGTGTCCTTATAATTTTATTTTATCTTAATTAAAAAAAAATTCTCAACAATTTATTAATAAATATTTTTTCTATCATTTGGCTTTAAATAATTAGATAAGATTTTTAGAATAAACGACAAGCAAGCAAATTAACAATTCATGTGCTTGTCACATGAGTCACAACTTAAAATAAAATTTAAAAACTATGTCTTTTCTGATTTGAACAGTAATTCTCATGCTTTACCCTTTTTAACGGAATACTGTAAAATCTCAATTGCTGTGAGAAATGATATTTACTGTACCATAAGTAACAGTAATAATTAGTCAAAGTACGACGCCGTTCCCACTGCCGACTGTGTTCTGTTCTTTCACAAGCACAAAATTAATAGCAAAGCTGGACCATTTGCCACTGCAAAGGTAATTTTGCAAAACCATTCCATTAATTTTGTTCTGTACCAAATTTCAACTAAAAATAATATTTTATTATATTTATTTACGTACAAAAGAGGCAGCTTCACAATAAGAAGCATATGACCCACCTCATTCAATGACTACCTTTGAGATTCCAATAATTTACACGTTAATTTCTACCTGTAGTTCTGTACCACCACAAATGCCAAATGCCAACAAAGCTTGTATGAATTTTAATTAAACGTCGTCGTCTATGTGTCAGAGTTACTACTCAGCAACAGACATTTGCCCGCGTCCTACGTGTCAGATTTTGCTGCACACCTGTTGCTTTCAGATACTTTTAACCCATGCATACTCGAAGCGCGTATTGTTCACGCTTCCGTATCATGTCTGTCAGGAAATGCTTTGTGGGCCCCACTCATCCCAAAATTGTGTAGTATGTGCAAGTAACTTGCTAAAATGCGCCGGGACAAATCCACTACCAGTTATCCACAAATGTTCAATCACCAAATCAATTTTACAATGCAAGCATTACCTACCATTAAACAAATGAAGAATTTAAGAACAAATTGGGCGCCTACTGAAAAATTGGATCAAACATTTATTTTCTTCTTTAGCTCATTTTTTCTGTTTTTTTCTTCAGGTGGGGCTTTGGTAAAAAAAAAAAATTTACTTTACTTTTCTAAGAGGACATGTTAATATGGACACTGGCATTCTTGATGGATTTACAGATGGGACAAGTGTGTAGAGTAGACCCACAAACAGTACACAGACAGAGGTGCCTGCACGGCAAAATCAGTACGCACGACTCCTCTTTTCCACAGTTTCTGCACAGCCTGCAATTACTGCTGCTATTGCCTCTGCTTGTTTCAATTTTAACTTCTTGATTCTTAACCTTCGCACCAATTATTCTCTCTCTTCCCCGCCAAGCTAACGTGCGCCCATCGTCCATTTCATCCCATTCAACGTTGTTGGTGTTGCTGCCACAGCAAGATTGAGCATCGTCCATTAATGCGGCAGTGGGAATTGGAGTGGCGGCATCGTCGTCAATTAATCCAGCGGCGCCGCCTCTAACCTGTTGTAGTACTTGCTCGAGATTTGTACGCAGAGTATTGGCTGTGGCCTCGTTGGTTTGAGCCAAATCTCGCCATACCTGATTTTCCATAAACAAGGTCTTGACCTTTTGTTCTAAATCCCAATTCAATTTACCAATCTTCTCTATCTCTTCCTCTTTGGCTTTAAGCCTCTTCATCATCCCCACTTCAATTGCCTGTAAAATCATTCTCGCTTGTCTCTTTCGCTTTTCCTCGATTTCCAATCTCACTTTCTCCATCTATAACCCAAACAAAGAAAAATCAGAATCTAATTCGACAAACCCATAAGAAAAAACTAAGAAATTTAAGGAGAATTGGATAAAGAAAACTTACATGTTGGGCAATAAGGCGGTCAACATCAAGTTGCTGTTGCTGGATCTGAAGCGAAATGTCTTCACCAAGAAATGAAAAAGAGCTACAGTTCTTGTGAGTTTGAGGGGTTGCTGGGTAGGATATGAAGGGTGTGATTGAATCCCTGGAGCGTTTTCTTGGAACTGGTATATTATACGTAACGCCACTCTCTGATTTGATTGCTGATTTTGGGGGAAACGAATCGGAAATTACAGAATTATACGCCGGAAGCAGAGCCTCCGTTGTTGTAATTCCTGATAACGGTACTGTACTATAACCCATCTGGGTATTATACAGATTCAGATTCCCTTCAATGGGGATCATCATTTCGCTGCAAAATTTAAACACCCAGAGTCAGATTTTCAGATTAAATTACAGAGACAAGGGGTAGAGTAAAAAAGAGGAGAAAGTGAGAGAGACGTACCGATTTCCTATAAGTTGAGGATGGAAAAGGTTGAGATGGGTTGCTTCAACAGCCATGAAAGGATTATTTTCGTTTCGCTGTATCTCTGAGTGAATTTGTAAGCTTTTCTTTTAAGTTGTGTTTGGAGGTGGTTTGGTTTTATTAGAGAGAATTGGGAGAGATACGTGGAGAAAAACAAGAGCGATGACTCTGAGAAAAGAAAAATAAGCAAAATGGCATGCAATAGAGGTGGCAAGGCTGTAGGGTGAGGTTTATTTAGGGTTTGGATTTCTTTTTATTTTTAATAATTAATTTAATAATGGTAAAATAAAATAAAAAATTATAAAAAGTAAGAGAGATGGAAAGATTATCAGATTAGGCGGTGTGAGTTTTTCTTTTTTAATATTTAAAGCTAATTGAAAGGGTATTCTAGTAATTCTATTCCGGGTTCATCTTAACTAGACATTGGCTAATATAGTAAAACTTCAAAAAATGGATTTTTGCCACGCAATACCTGCCAACTGGGGCTTGCCACGTAGTCGGAACTAGAGTCCAAGGTAACCCCACTTTACTGGGGATGTGGGACCCGTAGCGAAAATGTGGGACAGGGTTGGGAACTGAACATTGAACAAGGTGATGACTCGAGGCACGTGCGATCTGCAATCACGTGGGCCCCACCTTTTTAGCTATATGAGGAAGAACGAGGGTGGGGCGTGGAAGGTGAGGATGCGAAACGTTGCTTTTGTGTTTTGGGCTGTTTCTATGCCACGTGTTGAAATTTGGTTGCATAAGTTTAACTGGACCGGTTCTTTGCTGGCCCAATTGAACCAATAAACCATCCAAATCTATAACTTAAAAAAAAATATATATATTGTTTTTCCAAATTTATCCAAAAGTTAGCTATGCCTATATAAGAGTAACTTTCTAGTTGTTACAACTTATTTAGCATTACAAAACATACCATTTTTATTTTTCAACTAAATAATCACACTATTTTTTATTAGAAAAAAAATTCAAATATTTTATAAGAAATATGTTTAGTATGACCATTCTGGTAAATCACGAGAATTAAATTTTAAAAATATTTGATTTCGTTAATTGAATAATATATCATCATTGAGTTATGACAGTTTTTACATAATATCGAATTAATTTTTTGTTATTGAAATTGTTGATTTATTCTATATACTAAGAAAACATTGTATTTTTTTTTTCAACTAAATGAAGATTGAATAATTAAAAAGGTAGTAATCACATTGATTTATAAATTATAATTCTTAGTATCATTACATAGCCATTATATTTGGTCAATTTTCATCATTTTTTTTTTTTTTTGTTGTTGAGAAAAGTAAAAAAAATTAAACAGTATGCTAATCTTTGGATTAGGCCAAATTTCAAGTGTGGCCAAATTAATAACAAATTTGACCCAATCTAATATTTTGAGTAAGAAAGTAGCCAATCACAATCCAATTATACCTAACAAATAATTTTCAAATTTCAGATTCTTAAATCATATACTTGTCAATATCTTATATATATCACATACCCAATTAAAAAAAATCTCTCAGAGTTGTGGATAGGTATGGACTTGTATTTTATTAAAAATTAGTCACCCAAATTTTTATGACTTTCCTCTAAAGTCGCCTCCTTTTATATCGGTTTTTTCATCAAGCAAGAGTACTGTTTCATAATTTACCGTAACTTAGTCTCTAAGCTTAAACTTGGATTTTACCACCATTAATTATTTGATATTTTCATTAACATAGACATTATCATATGAATGAAAATGCGGCTTTCCAAGAAACTACTTGATTTCAGATTTCTTATTTTTATATTATTGTGTGTAAGGGAGGCACAAAGACAAGGAAAAAGCTTGCTTTAAGGAGACAAAGTGACAAAATAAATCAGTCTGAAATGGAAATGCCAACTAATATTTTAGTAGAATCAAACTTTCCCAATGTTAAAATTAATTAATTAAAAAAAAATGACATTGTTATGACAATGCCAACTTGTCTATTTTATATTATTAATTAAGTAAATTATTGTAAATAAATAATATGAAGCATGAGGCAGGCAGGCGGTACAGACAGTCACAATGCATTAATATATGGCAACATGGTCATGTCCATGACCATTATATGGCATTATATATATACATATTTGCATCCTTGATATTCCCAATTTCTTTGAATTAAAATGTTGGGGTCTTACTATAAGATAGATACATTAATTTGGTTTGTTTGTGAGTGCTTGAAATGAATTGGGGTTATAAAATATGTATAGAGGGCTATTCTTTAATTTCATGATTAACTTGAAGATTAAACAAGTGTAAAAGCTTATCATCAAGTTTTTCTTTAGAGAAATGAGATAAGAAAGAGATTAGAGAGGAGAGTTTTACCAAAATAAGTAGTTGAGAAGTAGCTAGATTTGATTCCACCCTTTTAATTTTCTTTATATTTCACTTTCATTCTAGAGCTCTATTATTGTGCTCATCACATGAATCCAACCATATCACCCTACTTTAGTTCCATACCAAATACCATAACATTAAAAAAACATTAAATTGAGGCTTCACAAAGAGTTTTAAGTATTGAGTTAAATTTATTTTAATATTAAAAAATATAAACAAAGTAATTAAAAGTCTTAAAAAGAATCGATGATCATTTCTAACCGATATCGTATACGAAGAAAATTTTATTCTATCGAGAAACAAATATACAAAAAAAGGGTCGCAATTCTCAATTAATTTTTATTGAATAATTAGGTTAACTAAAGAAATTTGTCAAGGAGAGGGAGATCATGTTTGTTTGTGCTTCCCCTTCTTTTAAGGGCATATATTGTATGCATCTTTGCTTGTAAAAATAGTTTCTTTTCCACTCCCATTCAACCTAAAGTTATGTTAGTATTCTACATGTGATCTCCACCCTCTCTCTCTCTCTCTCTCTCGCTTTGTTTTTCTTTTTGGGAATCTCATTCATCACCTCAACAAGCATATAAAATCAACCTTTGAATATGTCAAGCCTCATCACTTTGTTTCTCCATGTCAGTGTTAGTTGATGTATTATAATTAATGAACGAGGTTCCTCACATTCACAGCAAAGCAAAAACAAAACTGACCAAATTTATTTTTCTTTTCAAACTTTATAATAAAGAGTGATGTTTATCAGTATCTGCACAATGGGCCTGTCTGTTGAGTTGAGCCATCATTATTTCTTGTCTTGGAAACATACGTTACTTGTGCTCATTATCAGATACTTCAAAAGTGGAAGATGTGTAGCTCAGCTTCCTTATTGGCTAGCTAACTTTACATCTATCTATATGCATCTACGCCCAACAAAAACATAACCCTTTAAGTTTTTTTTTTCCTATTTTCAAAAGATAGTGGGATGCCAAATTTAAGAGCTTTCAGAAAAAAATTCGCAATCAATCACCAAAATTTGAGTATTTGAATCAATCTCGACTTTGTCTACTTTGACAATTTAACTATTAGCAATGACGGAATCACGTGTACCTGAGTGATAATTGACTCTACTCAAATTTAGAAACTAATATTTTTGCTTATATGTATATTAAACTCATTATTTTTGATAAAATAAGTTAATCTAAGTAAATAATGAAATATTTTACTATATTTTAAAATAATGTTTAAGTCAATAATATCATTTTAAATAATGTTTAAGTCAATAATATTTTACCATGATGAAGTTTAATTTAAAAAAAAAATTCAAAAAATATATTGATGAGTTTGAAATTAATTATTTTTATATATAGAATAAAAAAATAAATAATAAATCAACCCCACCTACTTATTTTTCTGACTCCACCACTGACTGTTTGATTGGTAAAAGGGAGCAGGAGCAATTCAACTCATTCACTTATTCATGGGGTTTGTTCTAGATGTGGTCCCTTGTAATTAAATAATTGTCACTAAAGCTATTTGGGTACATGATTCTTTTTCTATCTTCACTGATAGCATATTTACCAGTAAGCTACAACACATCTTCCAAATGTCTATCTTTATAAAACTTTCTGTTCATTCAACAAGAAACATAAAATGGAAGTTCACTATCAGAATTCAATTCCCATGAAATAAGAAAGCTGTCAAAATTGAATGAGATATGAAAATGAAAGAATAATTGGAAGAATTGGGAAATGGTGAAGATTGAGATAGATAGATATAGATAGTAATAGCACTCCTTGGGAAACTAGAATACAATTCCAATACATTTCTTTCCATTTGGCAGGCATAATTTTTCACCCCACTAAAGGACAAATGACAAGTCAATGTGTATTGCATTTATTTCTATAAATTTTATTTAGGATAGGAAGGTAATTGAACCACCTTGTAGTTACATCATTGAGTCAGGACAATGTAATTGCAACTTGTCATATGGCCATTTTCTGTGGCCTCACTGTTTACTACTGCATCTGATAAATATCTCTTGTACAATTTGTTTGTTTGATGAGTGTTTGGGGTGTCATGAAAGCACTCTTCCAATGACACTGATCATTGTATCATAAATAGATACATCAAAATAAAAGTGTGAGAGAGAGAGAGAGAGAGAGAGAGAGAGAGAGGTGAGAGAGGGAAAAGCATCAATTTTGGGCTTCACAATTCACATGCATGTGTAAGTTGTAACTATGAAGCATACTGTACAATATGTTTTGAGTACAGTTGAATCTATATCTTTCAAACTAAAAATTCATAATGGGGGTGAAACTGTAGCAGACTTATATAGGAGTTGGAGTTATCACATTGACACTAGTTATAATGTTTTCTATATTATATTTTTATAATATAGCTGTTGATATTATTTTAAGAATATATAATATAGCTGTTGATATTATTTTAAGAATCTAAAATTGAATATCATTTTTAAGGATAAAAACTAGCTCTCGTTTGTGCAGCTCGTAGGTCCATGCATATCTTTTTCATGCTATTTTGTGTGAAACTGTAGCAGACTTATATAGGAGTTGGAGTTACCACATTAACACTAGTTATAATATTTTCTCTATATTATATTTTTATAGGATAGCCGTTAAGATTGAATCTCGTCTTCATCAAAAATTTGTAAAAAAAAGGTAAAAACTATCTCTCGTTTATGCAGCTCGTAGGTCCATGCATATCGTTGGTTTCACGCTATTTTGTCTCTGTCATTTGGGCTATAAATGGATCCAACAGTGTTATTGAATGGTGTTGGTTTGGCCCAATATATTTAGGTCCAACAATAAGGAGAAAGGCCGAGTGTGGGATTTATTTCGTTTGTTTCTTCTCATCTTCTAGTGTAGAACTCGTTTTTCTTACGGCTAACGCGTAGTGGCCAATTAACATCAAAATTTCATAGACGATCGTGACCTTTTATTGACTTTTGCTACAACCATTTCAATAATATATACCCCTTAAATTCAAGCTTCCTTATCTTCTTCTTCATCATCTTGATCATCTCCCTTAATAATTATGAGTAACTACATTAATAATGAACACCAAGCCCCACCGGTGACGGCTTATCCTCCACCGTACCCACCGCCTGGTCAGCAAACACATGTTTATGTTGCACCACCACCTCCGGTTGGATATCCCACCAAGGATGATGATCATGTTGCTAATTTTCAATCTGCACACATAGACACCAAAAATAGAGGTGAAGGCTTCTGGAAAGGATGGTAATATTTCTCTGTAACTAGTTCTCTCTCTCTCTCTCAAGTTGATGATTTTGACCACATACATACAATTGCTTATACAATTTTCTTTATATGAAGTGTTGCTGCACTTTGCTGCTGCTGGGTGTTTGAATTTTGCTGCGGCTGCTGAGACTATATATATATATATATATATATACAGACGTTGACATGCAATTTTTCTTTTCCTAATTTACACAGCTTTTTTTGTGTGTGTATGTTATCTATGTTGTTGAAGGAGATGAGAAAAATAAAGTTTTACCTTGTGTATTATTATTATTTAAATACTTTGATGCTTCTATATAAAATTCCATTAATACTTATTAGGGATTCACATGAATCATTAGGAGCTAGCTAGGGAGCAATTTCTAGTTACTTCTCAATTTACAGGAATACTAAAGAAATTAAAAGATTATATAATATACATGGGAATTCTAACATACCCATATGAGTGTATGTTATCAATGTCCCCTCCCATCCTTCATGTATTTGGATCTCTCTCTCCTTTGTCTTTACCAGCATCAAACACAAGTTACCCTTTACAAGTTTGCAGTCAATTTGCTGGATTAACTTTTCTGGGCTGGAAAAGACTAAACAATTATTGATTTTTATGGGCTGGAGATGGAGATATGGAATTTAAATGTTTTCTCATCAAATGCATAACCAATAAACAAAAATTGTATAGCTATTTACTTTGCTTCTTAATCTTTAAACTCAATATTATTATTCTTATTGATTGGTATTTCTTATTTTAAGCTATGTATTTTCCTTATATCTTATTCTTCCTTAAATCATACTAATTTCTCATTCTATCTCCCTTCTAATTTCATGAATGCAAAATCTTATTTCAATAATTTATTTGAAATAGATTAATCAATTATGAAAAGAATATAAAGCATAGCTTTAGAATACCACATAGTCATTGTACCCACATGAAACTTTTGTTTTGAAAGATGGTGGTTAGGTAAACAATAAGACAAATAACTCAGCAAAAGCCATGGAACACAGAAGATGAACAATGAGAAAGGAGATTGGAAAAAATGAGAGATAGTGCGAGAAAGAAGTGCTTTTATTGCATTGGAAACGGACCATACGGTTTGTTCATGTAAATTACATAAAACATTTTTGTATTAAACTATATCAAAAAGATAGAATTGTGTTTTTTTAAAGATTTTTGGATGGTGTTTTCATTTGTTTCTTGGTTTACTTAGCTGATCAATCAATTGTCTCCAGACTTCTACTTGAAGAAATGAATTAACAAAACTCCACATAGCAGACTTTCCATAACGATTTCTACAGTAACAAGTAATAACTTTTAAGTTATTAAACAAAAATTCATATGCAACTTTTTTTAACATTAAGATAACAGTAATTATGACTCTTTACGTGACAAATCAACTAATATAATAATGTATATATATACTCACACTAACCATGACCTGATTGATACGAAATTAATCTAAATTTATCAAAAATTAATAAAATTTAAAAATAATTTGAGTAGACAAATCTGATCCGCCACAAACTAGATTTAAATTATATTTTTATTATTTTATAATGATTTTATGTTTATTCACAAATAATTAAAACGGGATGGGTGGATAGAAACCCGAAAGACCTCCCCAAGACAGGCAGGCCAAGTCAAGAAAGGACCACAAAGATTACATTGTCAATGGTCAATTGTTCAAGGGTATTAATCATGTCAGATTTCTGATCACAACTAGTCTTTGTTCAAGTTGTATCCGATATTACCATAAAAAAATTTTGATCATGTTCATAAGAGTTCTTGAGGGTGTAAACTTGTTGGAAGACCTATTTGGAATGTGAAAAGGAAAATTGAAGTACTTATTCTTATTTTTCACAAAGTACATTAATAAATATTTCAAGGATTCTTTTAATGAATATTTAAAAAATACTTGTTAAGGTTTGATATATAAAAAATTGTTAGCAGTAGTTAATTATTATTTTAGTACTGTTTAATACATTAATTATTAATTTTTAGAAAACATATTTATTGCAGCTTGCTTAGGTTATCATTTAGAAAAATTCATATTTTAATTATCATCACAGTCACCATCTTTAGATTAGATCATAATTTTACAATATTAATAAATAAATTATGATAGGTCGAATATATTTGTATTGAAATTGTTCTCATCCATATAAGTGACTCGACTTGAATTATAAAATAAAATATCATCAAATTTAAAACTCAAATTTAATTAAATTATCATGTTACGAATTTAGACGGGTTAATTCAGATTAAGAAAGTCTCCCAAATGTTGTACACACGATCCTATCATACATGTTCAAATCTTAGTAGCCCAGAAGTGGGACTCTACTTATACATAAAGTATATTATGGAGTAAGAAACCATTGCCGAATTACCTAGGATCATTATTTTTTATCTCTAGTAGTAAATTCCAGACATAAGGCTAGTTACATTTCAACAATACAGCTACTAGTCAACTACTAAAAGCTAGCTAGCCTTCATAAAAAGTGTTACTTTTATAAATATTAAATTTTTGATATGATTTGTAAATATTTAATTGAAATTGAATATTGAACAATACAAATTGTATTTGTTAAACAATTAATATTTATCACTGTCACCATTACCACACAATTATGATCGTCTTCTAGATTTCTGACAACTAGTCTTTGTTCGAGTTGTAACCGAAATTACCATTCAATTATAATCATCTTCATCCAAATGTCAAAGTGGCTAACCTTTCATTGTCATTCTTACTTTTAGCATCTTCAAGTAATAGCGTTGAAGAGAATTAATTGTTAACTCCAACCAGGCTAAGAACGGTAATATTGTAATTTTAAGAGTTAATGTAATTTTCATGTTTCGGGAAGACTAACTGTTAAAAAGTCACAATAATTATATTTGGTATATTTTTCATAAATTTGATATATAATAGAAATAATAAACAAAATATTTAGTAAAACAAATTATAAACTGATGTGAATGTTTAAAATGAAAAAATAGACATCATCAATATTAATTAAATTTTCTTATTCTTAATCTCTAAAAAAACAATAACATAAATATTTTCTTGTAACATTATAAATATTTTTAAATATTAGAGACATGTGAAATACTAATATGTTACTTTGTAAATAATACTCACAATACTATTTCGAATAAATCACATTCCTTCTAATTGTTGTTACACAAATTTTCTCTCATATAATGGTTGATACTTTTTGAATTTTGGTGGGAATATCAGAAAAATTTACTGGAAAAATTTTTGTTTGGAGAGAAGGGAAAGTAGATGGTTTATAAATTAATTAAGGATATATAAAATTTTCTAAACTTAATAAGGTGATTTTTGTATTTTTAAATTTAAAATGCTACAGCTAGTTTTAAAAGTACTCCTAAAAAAATTAACCAAACAAATTTTAAAAACCACAGCACCCTCTTAGCAAACAATACCAAACTCAGTCTAAAGTGTTTATTTTGAAAATTAAAACAACAATCCTAATAAATGAAAACACTGGAAAATAATTGGCAAAAGTGTTTTTTTTTTTTTTTTTTGTCCTCAAAATTTTCCTCAAGTTAATTAGTCTTTATATTTTTTTACCAGTAACTAAGCTGTTTTTTTACTTTTTTTTTAATTTTGTTGATTGTGTCTAATTTAGTCGCAACCCCTTTTTCCATGGAAAAAAAAAAATGTGAAGAACATATGATTTATTTTGCTCAAAGGAAGCTGTAAAATTAGATAATTTTCAAAATTTGAAGGATTTCAACTAAATTCTTTTTTATTTAAACAATGACAAGAGGAAGAAAAAATTAATAATTATGCAAGAAATGAAACTAAAAAGAAGAAACGATAAATAAATTAAAATTATATGTAATAATAATAATAAAAAAAAAAGCCAATATATCAAAAAGGGAAGCGTTAGGAAGCATGTAACAGTTCTTTGTTAGTTATTTAGGCATCAAAACAATACCGAACAAATTAGACACAATCAATAAAATTAAATAATTAATTTAACAAGACACAATCAGTAAAATTAACACGATTAAAAATTTAAGAACAAAATTAAAACTTGTGAGAAATTTTAGGGACAAAAATGTACTTTTGCCAACAATTTTTGAGTTGATTTTCTAAATCAATTAGAAATAAAATAAAATTCCAAATTAACAACTCCAAACTAAGAGAACTCTATAATATATTTATCATGTATGAAATCAAGATACGCTAGGTTTGGTAAATAACATTAAGAAATATTTTAATTATCATCAAAGCCACCATTAAGAAAGAGGACGAAAAGTTCCAATATGACATCTTTAAATTACGTGAAAATTAAATAATTTTTTTAAATGAGATAGATAATCAAAAATGGGTGTGTTATTTATAAAGAAAATGGATTAAGGTGTATAATTATTGGTTCCGAATTCCAATGCATATTAGCTCGAGTTATAGAATGAATTCCGATGCATATTAGCATGAGTTATAGAATAATTCAATCCTTATATTTTTTATAAACTTGTTGCCAGTTTTACCATTAAAGCCTCAAGTTATAACCACTAAAATATGTTAAATAAATTTAAAGGTGATTGGTCGCAGTAGTAGCAAATTACAACCTAGGAAGAGACCAAATATTCGAACGAGATTAGACTTATAATTAATAAGTATAAGGATAGGTGTGAGGATACTCTTAAAAAACCAAAAAAGAAATATAATAAAAGGAGTTGTCTCTAACTAGAGGCATAAATTCCTTGGCTTCCAATTCAATGAAGGAAAAACTGCACATCTATTAGAGACGCGGTGCAGGTGTGAATAGCTGCATTTGCTCAGAAATAACGAGCCAGTCTTTGGTTGCACACTTACGTCGTAGTTGGAAGATTACACACGCTGTGACTTTTTCGTCTCTAAACAAACAACAACGCGTTCCGGCAAGCCGACTCATCGTTACCAACAATTTTTACACGACTCAAATCTTGGCATATTTCCTTTCACTATAAATATTACAACGTACTCATTCCTGATTATGTCCTTCAATCTTCTTCATCTTTTATTTTCTCTCTAAAACCAGACCAACATTTGCACTTTTGCATAGCCATGAGTCAATATAACCAACATCAAGTTCCTAGTAAGTTTTAATGTCCTCTATGGTGTATAACTGATAATCATCCTTTTTGTTTTCTGTTTTTTAACTAGGATTTATGATATTATCAATTTGTAGCATACCCACCCCCAGTACCAGCAGGTCAGGGTTATCCTTCAGGTCCATATATCACTGCTCCACCACCAATGGGTTATCCCACCAATGATGATGGGGCTGGGTACCCTAAACATAGTGCTCCAACGGAAACCACAACTAGGGGTGATGGCTTCTGTAAGGGATGGTAAGCCAAAACTTATCCCTCTCTCTGTTTTTCTCTTCTTTTCTTTCTTCTAACATTTAATTGTGTTCTGTTCTCTTGTTTTATTCTCTCCCAGTTTTGCTGGTTTGTGCTGCTGCTGCGTATTGGATTGGTGCTGCTTCTGAGATTGCCTCAGATATATTTTGTTGTAAAAAATTATTCCATTATATTTGTTCTTTTATTGTTCAAATCGATAGATAGAATACATTCTCCTCATTGTCTGAATAATTTTATTTAGCATATTTGAGATATAAATTAGAACATTACGCACACATTTCGATTTTTATATGAATAAAAACAAATTCTTCCAGTATCACTAAACCATACCTCATTTGCTTTCAGTTTATTTTCAGAACCATGTGTTGATGCAGACCTCATCAATTTATATTAAATTAACAAAGCGTTGAAAGAAACACTTCGACAACATACAGACACTTACAATAGGTATAATCACATTATGCCCACCCAAAATGGGAGTTAATAATACAACTCTTCAAATGCATTTCTATAAGGTAGAAAAGCAGATGATGCAAACAAACATTCAAACAAAAGAAGTCAAAAATATTTCAGAGTAAACTGTAACTCAACAGAATAAACAAAAACAAGATAAAACATGCCAGACGAAGAAACCAATTGAATTGAAGAAAGATAAAGGTCAGGAGAGGGAGTTAAAACATGCCAAGAGAAAGTCTATTATCCAATTCCAGATGAAGAAACCAACTCTAATAGGTCTAGGGTAATCCCAATTGCATATACCCAATCCTTTCATGCTGCTTCACTCTTCTATTTGAGGATTAAGACTTGAGATTTGTGAACATATAGGTATCAAAAGTTAATAATAAAAGAGCTGTAAAACATTGGTCCAAAATGCCATAATTCTTTAAGGTGGCTCAGAAATTCAAAGGCCAGGATTTGAAGTTTTGAACTTTAACAACAACAATCTATATCAATGTTCTTGAAAAAAGAGTGCAAGAAGCCTCTCAAATAACACATCTAGAAATTAAGTTACCCTCTTCTGTAAATTCCTCAGTCCCATTCATTTCCAACAAGAATCAAAATGGAAGCCAGCATCATAATTGCAACAAGCCAACAACACCTTGAAAGTGTTAAAGCCTTGCAATGCACCATATGTCAAGAATTAAGTAAATACCATTACTTCTTTAGCAGCGAAAAGTAAATATTACTGCTAGTTTGCACCCACCACAGCCAATGCAATAACTGAAACATTTCCATGAAGTTGCAAAAACCACAAACAGAAGCAAAACTAATCATCATATTCAACTTTAAAGCATCATAGTCACACTATTAACTTGATATTCCTAAAAATGAACCAAAAATGTCACATTGTTCTTTGATACCCATTTCAATTAAGCAACTGAATTCATCAACTACAATACAAAACGACATTACTATAATTCCGAACAAAAAGCAAAGCACTACAATGAAATGTGGTAAAAAAATAATAATAATAAAAATAAAAACAGGGGGTTAGAAACACATTTAAAACCTGAGCTTAGTAAAGAACCACCTGTTCTTCCCAGTCTTGAACCTCTCCTCAAACCTTTTCTTAATCTCCTTGGAAGCTGTAACCTTCCTGTCTATGGACTGAAAAACATCAGGCGTTACCACATCCTTTAGATCCACATCAAGAGTATACCTAGTGGGCATCACATGGCTGTAATTCACTAGCTTGATGAAAGCCTTCACACGGGATTTCTTAGCAGTCTTCTTTGCCGAATCCTTGCGAATCACCTTCTGGGGGTACTTGAAAACGCCGGCGACGAGGCAGTGACTGTAAGGGCGGTCGCGGGTCCCATCATCAAAGTTTCGAACGATTACGGCCTTCCGACCAGCAAAGCGGCCTTGCAAGACTATTACGGCCTTGTTGGGTTTCAGGAACTTCACCATCTTCTGCTGTGAGATCTCAGCTGAAGATTCTGAAGCCGCCAAATCCAAAGCCTAGGGTATCCCGGATTAATGGAGTATATAAAGGAGGAAGTGGATTTGACTGAAATTACGAATTTGTCCTAAGTTATGTTTTTCTGTGCCGGGTACCCATTAGACCCGATTTCTCTCCATATTGGCTACCCGCTCTGATCTCTGTAATCCTATCATCTTCAAAATCTCCTTTGGCAGCGTCTACTCTGCTATTGTTAGCAGCTGGTGGTGCCAGTTTTGCGGCTCAACTCTCCGGCGAATTCCTACAACTGGGTCATGTTGAAACATGTACAACTGGGTCTGTATTGTTTGAGGATATTGTATGGAATTAAGATTTCTCCTGAAATTGGGATTACCTGTTTATAGACTAACGTACTTGGTACTTTAGACTTTAACTAATGATTTTCTGATGTAAGTTATTGAGTATGCCACATTGTCATCCCAAGTGTGTAAATGATTATCTATTGGTGGTCTGTGTGCATTGCCTAAAATCCCCCAAAGAAATGAAGTGTAAAACTAAGCATATCCATAATAGTACGAGGGTGGTTCCTGGAAACTAGTAAAAAAGAAAGAGATTTTATGTACTTTCTTCTTTCAGCCCGATATGAGCAGAGGATAGACGAAGCCTAGCACAACCAGTGATTCATGTAACATAGGCAATCCGCGCTTGTCAGCTGCTGGAGGTTTAATCCGAAATGGGGATGGAGTCTGGCAGGCTGGTTTCTCATTGAATCTAGGCTATGGAAATATTATGCTGGCAGAACTGAATGCAATAAGACAGGGATTAAATCTGGCTTGGAACATGGGATACAGATTGTTACACGTAGAATCGGATTCAAAGGAAGCAGTTTCTTTAATCCATTACGCAGATGCTGGCAGTCACCCCATGGGCAGTTTGATCTTGGACTGCTGATTGTTGATGAGCAGGGAGTGGTCCTGCACTCTTACTCATTATAGGGAGGCAAATTTTAGTGCTGATCACCTTGTGAAGCTAGGACAAACTCTTAGTAATGGTCTTCATGTTTGGGAACACCCTCCTCCTTCTCTGGAGGATTATCTGCTCGCTGATGCAGCTGGTGTAGACTTCCTTATTGTTTTGCTTTGCTTTCCGATGTGCCAAAAAAAGACATATATCAAGAATTCACCTTTTCTTATTTTTGCTTAAAAAAGCAAAATATTGTAGAAAAAGAAAACTTACAGCTATGTCATTTGTGTACTGTTGTTTCTCCCTTAAGCATTTATGTATAAATTACACAGAAGATATCGTATAACTTCCATCAGCTTGAGCTTTCAAGCCAGCATAATCCCTGTGTGTTATGCCTTTCTCCAAATAAATTGGCATCTACATTTCTTCAGAGGAAGCTCTGAGAGAGTATAACGACTAATACATCCTTCCTTGTGATTAAATGTTCACGAAGTTTAAAGCTTACTGATGGATAGCGCAAGTTTTTCCCATCTACATAAATTACACAATGAAGAAGCAAACTAACATCCCAAAGAGCATGATCCAAATACAATAAGCCAAGAGCAGTCCAAAGGCCACATACAGGAAGAAGAAACTTGAAACTATTATTACAAACAGTTCACAAGCAAGCTGATCAAGGGTGGCCACATGTGGACACCATGGAGATGTATTCCTGCACAACAGAATGAATGCAAAATATGTTGAAAGGGAACTGAACCAAAAGTAAACAATAAAATAAAAAAGGTATCAAGGAAATGAACTGGAGAAAAGGATATAGAATTTACAATAATGAATTACATATACTATCAAACCATAACTCGAACTTTTCCATTTTTGTGGTGATATGGGATAAAGGAGTTTTTCTTCTAGAAAGGACTCACAGAAACCAAAATCCAGGTCATAACATAATATTAGTAGAAGTACCAGATAACAAGATCATGAATTCTTGATAGCCATCATGCTAATATCACCAGCATGAATTAGTCCCAACGATTATTCTACTTCAACTGTTCAATTGGTGAACACATGAAAGATTATCAGATGACAGTAGATTGATACAGTTGTACTGAACAAGAATAAAAATCAAAAGCCTTGTCATATTTACTTATCTTAATTATTAGAAATTGTGACAATAGAAGGTCCCAATCCCAGACTGAAATTCTTATGAGTTGTCCCTAGCTCCTTCTAGTTATAGCAACACAAAAGCCCTCCTACTAAATTTGGGTACCGAGAGAAATACATAACTCACAAGAAGGTGCAGACTGCAGACTGGCACAGAATGCATCATCTTCTAATAAAAGTACTGCATTTCTTATTTGACTAGCATAAAGTCTTTGATGGTATCAGAAGGCATTGCCAATGTAGAACTCAGCTGCAGACATCAGAAAGTCTCAATAGCAGTTCCCATGGTTCTTGTTTTTAATCTTTCTCTTTACAATTTTATGGATTTCAGAATACCTATATCAAGTTTAAGGAACTGTCAATTGTGCAGTGTCTTAAGTAAGTAAATGAAAATGACAACAAATAGGAGTTTCCTTAAAACATGTTGAATATCATGCTTAAATTGAGAGAACTTATGACATCTTATGTTTTAGAATCTTTTTTTTTTTTTTTGTAATTTCTTTTTGCTACCCCATTAAGTCTGTCTTTCAAACCTCCAATTCTTCTCATATGTTATAAGAGATTTCAAGATGAGCAGTAATATTAAAATGTTTCCTCCCTAACCTTTCTTTCTCTACCTCAAGTAAAGCATACATATACCTAGCTTCAAACTGGCACCATTGACACGAGGGATCCAGAAAAAACATAAAAAAGAAAGGAACTGTTCATGCCACTAGTGTTTTGGTGGGTGCATGTGCATAAATGCAAATAACAGAGAACTTGTACACAAGATGCAAGACAGTATGGATATGGAACTTGCAGAAAGAGAGTTACAGTTACAATGAGCCAAGTGTTGACTAGTGTCACTAGCCTGTCCAGGTTCCGTTAAACTCAACTCCACATCGTGGGTTTCTGTCCAACCAGGTTCATATGCTTCAAGGAAACGAATCTTTGCTTTATTGGGTAGATCATGGGGATGAACAAATGGCACTCCATCAGGCCACCCAATCTCCATTCTTACATTGGCACGTGGGCGATCGAGGGTGTGAATGTGACTCTCACATTCTTTCAGATTACAGAACCTCAGCTTGATTCCCTTCTTATCTGCAATGTCCTGAACCCTTTCTTTGAGAACTCTCTGTGCCTCAAGCCTTAACCTCTTGGAAGGTGGCAGAAGTTTGCTTCTCTAGTTTTGCTTCTTCCTCCTCATCAAGGGCTTCATAGATCCTGTACCAGCATATCATCAATCCAAGGACCTTCCATTAAAATCTTCTAAGGGCTACTCTCACAAGAGAAGCAATAAAAATACATCATTAAGTCCAACTATTGAATAATCTATAAGGAACATAAAAATGGGATATGAATCTCAAGATAACACTGCGTACTGATATTTCTTTGAACTTATTTTTCAATATCAGAAAAGAATGATACTGCATCCACCATTATGAATTCCTGACTTTCTTTTATTCTTTGTTTAGGGAGATATACATAAACCATTGCTACTGTGCAGCTTGTTCTGAACATTAATGCTAGCCATAAGTTAAAAAATAAATCGATTATTATTGGGCATTACTTCCGGATATACTTTTATCTCTTATACAACAGTGGTGGATTCCTATCTCTACAACATTTGAGGATAGTGTATGATTTTTTTTTTTAGGAAAAAAAAAAAAATAAATCGATTATTATTGGGCATTACTTCCGTATATACTTTTATCTCTTATACAACAGTGGTGGATTTCTATCTCTACAACATTTGAGGATAGTGTATGATTTTTTTTTTTAGGAAAAAAAAAAAAAAAAAACATTGTAGTGGAAGACATATTCATGTTCTAGACAAAAAGGTACTAGGTTCATGTTCTAGATGAAAAGGTACTATTCTTTAGCAGTTCAAGGACAATATTTATTTACGAATTAGTATGAAAGACAAAAGCCACCACGTAGTTACAACCTTGAATAGATTGATACACAAAATTGTTTAATCAAAAAGTATATAAATGGAGGTTAAAAAACAAAAATTTTAAGCTTCAAAAGGTTGTTTGAGGCCAGCAGGAGGTCTACGCTTGCTTCAAGGACAAGGCACACCACCATGTCTAAGGAGTCTAGACTCTAGAAAGCATAAATGTTCCTCAAGTTTTCACTTGACGGAGGTGTGCTTCAAGAGACCTCAAGCACATAGCTAAAGCGCAAGAGTCCCAAATCCCTAGTGAACATTATACAAAGTAAGGAGTCAACAAAGTAGGATGATAACCAAGCATGACATTTTAGATGCCAAAAAACCTTAGGATATTTTTCGGAATGTAATA
Source organism: Quillaja saponaria (assembly GCA_029379385.1). Classification (NCBI taxonomy): domain Eukaryota; kingdom Viridiplantae; phylum Streptophyta; class Magnoliopsida; order Fabales; family Quillajaceae; genus Quillaja; species Quillaja saponaria. The sequence goes on along the minus strand of CM055605.1, from coordinate 6,937,921 downwards.
AAGTCCACTTTTCTCCCATTAGGTGGGGGGGGGGTGTTTGGAAGCAAGCCTACAGAGAAAGGAATCGGCACTAGTCTAACATTTTTGTCCCAACAATAGAAAACGCCACTGCTAGTAGAAATGACCTAGGCGTCATTGAAGAAAATATAATAAAATAAGATCATTTGAAAGATGTATTAACTTTTTATTTTTTTTATTGGGGAGGGGGAAGGTGGAAGTGGGAATAAAACCACGTACGGTTCTAGGAGAGTTAGACACTTGGACCTCCTAGATAGCAGGGAAATACAAGTGCTGCTGGGCCAAGAAGCCACTGGCCGAAATATGTATTAGTACGTCCTTGCTAACAAAATAAATTTACTTGTTAAGAACCAGATGTTGAACTTTCTTAGAATACTGCATACGATCTTGGGCTGTTGGGAAATTGAAGCACTGTAAACTGGGTCTGTTAAAGATTTGATCAATTAAATGGGATCTTTGCATGAAATCATCTACTGGAACTGGAAGCTGAAACTGAGCTTCGACCCCATGACCAGGAGCTCTCATCTCTGAACAACTGAGATTGGTCATGGATTTAGGCATGATTTTGAAAGCTAAAGAACACCGCCCATAGATGTTATCCTGCATATTACTAATCTCCGTTTTGTGCAACGCAGGGTTGACATAGCCTGCAGTTGCCTGATGGAGGGCTAGCCCAGGAAACACAACAGCTTCTTGGGGGCCCAGATCTCCATCCACAAGAATCCACCGTCCATGAAAATCTCTTATGTGTAAGCCTGCCTTGTCTGACTTAATAAGAGAAATCAAGCATTTATCAACTAGTTATCATGGTCAGGATACATAACCAATTGGCCATCCTCTTGAGTGGTTATATGATGGTGTTGTGATCCCTGAAATGATGGCCTGGCATGGCAGCAAACAGAGAATACTGAAGATTAAATTTCTCTACGTCTGAGGGGAATATTATCTAGTATTTCAGTAAATGGTGAGCTACGCAAAATCAAATGGTAGCTGATGGCATCTAGCATATCTCTAGCTGCTTTTCCAAATAAAGAAAATATATCTGGTAAACCTGCTGGAGGAGGGAATTCCATTGAGTTGCCAGGCTCCAAAGGAGTCAAACCTGGTCTGTAATCATAGGTCTCTTGCCAGAGATGAGGTTCTGCATAGTAACCAGATGTCTTGCGCCACTCACGAGAGTCATTGGTATGGATTATATCTGGAGGAAAATATGCCGCTCTTTGATTGAAATAGAGGCGTGCAGAATCCAGACCAGATCTTAAAAGAGCCCCATCACTTGCTGGGAACTGGACGATGGCAGCAGAGAACTGAGTAGTGACTGTGACAAAGTAGAAACTGATAGCTTGTAGGAATCAGATGGCAGGCCTTCAGAGGGAATTAGATCAGTGAGCTTCACACGACCCAAATGTGGCAGGCCACTGCCTGCCATGAAATCCTTTATTTGCGCCTGCTACCTTAGCTTAGACAGGTTGTACACCCCATTCTGTCAGCACAAATGAAAGTGATGTCACTCTGTCATGGACCAACAACTTGCATGATGCATCATGTTGAAATTATTATTTTTTCTTCTTTAAAGAAAAATGGCTTAACACAAGAAGTGATTACAGTACATTTTGCATCCGCTCATCAAACATTTCCATATAACAGAATAGGATTTCTCCTTGCGGATCTCTAAAAAACTGAAGAACATCAATAACAACAACAAGCAGCCTTGACAATGAAATCTTTGGGGGTCCATGACATGAACCCTTCAACTAAACTAATTGGAAATATCCACATGGATTCCATCTTGTCAATTAGTTTCATACAGGTTATATTCTCCAAAGGCACTATATTCATTTTTCCAACAGATCTCTTGCATCTGATATTTCTTACCATAAAGCAGGATATGACAAACTGTAACATTTAGTCTTTTGCCATTTTCTTCAAGGAAAGGAAGAAACAATAATAATTGCATAGTCCAATTATGCCCATTATTATCTTTTTTCCAATTTCTTATCTAAAACATTAGGTTCTAAGTATGATCCCCTTCTCTAGAGTAAAACCCTAAAACTACTCAAGGATACACAGAATTGTAGGCAGAGCTCCCAACTATCTCCAACAATACCAGCATCACTTGACTGAGTAACTGATTTAAATAAATTTCTGGAACCTGAAATGGTGACCCATCTTATGACATCCAAAAATAATGATGTTGAAAAGAGAAGACAATAAAGATGTTAATGGCAGTCTTGGAGAAGACTTCTGCAAATTCAAATTAGGGAAAACCAATACCAGAATAATAAAACACCACGGAGGCCAATGCCAATATGAAGAACATGTCAAATTGTGTTCACATTGTATATAGTAAACATATGGTTTGAACTAAATAATGATAGTGTAACTGGAAATGGGTATCTTTTGAAATTAAAAGTAGATTGATAAAGAAAGAGAACCACTTTGTTTGCAATAAGGAAATGCAATAAAACAGAAGAATTAGGTGCTCCAGAAAATAAAATGTCCTCACCTCGTTTTCCTCAAATGCACCACATGGAAGCAATGGAGAAGTAGAACATAGCAGAGAAAGCTAGTTGTGACTTGTGAATTAAAACCCAGAATATAGAAACTCATATGGTGAAAAACAAGGAAAGAAAATTGCGGGAAAGTAACGAAGCCTGAACCTCGAGTGGGTGGTGCTGCAGTCCGAGTAGGAAAATGGAGGGTGGGCAGGTTATTGTTCGTCTCAAAATATATCGCTTTTGCAGTATCTATTTTCTAGTGAAGTTCGAGTTGGCCCAAAATATTAAAATATTTTTTAACTGTTGAATACTTTTAAGACAATATATATATAATATACTCTCCCAAATTCACCTCTTAAATAATATCCACATTTTTTTTCGATTTGTTTTCTTGTTTTAAACTTCAGACATACATAAACCAAGGTTCTAAATACGTGAGCCTTTAAGAAAGAGAATTGGAAGTATCAACATTTACTTACTATTTTATGACTGTCATCTTTATACAGTTGAATGATATAATCGGAAATTATATCAAGAACAATAATACTGACTTCTCAAATTTAACATAACGGATCATTGATTCAAAAATAAATTTGACGTGATCCTACAATTTAGATTTTTCTTTCAAAAACTCAATGATCAGGCTAAAATCATTGCAATTACATATATTGAAAACTGGTTTTCAGTACTTACCAACGGGAAGAAAAAAATAATACTTATAATCCACACACTCTGCCTATAACAAAATCCTGGTTTCCCTGTTGGATAGATGATCGAAACAAAGGTTAATTCATAGAACTCTGGTAACATGCATTGGAAGAAAAACAATATACATCAATTACCCAATTGAAAAGGGGCAAACATAAAGGGCAACATCATCTCCAAGACATTATAGCCACATTATCTTTCATAGTTAGACGAATCCTGCTCGTACATCAGATATGGAGACAGTTATATAGGATGATATCTATGGCTTTCTAGGTGGAGGTGGGGAACTGCTGCTACTGCTGTTGCTATTGCCTCTTCCTTTCAATGGCCTACACATGAACCACCTTCTATCAGTACAAACCAAAATTTACATGACAGAAGAAATCAATGGTTTAAAGCAAACCAACGCCAACAAGCTTTGTCCTGATAATCTGAACGTTCAACTAGTCCAAGAGGAAGCCTTTTGGAGATTCATATTCAAGAAAAAAAAACAATATGAGGAAGGAATAGGATACAACACAATTTTAAGGAGCTCAATCTGCCTGACAGGCTTCAAAGGAAGCCATTTGTAATTCCAGATTGTTTGAAACAACCCTGCCCCTTAAAACTTTTTACCATCCAAATTCCAAAGCAATCAGTTTGTTCATGCATGATGCATTCACCTTATCATATATATATATAATTGAGTTAATCACATCATAAATGAGAATACATCTGCAAAAGTTTATACACGAAACATTGCACATGATGGAATATGGTGAATTTATATGTTGAAATGACATGTATTAGACAACAAAATCATTAAACCACAAAGTTACACCCATTTGTGTTAACGAAAGATAAGCAAAATCTGGACCACTTAGATGGATTAAAAAAGATACCTTCTTGGACTACGACTCCTCGATCTCCGAGCTACCTGTCATAATATACACAGGATGAAGTCATATAAGGTCCCAAGCAAGAGAAAGTCCCTCTTAACAAAAACTAACACAAACCTTGCGTGGACTCGGTGAGTCAGAGTAAGATGATGACCTTCCACGCCTCACTGGTGGTCTACCTCTGTCAGATACACACGTGGCATAAATTTTAGAAAATATTAGATTACAGACAATATGCAAGCAAGCATTCAGTCACTCAAAAAAAGATTCCTGACATTGACAATTAATAGGAATTGAGGTGGTTTTTTTTTTTCCCTCGTGGCCATTTTCCTCTAATAAGTTTATGTGCACACACTTGAAATGATCATATAACCCAAATTTATGTCTCGGAAGTATCAAGTTCTGATACAATCTTTACTATCTCTCTGGTAAATATTCACTGTCTTGGAAAATGACTCAGGTAACTCGACGAGAGCAATCAAATGAATTACCACATTCACAGTCCTATACATTATTTGCCTCAAACCAGAAGAAATCTGACGTTTAAGAAAGCTCACTTACATAATGTAATACAGGTAGCTGAAACAGCAGTAACTCAGATATAAGATTGAGAACTATATATTGATGTGTTACCTTTGTGGTGAGAAGGATCTTGATCGTGAGCGCCCAGGCCTTCGGATAGGAGAGCGAGTACGTTTACGACTAATTGGTGATCTTCTTGGAGGACTACGAGGACGTCTCAGTGGTGTACTGGTGGGAAGAAAAATTTCTTACACTTTACAATCAATAGCAAACCAATATGCATTGCAGAATAACAGTTAAAGTCTCGATTTCTAAGCACAGCCACTAGACTGAAAGTTAAAATTCTTTGTGTAATGAACACAAATCTAAATTCTATGTAAATAGAAATTTCGGCATAGGCCATGATATAGAACACAACAATTCATTTTTCAAACCAGTTATGGTTGGTTTTCTCACAGAATTAGCCTTAGTAGTAAATCAGTCTACTAACTTTTTTTGCAACAGAAACTGAAACCTATAAATTGTTGTACTTCTTCAGCATGATTAGTAAATATTATTAAAACAGTAAGCATATTTACCGGCGTCTTGGAGGAGGGGGAGAACGTCTGCGACCTGGACTCCCCCCACGGGTCCTTCTTGGCGAGAGCCTGCCAAAATAAAAATTAAGCAACTAAAAGATCATGGAGACAGTTAATCAGGATGTGGTTACAAGCCAACCTTGCAGGGGACCTAAGGCGCCTTGGTGATGGGGAACGACCTCTAGGTGGAGAAAGAGGCCTCCTCCTTGGAGATGTGTCTCCACGGCGATAAGGAGAATCCAGACGACGTCGAACAGGAGATCCAGCTCTTCGAGGTACAGGAGATCTCCGCCGTGGAGAAGGAGGTTTTCTTCGGGGAGAAGCTGTTATTATAAAGTAAAAAATAAGTTACTACTTAGGTAGACCAAAATAACATAGATGTTCAACTACATACATCAGGTACATACGTTCTCTTTGCCGCCTTGGACCATCTTTTTCAACATCTGCACTAACAGTATCAGTTCTGGGAACATCTCTTTTCGGTGCAATGCCAGAAGCTTTTGGGCGGGGTGACTTCTGACGTGGAGGTAAAGTAAACTTTGCCTTAATAAAATTCCCATCTATTTGGCTCTGCAATCAGGTATTTATTGGCATCAACTTCCAAATGCTCCACATTTATATTAGAAACTCATTTAGTCTAATATCTCATAAACTTACACCATCCATGTATAACAAGGCTTTTTCTGCATCCACTCTTGTCTTGAATTCCACATATCCATATCCTTTTGGAAGATTAACCTGTAAACATAAAGCAAGTGGAAAATCTCAAACTAAGAAATAAATCTACTTCAGAAGTGAGGCAACACTTAATGAAAACTTACACCACGATCAATTGCCAGCTCCACATGCACAACCTCACCAAAGTTACCTATAGAATGGAAAGAAAATGTAAGAACCCAGTAAAGAAAAAGAAAACTTTAGCATAAAAACTTCCTTTAAGGTAAAAAAAGAAAGGAAAAAAGAAAGCTCCAACTATTATTATTATTCATGTGCAGTGAAACAAAACATGTAAATTATAATTGACTGATATAACAGTCTAAGTGCCCAAAATACACACTGCAAAAGTCAGGTTAATCAGAAGTCATATGTGCTTGGTATGTAGATTAATAAATTAGATTAGTAAGTCTAATATGCGTTTGGTATACATATGGTCTAAGTCAGTTTAGGTATTAAATTACAATAACAGGTATCTATATTTCTTCACATTTTTATAAAAATTATAGTTTAATTATTAATCATTAAAGTAAAATTTATTAATTTTTCCAAGGACAAAATTATATATTAATTATAATAATTTTTTGTTAAAAAATGTGACCTTCTAATATATTTTAAATACGAAAAAAAAAGATTATCAAAACTATTAAGATTTTGTTGTTTGAGTGGAATTTCAAATTTTTCATTTTAAGATTTTTATTTTTTACATATTTTTATTGGATTTGGATGAAAGTATTTATTTATTTATATGAATTAAATTAAGAAAATGGAGAATAATTATTCAAAATAAGATTTGTGTGTAAAGGTAAAACACATAATAATAATAAAATAGTGAGGACAAACTAATAAATTTTTATGTGAAAAAGCAATTGGATTTTCTTAAGTTTATTGCAGATTGCCGATTTCGTTCAAATTATATAAGATTGCGATTAAGTCAATCGCAGATTGTGGAACCCAAACACACCCAATCAACAATTAGAGGTCCCCAATCAGCAATCGGAGGTACTAAACCACATACCACATGGACTCTAAGACATAAAAGACAGGGAAAGACTTAATTAGGTTTGATAATCATTAGTAACTAAGTAGCTACAAAGCATACACAAACACTAGGGAAAGATATCACAATCTACTCCAGACCAACCAATATTGAAGTCACCAATTAAGAAATCAAATTAGACTGGTTAACATATGCGGATTAACGATAAGTAAACCAGAAAGCTAAAAGATAAGTAAAGAACGTACTGAATATCTCTTTAAGATGACCTTCATTCACATTCCTGCTGAGTTTATCTATGTGAAGAACAAGCGATTCACGAATGGGAGAAGCTTTCCTGGAATCAGCCATCAGTAGTTAAATAATGCATGTAAGGAATAAGTAAAACAAAACACGAGGAGATCGTTTATGATAAGCCACTTCAAGGGTTGAACCATGAGAGTATGTTGAATTGCAGCAGACAATATCAACAGAACTAGAAAAAATGACATTAAATGAAAGGACACTGTTGAAAAGTACATATATATGAACCAAATAGCATTCCAGCAAAGATAGGGGTGTGCAGGAAATCCAAGAACCTGACTAACCCGAAATGGCCCAGCCAAACCCGGCCGAAACTCTACAATCCGATTAAACCCGAGTTTTAGGTTGGGTGACATCTTAATCTTTATCTAGGTCCAGCAGAGATAGGGGTGTGCAGAAAATTCAAGAACCCGACTACCCCCAAATGGCCTGGCCAAACCAGACCGAAACACTACAATCCGATTGAACCTGAGTTTTAGATTGGGTGACATCTTAATCTTTATCTAGGGTTGGGTCGGTTATCCGGGTAGGAAAAAAAAATCCACCCGAGAACAACTGAAAATTATTACTAATGTTTTAAAATTATTTTTTACATATAAAAAATATTATCAAATCCAATCTAGAGTCTTTAATACATGAATCAATCCAATCTATGTTCATTTAATTTTAATTTATGTTCATATTTAACATCTATTATTGTAAATTAAATTAAATTTATTTAAAATCTGTAATGTTAAAATACTCTCATTTATGTTTATATATAGTTCAAAAATTATATACCTTAGTCTTCTTTTTTTTAGTTTGGACCTTATTATTCATTAAAAATAAGTATTGGATCATTCTATAATAATTCAACCAATGAAAATCCAACCCAGCACCCCCCACCAGCAGACTAAATAGATATGGAAAAGATGCCTAAAAAAAGCTAGTGACATACAAAATATCAAATGGAAAATGGCAACAATCATAATGTTCCTCAAAATCATTAAGTTCGCTCGCAAATAAAATAATACAGGAAAACTTACAACAGCTCTCATGTTACTGCATAAAGATACAGAGTACAGACATTTAAGGGCAAACACCGTTATTTAACTTATTTGAAGGTCATTCAGAGGATTTCAACCAGGAAGCCCCAATATATGATACAATCAAATTAGAGTATACGAATTGCCTTCTTTTTTTCTTTTTTTCTTTTTTTGGGTGTAAAAGGATGGTAGTTTTCTATATTGATGTCTGGGTATCTGGTGTTCCTGCTGCTGTATTTTCCTATTGACGACTTGCATGATATATATATATATATATATGACCATTTCAACTTCATTCACCTAAAAAAAATTGACATAGCAGCAACCCAATCATTCTCTCAAGATTATACCAAAAAAGGAAATTGATAATGTTTTTAAACATAAGTTAAACACACAACATATATACAGAAACTCAAAAGTTGTTATAGCACAATAAGTACAATAAAACTAGTAAGTTCGGAAATCATTTCACCTTGGGGGTGGAGAAGCCCTTTTAGAAGGGGGTGGTGGAGAGCGACCTCGCTTTACTACTTCAGCAGGACTACAAGAGATAAAATGGGTTATTATATTATCATCAATAAACACAGAAAAGCAAAGCAACAGAAAAGGCTTCAATAACAATCAAAAAAAGGAAAGAAATATCATCGGATCTGCTTTCAAGCTGACCAAACTGTATGTTTCATGTTAATCAATTCATACATATGACAAAGGTGGGCTAATCTCTTTGCATATCACACAAAGAATTCAGAGATAGTAAACTAGCAAGAGAGAAGAGCTACCTGGGTTATGCGTGCCATGTTAAAGTAAGCTACATCAATTGAATAGATAATATGGATAGGACAGAACCAATTTTGGACAAATTTCCCAGGTAAATCTAGTGCGTTGCTTACAATTAAGGATGTTTGTAAAGTATTTTGTTTGGGGGAACTGTAAATGCGTCCTAAAATAGAAAACCAGCGCTATGGTTTCAATCCTGTGGGTGATAGCACAAGTTTTTTCTCTTCATCAGAAACTAAAAACAAAGTATAGTTATATCCACATGCGATTACCACATTCATGTTTTTACCATTTATCAGATGTGGAAAACTCTTAATCTGCTTCTACAATGCAAAGTTTAGCCTAACATGTCTGGCCAAACAAACAATATGTCAAAATCGTAAGAAAGCACCGTCCTTTTAGCTCCCGAGATACTGGTGGAACAAAACGATAAAGTCAAGCTCAGAAAACTTAGTGACGAGGCAGTTCAACGCCCAGGTCCAAACATAAATTGTGAATTCAATAGAGTCCGAAGTTGTACAATACCCAGTTACGTTGAACACCATGATTGCTAAAGTTTTCAACTTCACAAACTAGACACAAATTTCTGACAGCAAAGCCAAAATGGGAAAAATAGAACACACCTCTTTCTCCTCTGAGGTGGAGGGCTTCGGCTTCGGGAACTAACGCTCCGGGAAGGAGATGACGAAGATAAGGATCTAGAGAGAGAAACGGACCGGGATCTGGACCGAGAATGGGACTTAGAGCGAGAGTCGGAGCCGGAGTACGACCTCGAATGAGAAGATGATCCCGAAACTGAACCAGACGGTGAGCGACGGCCTCGACTCGGTTTCGCCATTGCAGTTGTGTTCAGTTTTACAGGAAGCGAAACCTAGATAAACCCTACTGGGGAGAGTAGAAGAGTGCGACGGTAAATAGAAGAGCTTCGTGTTTACTGTTATCACTATTTGATTCCTGGCTCAGACCCCGTAAGCGGTGGGCCCAATCTGTGGGCAGGGATATACCTTGACCGGGTTAGCCCGGTTTTGCAACTTGATTCTAATTTTTTTTTTTAATTCATTTTTTATTTTTTTATTTTTTATGCTATGCTCGGATCCAAGATTATAATGCAGCTTATTATTATTAAATTTTTTTTTTTTCCTGAACAATGCAACTTATTATTGAACTAACACTATGTGTTTGGAATATTTAAAAAATATAAAATTTAGTTTAATTCTAATAAATTTTATGTTTTTTATATTTAGATCAACTTATTTTTTTTCATTAAACAATAATTAATTTTCTAGTCTTTATATTTTTAATTAATTAATCAAAGTTTTAATTAACAATTTGAGAGTGATATTGAAAAAATATTAAGACTAAATGAATTCTTCATTCATTCTAAATAAAGAAACTTAGACTAAATTCTATAAATATAATTTTATTTTAAATAAATAATTCATTAAATGAATTGAATTTTAAAATCTTTCTATCTTATTCCAAGTACACTGTAACTACGTCATTTTTATATGGTGCAAAATCATAAACACAAATAATTCACAATTGATACTTAACTAATTGGTACAAAATAGATTATGAAAGGCTTCCTGTGGAGTCGAGACAATATTCTTCAATAAATCTAACACTAACTTTATGTATTAGCTAATAAAGTATTTCTTTTGCACCCAAGTTTCAAAAATAGCTTGCTTTTAAATATTTTTTTGGGTGTGTTTCTTTTTTTGTTGGGGGACTAAATGTCATTCACAGAAGGCCAAATATATGAAACTGTGACACTGTCAGAATGTATACTTTCACAAAGATGATCTACGAGTGAGTTACATAGAAGGTACACCTCTCTCAGATTGCTGCAATCAGTGCCCAATGTTAAGAGTTGCTTAATACCTTAGTAACAATAGGATCAGGAGTTAAAAATGTCTCTTCATGATTAATCAGTTCCCCCAGCTCAAGCCACCAGTCAGTTCTCTTTGGTTATTCAGTACTAGTTGAAGCTTCTGAATGCTTTATATTCACGTCCAGCCCCAGGTCACTTGGTTCCTCATTACTAGTTGAAGCTTCTGAATGTTTTACATTCACGTCCAGCCCCAGGTCACTTGGTTCCTCATAACTAGTTGAAGCTTCTGAACGCCTTCTCTTAGCTTCATTGTCACCCAACTGCAGTGAAACACATAAATCTTCATTGCAGTCATTCCTCAATGAAGATAAATTTTCTGTTTCTTCCCTGTCCTGCAGGTTGTTTTGATGCAATGGAGACCGCCCTGTGAAGCTTGGGATAAACTGGTGTTCAATGCTGGGACCTACCTTGATCCCTTCTTCTACTTTAAATTCGGTCTCCATGCTAGGTGGTTTTATTTCCTCGTTGCTGAGTCCAACTCCTACAGGGATGTGCTGAATCTGAAGACCAAGCGGCTCAAATTTGTCTTCAGCTCTGTCCTTAGGAAGCAATCCGTCAGGAGTTGAGGAATCCCCCACAGTAGAGCCAATTGCTGTTGCTGAGGCAGCTCTTTGTTGTTGCACTGCAACTACATGTAACAGCAGTATGTAAAGGATCAATATTTTTATAACAGCTTGACAATGACGCCATAGAGTATGTTCTCTTTCATTTTGTATTATATTTATTAAGTTATAACCTTCAAAAGTGCAAGCTTCCAATCTTTCGGGCATTGCACCAATTTCTTTGCATTGAATATTGACTTTATGCAAACCAACATGGATTTTTATCCATAATCTTTCATGTAGTTAGTTATGATTTAGAAAAAGAGGCATAAATCAAATCACAAACCTTTAAGCCCTTCATCCGTTGTAATCAGATCAAGTTCAAGGAGATTGAGAAGACGCCCAAGATCGACCCCACTGGTCCAATTCTCTGGAGGCTGCCCAACTTTTAATTTAAGTCGGCCACGATTAGCAGTACCTCCCCATATGATCCCAATTGGCTGTGGTTTGTCACCACTGATCTCCCCTTTTAACATGATCAAGCTTCCACTGTCTCCTTCAAGGTCGAATGTTTGTTGATTCTCACCCACAACAAGATAATCAGTTAAGAAGCATATTCCTTTCTCATCATTGTACTCTAGGGCATATGCCAGTACAGTTCCAGTAGTCAAGCCAGAACTTCTTCCAACCTTGATCACTTGCTTGCCGATCAGGCTACTAATTGGAGACTGCAAATCTATAATTTTAACATTGCCAATCTCTCCAACACCTTTCACAGAGGTACTAACAGTAGATATGTCAAAATCATCAGCAAAAGGAATGAACGCCCCATCAGCCCTCACAAATGTCTCTGCAGGAGCACAATATGCAGACAATTAGATAAGTATAACTGGGAACAAGACAAACATAAAATTAAGCTACACTGATACAAGACTCCCCAAGCATCATCACCTGGGTTTATTCCAGCAAATATTCCATACCAAAGCTCATCTGTGATGAATGAAGTAGCTCTCTCTACTGCACCAAGATATACTCCAGGGCCCAGTGTTGGAGGGAGAGGGTGAAACATCTTCTGATTTGGGTAATCTAAGTCAACTGCAACATGCCGATTAGTGAGAAAACCAACTTGTCGATTGCCTGTTTGGCTTCTTACAATAGCCCCCAAAGTCCCATAAGTCTCCTGGCTCGCAACCTGAGCAAAGCAGTAAAGATGGCGTGCTTGACAATATATTTATCACAAATCATTTGAAGTAAGAAAAGCAACCAATAGGAAGCAAAGTTAAAATAATAAAAAAGATGAGTGACGGTTGAATTACCTTTTTCCTTTTTCTTTTTTTGCACAGATTTATGGTTCAATCACCTAATTAGTGGTAATACCAGACCATGATTTCTTGATCAACATAGTTCACTCAGAAAAAGACTAAATAATGTTATCAATTAAAATTCATAGCTTCTCTCAGGAGGTATCTTTTGTCAGGAAAATTAATGGACTATATAGCATTAAACTTGTCAAGTGCATCATTTAGATGTACATTCTATTTTTATTTATAAAAAAATTAAAAAATAAAATAAAAAAACCAGAAAAGATTACTACAGAAGTATCTAGATTATTTCAAATTCCAACGAGTCTGAGTGGAATTAAAAGAAATTTTAGGTCACTTGAATTATGCATTGGAACAAAGTTTACCTTGTTTTGGAACAAATTAAATTGCCACTAGATTATTTGTCTATTATGGTAGCTCTAATAAGAACCACGGCATCTCAGGAACCTCCTAGTCAGTATATATAGTTCTCTTAGCCTTATGCATTTGTCTTCACCAATTGATTCAGAGCATAAAGACGTGAGAAAAATCATATTTCAATAGAACAAGACCCTGGATAAGTGCTGTGTTTCCAAGGGAGGCGCCAATCAGAAGTTTGCAGGTTTCGGATATTAAACCAGGGAGAATGATTATGGATTAGGTTTAATCTACTTAATCAGTAAACTGTTCATTAATTTTATTTATTAGACACCAACACTAACCCTTCAAGAGGAATCAACTTTGAGGCTACAAAAACATTCCAGATTCCTCTTAATCTAATTTTTATGTACCCTGAGATAGAACTGAGTCATCCTTTAAGCTTTCAGCATCAAAAATTAAGAAGTGGATCAAAGGTTCAGTGGGAATTGGTTAATAGTTATGAGAAAATTGTTAGAAAAGTCTGTCAAGGAGAAAACTAGGGTGAATGCTTCAGACTCAATTGGAGACCAGATTTTATAAGTACGGGATAAAACACATGCAAATAGTTATAGAAAGGATAGGAAAACAGTTTGAACAGCTCTACTGCAGCAGGTGTTGAAAACAGAGAAAAACTAAGGGCAAGTGATTTCAAATGATCACCTCACCATTGAAAAGTACCTATGCTCACAGGAGTCAGTAAGATAAGATACTTAAAAGACAAAAAGGAAAGAAACTGCTTGACATGGGAGATTGCGAACTGCCAAGGTAAAATGTTTTGTGCAACTATTATTACATTTGTCATCTAAATTGAATATGAACTAGCATTTCCAGGCAAAAGCAAAAACTGTTCATTTCCAGAAACTACCTTATCAAACAACGAAAGAATCAAGGAACCTTGACAATACCTGAGAACCTGAACCGATGCATGGATCACCACCACGCAGGTCATCTACAATCTCACTGTACAGCTGTTCCTTAGGAGCTGGCTCAGGTGCACCAAAATATGAGAATTCTACCACATCCACATCACACCATACTCCTCCAGGTCCCTGATTAAAATATGGAACATCAACTTGACAACAGCAATGAATTTAACTGATGAAATAAGCACTCAATAAATGCCAACCACTCACAGAAAAGACCAATAATTGAAAATTAGTTAGGGAGGTCTACGATGAATATCTAAACAAAATCCAAACCTCTAGGGCAGTGGGCAAACACTGTATGGGGCTGAGCCACTGCTTGTGAACTTTCCTGGAAACAAAGACAAGAATAGCAGGTATTTCGGTTAACACGCCCTTTCGAATTCGAAACCCAATTGCTGTCCCAAGGCTGTAACAACGCAAGATCTTGCTGTGAAATGCCCTTATGGTCATGAGTTCAAGCAATGTGGTGGCCTGCTGCCCCTTTGGCAATTTACCAAGGGTTCCAGGTAGCACCCCTTTTTGTAGATTTACAAAATAGTTTGCTCTCTCTTCAGCAGCATCACTTAAGCGGCTGGAGGTAGGCCAAGAAAAGTAAGCAGCATTACTCTCACAGTGCTGCCCAGCTGAAACAAATGGTTGAAGCGTTGGTGGACTTAGTGAAGGCACATTAGAATGTCCGTAACAGTTTCTTTCAAGATCCAGAGTTGATTCTTCCGATGGAGTTGAATCGGAGCAACGGATCCTCATGTTAAGTCTGGCAGGCTCCAACTTTCAGTCAACTAGATTATTAATATTTTGTTTTAGCAACAAAAGAAAAGGTGAGGTAAAGGTATAGTAAATTGTCAAAAGCAACCTAAGTTAAGAACTTAAAGCTATGACGGGCATGAAATATAACCAATTCAGTCAACAACAAAGTAACCAGGGGAAGGATAGGATAAAGAATGAGTAAAAGAAAATGAGTACAGTTTGCACAATGCAAACAAGTCTCTTGCCTGATTCAACTATAAAAAACTAGTGACAATGAAGAGTTACCTTTGGACAGCACAACAATAAGCAGTTAGAAGCTGATTATCAGGATCAATGAAATTCAAAATGGGGATATATAACTCTGCACATAAGCTATTGTGTCCAATTTTGTGGAAATAAAGAAACTTCATTTATGAGAAGGAAAAATATCTTAACAAAGATTCAACTTCCACAAACCAAAAGCACAAGAAGAAATAAAGTAAAGAGAAACATAAAACACGGTACATTTCATCTCTCTTGATTCTAAGAGCACTAAAGAGAAGGACATAAAAGGAACAGCATAATGAGCAGCCATAAAGCAGGTTGAAGAAAACACCAGAATCTCTTCATGATGAAATGACGCCATTAGGAACTGCAAACCAGTATAATGTGTTCCCTATCATTTATACATGATTGTAACTCTAACTTCATCGGACCATATTTACCTAGAACGCAGTTCAATATGGTACACAGAATGGGAATGTAGAATGTCACTTGTCCAAGAACATGGTACGATGAGGGTAGGCTTATTCGGATCGCTTAATTAGAACAAAATACTTTGGCTCGGAACATGGAATGTTATTTAGGATCACATATATATATATATATACACTTTTTTTAGATAATTAAACATATGCATAATAGAAAATGAAAACGTGGGTGCTTACTCTCCACCCTAAAGAATACAAGAGACAACAACATGGCTACAAAAGGAAAAAAAAATTTGCAATTCATAAAAGATTTTGTTTGTGGATTGTCTATAAATATTCTACTTATATATTTATGATTATGTTTGTTACATCTTTGATTTTCATGATCGAAAAGATGTCGAAATTAGCATTCCAGGTTGAAAGGGATCCTCGTGTAGAATCGAAAGATCCAGTTCGTAAATCAATACCTAAGTAGGATCTATGGTAACTACCATTTAAAAAGCACATCATAACTACTGCCATTAATTCTCAAATATTGATGCATGACACCCCAAAAAGGTGCAACGTTGTGAGGTGGAGAAGGGTAATTGCTCCTCTTATATATTTACCAAAGAGCAAAGGCCTTTCTTAATAATTTTATCTCTTTAGCTTATAGGTTCTTTTTCATAACATAAAAAGTGATCCGTTTATTATGCATAAATAACTCAACAAAGTTATAAATATCAATAAATTATCTATTGTTCCCAAAGAAATATATATATATATATATATTTATTTATTTATTTATTGAACAAATTCAAGAGAAAAAGTAGAGCACCAAATTAACTTAAGAACTGGACCAACTTTGTGTCCAAAATGGAAACATTTGAAACATAGAAGGGCAGATTCTAATAGCATACAGGGTTTTCACGATTGAATTCTTTTTTTCATGCCCTTGGGACTGGAACACCTGACTTTTAGCCATGCCTTGAAATGTTATCGTATTATATCAGGAGACAAGTATAGCTGATAAAAATGCTAACATTTAATTTGTTTCAGAAACATAAATTAAAGGAAAAAAAAAAACAGGGATTCAATAAGATAACAGTAAGGTTGGATAATGGTTCTTCAAATGTACATCGAGAAAAAGTATGTTGTATAACCAATGAGCCCTGATAAAGGGGCATCCAAACCAAAAGGGCTCCCTTAATTGAAAAGCACAACTAGAAATAACCCATTACAATTTACACCAACAACAGGAACAATACAAAAAAGTATATCAGAATTATGATGTTTCCCACTAAATTTAAAGAAAAACACATTTTTAACCATGACAAGTTGACAACTTTGTGTACAACAACCACACTCAAAAATAAAAAATAAAACAACAAGACCTGTTAAAGGATTGATGAATATGTTAATCTACCCCACCTACGTGTAGGCGTGTAGCTTCCCAGAAAAGTGAGGAAAAGAAAAGCAAATGAATCCCATTCACATGTATTCCCAGATGTTAACAACTACTATAAAAATAAAATAAAAAAAGCTCATTCAGCAGTATAATGGGAAAGTGGAAATTATCAAAAATAAGTTTTATGTGCATTCCACTTAATTATAGTTCCTTACCAACCATATCGGGCAAGAAAAACAACCCGTCAAACCAAGATTGAAAAAAAAAAAATTCATTTGCAATTGTTATGAATTGGAAAGTATTTCCTTTTCCAGGACAAAAGGAAGGTTGTGAACGTAGAACGTCACTTGTCCAAAAACATGGTACGAGGGTAGGCTTATTCAGATCGCTTAATTAGAACAAAATAATTTGGTTCGAAACATGGAATGTTGTTTAGGATCACATATATAAATATATATATATTAGATAATAATACATACGCATAATAGAAAATGAAAACGTGGGTGCTTACTCTCCACCCTGAAGAATAGAAGAGACAACAACATGGCTACAAAAGGAAAAAAAAATTTGCAATTCATAGAAGATTTTGGTTGTGGATTGTCTATAAATATTCTACTTATATATTTATGATTATGTTTGTTCCATCTTTGATTTTCATGATCAAAAAGACGTCGAAATTAGCATTCCAGGTTAAAAGGGATCCTCGTGTAGAATCGAAAGATCCAGTTCGTAAATCAATACCTAAGTAAGATCTATGGTAACTACCATTTAAAAAGCACATCATAACTACTGCCATTAATTCTCAAATATTGATGCATGACACCCCAAAAAGGTGCAACGTTGTGAGGTGGAGAAGGGTAATTGCTCCTCATATATATTTACCAAAGAGCAAAGGCCTATCTTAATAATTTTATCTCTTTAGCTTATAGGTTCTTTTTCATAACATAAAAAATGATCCGTTTATTATGCATAAATAACTCAACAAAGTTATAAATATCAATAAATTATCTATTGTTCCCAAAGAAATATATATATATATATATATATATATATATATATATATACAAATTCAAGAGAGAAAGTAGAGCACCAAATTAACTTAAGAACTGGACCAACTTTGTGTCCAAAATGGAAACATTTGAAACATAGAAGGGCAGATTCTAATAGCATACAGGGTTTTCACGATTGAATTCTTTTTTTCATGCCCTTGGGACTGGAACACCCGACTTTTAGCCATGCCTTGAAATGTTATCGTATTATATCAGGAGAAAAGTATAGCTGATAAAAATGCTAACATTTAATTTGTTTCAGAAACATAAATTAAAGGAAAAAAAAAACAAAAAAAAACAGGGATTCAACAAGATAACAGTAAGGTTGGATAATGATTCTTCAAATTTACATTGAGAAAAAGCATGTTGTATAACCAATGAGCCCTGATAAAGGGGCAACCAAACCAAAAAGGCTCCCTTAATTGAAAAGCACAACTAGAAATAACCCATTACAATTTACACCAACAACAGGAACAATACAAAAAAGTATATCAGAATTATGATGTTTCCCACTAAATTTAAAGAAAAACAAATTTTTAACCATGACAAGTTGACAACTTTGTGTAAAGCAACCACACTCAAAAATAAAAAATAAAACAACGAGACCTGTTAAAGGATTGAAGAATATGTTAATCTACCCCACCTACGTGTAGGCGTGTAGCTTCCCAGAAAAGTGAGGAAAAGAAAAGCAAATGAATCCCATTCACATGTATTCCCAGATGTTAACAACTACTATAAAAATAAAATAAAAAAAGCTCATTCAGCAGTATAATGGGAAAGTGGAAATTATCAAAAATAAGTTTTACGTGTATTCCACTTAATTATAATTCCTTACCAACCATATCGGGCAAGAAAAACAACCCGTCAAACCAAGATTGAACCAAAAAAAAAAATTCATCTGTAATTGTTATGAATTGGAAAGTATTTCCTTTTCCAGGACAAAAGGAAGGTTGTGAACGAGTAGAAGGCTTTCCCAGGCGTGCTATGTTTCGGGAAACCTTATCCTGGTCACCCCAGATAACAATTTAACCAAACACAACAGGTGATCGCTGAAACGAGTAACCCATAACAACAATCAGCGTGTAAGAGAGCAAACCCAGAAAATGGAACAAGCTCTAGATTAAGCACCAAACGTTAACTATTATATTCTTGAAAGATGAAAGTACTTAAGGAATAATAAAGAAGCTCAAGGTGGACGAATAAGAAAAACTCACCTAGTTACTAATCACTGCAATAGCAGAGCCGCAGAGGAGTTTGAAAATATAATAGAAATCAATCAGAGACACATCATTGACGTTCCCACCTCATCTGGAAGCCCAATTGAAGCAAGAATCTGACAGAAGTTGCAAAAATTGGAAGCTTGCGTTTTGTTTAGCTAAGTGGAGTGGTGCTTGCTGTATAGACCCATGAACGCCAAAGCTGCGTGTGAATAAGGAAAAGTAAGATGCTTTTAAATTGGATTTATACATGGGAGTTGGCGAAACTATTTAACATAATGTGGACAAGTTCATAGTAAGAATTGTGTTGCCCTCTTGCAGTAAATATTCTAATTGGAAATTGTTACGCTAGCATTTGTTCTTTCTTTCTTTCTTTTGTCTTTTCTAAGAAAACATATGGTGTTTTGGACATAATAAACTTACCTTACAAAAAATAATGTATAACAACATACTATAAATATACATTTATCAAAAAATGGCTATGTGCATGATCTTATTTTATTTTATTTTAAATGAGTGGTTATATGTGCGAAAGTTCGTTATTATTCTATCAAATAGATATTTATTTATAATATTTTTTAGTATTCTTATAGTACTTAAAATAATGTATTTAGAACTTTCAAAAAATTATTTTCTTAATAGAATTTTTCTAACGAGTGCCGGTGTTAATGTTTTATAAATAAAAATTTTGTATTATTAATTATAATAGTTAATCATGATTTTATTGATATTTAATGCATAAATTGCTAATTTTAGAAAATTTTAATTTTTAAATACAGTATTTATTATACTGTAACAAGTAACAAGTAGTCTTAGGATATCTGTTCGAAAAATTATTTTCAATATTATCATATTAAAAGTTATGATTGCATTTATTATAGTGATGGTTGATATGCAATAAATATCTTGTTATTTTTAGAGTGTTTTAAATATTATATATTGTATTTTTTTTGTAACTTGACACATATTTATAGTATTTTCCTTATAAAAACTATTTGTTTATCAATACTGCTACCTTCATGTACTTTTCTTACCCAACTTTCTCACACATAAATAAATTCATTAAGGCCTATTTGAATGCATAGAAATGGAATTGAAATTAAAATTGCAAAATCATTTCAATTCTATAGAATTTGAATTTGTTAGAATTACAACTTATGAGTTTGAATTATATAAATAATTATAATTGAAATTATATTTTTAGCACTTGATCGTCGTCTCCAACGATTCTTGATGGTGGTTGTCATTGTCTTTGATGAGTCTCGATGGTGTTTGCATCATCTCTGACAAGTCGCAACAATGGTGGATGTCGTTTGGTGAATCCTAATGGGGTTTCTCGTCATCTTCTAGTTGATCGCGCGATGGTGGTTGTGGCGGTGGGGCCCTGTGGTGTTTAATATAGTCTTTGGCAAGTCCCAACGATAGTGACCATCATATCCAGTAAATATTCTAATTGAAAATTGTTACGCTAGCATTTGTTATTTCTTTCTTTTGTCTTTTCTAAGAAAACATATGTTTTGGTCATAATAAACTTACCTTACAAAAATAATGTATAACAACATACTTTAAATATACATTATCAAAAAATGGCTATGTGTGTGATCTTATTTAATTTTTTTAAAAATGAGTGGTTGTATGTGCGAAAGTTCGATATGATTGTACCAAATATATATTTATTTATAATATTTTTTAGTATTTTTATAGTACTTGTTAAAATAATGTATTTAGAACTTAATGAAAATTATTTTTTTAATAAATTTTTTTCTAACGAGTGCCTTGTGTTAATGTTTTATAAATGAAAATTTTATATTATTAATTACAGTAATTAATTATAATTTAAGTGATATTTAATACACAAGTTGCTAATTTTAGAAATTTTCAATTTCTAAAGATAGTATTTATTACACTATAACAAGTGGCCTTAGGACACCCATTAGAAATTTTTTTTTTCAATATTATCATATTAAAAGTTATGATTGTATTTAATATAGTGATGGTCGATATGCAATAAATATCTTGTTATTTTTAGAATATTTTAAATATTATATATTGTATTTTTTGTAACTTAACACATATATTTATAGTATTTTTATAAAAACTACTTGTTTATCAATACTGCTACATGCATATACTTTTCTAACCCAACTTTCTCACACATAAATAAATTCATTAAGGCCTATTTGAATGCATAGAAATGGAATTGAAATTAAAATTGCAAAATCAATTTCAATTCTATAAATTTAGAATTTGTTAGAATTACAACTTATGAATCTGAATCGTATAAATAATTATAATTGAAATCATATAAATAATTGCCTTTGACAAGTCTCAACTGTGTTTGCGTCGTCTCTAACATGTCGCAATAGTGGTGGACGGCGTTTGGTGAATCCTAATGGTGTTTCTCGTCATCTCTTAGTCGGTTGTATGGTGGTGGTTGTGGCAGTGGAACCTAACGTTGTTTAATGTAGTATTCGACTGGTCCTAACGACAGTGATCATCATCTATGCTAGTTTTTGGTAGTGTTTATCTTTGTTTCATGTGGGTCTACTGTTATTGTCGCATTCAATGAGTCTCGACGATGGTCATAGCCTCCAGCAAATCCTGTCATCATTGTTCTAACGAGTAGATGGTGACAACAATGGAGAGTGAAAAAGGTTGTCAGTGGGTGACGATCGGTAACAAGTGAAGGAGGTGGCCGATGACATAACATGATGTGTTGCTACATACCTATAAGAATTGAAAATGGTATTTTATATTTAGAGTTGTGAATTTTAATTTTAAAATGTACGAAATTAAAAATTCAAATAGATAATCAAATTCGCAATTCTAATTCTAATTCATCATATCCAAACAAACATGAAAACTCATGGTAAATTTTTCATAAGTAATTGATAAATTATTGTTGTGCGTTATAAAAAATTTATAACTAGCTTTGATGAATTTATCTGTGTAAAGAAAAGTATGTGCACACAGCATTGCTATTTGTTTCTCTATCAATTTCCTTCCCTAAATTGCTCTAAATCCAATCATTCATTTGACTTTTCATCTTCCAATTAACTTTACTTTTAGATATTTATATAAGATTTGGGTGACTTTTTTTATAAAACTAGTTATTACACTTTATATGCTTCACTTTCTAAATAAAATGCATGTAGAAGTGGAAATTTCCAAATAAAATAAACGAAAATTCATACTTTTGTACAAGTTACATGCTAACTTTTATAAAGACCAAAAAAAAAAAAAAAAAAAAAAAAACATATATACACAAACACTCAAATTCGTTTATTCTCGTCATTTTTATTTTGTTGTAGAAGTAATTACATTAACTATATAATACAATGAATTAGTAATTCAACAATCAACAACATACACATAAAAGAGAAATAATTCAAAATAAAAAAAAATCCACAAGCATGTGGATATTGGAATTCCTTTTTCGGCTAAGAAAGTGGATATTGGAATTCAACCCTTGATATCCAATTTGGTTTTCACTTTCAAAATGTCTTCCCTCATCACCTAATTCATCACACAATCAAGTGACTAATTGATAATAAGTATGGCAAGGCAGCCAGCCCAAGTCCAACCCATGTTCAGACAATAAATGCAGATTATTTTCTTTGGGCCACAAACTCTGTACAATGTCCAGCATTGTTGCAAGTATTGCCAACAAAACCAGCATATAATTAATAGAGGGGGCCTTTTAATTTATTTTTTTCAACACCAAGTTATAACCCTTACCTGTCCAATCCCATTAAGTTGTTAGTTTCACCGACAAAATATTCCAATTTAGAGAATAAAAAAATCTACACTATACGGGTCTTTTTAATATTATGGGTTCAAGCATAGAAGAATACGTTTATAGGATGCAGTCACTTATCTCAAACTAAATTATACTCATATCCAAAAAGTGCGAAGATACTTTTAAAAAATCAAAAAATCTCCACCATACCAACATCCTTGGATCTTCTAGCTATCATTCAACAATATAAAAGTATGCCAGATTGCCAGTCATTTCTACCCAAAATAACGGTGGTTTAGTAGTATCAATTTTAATAAAAAAAACCTCTGTTTGGTTGGGATTTTATTCAGAGTTGAGCTTTTAGCAAAAACTATTTGGTAAGGAGGAAATACTTTTTTCTACACCAGTCACTGCCTCCTATTTTTCCAAAGGTCAAGATTACAAATTAAGTTTTTCTAAAAGTAAAACTAACTCTTTTTCTATCATAATTTTTTAAACCATTAAATCAGCAAAATCAAGATTTCAAATTCAAATCTTACCATTTTCGAGCATTGTTTTTCGCTATAAAACAAAACAAAACAAAAATAAAGGAGAATGTAAGATAATACTATTAGAAGTTGTAGACCAGAAATCATAATCAAAGCCCAAAATAATACTAGCACAGGTTTTTGTAGTTACTTTCTAATCAAACATTCTTTCATAATTGGGTGATTCTGAACCAAAATTGGAATCCAAAACATAATGAATTTGAAGCCTCAAAACACATAATAAAGCTCAGCTAATTCCTCTAAAGACTCTGAACTAAAATTAGGATCTGCATTCTCTAGCATCCACAAGAGATGGTCAAAAGAATAACTTCACATTTCACCACCAAAACTTGATCATCATCCTCACTAGCCTTCTGCTTAGACTTATCAATTAGTGCATTTAGGAGAGGATGATGCAAATACTTAGAGCTAATCACATACCGTTTCCTCGCATTACTGACTAATACAGTTTCATTATGTTCTTGTTCTTCCCATAATTCATCCTTTGTGGAATTCAACCTTGAATAAGATCTTCCTAGTTGCCTTTGTAAAGGAGTTGTCATCTACCCAACAACCTCGTCCGCCTTTGTAAAGGAGTTGTCATCTACTGAACAACCTCGTCCAAATCAATTGGCTAGATAAGATAGCTTCTGCCATTTTAAAATTTGAATACATTAGATTAGATAAATTATGATATTTGAAATTTGAATACTCTGTACTTTGAATGTAACACTATCTCTTAGTGACTCTATTTATAGAGCAAATCAATATAAAAAAAAATTGCATTGTCAATCTAAAACTCTTCAGCCTTGACAAGCTCTTGTACTTCCTTAATATCAAATTGATCTTCTTTATTTCTTGAAAGAAAGTTGAGAGCAGGAGATTTTCAAATAGATAGGAAATTTGTGTATAAAAGCTTAAATGCATGTCCAAAACTGAGGGACGTGTATATATAGGAAACTTGATAAACACACTGTCAAACATGTTATATATTTGAATTGTCGTTTCGAGTTGCTTGATAAATATTGAACCTAGAATATATATGTGGGGTCTGTTGGTAACTTAACAATTTGTACGTTTGTGTCATCTTTTATAGTGACTACTAGTAGAGGACACAAGGCACACAACCAAGGCATTGTCACTAACCAGAAACACCCATAGGAAAATTAGCCCATGGTTTTCAATTTTGATAAACTGTGTGCCTTTTAAGTCATTTTTGAAGGGATGACACGATGATCAAGAAAATATATTATTTTATTCACTTTTTTAGATGAGATTTAAAAAAGGGAAAGATCATAAGAAGAAAATTCTTATAAATTTTTAGTTAGTTATAACATGGATGATGTACATTTAACTAAGTGCCAGTTTGATTTTGTATTTGGAACATGTGTTTGGTGTTTGGACTGAAAATCACTTTCAGTTTATATAATAGCATGTTAAGTTAAAACTAAAGATTAATTTTGGTCAAACGCCCAACACAGTTTTAGTTTATTTTTTAGAAGTAACTCATGTGAAACTTTTCAATGACACACTTATAACAAAATACAAAATACAATTTTTATACTAATTTTTCACAAAAATACCCCAATTTTTTTTTGAAAATATCTTTATCATTCAAAATCTTTTTTTGGATAACTAACCAAACATAAAATATATTATGCTAAAATTAATTCTTTCATAATCTTCACTAGTAAGATCAATTATCCAAAATATTGATTTTCAAACGTTAAATCAAACTAGCCCTAATTGAACAATTTTTTTCTAAATTGGTTCTAATCCAAACTCATTGACTGCTCAAAAAACAAAACTAGACAAAGTGTCTTGTATAAAATAATTAATTAGACTGAAAGATGGTTTGTCAAGATGAGTATAAATTGGTCAATGATGGCGAAAAAATAATAATAATAACTGCCAACATTTACATTGTGTTATGGAGCCGCACTCGTTCCACATGGTCCTTACATTTGGTGAAAAATTGGAACTTGTAAAAGTTTAGCCTTAACTGCAGACATATAGGATTGGAGGCCATGTTCGGTTACAAACATTGGATAAGGTATAATAGCTAGATATAAGCATTTAGAATACGTTTTCTTTTTGTTTGTTTTTAATTTAAATAGTTGTTGAAGAAATATTTGCATATATATGTAATCATGCTACATTAATGTATTTAATTATTATGGATTAGAAGCATGGTTAAGAAGTTTGTTACTAGTTACTGCTACTTGTCATTATAAGGTTTGCTAGCTGCTTCATATTTGAAGCTTAATTAATTGCAATTTCTGACATGATTCTTCTAGTTCTTCTAGAGCTAATTCCTTGAGCAAGAGACAATATTGATTGAAAACCTTGATATATTTTTTGTTATATAAGTAATGACTACGTAATATAAAAGTTTAAATTATTAGTGAGCTGTAAGAATGAGTTTTTGATTTCTTGTTAATATGGTCACACTCTTGATTACAATTACTGAAAACTCTAATCCACCTTAATTGATGTCAAAGAAATTTCTTATGCCAAGTTAAAAATTTAAATAGTTATAGTAAATTTTGAGAATGACTTTCGATCGCTTATAAAATAATTTAAAGATTTAATTAATAGTAATAAAAAATAAATAGTAGTAACTAATTAACAAGTGGAATAAAGATTATGTTCTGCAGACTTTATTTTGTAGCTGCGGAGTTTTATGTTCAGTATCAGTTGGGGACACTGTATAGAGGGTGTCCTATGGCCCCTATTTGTACAGATTGCATCAAGACCAGATACATGCATCCATACATGTAAAATTCAATGGCAATTAATAATCTTGTTATCTCGATAAATTTAATAGAGGTTATAATTTTAGTAATGTATAATAAATAATTTATTATTTTTACAATATTTTACCTATCAGTTATTACTTTATTATATATTTTAATTAAACTTTGTAAGAAAAACTCTTTCTTATCTTTGGCAAAAAGCACTCACAATATGACATGTTTCTAATATAAATAATACTAGTAATTTGTCTTTCCTCATTGATGCTTTAATTTTTATATATATGGTCAAGGGAAGCCTAACGATCCAAAACATGTCTAAACGTAACAATCAAACGAATACTTTTAATCTAAATGATCCTCACCCACCTAAAAAAACATCAAAGAACCTACATTTATTTTTGAACATATATATTAAAGTAACAAAAAAGTCAATGACGATTTATATATATATATATTTCAGAGCAAATTGACAAAATCTCTTATAATTTATGTTTATTTTTAGATTTCATAGTAAAAAGGTAAAGGCTACGATTGGCGATTTATTTCTAAATATAATTTCATAGTAAGTAAATGAATCAAATCATTAATGATTTATGTTTAATTACGTGTGTGCTCAGGTGTTCTTTTTATTTTAAATAAAATATTATATAATTTTTCAAAATTTTAATTTTTTTTTCTAATTGATTGCCAAAAAAAAATTGTTAGGTATATTAATATATTTGGTTAAAAGAGAAATGAATTAATAGGTAATTGAGAGAGAACGCGGGTAGTTATTAGCAGTGTAGTTTTTCAAATTAAATTATTTTTTGTATTGCATAGAGAAAAAAACTATTAGCTATTTTAATTTATCTAGTCATACTGAGAAGAAAAATAATTTGATACGTGAGGAGGGAGGGTGTTCACAGTTATTAACATGTTAGCTTTTTGTTATTGTTTTGAAGTTAGTAAAAAGTTTGATTAGATATATGTTATTATGAGGTACGAGAGTGTAAGAATCTCTCCCTTTTATAATAGTATAGATATCATTCATTTTAATATAGTTATTGAAAGTAACTATTGGATTATTTTGTCAATCTCAAAAAATAGATATTGATAACTTATATGTATATTGGTGTATGCTACGATTATTGATTTCTATTCTTTTATTGCAGTCATTCTAATAAAAAAAAAAAAAATGCAATATTAAAGGGAAACAATTTAAATATAAGACAATTTCAATTAAAATTATAAAAACATGCATAATTGATGGGAAACCCGTTGAATACATAGGAAATTGATACGATTGAGTTCAAATTATATAAACATGCACAATTGAGATACAAATTAGTTAATTATATAGCAATTCCAATTCAAAATATATAAAAATGCATGATTGAGAGAAAAATTGACTTGATGCTTTCAATTCAAATTATATACACATGCACAATTGAATAAAACTTGATAAATTATACGATGATTTGATTATATAAAAAAATGCTAAATCTATGAGATATAATATAATTGATACTTGAGAATTAGGACAATATTGTGTTGACACATCTTATATAATATTTTGACACATAATCTTGTCACACCATTCATTAATTCTCTCTCATCTCATCTCACTTAAATTATATTATTTTTGCCACATCACCCACTAATTCTCTCACATTTCTCTAAGTTAATTATGTAAAATATAAATTTCTACTTTTTCAATCTAATTTCTATTAATTTTTGTTGTTCTATTTTGTTACATAGAGTTTTTCATGTTTATCTCTAATATCTCTCATCTTCTCAGTTTTGGTTGGTATCTTTTGAAAATATTTTCCTAAATAAATAATTCTTAATTTACTTTTACTCTCTATAATTTACAAACAATAATATATCTTATACATATATGAATAAAGTTAATTTATTTTTTCTCTATTTATAAACAAAAATTACTTAAGTTCAAGAAATATATCAAAAAATTATTATAATGACTAATTTCTTAACTAATCTTTGAATGATTTTTTCATTGCTTATTTGAGTTTATCAACTGTGAAAATTAGAGCAAATCTATGTTTAAATCAAGTCAATAATTAGTATTGATGCTAAATTTTTAATTTTTTTTTTTTACTTAATTAGAAAAGATATATGTATTTCAAAATTAAAACTAAAATTAGAAATCTATGTATCAAAATGTTTATTTAGAAATTAAAAATTCACATTATATAATATAATTGTTAGGATAATAATATTATGACACAATGACACATAGTAAGATAGAATAGCACATCAATTAATATTTTAATATCACATTAGCCTAATTTTCTCTTCTAAACTAATACTTTAAAATAAATTAATGAATATAAGTTAAACTTTAAAAAATAAATAAATGATTCATGCATAGCATAGAAGCCAAGTCAATCTAGTTAAAATAAAATCGGCTGTGTATGTGATGATGTCGGTCCAAATTGATTATGCACAAATGAGAGAAAAGTATAGGATGTTTTAAGTTAAAAGTATATAAATATGCACAATTAAGAGCAAATTGGCTGAGTATATAACGATTGTGGAAAATTAAATAAAAATTCACAATCAAAAGAAAGGTGACTGAGTATATGAGTTTAAATTATCTAAAAATGTACATTGGATTATAATTGGCATTAGGTGATATATGCTTGAAAGTGTGGCCATAATTTTGATTTTTATTTTAAATAACCCATTTTATTATGTTTTTACACTTTTGGCTGTCTTTCTCATTCTCTTTGCATGATAACTAGAAAAAACAAGTAGGGGTTAGAGAGATTGGAACATATGGTATTAATTATGTAAGTAGTTATTTTAATATATATATATATGTTGGAACTTCAATATAAGATTTCTTAATTTATCATTCTTGTTTTAAACAATTAAACTAAAATTTCTCTAACACGTATATAAATTTGTTTGATTAATATTACATATTGACTATAATGTGTCAATTAACGAATTATTTATTAATATCAGTTTGGTTTCTTCCTTCTTTCTATTTCTATAGATATATATATAAATGAATCTTGTATCAACTATTCTGAAGATTAAATGAATAAATATTCAACAAAAATCCAAAATTCCAAAGTATATGCCTTCCTCTCTATCATTAAGAAAACAACTTCTATCACCAAAAAATTATCTACATTAGCTTCATCACATAATCATGGGTGCTCTTTTTTATACTTCTCTCATCATTATTTGATGACAAAAAAAATTACATAAATATAATAAAGAAAAATAAACTAGGTACACAAACAATATGTTATTTTCGAAGAAATTACTTTTTTTTTATTCCTAAAAAATAATATTTTCTAATAATCAATTAATCATTCAAATATATATATATATTTTAAGTTTTAATGAGGTTATACATAGTTAGTATAAACTTCATTTAATTTTAAAATATCCCTATTTTATTAAAAAAATACTTTTTCTTTTCTATTTTGGGTTGGGAAACAATAAGAAGAAGAATATAGAAACTTCAATAAACGGATGGGTGCCTCTCCTTTCCAAATTTCTTTGGCTTTTCGGTTGTCCCCTTTGCACATAAAGCAAAACCACCACCGCGACAATACATTCCCTTTCTTTCACTACTACTAGTATTAGAAATTGGAACTTAACCATTTTGACAAACTAGTCACCTCTCTTCTCTCTCTAGACACTCTTAAATCACAATCGTTATCCTTATCCTAGGGTTCCTCTATTCCTCTTTCTGCTCTAAACCCAAGCTAATTGCTAATCTTACTGATGAATCAAATTTATGCAATGAACTGCTGTACAAAATTTGCTGAACAGATCTTTTCTGCTGTTTTTCTTCCGTCTGAGCAGAAAGACTAGATTTTTTTGGATTTAAGTGCTTTCTAGTAACTTTTTCCTTCTTGGGTTTAGTTATTTTTTGATAATTAGCGATTTTTGTTTTTCTGGGTTTTCTTCTATTGTTCTGTTAGACCTATAAATTATAAGTATGGATGGTTTTGGTGGTGGGTTTAGGATTCAGGAGGTTGCCAACCCGGAGGATCTTAAGCAATTAGGGGATATATCATCAGGTTTGCTTTATTTCCTTGAATTTATATGTATATGAGGATATATATGTTTGAGCTGGGATTGTTTTCTTGGTTCAATTTGTTATGCTGGATTGGTTTTAGTCAGAGAACAATTCTTTGGGAAAGGGAATAACAAGCTCACGAGATCTTAAGACTGAAAAAGATCCGCAATTTTTTTTTCTTTGCATAAACTGTATAAGGACTAAGTGTTGAATGCATTGTGAATTCCTTGTATTTCGATACGTTTAGGTAGAATGTGCTTTCTAATCGTTGCTTTAGGATTTGACTAGCAGTGGTAGCTGAAAATGTTTCTACTGAGCTGGTAACTTGACTTGTTAGACTTTCAATATTAAATCCTTGTCCTTAAGAAGTGGGTACTTTTGTTACACAATTGTGGTTGTGCACTGGTTGGAAATTGAAATGTAATCCATGAGCTTCTGTCCTGGTTCTCTGTGTTTATGTGAAATTTATTGTCCCTGCAACTTGTACTCTTGTTTGTGTTTAGCAGTCATAAATATTTTAAGCATCAATGGTCCTTTGACTTATTCTTTGTGTGTGCAGGAGATGCAGTATTTGATGCATCACAATACGCATTCTTTGGTAAAGATGTTGAAGAGGAAGTTGAGTTGGGGGGTTTAGAAGATGAAGAAAATGATTTGCCCATCGTCGAGTTTGATGAGGAGGAGATATTTTTCAGCAGAGATGAGGTTATGTATTTGGTTATCAATAATTTGATATCAAGAATTTTTTTAGAATAGTGAATTTGGAATAAAGAATATTATGATTTTTCATTGCAAGAGTTTGTATATCATTTCAGACTGCAACTTATATGGGAGATGAGAGAAGTTGTTATATGTTCTATTTCTCCTGTCAACCTAATAGTTTTCTTTTGCCCTCTCTCTCTTTCTATCTTCCTTCTTTTTCTTTAATTAATAGTTATAGTTGGTTATTACCTAAGGAATTTTGTATACTTCTGTGAGATTTGATAGAATTTATGTGTATCTTGAGCACTTTTGTTAAATTTAATTGTGAACTTAATCCATTTGTTTTGCATATTTACACGGTGCTACGTAGATTCATTAGATCAACTTCTTGAGAGAAGATATAAAAAATAAGACAACTCTTTTTATTCTTTTTGCTTGTATGTGTAGATTGTGGATTTTCTAACTTGAGAATTGTATTTCTTATTAGATTACACAAGGGACAAAGAAATCCTAAGTATATGTGTCTACGTGATTGTCCTTGTTATGTGCAGTTGTGGTATCACCACCCAGCCTACCTATTATTGCCTTTATTACCTTCTAACTTCTTCCTACTAAAACTTTCGTTGTAATTACTTGGTCTTAGCCCCTGTTCTTACCCACTTTCTTTATAAATAAATTAATTTCAAGCCAATGTTTGCCCTGTTTTGGCGAGTAATCTGTTTCCCTGGATTCCTTCTGAAAACCACACACACACATCCCTTTCCTTTTCAGAACCCAAATCCTGGAAGTAAAGCTGATTATGTAATAATTTCTTTTTATCTTTACTTACAAAAAAAATTATTTTTATCTTCTTTCCTGTAAATAGCTTACAGACATTTAAAATAAAATAAGCTTATTAATTTGTACTATTCTTTCTTTGTTTCTCCCCCTCTGATTTCCACCCTTATGTATATGTTCCTCCTATAATTAACTTAAGACTTTAACTGTTGTGTGCATCGTAGTGGTGACCTAAAAGATTCTACTTTTGATTTTTCTTTTTGCAAAAGAGGCTTAGATCTCTCTACTTGAAAATGTTTAGCTCTTGCCTTCTTCCTGTGCTTCAGGATACTCTTGGTAACTCAAGTGCGACTTCGACCCGAAACTTTAATAAGATCTTAGTTATTGACAAATAACAGTGTCTTTCTAATCTAAGGTCCTTTCACCATAAAGTCTCAAAAGGCTAGAATGTTCATCCTTTTTGTGGGATAGTTATGCTATTTCATATAATTTAGAATTGGTTTTTGGCAGTGTTACAATACATATTTCAGGTTGCTTTGGTATTATTTTCTTCATTTTCATTGATGCCTTGCTCCAACTTAAACTGACCGAGCGGCTGAGCATTGTATGAAACCTTGTTATGTGTTAGTGTATTTCCTGTCAGTTTAGTTATATCTGATGCTCTTTCTGTCAAGTTCTTGATTTGGGGGCATCTTCAGAAATGCTGAGAATCATATGTCTCTGCAACCTTTGATGATTGATTATTCATGGAACTCTTTCCCTCTCCTTCTTTGTCACTCTAAATATCTCATTCCTTTAGTTCAACTCTTTTTTCTTTTTGTGCTTCACTGGTTATTTAAATTGTTGCTTATTTGATGCAAGAGTTCATATTTCTATAATAAAATCTCCTTTTCACATTGCAGGGTGAGGGTATAAGACCTGTTTCGGATGTTGATGACCTTGCTACCACGTTTTCAAAGGTTAGGTTGTTGAACATTGGTATATATCATTGTTATGCTAACTTTTAAATTGTAATGCCGAAGAACACTGCCAACTGTAACATGGAGATCATAATTCAATATTTAGGATTTAATAACCTATAGGAATTCATTAGTATAGAAAGGAAGATTCTTCCATCTATATGAATTTTGACGTTGTGAATTGAAGATTTTATCCATTATTTGATGTTGAAAGTTTAGCCAAAGTAATTTTCTTCATTTAAAAAAAGAACAGCTTAGTTAACGTGTGGATGTTAGTTGTTACTACAACCCGATGGCATATTCTTCCCCATAAAAAAATGTTGAAAGTGAGTATGTGGTTCGATCCTACCTAGACGTGGAAGTTGAACATTCCTGCAAAGTGGTGGGGTATGTGTGAGGAATATGCTGGCAACCACATCTAACTTCGTTGAAATCAATTTAACATTAATTTTTATTTTTACAATTAATGGAATTGGATTTGCAGCTCCACGATGCAAATGACCCTTAGAATTGCTTGTGTTAAAAAAATGAAAAAAGAAAAAAAATAGAAAAGGTTTTATACTTTTCGTTCCGATTGTTTGACTCAAAATTCACTTTCTTCCCTACCTTTCAATTTGTTGCAATTAGGCCCCTTTAATTATAAAATATTACAATTAGATCCCTATTATTTTAAAATCGCATCAGTTGGGCCCCTACTGTCATCATCCATCCAAATTGACTTAATGGACATTATTGAAGCTAATGTTTTATGATGTGCACAATCCACATGGTATAATTAACGAATAAAATGTCGTCACTTGGCTTGCATAAAATTATATAAAAAACTCAAATTTTATTAAAAAAAGAAAAGAGAAATTTGTGTTAAAAATAAAAGAAAATTTTTTTAAAATATAAAGTCATCTACCCTCGTTTCCAAATGCGCAATTTATGACTAGAAATCAACCATTAGAATGTTGAAGCTCTCTCATTACATCCAAAGGGGTGTCTTACTTTCTGCAACAACATTGAAGTTGATTTCATCCATGCCAAAGCAAAACATGTATCAATTAACATTCTAATCTCTCCTTCCCTCACTGATGTACTTGATAACATAGAAGAATTATTCACCTTCGACAACGCAATTAGTACTTTGGTCACTTAAAGCCATTGGCAGCTGTTCAGATTAATGTACTAGGAGATGGAGCTCGTTAGTTGTACTGTCAACCATGCCATTAGAGATGACACATCCTTCTGGAACTTCTTCAACACCTTTGCCGATATTGGTAAAGGAGTTAAGAAGATGAACTTTTCATTTTCAATTTTTTTTATTTTTAATATAATTTTCTTTCTTCTTTAATAAAAATTGAGTTTTTTTAATATAATTTCTATACAAGTTATGTGGTGACATTTTATTCGTTGATTATGCACATGATTGTCCATATCATAAAATATTAGCCATGTTAGCATTCGTTAATTAGGATGGAAGGTGTCGGTAAGATCCCAGTTGATGTGATTTTGAAATTATAGGACCCAATTGCAACATTTTGTAATTAAATGGACTTAATTGTAACAAATTGAAAGTAGGGACAAAAGTCATCCATGGGATAGCAGGAGAGTAGAGGTCACTTATGCTTGCTGCTTTGAGGGAAGAATGTGGGAAAAGGACCATCAGATATAGCTTTGTTGTTAGGCAGATAACTAGGCATTGGTTTCTGAAGTCAGCTAAAGATTTTTTCTTATGCTGTAACAACTAACTGAAGCTTTACCATGCAGTAACGCACAGGCAGTGAAGTGCATTCTAAGGTTTCCTTTTAGCCATTTATAAGCTTGTATATGGATTAAGCTTTACCACACACCCCCCCCCCCCCCCCCCCCCCCCCCCCCCCCAAAAAAAAAAAAGGGTCTCATTCTTAAGAAAAAGAATAATGAAGGAGCTGGTAATAGTAATTATATTGCCTGTTATGTGGTAATCATAAAGTAGACATCTTTATAATTGAAATTGAATTTTTTTCATTCAGATGAACAAGGTTGTTAGTGGACCAAGAAGTGGAGAAGGCATCCTTGAAGGGATATCAAGAGAAAGTGAGTTGAGCAGTTCTATAATTTGATCAATTTGCATTATAATTCGTAATTCTCAACATTTCCTTTCCTTAAGATGCTTAGTTTACATTAATACTTCAGTTGTATAAACTCATTCTATTTTATCTCAGCCCACTATGTACATCACAGTTGTTTTTGTAAACCATCAACAACCACAGTCAATGCAGATTCTGCTAGTGCTAGGCCACGTATTATTTTTTTAGGTATTGATATAGGATAAGAAAACGGATGTTCCTTGACATCTTAATTTGAATTTGTGTTAGGTGAAATGATGATTTACTGGAAAGCAATGTTTAGTTATCTGACAAGAGTCACTTTACTTCTGGACAATAAATTATTTTCAGTATACTATCCCAACAGAGGTTGGGCAATGCGAGTCCATGAATTAGGAGAAAATAACTTCAAAAATGTCTTTTAAGGTCAGTAGAGATGCACGAAAAACCAAAAAGATGTGATTCAATCTGTTCTGTTGTCCTCCACACTCACATTTTTTCTTCTTTCCTCTAAAAGGATGAGTAACATGTTCCCAACAAGGAATATGCTTTGGGAAATCTATAAGAGTGTTCTCATCTTCCTGTTTTTCAGTTTTTGTTTGAAATTCTTATTTTTTATTTGCCTTTATGTTTATTCCAAATATTCCAGGACTCTCCTACGTGAGAATTTTATCAATTTGCAAAGTATGCATTTGAAGATATATAAACATATAAATTAATAAAAACTGCAGATATGCATCTGAAAGACTGAACCACATGAGTGTTCTGCACAGATGGAAAAGGGGAGGGGAGTTGTTTGCTACAAGCAGTATACATTACATGACGGTCTTTGAGAGGAGCTTGTGGCACAACCCCCCCTACTTCTTCTGTGTATGTAAAAACCAAAAATATGTGTAACTTGAGTCATTGCATGCAGTGTTTATGGGTCATGTAGGTAGCACACAATTGGTGCAATAGTGAAGCATATTTTGGTTACCCAATCTTGATATTGTTATTGGAGAGATTGCCTATAATGGGAAGTACACTTCATCTGGGGTTATCCTTTAACACAAGTTATATTCAGCATAATCCATAAGACAAAAACATTGTGGTTTGATATTAGATGTTACCTCTTTCTTCTGTTTTTGGGTTTTAACATTATGTTTCAAAGGCTATATGGAAGTATTTTTGGTTCCTTTTTATTTTCACCAGTATTGTGGTTGACTGAATTCTTATTACTCCTGTTTGGTGGGCTTTCTATTCAGATTCATCTGCTGCTGAATGGTCACAAAGGGAGGATGCTCCCTATTGGTTTGATCACCATATGATTGACTCTCAGGAAGGCAAAAGATGGTCATCACATCCACATTCTTCGGTTGCTTTATTACAAGAATCAAAGCCCTTGTACAGAACAGCTTCTTACCCTGATCAGCAGCAGCAGCAACAACAACAACTCCACCAACAGTTCTCTAGTGAACCAATACCGATGCCTAAATCTTCTTTTACTTCATATCCTCCTCCTGGTGGCAGATCACAGCATGCTTCTCCAAATCAAAATACAGGCCAATTGAACATTCCATACCATGCTAGCGGACTCCATATTCCATTATCGCCACCAAACCTCTCTCACTTTTCTAATTCTCAAATTCATTTGACTGGCCTAAACGGGTCACACGCTGGAAATATGCATCAATTTACTACTGGCTCCCCTGTTAATAATCGAACATCAAACCAATGGGTCAACAAGGGAAACTTATTTCCTGGAGATCATCCCAGTCACATGAGTAATATGTTTCAGCAACAATTACCTCTTCAGAATGTATCATTGCCTCCACATTTGATATCTCAAATGCCGCAACAACAGCAGAGACTGCATCATCCTGTCCAGCAATCAGCAGGTTATTTATCAGGATTCCACTCCCAGTTATTTAACTCCCATCTTTCTTCAAGTTCACCCTTAATCAGCCAGTATGAGCAGATGTTTGGGCTAGCCGATATAAGAGATCAAAGACCAAGATCTGGTCAGAAAGGTAGACAGAATCTTCATTTCTTCCAACAGGGTTCTGACTTTAGTACCCTAAAGAGTGATGGTGGTTGGCCAAAGTTTAGGTCCAAGTATATGACAACTGATGAAATTGAGGGTATTCTTCGAATGCAGCTTGCGGCAACACACAGTAATGATCCATATGTAGATGATTATTACCACCAGGCTTGTCTTGCAAAAAAATCTGCTGGGTCAAAATTGAGACACCACTTTTGCCCAAATCAAATAAGGGAAATCCCTCCACAGGCTCGTGCTAATATGGAGCCACATGCTTTTCTCCAGGTTGATGCTTTAGGGAGAGTTCCATTCTCATCTATTCGTAGGCCTCGCCCTCTTCTTGAAGTTGACCCTCCAAATTCATTTTTCACTGGCAGCAATGAGCAAAATATTTCTGACAAGCCTCTTGAACAGGAGCCGATGCTTGCAGCAAGAGTCGCGATTGAGGATGGACTTTGTCTTCTTCTTGATGTAGATGATATTGACCGTTTTTTACAGTTTAATCAGATGCAAGATGGTGGAATTCAGTTGAGACGAAGAAGGCAGGCTCTGTTGGAAGGACTAGCAGCTTCACTTCAACTTGTTGACCCTCTTGGCAAGAATGGACACACAGTTGGACTTGCTGCTAAGGATGATCTTGTTTTCTTGCGGATAGTTTCTCTTCCCAAAGGCCGGAAACTCCTTGCAAGGTACCTTCAGCTTTTTCTTCCAGGTAGCGAACTTATGCGAATAGTCTGCATGGCCATCTTCCGTCATTTGAGGTTCTTATTTGGTGGCCTCCCCTCTGATCCAGCAGCAGCAGAAACAACTAATAACCTTGCTAGGATGGCAGCGGTATGCATCCGTGGCATGGATCTTGGTGCACTCAGTGCCTGTCTTGCAGCAGTTGTTTGTTCATCAGAGCAGCCACCACTACGTCCTCTGGGAAGCTCTGCTGGAGATGGGGCTTCCCTTATTTTAGTATCCGTTCTTGAGAGGGCCACTGAAGTTTTAACTGATCCTCATGCTGCAAGCAACTACAATATAGCTAATCGTTCACTATGGCAGGCCTCATTTGATGAATTCTTTGGCCTTCTCACTAAGTATTGTATGAATAAATATGACAGTATAATGCAATCATTGCTCATGCTAGGCACACCAAATATGGCTGCAATTGGGTCTGATGTTGCCAGAGCAATTAATAGGGAAATGCCCGTTGAGCTTCTACGTGCAAGTCTTCCTCACACTGATGATCACCAAAGGAAGCTATTGCTTGATTTTGCCCAGCGCTCCGTGCCTGTAGTTGGATTTAACGGTAGTACTGGGGGAAGTGGAGGTAACATTAACTCAGAGTCAGTGCTGAGTTGATAGAAAATAAGATATAAGTTCAGCTAAGAAGTATGATTTCTATGAAGAGTATCACATTAAATGTGATAGTAGCAATCACGTGTCTTTAAGTGCATGGGGAACAGCCTGAAGTAGAACTATGGGCTGCATCTACCATGGAGTGTTTTTTAGCCTCATAATCACCTTGTTTACTTGTTATAATGCCAAAAATTATGCAGCACTGTCATAAATTTGCTAGTGAGCCCATCTGTGAATTGTGAGACTTGGCTTGATCTTTTGTTTTGTTTTTTTTTCTTTTTGACAGACGGAGCTTATTTTGTTGCTCTATTTGTTATTGGTATAGAGCTAGGGGTTAGCATGTACAGGCTTAGGAAAAAATTGATTACCCATGTTCCTTTCCTATTATATACAAGGAGCGGGATTGGTTGTGTTCGTACCTACCTGGTAAAACCATTCTTCTACTTGAAAGGCACTGAGGGTGCGTGCATGAATTTACTGGGTAACAGGTTCACATGATGGGTATTCCTGGAGTACAGAGAAGGTTGTAGAAAGAATAATTTTTATTGATCTTGCTTCATACTTTCTGGATTTTGTTAATGTTTACCATCCTTGTGATTTCATTTGTAGTTATGTAACACCTTTGCACGTTTTCCCTCTTGATTTAGATGTTATTGTATCAGACAGATTCTATTTTGGTTTCTCTTGAATTTTCAGTAAAGTTGCTTGAGATTTATTGTCAGACTACTCATTTAAGTTTCTTAATGGTTAGTCTTGTAGATTTGACCCCTTGTCTGTATATTGAATGGATCATATGGTCTGCAAAGTGAATGGTAAATGCCAATTTTGTTATGCATCTGCAGCTTCTTCTTGTCACTGTCTTGTTTTTCCTTTCCTTTTGGCTGAGAAACAGGAGCGATGGAAATGGCACAATTGAGTTAATTAATACAATGGGAAACATCAATCTGTGAGTCATACCTTGCCATGGTGATTGAAACAATCTCTATCATGTGTATGTTGTCTTTCATTTTAGTTTACTCAATATTTTAATACTCAACTCAGATTGCATGCCAACTTGATTGAATTCACTAATAATCAAATTTTAATTAATTTTATACTATTCATGTCAATTCGCCCGGGAAGAAAGGAAATATATAAAATTAAAGGAAATGTTTTGTTCGTTGAAAAAAATATATACTACTTATTAAAGATTATATAATGTTCAACCCAAATCCGCCATGGATATTAATAGGTTTTATATAACTTATTCATGGAAAGGGTGAACCTTCTTCATTCGTTCATTAACCTCACAACCTCTAACTTCAAAAAAAAAAAAAAAATATGGAAAAAAAAGAGGATTAGTAAAGCATCCTTGCGTTGAATATATACTTACCAAAAAGGAACTAGTTTGTCTTCTCGTGAGAAACATGGTGATACACTACAGAGGGGCGTTGTTTACTTCATGCAGATAGTCATTTTCTATTACAATTCTTAAATGATCGATATATGTGAAAAAAGATAAATATGTGATACAAATAAGAAAAATCACGTAATTGACTTAGATATCGTGCTAATTGTTTGTACTTATATGCTTCACTTTCAAATAATGGTGTTAATTAGCAGATTGATATTAATAAATATATAACTAATCTCTTTGTCTTAGATTTCGTATTCAAACCCAATAAATTATTTTTACAAAACTTAAAACTCATAATTTAAAAAGAAAAAAAAAAAAAAAAAACAATCATTGAGAGATGAGCGCCTCAATTCCAATAGTGACCAAATAATTGAATAAAATAAAATGTACATTTTCACACATGCAAATTAGAAGTATCAT
The DNA here is from genome assembly GCA_029379385.1 of Quillaja saponaria. Classification (NCBI taxonomy): domain Eukaryota; kingdom Viridiplantae; phylum Streptophyta; class Magnoliopsida; order Fabales; family Quillajaceae; genus Quillaja; species Quillaja saponaria. The sequence goes on along the minus strand of CM055605.1, from coordinate 6,897,980 downwards.
TGTGATCACGTTCTTATATATACAGCTATATAGAAGAATGAAACCCTACTTAGTTTTTCCAATCTTTGGATAAAGCCTTAATGTATGTTTGAATCTCCCCATGGCTAAACTCCTTGTCATGTGCATATATTATATTATATTATATTATATATATATATATTATTAACTTTGTTTTACTGGTAGCACTCTGTCTTTGTCTCTAGCTAGCTAGCTGGGTAACTACTTTGACCATCTTAATCATGTTTATAAAGAATTAAAGCAGAAGTAGACAAGTCATTGCCAAAATGGTTTATTATGTGTGAACTTGTAGTTATTATATATATATAATTTTCTGAAGAGCTTCATGGTTAATTTATAATAACACTTTCATTTTACAAGAAAATGGAGGATCACCCTATCAATATCCATGAATTCAACATGCTCAGCTGCAACAACAATGGTAGGTCTACAGATGCAGATGCAGATGAAGCTGAAGCTGGATCCTTGGAAGAGAACTTCTATCAATCTTATTTTTCTTCTGAGCTGCTTCATCCATTTTCTGATCACCTACTTTTAAGATCTGAACAAAGCTCTACTAACAATATTCCTTTCAATGTTTCCACCATCAAAGCCTTGCAAAACCCAGCACACACAATTTCTTCTACTCCATCTGCTTCATCTAAAACTTTCCCATTGAGAAACTTGCAATCCTTGCAGCCAATTAATTACAACAAGAATTGGTTTGACTTTGCATGTCATGCATCCATGGAAGCTGTTCAAGGACAGAAGTGGACAAGCACACTCAAATCCTCACACCAGCTTCCATTTCACATAATCGCAGAGAGAAAGCGAAGGGAAGATCTCAACCAGAGGTATTCAGCTCTTTCAGATGCAGTACCTGGCATAAAGAAGGTGCAATCTATCAGTTACTTATATATATATATATATATATCATGTGCATGATTGTTAGGGCCAACATGTTTTGATATGTTCTGGATCAAGCTTTTCTAAACATCTTTGATGAAAAATAGAAAAAAAAGTTAAATCAGAAACACTTTTGTTAATTAGAAGAAAAAGAACTTGTTTGGTTCAAGTATGTTCCTGTTATATATGATGTTTCTTTAAGAAACAGATTCGGCACCTGGAGTTTCTGAAGAACTTTTAAGCATAGTTTAAAAAGAAAACACAGAAAAAAAAAGGGGTGCAATTAATCAGTTACTTTTCTTATATATATATATATATATATCATGTGCATGATTATTAGTAATTAGAAGAAAAAGAACTTGTTTGGTTCATTATATTAATGAAAGTATGTTCCTGTTATATATATGATGTTTCTGTTTCTCTAAGAAACAGAATAGGTAACCTAGCCTGGTGTTTCTGAAGAATTTTTATGCATGGTTTAAAAAGAGAACACACAAAAAAAAAAAACTCCAAGTTCCCATTTTTTTCTTTTAAATGCCAGATCTTGCTAATGATCATGTTTGACTCTATTAAATGAGGCACATGCATGTGAAATAGCATAGCTTACTTTCTTATTATTATTTTTTTTTTAATTTTAATTACATGAATATAGTTTTATTTGTCGATGCACATGTTCATCATAATTTCTAGACAGAAAAAACTAATTATTTCTTTTAATTTTCATTTTGTATCCCCTTTAACTAATTTAGATTTATGCTGTAATTTGTTGCACTCTTATTTCACAATATTATTGATTTAAGTTTTTCTTAACTATAGAAGGACAAAGCTTCTGTTCTTGGAGAAACAGTTCAGTACTTGAAACAGCTTCAAGAACGAATAAAGAGTCTTGAGGAGAAGAATAAGAAGAGAGTTGTAGAATCAGTGGTGTTTGTGAAGGATCATCACTCTTCACATCAACTATCTAAAGATGATGATGACAACCTTAGCAACTATAATTACAGCAAACAATTGCTGGAAATTGAAGCAAAAGTTATGGACACGAATATACTCATTCGAGTTCATTGCCAGAATCACAAAGGAATTCTAGCAAAACTCATGAACCAAATAGTGAAGCTTCAATTAGTTGTGATCACTAGCAATGTTGTGGTTTTTGGGAATGACACCATCGACATAACTGTTATTGCTCAGGTAAGTTATATTAGATATTTCTCACAATTAATGAAAGCAATCTATATCAAGGATGTCCAGATAATTTAACATCTCGATAGTTAACTCCCGGTCTTTTGGTTAAAAAATAACGTCGATCATGTAGTGACACTATTACACGATAATATGTATATATATAAACATTGCTCTAGAGGAGAATATTGCTTAGAAAACTCCCAATATATATATATAAATCTCAATCTTGAACATATTCTAATTAGTTAGATTAAAACTAGGTTATTATTAAGTTGATTAACTGATTACTACTAGTTTTTGTTTCTTGACAGATGGAGGCTGAGTTCTGCATGAAAACAAAGGATATTGTGAGATACCTTCAGCAAGCATTACAAAATATGATCAATTGAAAAGATCCAAAGCTACATCAAAATTATAAGAACAATTACATATTTGAATGGATTCGAGGTAAATATTACACTTACAGACATATATTTATACTTGTCTCTTAATTAGTGTAATATGTACCTTAGATCTACAAATATATATATAAATCTTAGCTTTCTGATATTTAGCCCAAGTGTACTGCATGCAAAAATGTCAGATGACACGAAATTATACAATTAAGATGTATTTCTATTCAATAAATTATTTATTGTTTCTTTTTATAATTGTCTTTGGGATATAAATTACATTTTGCAAAATTTTCATTTTTGACTTCTTTGAGGAAAAAAATTTTATTTGCGAAGTCTGAAATGTCTTTTCAATTGTCAATTGAATTACATATATTAAATGATATTATTTTTTTATTTTGATAAAAGATAAAACAAATAATAGTTTTTTAAATTATGAAAAAAATAATTATAATTATTATTTTCCGGTGAGAACTTTTAACGTTCAAATTTAATGAAAACTAAATTAATTAATTGATAATTAATATGTATTTTCGTTAAACTAACAACTGATTACTTAATTTGGTATAAACCTCATCAAGTTAATTTTGTGCATACATAAAATTAAAGGAATGGTTGGTCGAATTTTGCAATTCTAATAATTATGGTTCATGAACAATATGGAGATGTCCCTTGCTATTGTTTCTCAAAATGATAATGATAGAAAATAATTTATACAAACCAAAGTTCCATTGTTAATTTGTTGTACTTAAGGCATGGCAATATATAAATTTTATCCTTCACTAATAATTAAATATATGTGTGCTTATTTTAGATATTTGTAAGATATATATTGGATCACAATCCTATATTTTATTTACGATAGATAGGTTGTTATCCTTTTAATAAAATTTTAATATACCAACAATCTCATTTATATATAGAATGATAAAATAATACTAACAATTATTAAATTCCATTTCAGACACAACATGTACAATGACTCCTCTATATTTTTATCGCTTCTAGAATTGGTGCAAGGATCACGAATCACACTCTTTCAAACGTGGTTGTTGCAAGTTGATGGATTGCTATTAATTAATTGTGTAAGATACTTGACCATTTGAATATACTTTGTTCATATATAGCAATTTGAAGAAAGAATATCATCCAAGAATTAGAGTCACCCTAGATAAAGAGAGAGAGGTTGTGGGTTGAAACTTTGGGGGAGATTATGAAAAATAAAATTGACCGTTATTACATAAGACTATAACAACACATTTTTAATGATTCAAGCTCAATTGGCTTGGTAATTTCAGAACAAATAAAAAATAAATAGTTCAAAATAATTAATTTTAATAGCTTGACACTTAGTTGTTTGTAACTAATCATATTGTAAATTTTTAATTTGGAATCTGCACTATCACAGTTATCATTGCTACTATTCTCGAAGTTGCCACTAAATTTTTTTTAGATCTCTCTTTTGTCCCACATATCAAGAAGGCCAATGCTATGATATTGTTTGTAAAACTCAATCCCAATTGTCCCTATAACTCGAGAATTAATAAAAACAAAAGCTAAAATGCTAATTCATGATATTTGGTGGAATCACATCAACTTGAAATTATATCATAACATACATATGGAAAGTTTTCTTCTGTTGGGAGAATATATAATCTTAGACATGGAAATTACTTAATATATGGAAGTGGATCTGCTTTGTCTTCAAATTACACATTGAGAAAGTATAATCTCAATTTACTCTATAGGTCACTTATAAAATATACAATAAATACCATTATTAAAGTTTAAAAATAATAAATTTATTAATTATTTGCTTAGTGATTAACTCTGCCAAAAGCATACTGTGCTAATTTTAAGTTCGAGTAAAAAAGAAAGATTGTAATTAATTAGTATAAAACTAACTAAATTTTATAAGATAAATCTTCCCAAATATTCGTTTGGGGCATTGAACAACTATTAGGTCGTCCCACGATTCTTTTGGCTGTCACTAATGGTGACGTTTTGGATTGATACGAATGAAGAAAAAATATTCATGTATCCAACCTTAATTAATTAAAGATTTAGAATTTAATTGAATTAAGTATTAGCTCAATGATTAAAAGGGAGATACTAAGACCTTGGATTGGAATATTGTACCCATAAATATGTAAGCGATATTATCTCTGCTAAAAATTAATATTACTCACTATAATAAATACTAAAGAATTCTACTTATACCATCATGATCGAAACTATTTTCAAATAAAAGAAATTATATGTGTTGATTCCTCCTTCAGTAAGTTGCGTATCAGTCACACTACCAAATAGAAACTAAGTTGTAGTAACATATATGAGTATTAACACGATATATTCAACTTGGTAAGTACAAGTTCAAAGATAATCCCCACAACTCAACGATTGAACAACATGATATATATGTACAAGCTTCACAGCTTCTCAAAAGCTTTTGAAGTTGAATTTTCCAGTTCCACAGATACAGGGTCATGCATATAACTGGCAGAATTTATTGCTATACATGTAACTAACAACAATAAGATTTTGAGCTTGCAAAATATATTTCTTTCACAGATCTCCCAATCTGTAAATCATCAGGAAGACGATTCATACTTGTATGCATTACCACCTTGGTAAATCCAATCAAACAGGAGAAAAGAAGTAAGTAGCTGGCATTTCATCCAATTCTTCAAATTCACCACAATCACATAGTGGTCTCTTCAACCCGCATTCTTCTCCAATTCGAACAAAGGCAGAATGAATTAAGTTCACTAGTGAAACATCCAATAATTCGAATTCACCTGAATCGCGTAGTTGCGGATATGAACGGGCCATGTGCTCTGCTACAACTTCAACCAGCTTCCCCATAGGGGACTTAGCAGAAATTTGGAGAATATTGTTACACAACTCAATGGCAGAATCAAGACAAGCTACAATCACATTCCAGCAGTCTTCTTTAATGTCCTCCAACAACCATCGCTCAGCAAGATGACAAAGCTCCAAATATGGCTGCAGCTCCAACAGCTTCTTTTCAGTATTCATATTATCCCATAGACATCCAAAGGGGATTAGATTTGGCAACTTGTTGGAATATAACCAGTGCATTAGTATAACCATCGCTTTCCAACCAACAGGCACCTGTAGGTTTAGTGAGCGGCTGCAACAGACAAAAAAATATTTGAGAGAACGAAGAAAAAAAACAAAACAACAAATGATATTAAATAAACGTAAAGTAAACAAAAGACTGCATGAACAGTTTCTTATAAATCAAAAGAGACCTAAATCATTGATGGTTTTACAAGTAAACCACAGTTAACATGAAATTCGAAGAAATATGGGACACAATGCAGAACACTTCACGGGGTGAATGAAATATTGATTGGAAACAGTTCCACCAGATTACAAGAGGAAAATATTCAAAGAAGAGAACATTTCATACGTGATACAGACCAATAAAAGCATAAAACATGTATAGCATAGGAGGACAGAATGCCTTTGAAATCCATATTCTATGAGCATCAAGCATGGGAGAATCACCAGGTGGAAGCAGTTCTCACCAATTATACATCAGCACAATTGCAAGCTATATAAATTATAAGAACTAGTTCATACTGACCTCTCCCGAATTCTTGACTTAAATAAAGCCCGCAAGTAATCAGAACTAGACAGCAATATAACTTTGTGAGCATGCATATGTGGCACTGAGTGGGAACACATACTGCAAGTCCAACCAATTAGTTTAGCTGTTTTAGATTCCACTATGATATCCCTGAAACCAGAGATTGAATATATTAGATGCTTTCAATCTTATATCCCTGAAACCAGGCATTGAATAAATTATAATCCCCCGGCATACTTTTCAGAAAGTAAAAATACTAACATGACCATGAATAAGTTTTTTATCTTTTTTCTTGCTAAATAACTTCTTCGACCGTGAACCATAAACCAGTTGAAATTCTTATTACTAAGCGTGCTCCAATTGATGAACGCGGGTCACTGAGCTGATTGTCAATCCACAGGAAGCTTTCAATCAACAATATATAATGATGCCTCAAAATTTTTACTCACCTCGGAAACAGTTTTTTGTGAAAGTGAGGGGCAGTATGAAGAAATGGAAAGGGAAACAAAATAAAAAATAAGATAATACTATTCGCATGCAACATCAAGCTGTCCTTAAATAGGTAATCAAGAAAAAAATAACATACGAAAAACCATATCCCGCTGGCCCAACAGATGGAGTAAGGTCATAGCTGGGGAAAGGCATGCCCCACTTTGGAAATTTCCTATAAAGCATCTGCAAAAAACACTGTAGCTCACAACTTTTAGCAAGAACTTTTAACTTCACTACAAGTTCTTCTCCGGCTTGTAGAAATCCTACGTAAACATATTCCAAGAATTTCATTAATGCTTCATAATCATCATGAGCAGTCAAACGAACTTCTCTTTCAATCTCTCTGCCAAACTTCTCTGGGTCATTTGATGAGAAATTATCAATTACTTTAGCATTAGACTTTCTCGCTGGAGGCAGTAGTGATGGACATCGAACAGAAATAACAACACAATGAACACTCAACACATGCCCATTTGGATGGATGAATTGCGCATCTGCATGTTTCTTCTTATTAAATGATTTCCCAACCCTTTTCCCAATTTTATTGGGGAAACCATAGAACCCAAAATAACTAAGAATGTAAGCAGCATACCATCTCAATCCAGGAGCGTAAGAATTACTAGAAATCTCCTGAAGTTCCCTAACCAGATTTGCTTCAGCATATGCCATCTCATCAGCAATTATGCCAAGGTTATCTCTTAAGCCATAATGGTGCAGCAATTCAGCTAAGCTCCACAAACTATAAAGCAAGAGACTGTTGCAGCCTTCCCAATCTTCCTCAAAACCCCAGCAACAAGTCCTCTTGTGAAATATTTTATGCAAGTGATGAGATATGCTAAACCTTTCCACGGGGTTATCAGTGCCTAAACACCGCTTCACAAGAGCAACTAGTGTCTTCATCCCATTGCTTTGAGTAATACACCTTTGATACAGCAGCAAACTTGAATAACATGTCAATGCCACCAAGTTAATTGAAAGTTGGACTTTATTTGATCCATAGCTTTCTAGAGATGATATGCTACCTAGAGTCTTTAGTATACTCTTGAGACACTCCTCGCCATTAGACTCTAAGATAGCAGACAATATGAATCTAGACGTTGAAGCAATATTATTGCAAGGGGAATAGATCATCCTGAGAACAGCCCTTGATGCTGATTCGTTTCTCAAGTTATCAACAACATCATTTTGACATATATGACACCATTTTCGAATTGCATTTACAAAAGCCAAGCTACAAAATAAGGGAAATAGAAATCAGCAAGCTTAAGTATGATGCAGACACCAAAGGTGGAAACACTGAATTACTAATAAAACAACGTAACAAATAGAACAGAAAAGAAAATAGAGACATGTCTTTATATACTTCTAAATATATAAAGGAATATATTACTATAAAATTACCAAGTGTTGATAATATATGGAAATTACCATGCACATGTGATTAGGATGCTTAAGTGGAGCTCACTTTCATCTGTATCCTGATTGAAATCTTCACTTGAGTGTATTGCAAGCCATCCAAGAATATCCCATATGTAACCCCTCACACCAAGAAGGTGATTACCATCTAGTCCCTCCTGTGCTATGGATATTTATTTTCCAATGACAAGATATTTTGAGATGGTTGATCGTGAAAGTCTTTTATAAGAAGACTAAGGAGGACGCCTTGAATCCCTTGCTTCCAAAAATTGATATGATGCTTACCTGCCCAGCGGGTTATCAAAGCCAAGCTACATATTTCCTCTAACAAAGAAAAATTGTCATTTCCAATTTTGCTATACTGTAAACCCATTTCCTTCATTCCACTGATTATAGCCTCAACAAGAGGCTCGCCACAGAAGTCAATCACTCTTAAACAACTCTCTTCATTTCTCTGAGCAGTAAGTAAAACAAAATTAAATATCATATCAAATTGTATGCAACTCAAATAGGTTGTCTAGTGGAGAAAGCAAAGTATAATTATTACCATTAAACATTGCATTAGCTTCAATGCCTCTATCCTAACAGCAGGAGAGTATAAGTTGCCCATGCAGTGCGCAATCATTTGAAGAAAGACTTCTCCATTTTCTATAAGTATTTTGGCCCCAGTACCACATAAAGCTATAGAAATGGAAAATAATTAGTCTAAATAGTTGAGAATCAAAACTAACAAGGAAAATTAAGTACTTAACCTTTCTTTTTTGGAAAAATAACAAAAAACAGCAAAACATGATTTTAAATTTTAATACCTAAAGAGGAGTACAACTTCATAACTAGAATCTTCACAGAAGAATCTGCCTCTGAATGGATATCTGCTAAAACTACAATCAAGTTGGTGTCACTCAAAATAGAAAGCCTAGATGGAGGCCATCGCCACAGTATTGTGCTCAAAAGTGAAGCAATCTCTTGGAAATATTTGATGGACACTACTGTACCCTCAGAGAAACCCTTTATAATACTAGAAGTGCAGACAACAGTTCCTGCTTCTTTCACAATATTCCAAATTGCTTTCTCATTTTTAGCGCTCAACTTTGAGATAACCACATTCAAAGCTGTAGCACATGATATTGCAACTTCTTCTTGATATGAAGTCAGTAAGCATATCAGAGGACAAACAAGATCTAAAGTATGAGCTTGCAGTACTGAGCCGGGTAAAACTCTCACAAGCTTTACTGTCACTTTTGCTGCTATGTCTAAAATCTCAACATTTTTACATTCAAGTGTCCATAATAGTGCTGCAAACATATCAGCAACAGAATCCTAAGGAAGCAAGGCAAAAGCATAAGAGTAATGATCTTTTAGTTCTTCAGAAACAATAAATTAGGCATCATGCAAAAGACTATACATATAGCCCAAACTAGATACACTCTGAGTCTTTGATTTTGTTAACAAGAAGTTGGAAATGCTGTCACAATTCCCATCCGACAAGCCAAAGAACGGCCCAAAACGATACAGTCTTAGTAATATCAAATATCAATTAAATTGTTGTCCATGTAAATAAAACTATAAAAGTATATTCAATTATGCATAACACCTACCTGTTGTCTTAATGTTTTTCAAATCATATTTTAATATGTTACAACTTACAACAGTGCCGTTTTTAAACTTGAGTTTCAAAGCACATTGGAATTTTTGACTCATACAACTAAGTGAACTAACACTATCTCAACTAAGAGTCTTCTATTAAATTCCTAATAGACACGCATTCTGAAAGGTAACTACTATTTTGTGGTGATTGCCATATTTGCAGCCACTTATTCAAACTCCATATGAATGTTTTCCTATAAAGCAAGAAATCCCTGATGGTTTTCATCAGGTTCTTGAGAAGCTCAATCAAGAATCCTTTGTCACAGAATATTCAATGTCTAATCTTCTTCTACCATCTACCTTTATCAGATAATCCAATGGAAAAGCAAAATTTCACCAAGTGGATTCTAAGATTAAAGCATTACGAACAAGTAACAATCATAATCATAATAAATGATTGAAAGATTGAAAGATTGAAAGATTGTTGAATATTGAATACCTTTACAAGTGGATGCTGCAATGTATCCTCTGACAAAGAATCAAGAAAAGCAGCAATTGAGTGAACTACATGTTTCTGTACTTCAATATTTTCACTGTGCCATTTCCATTTCCCTATTTCCTCGTAGTAATCTCTGTCCAAGCCTCAAAACACAGAAAATTAGTTCAAGAAGAACATCATGTAGAGTTCACACAAAGAAATTACTAAATTTTAGACAAAATTGAAAGAAGAAAATTGACCTGGTGCCAAGGCTGAGTGCATTTTGAAGACGACAATGGAGAATGTAGGTATGGCCATTAATGCTCCTATTATTCTCTGGATTTTTCTTTGGAGATTTCATCTTTCGGTGAATTTCATCAGGATTTTGCTTTTACCCAAATTGAATGAAGCTTTTAGAAGTTGCAGAGTTTGTAGAAGAAGCTATTTATATGAGCGTAATGACGCTTGACACCGCCATTTTCCAAACTGAGGGAAGCGCTACGAACCGTTTCGGTATTTATTTCTTCCTTTTTGTTCTTCACTAAACGTCATCGTTTCGATAAATTTATTGATGAAATATGAGAAAATGACCTCTACAACTCAGTCACTTAAAGTGTTCTTTCTAATACTTATATTTTTTATAGTGTAAAAAAATTAGTTTGATAAAATTGTGTGGGAAACTACACTTAAAAAATAATTTTGGATTGAGTAAATTATGAAAATCTTAATAAAAATTGATGCACCATTGAACTAAATTAATCTATGAACAGGAAATTGAATCACTAATTCGTGAACAAACTCGAATAAATAAATTTAAATATTTTAATAATACAACTCTACTCAATTTTTAAATAAGTAAGTCTTGAATTTTTTTAATAATAGAATGAACTATTAAATTGAATTAATTCTTGAATAGACTCTCGAACTATTAAACTGAATTAATTCTTAAACAGACTCTAGAATGAGTGAACTTGAAACTAATCAAATTATATTCGAAATCAATTCAATCGAACTCTGCCCATTTAAGAAAAAATGAATTATTAATCTGCTCATTTAAAAAAAAAATTGCAATTTATTCGAGTCAAATTCAATATTTTCAAAACTTTTAATCAAATTCAATTTTTCCTGATCGAGAAGCTCAATCTTTCAACTCATAAAGTCACAAACTAACTAATTTAACATATTTTTATTATTTATTTATAAATTTAACATAAATATATTAATATTTAGAAATCAATTTTATTTAATTAATAATAATTTACTCAATTAATTATGATAACTTTGGAATTATTATAAAATCTTTATAAGTCAAGCTAGGCTTGTTATCACATTGATAATCTTTATTACTATTATTATATATTAATATAAATTCATTCAGCCTAGATTTATAATCAACTTAGCCGTCTATAAAATAAATTGTCTAATTCAGATTATTTTTTTCTACAAGAATAAAATCAATAATTCAAAAATAAAATTTTAAACCTTTTTACTCCCAACTCAAAAAGTACTCCATATGAATCCACAAAAGTGGAAATTAAACAACCTTCAAAGTACTAACATAATAATAATACAAAGATAAAATTATGGCAAAACAAGGTACAAATAAGTAAGGGAAGTAATTATTAGCCTTCATCATAATTTTATGTCTTATGAGCAGTTAAGGGGGTCCTTTTTTGGGCAAAAGTGGAGCACCAAGTGTGATATCAGTAGGAACTTCTTCTTCAATAATATTATTATCATTATGTAAACGATGTAACTGAGGCTGATCATGAGCAGATTCATGAACTGCTCCTCTACTACTGCTTTGATCATTTTCTTTTTTAATATTGTGAGCACTTGAGAAAATATGAATTGGCTCAGAATCAACAATTATGTCTGCTTCAAGTGGTTATCCATGTTTGTATCCTACTCTTATTGCTTAATCTTCTGAAAATCTTGCTTGTGAAGTTGCATACTTTATGTCATCCTTGCTCTTTGCCATGACCAATCTTGCAGTACTCAATGCATGACAATGTTGTGTATGTGTGTGTGAGATTGTGAGTTGATAGATGCAAAGTTAGTGTAGTACGTGGCTGGTTGTTTACTTTGGTTTGTGACAAGTGTAAATGAGTAATGTTTTGTGTATGCTACATTGTTGACAAGTGGTATTTATGTGTTTTTGTATTATATGTTAGTGAGGCAAGTTTGTAGAATATAAGGTGCGGCAAGCAATGTCTTTTAGCAATTCAATTAATTTGTTAAGAGTTATATGTGTAAATGAGAAAAAAGTTTTGGCTTTGTGTGCAGTAAGTAATTAAGTACTGTGGGACAAAGTCTTACATCTCATTTGTAAGTATGTGTTAATTACCGTCTTGTTAATTATATGTGTAAAGTGATGTCATTTTTGGTAAAGAACTATTGTGATTAATAATAAAAAAAGTGAAGAAAAAATTAGTTAGAGTTAAAGGTGATGTAATAATGTTGATTGTTGAGGTGAGATCATTCGTATTGGATCCATGAGTTATGAAATGGGAAGTAATTAATTTTTTTCTCTTTTCTATTTAAATTATTATAGGATTTGATCTAATCCTTATATAAGACACTGAATAAGAGAAAATATAAGTATCGTTATTTCTCTCATCACATCCTAAACTCTCAAATCGACCTTTTCAATGTTAGCTACTATTTTTAAAAAAAATGCTTAGATTAACTTTTAACTAGCTATAATATGTATAAAGAATTTTTTTAACAGGTGTCATAAGGCGGTTATATAAATAGAATGTTTGTAATATTTATTATAGTTATTGACCATGATTTTAGTAATATTTAATATATAAATTACTGCTTTTAAAAAATTTCAAATCCCACAATTCATATTTATTGTAACTTAACAAATACTCTCAAAACACTTATTAAAAAATTCTATATGAATTAAGATGTATTAGCTTCTTATAAAGTTATCATGCATATTACTATAAAATAAAATAAAAGTTGTCATGCATATAAGAGTACCAAAAGGACAGACGGTGTAGTAAAAATTTAAATGCAACAATTAATAAGAATCCTATAATTTTCCAAAGGACATTTGCTGTCTAATTAATAGACTAAATTACATATAGGGATATATGACTATAAGCAACTACCAAAAATGGATTTTCCCTTTGTGTGCTCAAAATATAAAATACATATTTTCAGGTTTAAGACGGTCATATTTGTTTTTAATTTTATGAAACATAAAACAACAATTCTTCTACGATATGAATCATCTTAATAAATTTAATTAATTTATTAGTTGAACAAATAACTATTTAAATTATGGTTATGGGGTGATAACCATAATTTATAGTATCACTGAGTTATTATAGTTATTACATACATTGAACCATTTCAAACAATTAAATTTCAAATGATTTATTACGCAATGAATCATTCAAATGTACAATTGGATTTATCTCAAACATAAAGAAAAGAAAAATTAAAAAACCAAACTAAAATTTTTTATGAATTAAATTATTCTTTTTCTCTTTTATGGGCTAAAATAAGTTGGGATTTATGTGATGGATGTCGTAAGGATAATTGTTAATGGTTAATAAATTTAGTTTTTAGATTGAAGCGTCTCTAAATGAAGAAATTATTAAATTAGATTGTATTAAAATTATGTTTTGCAATAAATATTATAAATTTTTTAATATATATTGTATTTAATAGTTAAATAAATACATATAACTGAAATTATATCCAATGTACGACATTGAATGTAAAAACAATTTTTAAATGTATTATTTTAACAAGTGTGGTGAAAACAATCCCTCATTCATATATATTAGCTTTGGTGATACATGCAACACACGTGAATCATATTTATGATATATATGTTCATCAATAATTAATATAAATATTCAAAAATTATTTTTAAACATACAATTAATTATTTTAAAAAAATAGATGGAGGAAGAATTAATCCAATAATATTATAATCATAAAAAATATACTCTTAATATATATTTTTTCATCCATAGCATTTTAAAAGAAAATTAATTTATAATATTATAATTATTTACAACTTATTAAATTAAAAGATTGAGAAATTGAATATTAATTACTATTGATATATAGCTATTGACAAATTATAAATTTTTTAATATTACAAAGAACTAGGATAAAAAAAAAACAATAGTTATAAAATAATTTCAATTATATTAATATTAAAATAGAGAAAAATTATGAAAGTAGTAAATAAAAAATATAATTTTTAAAGCAAAATAACAATTAAAAAGTATTTATGTAATAGTAAAAACTCATTGGGTATTTAAGAAAATAAAATTTATTCCATTAAAAGTTAAAACAACAATATATAATCATGAAAACTACATTCTAAATATTTTTTAATTCATAGTATTTAAAAAAAAAATTTCTTTTATAAATTTGAGAAGAACTAAAAGATATTATAATTATTAGGAACTTCTTAAATAAAACATTTACAAAATTCAATATTAACTAGTATTGTCATATAATTATTGAAAAAATATAATTTTTATTATGATATAAAAGTTAAACAACAATATTATAATCATGAAAACTATACATTTTATAATTTCTTTTAATTCATAGTAATTTTTCAAATTTAATTCTTAAATTTAAGAATAACTAAAAAAAATAAAGTTTGTTAGGTTATTAAATAATAAAAAAATTAATTAAAATTTTAATTGTTATTGACATATAATTATTGAAAATTATAGATTTATTAATATTGAGAAGAATTAGTAAAAAATAAATAAATAGTTATGAAATAATTACAATTTTATTAATATTAAAATAGAGAGAAAAAAAATTATCTATTTGAAGTAAAATAACAACTAATCATAACTATGTAATATTACAAACTCACAAGAATATAAAAGATATTCAAAACATTTTGCCACCCTTTAATATAGTATAGATATAGATATGCCTCACGTCACACCTTATTTATTATAATCCCATCTCTTTATTAAAAACAATTGTCATCAAGTAAAAGACGTCAAGAACTGAAACATCCAAAGGATTCATCAATGGAGGTTTCAGTACTCTTTGCTCTTACTATTTCCATCCTTTTCCTTTCAGGCAAGCACCTGTTATTTCCTTTGCTCTCTCTTCTTCTCTTTCCTTCATCTAGCTAGTTGTTTTAGTAATATATTCTTTGCAGAAAGAAATTGAAGTCTAATAAGTTTTTTGAAACATGAATGCAGGGGCTAAATCAGCCACATTCACATTTACAAATAATTGTCCTTTCACTATATGGCCTGGAACTCTAAATGGTGGTGGCAGCACACAATTATCATCAACTGGTTTTGAATTAGCCTCCTTCATCTACTCTTGAAGTCCCAGCTCCATGGTCTGGTCGATTTTGGGCACGATCTGTATGTTCCACAGACTCCTCTGGGAAGTTTATCTGTGGTACTGGTAATTGTGGCTCCGGTCAGATAGCATGTGCTGGTGCTGGTGCAATGCCACCAGCGACATTGGTGGAATTCACCCTGGCTGCAAATGGTGGGGCAGATTTCTATGATGTCAGCCTGGTTGACGGCTTCAACTTACCAGTTTCAGTTATACCACAAGGAGGGTCGAGTGGGTGCAATAGAACAAGCTGCCCAGCCAATGTCAATGCTAATTGTCCTCCAGAATTATCTGTCAGAGGATCAGGTAGAAGTGTGATTGCCTGCAAAAGTGCATGCTTGGTCTTTAACAAGCCTGAGTATTGTTGCACCGGTGCCTTTGGTACACCCAGCAAGTGTCCGCCTACCAATTATTCAAGGATCTTCAAGAATCAATGTCCTCAGGCTTACAGTTATGCATATGATGATAAAAGCAGCACATTTACCTGCAGTGGTAGAGCAAATTATGCTATCACATTTTGCCCATGAACCATAAGTGGAAAAACAGAAGGAAAGTATTCATTTAGACATAGAAATTGAATACCCCTTTTGTTATTTATTAATTATTAAGTTCAGTTCTTTTTGTTCCATCTGGCTTTTGTAGTGGATTATTATGATCAATAATGAGTTGAATAAAATGTTGGTTATGTCAGACTGATTAGCGGATTGCACTCCTTGAAATCTTTATCTTCTCAATTAGTTTCCTATGATGCAGTTGATCTTTACTGTTTCTAGGGTATTAAGTATTGTGTATTTTGGTTCTAATTGAGGAGCTTTCTGGACCATTAGAATTGTTCTTAGCATCAGATTTACTTATCTATTTATAGAAAATAATTATAAAGTAATTTCTAATATTATTACATGTGGAAAGTTATGCCAAGCTGCCAACTGCTATATCACATATTTACAGTTTTTCTTTCTACTGCCCTTTCACATGTCCACATCTTTTTCATGAGATCACTAACATCGCTACACAGATTTAAAGCATGTCTAAACCAAGTTTGGAGTGTTCTACTGGTAAGTGGTGCATTACTATTTATAAGTTCCAATAAACTTACCAAAGGTCTGAAAGTTTTACCTAGACCTTATATTGAAGATCAATTCACCAGAAGTTGAATTTTGCAAATTACTAAATGCATATAACTAAAGCTGCTAACTTCTTTTATGTGTATCACATCCACCAAGAAGCTAACCATCAAAGGCTTAATGAACTATCTTCTCTTTCAGAAAATGTGCTTTTGTCCTTTCTGAATTTGGATTTTGACATGCATTTCTGAGGGAGCAGAGGGAGAGAGGTTTTTGCCCAGGGTAGCAAATCAGGAAAGTCTTATAACTGCTTGCAATTCATCCCACAAATTAAAACCAAGATTCAAAGACATTCCATGGTCTGTTAGATATGGCACATCCCATAGTCACTTTTGACCCACAGCTCCCGTATAGATTTTCTTGAAATTAACGGACCACTCTAGAACTTCTTATAACTGGATTCAGAATTTCACCAAAAATCATTACAAGAACAACATCCATCCTTAAAATGGTGAAACCTAAAGGAATCTCTAACAATGATATGCACACCAACAATCTTGGCCATGTACTTTATCGCATTATGACAGTCACCGCATATCCTCAGATTCTTAAATACCCGTATTGATGATTGCCCATTCAAATTAAGAATCCCAAAGGCAACTGCAAGCTTCTCACTATGGTTACAAAGACTATTTGCTTTCTCCTCTTGGTCAACATCTTGGAGAACAAAATCAGTATTGGGCTTATACCCAGCCAAGCTCATTTTTTTACCCATATCATTCAAAAATTCATAAATTTCATCACTCTGCTTATTGGTCTTGTCTCCAACAACAAAATTGTGGACTCTATTTCCTACTTGAACCCAACTACAGCCTGGTTTTTTTGTGATTCCTCTCTCTCTCATCAATTTTCTGGTTTCTGATGCTTCATTCCACATTTTGGCAGTACCAAGTATGTTAGATAACAGTACATAATTTCCAGGGTTATCAGGCTCAATCTCAAATAGACGCTTTGCTGCAACCTTTGCCAACTGCACGTTCTTATAAACTCTACATCCACCAAGCAGTGCTCCCCAAGCACCAGCAGTTGGTTCCATAGGCATCCTCCTTATAAATTCATATGCCTCTTCAAGGCGACCAGCACGGCTAAGTACGTCAACCATGCTTGAGTGATGATCAGTATCAGGTTCTATAGAGTGATCCCTTCTCATGGAATCAAAAATAAAAAGACCTTTTTCAACTAGCCTTGAGTGGCTACAACCAGACAGAACACCAGAAAATGTAACAGAATTGGGTTTGACCCCTGACTGTAACATTTTGTTGAAGAGGAAAAATGCTTCTTCTCCATTTCCATGAATTGAATTAGCAATAATCATTGTGTTCCAAGAAACAGTATCTTTTCTAGTAATCATATTGAAAATCCTCCGTGAAAGATCCAAGTCACCACTTTTTGCGTACATATCAACCAGAGCTGTTGTAGTCGTTAGATCCTCAATGAGCCAATGTCTAAAGATATAACAATGCACTTCCTTGCCCATCCTCAAGCTTTCTAAAATTGTGCAAGCTGGTAAGACACTAGTTACTGTTATCTGATTGGGTTTAAACCCCTCATCTTGCATCTTTCTAAGTATCTCACATGCGTGTTCAGTTCGTCCATTTTGCATGCAACCACCAATAATAGCATTCCATGTAGCAACATTTAATTGGATACCTTCATTTCTCATCTGATAAAACAGAGCGAGACCCTTTTCAGATTGCTTATTAGTAAAGTAAGCAGTCAAAATAACATTCCAAGACACAACATCATGATGAGATAAGTTATCAAATACTAACTGAGCTTGCTTTATGCTCAGACAGCTTGCATACATGCACACAAGTGCACTACAGATAAATACATTGTCTCCTATTCCGCTTCTCACTACAAATCCATGAATTGCTCGTCCTGCAAGCAAATCTTTCAATTCTGAGCATGCTGGTAGAACTGTAGACACAGTCATTGAATTTGGTTTTACACCCTCCAACCCCATTTCACACAAAATACCTAAACCTTGTCTAGGCAATCCTATATTCAAGTAAGAGGAAGCCAATGAAGTCCAAGAAATCACATCTTTCACCAACAACTCATCAAAAGCACGTCTTGCACCTTCCACACATTTACATTTTGCATACATATCTACCAATGCATTACCTAACAACATATCAGAGTGAAACCCATATCGAATAGCATCAATATGAATCACTTTAGCTTTCAAAATGTCACCTGAAGCAGCACAAGCCTTAGCCACAGCCAAAAGCACAAACTTATCAGGTTTGATTTCTCGCTTTTTCAATAAGGTGTACAGCTTAATAGATTCTTTAGGAAGCCCATTTTTTGTGAAAGCAGAAATTAATACGGTCCAAGTACGCAGGTCTGGTTCATAAATTTTATCAAACAACTGGCGGGCACGTTTTAGATCACAGGCATCAGAATACGTTTTGATGAGCTTGAAGCCTAAGTGAGTTGGGAGATTAGTGGGCATTACAGGAGCCACCTTGAACTGAGCAGTGGGGGCACCTGCCTCCACTGTGACTGAGGTGGGGATTGGGAAGAAACTGGGAAAGAAAAAAAATGGCGGGAACTTTTTGGAACAAGATGAAGGGAGACGATATCTACTTTGGTGAGGACAAATGATACCGGAATAACCACGCTAAACGGATCTAGTCACTAGACCAACAACACTGCTTCCTCGGATACAACTTGAATTCGGTGCATCCAACCCTTTGTTCTGGACCCGAGACAACGGGTTACCAATTTTTATATATTAATAGAAGAAGTTAGGATTTAATCACTAAGAGATCTAGTGTTGATGGTGAATATTTTGTGAGTTAGTTGTTAAGAATTTGATTCAAGTTTGTTCCTTTTTTAAATTAAGATATTTTAAAATTTATTTAGTAAATAAATTTTGTAGAGATTAACAAAAAATAACTTCTAAAGGTTAACTTATTTCATATATAACATTAATATTTTGTTTGATAATTATAATACAAAGTTATATTTATATACAAAATAAATACTTTAACTTGTTGAATATTTACATAAAAGCTTAAATATGTGAAAAGTTAAAATTCATCTCGACTCATTCATATACTTACCAAGCTTGTCGTTGTTTTTTAAATCTAGACATATGATTATGTCACTTTAATCAAATAGTTGATAATTGGAATTTGAATCTTTTTTGGTTTCAAAAAACTTGAGAATGATATGTTTTAATATTTAATGGACAAATTTATTTTACAATAACAATATATATTTGAGAGGGAAAAAAGAGACCCTAAATTAGAAATGAGAGAATCGAAATCCTGTCAATTGAGTTAAGAATTAGTTGTCGTGCTGTAGCACTTTGTCTAAAATAATTTATTTATTGTCTAAAGATATTTAATAAACCATCTAATTTTAGTTTTATAAGAAATGATAAACTTTTTAATCTATCGTTACAATAACAATACACATTTTAATAGTGTGGTTAGAATGCGAATTTTTTGATAAAAGTACATCTATCTCACCAATTTAACTAAAACTTCATCTCAACTAATTGAATTAAAACTTCATTGATAAATATTTAATTGCATTATCTAAATATTATAACTAAGATTACATACTAAGTAGTTGTTTTTTACTTTTTTATATCAAAAGAAACAATAGCATAATATTTTCTAAAAAAGTAATAAAAAATAGCGCATGTTCTGAACGGTTGATAACGGCGCGTGGAAAATAAGTTTGGATAACACGAGGGAGTAGTGGACGAAACGGGCCTGAAGCTGGAGTGGAGATCACAGAAGCCAAGAGTCCCCCTACAACCTTAGCAAACTGCAAATGCTTATGGGTATTTTTCTCTCTGTTTCTCACTCATTCTTGAATATCATCAATGTTTTGAGTAACACCATGAATATAAGATAGAAACCCAGTGTTAGTATGTCTTAATATTTATTCCATGAATTGTCTGATATTCTTTTGTCATTGAGATATTTGAATTATTGCCGAAGTAGGACCAAACTGGAATTTGATGTTTGTCTTCTATGCTTTTATTGTTAACTAGGATTCAATATTATTTCCTTACACTTTAACCATGGCGACCCTGCTGAATTCGGTGTCTCCAACAACAAACCCATCACTGAAAACAAGAAGGAAGTGTTGTAGTTTCTTTTCCCAGATTCCAAATATTCATACCTTCTCACTCAGTAAGGGTTTTTCTAGAGTTTTGGCATCTACCCAGATCACTATTTCCCCAAAAGATACTATTTTTACTCTGTCCAATTGGAGGTACGGGAAGAATGACCCAAAGAGTAAGGAACTGAGACTTAATGATGCGTTTCTTCAGTTTGAGCATATGGTGGGAAAAGGCCAAAAGCCTGATGTAACTCAAGCAACTCAGCTGTTGTATGATCTTTGCAAGTCAGATAAAATGAGGAAATCTGTTAGAGTGATGGAGATGATGGTTGGTTCAGGTATTATACCTGATGCAGCTTCCTATACATTCTTGGTGAATTATTTGTGTAAGAGAGGCAATGTTGGGTATGCAATGCAACTGGTTGAAAAGATGGAGGAAAGTGGCTATCCAACTAATACGGTTACCTATAATACCCTTGTGAAAGGGCTTTGTATGCATGGAAACTTAAATCAGAGCTTGCAGTTTTTGGACCGGTTGATGGAGAAAGGGCTGGTCCCTAATGCATTCACATATTCTTCCTTGCTTGAAGCTGCTTACAAGGAAAGAGGAGTAAATGAAGCCATGAAACTCTTGAACGAGATAATTGCCAAGGGTGGGGTGCCCAATTTAGTCAGTTACAATGTTTTGTTAACTGGGTTGTGCAAAGAAGGTAGGACTGAAGAAGCCATTCAGCTTTTCAGGGAATTGCCTGCTAAGGAGCATAATCCCAATGTTGTAAGTTATAACATTTTGCTGAGAAGCCTGTGTTATGAGGGGCGTTGGGAGGAGGCAAATGAGCTTCTAGCTGAGATGGTTGGAGAGGATAGCTCCCCCTCTATAGTTACGTACAACATATTGATCACGTCTCTTTCCCTCCATGGAAGAACTGAACATGCTCTCAAGGTTTTAGATGAAATGACAAGGAATCGATTCAAGCCCACGGCCACAAGCTACAATCCAATAATTGCTCGGCTATGCAAGGTTAGGAAGGTGGATCTTGTAGTTCAGTGTCTAGACCAAATGATACATCGACATTGCAATCCTAATGAGGGAACATATAATGCGATTGCTACGCTCTGTGAGGAAGGGATGGTGCAAGAGTCATTCTTTATAATTCAAAGTTTGGGTAATAAACAAAGTTACTCAATGCATGAGTTCTACAAAACCGTTATTTCAAGCTTGTGTAGGAAAGGGAACACATATCCTGCTTTTCAGCTGTTATATGAAATGGCAAAGTATGGATTTACTCCTGATTCTTACACTTATTCATCTTTGATCAGAGGGGTGTGTAGGGAGGGAATGCTTGATGCGGCCCTGGAAATATTCAGGATAATGGAAGAAAATAACAATAGGCCTGATATTGACAATTTCAATGCACTACTGCTTGGATTGTGCAAATCACGAAGAACAGATATGTCATTGGAGGTATTTGAAATGATGATTAATAAAGGACTGAGGCCTAATGAAACAACTTATACCATTCTGGTGGAGGGGTTTGCCCATGAAGAAGAAATGGTTATGGCAGCTGAGCTTTTGAAAGAATTGTATCTGAGACGGGTTTTGAGCCGAAGTACAGTGGAAAGGCTTATTATGCAGTATGACCTCAAGGAATTAACAACATAGACATATATATGCATAAAATCATATAGACAGAAACAACATGTCATGGCTGTTGATTAATATGAAATGGATAAAGGAAGTTTCTGCTACTCTCAGCTTGAGTGCTTCAGTAGAGTTTGTTGATTGACCATTGAAACAAAAATTGCTCTAGGAAATTGATGTTGTATGAAAGAAAAAGTTTGAGTAGGGGGTCTCTATTTTCTGGTGTTCTTGGACATACTTGAAGATTAACACTTTTTGAGATTAGTACCATGTTAGTTGGATAAGAACTTCTATCATTTTTATATGCATTTGCACATATGCTATTGCTCTTTCCAGTTACAACATCTCACTAGCTACTGCTGCAAAAGTATAAATAAAGCTCAAGAAATCATTTTTTTCCATTACTGTTTAGGATATCTGTTTTTTTTTTCGATCTCCTAACTATATAGCTAACTTTTAAACTCCGTACAATTTTAAATTTGAACCTGTGTGTTAGATATGTTTTCTTTTCTGTCAGTTGTAGACTCAGCAAAAACACTTTTTTCTCGTGTGTGTGGGGTGGGGGGATGGATTTTTGAGAATCTCCTAGAATTGCAGCTCTCGTACTGATAGATTAATATACAAGACTGTTACACTGATATTGCAGGAATAATGCAGCAAGAAATTAACTTCTAACTTGAATTATGTTTTTCATTCCTCACGTCTGAGGTTTCCATGGTCTGCCAGACCTCAGTTCTGATAGATTGCAAATAGGGTTGACTTGCTGTTGAAGAGAATGGTGCTTTAGATTTAAGGAATGACAAATCAAGGACAACCAGGTACAAGAGCAATGTGCTTTAGCCTTTAATAGATTGAAGAACTACTTCATATCAGAGCAGTTCTTATTTATTTCAATGTTATGCATGTTGCTTTAACCTTGAATTCCCTCAGTTCAATAGTTTAATTTGAAGAACTCTTCACATTGTTTTTATTTACAGATAATTTGTCAAGAAGAAAGGCATGGCTGAGCGCATGCATCTAACTTCATTGCTTTTAGAGTTCGAAACAAGCTCAATAAATGAATACATTTCCTTTCACCTGGTGTTATAAACCATTCAATGTCTTGACATACAATTGCTTATAAGGCTTTGTTTGTTATGGAAAATGCAGAAGGAAAAATATCTTTTTCAGGAAGATACTTAGAATCTTACAAGGAACTGAGATTAGATTGTTAACTTGACAGCTCTGTTTTCGGGTTCCTGAGATGTTATTGAGACTTGGGGATGGTGAACCTTAATGCAAAATGGCCATTTGGGATTTTGCTTACACACATACATACGAACATATATTTCTTGCCTGAGAATGTTTGGAGCAGGGGATTGTCTTAGCATCTCATAATTTTCCGGGAAAAGCTTGTATGATGGATGAAACGAAAGAAGCACCAATGTCAAACTAAAATTTTCCTAACTCCTTGGAGATGGTGATAGGTGTCGAAACAATTGATTTATGGGACACGGTTGCCAGTGAATACTGATCTTTGAAGACAAAACAGGCTGATAATTCTTTGCCACAACAAAATTTAGTATCTGTATTTCTTTATTTCTCAGTGTAAAATGTCAGGCAAATGACTAACAATAGCATATATAATCTTCCATTGAGAAATGAGAATTACCTGGCAACTTACTTGACAAAATGCAGGATTGGGTGATGGAAATCCGAATTACCCATCAAAATAAATTTTGTTCAAAACCTTTCATAAATTTCTTTTATCACTGAGAAGTAATCTCGTGTAAAAGAAAAACACGGCTGGAAATTAATTTTTTGCAATCAGCAACAACAGACCAAGGATCCTATTGATTTAGAACATGAACGAGTGAGATTATCACTGTATTCATCCCACTTCAGACCAAGGATCCAGCTAATGTTTTGATCTCTGCCTTGCCAATTGGATTGGTTTGTCAAGAATGATTGATCATAGAGCACGAAGGAGATTATCATGGTAAGGATTAATGTCATTAGTTAGCAACCATGATCTCAGCCAAATGAAAACAGGAAGCTTCATGATTTGCAGCTTAGGTGCAGACAGCAGAGATATTGCTAATTGATCACTAATAACAAATTTGATGAAAGCAAATTCCAATAAACCATAAAATGGAAATCAACTAGCAGTATCAAGGGCATAATAAAAAAAATCTCAACATTTAAACTCCAAAAGTCATAGTATATATTGAAATTTAAACTTCTTAAACAGTTAATTCAAGGCATATTCGACATCACATAACAAAGCCAGTCACATGATTTTATCCAGCAAAATACTAATCCATACAACTAAAACACAAACTTTCACTAAGAACAGTCTCAGTAGTTCATAGCTACTTAAGCTAAAACTCGAGAGAGAGGCTTCCCCTCATGAACATGGTGCAGTCATCACAACATTAGGCAGTACTTGCCAAAAGGCTATGAAACTGATGAAACAACAGGAGAAAGCTCATCCCAATTATTGCCAATGCACCTACTTTGATCTCTGTCTCATCTTTCGGCGCTTCCTCTTCAACCTCCTCATGCGCTTCTTCTTCCACTGAGGTTATGAAAAAAACAAACATTGTTACCTTACAAATGGAGGAAAAAAAAAAAACCAAAGGAAATCAAATTCACATAAATTGTATTGGCGCATAACTATGTACAAATTCCAAGCAAGATACCTATACTGGTTTACAGGCATCTCACAAAATTATCCTGCAGATCTCAAAACAAATAATTAGGCTTTCATTGGTTGAAGTGAAAACGGGGAAGAAAGTGAAATGATAATGTTGAAGACATATAGATTGACCTTGATAGATTTCCAATCCCGTGTTCCACTCCGTCCATTTCAGACATACAAGTAATGGAAAATTATTCAATTATATGCTTCACCCATTAAGCTTAATATCTCAATGGTCTGGGGTAGCCACTTTTTTCACCCTCAGGACAACAGGCATGAATTACAGTAGATTGACACTGTTAACAAATGAAAGTTTCAATTTTTCCCATTTTCTAATGGACAAACAAGCCTAAAATCTAAAAGTTCTACACAAAGCAAATTATACCCAACGTAAACCATTCATCTTGTATAAATTGTTATAGTTCATTTTCAAAATGCTAGTAAATGCAAATTTAAAAAAAAATAAAAAAAATCAAGAAACCCTACTGAAACTTAGCTAAATATGAAAAGTATAAAATACAATTGAAGGTCACAGACAGAGCAACATGTTATCAACACCTAAACAACTAGCTCAAACATTGGAATTCGATAATATCACCAAGTACAAGAATAAAAAAGTTGGGAATTTGGATTTTAGACTACAAATCCATGAGGTAATGAACAGAATGTTTATCAAATAATTCAGATTTTAGATTTACCTTCGCTCTCATCTTTGTTGACGAACGCTCTCAGTCACCCAGCAATGGCAGATTTCTCCAGTTGCAACCTGATCAACTCCCTGTAGTGAGATTGGTTCGGTTAAGAAACCCTCGAATGGTATTTAAAGGCCTAAAAGTTTTTATCAGCGGAGCCCTAATCCATACCCGGGTCGGGTCAGATTCCCTAAAAATGGGCGGATACATGGGGCTTTTTCCGTCACTTCACAGTTTTCTCAGCTCACCTCCTCTAGTCCTATCGCCAGCTCTCAACTCCGTCACCACCACATCCCGCCGCTCATTCAAGTTGGAGCTGCTTACTGGAAGTTCCGATCGAAATTCAACGTCTGCAATCGCCCACTTGTCTGGTCTAACTGAGTATTAGCTTCTATGGTAGCAGCAGCTTGCAATAATTAATGACTGAAAATGATACTCTGAGACCAAGTGAGTAGATTTCTTGGGCGTCAGCGATTTTGGATTTGATCGAAATGGAAGCCTCTGATAATCATTTCAATTCCGTTGAAGAAAACGAGAGAGTTGTTACTGAACAAATGGAGGCGTCTGTTTCTCCAGCGAAGGACGAGTCTGAATCAAAATCCGATCACAATGGGAATAGCTCTGAGGTTTTAGGAGAAGGGTTGTCTTCCTTTCTCTCTACTGTCATTCTTGACTTCGATTCCAGAGCTCAAGAAACTCTCAGAAGCCAAGACCAGCTCTCCTCCACCATTGATCGTCTTACCGGAGGTTGGTTTGTGTTATTCGTATTCTTAATCAATTTGTCTCCTTTCTCAATTTTTGGCATAGAATTCGCATACTTTGTTAATAATTAGAAAAGTTTGTGTTTTTTTTATTTTTTATTTTTATTCCTGATTTTGAACAATGGAAATTTTTTTGCTGAAGCTCAAAATTAGAATGGTTTATTTTTCGTTATAATGGATCTGAAGCGCCCAATTAGAATCAATATACATGGCTTGTTCTGCAAGAATGTATTGAGGAGCCTGCAACTTTATGTAATGTGGAAATTTGGCTTCTAGGTTCTGACAAGTTTGTTTACAGGCAGCAGCTGATGTTGAAAAGTTGAAGGAGATGATTATTGAGAACTTTTTCTGGAAAGTTAGAAAACTTAGAATCAAATTGGATTAAGTAGCTAATGCATAAAATGATTTTTCCTATGTCAAAAGAGTGTAAAGTTAGGGTTAAAGATTCAGGAGATTTAGATATATGGAGCTGATGATACATTGATTTGTCAATCTTGAATTCGGATAAGGCTACTGCTCTTGGTTCTGCTTGCTCTATTTTTGATTCTAAAGGTTAATTAGAGTTCACTAATTCCTCTTTAATGAACATCAATGCTTTTTGGGGCTCTGCCCTTTACTTTACCAAAAAAACATCAATACTGAGAGTTACTCAACCTAAGAATGCTGGGCCACTTTAGAGTGCTTCTCTGCAAAGAGTTTGTAGCCTTTGGGCTTATGAGCATTTGAAAATAAGAAACTGGAAGCTGGGTTTGGTTTGGCTTCGTAATTTTGAAGT
Source organism: Quillaja saponaria (assembly GCA_029379385.1). NCBI lineage: Eukaryota > Viridiplantae > Streptophyta > Magnoliopsida > Fabales > Quillajaceae > Quillaja > Quillaja saponaria. Next base: position 6,870,799 of record CM055605.1, on the reverse strand, counting down.
TTGGTGGCTTTATCTTTTCTTTCTGTCATGTGGATCACTATTTCATGGGGAACATAGGCTTTAGATACTTTGCATACAGACAGACAGCTTGCTGTATTTTGTGGCGTGAGGAAAGTTAACTAGTCAGAGTAAGCTGGTTTTTACTTGTTTACTCATATATGCAGTTCTTTGTTTTTTTTTTTTTTTAGACTGGGGAATATTTGAGTTGGTGGGATGGGATCTTGGCTCAGTATTTTCCTATCTGGATGTAAAATGAACTTCCAAAACTTTGGTAATACTTAAAGAACCTTGCTTAACTAGCTTATATAATTTGCCAAAATAAATTTCCTAACTTTTCCATAAATATATATATATATATATATATATATATATATAGATATTGTTTTAAATGCTCTTGGACCTTTCCTTTCTGCTGCAGCTAGATGGTTTCAATATTTGACAATGTTACAATACATGTAATTGTTGTCATTTGACAGAACTCGATAAATTACTGGAGGATGCACCCTTGCCATTTATTATACAGCATGCTGCCAAGATTTCTGCTGTTAGAAAGAGAGTTTCATCACTCAATTCACTTCTAAAATCCATACAAGGGAGGATTGATAATATAGACAGAATGCTCTCTATGGGAGCCAGGCATGGTATTTATATCTCTACATTCTCCATCCTTCCATATTATGATTAATCTAATGTTTTAAAAATCAATACTTAGTATATTTTTCGTCTTAATATTTGCTTTCTTAGCAGTCTTATTAATCTTTACGGTCAAATTTTAAGGTGCTTTCAACTGTCTGACCAGTTTTCTTAGTGACAATGCTTAGAACTTTTCCTAAATAATTGCTATATTCACTGATATGTTTTCCCTGTACCAGTTGCACTGTGTACATCCTGACTAAGAACAGACTCCTCGTGAAGGATGATTATTTTAGTGTAAAATAGAGCAGTGACCAAAAAAAAGAAGGAAAATGGAAAAGATAGAAAAGTGTGGAAATATGACATAAAAAGGGAGTAATTGAATGATTGCAGTACTAGATCCAAACTGAGCCCTTTCGTGATAATCCCAAAATTTAAAACATGAAATTGAGAAGAAAGCAACATAACCTGAAACAAGAGAGTAGTTTAATAGTTGTAGTACTTGATGAGTAGAAATGTACTTGAGATAATGACAAGTAGAAATTAAAGATTTAAAGAGGTGGGGGGGGGGGGGGGGGGGGGGGGGGGGGGGTTGGTGAATACAAATTGAGAGAAGAACACTGATGTAGGGGAGGAAAGGCAATTTAATTAGATAGTAGTATTGAACTTAGAGTGAGATCAAAATAAAAGATGAAAGAGATAAGGAAAACTAGTAAAGGCAATAGCATCTTCAAATGATTAAATATGGTCTCATCACGCGTTGTTTACCAAAATAGAGATATTATTCCCTGTCCATGCAATTACGTGGATTCAATTGCTTTAAACAAATAAGCTGTATAAGATTCTTTTATAAAGGTTTCGTTCCATTAGCATTGGGAAACTTAGCGATAAAAGGATTTCTAAATGTGAGATTATATCTTCTCTCATAAGTGATACAAGGTGCCAAATTGAAAAAAACTTGTGAGATACTTTATAAGATGTTCAATGTTTGATAAAGCTTGAAAGCCTTGAACACTAGGATAGAGCAGCGCTGCAGAAATGAATTCACAAGGCAGTGTAGCCATTAGTCTGGCACTGTAGCTTGTTGTGAAGATACTGTTACTTTGTTAGTTGTATTTATAGGGCCTTTTAACTGAAACTTTACTGTTCTTATTAGATCAGTTAGTATTTTCAGTCTAGTAATATTATAGCTTTTTAGATCTTTTGTTTGCTTCTTATTCTTGTTACTTAAAAGTTTGAATATAATCCTGCAGATAAAACCAGCACGGAAAGTTCTGTGTGACATTCACATCAGCAGTTTGTTATTGAGACTTGTAATCATCTTTTTCTCCACGTGTAATGTATCTTCTACCTTAAACATCCACACACATAGTTATGTTAATACATTTCAGGTGTAATACAATATTTGGGGCGATGAAACATTATTTTCCACCAGATAACTGAAGAAATGATTACTTCGAGTAAAGTGTAAACATCACCTCAAAGGGTTGAACACATGGCACATCATCATATAAATCCAAGCCTAACATTTAGTTTGCTTAGATTTTGATGTCAAGGGGATTAAAATGTGGTTGCTGATTAGGAAAGTATGATATGGTAGGAGAAAAAGGATTGAATAGAGAGTCCATACTCCATACTAACAATAAACCTCTGTCAGATTGGATCGGATATCATGTTCAATGGAGTTAACTTTTGATGTGTTTAAATAATTTGCTGTGGGGTTTAACTTGAATCGATTCGTGTGGATAAACACAAAAACAAAGACTAACAGATCTATTGCCTACATTTATTAAATACTTGGGGTACTGCCCAAATGCAAATAAGGTGAATGCATGGCATACAAAAACAAAATTCAATACAGACAAAGAGTCAATCTGTAAAAAATCTTCAAAAATTCTGTTGTAAATGAAAATTTACATAAGCTTTGATAGTTGATACAATGCAGATCTTTGAAGCATGCATTTGCTTAGGTTTTGTCGTTTTTTAAAATCCTGTTGAAAGGAGGGTGAGAGTACACTCTGTTTTTTACTGGAAAAGAACAGTAAAATGTCAAAATGCAACACAAAAATCCAAATGCAAGCGTTGTTTTATTATTTACAATCAAACATTACAAATTATACAGCTCATGTACACATATTAATGTGACCTCAAGTAGTTCAGGAACGCCCCACATTTAAGTACTGTACCCCATCCATATATCTGGCTTTGAATCTTTAAATCTTTAGAGAAGATAAGGACAGGAATATTTTCCCAAATCAGCGACCTTTACATTTTGGCCATCTAGTCACCCACCCCACCACAAGTCCACCACCTCTCCTTCTCAGGACCCCCCACCCCTTCCTTGCACTACCCTACCCTACACAACCATTACCCCCACACACACACAGGGAAAGAGCACAGTTGCATATGATACAAGTTAAAAGAGATTGGAGGATAAGGAATCTATTCAGAGGCACGACTGTCCATAAGCACGTTCTTTCTTTGATGCCCCAATTCCAGCCTTTTGCAGACTCATATTTATTATTCTTTAGAAAAATTACTCATAACTCCTTTTGATTAATAAAACATGATTTGTATGAGTTTTGAAGCAAGGGAAATTATATGTACATGTATAATAAAATTGGAAGAAGGTTGAAATAATAAAATTTTAGATATTCTGACATATATTTATTTTTGATAAAGTAATGCAGATGCCCTAAAGTTACAAACATTGAAGTAGAGTTCACTTTTTGGTCTATATTGGAAAAGTGAACTTTGCTCACTAGGTTATGAGCTCAGTCTATTTTGATTCATGCTTTATAGAGTAGTAATGCACATTTATTATAGGTACGTGCACTTTGTTCACTGATGACTTTTTTGCATACAATTAGTGATAGATATGTTGCTTTTCAGTTGATTTACCTCACAAGATAGACATGATTGTACATATCCTCAACCCTATTGAAGTAAATTAAAGTAAAGCAGAGCCACATAAATGACAAACTTTATGGGGCCATTGAAAAGACGAAGTTGCCCTTGTACGGTAAGAGGCAAAGCAAACGACAGCACAGTAATAAAAAAAAGAAAAAAAGATCACGTTGTCACAAGGCAAAACTATAATAGGACAAAAAAGAGTAGGTGCCAAACAAGGACTTCGAATGAAACCAGTCAAAGACTCAAATCATTTATTATCCAACTCTTAAAATTCCGAGCAAAAAATGTGTTAGATCCAACGGCGTTGGAATAATAGGGTAGGTGTCGTTTAAAGTGTCTGTTGGATTTAGGCTTCAAAGGCTATTGTATTGTAGATTTGCGGGTTTACACTTGGAACAAAGAAGTGCCTTATATTACACAAAAATAGATAAGATTCTGAGGCTAAGGCTAACCAATGTAAGACAGCTTAAACGTCAAATCAAAATCAGCGTTTTGCTTTTGGATTCATAGAACGACATGCATGCGCAAAAGGAAAGACGGGACGGGACGGGACGGGACGGGACGGGACTGGACTGGACTTTATTGGATTTAAGGACAACAATCCAGACGACAACGACATGTTTTAAAGCCTTGGCAAAACTACAATCTAGCAGCCTTTCTACTCTATCACATGGTTTTGGGACTAAAGTGGCTTACAAAAATCTTTTCTTTTTTTATGCTATAAAAGTATTCATTTTATAAATTTTGTTTTTTCTCTGTGTATATCCAGATAAAATTCTCAACCAACAATACTAATTCTTTTTGCATTAATTAAATCAAGTAGTCATTGAATTACTAAATTATGGTAGTACACAGGTACCCAAATTGAAACCAAAAAATATTATTGGTAAAAAGAAAAGTAATTATTTATTAAAAAATAAAATTTCGGGATGTACAAAAAATAATTCAGCAGAGCTGGCGCCTCTGATATCTGTTTGAATCTTAGCACCATTTCCCAAACTTGACACTAAACAAAAAAGAATCCCAATAAACAATTCATTGAAAGAGATAGACTTGATAAGCTCAACACGCTCCAGATTTTGTTCTGCTTTATAAAAAAATTAAGATGGAAATCAAAAAAAATTCACCATTAGAGACAGAGTTAGCACATAATGAAGAACAACAACATGATCATCATATTTACATGATCTGGTTAAAGAAAGAAAGCAAAAAATAGTCCCCATCAACGTCACTGAGATTTTTCTAATTTTCTTCTTTTTTTTTATAAAAAAATGGAAAAACAATAACAGAAAAATAGCTCTAATTTGTTACCATTTCTTGAATTGGTTGGTTAGGTTCGATCTGTCCGGTTCCTACTATTACCATATTGGCTTCTGTTGCTTCCTCCTCCTCCTCCACCATTGCCAGAGCTTTCTCTCTTCTGCGGTGAGGAAGAAAAAAGCTGGCCGAACCCAAAAACGGAAACTGATTTTGAGGACCCTCTAAGTGAACAAACCGGAACATTGAGAACCGGAGTGACCCTCACATTTGCTGAGTATGACCGCTCCATGCCTCTGTGCTTGTACCTGGGTCCTCCATTGAAGCTACTTGGGCTACTTGAGCTTCGCTCCAAGCTCTGGAATACTATTTTACCAGATGAATTCATTCTAGGGCTATCCACAGATATTCCACTGGTACTTACTCCAGCTGATTCCCCAGGAGCTCGGCGGATTGGGCTCCTTCCAGGTCTGGTAGCCGTTGGGTGGTCAATCAACGATTTTGAATTGCTATCCGACGAGTTTGCTCTAGGCTTAACCATTCTTATTCGAGGATGGCCCGGATTCGGATTGCGATGGAGGGAAATCGGGTTTGGGTTAGAAATCGGGTTGGGCTTATCTGAATCGAGCGAAAGCCTAGGGAGATCTTCGTGTTCATGACCAGAGGATGAAGATGAAAGCGACAGACGTGAAGATATTGAAACTGACTCACAGTCTGAGTCCTTTAACAATGGCAGACTCAGAGAAGCATCAGAGGACGAGGATGAAGACGACTTGGAGCTCCTATATAGGAAATACTTGAGGGATTTGGGGTTTGTGTTAGAAGACAACGACGTCGTTTTCTGGGTTTCATTCTTGGAGCTTGTGTTCTGATTCAACTTCTTTAGCCCCAAGATCTCCCTCCAGCGACTCGAACATCTTGGAGCCTTTGGGGAAAATATATACGGGTCGGTACTGGAAATCTCACTCCGTCTTCCAAATTTCGCCGTCTCCGGCGACCTTATCTCCGGCGAGGTCAAAAAGTTGTTACAAGGCTTGACGGACGAGTGATGAAGTGGCATTAGCTTCCCATCTGAGAAAAGCTCGTCGGCGGGAAGCATTGTCACCGGATCTTCAAGCCTGAACTCAAAATCCCCGGCGAACGCTTCTGGATCTGGTTTATCCAGCTGATCCGACTGCTTTTCCACAAAATGTGGCTTAGGCAAGTCCTTGTCAGCTAACTCAAGGCTGAGTGAAACTCTAGGACTCAACCAACCGTATTGGTAGTTCGCCCGTGAACAGTCAATAAAATTCTCCGGCAACATTCCGATATTGTTCACACAAGCTGAAGCCATTTCCGGTGATCATGTACTGCTTTTTCTATAGCGTATAAAACAGGAATCACAAAACAGAAACAGGGTTTCCGTCACCGGAGATTGAGATGGGAAGGAAGGTTGGGTTTGGATGGAGATTTAGGTCGCTAGGGTTTTTGTTTGTAGTGTGCTAGGCTTAGTGTCGTGCCGCACAGTGCCATGGCATAAGGAACATATATAACAGAGCCTAGGGCCAGGTGGTTCACTTTTCCTGCCTTCTTTTAAATGAATTAAATGAAAGAGGAAAATTACATCAAGCCCTCCCTACAAATTAATCTTATTCACATATTGTCGGCAAATAGTACTTAATTTTACAATTCAGCTTTCTAAAATCCAAATTATCACGTTCCTTTAAATTTAAATTTATGTATATTACAATTTGTTGCTTTATCACTATTCTTTTTTCCCTTTCTATTCAATTTTATCTTTATGATAAATATAATTTATTATTATCCCAATAAAAGTTAATAACGTCAAATGAATGGGTAGAAAATTAAATTTATCTTTATCAGTTAAATTAATAATTAATAAATTTAAATTTTAATAAGATAATGTAAATACATTATATAAATTTTAAAATATTAGATATAGTATTTTATTATTAAAATTTTAATTATTCAAATATGTTTTTTTAAATTACTTGTTAACATATAATAAATATATTCTAAATTTTATCTTATTTAAATAATAATTTATAAATTAAATATAACTAAAATTATAATAATAACTGCACGAACAAGTTCCTTTGGATAATTGTTAAGAAAACTTATAAAAAGTGGAGATTTGCGAGAGTGGAGGATAGCAAAATTCAAGGTGAGCTGCGAGAAACCCTTTGTTGACAAAGTCAATGATAAAAATTAACTTATGGAGAATGAAAACATGTCACACATTACCTCAATATATGTGCAATAAGAATATTTATAGTTGAGGTCGCCTAAAAGAAAACTGCCACATGTCCCTTGCCAGCTACCAAAGGCAAATTGCCAGATGTCCCTTCCATCACTTTGTTATCGAAAGGTCCCTTAGAGCTCGTCGTGGATCCTGCTTCTATCCATTCTCGTAGGTCTCCATTTTGGTCTACACCCAAAGATTCATGAATCACCTCACCAGCTCGGATAGTGAAATTGGTAAAATTTGCCACCTCATCCCAGACAACTTCAATATTAACATTGAGGTTGTATTTAGGAAGCTATTGAATTTGCTTTCCCAAACCATCACCATAAAATGAAACCCTTAATAAGCAAATAACAGAGACTAGAAAAAACCTGATGACAGAACTCAGCATGCAAGCCATACACACTAACGCATACACTCTAGTAACACAACAATAATTTCTAGCCCTCGTGTCTGCTCTCGAAGGCTTGTTAGCTCAAGTTTGCCGATCACCACTATTCTCAATGACCATCCCCCAACAATGACATTTAATGATTAACATATTCTCATTCTTTATGTTATCACTAACTTTGTTATTGGAGGGAGCTCACTCTAGATCTGTTCTCATACACTGGCATATCTCTATTTTAGGCTACTCCCAGAGATTTCTCAATCACCTAGCTCACCCAGTTTAGATCACGAGAGCGGTCAAACTTGCAACCTCATATCATACAACTTCAACACTAACAACCTTAGTAAGTGTTATTAATGTACTTATTGTAAGAATTGGTCTTATTGTAATATATCAAAATCTATTAGCCTGTAAACTAATTATTCTTGGCTAAAAAAAGCCCTAATGATGCCAGTCAAAACCAAATGAATCATTCAACCAAAAAAAAAAAAAAAACCTCAAATGAATCACTTTCCTTTTGGTAATAAAATAAATAAAAATATTAGGTTTAACAAAAACGCAGCCTTACCGTTTCCAAACGCCAAATATCTATTTCGTGCCAAGATTTTAGATTTCCCACGCAAATAGATTTTCTCCTGCCCCGACAAATCTGTAAAATGGCCGAGTGCAAGTACTCGTGCCAGACTGCGACGGAGACTCTGGAATGGATCAACGCCATCGTCGACTTCCTCAGACCTTATACCTTCTTAATCAATGCTCACGTCGTCAATTTCTTCAAGGTGCCCATCATTTCTATTCCTTCAATGGTTTGATTTCACTGGCTTTTCAATTGGTTGTGTCAGATAGTTTAGAGAGTTTATTTACTGGATTGGTAGTAGACCTTGAGAGGTAGACTTACAATTGGGGAATAATGAAGGTTGGAAGGTCTGTAACAAGTATTATAGAATCCACTGTAAATTGGAAGAACATTAGGATATTGTTTCTTTGTGCATTGATATATGTAGGAATCAAAAATTATTATTTTTATATAGATGTCATTTATGCTTGAATTTGTTCCAGGATAAATTATGGGAAGTCATCAATAAGGAATGGATTGATTGCTTGCGTAGAGAACCTGTTGAGAATCTCCTCTTAATCCCTTCTGGAGTTGTCCAGGTTTCTTTATTTCCTCAATTTGCTTTTGCTTTTCTAATGTGTATTTTTTTCAATATACATGATACATGTAAGCATTTTCTCCTTGGTCCCCTGTCATTTCAAATTGGAAGTACGGTCCTAGTCATAGATTCGTCTGACTGCAATACCCCAAAAAGAACTTAAATGCCAAGTGTTCCAGCGACCAGACTCTTGATTGAGGACAAGAATTGGGAAATTCTATTGATTTTTCATTTCATTGTTCCTTAACATTTTGGTTCTGAACTAGTCATAAGAAACTTCAACGAATAGGACTTGGAAATGAAACTAAACATTAACATAGTTCCATAGGATGTAAAATTACTTTATCAGTGAGTGGTAACCGAGATAAAGTCTTTTTTGGTCATGAGCAAGGAAGCCTTATTTAGTATAGATATAGCACCATCAACTATGAGTTTTGACAGAACGTTCTGTGTCCACTCTAACAGTACTACTAATGCTACTCAAGGTTTACCTGTTTCCACCATTGTTGGCCTCGGCACCAGATCATACTGTAGCAGTTTTGTCATTGGGTTATCTTGTCTCGCCATTGTTTCAGACTTAACCATTTATTGAGAAGCAATGGGGGTTTTTAGGACATGATCATTATCCCTGCTAACATGTTTAAAAAGAATCATGATTATTATCTCTACCAATGCCTTTATCCTGTGGCATGAGTTGTAATCTATGATTATTGTGCTATTCCAATTCGTTTTAACAATATATCTGTTCTTTTATCCACAAAAATGATAAGGAGAAAAGTATTGCTACATGAAAAACTATTCTGATTATCCTTTTCTGTTGAGCCATTTATTCTTGAAATTATTGTATAGATATCTGTTTCTCCATAAAAGTATCAAACTGTGTTAGATCATAGTTTATGCCTTTTCATTTCCCCTCTTCCTTTAATGGAAAAATCTCAGACTTGGGTCTGACAGATTGGGAAATAGAGTTATCAGCATCATCATTATTAAAATCATTTTAGTCATCCACATTTGGGTTGATTTGAATTTTAAAACTCTAATTTCATGTGAAACAATTAAGCCCTGAAATATTATGTGCTAAGTTTCCAGAGCTCATTATTCAGTTTTGTCAAAGACACTGGTTTGATGGTTGCATAATTTTGTTGATGGTAGGACCATTGGCCGTTTTCTTTGAAGGAATTTGTACTTACTTTGAGATCTCTGGTGTTTTGTCGAGATCAAGCAGATATCCATATGGTATGAAATCTTTACCTATTCATACTCTACTGCATCTTATTGCAGGGGTATAGGGAAGTTAATCATAGTTGTAATGACTTGTATGCACAAGGCTTCATATTTTTGTTCTCCTCCTCCCTTGCTATGACCATGTGAAACTAGAATAAGGAATGCAGTTGGAAAAGATTCAAAATGCTTATTAAATTTTATATGAAATTACTAAGGTGAAAACTTTGGAGGTTAATTGACTTCATATTGGCAAATTTAGTTGAGCTCATAATTAAGGAATTAAAATTCGTTTTGAGGTACTATTTCGACAAGCTCAGAAACGGAAACGATTCGAGAAACAGTATGAAAACAATATGGAAACGCTAATTTTTGTGGAAACGCATGAAAATATATAATAAAACACATATTATAATAATTGTAGGTATCTAACATTATTAATTTAATACATAAAATACTATTAAATATATAACAAAGTAAAATTCTAAACATAGACATACAAATTAGAAAAAAATATCAAATTATAATTATATCCAACTAATAGTGGAGTGACTAGCAAGTGCTCAACCTATATTTAATGAATTTTTTAATTTGAATGTTCTAAAAATTTAATATTATCTATTACTAAGTTAAACTAAATTAATACAAAATATTTGTATAAAAAATAATAATAAATAAATAAAAGACAAAGAAACCTAACATAGGTGAAATCATAAAAAAAATTATTTTCGCTAAATTATACCATCTGAATATACATCAAATAAGATTAAAAAAAATTAAAATCCTAAAATATGAAGAGAACTAGAGCCAAACTTTAGATTTTTAAAATTTGAAAATTCCCTGTTTGTGTCGACCCATTTTGTGTGAAAATGATAGAAACGACCCATTTTTGTGTGGAAACGCCCCTGTTCCGCGTGGAGACGCCCCCGTTTCGCGTAGAAACGATGTTGCGTTTTTATAAGTGAGTTTCGTTTCGGGTAATGTGGAAACAGAAATGTTTCACATGTTTCGACCATTTCGACACGAATTTTTAAACCTTGCTCATAATATATAGGATTAAGGCTTTTCCTGTGGTTATCTCAAAAAAGAAAACATAGGATTTATCTTATATCCACTCTCTGAAAAGGAAATAAAAATTCAGTTTATTTTATACCATTTTAGCAATTAACTACAGACCTCAATCCCATGTTTGGATTTGGATCCATGGATCCTTAATTGGAACTAAATGGATTTCTTCATGTGGATTCTCTTTTGTGCAAATTGATATGGTAATTAGAATTTGGGCGTAAATCTTTCCAGTGCACTCTCAAGATTTTTCAGTTGTGAAGAAATTAATAAAATAGTTTTCCAATCCTTTTTGGACATGGTACTTTTCAATGGCTACATTGTATCATTCTTTCCAATATAAGTCCCCAAGAAAATTTTACTTTATCTGATTTCTTGGTGAGCAATATAAAATATAAATGAGGACTAGTGTTGGATCAGTTTATATCATTCTTTTATATGTGCTATATGCATGTGGAGGAAATGAGAGAGACAGAAATTTTGACTTTAGCCTTTTGATTTCCTTATGTATTAGAACAAGGGTCTTAATCTCAATTGCAGAAAGAGAACTACCAATTGTGTTTTCTAGGATGCGTACAGAAGCTAAACAGACATCTCCTTTCTTCTCGTACAGCTTTTCCTAGCTATCTATTTCTGACATGTTCTTTGTATTAAAGTCCTAAATATACCATATGTTTGAAGTCATTATGGCTGGATGGTGACATCATTGGTTCAAAATCTACCAAATGCATGTTCATACTTACTAAACACTGCATAACTGAGCTGTTTTTCTTTTTGCTGCAGGTATTACCTGGCTTGCAGGTGACTGCACTTAACAGTGTTCTTGCTCAGGGCATGAATCCAAAGAAGAAACATGAAGTACGTTATGTGTGCTATGCTTTGTCATGAATCTCATGATACTCTCCTTGCTCTGTCATTCTAAAACAGTCAATAAATCTTAGCCTTCTTGTTTGTGAAGCTAACAGATGGAAGTTTCTATTAGTCTTTTGAAAAAATAAATCTGTAGATTCTACATGCTAATTTTGTAAACTTCATGTCCACAGGTAGAAGTTCTTTCTGCTGTTGTAAGTAAAATTGCTAATAGTGTGAAAGCTCACACCATTGTTGATGTTGGTGCTGGTCAGGTGTTGCTTCTTTCTCTTTTGCTTGCCTTTATATACTCAGTATGCTGAACCTAAGACTGCTTAGAGGTTGATGTAGTGAGCATGCAAGGTAGAACTTATTTCCAAAGCATTGAGCTGAAACAATGAGTCTCACAATCTCTAAAAAGTCTTTCTTTATTTACCAAATGAATGTTAGTTGAGCAGGTTATTAGTATTTTTTATTCTTTTCCCGCAATTTTTACTTGATTGATGCATAATCAATATTTTTCTCATGTTGATGGATGCAAATATTCACAATAAATACAACTCAAGAGTCCTTTTGGCAATAGGTTAGTTTGGATAACGGAAGGCCTTGCCATAGGTTTAGTTTCTTTGTTTGACTTTATTATTAGAGGTTGTAGTGCTATCAAAAATCTAAAGTCATGAACTTTATGTGCTCTCCATTATACTCAATTAGAAGGTTCAAAATTAGATATTGTGTCATTGTTGTATGTGAACTTTAGTCTTCAAAGGCACTTTAGCTGTATCCTTTCCTTTTCCCCCTTCTCCTCTTTCTTCCTCTTCGTACTGTGTGCAATTGTTGTTTTCAGGTAATGTTTTAGCTACTAAAAGAACTTTGAATCCTCTCTTCGGGTTTTGCAATTTGAACATTATCTGCTGCCAACTATGTCATTGTAGTGCTTAAAGAAAATGAAAAAGAAAATGTATTTTATGCTACAACTTTTGTTTGCAAAATATTGCATTTCCTCTAGTGGTTTTTTACTCAAACTTGAATACAGTAATCACTGTATAGTATCACATTAAAATGTTGAATAAACAGGCATACTGTCGCAAAAGGATACTATTCTAAATATAGAGATGAAAGGAAAAATAACTAAGCATTGTTACTTATTGATGAAGTAGAAAGGGAGGACTTATAAAGCTTAGTTGTTGATTTTCACCAACAGAAGTTTATTTTTGGTTTATAGTAATACATGCTTTATCTGTAAATGTGGTACAGGAAAAGTGATGAATGATTGTTTTCTTCTTAATATGTAAACTTTTGCTGCTTTCTTTGAGAGGTTTTGTTTAATTTCTAATCATTAGGGAGGAAAAAAATAATATTCAGTCTATGGAAGTAGAAATAGTATGATTGTAGGTTTTACTTGGCATTGGCACTTGGTAGTGATTCCATTTAGTTATGTGACCATGACTCTTGTGTATATTTATTTCCTGTTTTCTTTTTTACAATAGTGAAAGTGTGAAACAAGAAATATTTGTTAATCTATGTTCATGTTTTGCTTCTCATTATAGTTTTTTCTGTTAGGGTTATCTTGCACAGGTTCTTTCTTTTCAATATCAGCATCCTGTAGTCGCAATTGATGCTTCTTCTCATCATGGAAGTGTTACTGATGCACGTGCAGAACGAATTAAAAAGCACTATGCTGCGCATATGGCAAAATCTGGGTATGTTTTTGTTTTCCATTTGTTCTTTTTCCTGTAATTTAGTTTTACGTGAGGAAGTTTCTGGAATCTTCTTACAGGGGTAACATGATCTAGAGACAAGGTAAAATTTGAACCGTCATTTGACTTTTAGTAGAAACCACATAATTCTACTTGTCATGTGTTATCTGGAAACATTATATGATCTCCATGTGTTACGGCCAGAACAATCCTGATTTCTGGTTAAAATCAAGCAGGTGGTACGTTATTTTGGTGATTGGATTAATTGTCCTATTTCTATTTCAGCATGAAAATTGTTGTGCATCATGTTAGATGAAGTGATTTATTTAAGGCTGTGTTAATGCCTGCATAATTACATAAGCTTTAACACTTCAGGTAGCTCTTGTTTGAAGCCAAACCTGATGGTGCTCTTTTTTCCGAGCAATCCTTATCTGGAAGCATTTTCGACCCTTTTCAATTTTTTGATGATTTATGTTCTTATATTTCTTTTATTCTTTTAGATCAGGAATCTGGAGTTTGAATGTGCCAAAGACAATCACATGCCGCGTTTTGTCCATTGACATGTTGAAAACCCTGAGTGAGATGTTGCTGGATGGAGATGACATTGAGGAGCCAAGGTTAATTGGAGAAAATCTAGCAAAATTTAAAAGGGTGGAACTCCAATGCTTGTCCAGTGGAAATAAAACTTCATTGGTACTCGCTGGTCTTCATGCTTGTGGAGATCTTTCAGTAACTATGCTCAAGTGAGTACCTAATTATGTATCCACTTTTTCTTGCAATGCTTATGTCCTACTTGCCATGTAGTAAGTTGCAGTAAGTACTGATTTCATTAAATTGCTGTCTTCATGTAAAAATGATGGCAATCAGTTCTGAATCTTCTGATATATGCAACCATTATTCTAGTGCATGTTGTTTATTCTCTATGTTACTTGAAGAACTCTAACTCCCTTGATCTTTTTTTGATCAGAACTTTTTTGGAGTGCAAAGAGGTCAAAGCTGTTGTTAGCATTGGCTGCTGTTATAACCTGTTATCTGAAGAAAACATTGAGGATACGGGATCTCAATGTGGTTTTCCAATGAGTCATGCTGTAAAATCTTCTGGATTATCACTTGGAAAAAGTTCTCGCGATCTTGCATGCCAGGTGTGACCATTTATGTTTCTCTTCCGTCCGTGCGCCCTGCTGAAGTATCTTTACCTGTTTGATATCTGACATTTTCTTCCACGTGAGGGGTTTCATGGTAAAAGCTACCTCATATTAACTATGAGTGATGAAAAGAACAGGAGTATATTGGTGGACTCACTCAATTCTAAGTTTGCTTATCTGGGAAGCTGACATTAGATGGTCAAAGCCAAATTTTTACACTGATTAAAAGTATTTAGGCTTGTTATCAAATAATGATCCGAGATTTCTCATGTTCAATCATAGTCTGCAAAATATAAAATAAAGCTTTCCATGTTCGAGTGATTTTTTTTTTCTTCTCAAAATTGCTCTAGGCCCTCGTACCACTATCGAAACAGATTTTGATTTGATGTTCAATTTTTTGGTCACGGGTTCGAGGTGTGGAAACAGCCTCTTTGCAGAAATGTAAGGGAAAGGCTGCGTACATGAGCGCCCACCCTCCCCCTACCCCGCAATAGCCGGGGAGCACTTTGTGCACTGGGTGAGCCCCTTATTTTTTAGTTACTGGGATCTGCCTGCCCATTTTTAACTGGGATCATGATCATGCAATGGGTTAAATCCCGAATTGTTGGACATGGTGAGTCATCCTTCAGAGGATTCTGGATCAATGCCTAGATCTAATTATATAAAAAGGAAATTGAGCAGTGAAATATTGTGCATCACACAAAATGGTGAAACTTTTTTCTTCTTTATATCAGAATCAGAAATTGAAGTAATTATAAAAGAAGAAGATTAGTATCATAGAATGTGAAAGGAGTAAAAGTAAGAGGACCCTCTCTTCTGTAATCTTTGCTACATTTAAAAGGGATTCTTAAGTTTGGTATCTGTCCAATGTAATTGACAAGAATTGATTGTAAGTCTGTAAAAGAGAAAAAGAAAATAGCCTGGATATCTTTAAACATGCATAGAGATATTAACTGTTAGTTCTCACATCGTGACATGACTTTTTACTTTCTCTGATTAGTTTTCTCGACAGGCATTGCTTATATATATGCTGAATCTTTTGTATAGAATTTTCAATATTTATTAAATTCAATGTCAATCTTAATAAGGTTATCACAAGTCCCTTATTTACAAACTTCTTCATCGTGTCCTTTTCTTAATTAGTACTAGTATTTACGATTATGACATATAAATTCATGTTACGGATTTTGTTAAAAAAGTAGTGGTTATTTCTTCTGCGAGAATTCTATGTTGGCAATGTCCAAATGCAATCAATAACCTGCTTGATCTCATTAGAGTGCAGAGAGATGGAGAAGCCTGGAAACACATGATGGAGTTCATAATTTTGAGTTGCATGCTTTCCGTGCTGCTTTCCAAATGGTACTTCAAATACACAATCACTTGGTTTATTATTTTCCATAACTAACTTTCAAATTTTTTCAGTTCCTAGATTTTCTGAGATACTAGTTGTTTTTCGTGTAAGCTGTATTTTGTTGTTCATTGCTTGGCATGCTGTATCCTGCGAAAGTTTGGTCTGGTGATATGTGCATTTTGAACATACCAGTGTAGATTTTACCAACATGGAAGGACCTGTATAAAGTTATTTACAATTCCTATTGCATTTTGCTCTACATTCTGAAGAGGAACTTCCTTCTTTAGGGCTTCCAGATATATTTTAATCTCTACTTCTTGTCCCTCTATTATAAATTACATTCTGTTTGTTTCTGAAGGTTCTTTCTAAATATTATCCAGAAGTAATGGCGAGTAATCCTTCAATTGGGCGACAAGGGAAGGCTTTGCGTCGCCGAAAGCAAAGAAGAGCTCGGGAGGCTCATCATCATATTCAGGGAAGTAATTGTCCATCCTCAATGCAGAAACTTTCCCATATGAGACAAAGTTGTCTTGTAGAGCCTGCAGAATCAGACACTGGTAAGCAAGGAAGCATCATCATTTCAATGAGTTTCATTGGTAACTGGAAATCCTTTCTTCCTCCTTCTGGGCTTCTATTACCCAAAAAAGAGAAAAAAGAAAAGAAAGGAAATATAATACATAGAGGAGAGACAGATGAAAGGTCCAAAATTGATTAGGTCTCCTTGAAAGTCTTTTGGCTGTAGAGTTGCTAGAAGATGTGGGACTCTTAAGGAGAAGTAAGGGGAGGGGATTGGAGGGACCATAATCCCCTTTCATCCCCTCTGAAGGTTGACCTTATGTCCCCCCAATTTGGAAAGAGGCAAAGGGGTGCCCACTGATGCATCAAGCAATCATGATTCTTTTATGTACTTCCAGAAACAGCATTTAACACTTTATGATTTCCTTCCTTCCAGTTAAGGTCATTATTTCTTATACCCTGTTTTCCCCTCCTCCTCCGTTATTTATAACATTCAAACAAGGGCATGGAAATATTGCATCCACTTCCCTCCCCCTCTAACTAGCAAACATAGCCTAAAAACTGACTAAACCTTTTATTTTATCCCAGCTTTTGGTACTTTAAACTAGATTAATTTAAATTTTTTTTTTTTTGCTCTTTTGGTGTCTGGAAACATTATTATTTCACTTACAAGATACTATTTCAAACGTGTTACAGATGCTATTTTGGGCTTGCCATTCGAGGCGAAGGCATTATCTGCTGAAATTCCTTCTAATGAAAGAACTGGATGTAACAAATCTGATGAGAAATATTCACTTTTTGGGAAGTTTTGCCAGTCTGCGTCATCTCACCTTGGAATCAAACCTTTAGAAGACATAATATTGCAGGAAATATGGAAGGAAGCAGAGCCATTTCTTGTATGTTAATTCGCTGACATTTGCTATTATTACATTCATATGGAATTTTTTCTATGTAAACTGTTGCATTGTTTATTTAAATTATATTGATTGAGACAATTGATTCTTGATTTTCACTGAGGATTTTGATAAAATAATTTTGGACAACACAAATGTATCATACACCCAGTTCAGTATTGCTTATGTTAGCTGCTTCTTATTTTTTATTTTATTTTAGATATATAGAATTCTGCTTTTATTTTCTCAAAGTAGCAGTATGTGTATTATGAAGACATCAATAGCAGTTTATTTGTTGCTACTTTTATAAAGCTGCTTCTAAAAGCAGGCGGAGGTTGTTGATGCTGTATGTTTCTTCTCGCACCTACCTTCAGTTTTTCTTGATATTCTAACAAAAGTAATATTAGAAATAAAATAAAAAATCATTCTCCTTTTCTCATTTCAACTGCAGCTTCTCATAGTTTTCTGCAGCTACTTTTGCTAAGCTACAAACATCTCAAACTGGCCTTTAGTTTCCATTCCTGATTCTAGCATATAAAAGTAGGGGAGGATTTTGTTTTAGCTTTGTTTATGTGTCTGGCCCAATTGTCATAACGTTTTTAGTAGTTTTACTTCTGTCAGAATCATTTTTGGGGATATAACAATATATCGATTGAAGATATTATAGGACTTAATGTTTTAATATAAAAGTAGGATTTGTCTATATACTTTTATCTTGACATTTTTTTTATGTATTTTCCATGCACACAACTTTTTGGTCCATTTAATTGAATTTTCCTGATTGAATCTGTTGGATTACTAATCATACTGAAAACTCTAGGTAGTAGGAAATATGCTCAACCGTGCATTTCAACCTCAACATTAACAGAATCCCCCCCTCGCTGTACGTGGACCGCGAATTTAGTCAAGCTACAGCCTACAAGAAGGGACATTCTACTTAAAACTTCGCTGAAAAGGGCTTGTGAAGACTTAAGCCAATGACCTTAACATCCATCTCTGAGGACCATGATATTTTAGTGAATCATTGTGCATGCATTTAATGTGGAGAAAGGATGATTGATCTTCAACAAATTAACACTGTAGGATCCACAGAAGTAACTGGAATTACCAATAGTCGCTAGGTTGCCCATATGTTATATGTGAACCAAGTTAGTTTTTGCTAGCATAAATGTATTTTACAACATATGAGAATTTGTTTGAATGTGGATGTTTTTTCTAGCTAATCATAGCAGAAAAGGAGAAAGGAGCAAATACTAATAGTACAGTTGTTACATGCAGGAACTTATAGGACCTTACTGGTCCCTTAGAGCTTCTTTGGGTCCTCTCTTGGAGACTCTTATTCTGCTTGATAGATTATTGTTCCTGCAAGAGCAAGGTGGCTCTCTGGAAGCCTTCATGTTGCCAATTTTTGATCCAATATTATCCCCTAGAAATGTGGCCATAATTGCAAAAAAGATTGACACGAATTTGACACCAGAGCTGTAGAAAAAAGGTACCTCTTTCTTCTTTATCTGGCAGTGTTTCCTGTCTCGAACTTTTCTCTTGTTTGAGTGCCAATTTGTAGCTGCCCTTGTTTGGTGCTATGATAATATTGTTTGGTTCAAATGAAGTTCATGTTTGGGGTTCTACCACTGAGAGGAAGGAAAAAGGCTGGGCTGGATAGAAGTGTTCGTATTTGACAAAAGGGTGCCAAGTGGCTCTCTCTCAGAGGCAGTGTCTCCCCAAACCTAGCATTTTTTGTCTTTAATTCCGAGGCCAGGATCTGTTTCCAGGAAAGGGAAAACCTATTCAGAAATAGGATTCTCGGTGGTACTAATTTTACATCTTTAGGAAGGTCAATCAATTTTTGTAAAGACTGCAATGGTAGATAGATGGCATATCAACTAATTGAATAATTATTACATTATTACATTTTCCAATATTACTTGAGACTTGTGAACTGCTTATGCCATCATGATCAAATACTATATGTGCATCCTCAATATGGTATATGAAGGTGCTGTAATTTACTGATCTCCATTTCTAATTGATTATGTGACGCATGTGATAAGGTTCTGCAACTGGTTTGCTTGGGGCAGAAGCTCTATCCATATATGGTACTTTTCTCAAGCTGAATTAACCGAAATAAATGGGAGAACAATTGTAACTTTTTGATATCTAAACTACTTACTAAAGAGAGATTTTTTATTTCTTAAATCAAAGTGTTTCAAAATAATTAGAGATAATATGGCTGTTGAAACGTAATGATGCAATTCTGAGTTGTCTGGCTTTAACTATTTGAGTACAATACTCTCACTACCTTCTTTTACGTTTCTTTTGGTTTTGTTAATAATTTGAGCTACCCACTGGGGTGAAGTCCATGCATATTATGTGATTTTGATTCATGTTCTTATATAAGGACTGACAGAATCTTATCACCTCCAGGTATCTCCACCAAATCAGTTCTTTCTGGAACTCTACATTGGGATTTTTGGCAGACGGATTTGTCTCCTTTCATTTTTGTTAATTGCTTATCTTTTACCTGTAGCTAGAATAATAACCGCACCTCTCTTAAATTATTTAGTAAAGAATAATGCATATACCAACTATTTTTATGAAGATATATAGTCGATCCCAATGATTTGGTATTAAGGTCTGTTGTTGTAAGAAAGATGCAGGTAAGCTTCCATTTGGTATGCTCAATCTGCAATCTGCAGTTTCTTTATCAAGAGTAGTATTTGCAGATTGACATGGTAAGAACTCTTTAATTACTTGTATGATTAGTAAGTTTTTTGTTGGAAAATCTGTTGCATAGTTTGAAAGGGAATTTATCTGATCTGAGCGAGGAAAGCACAGTTTACACGTCTATGTACGCATGAATTTTAGCCTGTCGTTCTAGTTTTATATATGGTTGGATTGGTAACAAGTGGCAGTCCCCTAAGACAGGCCACGTCGTCATGGTTGAATTGAAATTTGTCTTTTTTTGAACTAGTTTATGTTCTTTTTTCTATTAGATGGTGATAGTAAGCACTTTGACATGAAATGTTGCATCAAGATGCCCATACTATCAGTTTTCTTCTTGTTCACATTAAATTTTTAAAATTCAGAAAAGAAAAAAAACTTGAATAAAAATAAAAATAAATAATTTACTAAAAATCTAAATTCAAATGATTGTGAGGGATGACAAGTATGAGAGAGGAGAGAGGAGAGAGGAGAGAGGAGAGAGGAGAGAGGAGAGAGGAGAGAGGAGAGAGGAGAGAGGAAAATATCATGTTTGAAATGATAATTTGTGTAACTACTACGCAAAAAGAGAAGGAAACTGCCAAGTTTAAAATAAAATTTTAATTTATCTTAAAATTAAAAAGAAAAGAAAGAGATTTAATAGTCTTTTTTATTTAGTTTGTGTTTTAAGAAAAGAAATAATTTAAAAGAGGGATTTGAGAGAGAAAAATTAAATTTCTTGCACATTTTTGTTAGAATTTGTGTTATTTTGAGATTGCAATTTGCTTATCACTATTGTTAATCTTTATTAGTAGAGGTTTTTTTTTTTTTTTTGGTTTAAAATTGTTGGGTATAGAGAGAGTTGATTTATGTATTGTAACATGCACCACAATGTAATTACATTACTTTTTTTTTTTTTTTTTGAGTTTAGTAACTTTTGCTACTTATGTCTAAGCTTTCCATTTTTAATGACTTATTTACATTTATTTTATATATATTTTTCTAACTACTAAACTATTTTATTTTTTTTATCTTATAACCATTAAATTTTGATGTTTGTGTTTTTTTTTTTTTTTTTATCTCCTAATTTACACATGTTGCATCTTGACTTTAATTATTTTTTTTTATAGCTAAATTACGAATACCATATAAATTCAAATAAAGTTTCAAAAGCTTAGATTTTGTACAAAATGACTCAAGGTACAATTCTATATACATATGCTGAAAATATAAAAGATGAGACTGAAAAATATAGTAGATAACTCAAAATAACATACTCCTAAATAAAAACTCAAACCTAGATTAAGTCAATGAAACAAATAACTGTATATAACAGAAAAGATGCACCAACATGTGTATATTGGAAGAAAAGAATAAACAACACATATATCAATATAACAATCTTGTTGAATTAACAATTGCTTGACATGGTTGATCAAAAACTTAATTAATAATTAAAAGATATATATATATATATATATTTGTTTATATAGATTTTTTAAAAGGATTCATTTAACGATATGGGTGAAGGAAGTAACTGATTTTGTTTTGAATTTGAATTTTCTTTTTGAATTAGTATATATATATATATATATATATATATCACATGCAGAATGAATTCAACTTTTTGAAAGAGCATCGTTTCGGAGAGCATGGCAATCACAATCTGGCAAATATGATTGGATACTTTTGTGATGAAAACATGAACGATGTTATAGCAGCTGTTTATGATATAAGATCGACCACGAAACACATTGCTCAATCTCATCACTAAAGGTTTGGTTTGTACAATTAAATTTACATACTTTTGAGATTAATTTGTGGTAATAGTATGATTTTTTTAAATCCGTTGATTTTGTAGATGATTTTACTTGGATGGAAAGGATTAAAGTAGCTATTCAAATGTATTGTCGAGTATTTTCATAATAAAAAATTTCTTAATTATAATCGTAATTTTTATAATACTTGTCATATTATGATCGATCAAGTTTAAATTTTATTTATTTTATTTTATAAATAAAACATATGATAATATTAATTAATTATTTTTAATTTTCTCGGAGTTATTTAGGATTTTCAACCGGTATTATTTGACTTCCGTTTGGTAACTCAAAGGAGATGGGAAATCACCTCAAGATAAATTATCTTGTTTAGATATCTTAGAAGCCGGCAATATGGTCAGTTGCAATTGCTCCGTGGATGAAAGCACTATTATGGTTGGTAAGTGGAATGTTTTTATTTATTTATTTATTTTTTGTTAACAATTATTTAAATCTTGCCTTTAGGACCACTTAAAACACGTCACCAAGTTTTCAAACTCAGCATAATAACCAAAAAAATCTGTGTTTTCGGGTAATCATTCAAATCTTGCCTCTAAGCTTTCAGTGTGAGCGCAATGACAAATGTTCAAGCTACTAACTCTTGATCATGACCAATAAATATGATAGTTAGAATTATTTTTTTTAAATAATAATTTATATATTGAATAATACTTAAATAATTATCAATTATCGAAATAAATAATATAAATTTTTTATTTATTGAACCTCAATAAATACACTTAGAACATTCTAAAAAAATAAAAATTTTATCTAATTTTGTCCCAAGTTGATTAATGAAGTTAAATATTGCCCCTTCCCATCTACATAAATTCTATAGATATCAGCAGCCTGCCTTAATTAATACTTACCCATGGTTGGGTTAATTGGGTAGTTTTTTTTTTGGAAGTTGGAACTAACCCTTTTTTTTAACCTTTGGGTTAATTAATAATGTAAGTCGAAATCAAATTCTTTTAAATATATTTATTAGTGGGTATTCTACTAATTAAATAAACGAAATATTTTAAATCCTTGCACTATAATTTCTAATAAAGAAAAATAAATTCTAGTGATTATACATATCCCTTAATTATGATTAGAGAGGACTATACAAATATAAACTTAATCCTTCCTCTTCCTATCAGATTTTAGTACACACTAGATTTTGAATTTGTCCTTCTTAGGTATAAACTAAATAATAAAAGGTCGTCTAAAGAAAATCCCCATGGATGCCAGCTAATCTATTTATAATAAAGCATATAGATTATTGAGAACAGAAATAGACTAAATAGTTTAATTTTTAGCCTAAAATTAGAAATATTATATATATATATATATATATATATATATTTTTTCTTCACTAGCCAGCTCATGTTGAGGACAAATATAATTGGACAAATTAACTTAATGAAAATGTGATCACTCTATGGAGGCTCTATTACTCTATATTGAGATTGGTCCCAACTCTAACTAATAATATCTCTCTGTCCAATAATTAATTCAAACATAAATTCCAAAGATTTTGAAAGAAGCAATGACCAAAGACTAATGCCTTCTTCCTCCTAACCCAGTAACCCCCTTCATCCACATAATTAAGATTCATGTCAGCAATTTGGCATTGTTTGGTTTGTCCATGTCATCATCATACTCAAACAAATTCCTCTCTTTCCCTTCTCTCTCTCTCTCTGTGATAATATAGTTGACTTACCCTTATTTTTATATCCCTTCCTCTATAATATAATACCTTCACTTGCATAATATATTAGGCTCCTAAGTCCTAATTAGTTGTTTCTTTGTCTGTCTGTTTTGTATCTGAAAAAAAAGAAGAAGAAGAAGAAGGAAGAGGAGGAGGAAGGAAGGAAGGAAAAGGAAGAAAAATGAGCAACATAAGCTCGGTAGAGGGAAAATTGCCACCTGGGTTTAGGTTTCATCCAAAAGATGAAGAACTTGTATGTGATTACTTGATGAAAAAAGTGACACACTGTGATCATTCACCTCTCATGATTGATGTTGATCTTAACAAGTGTGAACCTTGGGATATTCCTGGTGAGTTTTTTTTTTTTTTTTTTTTAATCTGAGTAGTGCATGTATGTGACCAAATTTCTCATTTTCTTTTTTATTTCCTCGATGATTTGGTGATTTAAATTTTTTATGGGCTTAAATTCGATGTCTTTACATATATGCTTGGTTCAATAATTATATCGTAAGTAATTTTCATCAATAGGTAATTTACAAATTAAAAAGTTTTAATGGAAATCATTAATTTGGATATAGATATGTAAAGGAGTCTTGCTTGGATGGGTATGAAATCTAAATGTCTAAATGCCAATGAAAAAGATGGACATATGTAGCCTCTTTTAAACAAAGATATATAGTTTGATTTTATTTTTTTGGTCATTCTTTAATTTTCTTATATAAGGTGACTTTGAGTATATAGTGATGTACTTAATTAACAACTCCTACCAGAAAGTAAAGTACGTTAGAATCTTTAATTGAGCAATATTAACAATTTTGTTACCATCTGAATAGTTATTTGGTCAGTGAAATTCAAAATAAATCATATTCATAGCTTTTCAATTAAATTGACAGTGCCTTGAACTTGTCCTATTCGTTAGAACAAGCTAGTAGTGAAAGTGATTGCCCCAACAATTCAAAATATTTTTTTTCCATTTCACTACAACCATACACATGTACATCAATTTCAGTGTGATTTATATTCCAAGATAATTGAAATTTCCATTACATTCTTCAATTATTGTTTCATAACTTCTTCTTTTTTTTCTTTTTTCAAAAAATAATAATCTAGAATTGATAATGATGTTTTTAATTAATTATAGCAACTCTTTGTGATCAGCTATTTTGGCCAGTTACACATGACGGGTCACAATAGTTGGTTTAATATAATGTGTTAGCTTGCCACGTGTTTGCATATTTTTGGATATGTACCAAAGTCTGTTTTGATAATGATATCTCCAAATTGATGCATTAATGTCTGATTTTTGTGTTTTAAATATGTAGTATTAGTACACAAAAGACAAATTTAAGCAGATTATGAGCCTTAATTCAGATTATTAGCTAACTTTTTTTCTTTGGGGAGTTTTAGTAGTGTAATAAACTATAAAGCTATTTTTGGCCAGATAATTACATACATATAATCGTCTTTTTTATTTTTTGTTTAAAATTTGTGAGAAACTGTAAAAAAATAAAATCTTCACTAATTTTGTAATCATAAGATGATAACTTATCTTTAACTAGACGATACTGGCCAATTTGTCGAGTTACATCCAAATTTATCTGAAAACCACCTAGCCTCGAAGCTATCCTATTTATAAAAATCAATATATGGTAATCTTAGTGTTATTAAATACTTTTTAAATTTAATTACTAGTTAATTCCATTAAATTTTGTAGAAACTGCATGTGTGGGAGGGAAGGAGTGGTACTTTTACACACACAGGGATCGTAAGTACGCAACTGGATTTAGAACAAATCGTGCAACTGCTTCAGGGTATTGGAAGGCCACTGGGAAAGACAGGCCAATTCTTGGCAAAGGAACCCTTGTTGGCATGAGAAAGACTTTGGTTTTCTATCAAGGAAGAGCACCCAAAGGGAGAAAGACTAATTGGGTTATGCATGAGTTCCGCCTTGAAGGCCCCCTTGGCCCTCCCAAAATTTCCTCAACTAAGGTATATCATCAAATTTTATATATAGTTCTAGGGATAGCAATTTGAACCATGGGTCGGATTGTGTCATATTGAACCTACAATCTGAGAGAGTTTTAAGATCTAGTATCACGTCACTTGAACTACTTCAGGCCGAGAGAAGAAGAATATAATGTATAATTATATAATTTTTTTGTTCCCTTGGTTTGCAGGAAGATTGGGTTTTGTGTAGGGTGTTTTATAAAAGCAGAGAAGTTGATGCCAAACCTAGCATGGGAAGCTGCTATGATGACACAGGCTCTTCATCTCTTCCAGCATTGATGGATTCTTACATCAATTTTGACCAACCTCATCAAACCCATTTCGAAAATAATGAGTATGAGCAAGTGCCCTGCTTCTCCATTTTCTCACAAATCCAAACCAACCCAATTTTCAACCATTTAGAACCAAACTTACCCCACAAAAATGCAACCACATTTGGAGGAATTCCTAATTTGGGGTCTTGTTTATTAGACCCTTTTTCATGTGACAAAAAGGCCATCAAATCTGTTTTGAATGAACTCACAAAGATGGAAACAAACCCAAACTTAAATGGGTCACCAAGCTTAGGAGAAGGAAGTACTTCAGAGAGTTACTTATCTGAAGTGGGTATGCCCAATTTATGGAGCAATTACTGATCAATTCAGAGACTTCAGACGAAGACTTTCTTGGTGTATCTTTCGCCCAAAAAAAAACCCCCAACATTGTCTTAAAGAAGTGAGAGTGAGCTCATGATATGTAGATATATATTAATTAGCAATTGATTTCCACCAATTTGAATTTTAGAAATTCTACCAGTAAGAAATTTTAGAGGAGTCAAATCCCAATATATTAGTAAATGGGATGTGTAATTTGAAACTTATTTGTAGTTTTAATTAATTAATAAAGGAAGTTTCTTTAATGCAAATTAAGTGATAAACTATATATAGGAAGACAATTATGATAATTGACCGGGCTGATATAAATTATTGTTTTCTAGCAAACCACTAAGTAATTTAATAATAAGGATTTTTCTAATGGGTGAATATGAGTGTTAAATTAAGTGTTCCATAAATTGTTTCCGTATTTTTTTTCCCCAATTTGACAGAGAATAGTGTATAATGTTTTATGCGTAGGCTGTAAACCATGATGTCATTGTCAAATTGTCATATTTAATTATGAATTTTGATCGGGTGCTCATAAGGCACTTATTAAGGTGAAAAATATAAAAATTTTGTATTATTAATTATAATAATTGACCATGATTTCAGTGTTGCGTAATAAATAATTTTCTACTTTTAAAATATTTCAATTTCAAATCTAATATTCATTATACCTTATCAATTTCCTTTTGAATACTAATTAGAAAAATCTTCAATTATTCATAACATCTTGTGAAAACTTAATTGATTTGTAGGCAGATTCAATGAACCTCATTTTCTTCATATATAAACTTATTTGATACAGAAAGTTGATGATTCTTTAATTAAGTTTTTTCTTCTCTTGCTAGGCTGTTATTATGTAAGATTTTTTTTAGTACAAAGCGTGCCTAAAGCATGCACCACACCGCGGGTGAATCATGTCCATTTGGAATTTGCATAACTAGTGATTCAACCATTTAAATGTATTTAATTATTTAAAATTCACTTTCCTTTTTTAATGTGAGATTTCAATAAATGCACAATTTATCAAAGTCACTTTTTGTCTATCCATTCTTTTGTAGCACTTATAGTCTATTTGGGAGTTTGGAAGAAAATAAGAAATTACGGAAAGAGAGGAGAATATGAGGAAAACGATATGGGATGATAAGTTACATTTTTTATTTGGGAGTTGAGAAAAAATGAAAAAATTGATATGTTATATATTATATAATTTTATGTCTACGTCCCTAAAATATTTTATTTTGGTATTAGTAGCATTTGATATGTCAATGTAGTATATTCCACATTGCTAACATAATAAATATTCAAAAAATATATAAGTAGATGAGTCACATCTCCTTATGTCAATTGATTGGTTTAAGGGTGTAACTCTAACATGATCTAAGATATCAGAGCCAATTCAATCTAGTATTTAAGCGGGTCATCAAAATTTTTATCAAAACATAACTTAGGACTCTACTCTACCTAACATAACTTAGTACTCTACTCTAAGTGGAATTAAGGGTGGCCTAGGAAAATTACTCCTACTTCTTTGTCAAACGCCACCTCTACTCATTCACCGTCAATAGAAACCTTATTATTGTTATATATTACTAACAACAATCACATCATGTAAGCAACTCTAAATCTAAAGATTAGGTTTTCTTAGTGGATCTCAAAGTCTAAACTATAACATTATTTTGTGATTTCATAAGCGTAGTTTATGGGATCCTTGACAGCAACTTGTAACCTAACTCCAATTGGACCTTGCATCAATATACAGCTTTTTCATTTTTACTTTTCTTTTGAACATTAAGGGTGAAATTCAAATCCACATAGAAAGCCCCATAATTTTTTCCTTTAAAGATATTGATTTTAGGTTTGGGTAGTATTAAAAATACAATCGTCATTTGAATAAAATATATGATATTTTGTAAAAGATTTTCTCGTTTAGATCATGATGAGGTCTCTAAATCAAAGCTTTATTTTTTCATTTCCCTTCCATTCAGATTTTAATTCCAAACAACATGATTCCGAAAAAATTTCAATGATCAAATTCATAAAATATTTATGGTCTTATCTTTTAATAAATAAATAAATTAAGACTCTTTTGGTGCATCTTCTAGGATTATATAATATAATATTATACAATATATTAGATTATATAATTGTACTATTGTCTTATCTTTTCTTTTCTTTTCTTGTTATATAGTTTTATGCTATCACGATATAAGAGATAACCAATAATATTCTATCATGTTACTATCAAATATTATATAAAAACTAACTAAATAATCTTATATTATTATCATTTTTATATGTGATAAATGAACTCTTAAAATTTTGTCAAAAAGACTTAACTAATTTGGGCTAAAGAGTAAGGCAAAAAGTAATTAAAAATTTGCTAAATTTCCTTTTTAATGTCCAAGATGAAGCCCAACTTTTGAACATTATAATTATACATTGCATAATAGGTTGGGCTTTGAAAGACTTGATGAAAGTACCAACCAAATTGAACCTAAATTTTCGGGTCGAGTAACCCGTCTAAAAATAATACCAGATTACCAGTAACTCCTTCGCCGGATGAAAATGGAAAAGGAAAAGCATATTCTATTCGTCGGAGTGTCCGAGTTCGACAGAAGCAGAAACCCGCGCTCTTTCCCTCCATTCCTCTCTGACTGTAAGCACCAACTTCTATCTGAGGCCTGAGCTTAGCTGCTGCTTACTTCCTTTCTCTCTCTACTTTCAGCTTTCTATCTCTTACTCTTCTATAAAAAGGACACCTTAGTACTAGGGAAATGGACTTATTGTTCCCTCCTAAACCCCATAATAATCTCTACCTCAAACTACACTCACCCCTCCTCCTAACTTCTCCTGCAAAATTTCAGTCTTTTTTTTCACGCTTCACTCCAAAATCTGCTTCTAAAAAGGTTAGGATTCAGTCCGAGTTGGAAGGGAAAGTGAACGGTGCTCTCTACGGCGACTTCGACCCCCGTTTTCTTGACAGGGTACGCATGTTGGGCTTCTTTGCAAACTTTCATTTAGCTATATCTACAAGTTTTTGAGTGCTTATGTAATTTGTTTTCGTGGAATATGATTAATAAGACCCATCTGTGTTTTTTTGGTGGGTTTGACGAAATTTGTTAAACAGCAACTTCGAAGGTCAAAGACCCCCTGTAATGGCTGCTGAATAGAGAGAAATAGAACAACAACAAAGAGAGAAAAGAATCCAACTTTTGATTAACAATTTTTTTTTCCCTTTTCCTGTACGCAATTTGGGCATATAAACCCTTTCAACTCCAACTAACCAACTGATTAACAACAGCTTATTTAACAGATTAACAGACTTTTAACTAACAATTAGCTGTCAAAACACCACGTTTACAAGTATTACTGAGAACTAACAATTGCAATGACAACAAGGATCACTGTCGTTTAGGAGCTGCATCTCTGATCCATATCAAAATTTGCTTCAGAAACTTGTTATTATGTCATTTCCTTTTCTTTTAAATACTGAAAGCTAGTATTTTTTATTTTTTTATTGATGAAGTAGAGAAGTACACTTGAACGCTGATTGTACTTGTTTCCTTATTGAAGTCAGAATTATCTTAGAAACTGTTTTTGTTACATCCCCTCCAAGTTTTGAGAATGCCATTTATCAAAAATCAACATTTGATTTTATGACCTGCCTGTGGGTATCTAAGCAATGTTTGGTTGTTTGGAGCACCAGCAGTTTGATATGATATTTATTTGCAATTGATACAATGCTGCAATTGACAAACTGGGACCTAAAGAATGTCCATTTTTCCAAACAGGCATGTTTCATATGACCACATCCCTCTGTGCAGAGCATGAGTTAACACTCCCAAATAGGCAGCCATGTGAATCCGTAGAAGAGCTAGTATGGGACTTGTTCCTTTATACCATTATTAAGGGAAACTCCTATCCTTGAGTAGTTCATTGGTTAAAAAGGTGGCACTGGTTAGATGATTATGTTCATTTGGTTAGTTAATTATTTAGGATAATTAGCACCTTTACACCATCAAAAATGTTATATTGTGTACTATAAATTTTCATAGTTTAATGATATGATGGCTTCGTATTATGGACAGTTGAAGAAATCATCCTTCTGTGGGTAGGACATGGATATGGCATATTACTATATTTGTAGTAGAATGGTTGTAGCCCCATTTCCATACAGACAATCCTCTGCTCTCCTTGACCCTTGTAGGCTTTGTTTTAATGTTTAATTTTCCTGTCATTGGACATCTCATTCACTGGGTATTTAAACTAAAGTAGTTTATAATATTTGTTGAATCTGTTGTCTCACATGTAATTTATTGTGTAGCAAAAAGCACTGGAAGCAGCGATGAATGATATAAATAGCTCATTTGGAAAGGGAAGTGTTACAAGGTTGGGCAGTGCTGGTGGAGCTTTGGTGTATGTATCTTCTCTACATTCTTTGTTGCATCATCCTCCTGTTGAAAACAAAAAAGAAACCTTTGCCCTCCTATTCGTAATGAATTTCATATATTCAGCTATTTTCTAATATCTTGTACATGGCAGTGAAACTTTTCCCAGTGGCTGTTTGATATTAGACTGCGCATTAGGTGGTGGCCTCCCCAAAGGGAGAATTGTAGAGGTATTGAATCTTTCTATGCCACTCTTCTAATTACTTTTTATAATTTTATTTTATATTCTTTGTGTTATTTGCACAAGACCCATGCTGTCTGGGATAGTGATAAAATGAAAGAACCGAGCATGCTGTTTTATGCATAGTAGATGCACAATTATTTTATGATTGATTTTTCGCAGTATCTGACTTGAGAGATAGGTCTTATGTATATGTGGTCTGCCACAGAAAGGATGATATAATCTTCCATGTTTTCCTTCAGATATATGGACCAGAAAGCAGTGGGAAGACCACCCTAGCACTCCATGCAATTGCAGAAGTGCAGGTATTTTATCTAATTGGACTCTGCTCCAATCATTACTGTGTGAGAATGTAGTTCTCTTGAGTTATTGTTTCTTTTGAGACCATTATGCAATCTTTTAATTCTGATATGCAGAAGCTAGGAGGCAATGCTATGCTTGTTGATGCAGAGCATGTTTTTGATCCAGCATATTCGAAAGCATTTAGGTGTGGACGTAGAAAACTTGATTGTTTGCCAACCTGATCATGGAGAAATGGCTCTTGAGAGTAATATTCTCTTTTTGCTGTGTTAGAGTGGATAAGTTGTTTTTGGAGGTATCCTATTTGTAATCATGTGGTCCTCTTGTTATGGTAATAAGGAACATATTGTACTCTTGCTATTTCAGTTGCTGATCGTATGTGTAGATCTGGTGCCGTAGATCTCATCTGTGTGGATTCTGTCTCAGCTCTCACTCCAAGAGCAGAGATTGAAGTAGCATATCAATTTATTTTCTATACTTTTATATTTAATATAGTAATAATACCTGATTCCTTTCCATTTATGTATATGTAAAGGGCGAGATTGGAATGCAACAAATGGGTTTGCAAGCTTGTCTTATGAGCCAAGCTTTGCGTAAGATGTCTGGAAATGCTTTCAAAGCTGGTTGTACTCTTATATTTTTGAATCAAATAAGATATAAGGTACTTTTGATTGATTAGTTCTCTGCAATAAAAAGGAAAGGAGTATGTTTTATTTCCTTTTGGTGGACAGCACAATTGCATCAAGGATTCTCCAGTTCTAATTATGTCTTCCTGAGACTAAATAGCCATTATGGAATTTTATAGATTGGTGTGTATTATGGAAATCCAGAAGTGACGAGTGGTGGCATTGCATTGAAATTCTTTGCCTCAGTTCGGCTTGAAATACGTTCTACAGGGAAGATAAAGTCTGTAAGAACCATAGCTCCGTCTTTATTTTATTTATAAAATAAAAAAATAAAAAACTTGCTTGGTAATATATCAGATTTGATTTGTATGGTACCATAATTATGTGCATTCCTATTCCATTTTAGGCTAAAGGGGATGAAGAAATTGGCCTCAGGGTTCGTGTAAGAGTTCAAAAGAGTAAGGTAAGTTAGAATTATTTAAGCATGCTGAAGTATTGTGCGTCCTGGTTTAAGTTTTCTTTTTACATGATTCTCTAATGTTTTCCTTACATTCTAACTTGAAATTTAACATTCTTATGATATGGTACTGATAAATAGAAATATGTATGTATTTTATATACACACACATATATAGACACGTTTGTATGTATACATTCAAGTCTCTCCCCTCCATTTTGCATGGTTTATTTTGATGACTGCTTCCATTACGTGATTTGCTTATGTCGAGTTGGAATGATTTTAATTAGTTGCAATATCCCTATAGTATTTGACGCTTCTGGCTTCACATAATTTTATTAATGTCTCAAATAGTTGATTGTAGCAATATTCTGCTTCCTTATTGATATTGCCCATCTTTTTAGAGATGCTTATCCTAACTAGTTGCCATAGGTTTCGAGGCCATACAAGCAGGCTGAGTTTGAGATTATCTTTGGGGAGGGTGTGAGTAAACTGGTAAGTATAGCAAAATGTAAGTAATTGTCACTTAGAAAAAAAAGCTTATCTCTCTTTATTTTGATTTCACATCTTCTTGCAGGGCTGCATTTTGGATTGTGCAGAAATTATGGATGTTGTTGTAAAAAAAGGATCATGGTATAGCTATGGGGACCATAGGTATGTTCTTTATATTCTTAAGCAGCTTAGTTTTATATTACTGTCCTCTTTTATATTGTCCTTTTTTTTTTTTTTCCTCATGGTAAGTGAGAGAGGGGCCAAACTTTCATTACTAAACCTCACCCAAATTTCAGAGATAGCGGAAACTTTTTGCAGAATATCACTCTGGTAACTGGGTTTGATGAAAACTGATGGAACTGTTTGTACAGGGACTGATTAGGTACGAGAAAAGCAGATAGTAAGTCAGTAATTGAGAAGTACAAATGATAATTAAAAGAGCGGAAGAGTGTAATGAGAAAAGAATAAGAAAATATTCTGACCTTCAGAACACCTAACTTCCTGTTTTGTAATATAGATATGAGGAGTGATATAACCCCCTATTTCGATCTCAATGCATATTTTTTCATTGTAAACACCAAGATTTTTTTGTCAAACTGAAAAGGTCACAAACAAGATGGAATTTTGTTAATTTCACTAGCTTCATGTGATTGGGATCTGTTTTCCTTTTGTAGTATACTATTCAGTTATGAAGGAGTCATCTTTTAGTATATTTACTGGAAAGGAATTCCAAAATTTGCTTGTTATCAGCTGTTCTCCGTCTATCTGTGTCTGTGTCTGTCTGCTGATGCCTTTGTTTTTTTTTTTTTTTTTTTTCTTTTGTTTACCGTTAGGATACATGTTCTCTATCTTCTCTATTTTCTTTGTACATAAACTTCCATGGCTTATTTTGTTCCTCTGCGTGTCTGAAAAAGGTTGGGACAGGGAAGGGACAAAGCACTACAGTACTTGAGGGAGAACCCTCTTCTTCAAGAAGAAATTGAAAAGGTTGGATGCTAGAACCTGTTACATGCTATTGACTGAATAATATGAAATGCAAGTTCTCATTGCTCTGCTAAAGAAATGAAATGATTGGTTTCTTGGTGCATGCTTGTTGTGTTTATACCTGTTGTATTGTCTAGTTAGAGACTGGAATATTGGACAATTCCTTTTCCAGCCATGATATAATCTGGGTTTAGTTAGTCAATAAGCATTTGGTTTGAATACTTAGGTCAGAATTGATTTCACTTTTAGAGAAGTCCTCTATCAATCTGTGACATTCTCTTTTATGTATCCTCCTTTTAATTCCCTGGTTTGATGATTAGACGGGAATTGATATGTGCAAAGAATTGATTTCACTTTTAGAGAAGTCCTCTATCAATCTGCGACATTCTTTTTTATATATCCTCCTTTTAGTTCCCTGGTTTGATGATTAGACGGGAATCGATATGTGCAAAGTCACTTCTTTCTTTTGTTACATACAGATTATAGATATGGAACATGATTTGCAACCTGGGCTACCAGTCAGTTCGTGAGGTAGGTAATGCAGAATTAGAAGAGGAAGAGAAATAGAGAGAAAATAGGCAAATCTCTAATTAATAAAACCTCAACTAGCAATTACTAATTATCACTACTTATATTCCTTAATCCTATTTACATAAATGGATCTAATCTAAGCCCCAACTCTTCAAATGACTCCCCTCAAAATTGTCATCAGGTTCTAAAGTAGTATTGTATAAACAGGTTTGATCAATTCGAACAACAAGGATTTTATTCAATATGCTTAAAGTTGAAGATGCCCTAGACCACTTTATAAAGTTGTATTGCTTAATTATTTATTTATTTATTTTTAGTATTCTCGGGTTTTCTACGGGCATTGCTGTGAGACTAATCTCTGTCTGGCTTTTTTTTAAGAGAGACCCCTCCCAAAGTGTTGTCTCCAATTTCAAACCTAGGTTCTTTGCTAGAAGTCACTAGCCCCTTCCGCTAGGCGGCTCAACCACTGTTGGTAATTATTTGTTATTTCTTATTTTTTATTTAATAGTTGTGCTTTTGGGTTGGGTTGAATTGCAAAGGCTGGAGATAGATCATCTAACTAATCTCTATTTTTCTGGAATCTAGTCTAATTGAGTTGAGTTAAATTTTTGGTATCAAGAGATTAGGTCAATTAATATATCAATATATGTAAGAGAAAACCCATTTGTCTCTAGTAAAATTATAACTGACATCTTATAAAATTAACAATGCTATTATATTTACTATTTATAGTAGATAAGAATATAGATATACTGGAGAACCCATTCCAGTAATGTGCTCAAAAACAATTCCTTCTTTCCTGATGTAGTAGGGACCTTGTATTTTTCATTTACTTTACAATCAACAACTTCTGTGATGTTATGAAAACTAATCTTGATTGCACATGCAGATAGTTCGGTCTTTGTTGATGGATAGAACTCTGCAAGTAGGCCTGGCATGCATGAATAACACATTATTGCCCCCTAAAGATGAGGAAATTTTGGATGATTTTTAGTTAAAATGGTGTCGTCATGGAGGTAAGACGCTGATTGCAAACAGATGAAAAATGTCATAATTTCTTCTGAGTGGCAAGCACCAATACTGGAAACTTCGATGATTTAACACCATTGATCGGTCCATCCATCCAATTCAAGGGGAAATCGTTGCAGAATCACAATGGAATTTGCATTGACATGTATTTCTACATTCTTTTTTCCGAAAGGAGCGCTAACTATATGAAATAGGAGAAAAATGGGGAGAGCAGAAGCAATTGTCATTGAAACAGCTTAACATACTCATTAAGTAACTGAATTATTTCATATTATTTCCCAGTGCCTTCCTAGTTTGTTATTTCCCTTTACTGCCATGTAATCTTTGCTGATTGCTATTGCTTTTTTTCATATTTTCAGTATCATTGTTGATTTCCTGTTTATTGGACTTACCAAGCTATGGGTTTTCTCTAAGCCTATTCATATCTAGCGGAAGCTAAATCCAATATTAGTTTCTAGTGCAAATGTAAGGATTCATATAGATGGAGCAGCCTCGACCACTGAAACTAGCAGCTACTGCATTTCAGTCAAATTATGCAGCTTTTGAGGTATGACTTACAGATTTTTTTTTACCCCTATCTTTGTTCTTGTTAACATAGTCTGCATTTTTTTAAAGCTTCGAACAATTTCCACTACCGGGAGTAGTATTGCACTTTCAGCAATCAACGCTCAATTGGCAAAAACAATTTATCAATTTGTTGTCCATCAAAATTCAAAATTCGAATACCAAGTACTTTTCCAAAAATATTATCTCCCAACTCTTCCCACAAGCCCAAAGATTGATTCACTTCTATGGAAAAAAGAAAAAGAAAAGAACGGCAAGATAGTCACAAGCACATATAAAGACAAACACAAGGAAATTTACATTGACAAGAAACTACATATATAAGCACATCAAGTTTCCACAAAGTATTTCATTTCTTTGTTACTAGACGGTTACTTGGGACATACCATTGATTGAATATTGATTTGAACAGCATTCAAGTTTACTGTGCCAAAGCACTTGTGTTGTAGACAAGAAGTGCACCCCCTGCAAGAATGCCAAGTAGGGTAACAGCCCAGATAGCCAAACCAGTGGTTCCTGCAATTTCACATTTCTTTCATGTAATTGACCTCATCTCAAGGATTAAAAAATGGTAAGTCAAAGTAATCTTCTCTATCGTCCTACTGCTTCCAAGGCTAAGTTTGGTATCACTGTTTGGTAATTCTATGACTTTTAAAAAGTTTGTCCAAAAGCCAGGCTAAGTTTTAAAAACATCCCTTGAGATACATTTAAAAGCACCAATTAACCAAACAGATACTGTGACTTTTTGAATGCCGCGGCATTGTCAAACTCAACCTTAATGTGAAAGTTCTACAGAAAAGTTCTTACCCCCAGCATAGACAGAGCCAGATGGAGACCATTCATCAGGGCTGTAGATAGGACTGTATAGCAAGAAAGAACACACAGTATATTTAATTATGTTGAAGAATATTACATGATAAACAACCACAATTAGTATATATTGAAAAAGAAAAACAAGAAGCAGAAATTCAAAGATTTTTCTTTAATTTTCTTCTTACCTGTACCCATCAACATTGGCACCGTACTTATCCACAAACTGGTAGACACCCTTTCCCTGAAATAAAATTTACATGTCAGATAATTTCATGGAGGCAATTAATTGAGTAAGTTAACAAATAATTCTAAGCCTAAGACACATTTACAAGTTTGAAAAACACTACTTATGTACAAACCTTTGGTTTCCTTCCGGATGCGTCTTTTCCATCCCTCAAACTCATGCCACCTCCAGTTCCTGCACATATTGCCAGAAGAAATTACTCAAAACAAATATTAACCCACTGCTGCAAAAATAACACTTATCAATCTGTCCAATTATTTTTATTATTAATTTTTTTTTTTCAGTTTATCAAAATCTTAATATTAAAGGCTATAGCTTTCTCCTTTCTCATAATCCTATAAATACCAGTTGATAAAGAAGCAAAAAGGTATTATACCATAAGGAGTCTCAGTCTTGATCTTCTTGCCACCACTGGCCACAACTTTGAAGGAAGAAGTCCTTGCAAGAGAAGGAAGGCATCTGACTGCTGATTTCTCAACAGTGAAAGGAGCTGGTTTCAGATTCAATGAAGCCATAATTGAGGCTGCCATTCTAGGAGACTCTCTCGACCTAATGCTATGCACTTAAACAAACTGTGAGTGGTCTGGCTCTTAAAGCCTTTTGATAATGGTGGCCATTAGTGACCAAAAAGAGTTGTGATTCTAAGGTGACACGTGGCAGGTCTTTTGTGGAAGAATTCAGGATATGATATTACAAAACGTTATCCAAATGAGATCAGTTCCACCTGAGGTGCTCACCCTTTTTTAAGAACACATTTACTGCTCTTATAAAAAAAAAAGAGACCTTTATTGCTGTGTTCTTTACGCAAAAAATATTAGTTACAAAGGATTTTTTATAAGTTGCTTATATAGTTTGAATTATTTTAGTATATATTTAATGTAAGACTGTATATATATTCTTACATATTATAATTTTGGAGTGTTAAAAAAATAGTTTGAGTAATGTATATTTTATATTTTTGTGGTGTCACGTTTTCTATAAATCGTACATGTAGTATTTTTTTTTCTCAAAATTTGTTTTAATGTTTAAATTATTTTGTATTTGGACGATTTTATCTTATTTTTGGAACAAAAGCCACGTGCAAATGCATGTGGGTTTTTTTTATTTTTTTTTTATTCTTTTCCTCTTCTTCCTCGTCCTTTCTTCATTGTTGCACTCCAATTCAAAATTTTTTTTACTTTCTTTTCCTCCTTCCTCCCATGTCCTTGTTCCTCCATTGTTACCCTGCATCTCAAAAGTCAAAAACAGCCACAGCCTCCTCTCCACTCACCTCCATTGGGGTATGATTGTTCATATTTCCTCTGCATGTACGTATTTGATTGTTAGTGAACATAAGCTCAAGTGTTGAAAACTTGAAATTGTTGAGACTCTTTTTCTTTTCATAAGGTAAAAAACGGAACTGACATTGTCAATTTTTTTAGCATGGCGAGGAAATGACGAGGAAAAGGCGAGAGATTGCATATTGAATTTCTAATATGGCGTGGGAATAGTGAGAAAAAAGCGATGAACTACAAAACTGAAAACTTAGAAGTGCGAAGAAATATAGTAGAATTATCAAAGGTTTGACAGAAATTTTGTAAAAAAAGACAAGAAATTGTGTTAGATTTTATTTCTCACCATTTTATGAGAGAGCAATGAAAAGGAAAAAGTTGAGACATCATACCGGTAAATTTGAATTTTGTTCTTACACGACCCAATCATCCTTCAAATTTGACAAGAAAATGGCGAGAAAATCTTTCCCTCGTTATTTTGACGAGGGAATCATGTGAACTTTGCTAATCTTCTGTCATTTATCGACATAATTTTGATGATAGAGTTATGTTTCGTTTCATTCTCGCTAGTCTCTTATTATTTAATTTTACAAGATAATGTGTCTCTAGCCAATTATAATTTTTTGTAGTAGGCTGCCAAAACAAAATTATTTTCAATATTATCTACAATTTCAGACAACTCTTGAATTCAATAATTAATCCAAGTCAAAATTTGCATATTTCTTATTTTAATTCGCTCATCAAACATTATATTCACCTGCAGTTCATATAATAATATATATTGACACAGTTGCTAAAATCTTATATATACAATAAATTATGGAGAGGCAGAGTCTAAGAAGTCTGAAACTGATTGTTGTTCATTTAGTACGTCATAGTGTCAAGTTGGTTGAACATAGTCTTAAACAGTATGAACACATCCACTATTACACCCACCATGAATGTATAATATGAACATTAATTAGATACATGTTCAGAGGCACTAGTTCTAAAAGTTCAAAATATATGCTTGACTTTTGAATAATGATGATAATTTCATCACCAAATAGTCAAAGTTTTTCTTTGCCAACAAGATAATTTCTTAGATTTGATGAAAAAAGAAAAACAAAAATTAGAAGACTTGGAGATTTTACTTTGTTATATTTGTAATATTATTTTTTATTTTAGTCAAACAAATTAATATACTATAATTCTTTTAGCTATATTTAATTATTTTAAGATGGGTTATATAATTTTATTGTTAATTTATGTTTTATCTTTTTGTTATATAGTTTATACTGTTAGATATGACATAATATTATTGTATAGCTGTCAAATAATACTTAATAATCAACTAAAGACGTGTCAAACTACTTAAAGAAAATGTACAAAAATTTTCAATTATCAAAAATTAAGTAGCAATAAACTAAAAATAGACAACCATATTTTATTATTAGTTGACAATTCTTTGTTAGAATAATAATAAGAAAAAGAAAAAAAAAAACACCTGTTGTGGCTTGAATATGAACTTATTTTTATACCGAAATTAAGCTATAAGCAGCTTTCAAGAGATCGTCTACCACCTGAAAAAGAAAAGGCACAAAAAATTCAAAGTACCGACGCACGCGCGCAGGACACACCAGTGGGACAGTAGATATGAGTCACGCACGCATCCCTCTTTGGAATTTGCAAAAACCGCCAGCCTTGTAGAAAGGCCTATAAACCCACCTCCCAGCATTACGTTTCCTTGCAATTTTCTTACCCCGCAGCCTCTAAAGCTGCTTGGCCTACGCAATTGACTCTCACTATCTCCATTTTTTTCTCAAGTGATCATCTGCTTATTTCTCTCAGCTGCTGAGGTTGGTTTTACTTCTGGGTTGGATTTACTTTCTCCTATAGAACCCATGAATTTCCCAGTTATATGATTGCTTTTCAGTTGTGAATGTTGCAGAGTGTTGGGTTTCTTCTAATTTCTGAGTAAATAGTAATTAGTGCATTGCTGTAAAGTTCATTTCTTTATAGTCATTGTGTCAACAAGTGGCTTTTCTTTGCCTTTCAGAAATTTCTCTGCTTACTTTTTATAGTTTTAAAGTCAGGAGGGAGATCTATAATTTAGTTGCAAGGCTTTTCAGTTTAAGTTGTATTTTAGCTTATTTGGTGCATCTATCTGCTGTACTAATCTTAGCTTATTTGTTCTTCAGGAATCTTTTTTTTGGAAGATTCTGAAACTTAGATTATTGAAACACTTTTTTCAATAGGTTTCAAGCACCTTTTCTCCATTTAAGATAATGTTGACTGATCTCTCCAATTTTTGAATGTGCTATATAGTTTATGTATAACTTAAAATCTGATGAACATGTATGCACACCCTTGTAGTTCTATTTTCTACTTATTGCTAAACTAATCTCATTTGCAATATGCCTTGCTTACGAGAGTTACTTCTTTACCATTTGGATTTTGATGGATTAATATAGCAACTTCTTATTTTTTATATGTTATCTTCTATTTTAAATTCCCATGGACTTCTTGTTATTTATCTACTCTGGACTAACCTGGAAATTACTCTATTTTAGTTTTGTTAAATTACTTAGATTTGACTTCGGCTTGCTTATTATCCAAGATGGTTATCTTGATGTTTCAGTTAAGCAGGCCTTGGAAGCGTCTTTTTACATTTGACATCAGAACCGGATCTCTGTTATCTCCAACAGTTATGACTTGTTTCCCTTTCTTATTCAGTAAAAAGGCGGGTTCTCCGAAAAGAAGAGTTACTGACATTGGTGAAGGTCAATTCAACTTTTCTGAGTTGTGACAACTGACAATAAAAATCTGATACCATTAAGAGGAACTTGTTATATTTTCTTGAAACTGATTCTTTTTGTAGATAACTATCAATTATTTACATGGTTGCATATGTGATTTATGATATTCTTGACTTAGTATATCATCCGAAATTTTCTACTGCCAATATCAGAGTTTTGATTGGATCTAAATTTGAACAGAATTTTCAGGAATTCAAAATGTGAGATTCTATACCTACAAAGAGTTGAGAATCGCCACTGAAGATTTTAGTGATTCTAATAAAATTGGAGAGGGTGGTTTTGGTTCTGTGTACAAGGTAAATGCATGGTTTTCTGATCTAACTTCATTTATCATTGCTCAATTACTCATCAAAGAAACTAGCATGATTATTGATTTTTTCTTCTTTTTTTTATGTATTGTGGATGGTCAGGGGCATTTAAAAGATGGAAAATTCGCTGCTATAAAAGTTCTTTCAGTTGAGTCAAGACAAGGGATGCGGGAGTTCTTGACAGAGATTAATGTGATCTCAGAAATAGAGCATGAAAATTTGGTTAAGCTCTATGGCTGTTGTGTGGAAGAAAATCACCGGATACTGGTGTACAATTACCTTGAGAACAATAGCCTTGCAAAAACTCTTTTAGGTAATTTAACAATTTTGTTTCTGAATTTGGAACACTATCCTTGTATTATTGTTGACTATGTACTTGTTGTGATGGGAAGTAGTCCTCTTGCATAAATATTATTTTCCTGTAAGGATTACATTTTTGCTAAAATAATTCTTGCTGTATTTGATAATTGTTACACATTTACAAAAATGTGGGTGTATTGTAATCATTACTATTATATGATTCTCAACTTCGTACCATCTATTCTTGAACCAAATGCAAATTTGAATGCTTTACGTCTGCTTCTTTTCAGGTAGACGTCACAGTAAGAGCCACTTTGATTGGAGAGCACGGTCCAGAATTTGCATAGGGGTTGCATGTGGCCTTGCCTTTCTACATGAGGCAGTAAGACCGCACATTATCCACAGAGACATCAAAGCAAGCAATATCCTCCTTGACAAAGACCTTACACCCAAGATCTCAGATTTTGGGCTCGCAAAGCTCATTCCTGCAAACATGACCCACGTCAGTACACGTGTGGCGGGAACAATGTAAGTCAGTGTTTTATACCTTGTTTTCTAATACTATGACTGTTCAGAAATTAGAACTTAATGTTTTTCTTCTTCTTTTTTTTTTTTTTTTTTCAAACACCCTATTGCCTTCACATAGAAAGACTCTGCCAGCCCACTTCTAAGTTCTAACATAAACATGGTGCCACTAGAACCATACTCATTGGCTAGAACTACTGTTGATTTTCAGGCAAACAGAGTTTACTGTTGACAATACAATGTCAGCGTTACATTGTTTTATTCTGTGATGTATTTGGAAGTTCACACATGGAAGATCTTATGGGGGAAACCAACTAATCCATGGTTCACGCTAATTTAATCAGTAGAATTTTTTTTTTTCTTTCAATCAACTTCAATAACAATTAATGGTTTGGAAATTCATGTTTTACCCTACAATTGTACATCCATCGTGTTGTTGGGATCAGTGCTCTTATATAAGTCCATATGGTGAATACAACCATCACAAAGTCTAGCTTGGATCATGTTAAGATGTGCCCAATCAGCATGCATATTCCCTTTAGTAGTGCAGCTGCCCATCCCTTCCCAATCAGCATGCATATTCCCTTTAGTAGTGCAGCTGCCCATCCCTTCCCCTCTCTCCTTTTCCTTTTGATGAAAGATGATGTCTCTTTCTTTCCTTCCTCATATACTTATGTTCCTTCTTTTATCTGGAATTTGCATATTTTTATATTTTTTCCATTATTATCTGTCTTGAACGTGCTGGTACATGCTGTTTCTTATTTTAGAGGTTATTTGGCACCCGAGTATGCAGTAGGGGGGCAACTGACGCGGAAAGCAGATGTATACAGCTTTGGTGTCCTTCTTGTGGAGATAGTCAGCGGGATGTTTAACACAAATACACGATTATCTATTGGAGAACAGTACCTTCTAGAAAGGGTATGGTTCTCCCTGGTCATCAGTCATATTATCAATTCTTTTTTCCTCGAACTGTTTATATTAGATAACTTTATCTGCTTATCTCATGCTATAAAGTTAGGTTATCACAAATTAATTATATCAATGTTACTTTCCTGAACTGTTGTGAAAATGCTATTAAATGAAATAGCCTACTTGTTTGGAATGCTTGCAGTGGTCTTTAAAATTTGAACGTGTACTTCTTCTGTTATGTGTTATTCTTAGTGCCTTTCTTTTGCCGCTTCTCATGAATATCATACATAAACTTTAGTTGAGGCGAAGAAGAAATACCTTTCTTTAATTTCACATACTTCTCAATTTAGTTTATCTCCAAATCAAGTTATTCTCAACAATCAAATTGGTGTTGTCTTTGTACTTAAAATGAGTTTGAATCTGTCAATGCAAAATGGTAGCTTAAAGCAAACAGATTAACAAGCGGTGCTAATTCCTTAAGGTCCAGCTAAAGTTTCTTCAATAAAACAATTCAATTCTTTTACATGGATTTGCTTTCATATGTAGTCTACATTCTCCATGAACAATTTTGCAAGTATATCTTTCCTTACCACCTCTGTTTGCGTCATTCTTGGTTTGCCTCTTATCCTCTTTGATTCCCTAATGGAACTTTCTCATTATTACTACCCTGGTTAATGTTATCACTTAGTAGAACAACTGTTTGGGATCCTACTAGCAATCTTAATTGTAGATACAAGACTGTGAGTCTATGACTATATGCTTGTGAAATAAATCAAGGATTATTGTAGATACAGAGATTGTATTCGTTTTTCTTTTACTTTTATTCTCAACTTTTCAATTTGGAAAGCTTTTTGAGTTTTATCCTGGTGGTTGTTCCAAATTCATAAGGTTTCACCACTGAGTTGACAGGTTTTTATGGAAAGAAAAAATTTTGTGGGCTGCATTGGAGGGATATTGTTAAATCATGCAGTGCTCCATGAGATTCTATAAATACCTTATTACAATATTTACTTCATTGCAGGCGTGGGAACTTTATGAGCAAAAGGAACTGGTAGGATTGGTAGACGAATCACTCAACGAAGAATTTGATGCTGACGAGGCTTGTAGATTTCTAAAGATTGGTCTTCTCTGCACTCAGGATTATCCAAAGCTCCGGCCTTCCATGTCAACTGTGGTCAAGATGCTAACTGGTCAGATGGATGTTGATGACTGTAAAGTAAAACCTGGCGTAATTTCTGATTTTATGGACCTTAAGTTGCTGAGAAAAGCAAGGCCAATTTGATGACTTCACCTTCCAATAATGTATCTTCTGGCTCAGACAACCGAGACACAACAACTTTGTCACCTTTGCCATCAAACACTGCAACTACAACCTTGACTGCACAATATAACCCTGAGAATTTACACAACATTTCATGAAAAATTGTCTTTCAATATTATATTTGTGTATACTATGTCTTTCAGGTTGTTCATTTCCTTGAATGTTCCTATTAGAAGTTAGTGTTCTCTTGTAAATGGGACAGGTTTTTGAGTTAAATGGATGGAGTAAATTGAAAT
Organism: Quillaja saponaria; assembly: GCA_029379385.1. Taxonomy (NCBI): domain Eukaryota; kingdom Viridiplantae; phylum Streptophyta; class Magnoliopsida; order Fabales; family Quillajaceae; genus Quillaja; species Quillaja saponaria. The sequence goes on along the minus strand of CM055605.1, from coordinate 6,826,271 downwards.
TAAAATTAGGAATTTAACTATTTAATTTTAATTTTAGTTTAGGGTGCACTTTGAAATTAAAATTGGAGTTCAGAGTTCATTACAAGGAATTGAGAAATAATTATAAAACACCATTTTTAATTCTTAGAGTAGGACTCCAAAAATTATAATTCCATATAATTTCATTCTAAATCATTTCTATATAAATGGCATTATTGGCAACTATCTAAATCATTTCTATATAAATGGCATTATTGGCAACCACATATTTATGGACATCATGTTATATTATGGTCTACTAGCCACCGACCATCATTAACCTCCTCTATCTATTGTCGACCTTTTCTCACCGATAATTTCGTCCATCGTTGTTGGCTACCATAATTGATTCGTCGAATACGACTTCCACCATCCAGACTTGCTAAAAAACAACAATCACCATTATTGGGACTCGCTGAAGGCAATAATCACAACTGACAAAATTTAACGAAAACAACGACAAACACCATTATAACCACCACCTCAAGACCCTCTAGAGAAAACAACAAACACCACTTTTAGGACCCGCCAAATATGACAACAAATAGCATCTTCCAAACTTACAAAAAGTGATGACAACTACAGTTGAGATCAGTTGAAGGTGACGAAAACCCCATCATCAGAACTCATCAGATACAACACTTGTAGAATGAACGTAGTGACATGAAGATTCCAATTGTATGTTGAAAGTGGAAAAAATATTCATATGCTTTCATTCATGATGCACTCATATATTAAAAGTTTTGAACTTACCACTCTTGGAGAATGAACATAATGACATGAAGATTCCTATTGTATGTTGTTCAGTTAATTTTTGTAAAATATGCGCTCCTACTATTCCATTGGATGATGATTACTTGCGGGACATCTTTTGACTATTATATCATCACTTGGTCTTTTTGTTTGATATTCAATGTAATGCTTATGATGTATATTACAATGCAGTTTCTATGCTAGATTCTATTGTTAGGATTAATATGTGTAAACTTATATTGAATTTTGGTTTAATTTACTCTTTGAGATGTTCGACTATTTTTTTATTGCCTTGATTGCACACAACTCTATTAGGTATATCTCATGATGGAAGCTATTATGATTTCGGTTTTGACATTGTATGGCATTGTTTCTCTTGAAGTCCCATTTTATACTTTCTCTAGTGTCAGACTCATTAATGAGCCCATTAGTAGAACTTCAGGATTCGAGTTCTGGAGGGAGCTCGTGAAAAACTTGCTCCTCAATTATTTAAGATTTGAGTCTCTTAGGTGCCTCTCTAGATGGCTATAGTATTCTTGTCACTCTATTTGTTTTGATATTGCCTTTTCACTTGATTCGAAAAACATGGTTCATGTTGAATGTGTTGAAGTTAAAGATGTACATGAGCCACTTTTATAAGTCGATGAAGTTTGAGACAAACTCAAGGTCAATAAATCTAAAATTCAGTTTTCATTACTGATACCCTCTCTCCTCGAGATCGAATCTTCTTGTTGTTATTGTCTTTTTAGAATATTTGCCCAATCCACATCAAAATCAATTTATATAAGAACATTATTTCATTGATTTCATGATTTTCGACAAAGTCATTATTATAAATTGTATGCTATTAATTCACAAGAATTGTTGTACGACTATATTTTAATAAATTTAATTCTCTTTCATTTTAGATCTCAAGAACAAATTGTTTTTTTTTTTTTTAATTAGGGAGAAAATAATAAAATATAATATAAAAGATCTTTTAGGATTTATTTAAAAGTTAATACTTATAATGAAGTTTAATTATAATTTAATAAAAGAAAATAATTTATTAATACTATTAATCATTAGATTTTAAGGTTCATTTATAAATCTGTCATAGAATTTCAGAGTTGACCTATTATGTACTTATATATTACTTTTTGATAAATTAATTTATTGATTATTAGCCTTTTTAGTTTAATTTATGTTTCTAGTCTTTTTATTTTATTTGTGACAACATCAAGTCTTCAATCTCAAGAAAGAAAAAAAAAAGAAAAAAGTCAAAACTCTCTCTCTCTTACTGAGTGTTCATTCTTCTCCCTTGCTTTACTACTTGGTAGAACTTTATGAAAACTCAGTCTTTATCACGAGCTATCCCTGAAAAGGCCAAAGTTTATACCCGCCACAAAGCTAATATTGTTGGCTTTATTATGCCGGAATCCCTTATAGCGTCTTTGGCCTCTGCTCTGACTATCCAACTCACCTGTCGGTGCTTCAAGTTCCAGTCTTGATACTCACCCTTTTCTGCTCCAACTCTTACTGTTTGGATCTTTGCTGCTGCTCTCTCTATGTCTAGGGTTTCCACCATTAATGGGTCGTCTTCAAGTTCTTTGTTCAGGGGTTTTCTATACTGTGGTGCTGGGATCGAGCTCGAGCTCGTTCGATAGAGACTGGAATTTTACGTACCCATTTGGTGTTCTGGTGTCTTCCAAACGATAAACACATTGTTGTCAAAAAGAGGGATTCAACTATTTATTAATTTTTTACTCTATCTTTTGGGCTTTATTACTTTTAAGGAACTGTAGTTGCTTTTTTGGAAGCTTATTTATGAAGCAATTTGCGTTGAATGAATGTGATCGAACTTAGAAATTTTATGGGTTCAAAGACTAGTCTGTGTGATCCCATCAGCTGCAAGTTTTCTTTTTATTAATATGGAAGCTATTTGTGGGCAAAAAACCCGTGAATTAGCTCTTTTGAACTGGTTGGGGGACATTTTCTTGTGGATAGCATTGATGGTTTAGCAGATTAAGGGTTTTTTTTTTTTGGATAGCATTGATGGTTTAGCATCAAAGGTATTGAGATATATGGCGTATTGGAATCATGTAGAGGGATATCGATAGCAGGTAACTCAAGATTGAGGTATCATTACTATTTAGTTCCTTTCTGGGAATCTGAGGAGTTGTTGCTGATGGAGGATATAGGGTTGTTCAAGCAAGGTTGGCAGTGGATTCGATCACAGAAAGAGGCTTACTGTCGTGCACGAAATGTTGTGAGTTATTGCAGGGACAAAACTACAGTATTTATAGATCGGCATTGGCCAATGGTGTGCAGTGGATGCACCAGATTGGGGAAGTTACTGTGCTTATCTTTGCTTTATTGGAAAAACTGTTTTATAAGGGGTGTTCAATCATTCGTTCAGATGGGTTCAGCAATGCTTTTCATCATAATGTGGAGTTGCTTTCTTAGTTTAACTTCCATGTATTGCTTGGTTTATGTACTTCTTAGTATGGTAAGTAGTAACTAAACTATCTGAATTTGACATTTATCATTTCTGATCTATGCTCTTATTTAACATTAATTTTTTTCTTTATAGTACTATTTTCTGTAGTTTGAATTACATTATTAATATAGGGAGTGACGGCTGTAGTCCCGTTGACAATATTCTTGACTCTATGGTTGTGGTATTGTAGTCATGTAACAGTAACTGATAATTGGGGCCACATCATTTTCTGGTGGTGTGAGATATGTGGGTCTCACAATTGTCATGGGTACAGGACTACAGATGAACTTAACTTTAAGCTGGTTGCTTGATCTTGAGGCATTGAGTTTTGAAGAAATTATGTCTTTGTGCTCTCTTAGGGAATGTCTAAAAGGTTTCAATAGTGGGATTTTCTTCCCCTTTCCCCTGTGGGGGCTTTGTAAAAGTTCTTGTTCTTTTTCTAGTCAATTGGTTTAATTTCAAGTTGCTTATTCTCAAGTCTCAATTTTTGTCATATACCGTAGTCATACTTGTTAAAACTTTATCTAAATTGAGTTTCATGGTTTTGAAATTTGAGTGCAATGATTTACCAGTTTCGAGTTCATTGACGATACTGCAATCCCTGTAATTTTTATTTTATTTTATTTTTTTGTGAGTGTGTGTTGAAGGTTGGAGCTTTGTTAATGTTTGGAGCGGACTTTTATTCTTTCCAAAGAATCAATAACTAATTTCATTTTCTTATCAGAACTCACAACTGCATTTAGAAAACCATAGACTGGTTCTAGTTTTCCTTTTCTCTTATCAGGAAAACTGTATATTTGCTTACTATAGGACTAGATCATCTATGGGATATTTCTTTTTTAATGATTTGGATACTTATACAAGCTTCTGGTTTTATACATGTTTATTAGTGATTGGGAATAACAAATTGGTTTTAAATACTTTCGTACATGTGATTGGAGCTTTGAGGTATTAGAATTTCCTTGGGATGAGCAGTTCAGTATGTGTTTTTTGGCATCTTTTAACATTCTCTTCTATAGTTCCCATTCTTGCTTCTATAGTGGTACTTAAAACATTTCAGCTTTTTTGTCCTTCCAGTTATCAAAACAATAAAAATAAAAGTGTCCCTGTTTCACTTTTTAATGATCAGGCTTAGAACCCAGCTAGAGGATCAAGGTTGCCCTGCATATCTTATTTTCACGAATTTAGCATTTAACTTCTGTTGACATTTCTGTAGAAAGTGGTTTAGTAGGCTGCATGGCACCAGTGGTAGATTTTTAATGAATAAACCTGACTTAATTTGTGAGGTGCTTAGGGTTGCATTTAATCTAGTTGATATGTATATGCTATTGTATTAATTTAGTTCATATGTATATGCTATTGTAAGAGGTAATTCCACAACATCTCTACTTATGGTTTAATTGAATATTTTCAGGGTGTCGCTGGAGCTACTGTTCAGTACTTGGGCTACACACCTGGTCTTTTTATTGTAGGACTCTTTGCTATCCTTATTTTATGGATTTATGCCAACATTTGGATAACGGGAACTCTGCTCATAGTTGGAGGTACATTGTGTTTATTTCTTTTGAATTTTAAGATGCATACTGCTTGTATTACAGTTAAAATCATTTCAGTTTCTTAGATTCCTATAAGTCTTGTCATCTTCTAGGAAGAGCATGGGATGATGGTAGTGTAGAAGATATGTTAAGGGTATCCTCATTAAAAGGAGGTCATGTGCTCTAAGATACCGTATATTTGCATGCATACATGTACCATGAGGGGGAAAAGATATCGCAAGCCTCATCCCTTTAGTTGTTGCCATCATCAATCATAATTGGTGGTGAGTTGACCAGATATATTGTTCAAAAGAGTTCCTTTTAATATTCCCGTTAGTCTTTTTGCTTCCATTCTTCCTTTCATCTCTTTGTTGGATCATTTCTTTCATTGAAGTCTCTGGTAAGACTTTTAGAGTATGCACTTTATTTATGTTTACACAATGCAGCTAAAATTATGAACTTGAAAATATAATTTTTAACCTACAAATAAGCTGTATATTGTGAGATTCAATGATGTAAGATATAGAGAAAGAGAGGAAAGAATGGGAAGCTTAGATGAGCTTAGGACATGCCAAGACTACACCAAGGCCATATATATCTTTCCTAAACAATATGGGACTTTCATCCTCACACAAAACACACTCTAACACTTCCCCTCAAGCTAGAGCATATTTATGCTTTAGCTTATACAAATATAATTCAAGTATTAAAACTCTTAACACTCCCCTTACATAACAATCAAATAAGAAATACATCAAAATTCACTCGATTCACTCCGTGCCTAAGAGAATGACACAACAATATGTGCCTAAAAGAGATGTTGGTTCACAACTAACTTAAAATGTCATCTTGGCAATAATTTCTACCAAGTTCTTCTCTAGTCGGAAAAGAAGATAAGGCATTTCTGGAATTGGTGATAACAAGTAGGGAATATTGAAAAATCTTCAATCTTGAATTCTTTAATCTTTGAACACTTCAACACTCGTCAATCTTTGAACTTTTGAATCGTGAATGGGGGTTGTGGCAAATGACTAAAAACCAACAAACATCAAGATAACAATAACAAAACTTTAAAAATACAATTCACCCAATCATTATCGGGCAGCTGCTCCAAGATTAAACTTGGGCTTAGACCAAACCCACTTTGATACCATGTAAGATATAGAGAAAGAGAGAAAAAATGGGAATCTTGGATGAGCTTAGGATATTCCAAGACTACACCAAGGCCATATATTTATGCTACAAGACTTACATAATATAAGCTTTCCTAAACAATGTGGGACTTTCATCCTCACACAAAACACACTCTAACAAATGACATGTGAGTAAGTTAGACCTCTCTTTATTACAAAAGAAAGAGAAAACTTTGAAAGTTGATTCAAAAGCAAGCATTTAAAGAGTTTGGTGCGCCTTCATAGTTATTACTTTGGAATTTTGGGTGCTCAATACTTAAGATAGGGTTGAATACTTTAATTTAGGTGAATGCTAGCATAAAGCCCCAGAAGACATAACTCTTGAGACTATGCTTGAGGATTCTAAGTTTTAAGAGGCCGAATGTGTGAAAACAGAAGCAAGAATAGGATAAGATCTACAACTAAAAAACGAAAACAAACAAAAGAAAGAACACAAGATGTTTCTAGGTTTGGCTCAATCTAATTTACATCCTCACTAGATAGGTCGAAATTCACTATTCTGTTCCTTCGCTTTGTGAACTAAAACTTATTTTTCGGGTCACTCTCGAGTCATAATTATCCAACGGGTCGCACCATGAAACTTTTGCCAACCGAATACAAGAAAAACACAACAGGATGCCTGGTATCTTTATAAAAAAGAATATATATCTAGTAAGTCTTATAAAGAAGAATATATATCTAGTAATTTACAGATGGTAAGAAAATCAATATTTTGTGAAATTAGTCACCACAAGAGTTAATGATTTCGCTGCCTCTTTGAGTACCTAGAGTTATACCGCTTGCTATTCTGGTCAACACAGTTTCAAATAAGAGAAATCCACAATTTTCAATTAGGGAAGCTGGGTTCTGTTTTCTAGAGCATCGCTTGCCACTTGACAGATTGTGAGGCAGTTAAGGAGATGCTATATAGATTAATGAGAATTTGGTCCATCTGGTGTGAACTTCTGTTCTTGTGTCCTTTTGCTGATGCCAAATGGAAGAAAAGGATAAATCTTGTAACTTGTTGATTGCATCTATTAATTGGTTATCTGAATATCCATTATTTCTGTCCTTGTGCATGAATAGATGCAAACATGTCCATTACATGCGAACTTAGATGGAAAAAAGTCTTGTTTTCTAAAGACTGAATAGCTGAAGTCTGGCATTGTATAGGTTTTGATTTGTGACTGGGGATTGGGAAACACTTGCACTATATGTCTTAAATTAAGCAAACAACTATTTTACATTAACCAGAGTTGGATACCATGTGAAAGTTGGTATAATAGAAGACGCTAGAACTTTATCCATTTATATAAGTTGCTTCAGCACTATGATGGACCTTCATCCTTTTACTGAATTAAACTTTTCTGGAGACTTATTACAGATTTTAGTTGTCTATTATCAAATGCAGGTTACTTGTTCTCCTTAAATCATGCACGGTTGGTGGTATTAATGGCAACTATATATGCTATTTACAATGTACAAGTTCGAGTTGGATGGCATGGTCAATTCCTCTCCATCCACCTTGCATTCCTCTCTAATGACATATTGAACTTTTTGCTCCAACGGTTTGATAATGAGAGAGAAAGCACCCATTCTGAAGAGCAGAAACAATCAGAAACAGTTGCGGAAGATGAGATTCCTGAAGAGTGTGAATATTCCCTTCCTACCGATGAATCTGAAAATATGCACTCATGTAAATCATCCAGTAAACCTGCTGCCACCTCTGCTGTTGATAATCAGAAAGAGTTTTCTGCTGCCAAAATTGTTAAAGAACAGACAGGTTCAGTTGATGAAATGAGAAAAATACTGAATAGTCTTGATCATTATGAAGCACTTGGATTTCCTCGGCACAAGAAGATTGATGCAGCTATTTTGAAAAAGGAATACCGGAAAAAGGTGTGATGTTGTATCGAATTATGCTTTTCATCTTCTTCTTTCTCTCTCCTTTCTGTCTGTGTATATTCTTTCTGTATCTGTAAGGAACTCTTTGTCTTGTTGTGTGTACAATGTGCGCAGGCATATATGTTTGTATTTTTGCTCTCTTCTATTACTTATTTCATCATACACAAACACAAGCATATGTGTGTTTCTGAATTTATTACCATCTACTGATGTGAGGTATAACACTACAATTGTGTTTTAGAAGTCTTTATACGTTTTCCTCTTGTGTGTGGTACACCTCCTTTCTGAATTTCCATTTCTTTATGTAGGCCATGCTTGTGCATCCTGATAAAAATATGGGAAGTGCACTAGCAAGTGAATCGTTTAAGAAGATTCAATGTGCTTATGAGGTAAACTTCTATACATAAGTTGAAGCTTTGAGCTTTTATTTGGGTGATATCCATGGCAAGCATATTTGAGATTGAGTTACAAGTTGGAAACTAAATGATTGAGCCATGATACTTTTTGTTACCTTTTCTCTTTTTCTTTTTCTTCTTCTTTTTTTTTTTTTTTTTTTTTTTTTTTTCCTGTAAGGTACTTTTGCTACTCACAAAAGTTTTATGAACATTTAGGTCCTTTCTGATTCTATGAAGAAGAGAGAATATGATGAGCAATTAAGAAAACAAGAGTTCATGGCAAGGAGTGTCTGCCAGAAATCTCATGGTACTTCATCGCATGTATGTCCCACGATGTTCTTATAGATATACTTGATATCCTTTTGTCTAAAGATTAATGAAACTCACCACTTTACTTGTGATATCCTGCCTAGCAAGATCAGTAATTTTGCCTTGTTTGTTAACTGACACTGGGATGACATATATCCAAAAAGGTTTTGATTGCATACACCTACTCTACACAGGAAAATCCTGATTATCGATCTGAAGAATCGAGGCGTATACAGTGCACAAAGTGTGGCAATTCACATATATGGGTTTGCAGCAATAGGAGTAAGGCCAAGGCCAGATGGTGTCAGGTTAGCATTCCTTCCTCTACATTCTGGTTATTAATTGCTTTCTTTCTCTGTATGTCCTTCCCCCGTTTTATTTAGTTATGAATCCTGCAACTTTTTTGGAAGCAGGATTGCTGTCAATATCATCAAGCCAAGGATGGTGATGGTTGGGTTGAGTACAGAGGAACTTTGGTTTTTGATAGGCCTCAAAAGGTATTTCCTTTCAACCTTTTGCTTTTCTAGAAAAATTCAAACCGATCAACAATGACCAGCTATGTCTATTATAGGATCATTTTCTAATTCTTCTACTACAAATCACCTACTAGAAAAACATCATTTGTTGGCAAAGGGAGTTAAAGTAATCCTCTAACCTCACATTTAATTCATATTTACCAATTTTCATGGAATTGAAATTTTAGCGTAGTACATGTGATTCTTTATGCTCTTCATGGCTTCATGCTTGTTCATATTAATTTCATTCTGGCTTGGAGAGGATATATCACATTCTGCCATTGTTAAGGATCGTGTTAACTTCTGTTGTGTTTACTAGGATGAAATATTTATGCATATTTTCTGGTTTCATGTCTTTTTAGGTGGAGATACCACGTGCTTTCGTTTGTGCTGAGAGCAAAATCTTCGATGTGTCAGAATGGGCCATTTGTCAGGTCAGCTCTCTATCTATTCATTATATTGTTCTGAATTTTAAGTTATGGTTTGTGGGCATTATTTAGTTATTCTGAAGTTGCAAGACTAGAGAAAGAAAGTTGAAAAGGGGTCTGTGGCTATATGAGGGTGTATGTACTGTTAGGCGTCATAACTCAATAGCCAAATAAAAGGGAAGAGCTGCTGTTTTACTCTTGATATGCATCAAGTATAGATGTGAAGTTCCATCCTTTCATTTCCTAGAATCCTAATGTATGTGCGTCCCCCTACCTCCCTCTCTGGAAAGGGAATTATATCTCTTATCTCCCTCGTTCAGTTTGAATAAATGCAAGAGCCCAAAATTGAGTGAATTATCTCTTTGCAATTGTGTCATACACAGGACTAGTCATGGTTAGATACTAGCTCATTGATTGATAACTATCTTCGATGGAATCAAGGTGATTTATTTGAGCCGATATTTCTAGAGATCTTATAGAAAATCTAATTCCAAGCTTCAATAAACCTACATACGAATTGGCACTCATGTGCCACAATGCAACATTTTCTATTAATGTAATTTGTTAGGAGAACTAGATGCTAGTGAGCAAGTAATTGTGTCAAACAGTGCTAGAAAAGAATAACAATTTGGAACACAAACTTAAAAGATCCTGTGATTAGGTTAAGCAAATATTAAATTACTGAAATTTACTTGGCCATTGATGCATTATATTTATATAGTATATACTTGAGCTATATGTGGGATCACATCAAAAGAATGTTAACAAGGATTTTTAAAATGAGGGTGGTTATCCAATATAGTTTTAGCATCTGACAGGTTGATTCTATTCCATGCAGGGAATGGCATGTAGACCCAACACCCACCGGCCCAGCTTCCATGTAAACATGGTTGGTCTGGAGAAAAGTCAAGGTTGTAACTCAAGTAGATTCCCTTGGGATTTGGATGCAGAAATGATGCTGGATGAAGATGAAGAAGCATTTGAGCTGTGGCTTCAGCAGGCTCTGGCCTCTGGCCTCTTTTGTGAGACGTCCAAACGCAGGAAAAGCTGGAGTCCATTTAAGTTGCATCAAATGAAAGGGAAGAAGCAATGGCGAAGAACGTCATGGTAAAACAGAGAAAGTATAATCTAAGGGAGATCATCAGTGCCCATTGCCATCCATATGAATAGAATGGAGTCTTGGGACTTCATGATATCGAAGCTGACACAGAAAACTTGCAACACTAACCATGTTGACTCCATACCTATCCAAAAGTTGAGTGGGGTTTGACTTAAGTTCAAGATTGACAGTTAGCTTGGATCATTGCCCTTGTCCCATGATGTAAGGCATTATAAGGCATGCGAGCCCGGGTTTTGTTGTTGCCCTCATTGCACTTTTTCCCCTTGGGTTTGCAAAACTGAGCATGGGCCGAGTCCTCAAGCATTTGAGTGACTTTGCTGCCATTATTCTTCAAAAAATTTACTGGTTAGGCTTATGAGGGTTACGATGAACAATATTTTAGGTCCTTTGTACATTGTCTTGTGAATAAAATTTCACCTTCAACTTGATTATTTACGTTGTTTCACACAGTATACTACCACTGAACTGTTCTATTTCTCTATTTGTTGTCACTATTTTCGGTTGAAGTTTAAAACTGTAATGAGAACTATAATTTGGATTGTTTACCAAGTCTGGAAGTTGTTCATTTTATTTTTGGTACAACTGGAAGTTGTTCTTTGACACAATAGAAGGTGGACCAATTTTGCGGGAGCAGAAGAGAAAATGTTTTTCTCTGTGAAGTTCATAAATATTGATTAATATATCAGTTTGATACAGTTGTAGCAATCCTTGGAAGGTCTCTTAGTTGCAATAATTTGAGAAATTAGATTTATCTCTTATTATGTAACTGGCACAACATGTCTTATATATATTTTACATTAATAAAAAAAAAATAAGAAAAGAATAGTTAAAAATATATTTAATATTTATTGTAAGAGTTTCTCATCAGGTGTCTTAACCGTTTAAGATGTCATAAATATTTATATATGAAAATTTAAATATTTCAAAAGTAGTAACTAATAATACAATTATTATCAACAATTGGAGTAAATATTAATTGTTTTATATATAAATATAACATTAACAACTAACAAGTACGAGTTTGGCATATTTTTCTTAATCTTGATTATAAGAATTTTTTAACGGATGTCATAATTATCGAGATACAATAAATATTGTATAGAAAATTGAAATATTTCAAAAGAAAGTATATTAATTGTATAATAATATAATTATTGTCAACAACCAACCGCAATTAATATTTTAAATAATAAATTTAAGGGTTTTTAACGGTTTTAGTAATTTATCAAGATATAATAAATATTGTATATGAAAATTAAAATATTTTAAAAATAAATACATTAATTGGATAATAATAAAATTATTATTAACAACCGTAAAAATCTTAATTTTAATTTTTTATAATTTTTTTTTTATCTTAATACATATAACTTGTAAGTGAATACATTTTACCTAGAAAGTTTAAATTATATATGTGAAAAAAGAAGAAGAGCAAATTAAACTCTCATCCTTTGAGATTTGGTTAAATAACACTAAGATTCAATGTCTAGGAAAATTGACACTTCTTTCTAGATGGAAAAGCTAATGGTGTTATAAAATAATTTAGGTAAAATGATAAAAAGTTATGTTGGTATATCCAAAATATCAAAATATCTTTCTCTTACTTTTTTTCTTTTCAAATGAATCCTAATATTTACCTTTTTTTGTACCATCCTTTATTTTATTAATAGCAACCTCAATTTTTTATTATTAATAAAATAAAAGGCAAAAACTATATTTTGAATTTTAAGTGAAATAAGGTTAGATTTTTTGATGATATGAACTTTAAATAATTTAAATCTATTAAAAGATAAATTCAAACACTTTTAAGAAAATAATATTTATTTTGTTAATTAGTTGAAAAATATGAAAAGGAAGAATGATAAGACTTTATTATTATTATTATTATAAGTTTTTATTTTTTATTAATTAATATATCATAAATTTATTTATTATTTAACGGGTTAAAGTGATAAAAATATGTTCCAATTTAAAATTTATTTATTTAAAGAGAAAATACTAAATTTCATATTTATATGTCTCAAAGTTATGACATTAGTTGTTTTTAGAATATCACTAATAAATTTAATTTATTTTTGTTAAATATTATTTTCATTAGAGATAATATAATAGAATTAAAATTTTTTTTGAGGTTGTTATTAAGAAAATAAATTAAAAAAAATAAAAGATGATATAAAAATAAGTACTATGACTCTTTTGAACTCTTGAAAAAAAGTGTAAACTAGAAAATAAGACTTTTTGGTATTTTAGAGATACAAACATAATTTTTTAATATTTTACTCAGATTATTTTATAACACCATTAATTATTTTATATACATATAAGGGATGAGAGTGTTAATTTCTTTAGCATTTTAGATTTTAGAGTTATTTCATCGAGTGTAATTTACTTAAAAAAAAAAGAAAAGAAGAAGCCATAATTACAGTTTACCGAGCACATCCATACATCTCATTGTCCAAAATTTAACTGTCGCTGTCGTTTTTTATCCGAGAAACCCGACCCGTCAATAAACCCAGAAAGTTGGTGGAGAATACAAAAAAGGAAAATTGGGAAATAGGAGTATATAAGGAGGAGGATTGCAGAGGCGGGTGCATGTTTGAAGATTCAAGCGGAAACAGAGTGGAGGATATCGCTGCTTCGAGGTCCCGTGATCTTGGCTGTGCTTCCGGTTAGTCCCCTTGTCTTCTTCTTCTTCTCTTCTGAAGGACTCTGGATCTTCCATTTCGTAGCTTAATTTTCTGTTATTTTTCTCTTCAAATCTGATGCATTGTTTCCCACAATTATCAAGCTCCAAGCTTTATTAGCCTTGGAATTCGATAACCCATCTGGGTATTCCTGCAAAATTTACTGGTAGAATTGGTAATTGTTTTGAGCACTAGTGATTCAATGCTAAAATCTTGGTGCACGGTTTTCAGCAGTATTAGCAAATCTATAATGATTTAGAATGCAATAGCTATGTAAGTATTCAGTAGTAAGTCCACTAGTTTTTGAAGGACTATATAATGTTTAAACATATTCTGCTTTTGTTGTAGTGTCCATATTAGCTTTTGATATATTGGGTAACCGGGACATCTCTTTTTTCTTTATCAGATTCAATTTAGAAAAAAAAAATGATTATAGTGTAAGCTATCAGTTGTACATAAATTATAACTCGAACTCTAAGGAAGCAATGTTAATTAGGACGTTCAAGAACCACCTGGGTATTTCCGGTTTTAGATATTTTGTTTAGGTTGAATGGTTGATCTAGATTACCTATTGGAAAACAGCCTTAAGGGTGTGTTTCTAATTAGTACGGGGTACCTGATATGCTAGATATCCTCACTTTTCCTCCCTCCTTTTCGAGACATGTAAGTTTCTCATGTCAAAGAACATATTGTAATGATACCTATCCACAGTCTCAATCTTATTGGTAGTTTTCAAGAATTGTTTCCCTGGAAACTGCAAATGTATATTTTTCATCCCCTGTTTAAATCAAACTTGTTTATGAAAGTGAATTGAGTTATTGCCGTTGCAGTTTGCTCACCCAACGGCAAGGAAATTATGTCTGGCATAGAGGGTAACAAAGAACAAGCGCAGATGGACGTGGATGCAACTGAAGAGTCAGCTAAGTCGATGCCATCATCCCAAGACGAGGTTTTGTTCAAATTCTGGATTGTCTGTACTTGATTTAAATGAATGTTTAAAAAAAAAAACTCAGAGTAAATATTCTATTTGCAAGATTTCAGAAATATCAGTGGCTAATTTTAGATTATGAACCTGGTAGGAGGCTGCCATAAAGAAAAAGTATGGAGGAATTAAGCCTAAAAAGCCACCTCTCATTTCTAAGGTATATGTCCATTTGGCTGTTTGTCTCTATATTTTTGGATGTTTAAAATTTCACTTTGAAACTGCATACAGCTAGTGCCAGTGCATGTATGGATTGGTATTTCTAATGAAGTATAACTTTTGATGTCAGGACCATGAACGTGCTTACTTTGACTCTGCAGATTGGGCACTTGGAAAGGTACTTGTGTATAACAGATATTTGTATTTGTGATTGCAGTATCAGAGAATTCAATATAAATGATTGTCTACTATAATACTTCCATGCTTCTACAGCAAGGAGTTGAGAAACCTAAAGGACCACTTGAGGCCCTTCGACCCAAACTGCAGGTATTTATCAAACACTCTCGTCCTTGATTTTATCAACATTATTATGCAACCGAAAAAAGGGATGATTAAGTATTTGCTTGTATTATGTATACTGGTGTTCTTTAAACTTATAGAAATAGGCTTTCTGGTTTAAGCAATAATTTTTTATTTTTAAGAAAAACATCAGCTGTGTGTCATCTAATTGCGTATCACTTCATTTGGCTTAGGACAACAAAGCAACAAAGAGTTCCATGATGAACTAACTAATTTTACTTAGCAATAATCTCACTGCTTCTATTAGATCAGGCTCTCAGACGTGCTTAGGGCTACTTTGGTACTGTTATGGCATGGACAAAATTTTTGCAGATTACTGGCTGTGAAGGTGTTTTGTTGGCTGAAAAGTGTGTTTTGCAAAAAAGGTTTCATCATTTATATGTTGCTATTAAAGTTTTTGATGAGCTAAAATGATTGTGGAAAACTTATGCTAGAAGCCTAGAACTATGAGTTGTATTTGTATGTTATCAAAAATGAGTATAATAATATGAAAAGGACATGTGATGGTAAGATAGCACATAATAAATTTTATTTATTGTTATAATTACCTCAACCAATGTTACTTTGGCCTTAAGATCTTTGACAGCCACGACAGCTGTCGTTTCTCGAGGTATTATTTGTGGCCTTGTAGAAGTAGAAATACAGTTAGATTATATGAAGCAACTTCCTAATGCACTATATCACACAAGATTGAATTCGATGTGACCTTATGTTACTTTCCTATATAATGCACTTGACAAGTTTCTGTATTGTGCTGTCTATGTTTCAGCCAACCCAACAGCAAACAAGATACCGGAAATCTCCTTGCGCTCCGTCAGGTGAAGGTATGTCTTATCAAAGATTGCTTGCTTAAATCTATTAATCTGTTCCTACTGTTGTCAATCGCATTTTCAAAGGAATTTTCTTTGAAGGAATAAACAAAATTCTCTTGCATTCTCTGTTTTACAGAAGGAGGAACTCCGTCTGAGGATGCAACTTCCAATGAATGAGATACAATCTTTTGATCCTGTGATATGTTGAGTGTTATTCCATACCTCTATAGGTATGCACTCCGTGTTGTTTTCAATAAAAATTGATGATGTTCCCATTTCAGAGGGAGACAAATGAATTATGGCTACAGTTTAGCTGTTGAAACTTATTTTTCCTAAATCTTGTGTTTCTTCGGGTTTTTTTTTTTTTTTTTTTTACTTAAAAATAAGTGATGAGAAGGAAAATTCAATCCTGCCCCAGCATTATATACTAAACAACAGTATAAACTACATGTTTGGTGTCTGCCAGTGATCAAGAACCAACGTATGCTGGTTATAAGTTTTGTCCATATTTCACTTTTATACTTAATCGCTCGCAACGCCAAAAGGTTGGGGAGGCAGGCTATTCTTTTTAACTGCATCTCACTTTCATTCTTTGCCTTCTAGTACCTCTAAACTGGTGAACCAGTTAAGGGAAGAGATATGGATTTTATAGTTTTTCACTTTGAAGGTTTCTTTTCCATTTTCCTGAAAACCATTTTTTTTTTGGGTCTGAAAACCATTTTCTTTGCCAAAACGTTTTGCTTTCATTCTAAAACACAGTAAATAAGAAATATGTAAAACTGATCTGTGAGCTATTGAACCTAACCAAAAGCCATGACTTGCTCATCTTTCAAAAGTCATTTGATGAAAATAATAATAATAATAATAAATAAAAAAATTCCCTACTCTTTTGCTTAACTAAAGATTTCTTTGTTAAAGTTATAAATGTCAATAATGGTATTCAACTTCTAGTTAAAGAATTATTAGAGGGAATTGATAAAGTAATGGATCTATGGAAGGACAGGGTTTTATTATAGTGATGATTTTGAGCTTGTTTATTTACATTAATGAAGCTCATAATCAAGTACTTGAAGATCCCTCATGATCATACTATCTCTTTTCCATCTTTTTCTCAAAGTTTCCTCACTGTTAACTCTGTCACCAACAAGCACAAAACTAAAACAAACATAGATGAACATTGCTTTGGTTACTGTAAAGACCTTTGTCATGTTTTTGTACATCTTCATAAACTTGATTATCTAGTTCTTTACAAATCATGCTTGACCCTTTGTAGAGAGAGGGCACACCATATTTAAATACTATATATTACAGCTTCATGGACATGGCATGCACCTGGAAATAATGGAATACTTAGTAATGAAATCATGATGACAATAATATGATACTGAGTACTAAGGATGAAGCAAAAAGAAATTGGGGATTTTAAGTTTCATGTGAAATTAATGAACTAGTCGTACTGTACATAATAAATATAATAAATGACTAATTTTAAGTAATGTAGACTAATCATATTGCATCACGCAGATTGTAAAGTTGATTGTTATTTTCAAAAGTATATATCGTATATTTTTATACACAGACTCGTTTGGTGTATCGTATAGATTGCATAGTATAGGATTATATAATATATTATGCTGTATAGTTATTCTGTTATTAAACTATTGTCTTATCGTTTCTCTCCCTATTATATAGCTTTATACTGTCAGACATAGTATAAGATGGGATCAACAATATAAGTCTATACTATCATGTTACTGCCAAATGTTATATAAGAACCAACTGGATAGTCTTGTACTATTATGTTATTTTTATATGATGTGTCAAACGAGCCCAAGTGAAAAAAATACTAAATACTCTAAATCATTAATTTTGGACCATAAAGAATTAAATCAACCGAAAAAAATTCACTGATGAATTTTTTTTTCCTCAATATCCATTCATATGATCCTAGTCATGAAAAAAGAAACAATCAAATTAGTATTTTGGTTTGGTTTGATTTGATTTGATTTTCCTTTAATGATTTAGGATTTTAATTGGACTCATTAGTTTCACGACTCAATTTTGACAAAAAAGATACCATTAAGATAAGTATCTCATGCATAACAATAATAATAATAATAATAATAATAAAAAACTGTTGTTATAGAACAACTTGTTATATTAATTCATTATAAACTTTACTTTAATCTATGAACAAATCAACACTATCTATATTATAACATAAAATTAATCAATAAGTAAAGCTATATCAAATTTTGTATGGCATAATTAATCAATTTACAATTTTTTTAACAAATTCAGTATATGAAACAATGCAGTTTGTGTCAAGAAAAATACAACTATCTTTAGAATTTACCTCTTGCAATACAATTATATTTGAGCGTGTTTTAACTGAAAAACAAAGAAGGAAGCAGGCTTTTCTTGCAATACAACTGTTGATTTGGTTTTGTTCAAGTCAGTTATCAAAATTTTTAAGCCGATCCAAATGAAACTGTTCTAATTAATATATGAATCAAACCAAAGGCCTAAATGAACCAAACCAAATTAAATAGAGTTGGCTCATCAGTGTGGGCAAGTTCATTTCTAATAATACTAGATTGTACAAATCTAATCATATTATTATACTTATCATGATCAATGTATACAAGACTAATTTGAATTTTAACTGTGAACATAATTATTCTATTAATATATAACAAATATCATCATGTCTCATTATAATTATAATTTTTTTTATAACTATCTTTTAAATTCACACGTTGCACAAATCTTATTGAGTTATTGGCCATATAAATAAAGGGGACTAAAACCCAGAAGTAAATCAGATTGTTTCTCCTGATTCACTCTATTTTACCAAGTACCGCTCATGAGCTATATGGAGAACACTTGACGATTGGAATTTTGGAACTACCCATTTTAGAACGTAGTCAGATGTTGGATTTGGATTACCCATATAATTTATTCTAAATTTCTGAATGTTCCTCGAGTTACCCTAACTAGCTCAATTAAACTCTGTAGATAACTCAAATCTTTGGATACTGCCATGCTAATTTTTTCATTTAAAATTATAAATTTGATCAAAAAAATTACAATAGTACATATATTTCTTTTTTCCATGTACAACTAAGTTCAATATTAAACGGCATCTATAATATTCAATTAGTATCATTTCAAGTCATGAAAATAAAAAAAATTTAAAGAGATATCACTTAATGAAAATAACTATTTGTGAACTTTTTGTAAACAGTCTTACAAAAACAAAAAAACCAACTCGCTCATTAAGAACTTAAATTTTATTTTAGAGCTTTTTAGTAAATGGATCGAGGGCAAATTTTATAAAATTCAATTTGTAAGCTTATGAGTTAGGATTGTTTAATAGATTTTAATATATATATATATATATATATATATTAATAATATTGCTATTAGTAATTACAGAGTTCTACATAATATCCAAAAGCCATATATATTTATTTAGTCATCATATTCATGCTAATTTGTCAATAATCTTATGTCATCATATAGATATATATATATGGAGTACCATAAATAATTGAAAACCAGTTTTCGATATCACAACACCTATTAAGCATGGATGCAAATGGTTATGAAATGATAAGATTTTCAGTGATGTTGGTCGTGGTTTTGAGCTTAATTCTGTGCATTGAAGCTCAACTCCATGACCATCCTCCTCTTTCTTTTCCACCTTCCATAACTTCACCTGATTACACTACCCCTCAATTATCTTATGTACAAAATCTTTATTGCCATGGAAAATGTGGTAATATTTTTGGAGAACATAGAAAAAATCCTGCATATATATAAACAACATTATGAGAAATGTGTGAACCGTTGCATGGTACAGTTTTAAGAAATTTAAATAAATATTTTTTTTTTATTGTCTAAAAAAGTGGATCTTAATAATTAATTTGAAATTAAAACTTGTTTTTATTGGAGTCCATTAAGTCTTGTTGTTGTCGCGCTCTGCTGTGCGTAGAGAGATATTATTATGTTTGAATTGTTGTGTGTTCTGATTTTTATCAATAAAGATGATGTTTATTTATATTATTCTGTAAAAAAGAATTGAAATGTTCTATTTCTCGATTTAAATTTACTGAATGCAAAATTTTAGAACAGGTCATGAACAATTTTTTTTTTTTTTTTTTATGAATATTTTAATCTCGACGATAATGATACATGCTTAATCTAACTATAAAATAAATGAATTGAAATATATGAAAATTAATCTGAATATCCTGCTAAACTAAAAATAAAAAATCAGAAACTCAATAAGATAAGTCAAATTTGTCTTCTATACACCAATAAATAAAGAGAAATCCTAATATACACTCACAGGTTATGAATGTCAACTCCATCATTTGGACAAAAAAACCCTATTTTTTGATTTTAAAAATGTTTTTTTTTTTTATAATTTTATTACAAAAACAACAAACTCCAAGATAGTGGGTCTGCCAATTAGGTTTTCTCTCACCACTCAAACTCTCCAAGTGAACGTGTATCTGTGTCCCATCTCATAATTTTCCATCAAAGTTGGAGAACAACATAGCAATGATTTCTTAAACAATTGATCTACAAATTTTCAGTTTTAGAGAAGCTGTTTTACTCAACACGGGGCATCAAACTCATTGCTTGAATCACCCATTCAAATCTTCATTCACATAAGTATATGTTAAGATTTTCTATAAATAATTATATATATTTGTTGCTCGTATGCATTTTTTTTTTTTTTTTTTGTTACTTACATTGCACTAGCGACCCTATACTTTAATGATAAAAATGTTTCTATATACTATAAGGACCTCCCAAACTTGTAGATAAAAGTAGTGACCATTAACTTATTTGGTTGTCTCCCAATTCTTTCTCAACTTTTTTTTATTCAGTTTTAGTGATGCTAAGAAAAATTCACTTGACTGGAGACTTTGTAATTTCCAACTAATTTGGATAAAATTCTAACACTATCGAGAAAACAAAGAAGGACCATAATCTTTATAGTGGCAATAACTCAAATCATACTCTTTCTTTAGTTTGTATAAGAATTATATGAGCTACATAATGGAAGATAATTATCTTTCTCATAAATCTCATTCCAAAATGATGGAAAAATTTAATTCCATGCTCTTGGTATACAACATCAAAATATTTTTTTCAATTGGACCTTAAAGAAAAGAAGCGACATGTTTATATAACTGAAAAAATTCTAATTATTGAATTTGAATTGGTTTTATTTATTTATTTATTTATTACGTTTTCTCAATTTTAATAGAAATCCTACAATAAATAAATGAAGGTTCAGAAAAGTAGTTATTATTATAAGAAAGTACTAAATGTTAGAGAGCAATATAGAAAATCACAGAATTTACCACTCATTTGAAAATTTTATTAGTATTTTTTAAGAGAAAACTATGATTTGTTGATAATCTTCCTTAGCTTCGTTTGGATAGATTGATTTGACCCTATAGATTTAGATAAATTTGGGCTAGTCAATTCAAATGTTATGTTTGGTTGTTTTTACTGGAAAGGTATTTGAATTTAACGGAATTTCTAAATAGATTTCAGCTCATATATTTATGTAGATTTCAGCTCATATATTTATGTAAGTGGAATTGAAATACCTGTGTAATACAATAAACATCAGCCACCGTCCGACCCGATCCAACACAATTGTGAATCATATTTGTCCCGACCCAGCACAGTCGGGTTTACCAATATGTCCATATTTGCCCATTTGTTGGATACGACCCGACTCAGGTTGTTGCCTCATCATAAAATTAGTAAAATAATATTTGAACTTGCAAAAAAATGAAGAAGAATATATGGTACCTCTACATTTAGACAATGAACATTGCAGTGAGCAACCGTTTTGACAAGCCATATAGATGTTAAATTAGCACAAATTAAATTATATGTTTATATATTTAA
The DNA here is from genome assembly GCA_029379385.1 of Quillaja saponaria. NCBI lineage: Eukaryota > Viridiplantae > Streptophyta > Magnoliopsida > Fabales > Quillajaceae > Quillaja > Quillaja saponaria. The sequence continues at coordinate 6,804,705 of CM055605.1, read as the reverse complement.
TCAAATAATTTTTTTAATTAAATAATTAATATTTATAATTTTAAAAAAGTTAAAATCCTAATCTAAATCCCTAGTCATTTTTTGTTACAAAACATTAAATTTTGAATAATGGACTTCAAATATTATCATTTATTGTATCAAAACAAAAATAATTTAAATAAATAGATTTTAAATGATGGTATTCTAAATTGATGAATTTAAATAAATGAACATCAAATCAATTTCAAATATCTTATCCCAATTAAGCCTTAAATGATTTGACAATGACAGTCAAACTAATATATATATATATATATATATATATATTTTATTTTTTCCATATTTGAGTCTGAATGTTTTGGTATACCATATGCAAATAAATCATTAATCATCTCGTCTATTAATGTCTTAACTTTATATCTAAATGCTTGCTTGAATGTTGTGGACTTGGTATTATCAAGGGCAAGAACAAGTTATACTCTTTCATGCACATTCTGAGTGATAAGTTATATAGAGTGATAAACACCGACCAACAAGAATATTGAGAATCAAACATACCAAATGTAGTGAACCAGTTTGTTGAGAGCTCAAGTTACGCATTTCTTATCTCCACAACATTTGAATTTGATCAAAGTGTTTCCACACCCCACCATCCAACATATGCATGTATCATCATGTGGGCTTCTCGCGATTTCCTTCTTTATGCCATCTTGTGTCCTTTGCAAAGTTCTAAGACATATAAAACCTTTGAAGCCTCTTGATGTTCAGAAGGTGATGCAATATCTTGTAATAAGGTGTGTTATTTTTACCCTTGGTTTGAAACGAGAATGCCCTCAATTAACGTCACACTTATTTTTTGACTCATTGTTGTTGTAAAACAGTTGACACTGATTTTCACAAAGTTGATATTGTCATACCCGGTCCTAACTCCTTCATCTTTTTGGACTCATAAAAGTATTCAGGCAACTTTTCAGTCACAAGCAACGTGCTTTTGAATATTGGTAAGAGCATGTTGTAGTACTCAGTGATATTAAATTTGACTTACACAACCTAACAAGAGTTTTCCAAAGGACAAACTCAAGTAATATAATTTTTACTAGGATATCAGATTTATGAAGCTTGAATTCATCTCTAGTAATTTTCCATCAATCTGAAGAGAAACACATAAATCACTGCAACATAAACACAACATTATTCAGAACGTTTTAGGTTTTCTTTTGCCTTGAAACACTGGCTGCTTTGCTTATGTATCTTGGGGCTGTCTGTCAGTTGTTTTCCATTAATGAAACATGAGTATGTACTAATAAACCAAGAAATGTTAAGCCCAAACAGATAATACTTTTGGTAGGTGTTAAACACATTAGTTTTCTAAAGAAGCAAACTTTTAGCCATTTGCTTTATTTTGGTCTTAGCCTGTAACTACTGAATAGGTAATTAACGTAGAAATTAACACTTGAAAAGCCAGCAAATTCACCCAAAAACTAGAAGCAATAGAGAGAGAGATAGCTAGGCATGAATCCGATCAATTGGTATTCAGTAGAGATTTATTCACTTATATATAATGTTAATTACCTTGATATTATCAATGAGAAAGATGCCACATTGATATCTCAGCCTTTGAGGCATGAAGAGCCTAGGCCTAGCTTGGGCCCAGAATAATGGGCTTATAATTATAATGAACCTAATTTATTAACTTCGGAATTTGCATGATTTATAATTTAAATAAAGTTCAATCTAATATTAGAAATTAGGCTTAACTACTATTTGGGTATTTGAGAATTACCTCAATTTTAATTTAGTCATTTAGGAATATTTTCGTTCAATTTCATTATTTAGAAATTAGAATTTTTCAATCAAGTTAAATTCTCTCATACTAATATTATGCATAAATAAAATAATTTTACATAATTTAATAATAAAATAACAATTTTTTTTTGCAAGATATAAAAATAACTTATGTATGTTATTATCTTTATGTCAAGTTGTTATTTCGTTAATTCATAACATATGAATAGAAGAGTAGAACTTGATTGAAAATTTTTGAATCTTAAAAGATAAAATTGACTTAGAAAATTTTTGAAAGACCAAAATAGTAGATAATACTAAAAATTAAAAATTGTTGATCTAATCCCTAGTCGTATTTTGTTACAAAACATTAAAATTTGAATGATGGATTGATTTTAAAAGATAGTATTCTAAATTGATGAATTTGAAATAAATGAACATCAAATCAATTTCAAATTAATACCTTATCCAAACAAAGCCTTAAATGATTTACCGAGAGGGATGTACTTTTGGTGATCGTCTTACTAAAATCTATATTTGCTGTTAAAACAATGGTAGTTTTTTATAAAAAAAAAAGATAATTATGGAGCAGAAAATTCGAATTGTTTTGAAGTGAATAAATCTATTTAAATTTATTAAGATTGAGAATTATTCAATTACTATAGCAAAGAAAATTTCTAAGAGACCTCCTTGCATGTCCAAAGAGTAAAAAAGAAATAATATACGTTATTTTTTATATATATAAAAAACCCTCTTATTTATCAAAAAGCCATGTATATACTAATATATAAAAAAAATAAAAAAATACTTATATACTCTTTTGGTTCTTTAGGATTATACCAGTTTTCAGTTTGATCATTTCATAATTTTTTTTAGTCAATTTTATTCTTCAAGATTCAAAATTTCTCAATCAAGTTTCATTTTTTCATTTATATGTTATGAATTAATGAAATAATCATACTTGACATAACGATAATACCGTACATAAGTTTTTTTTATATCTTGCAAAACTTTTTTAGTTATTTTATTATTAAATTATGTAAAATTATTTTATTTACGTATAACATGAGAATGAGAATGTAACTTGATTGAAAAATTTTGAATCTTAAGGGCTAAAATTGATCGAAAACATTCATGGAGGACTATTAAAAATTGAGGCAATTTTGAGATGCTAATAGTAATTAAGCCAAAAAAAAAACCACCCATTTTGTCAAAAATCATTGCACCTAAATTCAACACCTTGAAAACTAAATTTGGATTTTAACTCTTTTAAAAAATAATAATAATAATTCGTCAAAGTGCCTAGATAGAAGCTTGCATTACTATATATTGAGAACCACTTTTTGATATGTGAACAATTAAATTGAGTTTGAAATCCATGGATGCAAAGAATAAAATGACAAAAATTGCAGTAATGGTAGTTTTGGTTTTGAGCTCCTTTGTGAGCCTTGAAGCCCAACTTGATGATCATGATCATCACAGCCCTCGTCTTTCTCATTCGTCTGCATTGGATATGTCAAATCCTCCAATAGATTGGGATTGCGCTGAAGAATGTGCAAAGCAACATAAATCTAACCCCAAAAATCCTCAATCCCGTGCACTTTACTTAAAGTGTTATGACGAATGTAAGGAAAGGAAGATTTGAGAGCTTCGATCCCGACATAGATTCAAAGCTCAACTTCCAACTACAGAAGTGAACCAATGTTTTTACACATGTTCATGTCTAAAAATCAAGTTATTTTTTTTTTGTTAAGAAGTTTTGCTTGTGTGATCAACCGTCTTAATTATCTGCTATTAAATAGAACAGAGATCTAAATAAAATACGCGGGATTATTGTTATTGTGTTGGATTTGAATTCTCTTGTGTTCGTTAGACACGTAGAAGAATCTAAATCTGTTGTGACAAGGTTGTACTTTTGTAGCTATGTGTTATGTTTGTACTGTTTGGGATACTACCCTGGTTAGGTGTTGTAATTTGCAAATAAATTGCCAACTAGTGTATACAGCATTGCATCATCAGCCTAATAAATGTAATATGTGTTAGTTTTTATACTTATTTGATTTCTTACTTTAATCTATCTCTATAACTTCTTAATTTTCACCTTGCTATCAATTAAAGAACATTGTGTTGAACCATGCGATAAGTAATATTGTTATAGCTAGAACTATAAATCCTTTCAGATTCAGTTTTTTCTAGTTTAATCTACAGTGATTTGATTTTTTAAAATTGAATTTTTAATCAATCTAAAATTATTAAATTTAATTAAATGAAACATAATATAATTAGTTGCTATGGTAAGAACAGATAAAAAGAATTTTATGATCTACGAAAAAAAATATTGTTGAGAAACTAAAATCAAGTGTAACATTTGAAATTGAGAAAACAAATTTCTAATGAGTGAGTCAATATTTACGTAATTTTCTTTTCATGCATAATTATTTTTCACCATCTCAAAAAAATATGTGAGCTAATTTCGTTATATTCCATCTCAATTTAACAATTTGATTTGTTTATAGAAATTAAATTATGAAGGATTAAAATAGAAAAAAATAAATCTTGTGAAACCTGATTAGGAAAAATAGTTTCTTAAAAATCAAAAAGTTTATCTAACGGGTGCTCTTAGGAAACTTATTAAGATTCTACAAATAGAAAGTTTAAAGTATTAATTACGGTAGATGAGTATAATTTCAGTGATATTTAATGTATCAATTGTTATTTTTTAAAAGTTTCAATTTTCAAAGAGTATATTTATTGTATTTAACAAGTGTTCTTATGATACTCATTAAAAAAAATTAAAATAAAAAATAGAAAATAATGTAATTTTTAAGACTAAAAAAGTAATTAACCTGTAATTTTATTCAAGTATCACAACATGATGTTTTAAGTTTAAAACCCGCTTTCATCACCACTTCCAAAGGAAATAAAGAGAAGAATACATTCTTTTTCTTTCCTCCCATTTTCTTTTATTTTACTTTCATCTCTTCTGCATATAACCTAGTTACGTTGGCTAATTTTGTACAACTGCATAAGCACATATATTGTAACAAGATGAAGGTATTGCTTTAAAAAAAAAAAAAAAAAAAAAAAAAACACCAAGCAATCAAATATCAATGGAGAAGATAAAGGAAAAAAAAACTGACAAGTTCAGTGTCTACTTGTCAATTGAGTTGAAGTTTCATATTATATTATATATAATAACCCCAAAGTGAGTATGTATGGACCAACACCAAAGCCATTTGAAAATTACAACTTAGGAATGGGTCTACCAACCTTATACGTATATGTTAGAATAGTAGCAAAATGTTAGAAGAAAGTGTGGTAACCAGGAGTGATATATAGTGTAACTTGATGAAAATTCAAGTTTTTTTATCCACTAGAGGAAATTGGTGTATCAGTGTCTGCAAAAAATAACGTTAATGCTAGGAAAAAAGATTAATGGACACTGATAGGTGGACACAGGAAAAATAGAACCTAATAAAATTTTCAACATCCATGTGAATGGTGATACTATCAGTGTTTATCTGTGTCCACATAAATAGACATAAATTAAAATTTATTTGTGTGCAAAAAACTGAAGTTAATCCAAATAACTGATGCTTATCTCCATATTAATTTGCCCGTTCAGTACCCGTAAAAATTCTTGGATTTCTTGCAATATTACTTTTTATTGGTGATGTTGAGAAATCTACAGCATACTTGGTCGCTCTCAAATAAATTGCCAAGTAAATGGATGAATTGATGAATAGATAGTATCAATGTCCACCTTTCTGCGAAAGTTGATAATAGTAAAACTGAGCTAATAATATTGTTTTTCCAATAATTTTTAATGTTATTGAAAGTCTGTTATATGACACATTTAAATTAATTGATGAAATTGATGTTACATTTCTAAAAAAAATCATTTTACACATATATACTAAAAATTCAAGTACCAAAAGTCAACAAAATAGATACATAAAAGTACTAATTATATAAGTTTAGTCAATAATAACAACTACCTAAATCTAAACTATGCTTCCCCAAGGTCTGGATCCCGCTCCTCTTGATCATCATCCAGCTAATCGTGATGCTGTTGCTGAAGAAGCGCCTTTGAAAATTTTATAGTAATGAATATAAGTTAAATATGTCTTTAACTTATAAGTTTACAAGTAAATATGCTATCTAACTTTTAACACAAAAAATGCACACATGTCCAAACGAGTTTGCAATGGGTCAATTGTATTTTTTTTTCTCCTTACACTACCGTATGAGTAGTGATGTTCTCTCCTTTACTACTAAATTAATCACATTGCACCCATTTTCTTCAATCACAACTTGTAAATAACTCAATCCATTACATAACTATTAACTTTAATATTTTTTAAGAATTGGAAGAAAAAAAAGGTTAATTATGTCTTTTCAATTGTAGGTTTTTTGTTTTTTTTTTTCCAATTCTTAAAAAAATATTAAAGTTAATGGTGATTTTAACATATTGAGTTATTTGTAAGTTTTTATTATGAATATTGGTGCAATATGCTCAATTTAATAGAAAATGGAGAACATTACTACCTGTATGGTAGTTTAAGTGAGAATAGTGTAACTGACCATTTATGAGTTTACATAAATTTATTGTTTTCAGAAAAAGTTGTCTGCATGAAGCATTTTTCATATAGTCAAATGATATGTCATTTTGATTAGGACTTCTAATTACCCATACTTAATTTGAAGTGTAATGAGGAGATATATACTACCATTTTTCATTTATTTTGATTAGAAAGTACCTCTGTTTTATTACATTATATATATATATATATATATATTGTATTCATATCAAGTTAAAGTCAATTAATGAAGAATAGGTAATCTAATATCATATTATCATATATGCTTAAAACCAACTCTTTGCTTAAATGGAAACCCATTTTTGAATTAATTAATGAAATTTTGGAATTCTGGAATTAGAAATAAATACTAATAAACTCAAAAGGTAGATCACTTGGTATAAATCACGATTGAGCTGCAACTTCTGAGGTACATATATTTTAGTGATAAAATTAAATTTTACTGAAAAGAAAAAAGAATTTCATGGATATTATAAAGGGAAATAATAAGAGTTGAATTACTAATAATGATTTGGATTTTGTTTATGAATGTTGAATTACAGCTTGCTGATGATCAGCATCATGAAGACTCCCACGATCTTTATAAAATTTGCCATCCTTATTGTCTTGACCTCTGTAAAGTGTTTTGCCATCTTCGCCTGCCTGATTATGATGCTCTTTTCACAACTTGCGTGGGACTTTGTAATGAGAGACATTGTAAATTTTTTTTACGAAATGATCACACTTACCACACTAAAGCTAAGTTCTTCTTAGAGCAGTTATGATCATTTGTGGAAATAAGGGAGTAAAGGTAGGTAGGGTACCCACACTCAAGCTAGGTTCTTCTGAGAGTAGTTACAATCATTTGTGGGAATAAAGGAGTAATCTAAGATTGATCACAATTATGCGTGAGAGCATAGATTTATGTCTAATAAGAGAAGTCAAAGGGACTCAAATTCTCAATCTCGTAGAGGGAGCATTTTTTGAATGTTTTATTGATCACTAGACCAACCCGTGCATTGTTAGTCTACGTCATCTTTGTACATGACTATGATCGATGAAGAAATTTTAATAGCGTGTTTGGAACATTATTTAGACAAAAATTTCTCTTAAATACAAAATAAATAATGTTAACAATTTTTTTCTTATACAACAATTATAATGTTTTTTACCTTATTTTTGTAAAATAATAATAAAGAGTCCCGCGTAAGCACATGTGATGGGGCTAGCAAAAAAAATTCAAAAAAGAAAATTAATTAACCAGTTGCTATGAATGATTTGATCTACAATTGGACATTCCTGGAAAAAGCAGTTATAGAAACAAAGTATAAATGATTAACATTATGCAACCAAAACTAAAGCAGAAAATTATATCAGTTCAGGACATTCTATTTGTTAGAATTTAAAGCATTCATTGATAGATATTAAGTTTAAATCTTATTGAATTCGTACGAGAATGAAACTTTTTTTTTTTTTGGGTTTATAAGCGGTCAGGTGATTTTTGGACTAACTTAAGTTACATCTCGATTAATTTTTTTTTTGGGGTCCGATCAAAGCTATCCACATCACAACTAGGAAATTTTTAAAGATTTTATTATTCAATGTGTCTCCTGTAAGAGTTTTAAATGCAAGAAATCAATTAATTAAGAGCTCTCCTGATCTGTTACTTGCTAATTCTTAGTGAATACAAAATTTAATCTCAGGTGATCCTTCGATATATGCCAAAAAGTTTTGCCAACTAAATTAACTTATTTATATTTCAATTTATGAAGATATAGATCCATATATACATATAAATAAATAAATAAATAAATATATATATATATATATATATATATATATATATATATATATATTGCTGTTATCTTTGTTATGTTTTTTTTTTAATGGCATTCATTAATCAGAAATAAGGAACAAACTGATGCCAAAGCTGAATGATTTATCAAATAAAATTCCCTGCTTTGCATATCAATACAGATAAAAGCCTCAGCTCCTAATATACATTTAATTTATAATTCGTTTAAAACAAATACTTTATGCTCAAACAGGCCTAATTATTAAATGGTAAACCTCAATTAAGAAGTCAAAAGTAATGATTTATTTTCAATTTTTTTCCTTTTCTTGTGTGAAGAACACCACCCCTTTTATGTTACAATACCCAATCAATTAAAAGCCATTTTAATGAATAATAAATTATCGAATCTCAAATTTGCATACATGCATTGAGGCAATTAGCTCTTTGATTAACCAAAACCTATTTTTGAGTTAAAGCTTTAGACATAAATATATAAGAAATTAAAATTTTATATTTTCATTAGTTCAAAGATTTCTTTCAAAAAAAATATTCGCGGAGCTCTACACTCGTAAAAATAACGAATATATAATTTTTAATTTTAATAATATATTAAGCTCGCAAAGGTTAAAGATACACTAATCAAGATTTATCATCAACTAAGTCTTAAAATTTTCCTTGAAAGATAATTAATGGGTACATTAAAAATTGCACTGGTACTGATCATTATTTGGGGCTTGTTTCTGAATGTTATAGAATTGCACCATATTAACTATGTGTACCAATCTTTCTCTTCAGATAAAACAACGTCAAAAGGACGAGTAAATTGCTACTATTACTGCACTGAGCTTTGTGAAGAGTTTAAACATTTTTCTTTTGCTGATTATCAAGTTCTTTGGGATGCATGTTTTAAACTTTGTAATGAGAGACACTATAATTTTTTTTTTAAAAAGGAATTAATTGAACATAAAATCTCTATCACAACTCTATTCTGTCAAATGTCACGAAGTTGAACACAAGGACTTTGTGATATTGATTGGTACTTGGAGGCAAATAACAAAAAACTATGGTTCAAACTCATGAGTGGATCACCGTTTTTAGCTTTTATGTTATAGGGTCTACTTGGCTAAGCGGCTTATAAAGGTACCGTAAGTAAAAACGTTTTTCACGTAGAGTGTCAAGACAGTATTTTATAAAAAACTAAAAAGATGTTTGAACAAGTTAACGTAAAAAAGCCATGAAATATAGAAAATTGTTTAGTTATGTTTTTTTAGAAGTATTGTTGAGTGTTGAAATTAATAAAAATTGTTTGTTTCTAAATACTTTTGCTACAAGTAATATGGAAGATATATTCATTTAAATACTTTGATATCTAAATTAGAAAAAATAATAACTAAAATTTATTTTATTGATTTTTGGGGTCAAAATTGACAAGCAATATATTTGTAAAAAAAGAAATACAAGTTAAAGCTTTCGCATAAAAAGGATATGACGTTAAGCATCAATAACATCAAAACGGTATTCATAACACATTTCATTTACAAATTCTTTAATTAAAAATATATATAAAAAAATATATATATATATAAGAAAAAAGAGAGAGAAAGATTTGACAAATTTATATACCTAAAATAGAAAAGGATAACTTATATTGAAATTGGACAAAGTCATCAAAGTTTCTTTGAGCTTCTTTTATATATATATATATATTTAAATATATTTTTAATTTCAGCTTTTAAGTTTCTGAAAGCTCGAAAATATTTTTTGAGAACTAAAAAATTATAATAGTTATTATCAAAATAATTTTGGATAAAAGATTAAAACCAAAAATTATTGTAAAATCTAAACCAAATAGCTGTATAATTAATATCCAATCAAAAGTCAATTTAATTAAATGGAAGAATAAATTATTTAATCTCAATTTTTCATACATGCCAAGAGGCAAGCAACTTTTTGCTTAACCAAAACCTGTTTTTGAGTAATTAAAATCTTTCTTTCTAATTAGACATAAATATATTAAGAAAATGTTATTTTCACTGGTTAAAAAGCTTCTTCCATGCAAGAAAGTTTGGAGCTATTTTTCATGGAAATTGCAGCCAAACATATAATCTTAATTAAATCTTTAACAAGCTCTCGTGCATATAAAATATACAGTATAAATCAAGATTTAACATAAACTTCTAAGTAATAAAATTTTCCTAAAGAGAAGGGAGATTCATGGATGTAATAAGAATTGCACAGTTAATGATCATGGCTTGGTGCTTGTTTTTTGTTGTTATTGAATTGCACCACCACAATCTAAGCCATGATTCAGACCACTTTCTCTCTTCGGATAAAAGAACCTTAGTAGGAAGAGAAAATTGCTACCATTATTGCACTCAGCTTTGTAAAGTTTTTAGACATTTTTCTTTTTCTGATTATCAAGCTCTTTGGGAAGCACGTGTGAAACTTTGTCATGAGAGACATAATAATGTATAATTTTTTATTTTTTTTATTATTTACAAAGAAATATATCGATTACTTAGAATCTTTATAGCAACTTGGTCTATTCTTTCATTTTTCATGACAAGAATTGTTTGTTTATGCAACATGCATGTTTGTAAGGGGTGTAATGGAGCGAAATCTTAGACATAAATAGATGTAGGTTCAACAGTATTCAAATGTAAAATTAATCATTTATATCATATGATACTCTTCTTCATGTCAGGTTTAATCGATGTTCTAGATCGATTCGACAGTGACTTATTATTGAGGGAGGAATGCGTTGAAGAAGTCCATTAACTGTATATATATATATATACATGATAGTAAACAAACTTGAATCAAAAAGTTTAAGCTAATAGGTTTAAATCCATTATCATATATATGTCCTTTACTTGTTTACTTATCTTTTTTTTTTTTTTTTGATGTGGTATTAACTTTTGTTATATTTTATGAAAACACTCCAAATCTCTCAACACCTCTTATAGTTTATTATGTACCAAGATAAATTATTATAGGCTGCTTAATTACACTTTTAGTCCCTATAATTTAAATTTGAGTTCACTTTCATTTTTATAGTTTCAATTGCTATAATTAGGTCCTTCTAGTTTTAATTTGATGCAATTGGGTCCCTCCCATTAAAAGCCATCCAATTTAATACCGACGTGATGACATGGCTAATGGAACATGAGATGGACACGTATGACATAAATGACCAATAAAAAATAGGAAGTGACATATATAAAAATTAAATTATAAAAATATTAAATATTGAAAAAAATTATAAAAAAAGTTTAAACTAAATATTTTTTTCTTTCTCTCTCTTCATCGTCACCACCACCATTCCATCATAGCCACCATACCTCTTCTCTTCCATAACCACCATTAATTAACCTTCCAAATAACAAGGTTGTGGGTTTTATCCCAAAATCATTGGATAATTTAACAAATGTTGAATTGTTGGACTTTCCCCAAAAAGATTTTTGGAAAAATAATGAGCAAGAGTGAAAGGATTGAAATCCTACCGTCACTAACTTCAGTAAAAGCTTTAGAAACCCTAACCTAAGGGAGGTCCTAGTCCCCAAGGAAGTCGATGAGACCAAATTGGTTTAGGTCTCAATTGCCCATCAAATTTCAGAGCCAAGAGGTGTCAGGGACCAAGTGGAGACACGGGGTAACTGGGGATAGAAATTCAAAGAGGGATTTTCTCTATGTCTGGTGAGTCTTCGAATGAGAAAAAGCAAGCATTTTTACACAAATTTTCAATAAAGCTTGAGGTTTCAGATATGGTTTTGCGTTTCTTCACTTGCATTTTGGTGGAAGACTTTTTGATCTGGGTACACCTATCAACAATATAGTTCTCGACAAGAAATGGTTCAATTAAGGGAGGGGATTTGGGGTTTGCGCAGGGAAGGGAGAAAATCTTGGACGAAATTGTATTGTAGAGTCTGAGTTAGGAGGAATGATGGTGGCAGTGAGAAAAAGAGAGAATAATTTTTTTCATTTTGTTTTAATATATTTATAATTTAACATTATTATTCTTATTTTTCTTGAAATTGAGTTTTAAATTTTTCATATGCCACGTGACTATTTTCTATTAGCTATTTATGCCATGTATTGTCCACCTCAAATCCAGTAGCCACGGCACCAAATCAGTGTTAATTTAGATGACACTTTGACAGGAGAGACTCAATTGCAACAATTAAAATTATAAAGGTGAAAGTAAACTCAAATTTAAATTATAAGAACTAAAAATATAGTTAAGCTTTTAATTATATCATCTATAAATTTAATAAGGTTAAGTATTTAATCAATAAAATAATATTTGATACACCGTCAATATATCTAATTTTACACCATAAATAAATAAGTGACATTTGCCACTTAACACCAACAACCATTCTTGATTTTAATCATTTATATTTTCTAACAAAAGATTCTTAACACTTGTTGTCAGCGAATTGATGTTTTTATACAGTGACATTTGTGACTGTTTTAGTTTTATTATTTAGCAAAAATTAAAAATTAAAAAACACATAACTTCACAATAACTAATGGACCTAATGAAGAGGCATAACTTCTTCTCTACGTTATCTAATAAAATGATTGTTTGTTAAATAAAAAATAAAAAAATTCATGGTTTATCTGAAACAATATAATTAATGAACCTAATTAATTTTTTTATTCATCAAAAGAAAAACTTTTCATTTGAATTAAAACCTGTTTTTTAAAACAAAAATTATTCTTAAAATAAATTAGTATCTTAAAATTTTTCTCAGCTCCTCATATAGGTAAATTGCATCGAGGCTATAAATTTATTGTCTAATTAACTTACTTGTGTAACAAAGAAGAAACAATTAGCTATGGATGGAAAACATAAAATACAGATTCTATTATTGATCATGATGGTTTTGATTGTGCTTAACACAGGCAGTACTCTTGATCATGACCATCCTTGTCTCTCTGGCCAAACTTCAACAATTTGCAGTACTACCGTTGATGCTGATGAGCTTTCTATACGTGAAGAAAAGGAACAAGAGCTAATAAAACATTGCTATGGTTTTTGTAAGGACCGTCTTCGATTATTCAGAGATCTTCCTCACCATACTTTTCAACCTCTTTTCTCTGCATGCTTGTCTATTTGTATGATAAAAGAACTAGATGAACGTTGTGGGAGAGCATGCAGGGAACGTCTTCTAGTTTATAAACATCTTCCAAAGCACTCGTACCAGGTTCTTTTTCATGATTGTAAGAGAAATTGTAAGGAAAAGCACTTGTATCCCTAGTATTGTAGAGAGCCATGGAAAAGCTTCTTACAATAGAGTTTGCACTGAGGTAATGAAGATGTTAAGAATTTTAGTTATGTCCTGGTTTCTAGAGTACTGTTTATGGTTAGTTTGATTAATTAATTCCTACTATGATCGATAATTGTAATAAAACAATTTAGTTTCCTTGATACATGTACAATAAAACTTGTTAATTTGAACAGTCTCCCTCAAGATTTTGTTTCATCATCGGTTGCAACAAGCTAACAACCTTCATGTCTATAGTTGTTGATCATGTCTTGTATTATTTCAGATCCAATCCAGAAACAGTCTCTCTCACAATTTTCTGTTTGCTATTTGGTTTGTTTGATTTTGGTTTTGTCATAATAATAGTACTCTATGCTTATCTAAAAGTTGCATTACACTTACTCACAAAGTGTTCTTCTGCCCACGATCTTTGGGAGTTGTCCACTTGGTGTTCACTTTATTATTTGGACATAAACACTTAACATATATAAAAGATTAGTGGAACCCAACAAGATATGGTTCAAGTGGCAAGCATGCTTAAATTCAGCAGTTAAGGACTTCTGTAATGTCAAGGGTTCGAACTCGTAGAAAAATACTTGTAAGGATGGACAATCACAAACGAGATGTTAAAAATTATGAGGATGAACTATCTTTCTTTTTTCTTCTTACTCAAAACAAAGCAAGCAAACTTGGTAGATGTTTCTTTTAGATGTTACTGTTGTAATTGTCTCCACTTGGTGTTGTTGTGAATTAGCATAATAAAATATGTTCCAAAAAGGCAGCATACAATGTGAAGTTTTCAATAATACCAATTGGTATGCTAATTACGTAGTTACCAAGGTCATGGAGCATGTATGTATAAGTATAGAATTGTCCATTCCCAGAGTTTGAATTTGTGTGTAGTGTGTTGTATTTTTTGGATGATTTATGTCCATCGAGTTCTTATGTATCGAATTTTTTTTTGTCCTACAAAATTGTTACCACAGCTTAGTTATATAAGAGATGAAATTTCTGCAGTTGACAAAAAAATAAAATTAGTGCGAATTGATAAATAATTAAAATAAGTTAAAAAAACAACAATTATATATCTCATTCTATATATTACTATTTATTCCAATGTATAAATTGTTGTTGAATTAAAAAGTTATATCTATTTTTAACACCAAAAATTATTTTTTATTTTAATCACATAGATTGACGTGTGATAATTTTATTCATATAAATTTATATTAGAGATTATATATTAATTTAAAAAATTACTTATAGCAAAGTAGGAAAAAGAGAAAAACTTAATCTTTGAAATTAATAATGATACAAATAAGTTGATTCGATACACTAAAAAAACAAAAGTTGAATATCAAAAATCATGAAAAAGCATTATCATATAACGTACACAAAATTTTGACAGGCAGAGAAGTAGCCACCCGTACCCCCCAAAATATTTTAGCGCTTCCGGTCCATACCATATTATCCCCACCCTCACCGCCACAAAGCTTTTCCCTTTTTTCTTCCTTTCTCTTTCTTTCTTTGTCTCACACTCTCTCTAATTGCAACCTTACCATCAGGTACGAATTCCATAAAGCTTTTGTAATTTCTGTATCAATTCGACAAATTCTCAAAGAGGTAAGATTGCATACTCTTCAAATTATTGGTTTTTGTATTCATTTTTTTTGTGTTGCTGAACAATTCCATTGCTGGGTAGCTTCAACTTTTCTGGTTTTGGGTTCTAATTATACAATTCATATGGAATTATAGTGATTCTAGGATGAGGGATTACTAGGTTGTTTTTCATTATGGGGGGTCAATGCTAATATTAGTAGGAAGTATGCAAGGGACAATGGCTTCTCTTGCTTCCATTGTCAGTTTGGGAAGTGTAGTGAGTGCAAGCTCGTCTGAAAGATCCCGTTTTCTTGTTCGGAGAGTTTCTCTTTCCAAAGGAAACTTTAGGGGTAGAAAACGATGGCATTATGTGTCCTTGCCTGTCTGTAAATATTCTGTGACAACTACTGATTTTGTTGCTGAGCAAGGTAATGCCATTTCCCTTGATTCTAACAACAGTAGAGGAAGTAAAAATGGGGGTGATGATACGGGATTTCTCCTTAAGCCTTCTCCCAAGCCGGCATTGAAGTCTTCAGAGTCCAAGGGGGACCCCATCTTAGGCAAGAATGTAGTGACTTGGGGGCCATCAAGGATAACTGGGGAATCTGATGATGAAAAGTTAGATGATGTAGAAGAGAGGAATAAGGTAATTGAGTCACTAGGAGAGGTATTGGAGAAGGCTGAAAAACTTGAAAATTCAAAGTTGGGTAGTAAGAACAATAGCAGATCCCTTAATAGGCCAACTGTATCTAATACAGCAACTAATACAAGAATAGATAAACCTGTAAATTTCACAACAAATAAGAAAGCTAAAACTGTGAAGAGTGTGTGGCGTAAAGGGGACAGTGTAGCTACTATGAAGAAGATAGTAAAGGAACTTCCCAAGCCTAATAACATGACGGGACAAGAAAAATCTGAAACGAGGAGATTGGAAAAGGTAACTTCACAATCCCGTGCTCCTATAAAACCTCCTCAGTCACCTTCAAGGCCTCCACCAAAGTTACAAGCTAAGCCTTCTGTAGCTTCTCCGCCCATGGTCAAGAAACCTGTTGTTTTGAAGGATGTAGGGGCAGCTCCAAAGTCATCTGTGACTCATGAAACTGAAAGACCTACTAAAACTAAAGAAAGGAAGCCTATCTTGATTGACAAATTTGCAACCAAGAAACCAATGGTTGATCCTCTAATTGCTCAAGTAGTTCTAGCTCCAACAAAACCTGGAAAGGGTCCTCCCCCGGGAAAATTTAAAGATGATTATCGCAAGAAAAGTGGTCCAACTGGAGGAGGACCACGGAGGAGGATGGTTGAGGATGTTGATGAGGATACATCAGAACTCAATGTCAATATTCCTGGTGCAGCCGCAAGAAAAGGGAGGAAATGGAGCAAAGCAAGTCGGAAGGCTGCAAGGCTCCAGGCTGCTAAGGAGGCAGCTCCTGTCAAAGTAGAAATTCTAGAGGTTGGTGATAAAGGTATGTTGATAGAGGAGTTAGCCTATAACTTGGCCATCACTGAAGGTGAAATTCTTGGGTATTTATACTCGAAGGGTGTTAAGCCCGATGGAGTGCAAACTCTGGACACAGATATGGTGAAGATGATCTGTAATGAGTATGATGTGCAAGTGATAGATGTTGACCCTGTCAAAGTTGACGAAATGGCCAGAAAAAAGGAATTTCTTGATGATGAGGACCTTGACAAACTCCAAGATAGGCCTCCTGTCATAACTATAATGGGTCATGTTGATCACGGCAAAGTAAGTGGCAACACTTGATATTTTTTCTTTTACTCTGATTTTTTTTTTTTTTTTTTGTGTGAAATTGTTTGCTGACATATTTGTTGTTACCACTTGGCAGACTACTCTTTTGGATTATATACGGAAGAGCAAGGTAAAGCGGAAACTTATCTTTAGGTCCTTTCAGTTTCTTTTTTTGAGTTCCATGGTTATTAATCTGTCTCACAGGTGGTTAGTTTTTGAGTGAAATTGTCTATATCATCAAATAATTTTTTTTAGTGTGCTTATGATGGTATGATAGTTTACATATTGCTTTGGACAGAGCTTGTGCATGCATTAGATATAGTTTGGACTCGCTCCAAACTCATTTGGCTTTACAATTTATTAAATGATGCCTTGTTGAGATGTTTGTCTCATCTTCCTTGTCCGTTTTTCGCTCCATGGTGTTGATTTGTGATGATGGATTCATAATGTTGGCAGAAATTTGCGATTAAGCCGTGGTGTTGTTTATTTTTGTAAAACATACACAATTTCTAGTCAGGCCTGACTGGCATATGTATGCAGGTGGCTGCCTCAGAAGCTGGTGGGATTACACAAGGAATTGGGGCATATAAAGTGCTAGTACCTGTTGATGGAAAATTACAGCCATGTGTTTTCCTGGACACTCCTGGACATGAGGTACACTCATTTTCCAATGAAGACATGTCACTCCACTTTCTTTTCCAAACTTGCAAAATTGCTTTTTTCTTTCTATGCTGGATCATATCTGAGTCCAGGGATCCCTGAAATTACTCTCTTTAACTTCTCGTAACTGGGCTTTATTAACTAAATCGTGAACTGTAACATGCTCACGCTTTTCTTTCTTAGATGATATCTATTATTATGTACACTCCTGTAGGCATTTGGGGCAATGAGAGCTCGAGGAGCAAGTGTGACAGACATTGCTGTCATTGTTGTAGCTGCTGATGATGGAATCCGTCCTCAAACAAATGAAGCCATAGCTCATGCCAAAGCTGCTGGAGTTCCAATAGTGATCGCTATAAATAAGGCATGTGAACATGATATTGGTTTATTTGGCTATGAAAAGATGAATAAAACAGCATTTTCATGTTCTTATGCTTAACTTGGTGATGTCTTGTGGTATGTTTTTACTGAACCAGATAGATAAAGATGGAGCCAATCCAGAACGAGTCATGCAAGAGCTTTCTTCAATTGGTCTAATGCCAGAAGATTGGGGTGGGGACATCCCTATGGTTCAGGTTTTCCTTATTTGCAAGAGTAGTTTTTATATTTTATTGATAGCTTTATTATTTTTGGGAACATTAATTTTTCGTCTATCTCCTTTAAGCAGATAAGTGCTTTGAAAGGGGAGAAAATAGGTGATCTTTTGGAAACAGTTATGCTTGTTGCTGAGGTAAGCTACGTGTTACTGGCAAGCCAATATGTTCTCTTTAAGTTCATTATGCAAATACCGACAAGTCAAAAAAAAATTAAAAAATCACCTCTTTTAACTGTTATGTTTTGTCTTATTCTTCTTTTTTAAAAAAGAAAAGAAAAAAAAATGACACTATTTATAAAAAAAAAATAAAAGGAAAAAAATACAATAAGGAAGATAAGGAACTCTGCTTAACCACTGAAGAAAGAAAAAAAAAAAAAACCAGACAACTAGTAAAAAAGGGCTCTACAGTACAGTCCCTTGAGCTAGGTAAGGAAAGCCATTTTTACTTTTCTGAGGTCTGTTCAAAAATAGCCAAAGCAAAGCACCATAGAGAAGGCAAAAAACAATTATTCTATCTCAAAGAAGCCAAGGCAATAGAAAATGCTGTTTGAGAATTGTAGCATTATGCCTAATACACTGAATCGCCACAAACATGGAAAACCTCCAAAGTAACCTGTCATCCTTCAATACAATGAAATCCCCAAAGAAAACCAATAGTTGCATCATAGTCAAACCCAATGCTCTCCAAAAGCAAAAAGCTGTTTTGGTCCTTTAAAATTTATAAGTAGTGCTTTCCATATTTTATCTCAATTGCAAAGAATGATTATTATTCTTTCTGTAATTTAGTTTTTTACTATTAGTAGCTAGAATAAATTATGTAAGGAATCATCTCTTAAATAAATAAATAAAAATCTCTTGAATAAGATAGTTTCAATTAAAATTTTATTTGGAAGAGTTGTAGACTAGTTCATAATGCTATTCAATTATTCCTACCTGATCCAATGAGCTTGCAAGACATATGTACTCACAAAGATACATGGACTTCACCATCACATTCCCATCTCTAATTTTTGTTGGAACCCACATAAGTTCTGTAGATATTAAAACTTATCTGAAGATTTCGTTTTAAAAATATCTTTCTTGATGCATATGTGAATGTACATGTAGAGTTATGTGCGTGTTGAAAGATAACTTAGTCTGTTTTTAGAATCTGTTTGTCTTATAGGCACCTAAGATTAAACCCGCCTTGATCATATTTGGGGATGTTTATGGTAGAGTGAAGGCCTATCAACTGTATAGTGCAGCCTTTGCTTAGAAATGTACACCTTTTTTTATAACTTTTTATTTGAGTGGAATGTATTCTGATTTCATGCATCATTGATTAGTTGCAAGAGCTGAAGGCTAATCCTGATAGAAGTGCAAAGGGCACAGTCATTGAGGCAGGTCTTCATAAATCTAAAGGGCCATTTGCAACATTTATCGTGCAGAATGGAACCCTTAGAAGGGGAGATGTAATAGTTTGTGGAGAATCCTATGGAAAGGTTGGCATCTAGGACTAGACGCTTACTTTATTTATTTTAATCTTATTATGACCTTAACTTTTGATACTTAATGCCAGACATCAATTTTTCTTACTTTCTCATTGTCTTTTAAAGCCTTCTTATGTTTCCTTATTCAGGTGAGAGCTTTATTTGATGATGGTGGAAATCGAATCGATGTAGCTGGACCCTCTATACCTGTACAGGTTTGTCACTTGATCATCTTTTGGCCCCTTTAACCATTTTCATAGCAGCAGGTATCTCATGGAAGCAATGGTGAAGTCTTCATCTAAAGAAAATCCTAAGCCTTTGGTGTTTGTGGTATCATTTGAATGTCATTAAACTTTCTAGCAATTAGGTTATCATCATTTAATATTATCACTTTTACCAAAGTGAAGTATCTGGAAGTGGTCTCATGCCATATTCGTAACAATGCACATGCTTGCAGACCTCTCGAAGAAAAAAAATTAAAAATAAAGAAAGAAAGAACAAGGATTAGTTAGGATATTTCAATTCAGTAAGTGGTCAAGAACAAATTAGTTCTCTTCAGTCTCAACTCTCAGGACCTTTCTCTGTTCTTTTAGCTCTTAACAAGTATGCATGTAACTGAGATATTGTTTAAACAATTATGTAAATAAATAAGTCACTTGAATTCTTGGAATTGTTGGTTGCATTTTTTACTCCTAGTGCAACATTTTATTAGTATGTTTCTGTAACTTTTATTTTACCGGGTGACCGGGTGTAGACATTCACACACACCTCCCAAGGGGAGGAAAAAGTACCAAATCACTTTGTGTGCTATTTTTTTTTTTTTTTTTTTAATTTATTTACTTTTGTGCCTAATAGAAACAAAATATTTTCTTAAAAACTTGAATTGTTTCATAACTCATCAGATTTCATTGTGAATTTGGCAATTGCTTGACATGAAATCCACTATTGACAAATAATAGCTATTTCAGTCATTAGTCCATAATCTTTTTTACAACTATGGAGATATGTGAGCCACATATACCCTCAAGTTTACAGTGCCCCCATCCCCAGTCTCCTTCTAGTATCTTCTCAAGCTCACTATGAGGTTCTGAACAGATGCTTATGTTCAATGTTTGATTTCTTGCATGTGTGTTACTTGGTTCGAATTTTCTCACAATGCTTAATCCTCAGTTCAGATTTCTTCATACATGTTTCATTTGAATAACACTGCAGGTTATTGGGCTGAATAATGTTCCAATTGCTGGTGATGGTTTTGAGGTTGTTGACTCCCTTGATGCTGCACGTGAAAAGGCAGAATCACGTGCAGAGTCATTGCGGGATGAACGTATATCGGCTAAGGCAGGAGATGGCAAGGTTACCCTTTCTTCTTTGGCTTCTGCAGTGTCAGCAGGAAAGCTTTCAGGACTAGATTTGCACCAGCTAAATATTATTATGAAAGTTGACCTTCAGGTATGCATTTCTTTTACATGTAAACAAGGAAAGATTTTAAAGCTTTCTCCTGTGTTGATTGGGTATTAATGCACCTATTGCTTCCATGATCCTAATATCCTATTGATGAACTCATTGATGGACATCATCTAACGGTTTTATGTCATATTACACGGTTGGAATCTACAAATCCATACCTCGATCAGTTTTACGAACTTGTTAACTATCTGCCTTACAGACCACAAAAAGGCTATACATACTTCTCTATACTGGAATATAATTGCATTGCAACAGCTGGTAGATTCTAGTAACATAGCTAGAAATAGTTAGCTGGAAATGTTTTGCGTCTGCTATTCTCTGGAAAGGACAAGAAAGTCCAAAAAAAAAAAAAAAACTTAAGAAGTCTAGACATAGGGACATATGGACAAATGTTCATTTTTATTCTTTTGATGTTTATCTCAACGCACATAAACACGGACGCAGATGTATTTAATGACATTTGAGTTTCTCTGCTAGAGGAGATCCATATCCCAGGATATTGATTCAGAACATGCTCATCATTTTATGAATGGTATGAGCATTAGTTATGCACAGACGAATCAGCTTCTTTGTCATCCAAAATGAAAGTGTGCATTTGTTGTACGGCTAATGATTTACACAATATGGATCCACTTGCATGGATAACTTTTTGGTGTCTCATATTTTGTTTTGAATGGCTACCTTTTAAATATCATTCATTGATCATCACTGAGGTTATTTCCTCACCTGCAAGCAATTTTGATTCTCGTGAACATGGTTAGGGATCCATTGAAGCTGTCAAACAAGCTCTACAGGTGCTCCCACGAGCCAATGTCACCTTGAAGTTTCTCTTGCAAGCCACAGGTGATGTCAGCAACAGCGATGTTGACCTTGCGGTTGCTAGCAGAGCCATTATTTTGGGATTTAATGTCAAAACACCAGGATCTGTGAAAAGCTATGCAGAAAACAAAGGTGTTGAGATTCGATTATATAAAGTCATCTATGAACTGATTGATGATGTGCGGAATGCAATGGAAGGACTTCTAGATCCTGTTGAGGTAGGCTCACTTGTCTTTAAATTGCAAGCACCTAATGTACATGATGTGCAGGGTTCAGGTTATGCACCTCCAGTACCTTATATATCTTTAAATTTTAAGATTCTAAGGGAATATACTGGGGTACTTCTGATATGAACGGACTTATAATCTTCGTTCTTTACTTGGACATGCTAGTTTAGTGCCTTTTAGGGAATAAGCATGATAAGACTGTAAGTTATGATACCAATATATGTGTTACATAGTGTTTGACATGGACATTGTTACCACAGTGTGGTGACCATATATACTGGTTTACGCAGAGGTTTAAGCCAGTGTCAAGTGCCAACTATTTTTTTTCACCTGTTCCCCTGCCCCCTTTAGTGTTTTTTCTTGTAAACTGCCTTAGAAAAAAAAAATCACCATTCTTGTTCGTACAGATATAAGTCATGGATTTGTTAGGTCAGTGATGATAAATATTAGGGCATGCGGTTCTTTTTGTTTATCATTCTGAAGTTTCAAGGTACATGAGATTCAGTAATGACAGTAACTGCTCTATGTTTTTAGGAACAAATAACAATTGGCTCAGCTGAAGTCCGGGCTGTATTCAGCAGTGGAAGTGGTCGTGTTGCTGGATGCATGGTAACGGAGGGAAAGGTAGTAAAAGGCTGTGGCATTCGGGTAATTCGCAAGGGCAAAACAGTTTATGTTGGCGTTCTTGATTCTTTGAGGCGGGTCAAGGAGATTGTGAAAGAGGTATGAGTTTCTACAGTATTACTTCTCATACTACAATTTTATCTCTGTTGTTTTCCCAAAAAAGAAGACTGCCTCCTGCCCTACCGTGGCTTATAGTTATAAAATAAGTTAAACAATTCTGACACGAAGAATATGGTCTTTGGACACTGACTAGGTTAGCTATCAATTGACTCACGTGATTATGCTTTGTATGGAGTGAAGGCTGACTTGTTCATCAGTGCCTTGCTTTTGTTTACAAAGTTTCTCAAGGCAGCTATTGAGATCATCATCATCAGAAAAGCTCTTACCATATGTTTAGTTAAATACTAACTTTTTTATGATTTTTGAGCTCCACTCTCTCCTCCTTCCCTCCCCCTCGTCACGAGACTGAAGAAAATTTGGGCAAGTTTTCCTTCTAAACCAACTCAACTAAGCCTTATATCCCAAACTAGTTGGGGTCAGCTATGTGAATCATTTTCCTTCTAAACCAAAAAGACATAATTCTTTTGGAATTGGGCACTATCAATGCATATGATCTGTTGTTTCCCATTAGAAGTAAAATAAACATCAATATTATTGACCTTCACCTGCACGTATATTGAAGCTAGCTTTACAAAGATTTGATGGGTAGCAATAATAACAGTAAGTATGATAATAAGGGTATAATAATCTCCTTCCATAATCAACCTAGAAAGTAACTAAGAAATTCTTGCTGTTCTAGCAGAAAGATAAACAAAAAACAGAGATAGGGAGATGGATAGGGAAGAAGAATATGAGAAGAAAGATGTAGTTGAGCTGCGGGTATATAGCTACTTCCATAGATTCAAGGAATTCAGATTTGGTTAGTGCAATTATATGCTCTTAATGGATTGGTAAATCAGTGAGATTGTCTTTGATCAATATATCTATAAATCATCGATCCTGATCACTTCAATGTGTTTCATCATATTTAGAATTAATGATGAGAGTTGCTTAAGTGTCATGTTTTGGGGGAGAAATTAGTTTTCTTGTTTTTAGTTGGTGCTGAGTTCTTCCTGCACCCACTCACAATGTACTTCATCGTGTCATTTTGTACAGGTAAATGCTGGACTAGAGTGTGGAATTGGGGCTGAAGATTATGATGATTGGGAGGAGGGAGATATTGTCGAGGCCTTTAACAGTGTTCAGAAGAAGAGGACCCTTGAAGAGGCATCAGCTTCAATGGCAGCTGCAGTAGAAGGAGTAGGAATGAAATTGTAGAATGATGTTCAACTATGAGTTTGCTCCATGTGCTTTACTTGGTAATGGAAGCATGCATCCTGTCTGTCAGATAAAAAGGTGTACTGATATCGAATCGGTGGTTTGATAGTGGTCAACAGGTAAGAAATGGATCAGATTACCACTCCTAGTAATTTATATCTTTTGAGGATAGCTGAGGATCAGTCTGCAGTGATTGGGTATGTTGTTGTATGCTATTACAGTGTATATAACAAGATGTATTAGATTCTTCTTCTTTTTGTAAAAAGGAAACATTCAAGTAACTCATAACAGTTTCAACGCCTAGACTCTGAAACACCTGTAGAAACTACATATAGTCCAAGGAAAGAAATGTAAATTTTTTTTATGATGCTCGAAGTCAGATGCATCATCTTCAACTGAGACCTGGATAATTGTGACCCTTTCCTTTTCCCCCACTCCCTTCTTCCTAGTCGAGAACATTTATGTTATGAAAGGACATGGTACAAGATTCTTATAAAAAAAAAAAGGACATTGTCAAGAAACCTTTGTGACCACGACAAAGCTCTAGACACTATGAGCTGGATTATTTACAGGTAAATGATGTTATAAACTCGACACATATTTTAATAAATAATCCAGTTTAATTTAGAAAGTTTGATGGACTTGTTGGGAGGATATTAACTTCCATTTTCGTAGGTTGGTAAATTGGAAACTATAAACTTGGTTGACGTTCATTTTTCTTTACTTTTAGTAGACGAGATGTCAGTCTGTTCAACTACCAGAAAAATTTTGATAAAAAAGTTTTATACATTAACATATTCAACTTATTATAACTCATGGGTTCTATCATGTTGTGATTAATTATGTAATCACAAATTATATCACGAAATTAACAATATAATAATTTGTTTAACTAGTAAAATTTCTTTGATATAAATTTTTTTTTTTTACACATTTACATATTTAGTTTATTATAACTGGTGAATACTAACATGTCATGATTAATTATGTCTCACTTGTCATGATTAATTACGTAATCACAAATTATATTCATGCTAGTCGATGACCATGTAAGAATTTTTTGAAAGCAATGTGATAACTTGTGCAAATAATACTCTATGCATATACGTGTCAAACTGTGGAGTGCCCAGAAAAGAAACAGAAAAGCTGAGAAAGCATTTGGCTGGCTTTTGCCCGGTTAAGAAATTTCAAATTTCAAATGTTAACGGTCATATATTTCTATAATCGCAGATTGAATGAATTTAAGTATATACCTCAAACGGAATTAACGCCATCGTTGAGGAAAACTTTCCTTTTTCTTTCATCAATTAGCCTCTGTGTCACGATTTAAAAGCAATATCCCCTTTTTCTCTTTCTTTTGCTTTGATTGTTATTATTACTGAATTCAAACAGTTTAGGTATTTTATCAATGGAGGATAATCAATGGCATGTGTATGACCCACTTCTTCTAACCGACGCATCTTCACTACACGAGAGTTCGTTCACTCACTCCAATTGTAAGACCTCTATTAGACTCCCATCATCGCCATCGTTTCTCTTTTAAGATTTAACACCAAGATTCACATTTTCCCAATTTGCCCATCCATAAATGGGTACTCTTAATTTCTTAGTTAATTGCTTTTTGATTTGGCAGACCCTTTACGAGCACCCCTGAGCTCCCAAACTTCGAAAATGGCAGATCCTGATTCGTATTGCAGCGCAAGTGACGGTAACACTGAATCTTCTGTATCTGTTTGTAGGATTAAAATTACAAAGAAAATCCTTTCTTTGTTTTAAATGAATCCCATCTCTAGAATTTTGTGATTCAGTCGGTTACTGTTTTCTTGGTATAGAATTTTCTTGGAAAAATCAAAGCTTTGAAAAGAATAGCATGCAATTTGGTGACCCAATGGCGGATTATGTGGTTGATGGTAAAAGACTTAGCCTTTCACTTTCTCCAAAATTAAATGGCAAGAAATCATAGATTTAGAATTAAGGTTTTTCTAGGATCTGATGCAGGTTAGGATTCACTTTCAGGCCGATCGATTTTGGGATATTCTTTAACGTCTCCTGATTTGGTCATCTGTGCTGGGTCACCTGATTTTACCAGAAACAGCTGCACAAATTCTCCAGAGTTGTTGGAGGGCAAATCCCATGACAACATGCAGACTTCTGTGGAGCTTTCTTTAGAGAATGGAATTAACGAGTCTAAAGTTGATACCCGTAAGACTCCAACTGTTAAATTCTCTACTTTGTGCCAAACTTTTAATCAAGAGCTATCTCCAGAAGCATCTTTTGAGCTTCACCCTTCCCCGGCAATCAAAGACGAGACACCAAAAGATTATTCTCCTGGTAAGTTGAGGCATTACTTTTTACTTTATGGGATCGAAATACAGCTCTGTATGTTGAGATGTGACCAGTCTTATTCTATATTCTGATGTAAATTCAGGAGAAAAAGAATTACTAGAAGTTACAAGAATGTCTCAAGCGGAAGAATGTGAACAAGCACCAAAAGTAATCTCTCTTTTTGGAAACTTGATCACTTTTAATTAATTGAGTGGGAAAATAGAGTAATTCAGTATTGACAATCTGACTGTAGGATAATGGAGATGTTAGGGTGGAAGGAGATAAGAACTTGCAAAGAGATTTTGAGTGTCAGAAGAAGGAACTGGCCGAGATGAGTAGATTGTTGGAGGAACTTAAGATAGAGAATCAACAAAAGAGTAGAGAATGCCAAGAAGCTTGGAGATCTTTGCAGGATCTTCAGAATGAGCTCATGCGCAAGTCGATGCACGTAGGATCTTTGGGTATGGTTATGTCTCTTTGGTTCTTAACCATTTGTAGTCTCAGTTAAATGGTATACTGATGTCTTTCTTCTGCAGCTTTTGCCATTGAGGGGCAAGTGAAAGAGAAAAGCAAGTGGTTCTCGTCATTGAGAGACTTGACAAGAAAAGTAAAGGTACTGAAACAGTAAGAAAGTTAGATGAAAATTTTCAAAGCAATATATATTTATTTGTGTGTGTGTGTGATGAAGATGATTAAAAAGTTTGAATGTACAGATTATGAAAATGGAGCACATCAAGCTATCTGAGGAAGCATATGCATATAAGAAGTTCATTGCAGATATGAATGAAATGAGTTCGACTATTCAGTCCGCCAGTAAGAAAACGTGGAATTCTTAGTTTCCAGTCATATATTTGTTTACAGTGATACCCTTTCCATTCTTCTGTAATTCCAATTCGTCTTTTAATAGTGAAGCAGCAATTTGATTTACATGAAGATGTGAAGACTAAGTTTATAGAAGGAGTCAAGGAAAGGAAAGAACTCTACAACAAAGTTTTGGAATTGAGAGGTAAGCTCTGCACTTGGTCTTTTATTTATAGGCTGGGATGGTATAGAATATAAAGGATGGTTCACCAACTACTCTTCCTCGCAGGAAATATAAGGGTCTTTTGCCGTTGTAGGCCTTTGAATGATGAAGAAATGACAGCTGGTGCTACAATGGCCATTGATTTTGAATGTGCAAAAGATGGTGAGCTTGCTGTAAAGTCAAATGGGGCTCTAAGAAAGACTTTCAAGTTCGATTCTGTATTTAGCCCCCAAGTGGACCAAGGTAACTAAATTCAACAAAACAATAAATTGTGGTTCTTTTAGACATTATAATATAATGTTAAAGAAATGCTCTTTCTGATAATATATTTGTTATTCTTCTGTGCTTGTGCATTCAGCTGATGTTTTCGAGGACACAGCTCCATTTGCTGCCTCAGTTCTGGATGGGTACAATGTGTGCATATTTGCTTATGGGCAGACTGGAAGTGGAAAAACTTTCACAATGGAAGGTACAGAAGAAGCTCGGGGAGTTAACTTCAGGACTCTTGAGAAAATGTTTTACATAATCAATGAGAGACAGAAGCTATATCGTTTTGATGTTTCTGTAAGTGTCTTAGAAGTCTACAATGAGCAAATACGAGATTTACTGATTGGCACTCAGCCAGGTGTAGCGTCAAGAAGGTTAGACATTTTGCCCCTCCTGTCAAAATTTGAAGAATAAACTTATGTGGAAGTATTTGGTCTTTATCTCGCTTGTGTAAAGACATCTCTGGCGAGGTTACCTATTATAATGAGATTCTGGACAAAATGGTTGAATTTTTCTTGTGTAATTATTTTTAGCAAAAGTTTGAGAAACTGAGCATTGCATGCATTATGCGCTTGGTATTTTTGGACACTCTACTTTGTGCATTTGGAAAAGGAAGCTTATTGAAGGGGGGCAAGAGTTTTGTATAGGTTTTTCTTTTTTGGTAATATGACACTCATTCAACTTTAATAAGGTCTTCCATTATTCATCATTTTGTTAATATGTTTTTGTCACTATTGTGATACTGTAGATCATTCTGAAAGGCTTATGTATTTTCATAAAGAGCTGATATATTCACTAAAATGTGGTCACTCACTAATTGTAGGCTTGAAATAAGGCAAGTAGGTGAAGGCACCCATCATGTCCCTGGATTGGTTGAGGCACATGTTAACGACATGGCAGAAGTCTGGGAAGTTTTACAAACTGGTAGTAATGCAAGAGCCGTTGGCTCAACCAATGCCAATGAGCACAGCAGCCGATCCCATTGGTCAGTTTATCTCATTTTTTGCAATTGAATCTGATTTGTATTTGAGCTCAATATGTTAAGAAACTGTGATGATGATGGACTGTTGTTAACATGGTTCATTCCATTTACAGCATTCACTGTGTTATGGTTAAGGGGGAGAATTTGTTGAGTGGGGAATGCACAACAAGCAAGTTATGGCTGGTTGACCTGGCAGGAAGTGAACGAGTAGCAAAAACAGAAGTTCAAGGAGAACGTCTGAAGGAAACCCAAAATATTAATAGATCTTTATCTGCACTCGGTGATGTCATTTCGGCTCTTGCTACTAAAAGCTCACACATTCCTTTCAGGTCACTGAATTTCTAATTAGCATTTGTTTATCAACTAAAAATACTCAAATCAACCACCCTTATGAAATTTGTTTTTTCTCCATGCTGTACAGGAATTCCAAGCTTACACACTTGCTTCAAGACTCTCTAGGTACTCCCAGCTTCCATAAATAAATGTATTCTGAGTTGGTCCTCTAAACAAACTTAGTTTTATCCTCCAAATACATGCAGAGTTTTATCCTCTAAATACATGCAGTTTACATTGAAAAATCTGATGAGCAAACTTGTTTTTCTTAGGAGGAGATTCGAAGACACTCATGTTTGTACAGATCAGTCCTAATGAAAATGATTTGAGTGAGACACTTTGCTCACTGAACTTTGCTAGTAGAGTGAGAGGAATTGAACTCGGTCCTGCAAAGAGACAATTCGACAGTACTGAACTTCTGAAATATAAACAGATGGTATGACTTTTCATGTTGCCTGATTTACAGTTATGTACAGTTATCAATTCATATTTGCTTACTCATGCTAGTCCCTCGTCAATTGCTTTGACACTAAATTTAGACTATTTATCTGTTAGGCTGAAAAAGCCAAGCAAGAGGTAAGGATTAAAGACGTGCAACTCAAGAAGATGGAAGAAACAATCCATGGATTCGACTCAAAAATAAAGGAAAGAGATCTAAAAGCCAAAAATCTGCAAGACAAGGTATTATATTGGAAATCTCATTTTGCATATTTTACATTAAATATAACAGATTTCTGTTTCCCAAACTGGGGAGCTCATTTGACTTTTTTGCTACCACTATTGGTGTTCGTTTTTGAAGGTAAAAGAATTGGAAGCACAACTTCTGATTGAGAGAAAGCTAGCACGTCAACACGTGGACACAAAGATTGCTGAGCAACAACAACAAATGAAAAATCAACAAGAAGAGCAAAATACTGCACAAGTTAGAGCAACTCTTGCAAATAGACCATTAGGAAGCCATAAGAATTTTAATGAACCAGCGACCAATGCAGGAGCCAAAGACCAAGTTAATTTTACTCGACCACTTATGGAGAATAACAGCTACAAACCTGCAATGCCCCTTCATCAAGCAGATGGCTTTGTCAAGTATATGGATCCCATAGAAAAGGAGAACATTCCTGAGATAGCTGAAAAACCACTACTTCCTAAAAGAACTGGAAGATTTTCTATCTGTGCAATGGCACCACGTATTCCTGAAGCCACTGCTTCACGGCGCAACTCTCTTATCCCACTCCCCAGTGCGCCAAGCTTAGCTAAGTTCACATCACCATTGTTACCACTGCCACCATATCGAGAAGATCAGAAGGAAGTCACCGATGGATATGAAACAAACTGTCTGCCACCACAGTCTCATTGTGAAAGTCCTAAAGTAATAAGAAGTGGAGGAAAGATGCTAAGCAGCATTTTGAGACGAAGCCTCCAAAAGAAAATTCAGATAAAGTCTCCATTGCAACAACATACTAGAAGAGCTGGTGTAAATGTGGGGATGGAGAAAGTTAGAGTCTCTATTGGAAGTCGAGGGAGGATGGCACACAGGGTATTGCTGGCAAATGGTAGAAGAGCTGGAACTAAAGAAATTCAGCACAAGCAGAGTCAAAAGGAAAAGGAGAGGGGATGGAATATTGGAACAGTGGGGAAGAATGTTATTTGAAATCAGAGCTGAAGTTGAAACTGACAACACAGGTTGTTGATTTGTGTGGATTCTTTTGGATGATGCTATCATCTGTTTGATTGCTTGTATCTAAATATAAGATATTGTATTTATAATCCAAGTTGTTAGAATTTGGATTTGTTTTCCTTTTTTGCTACAAATGTTAAGATATTGTATTTATATCATTGCCATAATGATGATCGTTATCAAAATTTACAGAAATATACTTGTATTTAGAATCTAGATAGAATATGTCTGACTACATGTTTACATGTCAATTCAAATTTGCATTGGCAAGTTTTTCTTGTAGCTAGTTGGTTTTGGTAATTTAATCAAATCCAACCAGTAAACCAAAAAGGAAAAAGTTGCATTAGCAAAATCAAAAAAGTCAATTCAAAATGTGGTCATGATATCAGAGCACTTTTATTTTTATGAAAGACATTGTAGTAGAGTTTAATTGAGAAAAATAAAGATAAGTTCTAAATTTTATATTTTCTATGAGTTTTATTTTTAAAAATTCCTTCAAAATAAGTAACTAAACTTTAAATTAAAATAATTTATATTATTTTTATGTTTAATTTTTAATTTTTAAGTATTAATTTAGTAAACCATTAAATTACTAATGTTAAAATAAAAAATTTCCAAATTTTCCCCTTTCATATTTTTCTTAAGAAGTATAGAGAAAAAAATTATTATTTTTAAACTCATCTTGTATTCATATTACTTTTGACACAAGAACGCCTAAAAAATAGATTTTAAATTTTTTAAATAATTTTATTATTCTTTTATTATGATTATATTATAATTTATTACTTTTCTATATTTTATGTTATGTGATTTTTATTTTTTTTAAATTAGTTTACTTAATCAATATTTTAAACATTGAATTAGACATGAAAATAGTAAAAGTGGGCTCACATGTTTCAATTTAAAATTTAGGACTTTTTATGGAGAAATTTTAAAAGAAAAACTTATAGGGAATTTAAACTTGTTACGGGACTTATTTATAATGATGAAGGAAAACTATGATTTATCTTTATTTTTCCTGAACTAATTCACAAAATGCTTAGTTTGTTAGCTCATTCCTAATTAGAAAAAGTAATGACAAGCTATATTTTTTTATTTTTTTATTTTTTTTCATCATTTCTAATAAGTTTTCTAATGAGTATATATTTCTAATATGTCCTACTTTAATGATATTTTTTTAAAAATAAGTTCTAATCTTTAAATTGAAACATTTTATATCATTTTTATATTTTTTAAGTTTAAAATATTATTAAGTGCACAAATTTTCAAAAATATTATAACATTAATAGAACAATAAAATTTGTAAATAATTAATAAGAAGTTCTCATTATCTTTCATATTTTCCTTATAAAGTTATTAAAAATATATTATTTTCAAACTCAACTCTTATTTATATTTTTCTTTCATGACGACAATAAAAAATAAATCTAAATCTAAATATAAAATTTAAATTTAAATTTAAATATTTGTTTGGAAAAAAATAAACAAGTAACATACATATGAATATAAAAAAAAGTTACTCATGAAGACAATTTTTTATTCTAATGAAAAGAAATGTTTTTCATTAATTTTTTTTAAAAATTTTACTCTTCTACTAATTATCAAATAAATAAAAAATTAAATTAATGATCTTTTTTGTAAAGTAGTATACATAATCAAAATTTAAAGTAAAAATTAAATATAAAAAATAAGGGTATAAGTAGTATAAAATGTTTTAATTTACAATTTATGATTTATTTGAAAGAAAAAAAAAATCTTAAAAAGTATGATGTATTATAAATGTCAACTTATTACAGGACTTATTGAAAACGTTGTAAGGAAAGTATGACTTATTTCACTTTTCACTTCTTAATTTATCTTACATGTCAAAGTTCACAATTTGTTATTTTCAAATTATAATCTGATAATCTAGATGCTGAGAGTTTTATTAAGAATTTTTTTTTAAATTATAATATAATATAATTTTTTTATTTTTCTTATTATAACCTAAAAGAAAAAAAAAGTTAACAAATATTTGATGCTTATTTTTTTTTTTGTTTATAATCAAGTTTCGTAATAATTAAATTTGACCAAGTAAAAGATTATAAGATCCCCATCATTTCATGAATAACACTCAATACTACACATTATCCACATGCCATTGCTTAACTACAATACTTATTTTTAGTAATTTTAATATAAAAAAATTAAATAAATAATGAGTTTATCAAATACAAATTTTTTTTAATTATTAATTTTATAGATTATAAGTAATTTTTATCAAACTTTTTATATAATTATTACATAATTTAAAACTCAATTATAATTTTTAATAATTAAATAAATACAATTAGGTAGGAGAAAGGCATGTTGGCAAAACAAACCTCGAAAGAAGCTCTTAGTAAAACAAAATTAATAAAAAATACAACATAATATAAAAAATAAACAAAAAATTATCTAACACAACTTACACCAGTTCAGCTTTGTCTTCTTCTTTTTCTTAGTACAAACAGAAAATGCATAAAAAGAAAAAATTAATTAAACAGAAAAAAGAAATAGAAAAGAAGCTAGAATTGATTCAATTATTGATGCTCATGAATCACGAGCATGTAAGTATAGCAAAACCCAGGTCGGCATAGGAAGAGAAAGATTGAAAATGGAACACGGTGGCACTGTGGCACTAACTACAGCAGTCTAAGTGAAATGATAACATTCAAGACTTGGAGGGAAGCAGAGCAAAGTTCCAAACAGGGTTTACCACCAAAATTCCATTTTGGCAGGCCCAGCAACAATGGCGGAGATTGTGATCTAAGAAATTTACACGTCTCGTCAATATCAATCTACACCGTTAATGTTATAACCCATCAAATTCCATTTACGAAAATCAATGATCATACTAGTACAAGAAAGCATACGGTTGTGGGTAGCCAGAAGAAGCACAAAAAGGAAGAAGAAGAAGAAATAGAGAACACAGGCACGTAGCATAACCACTTTGCCTGTAAAGTGATAACTCAGCGTTGACCCTAAAAAAATTCAATGCTTTAGATTGTGATTTGTGACTCTCACGGCCTAGATTCACTTCCTTGCCTTCCTCCATCAAATGTTCGTGTCCATTTACTTTCTTTCTCTGTCATCTGCCTCCAATTTTCTCTGTAAAGTTAGGTGTTTGTCACTGTATCTCTCTCTCTCTACCTTATCCCTGTCATTTGTATCGATTTCTACATGGGTCTATATATTTTTCTTTGTTATGTAAAGGATTAAAGCTCAATTGGGTTCTAGTCCATTCAGTTATTTTCACCGCAGAAGCCACCCTTTCTTTCACATATCTGGTATTTTCTAGTTTCTTATGTTTACGTTTTAGTGCCTGGTATCACTTAGTTTTCTCTTTCATCCTCTAATCTGTTCTGAAATCTGAGCTTCTTTGTTGTGAATTATCTTGTAATGAAGCTTTATATGCATGCTATGCCTATTAACCAGATTATTGGCTTCTCTTGTCTGTCTTTCCATTTTTTAAAAACCCTTTGATTAATATCTTTTTTCAATTTCAGAACTATAACATAGAGAATATGCTGGTTTCTTTGAACTTTTATATGCCATGTCCTATGTAGCTATTCTTTGTGCCTTTGTTGAGTGATTTCTAGATGCTTTCCTTGTCTATCAGAAATGATACTAGAGTGGAGTTTCCACTTCCAAAAGCCATTTTACTTAATACTAATATTTTGTTTCGGTGTCATCCTAGTAAGTTCAATAAACGAAGAGGGGATATTTCTTTTGGAGTTTAAAGAGTTCCTTTTTGACCCCTTTAATCATCTTGATAACTGGAATTCTTCTGATTTGACTCCTTGCAATTGGAGTGGTGTGAGTTGTACTAATTTTGAGGTAACTTCTGTAAATCTCAAAGGCCTTAATCTGTCTGGCACTTTGTCTCCAAGCTTTTGCAAAATTCCTGGATTAGTTGAGTTCAATCTGTCAACAAATCTCATCTCCGGTCCAATTCCTGTAAATTTTTCTCAGTGTCATAATCTAGAGATTCTAGACCTTTGCACAAATAGGTTTCATGGAGAAGTGCTGACTCCATTATGCCAAATCACCAAAATTAGAAAGCTTTACCTGTGTGAGAATTATATGTATGGCGAAATACCTGAGGAGATTGGGAATTTAACTTCTCTTGAAGAGCTAGTCATTTACAGCAATAATCTAACTGGAAGAATTCCCACTTCAATCAGCAAATTGAAGCGGCTTAGGATTATCAGGGCAGGGCGGAACCTCCTCTCAGGTCAAATACCAGCAGAAATTAGTCAGTGCGATAGCTTACAGATTTTAGGTTTGGCACAGAATGGCTTAGAAGGTTCCTTGCCAAGGGATCTTCAAAAACTTCAGAACCTTACCAGTTTGATTCTTTGGCAAAATGTTTTATCTGGTGAAATTCCTCCTGAAATTGGTAATATCAGTAGTCTGGAGTTACTTGCCTTGCATGAAAATTTATTTACTGGAATGCTCCCTAGAGAGATTGGGAAGTTATCCCAATTGAAGAGATTGTACGTATATACCAACAAGTTGAATGGAACAATTCCTTCAGAACTAGGGAACTGTACAAGGGCTGTTGAGATAGATTTATCTGAAAATCAGTTGAGTGGGTTCATTCCCAGTGAGTTGAGCCAGATTTCCAATCTCATCTTGCTTCATCTTTTCGAAAATCTTCTGCAGGGAAAGATCCCTGCAGAGCTGGGGCAATTAAAGCTGCTGCGGAATTTAGACTTGTCGATAAATAACTTAACAGGTTCAATACCACTAGAATTTCAAAATCTTACATGCATGGTGGATTTGCAACTGTTTGACAATCAACTTGAGGGTAAGATTCCTCCTTACCTAGGAATTAATAGCAACCTCACTATTCTTGACATGTCTGCCAATAATCTTGTTGGTAGCATACCTGCACATCTTTGTAAATATCGGAAACTGCAATTTCTGAGCCTTGGATCAAATAGGTTGTCTGGAAATATTCCTTATGGCTTAAAAACATGCAAGTCTCTTGTGCAGCTAATGCTAGGAGATAACCAGCTTACGGGGAGCCTTCCTGTTGAATTGTTTGAACTTTATAATCTTACCGCACTCGAACTATATCAAAACAGATTTTCAGGGCCAATACACCCAGAGTTAGGTCAGCTTTGGAATCTAGAGAGGCTTCTATTGTCAGATAACATTTTTTTTGGGATTCTCCCCCCCGAGATTGGAAATCTAGTGCAGCTTGTTACATTTAATATTTCTTCTAATAAGCTCTCTGGAAGCATTCCTCAAAAGTTGGGAAGTTGTGTAAAGCTACAGAGGCTTGATCTTAGTCGGAACCAGTTCACTGGAAATCTCCCTGATGAACTTGGTGAGCTAGTAAATCTTGAGTTGTTGAAGCTTTCTGATAATAGAGTGACAGGAAACATACCAGGTACTTTGGGGGGTCTTGCTCGACTCACAGAGTTGCAACTGGGTGGAAACCTACTTTCAGGAAGCATCCCTGTTCATCTGGGACAACTTACTGCTCTTCAAATTTCTCTGAACGTGAGCCATAACAAACTTTCTGGAACAATTCCTGACAATCTGGGGAACTTACAAATGTTGGAGTCACTTTATTTAAATGACAATCAGATTATGGGTGAGATTCCTACAACGATTGGTGAACTGCCTAGCCTTCTCGTATGCAATCTTTCTAACAATAAATTGGTAGGAGCTGTTCCCAACACCCCTGCATTTCGGAGGATGGATTACACTAATTTTGCTGGAAATGATGGCCTGTGCAGTATGGCTCCAAACCACTGCCATCCACCTACAGCTCCATATCATACTCCAAAACTAAGCTGGATTAAGGAGGGTTCTTCTAGAGAAAAAATAGTGAGCATCATCTCTGTGGCTGTTGGTTTAGTTTCTCTTATTTTTATCATTTGTATATGTTGCGCCATAAAGCGTCGCAGTCCGGGTTTCATTTCACTTGAAGAGAAAACAAAGCCTCGTGCATTAGATAACTATTACTTCCCCAAAGAAGGTTTCACATACCAGGATCTCTTAGAGGCCACCAGCAATTTTTCAGAAGGTGCAGTTTTAGGAAGAGGAGCATGTGGCACTGTTTATAAGGCTGTTATGGTTGATGGTGAAGTACTTGCTGTCAAAAAGCTGAACTCTCGCGGAGAAGGAGCGAGTGTTGACAGAAGTTTCCATGCGGAGATTTCAACCCTAGGAAAAATAAGGCATCGGAACATTGTGAAGCTCTATGGCTTTTGCTATAATGAGGGGTCTAACCTTCTCTTATATGAGTACATGGAAAATGGAAGCCTCGGGGAGCAACTTCATGGGAATCAGAAAACATGTTTACTGGATTGGAATGTACGATATAAAATTGCTCTTGGAGCAGCAGAAGGCTTATGCTATCTTCATCACGATTGTAAGCCCCAAATCATTCACCGTGATATAAAGTCAAACAACATATTACTAGATGAAGTGCTTCAAGCCCATGTTGGAGACTTTGGCTTGGCCAAGCTGATCGACTTTTCCTACTCAAAGTCCATGTCTGCTGTGGCTGGTTCATATGGCTACATTGCTCCTGGTAAGTATAGACCAAGTGACAATTATTCTTATTCTAATTTTATCTGCTGCAGTCATTTGCTTTCCACGCCCTTTAGCCCACATGGAATTCATCTGTTTTTTTTTTTTTTTTTTTTTTTCTCATTATTCCCGCATCTTGTGCCACACTTACAACTTTATTGATTACCCTTTTTCGCTTCTATTTCAAACAGTTGTTGTTTCGCAGTATTTTTTTTCCGTTGTTAAATGTTGAATGATTCTTTTGGAAAAAGTTCAGCAAGGAACTTGTCACCTGATGCTTCTACTTCTAACAATATGATTGGCCGTCTTTCAGAATATGCTTACACTATGAAGGTGACTGCAAAGTGTGACATCTATAGCTTTGGGGTAGTGTTGCTGGAACTGATTACTGGACGGCCACCTGTTCAACCTCTGGAGCAGGGTGGCGATCTTGTCACTTGGATAAGAAGAACAATTACGAATGAGGTGCCAACATCTGAAATTTTTGACAAGAGGCTCAATCTGACTGAGGAGAGGACAATTGATGAGATGTCACTCGTTCTCAAAATCGCATTGTTCTGCACTAGCACATCTCCACTTAATAGACCAACGATGAGAGAGGTCATTGCAATGATGATTGATGCTAGAGAGTCTGTCAGCATTTCTCCATCATCATCTCCTACGTCAGAATCCCCAATAGATGATGATACTTCTTTCTGAGGTTAGAAAGCTGAAATTTGAGTGTCATTGGTTATCATTTTGTTATTGACATAAGGCTAGCTATCTCCATTTATCAAACATTGAATGGTAAAGAAATTAACTTTGCCTGGCATGCTTCTGTGCAGATTGTTATTTGTTAGAAGACAGAGGCTCCAGCATATAACAGAGAGCCGACATTTTGAACTTCGACTCGTCTCTGTCTCAATTGCATGATCAAGTGGTTTGAGTTCAGAATCATGTCACAGTCAGCTTCAGAAACAAGAGAACCTACTGTTTAACCACATTCAATCTCATAACAGCATCTTTTGTGTCTTACAGCTTAGTTAAGTTTATTTCCCAAATTTGTCTGGGGAACCTGACACTGCAAGCAATCAATACTAATTGATCATCTTTGCAGATGTATGATTATTCGAGTATAATAAACCTCACTTTTCTGTAACAGAGTCTCATGTTTGATCCCAATGGCACAATGTGGCAGTATTCTTAAGTATTATGCTCAACTTGTTTTGGTCATAAATTATAACAACTTCTACTTTCTCAATTTAAAAGACTGTGCAGGTGAAAAAGTTAAATTAATAGTTAGTCATATAAGTTGGCAAGCATCATAATAACATGTTGCATATCTCGTGTAACACGCTCATTGTATTAATTTTTCATTTGTTTAGTTTTTTATTTTTAAAATTAAAATTATTAATTTGTTATAATCTTAATTTTAAATTTAGTCATGAAAAATTTAATATCAATTTTATCTGAAGATTTAAAAATCTCCAAGTTCATATTTTATGTAAAATAAAATAAATAATCCATTTATATAAAGATGATGATATGTTTAATTTATTTTGTAATTTTAAAAAAAATTAGTCATTTATTGTAAATATATACGATTTACTTTATTTATACATAATATAAAATATGATTAATTATAAAAACGAAATTGATTGAAATTTTTTTGAAAAATTGAAATAATTTTAAAGCAATAACACAGTAATTAAGTTTTATTTTAAAATATTTTTAAAAGAAATTAAATATTTTCTCACTTTTTTTCCCGAAAAAATAAAATATAGATTTTTCTTTTCTTCAATCATGATAGTTTGAAGCTTGAGACGTGTTGGACTTGAATAAATTGTCAAACCAACGGTTTATAAGGAAAATTATATTTGATTGGTCCATAAAGTCATTAAGAG
This sequence comes from Quillaja saponaria, assembly GCA_029379385.1. NCBI lineage: Eukaryota > Viridiplantae > Streptophyta > Magnoliopsida > Fabales > Quillajaceae > Quillaja > Quillaja saponaria. Next base: position 6,765,707 of record CM055605.1, on the reverse strand, counting down.
ACAGAAAAAGTGTAACTGGTTGTTTGATAAAAGGGATGTTTTAAATGGTGCAAACTTTCTACGAATCTTAACATATATCTTTAGCATGGTAGTTAGAAAAATCTTCTTATTATTATAGAAACTAAGATCTGAAAAGTACTTTTGCATTCTCACTATCATGTCATGTATTTAAGAGTTTTTGAGATAACTGAGGTAATTCAGCTGATAGCTTGGGCATATAAAGAACTGCATAATACACAGGGCTAAGAATAAACACTACCTTCCCAGCTAACATGAAAGACAAAAGGTTTGCAATACACATAAATAGTTCATAATTAAGAATGCCAAACCAAAACACAAGCAGAAATAAACACAATGCTCTCTATGAAAAAGTTCTAAGCCAGAACAATGAAGTTCCAGCTCGCTACTCGAGTACAATTTATTTGATAGTGAATCAAAAAGAAAGAAAGAAACAGACAACCATCCAATACTAACAATCTAATCTAAACCAAACTTCTTCCTCATGAGCATAACAAAGTCATGCACCTTGTGTTGGTCAGGAAGAGATTTAGCCACACTCTCAATCTCCAAGCACCTCTTGGCCCAAGCAATGAACTTGGGACTCTCTGCCTCAGTGCTGAAATTTCCTAATGCCTCATAGACAGAAAACCAACTGTAGAAGGGAATAAGTACCACATCCACGAAACCAAGGTTGTCACCACCAAAATAAAGCTTGTCTCCTAGTTCTCCTTCCAATACTTTAAGGCAGTCAAGGAATTCCTTCTTGGCAGCTTCTTGTTCTTCTCCTTTGGTTGTCCAGATTTTTCTTCCATAATCATATAACTACATTTCACATTCACAACGCAGTTTCAGGGCGCAAATCTCACATTACCAAATGAAAATATGATTTAACAAACACAAACACACTTTTGACAGACAGATCCCAAACTCAAGATAGAATAATTCCATATAGACAAACAGATGCCGTATTATAAACATTAACAACAAAAAGAATAAGAAAAAAGCAGCTGGAATATACCTTTTTGTCCACATAGTCAGCCCAGAATCTAGCATGAGCTCTCTGATAAGCATCAGAAGGCAACAATGGAGCTTTGTCATTCCAAATCTCATCAATGTACTGAACAGCAATGAGGGACTCGCAAATGGGTTTACCATTATGGATGAGAACCGGGATTTTCTTATGAACTGGGTTCATTTGAAGTAGTAAAGGGCTTTTGTTCCTCAAGTCCTCATCTTTGTATTCATATTTGATACCCTTTTCTGCAAGAGCTATTCTAACCCTCATCCCAAATGGGCTCGGCCAGAAATCCAACAGAACTACCTCATCCGCCATTTGATACCCTTTAAGCTCACTACTAGTAGCTAAGAATCAGAGAAAGGTTACAATATGGTTATGCTAGGTCTTGGGAATTTATAGAGATCTTTCAGGGGTTGGTCGATGCAGTGGAAAAGAAAATGAAGATTTCTTCCCTAAAAGGAATATTGCAGGTTTTGGTCTTTTTTTTTTTTCTCTATTCACACATTACCTTCCGTTTGTGCTACCTTCTAGGCATATTCGATAATAGACTCAACGAGTCGTTTACCCCAAAACGTCACTGCTTCCGTCATCAAATTTTTGTTTGGTGTTTGCTCTTATTATACAATCTTTAGGACGACTTGAAAGACTTTTGAGGCTACAACGACAAGCAGCCTTTCTCGGAACGCAGAAAAACTGTTCATGCACCGACAAGCAGCCAAATCTTGACTAGCGACTATCTTTTCTTTTCATTTATGTAAAAGTAAGAAATGTATAATACGTTTTGTCTGGACTTAATTAATGTCAAGTGATGAACAAGCTCTGCGCACGCCTTTGCTCTCATGGCGTTTTCAATATCGTTTCCAGAAATTTATGTCAATCGAATCAAAATAATATTTTATTTTATAAAAAATAATAATATTTCAGTTATATATAATATAATAATAAATATTTTTTTAAATGAACTAATTTTTATCAATAATATATATTTTTTAAATAATTTTTTTATTTTTTTATTAAATTTGAGACTATATTATGTAATAAACACTTTACATAATTTTAATCCTCTCATAAATTATACATAGTAACTCTATTATAAAAGTCATATGTAAACAAAAAAAAAAAATTGAAAGACCCATATTGTAAAACTAAATATTTTTTTAATTATGATATAAATATAAGATAAAAGTTAAGTATATCGACAAAAAATTTCCTTTGCATCCATAGTTTTCCTAATATAATAAAATTTTTATGTGTCCATATATACAATGATCAAGTAAAAATAATTCATGACAAAATGCATGATAAATACGTTTTTTTTTTTTTTTTCATCAACTTATATTGTTATATTATATTTGAAAAACTTGTGGGATATAAGAAATTATTGATCAAGTTTCATTAATTACTAATTGATAAACTATTAAAAGAAAATAAATTATATTCATAAACAAAAAGTTTAAATGTAAATGAAATATTAATTATATAATTATATAATTTTATCTAAATTTGTAAGGGTAAATTGTTTTATCAAGATTTCAGTGTGGGCAAGAATGAAAAGTTAATATCTTTGTGGGATCAAATTTATTATTAATAATATATATTAGGAGTATTTTTATAAAGTGAGTAGGATCAATTGACCACAATCACTTAGACTTGATTTCATAATGTTTTAACTTTTTGAGAGGTGTTGTTCTCTTATGGCTCACTTAAAACTACTTTTAAAAAGTTAAAGTAATAGTGTTTAATAAAATAATACAAAAGTTGTTCCCAATAAATAAAAGTTACAAATCAATATTTGACAAATTCATTGTAAAGCTATCCCAAATATTTAAATTGATTATAATAGATATTAATAATAAAAAGAGAGATAATTAATCTATTACATTAATTAATAAAATGATAAATATAAACTTTCATTAAAAGTTTAGATTATATTAGTCTTTCAAAATTTTGAAAGCAGAAAACAGTTTTAAAAAATATTTATTGAGATAGTTTTAAAAACACTCATGACTATTAAAAATTTGTATTAAAAACATCTCACTTTTCTTTTCATCAACCATAAAATAATTAATTTATACTCTTTATATATATAAAAACTCTTCAAAAAATATTATTAAACCAAGCCTTATCAGTAGATTCGCTCATCGCTACTTGTGATATCAAATCCTATGCTTATAAAGAAACCTTTTTCTCCAAGGAAAATTGTTTGAAAAATTCAAGGTCATCCTCGTCTAAACCATTTCCTTTGGCTTTGTTTTTAACCAAGTGATCCCACATCTTGTTTTCCATTATGTTCTTTAAAGGATGAGGCCCTCTTGCATATTTTTGGGGAGTGTGATTGGATCAAGGAGATTTGGTTAAAGATCCTTGATCATAAACATGCTGCCCTTCTTTTTTTACTTCAGACAATTTTTTTGACTGGTTTCTTCTTAATTGCTTAAACTTCACCTCGCATTAAATTTCAAGTTTCTTGGAATTCTCTCTCTGTTTTTTGTTTTGTTTTCGGTTTACAGAGTATTTGACTCGCGCATAATAACTTGTTTTTCAATTATATTTCTTCCAACTGATTAAGATTAAAAAAATTTCTAACAAATATTAAAAAAATATTTAATAAGATACAACAAATATAGTCTCTAAAATTTAAAATATTTTAAAAATAATTATTATTCATTATACAATACTGAAATTATAACTAATCATTATAAGAAATAATACAAAATTTTTATATTTATTATCTTAACAAGTATCTTAAAAATACCGTTAAAAAAATCATAAGATTAAACTACCTCATTGTGTAGCCTCATGCTTTTCTCACTAGTTGGTTTAAACCAACTAGTTGGTTTAAAACTTAATTTTAATGGTTCAGCTTTAAATAACTCATGAATTATTGATGCCGTTAGCTCAATTAGAGATGAGTTAGAAAATTAAATTTTTGTTTTCTTTAGAAAACTTGGGATAGATTCAATCACACTTGCAGAGAGATTGGAGTGGATGGTGTTATGATTTTCTCTTTTTTTCTGTGATAGTAATGATACTTCATTGCATCCTTATAGAACTCTTATTAATAATTATAAATAGTTATTAGCCCTCATTCTCGAGAAGAAGATTAACCACATTTACGATGAATTTAATTCATGTGCCAATAACTTAACAAACTATAAAGCTCATTTGCTAATGGAAGACCTTTTATCTTTCATCATGTTCTGATTGTATTTCTATCAATGTGATAACTCTCATATTGTTAATGCTATAGTACTTCACACTCCTTACAAATAAACGAGTCTCTTCTGTTATCATCATTTGATTTGTTTTCAAGAATGAGATTCTAACAATTTTAAACTAAGATTTGTTAGTGAACTTGAACACTTTTTTTTTTAATTATTGTTATCTAAAAAATTTATAATCAAATGATTGAACTTGTAAGAGATCAAAATTTATTCTTAAAATTTAATATAATCATCTAAGATATGCTCTCCTATGAGATGATGAAATTGTAGGGACATTGATAAAATCTTTGTTGAGTTCTAATTAGTTGTTTTAGAAGTTAATGTAGGAAACGTCAAATTGTAATTTTTGTTTGGCGATAAAAAAGAAACTTCAAAAGATATAAGGACATTACACTGACACACAACCATAAATACAAAAAAGGAAATTGAATTTTATTCTATTAATTACTTTTTATTTTATTTTTTGAAAATATCATATCATATTGTGTTTGTATTACAAGTTTATGAAACATAAATTAAAAGTAATGGTGCTTCAAAGTAAAAACTTACAAAGCAATGAAATTTGCACTGCCATGGCTAACAAGCTAGTTATATTTGTAATGAGAAACGACCATAAAGTTTAAGCACATGAAGCCAATTTTTACTGAAGAGGAAAAGAAACAACAAATACTTTTATTGGACAATGGCAGCTGATGGTGAAGTGGGCTTTGGAACGCCGTTAAATTTTACAACCACGCTCTATAATTTAAATCTGGTACCCTCCGTATCAATTTTTTTAGCCATCCACTTTTTGCATTAAATTAAATTCTGTTAGATGATGATTGATTACTTCATAAATTCATATTTCACGACAATATTTACAAATAGTACTGAAACATCTAACCCAACTTATTTGTTGGTTAATTGAGCTACATATCAAAATCACTTGTTTTAAATTAGTTAATCCAATTAGTTATTTGTAGTTTATATCACACACATTCATGGTCCGTTTGGATTTGTGGTTTGCGGTTGGGAACACACATCCGTGTCCTGGGCAGATAGGGTTGCGGACGTGTGTCATTTGGCACCGCAGAGAGTGTTCCAGGAGTCTCAGACTGCGTGTCTTAGGCCACTGCCCTACCATATTTTTTTCTTTTATTCTGGTATTTTTTTTATTTTTTTTATCTCTCCACCGTGTCCTAAATCATAACCTTTGAACAATTCAAACACCCTCAAAATATGAAAGAGACAAGACTATGGTTATCATCTCGCCTCCAATCTAATGGCCATTACATAGCATCATTGCGACATGTTGTCACCACCCTCCGAAGCTGCCACCAAATTATTATTTTTCTAGTTTCTGCCGTCCTAAGTAGTTCCATTGAATCAAAATAATTTGGCCTAAAATATCTTGCCCAAATTACTTAGTAATCGGTTACTTTTAGGTTTATATACCACACACTCCCACCTCATTTCCAATACAGATAGTGTAAGAGATCAAAAATCGTTTATAGAGTCTTACCTAGTAGCTTAAAATTTAGGTGAAATAATTTTTTAACATGGTTCAAAGTCTTTATAATTAAATGATCAGAAGGTATAAGAAGAAAGGTATGTGCATTTTCTACTCTGAAACTAAATGTATTTGTCACTTAATTACACTAGCTAATTTTGGACTATTTAAAGAAGTTTATCATGAGTATACATAGACTTAAATGGGTCACAACCCAAACATAATCTTGTTCTAATCACAGCTAGATTGCAGTTTGTGGGTACGTAGTAATGGATTTTTGTGTTGGTTTTCAAGCTCTACTATCCAAATTAAATGGGAATGGAAAGTATAGATGTATATGCTAATGGCATTTGAAAATTGACAGTAACTTGCAAAAGTATGGAGCCCCACAAGTAACCGACCTGTGAAAGCTACAACAGCCTGATCCAAATTTGGACACCCTTTCTGCCACAACCTCCACATGAAACTCTGTATTTATAAAATTAATTATATGCTTTACAAGATTGGGATTGGAAGATGCAACATACTTTTTGTCTTACATGTAGAAACCATGCTATTTCTGGCAATGATGGTATTTCCTTCTTTCAGAAACCTACCTTCTGGATTGGATTATTTATTGTTTGCAGATGCCTTGCTTCCCCTGTAGTTGTGAACAAATGAACCTTCAGTTCAGGCTTACTTTTGTTATATCAATGTGTGTCTTCTGTGGATGTGGAAATGCTCAAGCTATGGGCTTCTCTTAAGTGAAAGTTATGAAATTTCATTACTTTCCAAATCTGTTTGATTATTTTAATAGAACGTAGTCAGGGATATGGAGGAAGAGAGAAAGTACTAATTCTCTGCTTTCATTTCCTTTCATCCCCACTTCAAATTTCTTGAAATGGCCAAATTACAAGTTGCTAGACTGATCACAGAAGTTGCTCCACCAAGATTCATATCAGTGGCCAAGCGTGGCCGGTTGATGAAAATTTTGGATATAATTGTTGAGGAAGAGAATGATTTTGACAAACGCTTCACTTCAACTAGTTGTACCTCATCCTCATTGGGTCTATCAAGACAAAAGAATAGGCAAGTTTTGTTGAACAACTGAGTTGATTGACAGAACTGTCATTTTTTTCCCTCTGTACTCAGAAAAATAAAAAGAGCCACGCATGATTTCTTGAAGCCATGGTTCAGTTGCTAGATCAGGATCAAATAAGAAATAGGCTGGGGAAGGAGCAACAGGACCAAGTTCAGTCAATTATATATGTTGTTTATTTCCTTGTCTTCTGCATTCTTTTATGTTATTTTCTTTCAGAAACTTCATTGAGTTTATGTTGAGAATTTATAAACTTAAATGTAATGCTACTTTGCTTTTCGTCCTTTTCAAGGACATCGAATAAAATTGAAATGATACAGAAAAGATTAACATGACCGTTATGCAAGGATGACATGCACAAACCGAAAAATTATCCAAAATTTTAAGATTAGTAGGGAAAGAAAAATGTTATATATGCTGCACTTTGTTTACTGCTAATCTTAGGTATTTGTGGGCAGTCATGGAATTTTGCGTTGCTTAAAAAATGGGTATGCTTATCACAACTCACAAGCTGGTTCTGCCCGAGTCACATGGTCATATCCTTTATGGCACATAAAAGACAGGTATATGCTTTTGGCTTGACAAGTGACAAAAACAGTAAGTGCATGCAGTCCCACATTTATAGTAATCACTTCAGAAATTGACGAAGATTTTGTATACAATTGCTGAGGAAGATAATGATTTTGGTCTTATTGACAAATGGTTCCTCTCATGCATCACTAAACTGGTCTGTCAAGAGATACAAATGAAGAGGCAAATTCTGCTGAACAACTTCTAAGACGTTGATTAAAGAAAAACTACTCAGAATCTTTTTCCTGTTTTATACTTGCTTAAATATCTATTGAAATTGAAAATCTCATTTATTTTGTGTCTGTAATTTATTTCTTTTATCCTCTTGGTATTAACTCAGAGATTATGTTTGTTCTAAATAAGCCTATTATATATGCAACATGCATATGTCTTTGATTTATTCTCAAATAACCATTTCACCTAAAAACTTAAGTTATTAGGTGAGGCCCTAAGAATGAGTTATAATCTCTTACATGTCGTTTATCGTAAAAAATTAATTAAAATTTAAGCATAAGATATAAGGAAGATATGTGCATTCTCTACACTAACAAGTTTAATAGACTTGTGCTTGTAAAGTTTTTCATTGTCAAAACTTGTATCAACATATTCAAGTACTCATAAATTGCTTTAGAATATATTAAAGTAGGTGATAGCCAACAACTTTAAATCCTTTAATTAACTCCAGCCTTCCAATTTTATAGAAGTTGTTAACTTCCTTTAATTAAAACTTCATTATCTAAAAATTTCCAAGAATGTTAATTTACTCTTCTTTTCATACATCAAGAACTGAGTAAGGAAATCGAAATAAGGACCTAGCACATTAGAGAATATTTAATTTAAACTCTTTGTATCACCAACCCATCACTTAACAACTCACAATAATTTCTCGTTTATTTTATATTTATGGTGTGCTTATAATTAACAAATCGCTTACAATAATAATTACCTGAAATCCTGTTGTCTTAGCACTTCTGTCTTAACTAATTGAGATAAGACCTCTCATCGGCCTCTTAACATAATTTTTTTTTTTGGGTTTAAATAATGATCAACGTTAGGAGTTCACATATAGGCATCCAAGTGTGTCAAACAATCTCATCTTAAGCTCCAAAAGGCAGTTATAGTCACACTTTTGTGTTGGTACATCTAAGATTTGGACACTCTCCCTATGCATGCACCTTTTGGCCCAAACCACAAGGTTTAGACACTTCTGGACCAGCTATAGAGTGGAGTGGCACATCTACCATTTCAACGTAGTGGTATCACACCCAAAGTAGGTCTCCGGCCCCCAGCTCAGCTCTCCTTCCAATTTTCTAAAGCCTACTAGTTGTTCTTTTTTTATACAATTCATGAATAGTATGTAATTCAGACCAAATCATAATATTTTATATTTGAATTAATTCGTGAACAAACATAAAATTATGTTAAAGCTATATAAACAAAAACAAAATTAATCTCATTTAAGATAAACAATTTATGAATTGTATTTCATTTAAATTAAATTATAATATATTAAGTTTGAATTAATTTATAGACAACAGTTGAAACTATGTTAAAGTTATATATATAAAACAAAAATAAAATACATCTCATTCAAATCGGGTAAGATATTTTTTAACTTTCAACCAATCATGATTTGATCAATAACAATAATTATGTTCACTTTATACTGACTTTCTAGTAAATTAAACCTGTATTAATTTTGAATAAAGTAATATATATATATATATACACTAAATTTGTTGAAACAAGTGGAAATTTGTTACAAAGAGATAAACACAAATCTTTCTCTCTTCCTGAATCAAAAGAGTTACTTTAGCTGCATGTATATTAAGCAAACAAAAAACAATTCTCACCCTCATGACGTGGTTGGATTGAAATGTATATGCTTTTTGCTTCTTTTTTTTTTTTTCTGAAGCTTCTACATTTTCTCGTACAAAAAAGAAAAGAAAAGTGATGTCATAGATGATGTCAAAGTGAAGTCAAGTCTTCATATAATTTGCCAATCAAATGTTATTTGAATAAAAAATTATCTCATTGTCAATTAATTAATTCAACTAGTAAAAAATTAAATTTGAACTTAAAAAAGTTCACCCCACGAGAATGATTTTAGAATTGGGTTTCTGTTCAATTTATTGTATGTATTGAAAAAATTAAAAATAAATAGTATTAATAAATCCTCTATATTAGTTCATCATAACTTGAAAAATGATTTTACCTATTCTTTTTGAAGATTAATATCTCGGATTTAAAAAAATGATAAGAATATTAACCCTCCCAATTCATCTTTTATTTTTGTCTTTCCATTCACTAGGATTTCTCCCGATTCATCAATTTTGTCCAGATCTTTTCATTTTGTTTAAACATTTTATGTTTTTATTTCATTTCAAAAAAATTCTGCTTCATATAGATTTTAGATGAAAACAAAATCAGTATCAAATTATCTTCTTTTTGTTATATTTTCCTTTTTCAAATTTTTTCTAAGATTATTAATAATTTAATTAAGAAATAAATATGAAAACTGATAAATATCTAAGTATAACTACTAAATCAAATTTCTGATTTTGAAAATCAAAATGTATAAGATTTGGTTTAAATTTTTCAAATCAAATATCTGAACATATAAAGAATCATTTGATAAAATTTTACAACTTGAAAAATGAACTTGATTTTAAATAAGTAATTTTTATCTTGAGAAAATAAATTTTAAAAAATATCCACCCAATTATTTTTAAATTAACAAATTATGAATTTACTTTCAAAATATCACTATAGAAAATATAATTTAGAAATTTTATTTAAAATTTTTAAAATGTCTCATCTAAGAAATTCTAACGAGAATGAAATTTAAATTTTGATCTAATAAAATATATATTACATTAAATCATAAGATTTGAACAGTAAATCATACAATTTAATTTTAATTTATTCATATTAATTTCACCAAATTATCATTTTTTTGTTTTGGAAAACAAAAAAATGGAAAAAAGATTGTGATAACTATCAAAAAAATAATAATAATAATTAGAAAAAGCTAATCATCAAAGTGTGCGAGCTTTTATTTTTATTTTTATTTAAAATTAAAAAGTTGTAACGAAAGCGAAATTGGTTAATAATAGGAAAGCGTCACTGTTCTTCTCTTCTCTCTCTCTCTCTCCCTCAGTCTTTTCTTCCTCCTCCCGCGCCAGCTGTTTGCTCTCTCTCTCTCTCTTTCTTTCTCAATTCACAGTTCACACAGGGCACCATTCTCTCATTTCTCTCTCTCTCTGTTCTCTATTTCTCTGGTTCTCATTCCCTTACAGTAAACTAGAAGGCCTCCAAATCTATGTCTTTGCTTCGCTGATCACCTTCTTGATCTGTTGTTTTGTTTGGGTTCTACACCCGCATTCACCGACACTCGATCTGAATCTGCTTCTACAGTACCGGTAAAGTCTACCTGGTCCTCTACGATCTACAATTCTTTTCATTTTTGTTAATGATAGTATGATTACATTTAAATTCGATGAATTAATCGTTTGATCTATTTTTTTTTATTTTTTTTTTTTGGTTTTGAATTTTAGATTTATGTATTGTTTTTTTTGTTTGATCCTAATATTTGGTTTATACGCTTTAATTTTTGTAATTTTTAATTTTTGGTTCCGCCGGCAGAAACACAATGACGGCGGAGTTGAATGTGCAAGGTGAGGTCTCTGAGATTTCCAATGGTGTTTTGCCTAAGGTTGTTGAGGACGATATGTGTGGCTTGGATAAGACTGGTAACTATGAGGATTTGTCTAAAGTGAGTTCCTGTTATAATGGGGTTTCTACTGAGGTGGAGAAGAAGGAGGAGGATGAGATAATTGATAAATGTGATAGGAAGGATGATGCTGATGGGTCCTACATATTTGTCAGTGCAAGCGATGTAGTAGCTGCTGCTGCTTCTGGTCATGATGATGATCGTCATCATGAACCAGCTGACTCGGATCTCAATGTGGGTGCCACTAATGAGAAGACCTGTTGTGAAGAAAATGTTCCTACTCCTGATAACAATGTTGTCGAGTTGGAAGATTTGCGGGGTGAAGTTATTTCTGATGCTGGTGAAGACAGAGGGAATAATTATGCTGAGCAGCTGCGGTCTGACCTTGAGCCTAAGGTTGATGAGCAAACTGAGGTGGAGTCTCATGAAGATTCTCAGGTTATTGTTCCAGGGAATACAGAATGGAAATCTGAATCATCAGAACTTGTTGATGGCACTGAAAATAATGGTGGAGATAATTCTCTGGGGCTGATGAGGCCCGTAGAAGTTGAGGGATCAGAAATTAATATTACCAGTTCTGTAGAATCCAAGCAAGATCATCTTGATTGTGAGAAGAACTTAAATGGAGAAAACAAGTCAGATTTTGTGAAAGGAAGTCAGGAAGTTAATGTTATAGATGATACTGATGTTAAAATTGATGTGGCACTGCAGAAGGCACTGATAGAAGATGTCAATGAGATTCCTCTCGGAGCTACACGAGGGAGCCTCGAGGAGGACTCAGAGAGGAATTTGACAGATCCATGTCCTGTGGCTGATATAAAGTTAGACACCGTTATTGTTAATGGACCTCTCTACAATGAAAAAAGGGATGGCTCAACCACTGATTGTGTTCCAGATAGAGATTCCGGGACTGTTAATGTCAGTGAGGATGCCACTGAACAATATGGAGCTTCTGAAAGTACCAAAAGAGATCTGCGAATAAGTGATGTGAATCAAAATCCCCCTCAAGAAAATGAAGCTTTGGAAAATATTGCTAGTTTGGCAACAGTTGATGCCACCCAAAATGCCAGCGAACAAAATGGATCTGCTGAGAGTATTGAAAGAGATTCAGGAACAGTGGATACTAATCAAACTTCAACCAAACAAACTCGATTTTCTGAAAGTGTTGAATCTGTGCCTGTTTCCATAGTAGGTGAAAATACTGAAAGAGATTCAGGGACTGTTAGTGCCAATGAGGATGCCACTGAACAATATGGAGCTTCTGAAAGTACTAAAAGAGATCTGGGAATAGGTGATGTGAATCAAATTGCCCCTCAAGAAAGTGGAGCTCTACAAAATATTGCTAGTTTGGAAACAGTTGATGCCAGTGAACATTATGGATCTGCTGAGAGTATTGAAAGAGATTCAGGAACAGTGGATGCTAATCAAATTTCAACCAAACAAACTGGATTTTCTGAAAGTATTGAATCTGTGCCTGTTTACATAGTAGGTGAAAATGCCTCAAGCAAAAATACTAAAAGCGATTCAGGGACTGTTAGTGCCAATGAGGATGCCAGTGAACAATGTGGAGGTTCTGAAAGTACTAAAAGAGATCTGGGAATAGATGATGTGAATCAAAATGCCCCACAAGAAAATGGAGCTTTACAAAATATTGCTAGTTTGGAAACAGTTGATGCCAGTGAACAAAATGGATCTGCTGACAGTATTGAAAGAGATTCAGGAGCAGTTGATGCTAATCAAACTTCTGCCAAACAAAATGGATTTTCTGAAAGTATTGAATCTGTGCCTGTTTCCACAGTAGGTGAAAATGCCTCAATTGAAAATAGTCAATGTTTTCTCCCTATGCCTAATGATGACAAAGCAGAAAACTTAAATATTCTTCCTGCTGGTACTGTGGATGATGCCAGCACAGAGATTCAATTTGGAGAACAGGACACAAAAATAACTGAAACCCCAGATTCCCTTCCTGTTGATGTAGATATTGAACATGAGAATGGCCTTATAGTTGAAAACACTAAGTCAAATTGTAAGTATGCAACATTGGAAGGTGCAACCAGTACTGTTGAAGATAATGCGGATACTTTCCTTACAAAAGCAGAATCTGGTGCTGAATGCTCTTATACCCAGCTTGATACCGATGCTGGTGAGGATGTTGGTTCCCCTGTTGATAGATCAGTTGAAGAAGAAAGTGGCCCACGTCCATGTTCTGTTGCTAATGTTAAATTAGTGCCTGAAGCTAAACACTTATCAGACTTAAGCAGCAGAAATATGCCCCAAAATCATGATATTACATTTGGATCTATTATTCGGAATGGCAATGCTGTGAATAGTGAAAGCATGGCATATAATTTACCTGTAGAAAATGATAGTGTTCTGCTCACAAGTCCTGATGGTGATCATAAAGAAGCATCTCAAGAGGCCGAGGACATTGGTGTGCTTCTTGGGAATGAAACCTTAACACTATCCCCAAAACATTCCACTGGAGATATTTTGGATGGACATATTGTGGATATGGAGGTTGGGAAGAGGCCCTTCTACTTTTTGATCAGGCTTCCTCGATCTGATGAAGAAAGCTTAAGAGAACAGATTAAACAGGCTCAAATACAAGTTGATGAGAATACTAGAGGACGGGATGCCATTAGAGCTGAAATCCAGATTAAAAAGGTGATCAATCTTTACATTATGTTTTACTAAAGTTCTGAGAGCAATATTTTGCTTCATGTAACATGATTGTTGCAATGTCTTATGATCAGGCCACTTGTAAGGAGTATGGTCAAGATATTGATGCTGCCATCTCAGGAGAGAGAACTGCAAGGGGTTTTCTGAAGTCCAAACGTCAAGAAATGGATGCCGTTCAATCTGTGATCAACAGATTGAAAAATGCAATTTCTGTCGAGGACATTGATGGCAGGGTATCCATTCATTTTCTTTTCCCCACTAATCAATCTGCAGGAAATATCTGTGTGAATTCTTTTGTATTTTTGGGTGTGATAATGTTCTTAATCTTTTAAGCATATGGAATGTAAGCAGATAAGAAACATGGAACACATGATACAGCACGAAACACTGCCTCTGAAGGAAGAAAAGCAAATAATTAGAGAAATCAAACAATTGAAGCAACTTCGGGAAGAGCTCTCTAATAATATGGGAAGGCAGGCTGAAGTACAGCAGTCTCTGGACCACAAAGACAATATTGAAGAGCGCTTAAAGGTATTATGTTTGGCATTTCTCTGCCTATATTAAATTTTGACCTTACTGCAGATGATGATTTTCATGTGCAAGAATTTGGTTTGCAATAGGATGTTTCAAATCTTAAGCTTTCTTTTTTTGTCAAGAGTTAAACAGTTTAGCTTACTTTGACATGTATTATGCAATAAATTTCAATAGGTTTAGGGAATATTTTAGTGTGTTTAATGGCTTATGTCTGACAAACTTTCCAGCATTTGCAATCTTTGAGGAAGGAAATTGATGGTCTCAGAGATAATGTGCTTAAAGCAGAAGCAGTCACTAAAGCTGCAAGAAAGAAATATGATGACGAAAATGATAAGCTGAATACATTGCTAGCTAGGTTTAAGGCTGCCAATGACATCCGTCAGGAATCATATGCTTATTTACAGGGTTTGAGGAAACAATTATATGACAAGGTATATTATCTGGTTTTAGTATATAAACTCTTTTAGTTGATCACTGAGTACGTAATAGCATATGTTGGAACTTCTTAGGTTTCCAATGATTTTTTATCTCAAATGGAGGTGCTACTAATTCTTGGTAGAGAATTCAAATAAGCATTTTTTTTTTTTTTCTATAATCTTTTCATGCGCTAGCACAGTTAGAGACTGTCCTTGGACATCACCTCATTTCTTTTTGGTTTACACTGAAACCCTTTTGTTTCCCTCCTAAAATACATGTTTGAAACATACACTCCTTCAACCTGAAAATAAAAGAGTACTTTGTTGCTCTGTCAATGATTTTCTCAAATTTTGGAAGTTCCGCAATGGTAAAGATTAACTATTCTTTAGCTGGGTATCCAACTAGAGATAAATTGGTTGTTATCTGAGGGTAGGTTTGTAAACTCAACTAAGCCTTCAATCCTAAACTAGTGAGGGTTGGCTACATGAATCCTTTTTCTCTATTTGCATCGATCAAATGCATCATCTTCAATAAAATCATGCTTTTTGACCTTTGAGTCATAAACTTTTCTTTTTTTACCCATCTTTCTATTGTGTTCTATGATGTATTTAGGCATAAGGATTATCTAGGACATGTTTGGTTTAAAATGGACTTTAAAGATTGCATATCTTTCTTCTAGTAAACCATATGTATATGGTCTTTCATGGACCATGAGGAAAGGATAAGTTGAAAGATGAGATTTATAATCTACAATAAGCATCAATGGAGTAGGTTATCAACTGAATGCACTTAAAGACCTTAGACCTCTTTTATCTCTTCTGGGAAGACCTTATTATTTTAGTTTGGTACTCACAAGATATCCTCAAATATTTCAACTCCATCCCTGTTTTTCACTAGTTGTTTATTGAAATGACACCAAAGTGGCATCCTTCCTATAAGTACATATCTTTATTTGGATTCACCAATCACCACTCCAGGTCTACAGCCGCCCCTTCCTCCCCCTCTCGAGTTTTTAATTTCTTTGGCACTGAGTTTGGATAGATCTACAGATGAAGATCATGAAACTCCCTTTGCTATTAATTTAATTTCGTCTCTTATGGAAAATGGTAGACATGTTCTCTTGGAAAGAATAATGGCAAATGCTTAATCAGACAGAGACTGAGCCTTCCTCTGTTCACTGATTATGCAGAACAAATACTTTTGGAAGTACAAGGATGATGTAAAGGCAGCTAATGAAATAGCATCAAAAGAAGATAAAGAGGAGCTGCAAAAATTTTGTATTAACCAGGTAATGTCACACTTCTTGCAAGTATAGGGACCAAATGGTCTTTTATTGCTCTTGTCTGGCATATTATTTCATGTGCTTATAATTAATTGTTTAGGTGGAGAGAACTATGGAACTATGGAACAAAAATGATGAGTTCAGGAGGGAATATGTCAAAAACAATACCAGGAGTACATTGAGGAGATTGAGGACTTTGGATGGTCGTTCACTCGGTCCTGATGAAGAGCCACCTATAGTTCCATATGCCATAAATGAAAGAACAGTGAAAAGCAAATCTGTATCCAGTCCTTCAACTGTAGAACAGAAAAATGAAGTAGTGTCACTACAAGCTGATAAGATAGAGGATAAACCTGTGGTGAAGGTTGTGGTGGAACAAAGAAATCAAACCACTAAAAGTAAAAGGCCTGCCAAACCTGCTCCTTCAGGGTACGGATTGGTCAGAGATTCTGGTCGGGATGAGATTGAAGATGTGATTGAAGAACCTAAGAGAAGAAAGGAGGAAGAAGAGCTGGCCCAGAAGGCTGAAGAATTGAGAAAGGAAGAGGAAGCAGTCAAATTGAAGGAGCAACAGAGATTAGAGGAGATTGGCAAAGCTAAGGAGGCACTTGAGAGGAAGAAACGAAATGCAGAAAAGGTCCAACAGAGGGCTGCATTAAGAGCTCAAAAGGACGCTGAACAGAAAGAGAAGGTATGCCTTAAAATTAATGGCTGTAGTGCTATTTTAGAGTACAAGAAACATATTGCTTCACTATCCCTCCTTTATAACACCAAGCGGATGCTATTCTACAGCTGCCTATATTGAAATTGCATTTATTTTGTGCAGGAAAAGGAGAAGAGAGCAAGGAAGAAGGAAAGAATGAAGGCAGCTTCATTAGAGACTACTAATGGTATAAATGAAGGAGAACCTGCTCCAAGCTCAGAAGCTCCAACTAAAACTCCCGAGGAATGTGATGAGAAACCAATTACAACAATAAAAAAGCCAGTAAAACCATCACAGTTCAAGAAGCTGACCAAGGCAAAATCTGTTCCCCTGCCTATTCGCAACCGGAGTAAGAAAAAAATGCAGTCATGGATGTGGGTCTTGATTGTAGCTCTGGCTGGCGTTGCCTTGTTTTTGTTGGGGAACAGCAGCTTCTCTCTGAGATCTGGGCTGAAAGGCTTTGGTTTCTGAATGCATTCTAGACAATCTACTTAGAATCTAGGGAGTGAATAGAGTTTTGCGGGGATATTTCCCTTATATATATATATATACATATATACGTGATTCTTTCGTGCCCTTCCAAGGATTTTTAGCTTCCAGTTGCATCTCATAAGATAGATTTTTTCCTCTATTTTTGTTTATGACCCTATGGCGAAGGGGAACAGTTACTTAAACTGTTGCTTCCACCATGCATGTAATAAATTATTGTGATTTTGCATTTTTCACATCTGTATCTGTTTATTGAATGAAGAGTGTCATTCGGTTGGTTTTGCTATTTGAAATAAATAATTGTGATTTTGCATTTTTCACATCTGTATCTGTTTATTGAATGAAGAGTGTCTTTCGGTTGGTTTTGCTATTTGAAATAAATAATAAGACTTTTGACAGAAAATTGCTTCTAATCAAATTCCAGGAAAAATGTTTTTTGAGCATGTGTTTCTGGTAATACAGTAAGATTTCATAATCCAATTAAAGCTTGTATCTTTATGCTACCTAAAGAAAAAGCTTGCCTTTTGTTGGTTAGAAAAGGTGCAAACTAAGCACTTTGGATAACTCTCTTTATGCTCTCCTTTTTTCTCCCATAACTTCTCTCCATCTGGCTCACTGCCTGTCTTTCATTTTTACCCGGCATTGTTGGTTTTTAGAGGTTTAAACCTGAACTTCGTAACAATTGGGTAAAAATAATCAGCCATATATAGGGAAAAGGATCGACCAGTTCACTAACTCGAAGGAGTATATTTCTTATGAATAGTGAGCATACTGTCAAAAAGGATATTGTACACAACGAATAGAATTCTGACATGTTCTCTGCTACAACCAGCAGCACAGCCTCGCAGGAGAAAGAAAACTTTTGGGTAGAGTTTGAATCCCGCATTTCTATAAGAATATTGGTGCACCTCCAAGCATAACAATGTCACCGTTGGAAAAGGATTGACAAATTAAGGATCACCTGCTGCCATCAACACTAGCTCAAAGAGTCAGTAAGTAACTTACCCCACTTAAAAATCTGAAGGAGGATCTAACTGGAACTACAAATAGTAATACAGCTCATACACAGCAAGCCCGCCAGAAACAAATGTCAGGAGACTGCAACATTTTTTATAAAATCAAAACTGTCAAAGTCACAATCCAAATTTAATTACTCATTGAGCTGGAAATCCGTACAATTGATTACCATGTTCTTATCAAGATCCTGAAAATTCTGCTTTTCCTTGGCTAAAGGACCAAACACGTTCAATAAGGTTGTCCACCAATGATTCAGGTATTTGTGAAATGGAGGTTCCTTTGGCTTCCACAATTCAACCACCTGCATTATAGTAATAGATACAATTTAGAGTTCCTAACCAGAAGAAGTCCAAGATCAATATAGCATGAAAAGGAAATAGATAAGACATGGATAAACTATTATATCCTTTGGTAGAAAGATTGTATTACATTGGATACAATATACAAACATCACATCAAGTAACTGACATGAAAGAACAAATTTATCAGTTTAGGAGGAGAGAGGGAGAGACAGCTAAAGCAAAAGGCAAACTAAACTAGCACAAATCTCCATGAAGCCGACTTTGAACAGCAGCTTTAAACACCGCATTTATCAGCAGAACTAGAAAATATGTAGATCAATTTCGATTAATTTGTAGCATATAGTTTCAGTATCTACTGATTATGCAGAATATTATCTTTCCTTCCTTATAGTCACTTTCCAACTTCTCCTTTCAATGACTTTATTTTGTCAAAGCCAAGAAAATATTTTCTTAGAGAAGTTCATATTTTGGACGTGGTGGCTTAACTTTCAAGCAACAAAAAAATGATGGGTCACTACTCACTCGATTGCCAAAAACCTTTCTTAAGAAATGGTCCACAAGGTAAAGAACAATCTTAAAACAATGTCCACGTCAGTGAAGTAGATGAGAGGTAAATGGTTGACAGGCAAAAAGGAAATTTAAACTCTCAAGGTTATGGTCAACTTGTTCAAGTTCAATGACCTGCTTGATGATTAGAAAAGGCTAGCCATAACCACATATCAATAGCTAGAGCTAAAGAAGCCACTATAATGGCCGTCAATGTTAATGAAGAGAAATTTAAAGACATATTTTCTATCTTTGACTATAAATGGGAAATGCAGCTTCAACATTGACAGCAAGTGCCAGGACACTTCTTAACCTGAGTTTTTTTATGGCAATCCAAAAATTGAGATTGATGACACCCCTCAGTTGTACACATTCTCAACTTAACTAAATCTTAAATCCAAAACTAAATAGATTATTCCAAGTACAGATGTGCAGATAAAATCATGAGTTAGTTGTCAATGTATAGAAGAGTTGAAGGGTTAGATCAAAGAAGATGGCATCTCGTATGTTTAATTCTTATTTCTTCTGCATTCTCCAATCTAAATATGCTTAACATTGGATAAGTTAGCATTACTTAATAGTTAATAATTGCCTATCCAGCCTTGCAGCTATAGGACTAAAGTTTATATGGAAATTCAACTCAAACTTTGCAACAATTAGATATTAAAATTTGACTTTAACTTGCAGAGTTGCAGTGCAGCTGGTTGTAGCATATTTGCCTATTTGGAGTGTGTTTGAGTATTTTGAGTACAACTTAATACTAGTAAAGTCCAATTATCTAGATAGTATAATACCTTAATGAAAATTAAATACATAAACTCTTCTAACTGATTCACAATAAAAAAGGGATTAGAGAATCAAAGATTACATGACCTAGTGTATGTTGAGTACAATCAAGCTCTTAAGGCTTGCTATGATATACAGATAATCATCAAACCTACCTCTCAGAATTGTTGATGATGGAAATGGATCGTTGATTGGGAAAATGGGGGATAGCAATGGGTTCTGATGGTAACTTGGCATTGACTGAATTGGCAAGGGCATCTGGGGCTGGATAAATTAGGACTTAGGGTAGGAGATATCTTCCAGTATTGAGAGAAACAATATATCTCAAGTAATGAGGAGGCGTCTCTTGGGTAAATTGAAGAGGACATTTTTGCTTAAGTGGTACCAATAGATGTTTATCCATCCCTCTTTGCTGAGCACCTGTGAGATTTCTTAGATGATTTAAATTGTAATTTGTACCCTCCTTTTCATTAAAAACAAATCATTACTTATCAATTTATATATATCTTCCAGTATACCTGATCAAATGTTAATTATAATTCAATCTTCCATAAGCATAATTGGTAGTTGAACCTTAAAAATATGACTTCTTAAAGCTGCTTCCCTCCCTTTGCATTGACACAGATTACTGCCAATATAAACAGCCCATTGAACTGCTCTTTTGTTTCTTCTTTGCAACCCAAACAAAATCCATTCTCTTATCTAATGCATATCATACCCATTAGCCTCCGAATACAGTGGAAACAACCACGTAATCTTAATTTGTGCTACTCGCATGTATATTTCTAGCCCTATTTATTGAAACATGTCCATCTGTTCCCCTTTTAACCTCCAGTTTCCAACCCTAGCAAGTCTAAGAGCTCTCTAGCCCCTCAAACACTCCCCGAAGTCTTGATTCTAGAACCAAAAAACCCTCCCGCAACAGCTGCAGGCATGTTTCTAATTCTTTCATTTGATCACTTGCCTAAAAGGTTAAATTCAAGGAAGAAAAAAAGGAAAAAGTAAATGTAAGAAACTGTTTAGGTATGTTTCCTCATCTCAGCAGCAGTATCTTGTGATTGTGAATTAAAAACTAGTTTCTCACAGAAAAATTTAGAAAACTTGTACAGGACTATCACATACACATTTAAACACATAGCCAAGAGAACATTCTATACAAATAAAAATTAAAAATTAAAAAAAAATCAACACACAGAATATTCATAAACTTTTAATATATAAAGGTAAAAGTCACATAATTTGAGAACTCACTTTAATTCATCAGTACTTGGAGAGTCTCCTGCTTCTCAAACACAACCATTTCCTTGAACACACAAAACAGGGAACCTTATCTAACCACCCGCATGATCGCAAAATTGACTGAGACTGAGTTTTATGCAAAAACAGTGTGTCAAAGCAGGAAGGAGCATAACCAATAAAGCAATTTTAAAAAGTACCTCATAAGGAGAGATATAAAAGAAAACATGCATTAAAAAGATAAAAAATAAAGTTAACAAGACAATCATGAGAATAAATTCTTATCATCGCTACCAAATGCAATGAAAATCTACTGATGTTTTGGCTTTTGAGCATATGTGAATTATTAAATATAATTATAAAAAATGCTAGTGTGGATCATCCACGAAGATTGAATGGCTAATTTAGGGTACAGATAAAATCATTTGCTTTATTATGCTTTTGAACATAGTCAATCCACATAATATAGGTCAGTAGACTCAAATAAACAAGGGAGAATGATAAACATAAACTATGGGAGAACATCACATCCTCAAAGTTAGTATGCTCCAAGCATTCTATTGCTCTGTAGAAGAATTAGGTTATCACATGATATCCTAAAGTATAATGTGGTTATCCGTCTGCAGATGGAATTATTATTAACGTTAAAACAGTCTAAATTGGCATTAATTTTCTCATCCCAAATGATGTCAATCTCTGAACAAAAAGTGCTACACATATCAAGTCTCAAATGGATAGACGTTTAAAAGAATGATTTTAAACACTAAATTTTATCATCTCACTGAACCAACAGAGCCTGGATTGACACAAGTGAAATGTACAGAAAAACCTTGGATACAGGTTGTATAATAATAACATGTCATGGAAAGAAACATGAAGTGGAAAACTATTTGCATATTAAGAAGCAGTCTTTGACAATTCTAATAATTACCGGTTGAATGAAGAAACATCATGGAACACTAACAGATTGAGATTTATGGAATAACATACACTTCTTTTATCTCTTTGACTTTTTCTTGAGACATGTCATCATCTGCAAGCAGGATGCAGGATCCCTCCTGCAGTTTTCTCTTATTCCTTGATATCCCATGCTCGTTCTTAAAACCATTATTTTCCAATTTATGGAGTCTGTCCCTCTAACAATAATCACATTGCTCCTTCTACTAGTGTCTTCTCCAAGATCTGGTTTTACGAGACTAATACCAACACAGTGTATACCATCAATTTTTCCATTTGCTAACAAAGATTCTTCTCCCTTCTCACCGTGAACAGAAGTGACTTTTCTATTTTTCCCAAAACCAATCCTGCTTATTGAAGATGAGTCTTTCTCACTGATCATAGAAACTGAGTCTTTCACACACCAATTCATTATTGTGGATTGACTCTTATGGACATCAACTTTCCCATTGTCAGTCGCAGGGCGTTCTTTGGAACTAGAATTTCCAACACAATTAAACTTCATCTGTAGGCTAGAAGGCGTTTTGCCAACCTTAGATATGGTTGGCACATCATTCCTAGAGGATTGTTCAACATTTGGTTTTGCATGCGCCGGTTTCTGTGGAACGGCAATCTCTGGGGACTTAGATGCCTCACTGCCATTACAACCATGAAACTTTACTCCATTGGAAGTAACAGCTTTGCTCACAGATACTGTTCTCTGGTTAGTACGAGAGAAGAAAAGGACATAAACTTTTTCCGACAATACTTCATGCAATGTTGAAAGTGATACGAATGAATCATTGCAGCAGTACCACCGACCCATAGCATCCTGCAAACAAGAAGAAAACTTAGTACGAAGAAAAAGTTTACAACTGCATCTTAAATTTAGAGATTGATTAAAAGGGAGCTGGAAAGGTGTCTCGATACCTTGATATAAGCTTAATAATGGCCAGACTCGGGTGAATAGCCTGAATGAACAATGGTACCAAAGGGCTTATATTCTGGTTGTGGATCCTGCACTATCATAACATTATTAGAGAAAACAACATAGTAATTACATGGAACAAGCAAGAAATGTAGCAGTCATATGAACTATGCTGGAGATGAAACAACTACTTGACCAAACTTCTACTGAGAGAGAAAAATAACATCATAATGACTACAAGTTACTAATGTTACATACAACAACACTAAACTGGCTCAAAATAACTAAATAGGTAAAGAAACCATGTAAGCATTAAACTGCATAAATTATAAGCAGTATGACCTAGCACTGATTGATTAAGCAATCCATTTCTGTAGGTGAGCAACTGGAATCTGCAAGGTAGAAAAAGTATAAGTATTGTTAATAGAGATTCCTACTTATGTATCAACTTATGAACTGGATTCTTCAATCACAAACGAGGATCCTTTTCAACTTGGAACAATACTTTCAGCGTTTAGCATTTTGAGCGCTCCGATCATTAAAATCAATGATGAAACGAACAAAATCATAAAATCATCAAGAAAAATATTTACCTAGACAATCCACAACCAAAATCTTTTATAAATTGGAAATCTTTTTCTTATGTAGCCATGTTGTTGTCTCTCATTTTCTTCAGGAAGGAGAATAGACACCTAATTTTTCATTTTCTATTATGCTTATATGTTTAGTTATCTAAAAATAATTCAATATATATGTAATTATTACATTATGTGATCCTAAAAAGCATTCCATGTTCCAAACCAACGTATTTTGTTCCAACTAAGCAATCCTAATAAGCCTACCCCTATCATACCACATTTAACGTTCTACTTTCTCATTCTCATCCCGTGTAACATACCGATCCGCGTACTAAGTAAATAACCATCTTGATTTCCTTCATGAAATTTGGATTAGAAATAAGCAAAGGAAACTTGTTTCAGAATGCAGTTCAAATTTTCACTACACCAGCTGTCCCATTTTATAGGTGTATCTTTCCCTTTTAAGATATCCCAAAATAATTATAACTTTTTTCTTTTTTTGGGGGTTTTTCACTTTCCTTTCCTGGTAGTTCCTCTGAAAGGCTTAAGGGTATTTTTGAAATATTAAGCATTTGGACTTAGTAATGGGGAAAACCAAGAGAGACAGTACCTAGAAGATAATCAAAGGAAAAAGGAAAATAGACAAAACTCAATCTTCAATAATCAAAGCTACAACTACATCATCTCATCTATATATCAATTAGAGCTATATCTCATATAACTCAAGACAACTTCGAGAAGCTAAACTTTAGTTGAATTAAATAGTTTCGATGTGATTGAAATTATAATCACTGTTATCAGACTCGTACAATTCACAAGTCGAATCCTACAAGTAGATTCAATTTAGAACCTAAATGATACACATTGCAGGGGTGAATCAAAAAGACTCAAGAATCATGCATGAATCGACCAAACCATAAGTAAATAGGGAAAATCAATTGAATTGTATGAGTCACCACTGAGTCAAACATTCTAGGTTTAGACGTAGGCAGAAAGTTGCAAGGCTTACTAGCCGGCCGGAGAAACTCAGAAGTCTACTTCAGCCATGCATCCCCAGTTTTTATTCTTCATGCTTTCTACCCTTTCTTTTTTTTCCAAACACTTACTAAAAGACTCTGTTCTTTCCTCTATTTATAATATCCCTGCCACATCATTTAAAGTTGTTAGTGTTAATATTCTTGCTATTTTTTTATTTTTTTTTAGTAGTATTTCTTTGATTTAAATGCAAAAGCTAGCAATCTTTTATATTCTTCTTGAACAATAAGAAATAAAAGAACTATAACAAGAAGAAGAATAAAAAACTTCAATTCCCCTCCCCTAAAGGTACAAATATTAGATGTCTAATTATAAATATTTATTTTGAGAATTTATATTGAATCATACAATTCTTGATTCGACAACTATGATTATAATCTGAATATGGATGGTGTCAAAATATGAAGCTTGACAATCTGAACCCCACCTGGCTCGCTTTGCACAGGAAGCTTGAAAGCACCAAAGCCTCTTCAAATGCAACAGTCTTGTCGATCTTGCAACCAAATATGCCCTCAAATCTCTGCCAGAAAATTACAACATACTTTAATTAAAAAGGATTGACGCCACTAACATCAGCAACTTTGAAATCAATAACACAGGCCACGAATAACCAAACCTTGAGTTGGGTTACAAGAACATTAGGCGCTTGAAGTATAGACATTTGTTTCCTCGCTGCCACCAATTTCTTACAGCTAAACAAGCATAAGTTTCTCAATCAGAACAGCATAGCAAGTAGCCAGGAAATGAAGTGGGCATTTTCACTTGTCACATTTGTACTTATTATTTCCATTCAAAACCTCAGGCTGAAAGAACTTCTGCATGGCCTCTTTAAGCGAATTACTATGCAAAACATCAAGACTAATATCCGTTATTTCATCAACCTTGTTCGACTCATTTCCACAAGAAAGACAATTCACCTGGCTCTGCAAAGCACCCCGTTTGCGCCTGAGCTTCTTAAGACGGAGACATGTGTTGTGGCACGCATCAATAACATACCTTCAGAGCTCGTGGGCATCCTCCTGGCGGCCGCAGCGGAAGTGTTCGGCCAAAATCCTGAGACAGCTCTGGATCTTGGAGGGGGTGTCTAGACTGAGATCCACTCTCAAATACCGTACAATCCGCTTCTCCAATATACAAAACGGACAGTCCCACTTCCATCCCTCCGAAGTAGAATCGCATGAATCATAAATAGAAAAAATTAGGGCTTTTTCAATTGAAATTGAAGATTTTTGAGAGAAGTAGAAAGAAGTGAAAGTTCGGCCATCAAAAACGACCTCCCTCAGCTCTCCGGTAGCATCGTACGGCTTGGTTCGAGTGCTACAGCACCTCCACCACGACCAGTACAATCGCATCGCTCTCCCTCCCCTTTCCCTCTCTTTCTGCCGCCTTCGCCCTTCCTAGTAAACAGTGTATGAAATTTTCAAATATTAATAAAATATTATAAATTTATTTTCACTGAGATTTTTAAATACAGTTAGAATTGAAAGATAATTTTTAGGGGGGATTTTGGAAATTAAATTTTTTTTTTAAATTAATAATTTATAAATTAAATAATAATTAATTGTTATAATAAATATTATCAATTTTTTATTTTTAATTCTTTAACAAGTATTAAGAAACTCATTAGTGTTAGTGACCAATAATATCTTGTACATTATTATCAATGTGAAATTCTTCTTCATTTATCACAATCATCTCAAATTACAAAATAAAATTAACACTTAATATGTGATTATAGTCGCAATAATCATTCTAAAACATAAATAAATGTGGGTCACTTAAGCATTAGAATAATTTATCCAAAAAGTAAATTTTACTACAAGTGAAAAAAGAGAAAGTTAGAACACCCATATCATATGAAAGAATAATATGCAAATCAGTAATTTGGTTGAGGTTTAATATGTTACTAAAGTAGTAAAGTTTATTTGTAAATTAACATAATGTCAACTGACTTATGAGCTAGTATTATTATTTTATTGTAAATTGATTGAAAAACAAATATTTACGTGTTATTAGATATGTCATTGTAACTCGTCAATATATGACAGTTTAAAAGGGAGCAGTCTATAAAATTTTGGTATTTTTGCTGTTAGTAAGTGTAAAAGTGAAAGCTGCAATGGTAAACTTGTTTGCTTGGAAATGCAAAGAGATTCCTATTTGCCCAACATGCTAATTTTCTTTTTCAACTTCTCTTCTCTACTTTGGCTTGAAATTCCTTCTTCTTCTTACAATAATGGTAGAAAACATTGGACTATTTTTTATCAACGATGGTGTAGTGTCAACAGTGTGAACGTATCTGCTCCACAGTCCCTGCAGATTTTGCAAACAAATATGGCATTCATTTGTTGGTTTATTGGGAAGGCTAGGTGTTACTTTGTTGTTCAAAAGGAAAGCCTCTGAATCCAATTGCAACTTGTTTATATAGTTCTAACGAGTGAGTATCTTGAGAGAAAGCTCAGATCTTCTAGAACTTCCCCTCCTTGTTCCACTCTCAGTTTGAATACGAATAGTTGGACCTTCCCTCTAATTTATAATTCATTTCTCATTTATAAAGCTTCACTTCTTAATTATGTTGCCATTCTCCCTGCAGGTGAACAGGTTTTCTGTAACGTAAAAGATGCCCGCTGGGATTGGAGTCAATATCAGAAAGCCTGTTTTCTATTTTTGTGCATGTTCTTAGACCTAACACAATACGTGTTCTTTGTATTTCATATATATCTTCAAATTGACATGTAAGAATCAACTTAAGAAAATGTAATATTGGTACAAATATTCTGACTCTGCATGGGTGAGACCACAAATGCCCTCCTATCAAGTCAAATTAGCCATACTTGGAAACCCGACATGTTCAATCCTTTTCAAAATACAACATCTGACACCAACAAAAACATTCTACAAGAGATTCCCCATGTAAGAAACTGCATACTGAGACCCTTCTCATCAGCATCGGAGGTCCGAGGTTCTCTCTATAAAATGCTGAGCTTTTGTGTTTAGATGATTTTCGTAATTTAACTAAAGTATAAGTCATTGTAACTGAAGCTCCAGCAACTGTTTCAAAACGTTCACCATTGCCTATAGTTGATTTGAGGTCCCTCAACAATGGAAGGTCCTTACTATCAGTGCCTTTCTTGTTCTGATGATACAGTTCTAATCAAGTTTTTATTCTGACATTCTGCTTCTTCCTATCAAACATGAAAATGTACCATCAGCTGCAACAGTCTACAGAATGAGATTATTCCATGAAGGTGCTTTATTGGAACAGAATATACAACATGAAACTTTAGTCTGTTGTTACAACATAAACTGGACAATATACCACTGTCTCGTATTCAGATAAATCTTCGAAGAGAAGACCGGACCAATGAAACAGTGAGAAAAATAAGCCACTTTTTTAGTGAAGAGAGGAGAGAGAAAATGCAAATATTATGAACAAAAACTATTTGTTGAGAAGTGGTATACATACCTCAAAAGATTGATTTATCTACTTGGAAGCTGAAGATGTGGCCATAGGTACAGATTGAACATCTCTAGATTCATCTGAACTGCCTTCAGAACCTTCCTTTTTCAACTTGTGATTATTATATGCCGCTACCCCTGCAATGGCTGCAGAAAAAATAAACACTATTAAAAAAAGTTTCTCCTCATGTTTACAAGGGCTGACAGCCTCTCACTTCCAGTGTCCTTGAACTACCAAGTCACTTTATGTTTTATTGTATCATTTAACTTAAGTTTCCTATTACCATTCTACATTTGCTATATATCATTAAATCAAATATGATTTACTAAAGTAGTTTTCTATTTAAACTAAGAAGTAATAACTACCTTTTGCACAAGCCCCGAGTCTGACTCCAATGACATATATCACTAAGCATACAATTTCCATTAAAAAATGAGAAGCGAATGACCTAGATGGAGAATTAATTAACAACGAATGCATAACAGCATAAGTAATTTAAAATTTTAGTAAAAATGAAGTATGTCATAAACTATAGCCAGGAAATTTACTGGAAAACCTAGAAACAAGTTACTCTTCTGACAGCAACACATCCTATAGGCAATTGCCGGAAATATTTGTTAGGTCTTTCTTCACAAAATTCTATTTGTTAAATATTTTGTTGTATTTAAAATTGGACCTGTTGAGTTTCCGGATGATGTTCTACTTGATGAATTGTTTCTTGTCTTAGAAACTGGTTTAAGACCAGAACTGGAACTGAAGGAACATGTCTAGACTTGGCCAACAATAGCAATCATATTTTACCTTTGTCAACATAGAAACAATGTCACCTGCTCTACAACCAAATATGCAAGGCTCAAGGTTATTCAAACAAAGGAGGGTGTCCTCGGGATTATGATTATCTATTTAAGGATGTTATAATACATTTATAAGGCTGCATTATATCTCTACTGGAAACCCCTTTCTCCCACTTCTCATCCACTCTTACACACTAAAAAGAATAACACAGAGAGACATAGATAATTTGATGCCTTAAGAAGGTATGTCTTGATCTCCAAGATACAACTAATTAAAATCGTAAAGAGAACTCCACAAATAGTATTTGCCGCAAATATACAGCTCTTCCCAAACAAAGCTCGACTTAAGATTAGCATTTTCTTGTGCATACACGTAAAGAGTTGCAGTGTTTCTCTAAAGCTGGTGTTTTGTTACTTTTGTATATTACTATATGAGAAAGTATCACATAAGTAAGAGACATCTTACAAAATACTCATGGTAACTTAAACACATAGGGAAAACTATATTGGTATATGTATGAGATATTTACCTATGCCATAGCCAAACAAATTTATGATTGTCAACTTTGTATCCGCAAAGAGAAGGGCAGACAGTAAGACAACCACCCAGTCCTTGACAACCCCAGCAACACGAATGGTCAAAGCGCTTGTATGTTTAATCACAAGGAAAACTGATAAGTTAAGGGAAAAAGTACAGAGACAATTGAGGATTAGCACAACTGGTGGAAAGTGCCATGAACCATACACTTCCATCTTCGGCTTCTCTAGAAAAATCCATGGAATAATTAGGCATAGCGCACTGCATAACAATCACAGTTTTTTTACACAATGCAAAATCTTCTGCATACGGAACTGGAAGAAATATATTTAAAGATTGCTGACAAACATAAATGTAAAAGCATAGATGTACCACATGCCTGCAGGGACTAACATAATACAAGACAGATATAGGATTCAACTTGAGACCCTTCCTTTTAACAAAAATCTCCACGAAGATAAGTCTTAAAGCTTCTCCAACAACACCAGCCATCTGGTAAACTACTCCGATCCAGCTGATATCTATCTCTCCATAAGAAGCTACTAGAACACCAAAACTTATCATTGACATGATTAAAAGCATTCTGCAGCTCATCACCTCAAGTCCGGCAGCTACTCCAAGCACAAAAACAGCTACTGGCACTGCAATTATCATTAAGAGAACCAAAGTGATTTTTACAATCTATTTCATGATTGAAGGTTCAATAATTTGTTCAAATTGTTAATAATAGTAGTCAATTTGTAGGGCTTGTTGGCCAGCCTGGAGAATTGATCTTGATGATATCTGAACATAGAAATTGAAACATACCTTCCAGCACTTTATGCTTTACTTACTACTGGCTCTAGATATCTAGTTAAGGGGGATAGTGACGCGAAGGGAAAGATCATTTTTCTAGTGATTACTCAATTATTTTTTACTTTTTCTCATTTCATGTAATGTTTCTTTATCAAGGCACTTGTACTTTTATTTTCTTATCATTTTAATATTTCTTCTTGTCTTATTCAAAACGAAAAAGGATTACTTACTAATTGCCTTTAACATTTGTGCAAAAGCAACAGAAATGTACAGGTAGGCGGTATTTCCCAGCCACAGTGTCATTGCAAACGTTGCCCCAATTGGCATAACTGATGTCACATATCTGAAAGAATTAAGGCCCTGTTATAAGTGGAGCATAAATCTAATCTATCCGAAAGCACATTTTAGCATCAGTAATCATGAACTTGTGAAAAGTAAACAAATTCAAATTCTCTTGCTCCAGCTGTAAGCTCATAATAATAATCGATCTTTTAGCACAGGGATTCAACAAACCCATTCTCTCAAAAGTACATCATTTCAAAATTCATCATTATGCCAAATGAAAAAAAAAAAAAAAAAAACCTATATACAAAACACCAAGTTTACTATCTTGCAAAGAAGGAGCCAGCATTTGCTAAAGCTTTTTAGAATCCTATCTATATCAGGGACTGTCCAATCAGACCAGATGTAAATTTCCTCTAAACTCCATCAAACAAATTGATTGGTGCCTGCATACTAAAGAATACATGACCATCAAACAAATCTTTTGATGCCTGCACACTAAAATAAACGTCCTGCACCTCAACCAAATCAAAGAGACTTTTACTGATGACATAGTTTTGGCACTGAACTTCCAACATTTGAAAAACCAAAGGCTAATTTTTTATTGATCAAACTTAGTCCCTTAGATTTTTTCCATAAGCCTTTATTTATAACAAGGCAACACCCTAAAACTCTTATAACACTTTACCTTACCCATTGACTTGATCTTGTAGTACTCTTGCATTACCTAATTGGGTATGTCTTTAATCAACTTTGAACCTTTCTCCTTTTTGTTTGGTAGAAACTTTTCCCTTAATTTGGCTAGTCTTCTAACAGTTCGTCTCTCCTAATATTTTTCTGGCAGTTGACGAATGATGACTGAATATACCAGAAAAGAAGTATTTATGTCTAATCTACTCCCAGCTATTAAGTGTTCAACAGGGCTAAATGATAAAATGCCCAAAAGAAAGAGGGGAGAAAAAGGTAGCTCAAATGATGAGAAGTTTTTATTCATACCTAAAAAAAAGCATCACATTTAAAAAAAGCATCATATTCTACTTATTTTACTGATCTATGTACAACCAGTTTAAGAAAATTAAGAAGCCCTGCAATCATACATGCCAAAACTCTGACTTCGTACTTTGACATCCCACATTGTTTCTTTTTATATTCTTATCTCTTTTATCAGCAGATTTTTCTATATATCCAATCTGAAGAAGATATTTTAATGATCCCGTCATTCATGTATCAACAAATGCACAGCAATTATATTTTAATTCACCACCAAATATGAAGTAGAAAATAATAAATTTAACATGACACACAGGGATAATATCTCATTCGTTACTTACATATCCATATTCATTCCTTCATCAACCTTCATAATCTGTAAGGAAACAAATCTCAAATTTGTAAATCCATTAGGATATTTTATTGCATGATGCTACAGCCGCTATCTGTAACAATGTCCACAAAATACATACCTTCAGAACTTTGGTTAATACAAAACATAAGACAGTGGAAAAGACCATGTGAAGTAGAGTCAATCCAAGAGGATAAGGGAAATTGATTTCCTTAGAAGACAAAACCCACTGCAATTGACAAATTGAAAATAAAATCCTGTATCAGACACAGAAAAACAGTACAATAGATAACGTGGTTTTACCTTTTTTATTATATAAAATCAGATGGCCATGCTTGGGCCAGGGGAATAAACTATCATATCATAGACACTTTATATTCCAGTCAAACAAATAGGGACCAACATTTAAATCCAAAATTAACATGATTCTCAGTAAATATGTATCAGCATTCTACTAATGAAATGTTGCTTGATAATTTTATACAATATTCCCTAAATTAAGGTATATGAGAAAAGTGTTCTCCTTTCATTCATTTTTACTCATGCTTTACTGGAACCAAACCCAGTACATTTATACTAATGCTTTAAATTTTATCATTGAAGTCAATACTTATAACTCTTCTTAGTAACAGTAAGATTTCCTGTGATTTTTTCCTACATTTTCTCAGTAATCAAACAAAGGACTAATTTTTCTATGGTATGTGATTAAAACATGTATAAATTGACAGAGAGAAGAGTTTGCTTTATAAGAACCTTGTTGAAGAAGATTTGGCCGCTAGAGAGGGCGACGTAAAGAAGAAGATAAGCGTAGGTTACGATTTCCTCCTTGACGAGTGGCCTCGTCCGATCCGCCATTGTTGGAAACCTCGACAAACTCTTTGGAAATGCTTCAGTTTTCACCTTCACAATCACAATGCTCTTGAAATCTGCGTCTGTATCTTCTCTTATGAGAAAAGCCGAGAAATAAGGAGGTTGGACGTTCAGTATTGAAGCAACAAGAGGAAGCTTGTGTATGGTCAAACCGTCAGAATCAGACACATGAATTACAAAACTTTATTTATTTATTTATTTATTTTCACGAGTATTTCAATATCCAAATTCTAATTCGTTCAGAATTTGCGATTGATCCAAGTTTTTTTTTTTTTTTTTAAGTATATGTGAATAGATGTTAACACTATGTATATATTCATTAAATTATTTTGAATGTTTCTTCTAACCATTACAAATATAAAAACTTTAAAATGAGATATAAATAACAATTATTTATAAAATGATATGTAATAAATTAATAACTATAATTTAAATTGTCATAGTTTGTAAAAATATTGAGTTGCTTTCGTCAAATCTATAAAGTATTATTGTTTATTTAATTAAATTACTATTTAGAATGATTATTTATTTGTTTTATATTAATTTCTTATTTTAATTTAAATGATTACATGACATCACTAAATTAATATAATAAAATTATAATTATACATATTTCTTAATAAACATATTCATAAGAGTATTTTCAATATTTGTGTTATGTTTTCAGGATACATGCAGGTACGGATGCAAGATTGCTAACTCAACTAATTTATGAAAATTGTTTATAAGTATATTAAAATTATAAATTTGATCTCACTAGTTTTTTGAAATATCACTTATGCCCTCACTATTTTTTTTGAAAATTCACTTATGTCCTCACATCTTTTTATGAAAAATCACAAATCATCTGAATATTTTAAAATTTTATAAATTGGCCTCTATTAATATAGATCACAAAAATTTACGTCCAAAGAATTTTTATTTCACTAAATGGCCATTTCACTAAAAAAATTTAAATTTCAATATATTAATTTTCTAGTTTAGGTACATATTTGTCTGACAAGTAAAAGTCATTATATATGACAAATATTAAGATATCTAAATTTAACTTGTCAATACCCAAACCCATAATAAGAGCTACAAGTTTCATAAAAAAGAAAAAAAAAAAAAAAAAAAAAAAAAAGAGGTAAAGTGTTTGCCATATTTTAAGAATTTTGCATAGAAATTTTTTTGGGAGAGACAAACAGAGGTTTGCTTGGTATTGGTGGCGGTGAAGGAATTGAGTTGGAAACCTTCAAAACCACCAAGAAACGAGGAATGAGATGTGAAAACCCTACAACTGTATCAAATTATACTTTTAACTATGATTGAAGTAATAACAAAGACCATGAAATAATTATTGGGTATTTGAAAATTTGTATCTTTGAATATCCCTAAAAAAACAACAGTTGAAACTGTTGCTTATTTATACAAGAATCATAAAAAAATGAGAACAAGAGATAGTGTCTGTTCAACCGTGATAATGAATCATTGATTTGTTCTCATAAGTCATAATTAAGAAGATTAATGTGATTCGCTGCGCTGGTCTATTTAGTGTGCTTAGGCTGGGTTTATTTGATAAGCATACACAAAAGCCTCCATAGTTAGTGGTGGTTCTAAGGAGTAAGGACTAATTATTAGGTATTGCCGTATTGCATTATTATTAATGAGTCTTAAGTACTCAAACATATATATGGAGATTCAAATGATAAAAGAGAGGAATTATCAACTCCAATATTTTTCTAAGGACTCATTTGGAGCTATGGAGGGGAATGGACTGAGAGAAAATGAGATAAATGAGATGAGAGGAGATGGCACTTTTTTTTTAGTTCGACAATTTTGTTTTTAAATAAAGAGATACATGTATTTTCCAAATCTTTTATTTTTATTTTTAACTGCTTCAAATTGAGAGTCTTCGAAGATAGATGAGGTATATTATAATTTTGCTTATGATGACAAATATACTTGTATCTTTTTTCTCAAATACCTACTAATGTTGGAATTACACATTTTAGGATAAAAATGTAAAATATATAATAACATATTCTCACACCTCCCACACAAAAAATAAGATAAATAATAAATATAATTTTTTTAATCACCTTTGATACTCTCCATTATTCTCTACCTCCATATTACTCCCAAACACTCGAAGGGAGATGAGAGTAAAATTTTTAAGAGGTTGGCCCAGTGATAAAGAATATGTGTTCTATTAATTGATTATCTAGATTATAATATTTAAAGTCATGAAAAAGTAAAATTTACATAAATTTTTTTATTATGACATAAATATCCATACCTACACATAAACGGTAAACTATCTTTTCGTTAAAAAAAAAAAAAAAAAAAGTCGTCCTCTATCATAATTAGAGTTCAAAAGAAACCAAATAAAGAAAAAATTAAAAAATTTGGTGGTCTATCTTTTTTTATTTACACTATTTGGTCCAATATTAGCATAGCCAGAGTCTCCGAGGCAAGGCAATGTACAAACACATCAAAGATTGATCAATATCACGTCAATCGTGGTCGTGATTGATACCTCAACGTACAGTCTATCGGATATGATTATCTCAACCACAAAAAAGAATGGGCTTTACGGGTAACCCCGTTTTCCAACCCGCTAGCCTCGCTCCATCAGTTCAGACATCAGTTGTTTTCCTACTTCAAATCAGCAAGATGGAGGGAGTGCAAGTCTCTGTCTTTTTCTGCCTAATTTTCTTTTATGCTTCATTTTTGGGATGGGAATGATAATGAAGAAGGAAAGGATGTGAAACACACAAGGGATTTGTGGCTGAGAGTCACTTCATTTTCCTGATAGGATTTGGTTGAAATACTCACCTCCAAATGCTCATCCACTTGAAAATGTAATTCTCTTTCTCTTATACAAATTATTTGATGCAACAACCCCATCCCTTCTGTCTTTATTCTATCCATTACTTAAAAGCTTTTTTTATTTTCCCCCCTTCATTCTGTTTCCTTCGTTCACTTGTTCTACGGCTTCTCTCCACTGGTTCCTCTGCATGCGCACTGTTGCATAGTCTTGGAACCCAAGGTCTGCCTTTTCTCTACTCTGCTTCCTGTTTCCCTTAAATTCTATATGGGAATGATTATTTGATATATGGGTCTTTTCTAAGTATGTCTGTAGTAACATCAGCTTAAGCTCCTTTTTCTTTAGCTGAGATAAAATCTTCCTGTATTAAAGTTTAAATATTTATTCTTCCATATCTTGTTGGAGTACATATGTAATTAAGAACTTACTGTTGTCCATCAGCTTAAGCTTACCTTTAACTGGTTTTTCAATGTGTGGAAATCGTATGGACTCAGTATTTATATCTCCTTCCAAACAGTCATGGTAGTTTTCTGGCACTGTGGTACATATGACCACTAGGGCTGCAAGTAAATTGTGATGAAAAAATTGCACAGATGAAGAAAGATGCTCTTGTTTTTTTTTTTTCATTTTAATAGATTTAGGTATGCTAATTTTCTTTTCTAATTTCGTTGTAGATTTTCTAAAAGGACAGCAATAACATTCACTACTAAAGATGGAGATTACAAATGTCAGCGAGTATGAGGCTATTGCAAAGCAAAAATTGCCAAAGATGGTGTTTGACTACTATGCATCAGGTGCAGAGGACCAGTGGACTCTGCAAGAGAATAGAAATGCATTTTCCAGGATTCTGTAAGATTTCAAACTTTTTATATGCTCGTCATGTTTAGCGAGTTTTTCACTTCATAATGTCCCTTACTCCCTTTAGTCTGTGAGATGATGTTTTTTTTTTTTATGGTAAACATATAAGTAATTAGCAATTCAGTGAAAGATATTTCTTGAAAATATTATAGGTTTCGGCCCCGCATTCTTATTGATGTTAGCAAGATAGATATGGCTACTACTGTCTTGGGCTTCAAAATATCAATGCCAATCATGATTGCCCCAACAGCTATGCAGAAAATGGCTCATCCTGAGGGTATGCCATAGTTTCTTCTTTAAATTCCATTTTTGCCCGTTTAATATAATGCACTCAATTATTAGAAACATCTTCTTGTTTGTATTAGTCATTTACAGTATACTCCAGTTAAGGGGATTTAACATTGTAGTGACACTTGGTCATGGATGATTAGTATTAAGATGCTTCATATAATGTTTGATGTTAAGAATATTTATTGGAGACTCCTGATGGTGTCCATCTATCTTATCTTATCACTTTTACCAGTAGAACTTCAAAATAAAATAATCATTATATATTTCTGCTCCCTGTAACGGACCATGTAAAGCTATGTAGTTTATGCATCTCACTCAAGAGTCATTATGATCTGTAATTCATGATTTGATTTCAGAGTTCCCACCAACAACTGGGAAAGTTTTGAAACAGATCTTTGGAATGAAGGGGTTCACATAAGAAAAAGCATTATCTGTTTTAAAAACTTAAATGACATGTTTTCATCTTGAGGAGTTTGAGAATCTAGAGAACATTCAGTTCCTTTTAAATGTACAAATATTCTTTATATGGTCTAAGATTAAACATGTTGTATAAACTAGTTTTCAGTTGGACTTGAATGGTTCGCAAAGGTTTTCTTCTTTGGTTTTTCAAATTTAAAACGACCAAATCCCACTTTATTTGGAATCTCATTTCTGTCAGACTTGAGCCAATCTCCTTCTAGGCCAAAGTCTCTTCTAAGACCTTTCTGCTCATTAAGCATAAGGTGACATTAATTAATGTTCGTTAATAGGCATAACCCATCTCCCAATTCTGTTGTATGAAAATGTTTTTTTTTTTTCCTTTTATGATACACGAGAGTTAGTCAAAATAGTTTTTTTTTTTTTCTTCTATGGAATAGTTTGTCAAAGTAGTCAAAACTTAAAAGTAATATAATACTGAGTTTGTAAGTTATTTTGCATTTCAATACCATTATTGTTGTTACTGGAGCCTCTCTGAAGTGATTTAGTTCTGCCATAATGGACCTTGCTACAATTGATGGGCATGGCTATTTGTTCAATAACATAATTTTTGTGCAGGGGAATATGCGACAGCAAGAGCTGCATCATCAGCTGGAACAATCATGGTATTTATCTCTTTTGTCTATATTCCACTAATCTTAGTGTTAAGTTACTTAAAAGGTCATGGTAATGTCAGAAATGATACTCTCTGACTCAGAATTGCAATCTAACAGCAGAGCCAATATAGAGGAAAATACCTCTCCTTCATATTTATAGGCAGACTAAGTAAAATTAGGCATTCCTGGGGTTATGCTGTGAGGATTTATCCATTTTCCCTTGTAGATAATGGCTTTCTTCTCAAGACTATGCTCTCTGCTTGGAAGTTTTTTATGGGATACATCAATCTTCGTTGGCTCTAAATTTTTTTGCTTTAATAGCTTATTGGTTTTTTCAGACATTATCCTCGTGGGCTACTTCTAGTGTTGAAGAGGTTGCTTCAACTGGACCTGGCATCCGCTTTTTCCAGCTTTACGTAAGCTTGAAATACTTGCTTCCATTTTTTTTTATTGTTCCAGTAAACTGCTCTGGACCATGACGTCTCGGTCTATATGCTACTAATCAATTTGTCGGTCATTTTCTTCAGGTTTATAAGAACAGGAATGTAGTTGCTCAGCTTGTGAGAAGAGCTGAAAGAGCTGGATTCAAAGCTATTGCGCTTACAGTTGATACCCCACGACTAGGTCGCAGAGAAGCTGACATCAAGAACAGGTACACATTTCAATATTGACACCAAGTGTTAAATTTGGATAACATTTGTTACTTCAAGGTTTATTCTTGTAACTTTTATTTTCTTCTAGCTCTGTATACAAAAAGTTGACCATAAACATTTTTTGAGTGCTCTTTTACAGATTTACTTTGCCACCATTTTTGACATTGAAGAACTTTGAAGGTTTGGACCTTGGCAAGATGGACAAAGTGAGTGGAATTTCTGACTTAGTTGTTTAGATTGATGTCTTAGTTTTGAGTTTTGACACTAATCTGTTCTCTGGGTTCGTTCAGGCTGACGATTCCGGACTTGCTTCATATGTTGCTGGGCAGATTGATCGTACTCTGAGCTGGCAGGTACATCAGATCAGAGAAAACAGTAATTCATTTATCTTTAAGTAACAGCAAATTAGGTTGAGATACTTAGTTTTGCAAGTCCTTAGCATGGTTTCCTAACTTACATAGGTTTATCAGTTTTGATGCACTGAAGGAAAGAAAATATAAATAAAAATATCTGGGCCATCTATGCGGAGAGACCATGACAACCAGTTGCTAGTTCAACTGACAAAGGCTTAAACCGAGAAAGTTTCAACCAGCCAAAGACCGATCCCTGGGGATGATTGCCTGGGGTTTTATCCCCCCCTACCCCTCCCCATAGCCCTTAGGGCTGTTCTACATCTCTATCTAAAAATGATATTTAGAGACCATATGAAACTAATCAGCAGCAAGTGTATTACACACAACAAAAATAAATATTTCTCCTCCCTTACAGAAGACAATAGAGTATGTAGAAACATGTTCTCTTTTATAGGGTAGATAGTTATAAATCTAACTTCATTGCTAGGGTTTTTTCTGTTATTTTGATAGCAGCTTGCTAATCTGTTAAGGAGACTTGGGCTTTTGGTTAATGAAGATTAGCAGCAAGTTTGTGAATTAAAAGACATAATTTTTTTCGTATAACTATGACAGCATTTTAGGTTGTATTCAATAAACGCTACCATCTGAACAATATCTGATTGGACAGGATGTGAAGTGGCTTCAGACAATCACCAAACTGCCAATTCTGGTGAAGGGTGTACTGACTGCTGAGGATGGTAAAAAAATAGATACCCTTATCATCGCCTTCCCTTTATTCTTTGAGAGTTTGAATAACTCTTCCATGATAATCATGCAGCAAGTCTAGCAGTACAAGCTGGAGCAGATGGGATAATAGTATCGAATCATGGAGCTCGTCAACTTGATTATGTGCCTGCCACTATACAGGCCCTAGAAGAGGTACATTGCATGATCATGCTTTGTATTTTTGTTTTTCTTTATACTTGAAATTAATATGTTTTCTGAAACTTCAATTTAAATTGTTCTGAACTCCTATACTCTGATTACTTAGGTTGTTAAAGCTGCACAAGGACGGGTTCCTGTGTTTTTGGATGGTGGTGTACGTCGTGGAACAGATGTTTTCAAGGCATTAGCACTAGGAGCATCTGGCATATTTGTGAGTGTTCTTCTGCCACTATAATACACTAGTATTTGTATTTCACTCATTGCAGTCAGTATTGGTACATTTTTTTTCATATTTATAACTGTTATTGATTGAAAATTTGGCTTAATCTCAGATTGGACGCCCAGTAGTTTTCTCATTGGCAGCTGAAGGAGAGGCTGGTGTGAGGAAAGTATTGCAGATGCTCCGCGAAGAGTTTGAGCTGACAATGGCCCTAAGTGGTTGTCGCTCACTCAAAGAAATCACCCGTAATCACATTGTGACAGATTGGGACCTCCCTCAAGCTCGACCATTGCCCAGATTATAAAAGCTTACCTCCACAAAAGCACAGGGATTATCAAACAGTTCTCTGTTTCAAGAGCTTTCCCTTTCTTACGAGAACTCATTCGGTTTAATGAGTCTGCAGTATTTTGATAATTTATATCCTTTTGTCATGTAAGGATGATGAGTGTTGGTATACTTTCATGCATGGCTACACCTGCCTTCTCTGTATATTCTTTCTATGAACAAAAATATATAGCATTTTCGTAAAGATGTTCTCCTCTGACCTCCTCTGACCTCTATCGGCATGAATGTGTTATAACCAGTTAGCTACATAGTAGTTTATGTGAATTTTGCAGGAAGATAAAAGGGAGTACCTAGTGAAAACGACACAATAACAAAATTTGGTTGTTATGCTTATTATGCCTGAGGTTTTGTTAGCCTAATAACATAAAAAACTAATTCTAAAAACAAGCAGACCTATAGAAGCACAAATATAAGTAAAAGAATGTGCAGCATACACAGACACAAACTTCTGATTAATCTGAATCATAACACTTGCCATAAACATGCCGTTGTCCGTGGAATTAACTACATACGACAAGTCTTGAACGATGTCAATTTGTAGTGGTTCGTGTTCACAAGCCAAGCTGAAATCTGCTAAAACTTCCTTCAAACCGATCGCTGTTCATGGCATATCATAAATCATAAACTAATCAAATGCTTCGATTGACATATGACAAGCCATGACCACGACCAATTAATAGTGTTTTATGGTTAGAAAAAGCTGTTCCCTTCCGGTCGTTGTAGTTGAGAAATTTCCATTAACCGATTGCTCTTCAAGTTTGTAAAACTTAATATAAACTGGTCATTGTTCATGGCATATCATCAATTAATCAGATGGTTATATCAATTATCATATGATACGCCATGAACATGCATGCACGACCGGTTTGCAGTGTTTTATATGCTTATAAGACATTCATTAGTCTCATGCTAGCAGTTGGCTGAGTCTGTAGCTAAAACTTCCTACAAACTGATCATGGTGGAGCACCAAGGCTGATAAGAATTGATGATTTACCAAGAACACGATCAGATTGTAGTAATTTGTGTCTTTCAGGCTTTGGCATGGCTTTTTGAGGTGGTTAGGGAGGGTTATTTTAAAGGCAATTTTTGCAATATGGAATGAAAGGTTTGGAATTATTGCCAATATTATGAAATCGTAATTCTGAAATCAATTGAAAGTAAATGATATTGAATGAAATTATACAAATTAATATGGCATAAATGGTAAGTCATAAATTTTATTGGTTTTTTTTTTTTTTTTTTTTAACAAATGTTCTACTAATATTAGTTAAAAATAATAATAATTTTTTATTTAGCGGTTATATATATATATATTACATTCATCTCGAGTAATCTTCTCTTCAGTTAAATTAATAAAATTTGATTAAGATATAATAAATATAATTTTTTAAAATATAAATAAATCGTAATTATGAAAGAATATTGGTTGTGTAAATAATTATACCAAGGGATAAATAGAAAACCAATACCAAGAGAAGCGTGCTTGGTCCATTTACTTTGGAAATGAGCACAATATGAAACAAAGGAGATGACTAGTTTGGAAAAAATAAGAAAAAACATTCTCCTTTATATTTTAAATTTTGAAAAAATCTTACAGTAAGTCTACATGATCAATAAGTCCTGTTTTTTTCTTTGAAATCAGTCATTTTATCCATAACAATTATATAATATAAAATTTACATTTTAGTTGATATGATATTAAATAATTGTAATTCTCATATTAATTGTTCTTATTTCTTTCATTTTATATTCTTTTCTCTTCAGTAACTTATATCATTCTAATTTGTTGTAGATTAGATTAATTTAAACTTTTTATTTATTATTTTATATTACAACTATTTTTATTGTTAGTTTTTAACTTAAATATTAATATTATTTTCACTCACGAGTTATGAAGATAGATTAAAATTAGAATTTAAAAAATAATATTTTATAAATAAAATAAGTTTTCTCTATTTGAAGTTGTATTTTACATACATTATATTTTTATTAGGGTTGTATTCCATTTAAATTTAAGATAAAAGATAATTTTATAAAATAAAATAAAATTTTACTTTTCAAAAAAGAGTTAAACTCTTCTACTTGTATTTAAAAATAATTATACATTCCAAAACTAAAATTTAATGAGCTTGTTAACTAAAGAGTAAAATTGGTCATTATATGCATTAGTAAATTGACTTATTTTTTTAAAAAAATTAATAAAAATAAGACTTATTAATCTTGTTAATTTATTGTAAGATTTTTTTCATAATCTAAAATTTTTCATAATTTTCCCATTTACTTTGGAGAACATGACAAGAAAATAAGAAGCCTTATGAAGATCACTGTGACACAAAAAAATAAAATAAAAAAATTAGGCACTAAAACTCAGTCTTATTATTTTTGGGCATTGATTTCTTTCTGCTTAGCATATCTCCAATAAAAATGATTGAAGGATCCAACAAATGATTCAAGCATGCCCACCTATAACCCAGCTAATAAAGTACACTACATAGTCAGTTTTAGGGATTGAAGACTCATTTACTGAGTAACTTTGGCATCAGACGTTCACCCTCAACATTTTATGTAGAGTTTTAGCGTTCGCACTTGACACAAGTTAACACATGCTTGATTATACCTTACCAAAAATATGAATGAGACAAAATCCGATTCAAGTTGGATTCAACTAATCTCTAGTCTGGCTTATCTTGTATGTTTTTCTTCAGCTTATACATAATTTTTGTGTTCAACAACTAATCAAATTCAAGTGCAATTTAAACTTAACGAATCATTGTTCTAATTAAATATAATTTATAAATTTGTTATATGAAAAAAAAGAAAAAAAGAAAAAAAAAAGATCCAGTTCTACTGGATCCAACATATCAAATCTCCATCCCTATATGAAAGAGGTTGGACTTAATTAAGTCCAGCTTTGATATGTGTTATTAATTAAACGAGTTATGCTCGCAAGCTTCCGTGACGAGTTTTAAAAAGATTGAGTTCGACTTATTTTATTAAACAAGTTGAAAATAAAGCTAATTTGAAAAATGTTAGTAATTATAAAAAAAAAAAAAAAAAAAGTGAATTGGCCTAAAAAAGGATATGATCAAATATAATTTAAGTCTACTCCTAATTAATATAAGTTATAAATCTTTTATAAGCTGTGTGTAAAAGTGTTAAGTAATAATACTTTTCATGCAGAGATATTTAAAAAATATTTTATAAAGATTTGAAAAACTGAAGTTACATAAAAGCGTCGTGGGATATAAAAAAGTTATTTTATTTTAGTTTTTCATAAAAGATATTGAGAATTAAAATTATTAAAAAAAACTATTTTAATATTTAATTATCATGGTTATATTTTTTCAAATAAAATAATTATTAAAAATTATTTTAAATATTTTTCTTGTTTTCTATTAGTACTAAAGTCCAAAAATATTTTTTTTGTAATTTTAAAAAATGAAACCTCTATCACCAAACACTTCATAGAAGAGCTTAAACTCAAAAATTATTCTAAAAGCCAAACCAAATAGGGGCATTAAAAGAGTTCAAGTCTTTCAAAAGTAATTTTCTTTTTTTCTTAATTAATTGAAATTATTAAAAAATATTTAACATAATAAGTATTATAAAGTAGGAGACTCTCATTTTTAGAATAGTAAATATAAATATAAAATTAATAATTAACATTG
This sequence comes from Quillaja saponaria, assembly GCA_029379385.1. Lineage (NCBI taxonomy): Eukaryota > Viridiplantae > Streptophyta > Magnoliopsida > Fabales > Quillajaceae > Quillaja > Quillaja saponaria. The sequence goes on along the minus strand of CM055605.1, from coordinate 6,721,855 downwards.
TTTAGTGCGATGGATAAAAAGGGTAAAAGAGTTTAAGTTTTTTTTTTTTTTTAAATTAATTAAAATGAGTAAAAAATATTAATATAATAAATATTATATAAGTAGGAAACTAGATACTGAAGTATTGATATATGCTAGCTTGCTACTCTACTAACTTAAGCCGCAAGCCTCAACTCCCGCCTCAGGTTTGGGGAAAAAAAATCAAGGGTTTTGAAGAAAAAGAGACGAGAGCGTCTTCTCTGTTTCAATCAATGGCGAAGGGGAGGAGGCAGAGACATCAGAATCCTGAGCAGTTCCTTCCAAATGGAGACGAGTCCATCACTACGAGGAAGCGATTCAAAACTCTTAAGCAGCACCAGAAGGAAGAAAACCTGATATCATCTGACATGAGTTCGAAAATCCTGAAGGAAGCTTTGATTCAGCAGAAGGAGATAGTGGATGGGTCTGAGATCCAAGAAAACCCTAATGATTTTTTCGTTTTAGGTGAGGAAGAGCCATACATGGATGAATTTGAGGAAGTCTCTGAATGTCATAGTCAATTTGGTGGTAATGAAGTGAGTAACTTCAGTTTGATTTATTTTTGCTTTCTATTTGTCTTATATTTGTTTTTGTACTCTTTGGTTGCTGAGAATATCTGGAAATTTTTTTTACAAAAATTAAAAAAAAAGAAAGAAAGAAGTTTTAGCTACATATGTTTATTTAATTTAATCCCACTATGTATGTGGGATATGGTTCTTTTTATGTTTTTCATCCTTGTGATTATATGTTTGCCCCCTTTATGTCTTTTTCTTTCGATTTACAGGATGAGATTGATGAGAAGGATGAGAGATTACTGGAGGAGCTACTATCAGAGGGCAGCAGTCAGCAGAACACAATTGTTGACCACATTGTTAAAAGAATAAGGGAAAAAGATACAAATGTTGCTTCTGGTAAACTTAAATTTGAATTTTATGTATATTCTTTTCTTACTTTAGATAAATTATTTTGAGCATCAGTTTCCTTTAAAGCTATTGTTATGAGCTTGCATTGTTATTTTTTGTTTTCAGAAAATCAACCGTTTCCAAAGTTGGACAAATCCTTAGAAGATTTATACACAGGGTAAGCCCGTTATGTAATTATTACTTCTACGGTTCTACGTAACATTTTTCTACTATTCATAATTAGAAGAATAAAACTTTTCAGTTCTAAAGTTTCCTGGATGTTCCACGTTTCTTTTATATAAATTTTGTAAGAACCGTCGACATGTAGTTGGACAATGGTACTTTTGGAACTAAACACTACAGAAGATTTCATCTTAATGGTGTCTATTGAAAAACCTATGCAGAGTTGGAATGCTTCTTAGTAGATATACAGCAGGAAAATTGCCTAAAGCTCTCAAACACATCCCTTCAATGCAACTATGGGAGGAAGCCCTCCATTTAACTAAACCTGAGAACTGGTCACCTAATGCATTTCAAGCAACTAGATTTTTTGCCTCTAATATGAACTCAAGAAAGGCAGAACGCTTCTACAAGCTTGTCTTGCTCCCGCGAGTGAGAAAGGACATAAGCAAGAACAAGCGACTGCATCTTAATCTATATCAAGCATTAAAAAAGTGTCTCTATAAACCTGCTGCATTCTTTAAGGGACTATTATTTCCACTTTGCGAGGTATTAAATCATCCATAATTTTCCTTTACTTAACACCACCCAATTAATTGCTATTAATTTTATCTTACTAAAATAGCCATGTTAAACTGTTAATTTTCCATTGGTTGATGCCACCACTTCATTGTATCTCTTGATGTCTGGTTTCTACTAATACATGAACAATTCAGATGGCTTTGTGTTCTTTTTACTTTTAGTAATTGAAGTACTTAGTGGTTAAATTAACAAGGAAGCTAGTTAGTATGCAACTAGAAGATTACTTTCTCAATTACTGGGGAGGTTTGCCATATTATGACTTGTGACCCTAAGCAAAATTTATTTACCCGATTATTTTCTCTTCTATGTAATGTGCTTAGAATCTTCCTAAATGGTCGGTATCTCTTCGCACAAAACATTATTGTGATCTTACGATTTCATGTCAAGAAAAATATTTGTCCAACAAGTGAAAAAGGAAAAAAAGATACTTTAATATATACAAAACAAATAAAGAAAAAAAAAAAGACCTGTAAGATAGGTGGAAAAAGGATTGGAAAGTACACTCATTATTTGAGAAGTGAATCATAAAAAGAACACTTGACCATGTGCAAGGGTGAAGGCAGATTCTTAGATTCATATTATACATGAAAAGACAAAAAAGTTCCTCTTCTTTTGACTTGATTGTTCACGTAATGTAGGTATTTGATTCTTGATATCAGTGTGTTTGTTATTCATATTCTCTATTTACAACACTTCTATGACACCAATTAATATGATATAGTAATTCAAATCGAACTGGAAAAGGTAACGGAGCTTCAGTTTCATGGCATGCTCTGAAATAATTCTTGATTTTGACATAGGTCTTTCGGGTTTAGTAAAATGTTTTTCTTTTTCTTATTTACAGTCTCGCACATGTACTCAAAGGGAAGCAGACATTATTGGGAGCCTTATAAAAAAAGTAAAAATTCCTGTACTTCATTCAAGGTATGTCAAGAAGATTTCTAAGCACAAAAATGATAGCAACAATCTGTACCTTTTCCTTTTTGAGCAGAATGGACTGTTGTGTTCACCATTGGGGTGGGGTGGACAATCTGGATTTAACTTGTGAAGTTGTATTATGATGTATTGCTGAAAGAATACAGAAATGCATTTTACGTGCACATGTAATGGAAATCCTTTGAATTCTGCTATTTGCCCATTCCTTATCATTTTTAATATTTTGAAGGCATTTTTGATTTTTGAACTTCAACACTTCTTTGCTACAAGTTCTCCCTCATAATTGTTAATGAAATGAATCATGTTAGTATTTTGTTTTTTGAAATCTTGGAAACTAACATAATAGTTTTGGAGTTAATGAAGGTGCCGAGTCTTTGTAATCATGTTTACGCTGTTAAAATTCATGCAAATGATTTAAATTTGATGCAAGTGATATCTGACACTAACTTCTGAATGCTATTGCAGTGTTGCATTACTTTTTCTTGCAGAGATGGAATTCTGTGGAAAAACAAGGTATTCTTTCTTATTGAAAGAACATGTAACCATTTAAAACTTCAGTTTGCTTGTCTGAAATTGGTCCGCGAGTCTTTCGTGGCATTAGTTTTTTGGAAATGGATCTTCAATGTTCAATTGGAAAAAAAACTAAAAGAAGAATAAGGCTGAAAAGAAGTTTGTCATTTTCCGGCTCCAGCAGGCCAAGAGTAGACTGGTTCCGGAAAATAAAGAAGTGTAGATAGAGTCTTGTGCAATGGTAGAAATTGGAGTTGAAGAACATTGTTGTACTTTATGACATAGATGATAGAACATCTGGTTCTATAAGATATATAGCAAAGTTTAAAGTGTAAAGATTTAATCATGTACTATGAAGTCACATGAAGATAAATGAAAGTGTCGTTGGTAAGGGGAGAAAACTCAGGGGAGAGTACCCATGGGGTGCTAGGAAGACCAAGAATGCTATGATAAAAAAAAATGAAAAGAAAAAAAAGAAAACATAGAAACATTGTAGCTCGACAAATGCTGAAGAGGAAGATGTTACTTTTAGATAGAGCTGATGACGTGGCACATTTTATGTGCACTATCCTATTTTGTCCCTAAGATGATATATGTAGCAATACTTAAGTTGAAATTTTGATTATCTACTTAATTATGTCAGAGAATAAGTGGGCAAAAACGAGAGACATAAACAAAAATAGGATGAATTCTTGATAGTAAGGAGAGAAGAAACACGACTGTTGGTATTATTGAATTCATCATTGCTTTAAGTACCGTATATATTATTAACAGTAATGAACTAGTGATTGTTTACAGAAATAATTAAGCTGGTGAATCATTCTTTTTACCATTCTAATGTTCAGAATAGTTAAGCCACCTTCCTGTCTCTTTTTGTTGCAATATTTTGTGCAAAGTACTTTATAATTTCACCTTTGTAAATACTTGCAGCTATTTTATAAAGCTTCTTTTGGAGAAAAAATATGCTTTGCCAATCCCCGTAGTTGATGCTGTTGTTGCTCATTTTATGAGGTTTCTTGAAGATACAAGAATGATGCCTGTTATATGGCACCAGTCACTTCTTGCTTTTGTACTAAGGTTACTGGTTCCCTATATTGCATTCTACTTTATTATTGTTTATTTTTAGCATATTGAGTTACCTATCGAGGTTCTGGAGGCATTGTATATTTTAAAACATGTTTGAGTTACTGAGTAATTAGTAAATGTTCATGGCACACTTTTTCCTTGTATCGCTTGCACGTTCACATAAATAAACACGCACATTATATTAACACATCAAAATATATGGTCCAGTTTTCATGGCTTCAATTGTGGTCGAAGGGTATAGCCTGCAAGTGATTATGTTAAACAAAACCTCGCTGATCATTCTACTTTCGACTCATCATACAGTTTTTCTACTTTTAACATCCTTGGATGTGAATCTGTAAAAAGAGAGGGAACTTTTGGTAGCTTAGCTTCCTTAGCTTTTTCTTCTATGAATCTAACTGATCTGGCTATAAGAGGTCCCTGTTATATCTGTGATCTACTCTGTTTGCATGTACTTCATCCTTGTCCATTTAATGAATTTCCTACTTTCCATCAAAAAGAATTTGCATACTGAGGTCCTATTGTATATTTTAGAAATTTTTTGAATTACTTAGTGTAATGTAGAACGCCCACCTTTTCTAATTATTGCTTGCTTGTACATAAACAGACATTATATTACACTTATTTGTCTTGTTGGCTAAATCGTCAGGGCTACATATTCTGTTATTTTTATCCCATTTTGAAGCTATTGCTGCACTAAGTCATATCACTGAATTGATTATGTTGTAGCTTTTCAATCATCTGCTGTTCGATGTGTTACTTTCAGGTACAAAAATCAATTGAAGGAGGAGGATAAGGATAGCCTAAGAGTTATGCTTGAAAAGAAAAAGCATAAAAAAGTAAGTGCATTGTCTTCAATGCTTGTTTAATTCATCAAATTTGTGGTAATATATGATCTTTATCTTTTAAATGCAGATTACTCCAGTAATTATTTGGGAGCTGGATAACAGCCGAAATCGTGATGAAAAGGAGGATGATCTTTCATTGACATATATCCTTCGCTTTCAATTTTTATTTTCAATTCTTTTCTGCCCTTTGTAATGTAGTTTTCAAGCGGGAGGAACATATTTCAGAAGTGGGAATAGGTGGATATTCAGTGCATTAATTAAATTGAGTACCATTAAATAAGAAAACCACCCATATCTCATAAATGACAGAAACACAAATGTCATATTTAGAGTTAATGGCCATAAATGCAAAAAATTGGATATCCATCAGGCAGTGTTTTTAAATTGGTGCTTGCTTCTGATTCTTATCGTTGTTATTTTCATATCTATTGGTTTTTTTTTCCTCCTTAGATTTAAATTGGTGGTGTAAAATCTAGTTTCCTTGACATCCCGATACCCTCTCACATTTCTGTGATAAACAGTATTGAAGAAGATAGGTTTGATATTCCAGACGTGCCTATGGAGGAGGACTGATTTGTTGATGGGTAGGATGATTTCATGTTTTAGTTTACATCTTGTGCTTGTGGACTTGTGGTCCTTAAGTTTGTGGTGCCTAGAGTACTACTGTTTCATTGCTTGGTATGATGCTGCCTATGCTTCAAATTGCCCTTGGTTCGGATATCATTTACCCATTTATTCTTAAAAAAGTTGAAGCAGGGGTAATGACACATAACCTTATCATCCGCACAATCTATCACTCATCTGTGAATGTGTGTTTATTCGGGAGAGGGAGCGGAATAGAGATGCAATGTTCCAAACTTCATCTTTGAACTCGTTTTAATATGTCCTGTAATTCAATTTTATTCAGCAGCTTCTACTTAACTTATTTAACAGTCAATTACTAATTGAAGTAAATTTCTGTTTCAGGCCTTTCAATGGTTTCTCTATAGCATAAACTCTTAATGTTACTGGAGAAATGCAATCTTGTGCTCATCGCTTAAGGTGACTGTACCTGAAGTTGAACAAATTGCTTGTGACTTCGCTAGTAAAAGCTTTTTATCTTCTGGGTTCGAGATGTAGAGCACTTGTTTCTGTTTTGATTCAACACTAATTTTACTTAACTCTGACTTTGCTTATTATTCTTTGTTTCAATTGATTGGTTGTTTTGGAGATGAAAGTGCCAGAGCCAGAGCCTTATTAGGATTCTGAAAGTCGGCTCTCTATTGATATAAAACCTGCCTAAGTTTATGAAATGAAATACCTAAACTACATGCACAACATGTCATTCATCTACAAATTTGAGCTCCACATATGATGAGGTACTGGTCGACGATGGCGTTATGATACTCGATACGAAAGTGAAGTCAAATTATTTACAGAAACAACTCTTTGTAAGAGATTATTGCAAATTCTTTCTCAATACTAACCAGAAGCTTACATTTGTTAACGAAAAAGACCAACAAGCATGAGCATGGGATGAGATTCCTTATTAGAGATTCAAATAAAAGATCACATCCCTCTTGTAACTCTAGCTATACAATCAGCAACTTTGTTACTTCCTAGCAGGCAGCAGATAGCTACGAGGCTGAAGTTAATATTTTCAAATTGAGCAACAAGGGAGTTTCATATTCAACATGATGGCAGAGATTACAAAAAATCTCTCAAATATGACAATTGAAAAAACAATTTACTTTTACATTCTCATTCAAAAAAGTAACCATCCCTTTTATTTCAAGGCTCGAAAATCATGAATATGTCTCATTAAGGTTAAAAATAGATAATCTCATTTATAAATCACTCACTAAAATGTAAATTTTAAATCTCGATTTTATCCAATTTTAACACTCCACATACAATATTTATTTTAGTTCAAACTTGTTAACAAACTAAAAATATAGCGAACACACTCTTAACTCATTATGTCAAGCTTTAATTTAATTTTATATTTACTAGTCTATGCTATACTATCTTAATTATTTTGTCAAGAGTTGTTAACAAATAAAATAAAATTATTAACAATGGATTAGTTTAACACAGTACTCAAAAAGTGAATTGATTGAGAGTTTAATTTTGAGTTATTTGTAAAAATCGATCCGAATACATTTGACAAGGAAAAAAAAAGAAGAGAAAGTTTATGTTACATAAATACGTTTTACTTTTAAAATTTCTTGTTAATGGGTCTCCAACAAAATAAGATTTTATTTGGGCCAAACAAAAACTATAAGTAATAATTAAAATTATTTTTCATAAAGAAGTACATTCAGCAAATTATAAATAGTAGATAATAAAAGAATATTTAGCTGCCTCTAGCAAACCTCCTTGCTGCCGCCTTCTCTATCAGTTTAGGGTTCTAGGGGGAAAGGAAGGGTTTTGGGGAGTGATAAGCGAGGGAATTGCTTTGTTTCATTCATCAATGGGGAAGAGGAAGAACAGGCATCAGAATCCGGAGCCATTCCTTCCAGAAGGAAATGAGTCCGTAGCTTCAAAGAAGCAATCCAAAGCTCCCAAACAACACCAAAAGGAAGAGAAGCTGATATCGTCAGGCATGAGTTCGAAAATCTTGAAGGAAGCTTTGCTTCAGCAGAAAGAGGTTCAGGAAGAGGCTGATCCCCAACAGAATATGAATCATTCCTTCTTTGTTGTTGAAGAACCGCCCAAGGTTGAAGAAGAGGATGTCGATGAATTTTCTGGGTTCGATGAAACTCAGAGTCAACTTAGTGATTATGAAGTGAGTAACTTTTGCCAAAATTATATTACTTGGCTTACATTTGGGTTTTTTTTTTTTTTTTTTTTTTTTCCTGGTGGTTGCTAATTGGAATTTGAATTCTATATCCCATTGCTACTTAGAGATAAAACTGAACATGCAATTTTATTTGGATGAGTATTTAATGTTGAAGATTTTAGAGACATCTCAAATGTTCATTCTATGAGAATAGGGAATCAAAGAGAATTTGATGGAAGATTTTCTGCTGAACCTCAATTTAGTATAATTTACCTTTGGTGTGTTCTTCTTTCTCCCAAATAATCATTTTGAAGTTGAAACGTTCTTTATCTATTGTTCTTTTTTCACTTGCGAGCTGTAGGAACAAATTGACGAGGATGATGAGAGATTATTGGAGGCATTCTTATCAAAGGAAGCTGGTCGGCAGCAGACACTTGCTGATATAATTGTTAAAAAAATAAAAGAAAAGGATGCAACTGTTGTTTCAGGTAGAATTAAATCTAAATTAATAGGTTGTTTGTATTCTAGTTTTTTCTTTTTATTTTTTAAACTAAGTTTTAGCATAACCTTGCTTAAAAAAGTATTAAAGATTGGATTTACTTTTTCTTTTCTTTTTTTCGTCATAATCTTTTCGTTAACATTTTATTTCATTTGCAGAAAGTCGACCATTACCAAAGTTGGATGATACTATAATAGAGATGTATAAAGGGTAATCTTTCTGTTCACCTCTTACATTAAGAGAAGGATTTGGCATGCTATAGGGTTGAGGAGAAAATTTAATTTGAGGTTCTTAGATAATTTGCCCTTTTTAATAGAAAAATGTATAAGACCTCTCAATAACTGTGGATACATCATATAAATGAATTATTGGACAAATTTTTTTGTGAATAACACTACTAAGATTTTCATATTGATTATGATTACGTGAAAACCATGCAGAGTTGGGACAGCTCTTAGCAGATATACTGCAGGCAAAATACCCAAAGCTTTCAAACATATCCCGTCAGTGCAACTCTGGGAGGATGTTTTGTATTTGACTGAACCTGAGAACTGGTCACCAAATGCAATGTACCAAGCCACTAGAATTTTTGCATCTAATTTGGGTCCTAAAAAGGCAGAACGCTTCTACAAGCTTGTTTTGCTTCCGCGTGTGAGAGAGGATATAAGGAAGAACAAGCGACTGCATTTTGCTCTATATCAAGCATTAAAGAAGTCTCTGTACAAACCCGCAGCATTTTTTAAGGGAATATTGTTTCCCCTTTGTGAGGTAGCTATTCTTGCATGGTTTTCTTCAATTTTCATTATGCTGCAGCATCTGCTTAATTTCATTTTTTATGTACCTCGTGTTTCTTACTTGGATTGTTTTGGACACTAGAGATTAGACCTAAATTTAAAGATTAGGAAACTAGGATTTGTTATTTTATTGCGGTACCTTTTTTCTACAAGTGTCTTTTTAGAGAAAGAAAAAATGATTATTTTCACCTTGACTGCTGAACGGCCCTGTCCCAAAAGAAATGTCTGCTATGTAAAATGCTACAGATTTTAATTATTCTAAATATTGGAAAAAAATATTAATCAAATTTTAGGTTTCCATTCATCACAACAATATCCAGTATTTATTATAAAATAATCAATTTTACTTACTGGAGATCTGCTTGAGACTGATGAGTATATTCTTTATTTATAATTTTCATGATTTCCAGTTAATATGTTGTTCTTATTTAAAGCTTATTGTGATGCATTTTGGATCAAGAAGCTTCTAGAATTAGATGCTTGGTTCTGAAATGGTTCTCACCTTCCTTGTTTTCCTAATAACATCATTTAATTATGTAGTCACGCACATGCACTCTCAGAGAAGCAGTTATTATTGGGAGCATTTTGCAAAAGGTCTCCATTCCTCCACTTCATTCAAGGTATGTCAAGTAGGTCAACTTCATGCTGTAAGCATAAAAACCTGTGTAATGAAAAGTGTATGTAGTTTTAACTTTCCTGGCAGAAGGCTCTTAGGTGTGGGTTACCAGCTATGAGGGTGACCATAGCCCATAAGCCATGAGGGCAGGGGTTGAGTTTTCTGGGTTTAATTGAGAATGCAGTTAACTTACATTCTAAGATAAAGTGATGGGCATATTTTCATTTATAAATGGATATCTGTTTGAAAGAGCTACAACAGTGTACTCCTCCCATTATTGTTATTATATAATGGTATTCTGTACTTTAAACCTATTATTCCTCTCAACTGTGTTCACATAAAAAAATTTGAATCATTTTTTGTTTTTTTTTTTTTTTTTTTTTCCCTTTCCCTGTAAGGGTTCCTTTATTATCTTTGGGCTATAGCTTGAAATACAAATTTTTCGTTAAGACCTTGTTTAAATGGTTGATTTAAACTTAGGCTTATAATTTCTGACCCAAATTCTGGATGGATTTGCAGCGTAGCATTGTTGAAACTTGCACAGATGGAATATTGTGGGACAACAAGGTATTCAATTGTGTAACTTTATTCCTGTTTAAACCAATGAGGCAGATATGAGGTTCAATTTGTTTGTCTGAAATTGGTCTAATTGTCTTTCATAGTGTTATCATGTGTGGGAGGTTTTTGAATGGGTCTATGATATTTAAGAAAACACTTAAGAGTATGAAGATTGAGTTTCTTCTACTTTTTGAGTTTAAAAATATGAAAACCTGTCAGAATTGCACTTACCTGGCCAAAAAAAAAGGGAAAAGGAAGTGCTGCCCGCTTATGATGTAATGGTTCATGGTTGAATTCAAAAATTGCTTTATGGTTTAGAATGTTTGGTTTTGTAAAATTGCTAGATGGGAATCAAAATGTCCAGGTTTAATAAGATGAGGAAAACTCTCTAGTGATGGTTTTGATGGTGTGTAGTGATGATATATGAGTGCTTTCGTGGAAGAGTGAGAAGATTCAATTCAGAAAAAAAATAAAAAGAGGGAAAAGGTTATATGTAATGTTTTTTTTTTTTTTTTGAAAAACAAATATGTAGCAGAGAATGTTACTTTGGATTATAGGATGATGGCATGAGAGATTATGTGGATATCCTATTTACTTTCAAGTGAACTTAACTGTTTCTTTGAAAAATGAGGATTCCTTTAGCCAACCCTTGAGAGATAATATTCATTTTGGTTGAGTATTTATTCTAGAAAGAAGATGGAAATGGAGGGAAAGAAATAAATAAGAGGAAAGTGATCCTTGGAAGTGGACAAACAAGGTGATTGGTATTTGTTGAAGTCATAATGTTGCTTTAGGTATGGTATGATGATGATATCCATGCTAAGTCAGTATTTTTAATTTCTTGATATTGAAATAATTAATTAGAGAGTTATCTTTCCATAACCCTCTCTAATTTTGTTGCAAATGTTTTGAAAACTTCTTGATAATTTTTTTTGTTGTTAAATATTTGCAGCTATTTCATAAAGCTTCTTTTGGAAAAGAAATATGCTTTGCCATATCGAGTAGTTGATGCCATTGTTCATCACTTTATGAGATTTCTTGAGGATACAAGGATGATGCCTGTTATCTGGCATCAGTCTCTTCTTGCTTTCATTCAAAGGTAAGTGATTATCTCTTTCCAGTCTACCAAAAAGAAAAAAAGGGGTTAGTGATTTGAGCTGTTGGCCTAATTGGGGATGCAAACAAAGTAAAGTTTCAAATAACTTTTTTATTTATGTTTGACAAGTGTAATGTATGTGGCCACCTTTCCTGTCTAATTATTGGTTGGCTTCTCCCTAAATATTCTTGTTACAGTACACATGCATCTTATTTATTAATACATAACCAAGATATGCATTTCTCCTTCTGGATGTATCTCTTGATTTAAGATTAATATGTTGTTTAATATTCATTCAGGTATAAAAATGAATTGCTGAAGGAAGATAAGGATGACCTAAGAATCCTACTTGAAAAGCAAAAGCATAAACTAGTAAGAGCTTTGTCTTGTGCTTCTGTAATTTTCCTTTGGACTTGTGGAGGATAGAATCTTATTTTCCACTTCAAATACAGGTTACTCCTGAAATCAGCAGGGAGCTAAATAATAGTCGGAATCGTGGTGAAAAGGAGGATGATTTTATGTCATTGGATATCCTTTGCTTTTATCTATTTATTTGTTGTGCTCTCTGTTTCTAATATATACAAACACAGCCCTATACACATTCATGTGGTTTTCATGCTGTGTCCTGCTGTACTGGATTCCTCTTCTTAGGTTTAAGCATATTGTATCACATCTTTTAGTTAGTGATGAATGGAGGGGTATGATTTATGAAAAGGTTATATGTGAACAAAGTACGCTGGCTTTTGGGTATTGTAATGAGAAGAAAGTTAGGAACTGAAATAATATGAAGAATGTGAGAAATATCTTAGGAAGTTTATCTTTTTGGTTTCCTCCATAAGGCCTCAACCCTCTTTGTCAAAATCTCTTCATAATTTGTAATTAGCTCCAAAAAGCCAAATCAAACTTTGAGCCAGCACTTTTAGGTGACTACTAGGGAATCACAGTGGTACTTTTGGGAGTAGGAAATAATTGGAATCTATTGACAACTGCATCAGAAAACACACTTTAGAAATACTTTTTGGTTCAATAACTTGAGCTTCCTGCATTTTCAATCGTGTCTTTCCATTATGTGATTTGAGTAAACTTTTTGTGGAATGCTTGTGAGAAAAGTTTATCCTCAGAAACATATACTTCTGTACATTTTGAAATCTTATTCACCAAAAATAATATTATGGATAATATTATGATGTAAATGTTGGGTAATATTGTTTGGCTTTCATGTTTGTTTGAGATACAATTGTCTACATCCTTCATTCTAAATTGCATCTTTATCTTATACATTTTATTTACTAGTTATGAATCAACTGTGAGATATTTCTCCTAGGGTCCATATATATTGCCTATTTTCTTGTTTCCTTGACATCCCAATACCCTCTCCTGTTTCTGTGATTAACAAGACTATTGAAGAAGATAGGTTCGATATTCCAGATGTACCTATGGAGGAGGACTGAAGTGTTTCTCGGCAAGGTGCCCATCATTTTTCAGGCTACTTCTGTTTTGGCTGAGACTGATTTGGTCAATTTGTGATCGTATGTTTCAAAATCTTACTCTTGCTCTGGGTTGGGTGCATTTCAAACATCTTTTATGATATGATGTGGCACCCATCTGAATTCTGCAAATTAAGATGGTCCGTCAGTAACTCTATTTTTTACTTGCTGCAATGGGTTAAGGACCATTTATTTATTCGAGTGATGACATTTTGAGCTTTTTTTTTCCAAACCTATTTATGAAAACTAAATTTGTTGGTAGGTTTTAATCCTAGGTAACAGATTAGGAGTTCTGGATTTTATTTGGTTGTGTAAGTGATTGTGCAAATAACCTTGCTCGTCGCTCTAATTTTTTGTCTGGGTGAGTTAATCCCTTGTCTGATTAGAGGAAGGAGGGGTTTAAGCTCTATGTAGGCTAAGTTTCTATGTTTATCTTACCTATGTGCAACTGACAATTTCGTCTCTGCTGCTTTTGTATCTTACAATATATTTTGGAAGAGAAATACAATTCGTAAGAAGTGCACTCCTTTTGAGTTTTAACAAATATTGGTATCAATCAAATTAAAACTTGTCCTTTTTGGTTTTGGGTCCTCCAAATCAATAACGCAGTAGGTTCGAGATCCATCTGATACTAATATTACTAAAAGAACTTACTCTTTACAAGTGACAAGAGTTAAATACCTCTTTCTAGAAATGAAAACTAACTTTAAGCAGAAAAGGGTAGTAAGTGGAGGTAATATTTGTGTATTTGGTTTGCGTATCATTAATAAAGCACTTTTTAGCCAATAAAGGCTCCTAGCAAATTCCGAACGTATTCTGGTTATAAATTTAAAATAGGTGATGGAGTGACTTCCAGCATGGAACATTAGAAGTAAACTCTTTATGATAAAACTTAGAAGAAGAAAAAAGACTTCACATTTGATTGCCAGAATTCTTTTTTTCCACTTTCATTCTTTGTAGCATATTAAATGGTAATGCTTTTCTTTGCATTCCTTTGTTTAACATAATGACTCAATTCAAAGGTACAATTATTTTTTGGTAAAAATTCAAAGATCACCTATTAAAATTAAAAGTCTTTGGAGAATACGAAAACTCCCTGAATGGCCTGTTTGTATAAATTAAAAGATAAAAAAGTTAAATGAAATTTTTATTTTGATCCTTTAACTTCTAAAAACATTTCAATTAAGGAAAACATTTCCAACTTATGTTTGTGTAAAAACATGTAAGGATAATAGATAAAACTGTAACGCAGTCATGCAGAAAATGATCACATTGGCATGTCTGAGGAATACATATATAACATATGAGAAAAATATGAAAAGATTTTGAATGTAAGATAACAAAACCGACTCTTTCTTCTCCAACAACAGGGTTACTGTACTTAACGAGCTTGTCACTTGCAGGGCTAAGAATGTCATAAAAAAAGGAAAAGGAAAAGGAAAATCTACTAGAAGTTTTAGGCAAACTATACTGATCTGTACGTGTTTATATATAAATTAATACATCCCTTGATAACGTCAATGATTATATGTTAGACTTGACGCAATTATATGTCACTCCAACAATTTCTAAATCTTTCGAGTCTAAGAATTTTGTATTGATGGATATGTACATACTTAACTCAACTAAGTTTTAAAATCTCAAACTAATTAGGGTCGGCTAAGGATATGTACACACTGTGAGGCTAAATTAAACATGTAGCATACGTAGCTTTGGGTTCTATGTATTGGAGTAAAAACTCCATAGTCTTTTATAACTTTGTTACAGCTCTTACCTAATCACATGTGCAACTTATTCTGTTGTAATCTTAAAATAAGATTATGTATTCAAATAATATATATCACTTAGTTAAGTTATTGATTTTTTTTGTCCTGTATTAGTATAAATAGATGTATTGTATGTTGTAATCACAACTTAAGTAATTTAAGAATTTGACAATTGTTCAATTCTTTTACTAGTCACGTATCAGACACTTATCAAAACCTAGTCAATCAGTTTGCTTCTGTTGTTTTCATGTTAATGTCATGCTCCATGTCACAGTGTCTACTACCACATTTCTGTGCGTCTGAAACAGAAGCAGTGAGCTTCAAATATGTGGTCTGAAACATCTTTTGGGATGTGTTTCCTTATATATATATTGGGTATAGAGTCTATTGACAGAGTACAGCTTTGGATGACGCATGGTTTAGCTTCCACCACCAATTGTATGCCTCTGCTCTTAGGTCATCCATTTAGATTGCATATAAAATTCCATGCATGGAATCCTAGGGACTTTCTAGACCACCTATTCTAGCTAGCTTATACAATATACACATATGGAAGCACATTTTTACACTTCAGAACCGAGCTGGATCAAATAAATATAGGGAAAGACACCTCTTGGAACTTGTCAAACGTGATTGAAACTGGGAAGCTTCACCAGGTGATGAAAAAGTTATAAGCCACATGTTGCAATCACTGTAAGTTATGTCAGAGTTTATGCAGACATAGTTGAAATGAATCATCTCACCACTTGAACTTTGTTAATAATTCATATAGAAACGTATCTGGCATGTGTAATTGGTTGCTGACATGAGTAAATGTTGATGCATGTCTCCCCTGCCAGTCACCTAATTGAATTTTGATTGAGGATGTTGTCTTTTCCATATGAAATCTATGGAAAATGCTTACTATGCGCCATTAATTAGTCTCACGCATATGCCAATAAAATATTATATTGCGTGCATGTCTCATGTCATGAGATTGATTTTTGGCCGTTATTAATGGAATTTAGTGCAGAGTTATTAAGCTAGAAACTTCTAGATGGATGAGGAGATCAAAATAACGAGTAGAGTGACATCACGCACTAATCATCTTGCTGTGAGTGAAACTGATCAGAAGAAATGAAAATGGAGACGAGTACTATTTTCTGAAATGACAACAAAAGGAGAATTAATGAAAAGGTGAATTTATTTTTTTTCTTTCAAATTTCATGCTACCAAATATAGAGCATCATAGTGAATGAAGTCTGACCTAATTAATCTTGGAAAATGTATGTTACATGATTTTCAAAAGTAGGAGATGTGGAACGTGGTGTGACGCCCACTTGAATTTTCTCTCCTAAACAGAGCTTTCATTATAACAATGCTTAAAAAGATTTAACCCCCACGTTTCTTGGTGCTTCTATGCTTAGCACTAGCGTGTGGTCTTTGTGGGGTGCTTTATCTGCACCTTTTAAAAATTTTAGTTCCTTGGTATGTTTACCTAATTTGATTGCTAGGAAAATGACACAGGTTACTGATTCTCAGTTTTTGGATACTAATTCAGGAAAGTGGGGCTGTTATTGGATTTGGAAGTGTTTTATATAGAAAATATGCAGATACTCTATTACTTTCTACCTAAATAACTAAATACATCACACTGTTCGTCATGCACCATTCTATGATGAAGAAAGTTTTGTGTATACAAATGGACACCTGCCTAAAAAATAACCACAAGATCAAGTGGTTAGTGAGTATAAACTATAAGGTGGAGGAGTCCAAGAAAAAAAATTAGCTGCATGTAACATGTAGGATTGTCTCTTTCATAGAATATTTTTCCTCTGCCCTGGGGTTTCCACTTTCCACATGGAGAAAGAAATCTGAGTTCATTTTTTGCATAATTTGTTGAACATTAATGTTCCACACGTGTAATTTTGATGCAAGACAAAAGCTAACATTTGCGTCCGTGGTTTAGCTTTTTTTAGAAAAACAGAGAGAAAAGTTGAACCTTTTCTTAATTATTTTCCTGGTGTAGACACGTAGTAACTGTTGTCTGTTGGGTCTCTTCTGTTTTGGCTAGCGTGAAGCTTTCAAAGGTTTCGGCGGAAAGCAGCATTCTCAGTTTGCATCATAATGAGTCAAACAAACAGTCAATTCTGTCATTGTGATTTAGGATTTTGGAGTTGTATATGAGAAACATAAATAATTATAGCCTCTTAGGCCTTGTGGGTACTGTAGAATCTTCTACTTTGTGGTTGTGAGTTGTAACTGCTTGAAAGGGCACATAGCATTAATTTATAGAACCTTTTAGCAGAAAAGTATCATTTTTTTTTTTTCATTTTTTTTTTTGAGCAGGTTGGTGAGGTTTCATAGCTGGTATGTGCTCCTAATACATTTGTTTGCATTGTTTTTTAACATTATTTTTTGTCTACCAAAACGTATACACCTTCTGCTATAAAAAACAGAAGGTTTAGTTTATGTATGTGGTTGAAATTTGAAACATCTCTCTGGTATCGTCTGCTTGTCGCGTATATGACGCATTTTTATATACTATAATCTGATAAAGTTGCTTAGCTAGCAATTTAAGTGTGTTACGTTGTTTTCCTAAAGAAATCCTGAAAAACCTCTAGGCCATTAGAATGTGTCTCACAGTCTCATTCCCATGTCATAGTCAGCTTCAATTCTGGTTTCTATCTGTTTTCTTGTAAAAAAATATGTTGGATGATTTAGTGGTCAGTTCAATCCTGTTAAAAACAATTTCTATAGGCAAAATTAATGTCCTTGTTCTCTGAGGTACTTACTTTCAAACTGACATTTATTATAAAACGAGAAATGAATAGAGGTCTTATTTTGTTAGAAAAATATTATCCCGTATCTATGTTTGAGTTACTGGCTAGACATTTTCTAGATATTTTTGCATGAGAATATGTTTACAGAGAACTTTGTTTCCCACCCTTGGAAACAAGTAGTGATGAATATTCAGGCATTCAGAGTTTGGTTGGAAAATCAACAAAGCAATTCAAGGCTTTCAATGACCTATTACTATAACCAATTTATGTTAGTGTTTGATGTCCAAATAGATCCAATTAAAATAAATATAATTATTGTACGACTAGTCTGTGATTACCTGATTAGGCAATGGAAGAAATGGTTTATGACAGAGTCTGACTTTAGCCTCATCTTGATTTCAACTTCAATGAGCACAAATTGCATAATGGCCATATCTTCTCAATATAAAAGAAATTAATGAAAGGCCATCACTGAGTTGCACTATGAATGAAGGAAACCCCAAAAATGCCAAGCCACTGAACAACTAGATAAGACACAATCCTTACATACTTTCCCACATTGCAAACTTAGTGAACAGAATAGCCCATCATATAGGTCTCTCATCAAAGTCATTTTATCAAATGCTTGACAAAATGCAGAGCTTCATCGTTTTTGATGGACCATTTTGGTGGAGAGACCTTCCTTTCCCTCAATTATTTAGACTCATGGATAAAGTGCAATTTGAACTATTAAGTCCAATTACAATTTGTCATCTTCAATACAATATCAAATTTGCATCTATTTGTAAAAATAAATCTTACATAAAGTTGAAACTTTTGCAAAGTTGACTTACAGAACAATCATCTCCTGGTTGAGAATTGACATTCAGTGACTTTAATTCAATATGCTTCAACTTGTTGATTTTGGAGGTCACCCTTGCATTACGTTTCAAAGTCTGATTGGTCAGTGGATGAAACTAATACAAATGCCACTATCATCTTTCTCAATCAAAAAAAAGTTGAACCTGCTGAAAGACACAGTATAGAATAGACTATGTACATGATGTGACTTGCTGATTTAAAAATGTGATAGTCTGTGTTTGTAATCATCTATAGTGATTGAATATTTTTCCTTTTGCGTACATTGTCGAGTATATGCATGCATAAATGGACTTATTTGTGTGGTAATACAGAAATACACAGGAGTAGTAAAAAGACATGCATTTATATTTGAACAAAGAAGATAGATTGAATACTAGAGGATAGTGGGCTATTTTTAAGTATAAAATCTGTATTTACAATACACAGAACTGTATGGAACAGGAAAATTACAGGGATAAACATGGTGATACATGCACATCAAATCTAAAATCGTAATTTTATACTATTTTTGTTCCATATCAACATGCACGGTGAGCAGAAACCAGCTGAGCTTCAATTCTAAATTACCCGAAAGCTACAAGCTGGTCCCACAAAAGCTCTCACTTAAAAAAAAAAAAAAGAAAAAAAAAAAAAGAAGAAAGAAGAAAAAACAAAGTGCTGTAGAAAGAGAGAAGGAGATTCCGGGGACACATCTGCAATCCCTCAGGTAAATCTCCCCTCGTATGCTGCTAACAATCTACAAACATGTAGGAAGAACCAAACCAACACCCACATGACCATCTGCTATGATTTGGCTTAGGCCTGCTGTTGTAAATCCTTTGCATTTATGAATGTTCCATGGAAACCATATGGAACCCGAGAAGGAAGCTTAATTAAAGCTTCTAACTTCAAATTCATGGCGTTCACAATTTGCAGCTCTGATTTCCATTCCTTCTCATCATGGACAAAAGCTAGAATATACCCGTCGTCTTCTTTCTCTGAATTGGGGTCTCTTGGAAGAATCATTGGCTCACCACCAAATTTTTGTTCTCCATAGATATACTTCTTTACCTCTCCAGTTGAGAGGTCAACTTTAGCAAAGCCTGAAACTTTAGGCCATGGTTCTACAAGTGCTAAATAAGCAAACTGGGTTTTCCTCCCAAGCTTATGGCGGTTCACCATTCCAGCTTCTAAGTTCACCTGTTCAGTATCGGAAATGATGGGACTGCGAGTGGACTTACCAGTTTTCAAGTTGAGTCTAATTTCAGACAAAACACTTTTCAAACTCTCATCACATTCGTTGAAAATGGAGTCAGGTGGTGTCATGCAAGACCCAATTACAACAACCTCATTGGTCTCAGGCTCTTCCCAAGCATTCCAAAGGTGAAAACAAAAGCAATCAGGGACTTCAATCCATTTAATCCCAGAAGCATCATTGGCATTCTTGTCTAAAATTCCAAACTTAGACTTCTTTTTCTTGTCGTATATGACTGGAGAGCCACCACGAATCATTTCTGGTAACTTGAACACCACCTGCTGATCTGGGATTACCACAAACCTCTCTGTAATGGCAAAGTCGTGCATCATGGTTGGCTCAGACAGAGGAATTTCAATGTCTGGGGATTTTTTCCCATTTGGGGTGAAGTGGAAGTATTTAAGGTATGGCTTTTGGATAACGTCGTAGCTCAGAGCAAAGAGCTCTCCAGAAACTGGGTCTACTTTTGGGTGAGCAATCATTGTGGACTTTAGCTGACCATTGAAATCATAGCGACCAATTGTCTTAAGGTCACCACTGGGAGTAATTTGAACTTGGTAAGGTATATCATCTTCAGACATAGCAAGAAGACTATTGTTGAAGTAAACTAAGCCTGCGTTTGCAACCCCCATGCCATGACCGCTATCAACAAGGCCAACTAGTCCACGAGCATAGAAAAGGAGAAGTCTTGCTATGCCAGAGTGACCATGGAGCTCACCTATTGCTTTAGGAAAAATAGGATGACCCAAAGCTCGTTCTTGAACTAGACGTTGAGTTTCAGTGAATCTGCAGGCATAGCTAGCAGAGCCATCTTTCAATTGAACAGCATGGACCATGCCATCCCCATCAAAGAAGTGGTGGCCGGCGACTGGTTCATGAAGTGGGTTTGCTCCATTTCGAACATAGACACCTTGAATGCATTCAGGGATTTTCCCTATGACTGGCAATGATTGCTGAACAGGTTGCTCTGGCACTGGGGCGAAATTGCCTGCAATTTGAACTCTTGGGTCTGCGGTTTTAGGAAGTGGGTGTTGGCCTTCATGGGAAACCAAGGCTGTCTCTACTGCATCAAAGGCCATTGCTGCAGCCTTTTGTAAAAAATTCCATCTTTGAGGCACAAATTTCTCAATGGTGGAAGAGGAATGAGACTTTTCCTTTGGGGATGTTGTTGCAGGAGTAGTAGTAGTAGTAGTAGTAGTAGTAGCAGCAGCAGTAGTGGCGGATGATTGATACTGCTTTGGCAAATGGACTGTTTGGAGGGAGCAAGTTATGTAGAGCTTTTTTGTGGGTCTCTTGAAGGTGATGGAGGTTGAACAAGAGCCCAAATCTTTGAATGATGAAGAGCTTGATGATGGGAATTTAGGTTTAATCCATGTAGTTGAAGTTGTTGTTAATGCAGTATTTGAAGCCATGGTTCACTATTTTTGATCAAGTATGGAAGTGGAAGTGGCCCTTTGTAGTAGTAGTAGTAAGAAAGAATGGGAAAAAAAATAAAAGCTTTGATTGGTTGGAAAGGCGGGCAGCTTTTTTGTTTGCTGTGTTGGGATGTGAGAGAGAGACTGTTTGGTAATGCTATCGGAGAAGAGGGTGATCTATGAGTTTGAGGAGGGAGTGTGAGGGATATGAAGAAAGTGGGGGACAGAGAAGGGGTATATATAGTGAGTGAGGAGGAGCTTAGACTTGTAAGAGAAGACCACGTGTAGGAATAGTAAAAAGGGCGACTCATCCAATACGTGAGCAAAGCTAGGAGAGTTTTTTTTTTTTTTTTTGAGGGACATAGCTTCTTCAAACATTGCCATTATCACCCTTTCACTCTCTCTCTCTACTCTTTCCCTCTCTAACTCCAACACTCATAAGCCTATTTATTTGTATATACATTATAATAAATAATGGGAATGTACCAAATATACTTAAAATAATGGAATAGAATTATTACATGGAGAAAGTTCCTTAAATTTAGTACATGCACACATGACATTGATGACAAAGAAACATAATGGGTATTTGAAATTGAAAGGGGAACACAAAGATGATACTGTTATGTACACATAACAAAAATACTATGATAAAAGTGATTTCTTTTGTTGAGTGAGTAAGTGATATTTGGGTTAGTTTATATGCCCGAAAAATTATTTTTTTAATTAAGTAAAAATATATCATACATATTAAAATTTAAAATTTATGAAAATTTTATTTTTCATCGTCTCTAAAATAAATAAAAAAATTTACATGTTTGACTATCAGACTATTTATTTATGCCTAATTAGGAGAGATCATATGAAATTTACACCATGCACATACATAGCATAACCTACAAATATTAGGCATTCCTAATTAGGAGAGATCATATGAAATTTACACCATGCACATAGCATAACCTACAAATATTAGGGAAGAAAATGAAAGAGAAAAAACAAATCAAAGAGATGGTAGGGACTTGGATTTAGGGGTGGGTCATAAAATGTTTGATGGTTCCCTATTGGCCCATTATTGTGTTAGTAGGACAAATGGGGTGCTTACTCATTTGTCCTTACGGTGGGTTCTGTTTGGGTGGGGAATGCTTATTTCGTTGGTAAAACTTGTGCACGTGACACGTCAATAATAAAAAGTAGCCTGAACCCCGCGTTATAACCTCTATGACTATGATAGTGTAACTTCCTCCACACGTGGCCAATTCTCTTTGCACAACCTCAAATTCTTTATCACATCAAATACCCCACACCCTCCACTTCTTGGTTTATCTATTTATCACATTATTAATATGTAAAACTGTTTACCTAATTAAAAAAAAAATCCATGCTTTTCATGCATTTTCTTATCTTTAATTAAAAATGATTTTTAATTATTAAATTAGAGGCTTCATGACTCCCATATAAAAGCATATTTGCATTAATTGTTAGAAAAATGAAAATAAGTCTTTTTTTTATAAATATTTTAAATAAGTATTACAATAAATTCACATTCCTCAAAATTCTTACTTTGAGTTTCTTTTCAAATAACTCCTAAATATTAGATTAATAATTTGTATACCACTTTTACTTTTTCTTTTTTAACTTTTAAGTTTAAAATATAAGAGTAACTTTAAAAAAAATACATTATTTAATTTAAAATATTGAAATTCATTATTTAATAACTAGTAGAATAAAAATAAAATTTAAAAGTTATGAAGAGAGATAATAAGAACTTTTAATTAAATTTAAAAAAAAAATATATGATTTAATTAAAGAACACAAAATTTGATTCTCAAGTCATTTACGTGTCAACTTCTAATGAATGACCATTACGCGGTAATTGATACAATCTGTCTTTTTAATTATGTTTTTAGTGGGGCATAAATTCTTAATTTAATCTTTCACAATATTTTAAGTAAATAAGTGGCAAAGCAAGCTTGGATTTAACTGCCTACCGCACCATTCTATATATGTTTACAACAATCTAAAAACATATATGCACTTTTTATTATGTATGAATCGTAGTCTTATCAAAATATTTTTATATTTGTTTAAGAAATTATAAAATATATATATGATGTTAATTAAAATATAAATTAGTCAAAAGATACGCACAGTATAAGTCAAAACTTAATTAGTCATCTATGTTTTCAATTTTGTTAAAAAAATATTAAATTTTTATCAAGTTATATTATATTTGTGTTGCGATATCCATGTATATATATATCCCCATAGTTATAAGATAAATTCACAATGTTTGGCTATTTACTCAACGCGTCTAACCAAGACCTCTCAAATGAAAATCTTACGTACACAATAAACCGACCCACTATGTTGGTTCATGCAATTACTCACAATTCCACGCATGAAAACCGTGTAGAATCACAATGGAAATTAAATTAAACACTAATTAAGTGGTCTACCTACCTTCCTAGCTATACATTGTGGGTATATATACCTAAAAACAATTATACAAAAAGAAGTTTCTCTAAGAGAGTTGCATAACAAAATGTGAAGATAAGAATGCGGACGTTACATTAAGATTTAAATTCAGATCAACACTTTATATTCTATTATCAAGTATTTTTATTGTAAGTTAATTTAGATATCAATCTACATCGATAATAATCAAATCTTAATTTTCGATGACACGAGTTGATTAGTAAAGATTTCTCACTTAAGTGAGGATGAGGATAGACGCTTTGTTAAGTTTTGATTTGTTCGAACTTATATATCTAGGTGGTCTCTTAAAGTTCAATTTGGAAAACAAGAGAAAAGGGAGGCCAGACTATGCCATGCGAGTCCCTCTTCGAAGCTTAAGTAATTAAATAAGAGAGATAAGCTATAAAATATAGTGTGAGAGAATAAAAATATAGAGAATGTGAATTCTCTTATCTTTGGATGTTATCCCATTTATATAGTGATAGGTGACCAATAAGGTAATGTCATGTTTCATCTGAGTGATTTTTTCTCAATGCAAATGAGGTTACCATGTCTCGTGTGTGTGTGAATTGGTTATAGTGTAATATCATACTAATTAACACGCTCTAGCTAGTGGTGTAAGTTGATTTAGCTTATTCCTTTTGGATTTTTTAGTCCTTAAATTATAAGTTAATCATCAATATATATATATATTAACCAAGCTACTTGAAGTTTCCTAACCAAATTACATTGAATTCGTCGAAGAGTCAAACTACTTTGAAAATATCCGGTAAAATAATGTAGAAATTAAACCACTCTATCCAACAAAATATTTTAAGACTCATTGATCTTGTAATTAAAGAATAAATTAGATATTTTATTTATTTATTTGAGAAAAGATATCCTCTAGAAGAATCATAATCTAGAAGAAATTAGTGCATTAATTTTTAATTGTGCATATATGACCGGTTTGATTACTAATAAAAAAAGCAATCACTTTTAAAACAAAAAGTAATATTGCTTAATTAATCCTAAACGTACTAGCTTATAGATAATTAATTAATTTAATTATGTTAATTATTATATGTATAAGATTAGACTAATCTGAACATGGTTAACTGTAACTACCTAACACTTGTACGGCAGTTGGGATTCGTATCTTGGAATAATCTTAAAAATTTGTTTCCCCACATTAATTAATCAATGTTAATGAAAAACAAAGTTAGGGACATTATTTATTGCTAAGGTCACATTCATCACACTAAATTCTTCAATCAAAACAATAACATAAACTAGCATATCATGTAATTATATTAATTGAATCGTTAGAATTTTTATTCCTCCTTCTCTCAGATATATATTTGTTTTAACGTAAAGAGGAAGAACAAGTTATAGGAGACATTTGAAATAATATCTTCTAATAATTATTTTATATTCACGTATCGATCTATGAAATTGTTTAGGATTAACCCGACTCAGCAAAGAAGTGGCTGCAACACCAGCATAGTAGATTTATTTGTTGGATGTGCTTTTGATGGTTTAATGTTTGTCTTCAACTTCCTATTTGAAAGACTAGTGGACCTATCAACCAACTTTACTAAAAAAAAACCTGCTAACCGTCCTAACTAATTAACATCTATATATATATATATATATATATATATATATATATATATATATAAAACACACCCTTGTGGATTAAGTATACAATACACTAACAATCATATGCTCCTTGTCTTCTGATTAAGCCTACAGCCACATGGAATGCAATAGGTACAAGCTTCACAATAGCAAAATGAAGCCCTTCTTGTTGATTTTCTTTCAAGTTAGGTAGGGATGGATGACAATTTGATTCATAGGTTAGGTCGGGTAAGATATTCGATCTAATCAAGTTATATTTTTTTAGTATTGAATAAATTAAAAGATAAATACAGAACCATATAAAAATGTTATAAAAATATTTAGATTATTCTACTTCAGATCAAATCAAGTAAGTCTAGATTAAGTTGATTTCTTCTAACATATTTAAAACATAAAGATTATATATGATCTTTATGTGATTTATATAATAAAATTGTCCTTTATATAAATTGAGAATTAGACAAAAAGGCTAGGCTTTTCAATGAAAAAAGGGGAGATCAGATTCTATGTAGATGTATTTCCAAGGTTGAAATTAAGGAGAAGGATGTTTCTTTTCTTCTTCTTCCATGGCCCATTTGGAAGGACTGTGTTAAGGGCACATGGAAGGCATATATAATTGGCGTAAAGGAAACATATATATGGGGTGGTTGGATATGTGACGCAAAAAGTGGGGTTTATTTTCTACACAAATTAGACATGTCTATACGTGTGTAACTTTTGTATCATTATAGAGAAACTATGGTACAAGACAAAACAAGAATACACCAAGAGGGCTTGTTGTATTAAAAAAAAAAATTGAGAATTATTATTTTTTTGTATAACTTAATTATAAATTTAAAGAGTTTTCTAATAAATTCAAAAAAATTATGCTTATGATTCCACTAAGTGTATATAACCTACATCTATATGATCAAGTCACTTTCTTGAAAGGAATTTGAAAATATTTAGATATAATTTTTATTTTTTTGACATATGATTGGTGTGATAGATAGATTAATAAGTAGGCTAAAGCCAATTGGTTTTACATAGTGAGGGAACATACCCCAAGTCATGTTGGTTGTTGCTATGCTATAAACGGCCAAAATTGAAAGAATTTTACATGGAAATCCATGTAGGTGGAAAAGCTGTCACATACCTTCAATGGCCACTTTGAGCAGTGCAATTCTCCAAGTACCTATCCCACTTGTTCATTGGTGGAAACTACCACTTTTCAATGTGGTCCATCTTGGTCAAATAGATCTGATGAAAGGAAAAAAAGAAGGTAAAATTAAGGTGAAAATTGATCAAAAGGCCAAAACATAAATTATCATAATTACACAATTACACAATTACAAATGCATTTTAATTAAAAACATAATTTATTTATTTTTACAATAAAAAATAGACTAAAATATCATTTATCGGTCAACCCAATAATCATGGATAACCTAAAAAAGTAATAAATTATTTGTTTAAATTTCAATAATTAGATCTTCATCATCGTCGTCGTCACCGTAGATTCAATCTACCTTAATAAAATAAAATTATACATGGAGGAGATTAAATTATTGTTCTCCCACATAATTGGGGACAATATGATGAAGAAAGTGGGATTTTAGGACTACAATGTCTTTAAGCCAAGTGGGCTTGAATTAGTGGGTCCATTTTAATTTTGCTTGTCTGATATTTTTTGTCTAGGGGCCTACTTTCTCTTCAGTCTTTGACCCACAGAGGTTGGGGTTAGGGCTCACTTTCGGCTAAACTTGCTGTACATTATCCGGCCCCTCACCTCAACCTGTCGGCCTGTCCCTTCTTCATCTGCTTTGTGACTCTGTTGCTTTCTTTGTAAACTTCTTTAGGATATGTAAGAATCCTTTCCTTTTTTTCTTTTTTGAAGATCATATGAGAAAAAAGTTGGGGGAAAATATCACCGACTTGTTAGTTGAACTAATCAACGAGGTTAAAATTATAGATTCAGATTTGAAAAGAACTCATTCCAACATGATTTTTTTAATAATTAAATAAAATAATAGTTTGGATAAATTTTTCATCCTATGTGAAGGTAGAATTCGATCCTAGATTCTTCGTAGACAACACCAAAAGACGATGATTTATTTTATAAGTGAGATCTCTTGTTCAAGTTTAAGATGGCCTATTTGCATCAAGGAAAAGAATAAAAGAAACATCTGAATCCTTCATGCATGCTCCAGTTGGTAGAGCTCCGCTCTTGTAATTGATTCTTTGTGATTACTTTA
The DNA here is from genome assembly GCA_029379385.1 of Quillaja saponaria. NCBI lineage: Eukaryota > Viridiplantae > Streptophyta > Magnoliopsida > Fabales > Quillajaceae > Quillaja > Quillaja saponaria. Next base: position 6,694,612 of record CM055605.1, on the reverse strand, counting down.
TCTTAAATTAACCGACACATTCTAATCAAAAAATCCTAAATTATTATATTATAATATTCCATCCACTCGAAATATCTTATGTGTATAATGTTTACATAGATTTTTTGTCAATGAGCTTTATGTATTTGGATTAGTAGAAATATCCTCATGATGCCATTCCAATCAAGAAACACAAGGACCTTGCCACCATTTGCTTCCAACACTGGTAATGTATGTCTTTTAGGGTTCCCCATCTTTAACTAGACAAACGTGTACCCCCTCCCTCCCCCAATCTTTTCCATGCTTTTTACCAGTTGAATTTAAATATTTGGTTTAGCTTTGAGATAGTGTTGCGTATATCGACTAATTCATCTAATATTTTAAAAATGGAAAAAGATTGGGTAGTTGGACCATTGACCATATGACAAACTGAATCGAGGCAAACCTAAAAACTGTTTTGGTGGTTGAATTAGTCAAAACAAATAAAATTCATAAAAAATTAATAGAATCAATGACGGGTTGATTGAACTGAACCGTTTTGTAAATAAAAATTATTATTTGTATTAAGCATTAGTGAAATATTTTTATTTTATATTAAAAATTAGTGAAAAAAATTATCTTTTATGCTGCCTTATTATTTTGATGCATAAGTTGAAATTTGAATGTTGTGATGCATAATAAATCTATCAATTGTTGTATTAACTATTAAGAATTATATTTGATTATTTGTCACGTTATTTTCTTATTATTTAATAAATATAAAATTATTATTTTTATTTTTGTGTGTATTTTGTATTTATAATTAATAGACAATTTTATATAATATTTAATATATAATTAAATATATTTATAACGTCATTCGTTTTGACTTTGGTTAAACCAATGATTTGAGACTCTACAAATTTTTTAAGTCGATCACTATTTTAGTTTTTAAAAACAAGTGAATTCACTTCTCTAAATAGTCACTTTATGAGAATTTTACTTTCCATAACCTCACTAGTGATATTCTAACTTATAAAGCTAATTGAACATTCATTTTATGTAATTGATATCTTTAATTTTATAGCAAAACCAAAAGCCTACCATATTTTTGATTTATTCCTTCAGTCTACATAATTTTTATAAAAAAATTAAATTTATAAGTGCTAGTTTGGTAAGCAAGAATGACCAATCCATTCCATGCATGACTTCATGGAACGAACATTTTTAGTTTGATAAGTTTTTAGCCTCAGAATACTCATTCCATTATGATCATTATATTCTATAGAAGTAGAAATCTTCAAAACCACCTAGGGGGTGAGATTACTCCTTCCTACTTCTATGGAATCGGTTTAGTTCAATTAAATGACATAAAAACCATTCTATCTCATAAAATAAAATATTAGATATTAATAAAATAATACTATTATAAATAAATTAATTAAATATATTTATTATTTCATATAATCAAATGACAAAAATACCCTCGAAATCACATTAAATAATATAAAATCTTTTTAAATATAAAAATAAAAATTTTGTATATAAAAATAACAATAAATCAATTCATTTTAGTTAAATGACAAAAATATCCTTCACATCATAGTAAATAATATAATTATAAATAAATTAGTTAAGTAATTTTAACTAAAATATTAATATTAATAAAATAATAATAATAATAAGTAATAGTATTAATTAATTAATAATAAATAATATAATTTTTTTTTAAAATTAATTAAAATTAAGAAATATATATATATTTTATAAATTATGTTACATTTTTATTACTTTATCTATTGAGGGATATTTTTGTCATTTTAGCATAATTTTCATATTATTCCATGTCTAAAAACTACATAAAAAGTAAATAAATATAATGAAATGATTATTCTTCACCGACGCTGCCAAACAATATAATGAAATGATCATTTCATTCCACTTGCATTCTATTTCTATTCCCTTTCTTAAGAATCATTCTTACGTACCACACTAACCTTAAGAAAATATGGATAAACCCTTCTTTTCCTGCCAAGAATATTTGAATAAGAAGCTTGGAAGTACGTACAAATTAATCAAAAGTGTGTACTTAGATCAAAAGCTGATTTAAATATCATCTAATTATAATTACTTCATAAATTAAGAAACAAGAGATCGATCAACATATTGTAAGACCTTTTATTAGGATTAATAATCACCATAAAACTTAAAATAGTAGAATAATCTTATCTTGTAATCTTGATTTTGATGGTTAAGTTGATCAAAATATGTGGTATTTTTGAAAAGATTAGGGCAAAGAACAAAATTGAATAATTAATGAAGTTTAGCAGCATTAAAGTTGTCCGCGATAACTATCAATTAAATTTCATTCTTTTCACTAGGTACATATTATTAATTGAATTTTTCACTTGTTAAAAGCTACAATAAATATAATTTTTGAAAATTGAAACTTACTAAAAATAACAATTTATACATTAAATAATGATTAACTATCAAAATAAATTATACAAATTTTTTATTTATAAAATTTAAACAAATGTCCTTAGGACACTCACTAGATAAATCCTAATTACTTGTAGGACTACATTATCACTGACGTTTCAACACCTATCTTGATTAAGACTAACCGACATATTTGCAACGGACTAAAAGTAGAACTTTCATTAGTAAAACCGACCGTTCTACCTTAATAATTTGATTAGGGTCAATTATCATGGACGTAGTACATTTGGAAATTGAATATATAAGTATTGCTTTTCTTCTTTAAGGTCTCCATTCACCATACCTATACCTAACTTGACCAAGTATGTCAATTTTCATTCTTTGATGTTCTTTCTTCTCTTCTTCTTACTTTTTTTTTTTTTTTTTGATTTGATTTGTCGATGTGATGATTGTGGAAAATTCTAAAATAGTTACATTCATTGAATCCAACCTCCTCTTTTCACTTTTGGAGTAGATTAGTATTCATAGAAATTTCTAAGAAACATGGATCATTGATCAACCAATTTTTCCACACTTTCTTTTCTCTAATGGATACAAATCGATCTCCAATAGATTTTTTTTTATTGTGTGTTTGGAATAAAATAAAAAATAAAATTCATTTTATTTTATATGAATTCTACAATTCAGTTCATTTAAAATGATTTCTCTTATTTTGTAACAAAAAAAATAAAAATGAATTCTCTTATTTGGAATAAAAACTACATTTTTGAATACAGTCTAATTCTCTTATTTGGAATAAGTAAATTCGAATGGAGAATTCATTCTAGTTTAAGTATTTTTGATCTCACACTACCCTTACTTTTTTTAATTAAAAATTGCATTGATCAACTGAAAATATAAAGATGAGAGATTAATTGTTGTTTTCAATGAACAAAAAATAATTTAAGGAAAAAAAAAAAACTTAAAGTTAGTGTGGTGAGATGAAGTGATAGTGGGTCTTTATCGATTTATTTAAGTAACAAAACATGTGTAATTTTAAAAATAAAAACATTATTTAAGGTTGGACAAAATTATGAATTATCTCTAATGAAGTTCACAAAATGAAGTCTAACATATTTAGTACAATTCATAACTAAATAAAATGTGAATCTCATTTAAATTCTACATCACTTCATTTATTCAAAACATAAAAAGTATAGAGTTCATTTCAAATAAAATGAGTTACACATTTTTTTAAGGTTTCAAACGCTCTATAATATTTAAATATATCCAGTGAACCTTTTTTTTTTTTTTTTTTCTTTTACCCAAAGTGGAATATGATTTTTTATTTTTTATTTTTTTAAAATCTTATGAGAGAGAGAGTGATATTTTTTCTTCTTCCAATCTTATCAAATTACGAGCCTTAAATTTTGGGACCTGATATGTAAGTAATCAAATTTGGTCTGTGTACTAGTTTAAATAAAAATAATATGATTTTTTTAACGAGTTAGGATTTTATAAATAAAAAATTTGAAGTATTTATCACGGTACTTAACTATGATTTCAATATTATTTAATACATAAATTATTATTTTAAAAAAAAATTAATTTATAAAAATTATATTTATTATATTTTAACAAATGCTTTCAAGATACCAGTTAAAAAAATTCATATGATAAGGAGCTCACATTTATTATAAACAAATTAGTGCACAAACTGATCCTTGCACTTAATCAATTTCCTAAATTTGTAATTTTGTTTCCTTCCTTTTCTGTGTAGCCGAGTATTTCTTATTTGTTAGCCAACGAGAACCCAATAAGAAAGGCCTTAGAGAAGGAAAGGAAAAAGAAAAGGGTCCCGGCTGGCCCAAACATGCTTCTTAGGCCCAACTTAAATTACCCCTAGTAATTGGTTCATAACTAAGTAGTATCAATTTCATAATAATTTCTTTTTTCGATTTAGCGATTAATAGACCTTAAAACGAACCGAGTAGAACAAAGACACACCATTCATATCAGGATCATAAAATTTATAGGAATTTTATTTTTCATAACCTCTCTCAAAGAGATTCAAATTTAAAAAGTCAATAAAATGAAGCACATTTTTTACCATTAGATCTATAATTATTATTTTGTTGTTATATTGAGAGTGGTCAAACTTGGCATTAAGGGTGGGAAGACAGATACCAATCTCTTGAATTAAGCTCTCGGTAGTAGGATTCATAAAAAATTGATTAAAGTGTTAGTGGACATTTCACAATAAAATCATTTTTTAGATTAATGATTATGTGCCAATGGATATTTTATAATAAAAAAAATAGACAAACTGATAATTTAAGCTTGAATGAATAATTATGTCTCTGTAGACTTATTCCCAAACATCATACGATTACTAAGCTCTGCCACAAGGCCCAAATAATGGCCTATTAAGCTAATTTCACAATTTTCTTAATTGGTTAACTTTCAAAGAGTGGATTTAGATGAAGGTACAAAATAAAACAATATAAAATAAATTCGAGTAAAATCTAAAGTCAATCAAGTATTGAAACTCTCTTAATGTGTATTTTGTTTTTTTTCATAGGTAGTATTTACATTGATTAATTACATTATGCTACCCTTCCTAATTTAGTACTTAACAAATAATTTTAAACAATCACACAAAGATAAAAACTAACTCGTAAATATAGAAAAAATATCCACCACATCAACAAATTGGTGGACTAAAACTTAGGGATTTAGTAATTCCAGCACCTCCGTCTTAACCAGTTGAATTAAGATCTCATCAGCTCTTAATATGCAATTTGGTTCAATTGAAAAAATTTCTTAACATCGTCAAAAGAATTTAGAATCTAACCTAACCTTACCATATATGTGAAGCCTGTTCTGCAATTCATTGTCTCAACATGTTTCTAAGAAAGATAAATAAGGCTATTAAAATTTTCCAAAAAAATGCAAAACAAATTGAATAATGTAAAACATGAGTGAGCAAGATTTTCAGTGCCCCACATTAACTATGAAAAGGCATTTATAATTTTTAATGTGTTATTGTAATGTTGATGCACCTTTTCAACCGAATAAAATATGTATAAGAAGAAGAAGAAACAAATAATTATTTTATAGTACAAGTTTTTGCTTTTTCCTTATTCGAACCTCTTTTATTGGTGACTTCAGAGAATAAATGCTTATGAAAATTATAAACAAATCTTTCTTAATGAAGATTGAAGATGAAGCTAAAGGAAGATTAAAAGAGAGAATCTAATTTCTTGCTATTTTCACTAATTTAATTAAATTATCAAAGCAAGGGATAATAGAACAAAATTTAAATAGACAATTCTAGAAATATGATCTACTGATTTATAAGATATATATATATATATTTAAGTTCTAAGATTAGAGAATGCCGTAAATCAATTATTGGTTCAATTAGTATATTCGGATGAATAAGACAAGATAACATAATTGAGTAGTGTATCCGGATTAATAATATTTATTTTTTATTTTAATGGTTAAGTATATGTGGACCAGTAATATATATTATTTAAAGTTATTATTCTTCCTATTTTCCCTTGTTCCAAAGTAAGAAAAATAACTCTCTCTTTACATTCTGTGATTTCATTTTCTTTCTTTTTTATTTTGACACATCCCAAATAATTTTCCCACATCATATTTTTACATTAATCATTTTATTTTTCTTCCGTGTATATATTTCACAATCATGACAGCTCATATATATATGTATGGTCTTCACCAAACATTTTTCTAGCTTAATTAAAAATTAAACACTTTACAGGGGGTGTTTAAAAACAGCAAAAGATGGAAATTTATAACCAAACATGCTGATTCATGCTAATCATATATATGATTATATAACAAATGGTAAGAGAGAGAAAATCTAAAGCACCCCAGCCCCCCAATAAGGGAAAAAGAAATATAAAGATGATTCTCTTTGTCAGCAATTTTTTAACTTGTATAACTTTTAGCATTACTTGAGTCTTTAACTTTTTTTTTTTTTTTTTTGTGGGTAATGGCATTGGTACTATAAGTTCAATCTTAGTATATCGTATTAGTTTATGTGTATTTTAATTAATTTTGTCTCTCTGATTAGATTAAAAACATATCATTTATGTTTGTGTTTAAAAAACTTATAATATCAGATTTGTTTATAAGTATAATAATTAACTTAGTCTCTCTGATTAGATTAAAAACATATAATTTATGCTTGTGTTTAAAAAACTTATAAAAATTCATCTTTTCTGCTTCTCTAAATAAATTAGAACACATGATATCAATCAATTTCTGGGCGATTCCACTTAGCATCCACCCCACATTTTTTACTTGTTGCACTTGATTTTAAGTTGACAACTTTTGCATTACTAAATAATTAGTTTATGATGAGTTGGGACACCTGTTATGCAACACTAATATTTTTTTATTGAATATCAATGCTGAAATCATTGCTCAAATGATATCCCAATCTGAAAGTTATATTTAGATGATTTCATTAGTAAATATATATATATTTAATTAATTTAGATATAATAATGGTTGAGTTTTTAACAAGGGAAAATTTAAAATAATTTTAATTGATTTCATTAGGAAAAAAAATAAAAATTAAGATTTATTTTATTTAATACAAGAGAGGGATTTACATCTTATCCTTCTTTTTTCAAAAGAAAATCAAATCTATTATAACCCGAAAAGGAAAAATACCCTATAAATTAAATTTTTACACTTACTTTGTCGTTGCTACTCAAGAGAAACTCATACATTCTTGTAGCCAGTGCCTTACTAGCTGAACTAGCTATCAATTAATTGACAATCAAGCGTGAACTTATCAAAGCTTCACTCATTGAGACCCCTAAAACTAGGCTTCTAATATGGGTTAGAAAATTTCATAATTAATGGAGTCATTCCCTTAAAAATAAAAAAGAAGTGCATGCTTCCATGAGATGTAAATCTCACAAAATTAAATAGCATTGAACAATAAAACAAAAGTTGCATGCATGCTTCCTTGAAAAGGGATAGATACAACCAACAGTCATAGGTTTGGGTGCTCACCTTCACTTCTAGTAGACATTAATTAACATTAAAAAAAAGACTTAGCTCAACCTACCTTTGAACTATTATATTAAATAAATAAAAGGTTAATCTTATTTTTGACCATTAATTACCAACACTGAAGTTGATGCATGTCCATAGTTCTATTACTTTGAGCACATATTCATTTTATAGTTCAACTCATTTTGCAAATATTCTAAACCTTCTAAATTAATGACATTAACTTATTTATATCGACTCAATTTCCCCACTAAATATTATTTATTGTTGTATAAGATTATTAAAAGTAATATATATATTTATGTAATATCATAAAATTCTTTTCTAACGAGTGTCTTAAGGGCATTTGATAAGGTGTTCAGAATATAGTATTTGGAATATGAAACATTCCAAAAGTAATAAATTATTTATTACACAACACTAAAATCATGGCCAACAATTGTAATAAATGATACAAAATTTTTATATTTATTATCTTAATAAGTGTTCTAAGGACACCCGTTAAAAAAATCCATTTATAAAATTGTTTTTTTTGTGTGTGTGGTTATAATGAAAATAATAATATATTTTTTAATTAATTTTTTCAATTAGGATGAGAAAATGATATACACAATGTATAATAGAGTTTTTTAATCACTTATTAAATTAATTGTCAATTTAGATTATAATGTGTATAAAAAGCGAATATTACAACTTGTTGAATAGTAGTTTAATGGAAATAAAAAACTACAATTCACCCTAATTAATTAGAATTAAAAATACAAAGGCTACATAAATTAGTATCAAACGACAGTGATGTGGGCGCAATATTTTTTGTCAGAATGTGTGAGTACTTTACTTATTTTTTTTTATTTTTTTTCTTATAAAATAAACAACATATATTAGTGCCCAATCTCCTCTTAATATGACCAAGGAATCTCCATCTTGATTTTTGAAATTTATGTAAATGGCCTTATTAATCTTCCATATATATTTAGATATTATGGTCCAAATTTATATTATGACCTTATATATTCCATCTCACCACATCCAAAAGCAACCTACATATATTCACCACATCAAAGTAATGAAGATGAATCCTAGCAGGACATATACCCTCTAGAAAACAAAACATCCTTTAACGTAATTCTTCTACTTCATTTTCCCAATTTGATTATGGAAAGTAACTATATATAAGAGTCTTTTATAAGAATATTCTTAATACACTTATAAAAATATATACAAATTATTTATTATTTATTATGTATTAGGTAATAAATTATAATTTTAGTAATGTGCAACTAATAAAATTACTTGCTATTTTTATGATATATTTATTGTAACTTAACAATAAATTTTACAATACTCGTTAAAGAATTCATTTCATACTAATATTTTCCTTATCCCTTTGATTTCCAAAGTGGCTCTAAGCAATTGGTGGTAATAATGTAATTGGTTAGTTGTTTTTTCATTATTGTGCAAAGAAATAAGTGTATGTATCTCTGGTATCATAATTCACAACCATGGACCATGCAAGTGTACTATACATTTAGCCTCATTTTTATTGTTTATTTGACAAATATGAACATGTGCAATAAAACCCTCGAATATTGACAACACACTATAGCCCCCACAAGACTTATTATATTGTTAACCCTACAACAGAAGGAAAAGAAAAGAAAAAAACTAGCTATTAAAAATCTTCATTTCTTTCAAAATTAAATTTGTTTGACGAAAATATTAACTCAGGTAAAATAGTACAAACTCTATTAATCCCAAATCTAAATATGAGAAACTATTTAATTCTATATTCGTTGACAAAATAAATAACACAAAAATTTAAAACAAATAATTCTTATATAAGTATTTAATGAGTTTTTATAAGCTATAACATATTATTCAAAGGAAATTTGATTTGTGTCATTTATTTAGTCACGTTACATAAGTTATCGAGTTTTACATATGAGAGTTAAGTTACTATTTTCTCTATTTTTTTGTTTGTTCACGTAAGTATTTTATATGTGGGAAAAATGGACCAAAACTAGAAGCAAACATGCCCTAAAAATAAATTCTTAGAAAACAATAGAGGGGAAAGGAAAGAAGATAAAATGAAAAAAAATGAGCATCCCAACATTTACATAACAGGTGGTATGAGTGACATAGTCATGTCTATACAATCTAAAATCCATTGTTTGTTTGCGACACAGAAACTGAGAAAGGAAACCAAGCTTGGGCCGAAGTCATCTTTACGTTAGCTGTCCTTCCAATTTTAACGTTCCTTTTATTTCTCTCTCTCTCTCTCTGACCACTGACCAGTGACCAGACCCAATACAAAGAAGGGTAGTAACAAATAGCAAATAGCAAATAGCAAAAGCCAAAGCCAACTGTTTACTCTTCCAAACACCACCTCCACTGCCTCAGCTCATTTCTTTCTCTCTCTCCCTGATAATTTGATTCCAAACCCTAATTCCTTTTCCCTTTCCCACTCTCTTCTGTGGACTTTTTTAATTTCTGGGTTTTGTTTCTATGGGTTTTTCTGTATAGTTCTCTAGCTAGGAGGAATTCCAGTCAAATTTTACTATTCTTGCAAGAGAGATACAGAATAAGAAAATCTGTTCTATTCATATAATTTATTTGTTTTTTTTTTTTTTTGGTTTAAAAATTAGAAATTTGAGCTGCTTTCTGGGTTTGATTCTATCTATGGCTGCGGTTGCTGATATTTCCGGTGATGCAGCAGCTACCAAGAACTTGGACACCAAATCGAAACCCGAATCGGAATTCAATGTGCAGAAGCTCGTTGATATGTTTACAAAGTTGAATCCTTTGGCGAAGGAGTTTTTTCCTTCATATTATCATCACGATCGTCATGAGAACAATGATCAATTCGCACCCAACAATTTCCCTGTCGCAAATAAGCCATCAGGCAATGACAATTACCCAAACAACCGAAGGGTACGTATCATTTTCTTTTGATCTTTCATTTATTTACTTATTTTTTTAGGTTTTCCTTTCTTTCTTTTTTCCTGGTTTTTCCCCTTGTTTTTTGTTACCTTAATGAATGATGGGTTTTGGTTAATACTTCATTTTTTTTAATTTTTTTTTCTGGATTGTGTTTCTACCGCTGATAGATGAGCCTTTCTGAAATTGCTAAATTATTTTGTAATATGAATTGAAATAAGTATACGTGGCAAAATATTTTCCATTTGGTGTACTAGTATGAAGCAATTGGGTGTATGAATGATGTTTCTGTCTAGTTTTCTTTTGGGTGACTGTTGTTGGTTGTATTAGTATGGAGATAATATGAATTGTATTGAGTGTTTGAAGTCTTTGGTGGTACACCGAGTAAAAGAATTGTTGGTTTGTCATGTTAAATTATAGTTCTCATAACGTGTTCCATTTTCTGTTTTCATGATCCAACGACTTTTGTTTGAAAATTTTCCTCTTCTTGGTTTAGTACCTTATTTCCTTTGCTAACTTAATTTTTTCCTTGAATTCTTTCTTTTAGATTTGGTGTAGCCAATTTCAATTTCAATCCTGATGATATGTTAGTCGGTTCTAGCTGGCCAAAGTATTGTGTAATTATTAACTTCAATTTGAGTAAGTACTAGTAGGATTACTATGGAAGAGAGGTACAAAGCTACATGCTATTAGCAATTTTACGTTATTTCAATGTGGTAGTAGCACTTATGAGTTGGCAATACAATGACAGCTTTATGGAGGAAAAATGTTGATCTGGAAGCTACTTCCAAGTTGTCATTCTATATTATATTTCCTGAAAATTTCTTAATTTTCATATTTCAGAGAAGAAATAATTTTAACCAGGGAAGGAGAAGGTTGAATGGAGGATCCCTTAAAGCTCAAAGAGAAGACAGTATCAGAAGAACAGTATATGTCTCCGATATTGATCAGCATGTAAGTTAAAGTGATGGAATCATCTATTGCCTTGATTCCTATAGTTTGTGGATGTGAGACTTAAGCAAAATCGTATTAATTAAACTGTTTCTTTTTTCATTATAGGTCACTGAAGAGAGGCTTGCAGCTTTATTTAGTAGTTGTGGACAAGTAAGTCACAAGGCTCATTTGAAAACTTGTTCATCAGTTGTTATAGCTTTATGTCAATTGATTTATGCCTGTATTCTAGCCAAATGAAAACAAACAAACATGGAAATGAATAATCTGAAGTTAAAATTTGGGTAGTTTACTGAATTTTTTGGAAGATCTACTTATCATTCTGAGTTTTGACTGTTATCGTGTGGCATCAGGAAGTGGTATAGCGTTTCTATTTGTGTTTTCCGTTGCTATTTCGCAATTCCTTGGTATTACTGACATGTTTTTTTATCAAATTTATAAACACTGATTGGTATTACTGATTGGAATTGTTATGTTTCTTGAGTACTTTCATGCCTAAGCACTGTACGGATCTGAGAGCTCCCAGTTCCTGATGCTATCCTTTGTGGAAACGTAGCCTTTTCCAGTTCCAACATGTAGGCAAAGGAAAATTTTACTTGCTGACTTGCTGCCCTTGTGTCATGGGCCGACTTTGCTAGAACGCTAAGACGCTGGTGTAGCACTTGCTAGTCCCTCATGGGTAGCAAGTCAGCTTCTCCAATGCCCCTTGGGTGTCAACCCGTAAGGCTATTACACAACGATGTAAGCAAAATGTAGCAAGAGAGCAAATACAACACTGTTTGCAAGAAAAGGCTTCAACTTCTCATCAATTGAAAAACGATCAAATTACAATGCTAGCAAAATGCGAATGATGTGTCCTCGACATGGCTACGACATAGGCAAATGACTTGGTGTAGGGGGAGTTACAAGCAACACCAAGGCCTTTGACAATCATTCGACAAGCTCGTGTACAACTTTGAATTTTCTCACATTACACCCCCTAAAGAGCTTTTTGCGCCATAGTCTCTCTGGCAAGAGGAGACATCATTTTTCCTAGTTGCCCGACTGTCCTATTTACAAAAATGCCGCCATGTCATGACATATGCCTAGCTACCCACAATGGTGCCCACCATAAAGCAAGCAGCCATGTGTGACATGCACTGGACAAGCTTGGATTGTGACACCTTGGCATGCAATACAAAGCAGGTCGCCTAAGATGAACCCTCCTTTCCCTAAATGTTAAATAGTATAGTTTACTTTAGTCAATCAAGCAGAACAGGCAATGTCTTTTCCCTTCTTTGACTCTTCTCTTTATACTTCCCAATTTCTTAATTGGTGATATCTAAATTTGTTGTGGGTGCTTTCTTTCACGGGGAGCTCTGAGGTTGTCTCAGTTATACCATTTAAATTCTTCAGAACCTGATAGCTCTGCATTAGTTGCTGATTTGAAGTTCTTTTTCCTTTGACAAAGACATTTGGTTGTCTCTTTTTTCAAATCATTGAAATTTCTTTTCATGTATTCCAGAAACTATTTAGGAATAGCATATATGCTTTAGCTTTGGTGGTTGCTAAAGCCCTCTGATGCTTGACGGAGAATATTGTTGATCTTTTCATGCCAAATTGATTGGCCACTATACATTATGTCAGCCTTCTAAATCTGAGGCATTATTTCTTATTATTTTTCAAACTTATTGTCCACTTCTTATATTTTGCTTTAGTTGGTCATGTAGTCAGTCTCTGGTGCTAGCACTAGTTCTTGGTGCATGTTTACAGAGTTGGGTTCAAGTTTTGTTCTATATATTTGTGAATGAATTCATGCCTTAATTCTTTTGACATACTGAAGATCTCTGCTAAAGCATTGTCACTTTCGAGTACTTATGAGAAACTGCTACCTAAAATTTTTCTATCTGAATTGTTGAAGGTTATTGATTGCCGAGTTTGTGGTGACCCACATTCAATTCTTCGTTTTGCATTTGTGGAGTTTTCTGATGAGCGTAAGTTGTTGGCTTGGAAACCCTAGTATCTCACCCGCCCCCTCTCTTATCCCTTAATGAAACACAGACACAGAAAGAAAAAGAGGTTGCTGTCATTTCCTTTTGATTCTATCTTACAGTTTTTATGGCATTTGCATCAACAGAAGGTGCAAGAGCAGCTTTAAACCTTGGTGGGACTGTGCTTGGGTACTATCCAGTTAGGGTTTTACCTTCCAAAACTGCTATCCTTCCTGTGAATCCTACATTCCTCCCTAGGGTATGAATAAGTCTCTGGCCCTTCATAAGTTGTCTTAAATGATACTTGCATTGTAAGTCGGTCTAATAGTTACAAGTAATTAAAATTATGGTATTAGGGAGGTTGTGTTTAATTTTTGAAATGATTGTGATTAATGCAGTCAGATGATGAACGGGAAATGTGCACCAGGACTGTCTACTGTACAAATATTGATAAGAAGGTATATTCTTATTGTTCCTCTGCTGACATGATGAACTTCTGACTACTTTTTTTATTCAAATCCACTGTTGCACATTGTGTTTTTTATGATGTTCAAATGCAGTCACATTTTCATATTGTGGTGGTTGGTTGTGTTGAAAATTTTGACATGTTGAGTTTCATCACCTTAAATAATAATCATGAGTGCAGATTTCTCAAGCTGAAGTGAAGAATTTCTTCGAAACAGCTTGTGGTGAGGTCAGAACTGTACCAGAACAGCCTTTGCATCAGTTGATATGATTATTCATTTTAATTATAGGTAACATATCATTTTTCTTTTTACAGGTTACCCGCCTGAGGATTTTAGGGGATCATGTGCATTCAACTAGAATAGCTTTTGTGGAGTTTCAATTGGTAAGTGCAGAGTCTTGAAAAAAAAGTAATTAATTAATTGGAAATAGTTGGCTATACAGTGCCATTTGTTAAATTATCTGAGTAAGTGCTCATTACTTGACATATCATGGTGATGGGTTTGATGTATTCCTTTTTATCTTTGTCTTTCTTGGGAACCTGTAATCTTTGCCCTCTCTTTTCCTCTCTTTGTGGGTTGCATAATGTCCTAACTCCTAAGTCTTGACTATTTGATAACTCGTCTTATTTTGAGGTTTTGATGATATTACTGTAATTTTTTGTGATAATACTGGAGAGGGGAAGAGAGCTTTTTTTCTTTTGGAGTTTTCCAGAAAGCAGACCTTAGCTAATTTTTGGCTCTCAAGCTCACTTCCATGGTGACACCATGTCCCCTCTCAGATTATGTTAAATTTAGCTATTCCAGTTCTTAAAACTGTATAGAATTTCAATACACACTTGGAAGATCTGAAATTTCAGAAAGACTTCTTCACTGTTCCTGTACATGTAGCAGATACATCTTATAAGTGTAGGACAATGCTAACCCTTTTGTCACATATGTTTATTATATGGTTGTTATAGAGACGAAACCTTCTTTATTGACCTTTGACATATATTGCATAATCAACAAAACCTTCTTTATTATATGCATGAAATAGCTAATGTTTATCTGCATCTACAATTATCTTAATTTATTGACTTGAGAAGATCAACAGAGGAGGTGCATAGTGAAAAGAAATTTGCATTGCTTGTATTTCTGTTATCTATTCCTATTTTTTTCTTTTCGTTTCTCACAAACTTAATTAAATTCCTGAAGGTCAAGCTATATGAGTCACATGGGTGTCTTATGCGTGGCAAAATCTAGTGGGTGTCAATTGTCAAACCCTGCCTTAATTATAATATAACATACGTGGTATTAATTTGTATAAAGATGATTGAAGAAATATGTTCCTTGAAGCAGTGTTACTTTTCTACTAGCTTGTAAGGCCCTCTCTTTCATTCATGGGGATTGAATGTTTGTGAAAATAGTAGAACTGTCGTCCTAATGAGAAATCTTGAAGGGTTTAACCAAAAAAAAAAAAAAAAAACATGGGAGGACCATGTCTTTTATTGTCATACATTACACTGAGCATTTGTTTACTAGATTAAACCATTAATTTCCATGTCTCATAACATGTGCGAGTATATGTATTTTTTTCAGAATGAAATCCTTTCAATCCCCTTTTAATTGTGACAACCAAAACATTTATTTATTTCACTGATGAAGAATGTAACACTTTCACTTGGTTCTCCTGATAAATCTTGATCTCACAACAGAAAAGGGGTTATCATCCTGACTGGTAATGTCTTTCTTCATGAGCAGGCAGAAAGCGCCATTGCTGCACTGAACTGTAGTGGGATGGTCTTGGGAACCCAACCCATCAGGTTTGGCCCCTGTACTGAAGGATATTGTTCTGTAAGCCGTTAACCATGTGTGATGATCATAATATATGTCCTGTTCATCTTTTAGGGTAAGCCCTTCAAAGACACCTGTGAGGCCACGAGTCACTCGCCCGGCATTGCATTAACTGATGATCATCTTCTGTCAAAATTTGGTATGGATTAACTTATGGATCAAAATTTGGTCAACTTTCTGGTTGAGACATTCTTATGTCGAAGAGATGGTGAAACTTTTCTTTGTTTCAGTAATTCCATCTTTTTTCTGTCAAAGCAATTACTTTTTTGATGCCAGAGAATATCATGTCTTTGCTTTGATTTAACTCTCTAGGACTAGTCTTGATCTTGTCAATTTTCCCTTGTTCTATCTCCTTTGCTTGACCATATCATCTATTGACTACAAAAGGTCTGCATTTTAGTCACTTTGTGTTGTGGTTCTGAAATGGTATAGCTCGTACTTCTGAAATTAACTCCAAGCTTGAATTACATTGGGTTTTTACCAAGTTCTGGGTGGAGGTGGTCTTATTTCCATCCACCTCTTTCTGGATCCTCAAGAACATGAGAAAGATCTGTTTTAGATCCAAAGGCTAAAAATATTTTTGCAATGAAATTTTTTGGGAGGAAAAATTAGGAACGGTAGGGTGGGAAACCGGTACCAAACCCACTTACGGTATTTGGAGTAGAACTAAGATTACTTTTTGAGTAGAAATAGTTATTCTGCGAAGGAATATGATTCCTTGCACGAACCGTCTCCACATCAGTATGAATATCTAATTATTGAACCTAATGCTGATGGCAATTGTGGTATATGGTATATAGCACATATATAGTGATCTTTATTTTTCATCATTTAAAGAGTTATATTTAAAAATTAAATATTTTTCTTGAAATTTTTTTTATCTCTAAGATAGAGGGGTTGAAAGAGATAAACTGAGGTCAGAGTTCAGTTTTGGCACAGCCTTACCTTTTCAAAAAATTTCCCCTTCTGTTTTTAGTTTTGGCCCAAGTCAAATTTAGTTTTTTAACCTATATCCAATGTATGTAATTTATATTTTCTTGTATTTACAAATTTTATCTCAGATCAAATCAGATCAAATTTGATGTTTTTTTCCCTTATTGTAATCTCAAGACATACTAATAATCTATACTGGCCCTGTTTAGTTAAGCATTGTGTAAAAATATTTTTTAAGTAAAACTATTTAAAAGTATTGTATAAAAAGTTGAAAAAGTATTTGGATCAGTTAACTTAAAAATATTGTAAGATATAAAAAAATTTGTTTGATTTTATTTATTTATTTAAAATATTAAGTATTACAATTACTTAAAAAAATCAGTTTAACAAATATTATGGTTATATTTGTCTAATAAAAATAAATAATAAAACTCATTTGAGTTTCTTTTGTTTTCTAAATTAAAAAAGTTTCTTTTTTAACTTTCAGCTTTTAGGATTCTAAAAGTTCAAAAATACTTTTTCATAAAGCTTAAAAAATAAAACTTTTATTACAAAGAAATTTTATAAAAAAGTTTAAACCCAAAAGCTGTTTCAAAAGTTAAACTAAGGGGACTCTTATGAGTTTTTATTAGTATGGCTTAATGATAATTTTTTTTTTTAAATATCCTTATGAGTTTTTATTATTATATAAATATTCTTAGTTGTTATTTACTTCACTATTATAATTTTTATTTTTATTTTTACTATTTTTTTAATTCTTCTCTATTTTAATATTAATAAAATTATAATTACTTTAAAACTATTGATTACTTTTTTTTACTTCTTCTCAATATTAATAAATAAATAAATATATATATTTCTAATAATTATATGTCAATAGTAAATAAACTGATTTTTTTTTTTTTGTTTAATAGTGCCTAATAATCTTACTTTCTTAGTTCTTTTCAAATTTATAACTAAAATTTTAAAAACAAATTAATATGAATTAAAAAATATATATTAAGAGAATAGTTTCATGATTTTAATATTGTTGTTTTAACTTTTAATTCATAAAAAAAAATATGTCAATATTTGTTAATATTATTTTTCTCAAAAAATAAATTAAAATTGTATAATAAGTTCCTAATTATTATATTATTTTGTAATTTTTCTCAAATTGATGAATTAATTTTGTTTTTAAAATGTTTTGAACTAAAAATATTTTAAAGTATAGTTCCATGATTATATATTGTTGTTTTATCTTTTAGTGAAAGAAATTTTCTTAAATACCCTATGAAATTAAACTTTTTTATTAAATTGATCTATTTGTTTAATGTAATTAAAATGAAATATTTTTTTTATTAATTTTAATTTTTTACTATGCACCTAAAATATTGATGAGCATATATGTATATATCATGAACATGATTCACGCGAAATGTGTGTGTCACAAAACTAGTTAATATTTATAATTTTCCTAGACACTTAAAGTTTTCTTTTCTTTTTAATATATTTATTTTCAGCCCATACATTTTATTTATCTTTTTTTTAGACTAGATTATTGATCTTGACTTGATCTCTATCTTATCATCACCTCAATTTCTTCTAGATATTAATAATTAATTAAAATTTTTTTTTCTTTAATTTACCAAAGTCCAGATGACATCAATTCAAACACTTGTTATTAACATTCCCACATACATTGTATGAATTGCATATGAAAGTTAGAAATTATATAATTAAAATTTAGTGATATTGGACTAGGCAGTCCATGCACGTAATTAATTAATTTTTTAAGATCTAAGATCATCTCTCTTTTTTATTTCTATATGTAGAATATATTGTATGTTATATCGCAACTAGCTAGATGAAAATTTATACACGTAAGATTTAAAAAATATTGAGTTTAACTCACAGTTGGCTAGAAGGTATATTCCCTCCATTTATTATTTTAATTTAAATCTTGATTGTGAAAAATAACATTTTTAATTCAGAAATAAATGATTTAATTTTGCCTAGAGCAGAGAGTTATTTGGGTAAGCCTATAAATTTTGTAGTCTGAACATAAATGGATTGAGTGTACGGACCGCAATATCAAAAATAATTGAATTTGAATTATAAATGGTTGTGACCTGTGACAGTTGTAAGATGAACATTGATTGATTTGATTTTTATAATAAATTTTAGTCCTTTATTTTTTTTAAAATAAATTTTATGACCCAAGGATGTTGCCTTGTGTGTATAATTAAGACTTCTCTTTTGTCTCTTGTAACTTTTGGTCCGGGTAATCAAGATATCAATCATATGACATGTGTACGACACAAATACTTTTTTAAGTTAGTCAAAGCTGTCTCTTCAATTTCAACTAAATAATAATAATAATAAACAATTAAACAGTTGTCAATTACAAGAAACCGTGCCAAGTCCAATTCAGTTCACATGGTTTGACTTTGAAGTAGCTACGAGAGTATGATTTTTTTGAGCATCTTAACGTTGTCATATTCAACGAATGGGAATTAAAAAAAAAAAAAATTATATAATCAATCTCAATAAATTTAAGAATTAAAATTTTTATATTAAAGTATAAATTTTATCTAATTAATATGGTAATTATTTTAATATTTTCTTATTAAAAAATTTAAATATGTTTCTATTTATCAAAATACTCTTAGAAATTAAATATTTTAAAAATATATTCGAATTTGAATTTTCAAATATTTGGATTTGAATTTAAATATTTGAATTATATTTAAATTCGAATGTTAATCTTATTCAAAAGATTTGAATTATAGTTATATTTACAACCCTTATCTCTTTTTCAATTCAGCATGTGTATATGTACTGATGAAGTGCGCTTTTGACATTTGTATTAGGACAAGGTAAACCTTTTCATAAAACAAAAACTCAGTCAAATACGGCGACGTCGGTAGGTGGGACCAGTTTGTGGGCATAGATACGAACCAAAAACTAGGCCCTATACTACGTCGTACGTACCTTTCCCTTTCTTTACCTGCTGTGTGATATAAATTCTGTTTTGCTACTTGCATCCTTCACCGCTTTGCATTTATAGCATCTCCAATTTGCTAATTTGCCTTGCAGCTGGATCAACTCATTCACACGTTACATTCTTGATATGTGACAAATGTTAAATATATTTTCACTAAACACAAATAAAATTTCATCGATCATACCAACTAGTCTAAAATTAATTAAGATATTATTTTCTTTTAGATTGCAAGTGGATCAACTTATTATACATTTACACACATCACATACTTGATATGTCATCAATTTTAAATATAATTTTACTAAACACAAAAATAAAATTTGATCGGTCATGTCAACTAGTCTAAAATTAATTCTGATATTATGTTATTACTTAAATCATGTAGTTTTAAATCTTAAAAAAAAAAAAATCACAATTATATGTTGACCCAATTTGGGACCTCATTCACTAGCAAACCCCCCACATCTCACACCACAACTTGTGTGGACTCAATCGCATGACCTAATCACAATTCTATGTGGTCATATAATTGGAAACGTCACAAATTGTAGGTAACTTCACTTCACGTGCATGTACCGTGCCTTGACCTAATCTCAAATTGTCTTGTGGTCAACTGGTCCTTCTAGACTGCTTGCTTAAATCACAAATCAAAGAAAAAAAATATAAAGCAACGGTCAACTTATTTCGTCTCAAAATTTCTTAACCCTACGTACCGTACAATCTTTGCCTTTTTCCTATATATATCAGAAAACATTTCCAGTTTCCATCAAAAATCATCGTCAACTACTTCTTTCTTTCTTTAATTTCTACTATATCAAAAACTTGTTCTTGTTCTTATTCATGTCGAGAGGGCCTGCGGCTGTGAAGGTTGTAATTATTAATACACACTATGTGGAAACTGATGCTATGAGCTTTAAAGCTGTGGTGCAGAATCTGACAGGTAAAGATTCTCATATAGACGACGATGCAGCTGCAGCTGCTGCAGCAGAAGCAAGTAGAAAACGAGACAACTCCAAAAACAAGAACAAGGTTATGGATCAACAAGTGTCTTGTGGGAGTAATTCGATTTTGATGAGAGATATGTCGTTTAAGGAATTTGATAGGTTGTTGAGAGAGATGACACCCATTGATGAGTCCTTATGGGCTGATTAATTAATTAATGCTAATTTCCTTCCTTCTTCATTAATCATTATATATAATTATTCCATATACGTATATATATGGATTGTATTTTGCATATTTTATATTGTTAATTTCTGTATTTGATTGATTCAATTTTTTTGATGCAATATATTTTTGAGGGTTGTACAGAACTGACTTGTGCGTGGAGCTCTCATACTTTTTTACTTTCAATTTTTTATTTTTTTTGATGCGTGCAATTATGTCTTTCTCCAACCTTATCTTTTTAAATTAGTCAATTTTTGAAACTTAATTTTCTAAATTAAGAACTTTTCGGATCTCAAATGGATTGGTGATGTATATCCGAATTCCACCCTTCTAACTCAAAGTAGCCTTAGATTGATTTTTTTTTTTCCCACCATATTACATAATTTGTGCGTTTATTTAACATTAGTTCAAATATGAATCGATCTTATCGGACATGATTCGGCATGAACTTAACAAATAGGCTTTTTATTATTTTAGTTTTTGAGAATTATATTATTTTTCATTTTGATCTTTAAAAAATTTCTTTTTCTAATCGGGCATTTAAGATTCATTTATTTATTTATTTTAGTCCTCTATAATTTAATTTATTTTAAATAAGTTCTTAATCAATTTAAAATTATTAAACTAGATGAAATTTAATGAAATTAGCTAACATATTTTTTTAATTAAAAGATGATGAAAAAATAAATATTAATACATGAAAGAAAAAATCACATGAATATTGGCTCAACCATTAAAAAAATTTATTTCCTCAATTTTAAATGTCACAACATAAATTTTTTTCCAAAATTAAAATTTTTCATGCATTTTTAATCATATCAACTAAATATGTTGTGTGTCCATCTAAATTAATAGTTTTTGATTGATTAACAATTCAATTTTTTTTTTTTTTAAAGAAAGATAGAAAACTTGGAATATTGCAAAATAGAAATAATTGAATTATAAAGGACCTCATTAAAAAATAATAATTTTTTACCAAAATAAAAATAAAAAATTTATTCTCACGGACAAATACAATAAATAAGCCAAACAAATAATATGACCCGACTTGAAAAATACAATATGCAAATAATCTAAATACTTTCGAAAAACAAAAACTGGAACCAGTTGGATCGATATATTTGACTAGACACAAATGAATTCATTTTCATTCTTAACCCCAAAAAAAAATAAAAAAAAATCGAAGGGTTCAAAATTAAGGCATAAATAATTGAGGCAAAAACAAGAAAATTAGGTAATTATTGTAGACAATGGAAATTACATAAATTTGTCTAGCTAGCTAGCTAGCTAGGAAGAAATGAATTCTAGGAATAAATAAAATCCTAGCTAACTAATAGGAAATAGCTATACTCTTTATAATTCGCAAGGGTAAAAACAGAGGCAAACATTAACGTTGGGTGGATTACTGCAAAATCCACGGCCTAAGCCACTTATTCGGGGATATTTCTGGGCACACAAGGCATCGCATTTTGGATCTGTGCAATTTTCCATTGGTTCTGATTTCCCACAAATACGACCATACTCTGCCACAACTACCTCTTTCCCTATAACAAAACATTTTTCATTATTTTATGTATAATTGATATGTACATGGAAATATATTTAAATTCAATCGAAATTTTTTACCTGTAATGAGGAATAGAAGTGTAAAAATGGCAAGCAAATGGATCATCTTCATGGTTTTTGACATGTTAGTGAGATTACTACACAGACTGTGTTACTGAAAAGCCTTTAATTAGAGGGAATATATATGCATATATATATATATGCATTGGTTTCCTAGTATTCATTTATTTTAGGAGGACGAAGTTACTTCTAATTTTGCAATGGATTTTTCTAACGGTTTCATAAAGGTATTTGTTAAACTACAATATATATGAGTTTTGAAAATTGAAATTTTTTAGTATTCATTTATTTCAAGGGGAGGAATATACTTCTAATTTAGTAACAAGTTTTTCTAATTTGTTTCGTAAGGAAATTTGTTAAAATGTAATAAATATGATATTTGAAATTAAAACTGTTATAGTATTCATTTATGGGTTTTTTTAACTAGTGCCCAAAGGGCATTTAATAAGGTACAATAAATGTGGGCTTTGAAATTTGAAATCTTCAAAAAGTAGAAAATTATTTATTACGCGGCACTGAAATCATAGTCAACCACTATAATTAATAATGCAAAGTTTCCATATTTATCACCTTAACAATAGCCCTATGGGCACCCGTTAGAAAAATCCTTCATTTATTTCAAGTGGTGGAAGTTACTTCTAGTTTAGTAACGAGTTTCTTAATTAGGACATTTGTTAAACTACAATAAATATGATTTTTGGAAATTGAAACTTTCTCAATATTTCACTTATTTCAAGAGGAGGAAGTAACTTCTAATTCAGTAACAAGTTTTTCCAACGGGTGCCTTAAGGGCATTTGTTAAACTGTAATAAATATTTTTTTTGGAAAACAAAACTTTCTTAAAGTAGTAATCTGTGTATTAAATAATATTGGAAACATGATTAACTACTGTAGTAAATGTTATAAATTTTCTATTTATGTAATTTTTTAACAAGTGCTCTTAAGATAAATCCTTTAGTGACAACATGAAGATAATAAATTCATATAAGTAAGCACGAGGGCGTTATAATTTGATAAAACAATAAAATATCAAAATATATGTGTTTTTTTTTTTTTTTTTTCTTAACCGAGGTAACACGTTTAATTATAAAGAGGTTATGGATAAAACCCTCGTCGTTTTTCGTTTTTCAATTGATTGGCAAGAAACAATTGTTAATTTTTAAAATTCTTTTATTTTCATCCAATCCGTCACATTTAAGTTTAACATATAGAGAATAATTTGGATGAATATTTCAATCCCGTAGAGTTTTGAACTTCATTTTCTGTCCTTATTTTTGAATTGTTTTTCTTCTTCACATAATAAATGCATGTGTTAGGTAATTATATATACACAACCTGTTAGTTTCAAAACATTAAAAAAAAAAAAAATTTATTTGTTGTTCTGGACTGACTAATTCTTTATCAATCTGATATTTCATTTATTGGTTTCAGTTTTTCTCATTCACTCTCTAAACTTTCTCAGCTCTATACTACAGGTCTAAATGGGTTCTGTGGCCCATAATGTGATAAGGATGTGCAATAATATATGCAGGATTTAACCACATTTTCTACAATATGACTCTATTTTTTTGTGGGCTGCTTTCATATGTATATGGCAGTCCAATAGCAGTTAGATTTGTAGTGGCCCATTGCAAATATGACAAATTTTAAAAAATAAAATATTTTTTTGGTAAGAGGATCATGCCTTAAAAAACTGAAGGCAATTCTATGTATATGAAATTTTTTATTTCGTATACGAAAAAATAACTTATAACAGTGGTCTCGTATTGATCACTTGTGGTTTATTTTAGGTTAGCTTACCTATTATTTTAATCCTTCAGTATTGGCTTAGTTTTTAATTTAATTTTTTATGAATATTTTTGATTAATTTCATCCTTTAGAATTCAAAGATGCTCAATTAAGTTACATTATCTCATTCTTATATTATACATAAATAAAATAATTTCATATAATTGAATGATAAATTGATTGAAATTTTTTTACAAGATATAAAATAACTTATGTATGTTATTATCTTTAACTCAAATGTGGTTATTTTATTAATTAATAACATTTAAACCGAAGAAAAGAATTAGATTGAGAAATTTTAAATCTTGAAAGATAAAATTGACTGAGAAAATTCTAGAAGATCCAAATTGAAAACTGATATAATTCTGAAGGACCAAAACAGTAGATAAGCATTTTTTTAATTATTATTTTGTGTTAATGGTGAAAAGACTATAGTGTTTCTCAAATTAAAATATAAATAATGAATTCATTATTTATAAATTAGTCTAGAGTATTCCTTTCACATTAAAAAAGAAGTAATAAAATTTATGTTAGATCCCAATGTGGTGGATTTAGATTTGAGATGAAAAATATGAATATGTTGTATAGTTTAACTATATGAAGATGGCAAGGTGTGGTGAGATGGTGTGAATGAGGTGGCAAGATGGAGATGTGATATGGTCCGAGCTCGGACTGCCTTGCTATATCCTGTAAAGATGAGACAATGTTAGAGGACGAGGATTTTCCCAGGAAACCCTCCGATGGTAAAGTCAGAGCTCTTTCACAATCAGTATACAATGTAATAAGCAAATTGTTCATGTTTACTTCCATTGTTTGAGCTGCTATATTTAGTCCGTCATAGCCATTGTACTTAATAACTCGGACCGTCGGTTATTGTTTTGTATCTATTTTCAACGACTTTATGCCGATTAACTCTTCAATGGCCTTATATTGATGCCTCTTTATTCTAGCGGTTACGCACCTGTTTGGTCACATGACTGTTCGTTAGATTTTTGGTTTTGTCTTTGTCACGTGTCTTTTTCATATTGAATTTGCTACGTTATATGTTAACAATTTAGATAAAGACAAAAAATAACAAATCGTTCTATAGGATAAATTCCTTTTAATAGTTAACTTTCATTGAATTTTCTCCTAGTAAATACATAAAGTTGGCTAATTGATTTGGTTTTTATTAGGCATACAAGATGTTTGTGAATTGTGATCACAAAAGGACACAAACAAAACCCATTGTTACACCCTCCATGACCAAATAACAAATTGGATGAACACATAGAACACAAACAAACCCATTGTTACACCCACCAACACTTTGAACCAAAAGATAGAATGGAATTTGTCCTCTTTGTGTGTGTAAAGCAAAAGAGTTAGACAAAAGTACATCACAATCTCTTTTTTTGGTCAATCTATTTTAAACGGTTTGATATTCATAGTCAAAAAACACATGTAAAGGTAACCAATTGGATGGGCCATTTACCACTTGCCTTAAGAATATGAAAGGTAGTAACTAGATTCCCACTCAAATTTAATTTATGTTGCTTTCTCTCAAAAAGGTGTATATGAATGTCAATTTCATTTGTATAACCGTTTGGAAAATGCTATCTATAATACAAAATTATTATACAAACTTATCATAAATAAGATGATTACATTATGTGTAAGTTAGTGACTCATGCTTTATATGTCATATTCACTTTAAAATAATTGTTAAGACAAAAACATAAAAATTAAATCTATTAAAATGCAAATTTTTTTACATCATGATAAAAAGCCTCAATTAACAAACAAATCGTTAGGGTATTTAACGATTTACAGCATAATATAATGAAACATAAATCAGCTAAATTTTGGGTGATTTAAGAGTATCCTAACACATAAATAGTAATTGTTGTAACCCATTTATTATGATTCAAAAAGAAATATCTAAAACAATTATCAACTTATGTAAAATGTATGAATAAATTTTATTCACATACCAATTGTTAGGGAGACTATATATATATTTTTTTGGAGTTATATAGAAGCGAGTTCGATTTATGAGCTATATAACGGAATGTCTCTCTCTTCTCATAAACTTTATATTATTAAAGACACAACTATTTATAGATTATCTATCAATTAATAAAAAAATGAATTAATTTTAATTTTACATTTTACATTTTAACTGTGTTTGTGAAGAGTATTAACTAAGACATATATGATTATGTATTTGAATTCATAAAATATATTTCTTTTTAACATATATTCTGAAATTTTGGACGTAAGTATGTTATTCTACCTTTTTTTTTTTTAATGTGTAAAAGGTTTTTTTTTTTTTTTTTTAATAATAAATAAATAATTAACTATAAAAGTTCTCTATGCTCTGCTCTAAGCTCAAAGTACCCAGTCAAATCATATTGTGTTAAGAAGTGACAATTTCAAAGCAAAATAGCATTTATACAACTTCCACAAGAGCAGGGAAGAATTATTGCCGGCCATGTTCCTCCTTGCACATCAATATCACATTAAGTCTCTCCAAGTATAATTTTTAATCTAGACTATTGTAAACAATAACAGAAAATAACTAAAAGTAAATATATATTCAGCTGCATAAAATAGAGGAAATAAAAGTTGTTAGACTTGTCTACCAAATCAATCAACTTTTTTTTTTGTCTACTCCATGTTTACATCTATAACAATCCATGTTAGATAACAAAATCAACTATTTTTTTTTCAAGTACTAAGATTACTTTAATCAATCAATTTGCAATCAAATTGAACTCTTAAGTTTGATGCCAGCGATTAGGGGTGTGCAACCGGATAAGTCGGTTCAGGTAAAGATAAAATGTCACCCAGCTCGAATAATTCAGGTGCTAAAATTTTTATCTAACTTTTTAAGTCGAGTGGTCAAGTAATAACAATTTTCACCCTTTATATAAGTCAAGTGGATTGAAAATTAAAATTTAAAATAATAAAAACCATATTAAGTTATAGGTTTTTTTAACGAAATGAAAATAAATTAAAAATATTTAATATTACAAAATAAAATTAAAAGATGAAACAATAATGTATATTTGGCAATAATATAAAATCTGATATTTACATAGTAATATTTTATATTTAGACTTCTTTTTTATATAAAAAATAATTTAATTGACATTAAAACATAAAGTAAGGTGGGTCGGGTACACCCGGATTTAAAAAATCTTAACCCTGTTACTCAACCCAACCCGGAATAAGAATCAAAGACTTACTCAATCGTAAAATTGAATTTTTATAGGTCATTTTGATTCGATCAAGTTATAGTGAGTTGAGTTGGGTTCGACGAGTTGATAATTTTTTTCACGCCTCTCAGTGGCACAAAAAATTACTAAACATCATTTTTGTTAACCTAATTTTTATATCTTCAAAATAACATTAACTCAGTGATATATGATGATAAATTAAGATTTGACTTAATCTAAAAAAAATTCATTCTTTAATAACTAAATTAGATAATGGTTTAATCTATTTCAACTTATCATTGTGAATAAAATTTGAGCGGAATGATATCTGATTCAAAGTTTCTGTACTCTGTAGTCTCGGGTCGGGTTCGGTCCAAACGCCCAAGGATAAAAAAAATTAATTCTATTTGAGCAAGGTCCAATTAATTATTAGATAATGGTTTAATATATTGAGTTTTTGAAAGGTAGTTTGATCTTAGTAATGTAATGATTCTTTCTGTGTCTGGTACTTTATCGTGAGTGGCTTGCTTGCTTCCCTTACATTTCATTTCCTCACACAAACACAAAGCCTCTCTCTCTTCTCTCTCTCTGGCGGATAGAGCACTCAGAGGCCGAAAGGAACAAACAGAAAATTATAAAGAAGAAGAAAGAGAAACTCTCTCTCTCTCTCTCGCTCTCTCTTTATGTATGAGAAATACAGTCTTGAAGTGGCTCGGCAACCGTTCCAAGAATTTTAGGTTCATTTCTCTATCTCAATCTTTTCTCTGATTGATTGTTGTTTATTAGCTTAATTTCCATTGTTGGAACCATTTTTATGAGGATGGAGCTCTGTGTTTGTTCTATGTGTGCGCCTTTCGTTTTTGTTTGTATGCAAGTGTTAAGAGTGAAGTTTAGGAGTGGATTTGCAAGTTTTTTCGAAGTATTAATTGCTTTGTTATGTTTACAAAGGTTTGTGGTCAGCGATAATGGCTAATTGAAGCTCAGAGTACTGTTTAGTGCCAAAAATTAGGGTTCTGAATTTTGTGTATGTGTTTGGTTTTTATGACTCTCATGGTTTATAGCATGGAATGTGTTGATGTGATTGAAGAAAATTATTAAGTATGAATTCAAGCTTCATGCCAATATTTGCTTCTGTTATATTTAGCATTAGCATAATTGAAACACTGTTTCTTGACTATCAGTGCATTGAAGAAATTCTTTTGACTAGAACGGTAGAGAATAACGAGTATGAGTCTTGAGTCGTATTGTAATTATGTGGAAAGTTAATCTCTGCCTCTTTCTATCTTTCTTTTCTCACTTACTCTTGATGGTTTGCAAATGTATATTGGATGATTTAATCACTCTAATTTTCTTTTGTCTTTTTACCAAATTGCAGGATTGAGAGATTACGGAAACCCATATCTTCTCTGTTGATATGGTGTGAGGCAAGGGTTAGGCTCTTTAGAGTACCATGTGGTTGATATTTGTTGTCTATGTTGTTAATACAATTTAATTGTTTTAGTACAATTGTAAAATGTTTTACTGAATAATCACTGAGAGAATGGTCCGCTATTCTTGTTGTTATGTTTGATTTGTAATATAATTTACGGAATAACTACCTAGAAGAAGAAGAAGAAAGGTCTCTGAATTTCATTAGATGGGTAATAAACTTGGGAGGAGAAGACAAGTGGTAGATGAAAAATATACAAGGCCGCAGGGGCTGTACAGTCATAAAGATGTAGATCATAAGAAGCTGAGAAAACTCATACTTGAATCGAAGCTTGCACCCTGCTATCCTGGGGATGAAGATTGCACTTGTGATCTTGAAGAATGCCCAATTTGCTATCTGGTCTGATTTCTTTTACATACCTGTAATTTTTGTTTTTATTTTATTTTTTGGTACAACTTTTTTATTTTAGCAACTTATTATGCTAACTTTTCTATTTTCTTTTTTAAAACTTTTTTTATAGAAAAAGAAGTATTATTAAATATTTTACAACTTTACTTGAGAGTCCCCTGAACTTCCCTTTGTCTCTTTCTTTAAATTTGAGAATACAGAAATATTAACATTTCAACTTTGTAAAACTGTCTTGAATTGCGATGTTGTAAGGATCCCCATTAGGATCCAGAAGATGTTAACATTTTGTTTGCGTTTTAATTTACTTTTTCAGTATAGAATTGAATTAGTTGAAGCCAAACCTATGAAATAGTTCTGTAGAATTTCTCGCATGTTGAGTCAACTTATAAGTTTTGAAATGCTGCATATGACATTTCTAATCAGCCTGTGCCACCTATTTTTCCTTCTTACTCTAGTATTATCCAAGTCTCAACCGATCAAGATGTTGCATGAAAAGCGTTTGTACAGGTAGCTATTTGGTGATTGCAACCCCTGATATGTGTTGTCATTTGCATTTTTATGCAATCTGATATACTTCCTTTTACCAGAATGTTTTTTGCAGATGAAAGTTCCCAATTCAACTCGCCCTACTCAGTATCCTTCACCATTAGATTTTGGATTTAATTTTTAAGGAACAACTGATATGGCCTATCTGACTAGTGCCAATCCTTTTATTTCTTCAAATTTTATATCAGAGGTTGCACTTAACATTGTGAGATGTCCTTTTTGCAAAACTGAAAATTATGCTGTGGAGTATCGTGGTGTTAAATCTAAGGAAGAAAAAGGCCTGGAGCAAATTGTAAGTAATTTTTTTCCTCTGTTCTTTTGCAGTGAATTTAGGGATTTTTATGCTAAATTGTTTACCAAATTACTTGAATGTTATATTCATACCTCTAAACTTATGCAGGAAGAACAACGTGTTATAGAAGCGAAAATTAGGATGCGGCGGCAAGAACTTCAGGATGAAGAAGAAAGAATTCATAAAAGACAAGATTTAAGCTGTTCAAGCAGAAATACGGCACCCGTGGATGTTGAACTCAGCTCAAATGCAGGTACTCGTTTACTAGAGACCTGGGTTCTACCTGTGTGTTTCTTGTATCCACTTGTTGTATTCTCTGAAACTTTTGCCTTTTGTTTAAAATTTTTAGCAGCTCCATCTACTGTGTCTGTTGTTGAAGGTGAGGAAATTGTTTCTTCTCAAGATTCATGTGCTACCCCAATGATCAGACAACCTCCTGCTCCTAGGGGAAACAGGCATGAGATTCTTTCTGTTTATTTGTTTTTCATTTGTCATCATGAATCATAATTTGTATGTTTCCCATGTGTTATTTCTTAAATTTACCCTAAAATGAGTAGAATAAGTATTAAGAAAGAAAGTGAAATTAAAACTTGTCTAGAAAATATCTTCCTGACACGACTGGGCCTTATAATATTCATTTCAATATTCCAACCGTTAAGTTGTAACTTATCTATTACAAATGTAAGCGTTGAATCTATTATGAATTAAGACAGTTACATATGGAGTCCTTGTAGCTCTCACTGGGTGTTGTGCTACATTTTCTTTTATTGGGTTTCAGATAGTTCCTTTAGAGACGTGGAAACTCATTATTCCCTATTTTACAATAATCAGTACAAGTTTTATTTTATACTTACAAGAGTTGATTTGGTTAGGATTGCATTGTCTTATAATTTAATGGAATATGTGAGGTTCTAGATAACATTTTAATTTTACTTTTGGCTCTAGAGGTTTATGTTGAGGCTTTGTGATCATCATGGTGAGGAGTATGGGGTATTTGAGCTCACCTGAGCTGCCTTCAAGACTAAGTCATTGTTTGAGCTTGTTCATTGGGACTTTGGGAATTTGCTCTGCCTGCAAGCTGCTTTGAGCTTGTACACTGAGATGCAATGAAATGCTCTCTCCATATATAATTTAAATGATACTGGAGAACATCTATATGTTTTATAATCTGGTAAAACACGAGCGAGGGTAATTTCTGATTCTCTCTTGTTTGTATGCTTGTTTTAGAAACAAAAATATGATGTTCATTGCTTCAAGAGATAGTCATTAATTTGTGACAACAAAGCATTCCCCTTCCTTTTACAGTGTTTCTTTTGAGACTTCTGAAGACATGATTTGAGCTTGGTTAGATTGAGTTGGCAGCTGATTTATCAGAGGGCTAGGGCATGAAATAAGTTTTTCCCAGTAGGTAAGTAAATGGTCCTGTCCATGCCAATACAAGACTTACATCCTGGATTACTCGTCAATGGACATAGGGGCTAGGGTATGGAATAAGTTTTTCCCAGTAGGTAAGTAAGTGGTCCTGTCCATGCCATTACAAGACTTACATCCTGGATTACTCCTCAATAGCTTGCCTAATTTTCTCACATGTAATTGTAAGTGAAATGGCGGCTACTGGTATGTAGAATGTTGAGGGGTGCCCAAATTTCAAAAACAAAATTTGGGAGTTTAACCTTTGATCTCGTTGTTAAAGCGAATTTCAGTTGGGGAGCCTGAGGAGAGGACTCTCGACTTGAGGACTCTTCAAGGTGAATAGAAGATTGGAATATTAAAAAATGTAAGAAAATGAGTTTTTGACATGTGTTTCCTATATGCAATTAGTACACCAATTTTCAAGATGAAGTATTGATTACAGAAAGCAGATGTAATAGTAGTAGTTTTGATGATGTAAAAAAATAAAGAAAGAATTCAGCTTTGTATGGTGATTTTGGCATTTTACTAGTATATGGCATGGCTACTTTACCATGAACAAATGGTAACATCAATCCCACAACCTGAGAAGCTCACATCTTTGGTCATCATAGATGATGATTCTTTGTAGCATGAGCATTTATATGCTTGCATCTATTTACTAATACTTGTGTGTAACATCCTTCCATATGTCTTGTTAAGAAAAGCTGATTAATTTTCGTATTTGATTTTTGTTTCTTGCTGAAAATTGCAGGGATGATCAATTTGATGTGGATCTTGAGGACATCATGTTCATGGAAGCAATCTGGCTCTCCATTCAGGTGGAAACTTGGGAATACTTATGTTTGAGATGCTTTTACCTATGAACATTAAGAGAATTTAAAGTTTAATTCAATATTAGAAATGAGTTATCCTCTGGCAAAGATCTGACTTCATCAATTGCTTGTCGTCCAATTTTTATGGAGCTTCATATTATAATAATATTACTTGGGTTCAAGGGAGCCTAAGAATTTCTTTGTAGAAATCTGTACTATATAAGTGCCCCATTGAGTGTGAGTCTATTTTGATGTCGTTTGTATAGAATAGTGGTTCTCTTGAGCTCTTGACGTCAATGTGTTTGCAAGGAACAATATTATTTTTTTTTTGGGGAAAAGGGAGCCGTAGTGTTACCCCCAAATTTTATTGATTAAAGAAAAAATACAACCTAGCAGAGGGGATGTGATGCCTTACTCTGTAAAGATCTGGGAACAAGCTCCCTTCAACAAAGAAAAATTATATGGCATTTAAGTTTGTTGTTTAGATCATAATAAATTGTAGAGTTTGAATTTATTGAATGCAAATTCCATCTTCTATAGAAGTGTTTGCATTATCTATGACTTTTTTTTCCTGTGATAAGTGATTCTTAACCCTTATTTTTTAATTGGTAAGGTTTTGTTTTTTCTTTTTCTGTGGTAGATGCATTTTATATATTGCTTACATGAGCTATTATGATGAGGATATAAAGACTTCAATGAATGACTTAAAATTCCCTTAGAACTTTAACGATTTTGAGAAACTCTCATTTATAAGTAGACTTCTTTAGAAGTATCAAGGGTCTATAACTTTCGTTGATGAGGAAACAAGGGACTGACCACAACCGAAATGAAAGTTTGATTTGGGCAATCTCAAGGAATAGGTGTCCTTGGTAATCCAATATGCATTTGCAATTTGTTTGTCTATCCTATTCTGTTAAAGTACTTTCTGGGTTTGGGCCACAGTTGCACATATTTCTCATCTACTAATAATTTATCAATATTTTTTGATGAATTGTGAAAAAAATTTAACGACAGGAGAGTGGAAGGCAGAGAAATCTACTCTATGCTGATGCTCCTTCTGGACGATATCCAAGTGAAGATCAATACATCGCACCTGCCATGGGACCACAAGCTGGATCATCATCATCCCCATCTCAGGGTCTTGCTTGTGCAATAGCTGCTCTCGCAGAACACCAGCAAATCGGAGAATCATCTGTGAACTCTTCTGATGGAAATATGTCAATAATCAACATGCTTCCTGGGGCCAATAGGTTCTACAGGGTGGATAGAGATGCAGTTAATTATCCGCTGGCAGACAGCCACAATGAGGGATCACCTGATGGCAGGGTGGCAACAGATAGGGTTGATGGTGAATGCGATTTCGACCATGGATCAGAGGTGGCCGAAGTAGCAACAAGCTACACAAGCTCTGTTGTAGCAGAAGAAACCAACAGAATATCTTCTTTACCAGGGCCAGATGACATAGAAACCAGCCTTGAAAATGTCACACAGCCCATTATTCCTGAAAGTTTTGAGGAGCAGATGATGCTAGCCATGGCTGTGTCTCTGGCTGAGGCTCGAGCCATGACAAGTGGACATGAGGATTCCTGGCAGTAGTTTTTAGTTAACTTAGTGGTTTAGTCTCCTATCAAACTGAAGATGCTTTCCATGGCTGTTTAGCTAGCTGAGCTTCGGCTGGGAGTTTGATCAAGTGCTCAGGGAGATCTATGAAACTTGTTTGAAGGTCAGGCATTTGCTCTTCCTCACACACATAATCTCTTATACAGATGTCAAAGGAAAACAAATTATTCTACTTAATGGAAGCCTGGAAGGTTGCTGTTTGCCTTTATCTAGTCTGTAATGCCCCAACCCCTTCTCTTCCTCTCTTCTGGTTTCCTGTAAATAACATTCCAAAATTTGATAATTATTCCAAAATTTGATGCTATTATCTCGTAAAGATCATCATTGTACTCATAGTAGTGGCGTGCTGAACATGAAGGAAATTTATGGTGCAAATGAAAGGAGAACATGATGGAAATGAAGTTACCATGTGAGTAAATTCCGTTCTTGCTTTTATCCATAGAAAGCCAGGTGATGGAGATACCTTTCCTATTAGAGATGGGATAAAAGAGAATTAGGAATTGTTTTTTATTACAACTGTTAATTGAGTATCTGGAGTAAGCAAGGACAATTTGTATAGACATTCAGGCTCCTTTAGGAGATGCACTGCTCTTTCCTTTCCCACTCCTCGAGAATGTTTTCCTTCCCATTTCCTAATACTTCTAACAGGTCCAAAATAAGCCTTACTAGCTGTAATTTGTTCTATTTTGGTAGTGTTAGAATTGTGAAAAGCTGTTAGCTCTCTTCCTTAAGCGGCCACACTGTATTACGTTAGACTGTTTGCACTGATGGATATATTTTCTGTGACTTTCAATGGATTGAGGATCCATTGTCGAGTTTATCGATTCTGTCCAATCTGCAAGATGTTTGCATTTTGTAATGAAACTGAAACTTGATTTGATAGTCCTCTGGCATAAATAACCCCAGATCCGAGGGCGCCTGTTAAAACTTCAAATTGGTTATTGTGGCCCTTCTCATATAAGGCTACATTTTCTGACTGTACCAAAAAAAAAAAAAAAAAAAAAAAAAACCTACATTTACTGCTTTATTAATTAAATTTGCAGACTAGTACCAACTTTTTTGTAATGTTTAAAATTTGAACCAAGAATGGATTATTTAAAAAAGAAAAAAAAATTGTCTCTGTTCCAAACCTACCCTCTCAGCCTCGTGCTCTTCATCTCAGTCCTTCCTGATCCAAGTAAGTGTTAGAAACAATACTTACCAGTCTGCTTATGCAAAAAGCTGATGAAGCATCCAAATTGCATACTAGAACAACAAACTCTTCATGTCAAATTGGAGGAACAAGAAACTCCAATTTTTGCTTATGGTGATGATTAGTATCTTCATAAATTAAATACTTAGAGAGAGCAAGAAGAATATCTCTTTAAAAGCAGGAAGAGGGGGCAGCTTTTGGTCCTCAAGCCATTGCCTTGCTTGCCACTAATCCTAGCAGTCAGACTGCAAATAATCAAAAACCCTACTACAACTGGAAAGTCTCAAGTGGTTTTCACAAATATGGAAGAATTTGTGTGGCTTATTGCACATAAGCCAGAAAGTGAACATTCGCTTATTGCACATACGCCAGAAAGTGAACATGTCTTTATGAAGAAAGATGAAGAGGCAAAACCTCTCGATGAAGGAAAGGTTGACAAGGCTTGTGGATGGACTAGGAGATGGTTCCAGATGTAACTATCCATGAAGTAACAGTAGGGAAAAGATTATCAAGTATTTTGAAGCTACTTAAAAGAAAGTGTTGAATAGGGTGGCAGAAACACGGACAAGAAAATGAGTAAACTTGTTGGCATTTTAGCACATCGAAGAAGCTTAAATCTTGAAGCATTCAGCTTTTAACAAGCAAGGTGGTTTTTTTTTTTTTTTTTTTTTGAACTATGCCACCATATTTTTAGTTTCTTGTTCCTTGGCCAAATGTTTTCTGTGATGAGTTAAGAATTTAATAGATCAAAATGCAAGAAAAGGTTGATCTCAAATCTCAATTATAAAATCTATCAGCTGCTTGTTCACAACATGAAAAAAAAAAAAAAAAAAAACAAAGACAAGAATTGGAGATTGGTTAATTTGGGGATTTTGAGAATTTGCACCTCTTTCTGTGATAGTGTCTATGGGTTTGCTATGGTAATTTATGGTTATGAGTTAAAACATTATGTTCATGTTGTGCGGACAGAGGTTCAGCAAGTATAAGATAAACAGCTTTGGTATAATAGTTGTGATTACGAAGTATAGAATTTTATTCTTCCATTATACTGTGGCCTGTGGTGTTCTAACTTAAGAGAATTCGATATAATAATATTGCTAACATAGGGAAGACAATATACTTTTTGCTGGGTGGGGGTTGGGGTGTTTGTACAGTTGGTTCTGTGGCTGATTCAATCTCCAGAAGAATTTCATTTCTTTTTGCACCAAGTTTTCCACTATGACAAATTATTAGCAGATGACTACATGCAGGAAAAAGTAATTAGTAGCTGCATAAAGCTAATGTACATTGTGAATATCAAGTAAACATTCTCAGGCTAATGATCAGCAGCTTCTGTAGCACCTAGCCTGGGGTTGGGATTGAAGGTTGGCCAACTCAACAACTGAACAGATCAATGCAGAAATGCCAAGGCTAATTCATATAGCCACTGTTTTTGGGTTCCACTGGAAAGTAAGAATGAGAGACTTTAACCCAGATTCATATAACATATAATAAAAAATAGCTCAGAAGTGCTTACAAGCAGGCCTTCCACAAAATGCCCCTCCGGCAGAAGGGAAATATAAGCCTTCTGAAACTACTTATGATAATAAATATCAAGTCTTCAAGGGCTTGAAACTCTTAACTTGCACAAATCATGCAAGGATAACCACCTGGATAATGGCCTTAATAATGCACAAATTATAATAAGGACTAATCAACCAAATAGCAGAACAGTAAGTAACTTAACTGCTAGTCGCCTACCAACAAAACATGAAAACAATGTGATGTTGTTTAAATCCCAGGATGATAGCAAAAGGAGTCACTTTTGGCCTTTCTTCTTCCACAAGTCACTGAACATTCTAATTCCAGAGCCTTTCCTCTTTCCACTTCCAAAACCATCATCCATGTCATCAGCCATTCCAGGAGATCCAACAAATCCAGCATAGCCACCAGTAGATGAATCAAACATGCCACCGAAGTGCTTGTCTGTGGAGCTACACCTATCAGAAATCCTTGAATTCATTTCTACACCCCCAGCAAGCACTGCTGCTGCAGCATCTGCTGCCTTTCTCCACTGTTCTGTCTGCACTCTTAGTTTCTTCATCTCTGCCACCAGTGACTCCCTTTCTCCTTCCACAGCTTCCAACTTCTCATCCAACTTAGCTACATTTGTTTTACTTGCTTCCAGCTCTTCTCCCAATTGTTTTACCCTTATGGTCATTTCCTCTTCTTTGGTAAGAGCAGATGATATTTTCAAATGTGCTTCATTGAGTTGGTTCTTCAAATTCTTGTTTTCTTGACCCATTAATTCTAGTTCCTTTTCCTTCTCTTCTAACTTTGTTTTTAACACAATTATCTCTTCATTTTTCCAGGACAAATCATCAAGGGATTGTTTCTCTAACTCTAATATTTCAGGCAGGCTTGATATGGAAATTGCTTTAGTTTCTTTTTCTAAGTCATCAGCCGGTTCGCTGAACTGAATTGCTACTTTCTCAACCGGCACTTCAAAAACATCAGTTTCCTGTTGGGTATCCTCATGTATCTCATCTTGTGGTTGAGTAACAGTTCTGTTGAACTCTTGTGTATTCGTAGGAGGACACTTGTCTTGGAACTTTTCCAACTCTGGAACAACTGATTTCTTGGTTTTCTTCTCAAGTTCTTCTTGAGCTTCTCTCTTTGCATCTTCAGCTGAAGCCAGCTGCTCCTTCAGAATTTTCAACTCATCTTGCGCTTGTCGAAATTGAGATTCCAAATCTGCAATCCGGGTCCCTAATTTTTTCTGATTCATAGGATCATACTGAGCACCTCTTGGGGAGCGGCGATCTCCTAGTTTTGGACTTCGTGCTGTAACTGGTCGATGATGCAGTGGATCAGAATCAGAACGTGATTTCCGAAGCTGCTGTAGACCTCGAGAAGATTGCTTTTGAGTCACATCTGATCCCCTATATCTCCAACAAGTATGAATGTTACCTAAGAACCCATATATGTAAAAGCAATAGGAGAAGACTGATGGAAATGGAATATTGATATCAACATGGTTATCTCAGCAACCGTAAGTGCTTGGGTGGGTGCTAATCTATATAAAACTTCTGAACAGAAACCACATTGCATAATATTGATAGATAAGGTCCTTAATTTACCTTGATCTTTGCATTTGATCTGTTCGTTGACAAATCGATGAAGAACAGTAAGACGAAGGATCTATGAACTAGAAGATTGTGACCTGCTCAAAACAAAAGATATAATGAAAAATGCATTTCCAACAAGGCAAAAATGAATGATCAAACCGTATATAGCAGTGCAAGGATACAAATTGAAGAAAAATTAAAGCACAGGACATTATTAAAGAATATTACTTCTTTGTAACAGAAAATTGCATAGTCGTAACTCCTTGAGCCTAAATGCAACTAGGGAAAGTAGATGTTTCCATTTTTGACAAATCCTCATCCTCACGAGTAAATTGAAAATGCGAAAGTAGATGTACAAAATGGTCTACTGGTTCAAAATTGAAGCAAATGAGTGTTAAATAGTTATGCTCAACAATCCTGGAAAAAAACGCTTCAAATAGTAGAACTTTACCAGGACAGTAACCAATCTGTATGTGGAACCTGCTATCAATGAGCTAACACCATCACTCCACAATTAAAAACTCCTGGCCCGCCATACATGATACATATTCATTTAGGGCCTGGACCAGTACCCAGCTTGTTCAATAATTGAAGGCATGCCAATGCTTTATTACCTTGGTTTGCAGTATTGAAGATTAAAGCACACTTAGTTTCAATGCCTCTGAACTTGTAACTGGGGAGAGTTAAAGCCTTGATGCACCTGTACTCACAGAACAAAAGGTTACTTCCAGTAACTAAACAAATAGAACCATGAACCATTCCAACAAATTTATCATAAAAATACTAATTGGAGAGAAACTTACTCAGCTTATATGCCCCAAGAATTATACTTCATAAGATGATGTGAAAAAATAATGTTGATGCCATGTTACTTAAAAACAATTTGTTTAAAGTAGGTAAAACAATTATTCAAGCATTTTAAGATCAAGATTTCATGTCAACTTTAAAAATGTTGGAACTTACCATCACAGACCAGAAATGTTGGAGCCTATCGTCACCACTTAATTAAACATTTTCCATCTTTCTCTTTTTATTTTAATTTTTTTCAAGAGATTTTTTTTTAATCTTAATGGAGTAATCAATGGAACACATTATCAGACAAGTAATGGTCCAAATAAAACCCGCAAAGGCCTCCCCATTTAGGTCCAGGAAATTTTCCACTGGTGTTTTTTTTTTTTTTTTTTTTTTTCAATGACATAATTATACCTTCCTTTAAAAAAACAAAACTTTTCTACAGCAAAAAAATCTTTTTCATCCACAAAAAAGTTCTAAAGGCTAAGATAAAGGAAGGTTTAGACATCAACTGACCAAATCTCTCAAAATGATACTATTTTTTTTTCCACATAGATCAACTGCAATTTCTTAATAATTCAAGAAAAATAAAAGATACTAATTTCCAAGACATGGGTCAACAGTGCAATGAGATAAGAGGATCTGATCCTTATTTTTGGTACTTAACAGATGGTCATTATCATTGCAGATGATGATTCTGTATATGTCTGTGTTTGGTTGGCAGGCAACGAAAATTAAAGAAAATATAGAGCTATCAAAAAATTACAACTTTATGGGAAATGAAAGGAAAAATGAACCCTTTTTCCCAAAAAGATGGCAGATTATCACAAAAAGCAGGGAACAAAGAAGAATGTTAATGGAGAAATGTCACATTCAAAAAATTGAAAAAGAGAAAAGCAACATTTGAAGAAGAGTATAGGCAAAATTAATTCTCACCTTATGATAACAAATATATTGAGAACTGGTAATACTCCACTAAATGTCTTTTAGGATCTGAGAGAACTCCATGAGATACTCTTTGCACATATGGGAAGACAACTCCAACTAGAGATAAAATAGAAGTGTCTGTGTATGAGAGAGAGAGCTGAGGTAGTAGGTTTCAGGTTGAAGAAAGGGGGGATGAGTACTTACTAAGTTGACAGTTCTTATTGAAGTAAAAATACTAGGAAGTTGAAAATCCTGCTAATACGCTAGATAGAGATACTCTCTTAGAAAACAGAGAGAAAAGGGTGAGGAAAATAATGGATTTTTGAAACATTTGAAGTTTGAATTAAAGCTGCACTCTAAAGGACTGGGCCTGTGACACTTTTGAGTTTCAAAATGTTGAGAAGGAAAAGGATAAA
This sequence comes from Quillaja saponaria, assembly GCA_029379385.1. NCBI lineage: Eukaryota > Viridiplantae > Streptophyta > Magnoliopsida > Fabales > Quillajaceae > Quillaja > Quillaja saponaria. The sequence goes on along the minus strand of CM055605.1, from coordinate 6,654,363 downwards.
AGGGTAAATTATAAAAAGGGCCTGGGACCCTGTATTAACTATGCAAATTTATATAGGTCTTGGACTCTTTGGAAATCCAACCTGTATGTTACTCTTTTAAAAGTAACAATAGTCTTGTTCTTACTTTTTTTTTTTTTTTTAAATGAAATTGATATAACAATTGTGCAAGAAATAACTTTTCTTATAATTCAGTATGAAAAATAGAAACAAAATCCAAGTACATATATATATTAATAAATAATAAACTTAGCATCTTAATGATTTTCTCACTTAGCCTTTCAATAAATATGACCAATTCTCCCAATGTGCCTTTCATTGCCTCGATGCTCTAAGAAATCTCATATACTTTTTCTTGATTGACGTGAATGCTAATGACAATGATTCATGAACCAACACTCTCCTGCTACAAATTTCTTTAAACTTATTCTTCTCATGATTTATTAACCAATTATAACATCTTAATTAGGGAGGATCTCTATGATCTACATTCCCCATTGTTTTATAGGTATAATAATTAATGAATGAGTTTAAGTGCACGTAACACACTTTTTTCTATTAGAAATTTAGAACATTAAGGCAGCTAAAACACTTAAATTATTCCTAATAAATAAATAAATAATGAGAATTATCAGTGTTTAATTAATTAATGAGCAGTAGAACCCATACTTCTTAATATCTTGGATGCTTCCTGTGTAAGGCACGTGGAATTTGGTTGACAAATTTAGTGAATGTGAAGACAATGTTCATCAATCCTTGACGGAACTGCAAAATCAAATACTTTGATGAATCATTTTTAATGTATTTTTTTAGAAAATGGAGAATAATCAATTAGAAAGCACAAATTAGTCTAAGAAAACAAATTTCCTTATATCAGCCAAATAAATAAATAATAAGAATTAATCAGTTTTAAAATAAGTCTCATTTACAAGAAGATCTGTCACTTTTTTCTCTTATCGATGACAATAATATAAGGTAACTACATGAAATTCATCTAGACAAGATCTGTAATCATCAATAATAGATCTTAAAAGATGGGTGGAAGAGTCAACATTTTTAATAAGTTGTAAAATAAGAGTAGCATCCATTGCCACTTCCAAATTTTGAATATGAAGATCAATAGCAATTTTCAAACCATCTCTAAGTGCCCACAATTCAGCTTCTATAGCTGTTCCATAACCAATGTTCCTGCAGAAATCTCTTATAAAATCTTCCAAATCATCTCTAAAAACACCTCTACTAGCTATTTTTCCCAGATTCCTCGAATTCCCCAAAGAGAACCTATCTGTATTAAGTCCTTGGTTGAGGTGATGACCACATAATATTAGTAGAGACCTTATTAATAAAATTGGCTTTAGAAAAAGAGGCATAGAACTTTACAATATGAAAAAAAACTGATATCCAGCCGACCAGAACAAGATATATCATTGTTTTCAAAAATCTTAAGATTTCTAAAGGCCATAGTTTCTAGCAGACATGAAGAAAAACAAAATTCCATGAAGAGAATAATTTCCACAAAAAGAAGGCTCGACACAAAAATAATTAAGCTTCAGCCATAACAAAACCTCAGGTTCCTCAAAATTTGTCAAGGAGTTTAGAATGCCTAATTTAGTCTACACTTGTCTGGCAACCCAACAGTCTCTAAGAATATGAAGAGTGATTTCATCAGTATCAGGACACCAAGGACAATTCTTGATAGTATTCATTTCTTGGTTAGAAAGGATAACTTTATTGGGAATATTATTATGACGACATAGTCAGAGAAACAAATATTTGAACTTATTATGAATAGGAATTTTCCAAAGCCAATCAAATTTATTAACACTAATGAATGAGTAACACAAGCATACTGATAAGCAGAATTAAAAGAAAAAGACCTATTAGAATTGCCATCCCAAATAATTTGGTCACCGGAGATACTTTTACTTTGAAATGCAATAACCTTTATCCTATCAAACACATGTATAGGAAATTTCTCAATCAAGCATTGAATATTCCAATAATTACCATCCAAAACTTCGTCAAGAGTGAACTTGCACTCTTCTATATCAAGAGGACCAATAAGGAAGTTTCTAATATGTCCAAGAGCTTCATTTTTAATGTTTTTTATGTTCAAATACTAGTTGTTTATGAATTACTGCTAAACTCACTGTTTTTGTCTAGGAAAAAACAAGAGGAAAATGTTAAAAATGTAGATAAAGGTCTTGAAACAGCCAAAACACCAAATTCATTATTATAGTACCAAAAGTGTCATACGTTTATATCCAATTTTATAGTACTTGGTGTTGCTGTATTATAACTCAGACCCTCCAGACTCAATGATCATATCAATTGTAGAGTTGCAAAAAGAAAAAGAAAAAGATATATATACACACCAAATGCAGAGCTTGAAGGAAAAAAGAAGAAGAAAGATATTCAAAAATTTAATCATTTTCTTACCATAAGTTATCCTTATTTCTTGAATGGACCATCTTTTATTAGTCAGCACATGACTTTAGAAGCCAACTCCCTATATATATATGTCATTTTACTGCAGCCACTTCCATATAATTAAAGTGAGCTTTTGCAAAAACAATCACCTATTACTAATATACAGAACAGAGAAAGAGAAAAATTAAATTTCATAGGGAGAACATGTTCCCTCAGAGGAAAAGCTAGCATGCCATATATGTATGATATGTGTGTTTAAAACGAAAGCCTGTAGCATAAACATGAGTTAAAGAAAATACATCAAAAGAAGAGTATTGAATATATACACAGAGAGAATACAGAATAACATAAAGGAGTAATTTAGAATTGGAAAATAATTATGCAAAAGAAAAAGACAGTGAATGATGGCAATAACAGAAACAAACCTCCATAAAAGCACATAACCTTCGTATAAACAGAAATAAACCTTCAAGAAAGCATATAAGAAAGACGAAACAGCCAATCTCCAAATTAACCAATCCCGTATTCTTGTAAAATTTTTTGAACAAGCAGCTGAGAGATTCGATAATTGAGCCCAAGCTTTTCTTACATTTTGATCCATTAAATTCTAAACTCACCACAGAAAATATGTTGGCCTAGTTATCAAATCATGCTCTCCATAATTCATTTGTTCAGCACTTTTCTCATAAAGAAAACAACTTTAAGCTTGCATGTAATTCACCTAGCGCATTACAAGCTGAATGCTTCAAGATTTAGGCTTCTTCGATGTGATGGAATTTGATGACTCGGGCTTCCTCTTAACCCCCAAAAAGTGCTCAACCTTCTGAGCAAAACCAGTTTGGCCAGGTTTAACATGACCGCTGACAACAAGATAAGGTGTCCTCAAGCTTTCTTGAGCTTTCCTCATTCTCTCAGCTGACAATAATGGTGTATCTGAATTCTTCAATTGCTTCAACTTCAATTCTTGCTTGATACGTTTTTCTACTTTCTTTTTTCCAGGTCCCTTCCCATGGAACTTATGGGAAATCTTGCGAAAGGCCTCCTTTGGAGTCATAAGATGCTCAAATTCATCTGTCCTCTCGATGAGAATCTCTTTTTTTGTTATCAACCAAAAAATATGAAAAAGTATCCTTTGGTTCATCATCATCATTTAAAATGCCAACAAGTTTAGTCTTTTTCTTGTCCATGCTTCTGCCACCCCATTCAACACTTTCTTTAAGCATTCCTCGTTCTTTAAGTAGCTTCAAAACACTTGATAATCCTTTCCCTACTGCTACTTCATGAATAGTTTCATCTGGAACTATCTCCTCTTTATCCTCCTTAGCTGAGTGTCTAGTTTCTTTAATTTCAGACTCAGTCCATCCACCTGCAGCCTTGTCAATCTCACCTTCATCGAGAGGTTTTGCCTCTTCATCTTTCTGCATTAAGACATGTTCACTTTTCGGCTTATGTGCAATGAGCCATACAAATTTTTTCATCTCTGTGAAGACAACTTGTGACTTTCCAGTTGTAGTGTGTTGATTATCTGCAGTCTGACTGCTAGGATTAGTGGCAAGCAAGGCAATGGCATGAGGACCAGAAGCTGCCTCCTCTTCCTGCTTCTTAAAAGATATTCTTCTTGCTCTCTCTAAGGATTTATGAAAATCTTCATCATCATCTGCAAAAACTAGAGGTTCATGTTCCTCCAAGAAGCAGTCTGAAGACTCATTTCTTTTTTCAGCCTCAAGTGTTGCTTGCTCCTCTCTAATGGACTGCCTCCTTCCATCATTCCTAGAACCAATATCCGCCACATCCAAACCAGCAGAGCAAGCTTCAGCTTCAAGGGCATCTAAGTCTAGCTTCTGGGTCTTTTTCTTCTTGGGTTTTTTAAATAGATGAAGCATTTGTTCATTAGTATAGTAATTTGATGAATATTTACACCTTTCATCCAGAGCTAAACCCTCAGGATCATCATATATTCCTCCTGTTTTCTTCTTTGCAGACTGATAAGCCCGGTTTCGCCTTTTGTTGTTGTCCGATTTCGACATTCTCAAGCATATCATCATGTTCATTGATGTCACCATTCTTTTTCTCCTGATCAGAAGCCGATTCTTCATTCAAAAATGTTGCTTCCTTCATCTGACCCCTCCCCTTCTCCCAAATCCTGTCCTCCTCCTTCTCCTTCTCCTTCTCCTTGCTTGCCCTTCATGCGTATTTATAGGGAAATAGATAGGGTCCAGGTTGGCAAAATGAAATTTGGATAGTCAATTCCAGAATTTTCTTAACTTTTGTTAATAACTCTTTCAAAATAAATTTAATAAAATTAAGATTCAAATTAGAGTTCAAATTAAGGTTAAAATTGTGATTTAGATAGGATTAAGGTTAGATTTAAATTTAGAATTAGAGTTAAGTTTTAAATTTAGAATTAGGGTTAGACTTAGATTTAACTTAAGATTAGGATTTGCAATAAAATAGGATATACTTTAAAATATAATAATTATTTTATTAATAAAATTAAAATAAAAATATTTGAATGATTGAAATTTAAAAAACTTGTATGAATTACTTAAATTAAAATAAAATTCTAATTGATAGAATTCTTAAGAAATATTAAAAAATCTTAGAGGAAAATCATCACAAAATATATTTATTTTCTAAAATGACTATTTTACCCCTAAAAAGAAAGTTTGTATTATTCTTAATATATATTGGAAACTTAAAAAACAATTATAGTCGAACAAATGTGCCCCATGTGAGTCCAAAGCTTAAACAAAGTTTACATGAATGACCTGTTTTTTTTTTTTTTTTTTCATCCACCAATCACTTTTTTTTTCATATACATATTAATTCTCATCTAAATCAATCAAATACATAACATAAACTAAAAAAATTATAAAAATTATGTCATCGCAACCCTTTAACTTTTCCTTTTTCGCTTTTACCTTTTCAGAAAGCTATTTTTTTTTTTTTTTTTCCTGCATGTAATAATTTGTCATACGGGAAAACTTGGTGCACAAAGACGTGAAAATCAGCAGGACAAATATTTATATTTTTTAATCTAGTGAAACATGGCAAGCCGGGTCCAAGAATTTCTTGAGGTTATTTAAGTCAGCCACAGAACCAACAGTACGACAACACCCAATCCTATCCCACCAAAAAAAAACATTGTCTGCGCCAGGTTGGCAATACTATTATATCGAATTCTGCAACTTAGAAGACCCCACCACACTGAAAGAATGAAAATTGTATACTTTCGCAATCACAACTCCTAATCGTCATCACTGTCATAGTTTTGACACAGTGATTGTAGTGCACCATTTGTAACAGTCTTACTTTCATCAGCTTGTTCGTTCTGTTCTGGTTTAACGGGTCTGTTGCTATCAGAAGTCACAGCTGGTCTCTTAACAATTGCAACCCTCACTGAAGAATTGAGAATAAACTTCGCCTCATTCGATGTTCCTGAACCATGTTGCTTTTCTACGAAAAATCAAGACCAATAAATTTGTTAGAATTCCGAACATAGAAAATTATAAAAAAGAAAAAGAGAAAGAAAAAATGGGAATATGAGAGAGTAATTAAATTTTCTTCTCATTTGAATTCATCCTTTATCTAAGTAACCACTTTCCATTTCTTACCATTCTTTTTCACATCTCTGATTTTCTTTCTACATGTTGCTTCCAAAATAATAGTGCAGAATAATGAATGTCTTAAGTTATACTTAGATATTTCCTAATGTTAATTCGTATTGTGCTAATTGAGAAGCAAAACATAGCATTATACTCTGCTCACTATCAGAAATTTGACCTAATCCCATTTGTATGTGTTGATGGATCCACCAAGCGACGCTAACAAGATAGTACCAATCAAATGTACAAAATAACTACTGGGACTGCAGGTTTCCTGGTTTTCAAGGCCTAAGAGATGAGAAGCCCAAACATAGAGATAAAGATTGAAAAAAGAGAAAAAAATAAGATAATGATAATAACAAATATAAACAATAACAACAAAACAAATAAGAAATAAGAAATAGTGTTTTGCATCTTTGTTTTGACAATCAACTTGAAAATTACAAACACAGCCAACATACCTTGGTTGTGGGAACCATCATGATGACTTGCTTTTGTCAAAGCATCAGTTGGCGGGTTGCTAGGAAGCTCTTCAGACATCCTTTTCCTCTGCATGGAAAATATGAGTAACTGTAAGTTCATTAAGTTATGATGGGTTGCTTAGCCTCCACGTCTTAATGTAAAAAACAGCAAAGGACACTTTTAGGCATAAGTATATGATCTTCCTCGCATTAAGCTTCATAAATAAATTTGTGACATCATCTGGTATCCATTATCTTTTTAGCTCTTGAACTAACAGTTTTCCATGAGATCCATTTTCAGCCAAATTACGACTCAAAAGGCTCCCTTTCTGACCCTGATGCCCCAATTTTGTAAGCACTGGCCCATGGAACAGGAATTCTGGGTTTGGACTCCAAAGAGCTTTGCTTTTGCTGTTATTTTATTCCATTATCCACATATAACTATACAGCCATCTAACAATTATTATAGAGTAAGACTATTTCTTCAACAGAGATAGAAAGTACATTTTACTCAATGATGGAACCATTACTTAAGAAAATTTGAGATGAAATTTATTTATCTTCCTCGAAAGATATTTCAAGGCCCAGATAACTTTTGTATCCAATACTCTGTTTTTTCTTTCAAAATTCCATATTCATTTACTGAAGAATATAAAACCTTAATGAAAGATTAAACATTTTGAGTTTAGGAATATTACATGTCAGAAGATTCAAGGCGTTTGAGATGCCTGTAGATGGATTCTGAAGGATATGAGAAAGTACAGACCCTACTATTGTAACTTCACTATTTATTGTAAGTTTGTAACTTCATTCACTGGCACTGCATAAAAAATTATAGTATCTTGTAACACATCCCACCATTGTGTTTCATTTCCTTTTCATTATTCCTTCAGCCATATCCTGGTTTTCCCTCGTTTCTTATGTGTGTTCATATATTCATACTTAGATTTTCCCCCTGCTGGACATTATGAAACACCATAAGTAAATGACTGGACCATTTGAAGGAAATGACACTTTTAAGTTGCAGGGTACTTGGGAGTCAGGACTATGGAAAAAAAAATATATATATAATATATATTAGGAGTTAAATGAAATGGCAATTTGATAGCTATAGGTTGGAAAATGCTTTGGTTTCTAGGGTCAAAAAAAGAGGTAAGACATCAATCAAACTTAAATCTTCAAAAAGACAAGACAGCTTAATGCTTTTGCTGTTCAAGCTTTTGAGTAGTATGAAACATCGCCATGAAAATACTCCAGAAGACTACATACCAAAGAAGGTCTCTGACAAAACCATGCTTTTCATAAACCAAATAATCCAATTTGGAGGAGAAAAAAAAAAACATCTGTAAGGTTTTAGTGCTTCATTCTCCTAATACAAAAGGACTGGGATATGAAAAGAAAACCAATTAACTGAACTAATGAATGTAAGAGAAAAGTAAAAGTAAAATGAAGTCCTGCAACATGACCTGTTAACCACAAACATAACTCTCATACCTTTAAGTTATCACTGGATGCTTCCCCCTTATTTGCAACGTGGGCTAGATCTCCATCAAGTTCCAGAATTTCATCATCAATTCTTCGAACATATTCTTTTGAATTCTGTTTATGATAATAAAAAGAAAACCATATAAATACACATAAGGATAGATAAAGAAATAAGAAACATTAGAGAAGCTACAAAGTGAAAAAGGTGATACTAACATGGAAGACTATTGACTTTATGACCGCTTCGTCTTCCTCCTCCAGCTTTCTCTCCTGCCATTATATAAATCAATAAACTTCTACTTAAAATTAATTTATGTAACAAGTAAAAGCAAATGGAATTGTAGAATGCCCACAACATGATATAGCTCATATCAAAAAATGCTTACAAGAGCTTACATTTTGGGTTTATAATTAAAACCGAAGCTCCATTGCTTGCAATTGGAAAAAAAAAAGTTCTTAGGTTATACTTCCAATTCACTTTCAGTGATATACAGATGACCTTTGACACATAAAATGTTGTAGGAAACCAGACATAATGACACGTATACCCAACAGAGGCAAAGATCTAATCTTTTATATATAGTGTTATTTATATGGTTAAATCTTTTACTTACATGCCCATATTATTGTCATCTCCTATTAAAAGAGTTTTAAGTTTACTAAATATTGCTGATCAACAATAGTTCAAATGCCTCTATCCTGTTTATGTTCAGGAAATCTCAAATTAATAAATAAGAAATGTAATTCTAGATCATAAAATGTGCATCATAACAAAGTAAATAAGCACAATCCAGAAAGGAACAACCAGAACGTTAAAGCAAGAAATAAAAATAACCAACCAACAACACTTGCCCCATATCTATTCTTTAAGCATTCCCACTCCCTCCTCTCACATTAAGACACTAAAACACCAGTACGTTCTTTGCCTCTTACCTCTTGAGAAATGCACGATCAGAGGGACTCTTCATCTTTTCCAATCCTATATCCAAAGTCTGACATAATTTGGTAGTGTGTTCAATACTTTTCTGCCTCTCCCCTTTCCCAACCCATTTCTCCTGCCCTCACGGAAACACTTTGATCTCGATGTTCTGCTCTTATTCATTGGTCATACTTTTTTCTCAAAGATATTATTATCCTTGCTCAAGAATTAATCATATCTCATACGAAGAATTTATTACCATACCTTGTGCTCAGCTGTCCGCTGCAAGGCCTCCAACATCTCATCAACACTAACAGTTGCATGTCTAGACTGGAAAATGCAAAGAAATTGAATTAGTAACTAATAGAAATAACGATCAAATTCACACAGAAATGCTGTCAGTGGATTTAAAATATAGTTGATATACAAGAACAGAAATGTGTCAAATGATAATGCCATGTTATATATTTTAACATACATATTACAAGGTAACCATATATGCAGCTGTTAAATGAGAAGTTGTTGTACACATAATGCAACAACAATGGAAAGTACCTTCATTGACTTCATCTCGTCCAATGCAGCAAGGATGTCCATCTCTCTTTTTGAATCCAGGGTTCTATTTTCCAGAGATTTCATTGCATCTCCCAGCTCCTCAGCTTGCCTCTTCTGTTTTTCCTTATCAGCTACCTGCATTAATGGAAAAATAGAAGTTAGGATTAGGGGAGTCCTAGGCTATACTGATGCTGGAGAACATAAACGTAAAGTTACAAGGAATTGAAAAGGCCGAAAATTTAACCTCATCCTCTGCACGCCAAGGTTCGAAATTTCTAGTTGCACCCGATTCAACAACATAATCTGAATTTTGCGGGTCTGTCTTCATTGTAAGCTCGGCGGAGCACTTGGTGCATTTAAAATAAAACCTGAATATTTGGATTCCCAGGTATGTCTGACAATAAAAAAAACCATAAACAGTTCAGTTGACAGAAAATTTTATAAGCAAACCCCACTAAGATAAAGCAATAGGCATTGAATCCAACTAATAACAACAGTGAGGTTGACATTCTATTCTTAAATATTTACAAGGAGTTTGTAATAACTTATAATTACATTAACAACCAAGTTCTAATGTATGACACTGCTAAAATAAGGAATCTAGAATCAGTTCTAGATCCCGGATTCGTCCAATTCAGATAACCCAGAATTCATACGTAACTTATAATGAAAATCCAATTACCCACAAATCAAATAATCAAGAAGGTTATGAAAACTTTAGGGATAATTAAAATAATTGGAAAATACCCAAAAGGAAAAAGGAAAAGACCCAACCTCTCCGGCTACGTCTTCTTTGCGAGAGTTGAACTTGGTCCCTTTGTAGATATAATTCCCACAGGTATTGCATCTGATGCTCATGGGAAGCATCATACGAATTTTCATTTGCAGATTTTTGGGCCGACGGACCCTCTGTAACTTCGCCGGATCAAAATCCGGCGGGTAATACTTATTCAGTACCTTCCTTTCTCCCATCTTGTTCTGTTAGATGCTTTACCGCCACCCACGAATTGAAACTCCCAACTTCTTCTTCTTCTTCCCTGCTCGCCTTCGTCGTGGTCGTCTTTGGATTTTGTTGTCTATAACAAAAACTGGGAAGGCTCTAAAGTCTGAAAGGCGAACGAAAAAACGGAGTGTCGTTCATTTTGATCAATTTAGGTCGGCATATGGGAAGCCCATCGCATGCGAAACGACAGAAAGAGTGCGTAGAAAACTACGAAAATTTACAAAAGTGTCTATCTATTTTTTTAATATTAAACCAATATTCCATTCAAAATTAAATTGAAAAACTTAAGAATAAGTCCTACTTATTTGTTGAAATTCTAAATAAGTTCTAAGATAAATTTTCATTTCCCATGACTCCTACTTATATATATTTTTTTTAAGTAGGTCGTAAATTTTACATTAACAATTTATATGTCACTTTTACCCTTATTTTTTATTTTTAGTTTTAAATTTAAAATATCAATTACATACACTAATTTTTTTAAAATACATTATTTAATTTAAAAAACAAATTTTATTATTTAATAATTAGTAGAAAAAATAAAATTACTATATAATCATTAATAAAAAAATATACATTTTAGAAATTAATAAAAAATTCTCATTACCTCCTCATGTTTTTCCTCAAAAAAAAAAAATTTAAATATTATTTTCAAATTCAAATTGAATTATTATTGAATTTTTGTCATGATTAGAACTAAAAATAAATAAATCTAGATTCATTTTTAAGAAAGTTAATAAAAAAACAAGTGACATATATATAAATCTAAAATTAATTATAAAGATAAATTTTTTTTGAAAAACATATTAAACGGATGATGATTTTTTATTAATTTTTAAAAGATTTATTATTCTAATAGTTATTAAATTATGAAATTTAATTTTTTTTAATTAAATAATATATTTTAAAAAAATAATCTACTTAATTAATATGACAAATATAATACTAAAAATAAAAAAAGGGTAACAATAACATAAAAAGTGTCAATATAAAATACAGAACTTATTTGGGAAGAAAATTTATCATAAGACTTATTTGGAATTTCAATAAAAAAAGTATAAATTATCCTTACTTTTCTCAAATAAATTTCAGCGTCAATTACTCTCAATTCCCTTTATATTTACTGAAATGACACTAATTTTCAAAATTTATAGATATCGACTCTCCATTCTAATATGAAAAATAGAAAGTTAATGGAGTTAAAAACTAATTTTAAAAAAATAGTAAAAATTCCGGATTTTTCTAAGTATTAAAAAATATTATTTTTAATTTTTTCTATTCAAATGAGTCTTAACTACTCACTTTTTTATTTGTTTTTCTAGTTTTATTCTTTATATCAATACATTATGTTAACCTTAACTTTTTCTCTTTCTTTTTTTTTAAAAAAAATTTGAACATATTATTTTTATTAAATAAAGATTATATCTTAATCCATTAGTTTTCAAATTCTTCTTATCTATTTTTTTCATAAAAAAATCTACTAATTAATATTTTAAACATAAAAATTTGAATAAAATAAATACAATTGTTGGAAGTGGTAAAAATTTCAATTTCTTGAATAAGAATTATTTGAATTATTTTTAATAATATAATTTATTTGTCTTGTAAATTAATAGTAGGACATATTAGTTTTTAGCTTTACTAATAAATTATATATATATAATTTTAATTTCACTCAAAATTCAATTTTACTTGTACGTGAGTGAATTTTTTTTTTTTTTCATTTTATTAGAAAGTATATACTAAAATTAAAAATATTAAGACTAACATAATGAATTATTATTAAAAAGGACAAAAATTAATCCTAGAGTGTAACATAGAAAAAAATTAACTATTTAGAACTCATTTGAATAGAGAAAATTTAAAATAAAAGGACTTCTTAGTATTTTTTTTTATATATATATAAAAATAACTTTTCATCCATCTCCAGAATGAGAGTGTCAATTTTCCAAAATTTTGGATCATAGCATCATTTTAATAAATCTCAAAAGAGTAGAGTATAATTTGCACTAAATTTTAATTAAGTGATTCTTATTTTTATTAAAGAAAAAATTATTTATCATCACGTGTCCCACTTGAGTTATTGATATTTTTTTAGGTGATTATGATTACCTACTTATAAATTCTAACAATGAAGTTAAGTGTGCGTTTTGATGCATCAAAATGAAAATGAAAATGAAATTGAAATTGCAAAACTAGTTTAATTTTTTTTATAATTGAAATTAGTTAGAATTATAATTTATGAGTTTGTATCATATACAGTAACTGAAATTGTGCTTCATGCACTTCATCATCGACTCAAACAGTTTTCGATGGTAGTTGTTGTCATTTCCGACAAGTCTTAACAGTGGTTATCATCTTTTCTAACATATCTCAATAGTGGTTGTTGTCATCTCGACATTGGTCATAGACTTCGACGTTGGTTATCATTAAGGATGAACAAAAATCAATCAAGACTGATCCAAATTGTAAAACCAAATCAAACCACTCAAATTTGACTGTTTTTTTTTTTTCTTTTTTTTTTTTGATGTTTTAAAATTGTAAAAACCTACCTATGCTATTTCACTAAGTTTTTTATCAGTTAAATTTAAACAACCCAAATAAAATATAATATATAAATATTTTTATGTATATCTAATTGGTTTTTTTTTTTTTTTTTTTTTGTCTTGGACTCTCGTTAATTTCAAAACATTTTATTTACACTTTTGGGATTTTTAATAGTCATACCTAAAGACACATGCAACAATCAAACCCTAGCATGGAGTTGTGAAGACTAGAGACATTGAACAAAATTTCTTGTCTTCCATTTTAGTTTTATTTTGTTTTGTTGGATGTCTAAATCTTAAAAATTGTAATAAAATATGAAAACTAGTAGAATTTAGGTTGTTCATTAGGCCAATGGATTTGTGTAATTATTATTTCATAGACTATTTCTTAGCAGTTATTATTATTATTATTATTATTATTTGCCATTTATAACCAAACTGTAACTTTTTAGTTTGGTTTGGTTTGTTGTAGAGATCTTTTAATAGGTCTTCAGTTTTGATTTTTAAAGAACCGACCTTATCAATTTGGTGAAAAAAACTATAAGAAATTGAACTCAACAAACCAATGCCCACCCTTGGTTGTCATAATTTATGATGGGTCACGACGGTCTTTGTTATCATCTCTAACATGCCCCGATGGTGATTTTTGTTATCTTTAACAGATCTGATGGGTGGATAATGGCAGTGGATGGCGGTTAACGATGAGTGGATGAGTTGTCGTGATTGATGATTGGGGAGTTAGGGAGGTTACGCGTGGATGGTGGCTAGCATGATATGCCATAAGTATGTGGTTGTCAATATAAAATTTATTTGAAATTATAACTTCTATGAACTACCCATAAGAATTGAACACTACGTTTTTTAGGTGTTTCTCAATCTTTTGGAATTGAGTTGAGAATTCTAATTTCAATTTTAAAGTATACGTTAAAGTAGAAAGAAGAATTTAACAGTTTAATTCTCAATTCTAATTCACTGTATTCACATGCATCTTTGAAGGAATCTTGACTACAGTTTGAGTGGATGAAGAATACCTTTTTAAATTTGGAAAATCTCTTGTTTTAGGTACTTTTCAATTAATTTCCTTTGTTTTAATTGTACAATCTCAATTATTTATAACTAAAATGAAAGAATGTGAAATAAAGATGACATTTGTCAAGGGATAGGATAATCATGATCATGATCTTAATAAGATAGTAAATATTATTAGACTCGTGCATTAATTTTGTTTTACATCAAAATTCGTTGGTATCTCATTCTCTCATTTCCTTTTCGTCTCGCATTCATATATATATGACTTAATTACTATTTCAATCCCTCAAAATTATCTTAATTTTTAATTTAGTCATTCATAAATATTTTTGGTCAATTTTATCATCTAAGATTCAGAATTTGTCAATCAAGTTACATTCTTTTATTCTCATGTTTGCATAAATAAATAATTTTACATAATTTAATGATAAAATAATCAAAAAAACTTTACAAGATATAAAACAACTTATGTATGTTGTTATATTTATGTTAAGTATGTGTATGTTATTGATTCATAACATGTAAAAGGAGGATGTAATTTTATTGAGAAATTTTGAATCTTGAAAGATAAAATTGACTATAAAAATTATTGAATTACCAAATTGAAAATTGATATAATTTTGAATGACCAAACAATAGATAAGCCTCTCTCTCTATATATATTATGAAAAAAAAACTTCATTAATTGAAAAACTAAATGACACCTTTATTATATTAGAAAGGATTATATCCTAAAACTAGTAATACAACATTAACTTCAATAATTCGATTGTTAAATAAGATTTTAGTGATCGCTCATGGTTTCAAAAAAAGGTTTGAATGACGTCTTTGATGCTTTCCAAAATTACATCTTTATAAAATGAAAATCCTCACAACCAGTATAAATGTTTTCGTTGACAGGACTTGGTAGATCCAAAATCGCCATCAAAAGGCTTGTTAGATCCAAAATCACCATCAAAAGAGGAAAAACACAACTCCGAGAGAAACATAAATTTAAGATTTACAAAAAGATCTAAAATATAAACATTGCAATACACAAGTTTTGTCATAAAAATGAACATATATATCAATTTATTGAATAAATATACAAATAGCAGTAAAAAAAACGAGGAGGTTGCCACCGAAAAAGAGAAATGACAGCCTCTAATAACCAAGTTTTGAAGAAAATCATGCATGTGTGAAAGTTGGTAAGTGAGAGGAAACGGTTTTTTTGGAAGTTGTAAGAGATTAATTATAATTCATTCAGGACATTTCACCTAATAATTAAAATTTTTAGGTAACATAATTATTTAATATGACAATAATTTTATCCACAAAATAGTTATGATCGAGTTTAAATCTTATCTCTATATATTCTAGAAAAGTAAAAATTAAAATTTAAGCATAAAGTATGAGAAGGTTATATATATTATTCATACTAACAAACCCCATAAATTTGAGCTTCATTGTTCGACTTAACTTTTAAGTAATTATTTAACACCAGCAATTTCTGTTAACACCACCCCTCATTTATATTGATAATTATTAAACATCAAAACGTAAAAAAGTAACAGCAATTCCTTTGCCTCCACTCTCCTCCTCACCTCCCTTCAAAATTCAGCAGTTACTTGAGGTCAAATGAGAAATTGGTCAAAACTTCTCAGATATTCTGTAAAACAATATCCCCAAAATCAAGTTCTTGTCCCATAACCCCATATGAAACTTCTGTGAAAAAATAAAATAAAATAAAAACTTCTTGGAAATGACTAGTTTCATACCAAATGAAAGGAACATCTTTTTGGGGAAAACAAAGCCAAAATCATTGTACCAAATAATTATGAGAGGGTTTGAAGTCCTATCACCCCCACCCCCTTGTGCTTAATGCAACCAAGTGTCTTGGTGAGCCACTCCAAGAGGCTGAAAAGTCTATGACTCATCAATTTGGTTATGTAAAGTCCTTTTCTTCACTCTTCGCATCCCATGCTGTTTGTTAATTATTGGACCAAGTGATTGTACTTCATTTCTACTTCTCTTGAGATTTGTGGGATGGTCCCAAAGGGGATGAACCCACGAGATATATTGTGGTTGTGGATCTGTGATTGTGTTTTTAAAATTTTTTTCTTATTTTACATTTTATATTTTCTAGGTTTTGAAATTGATGGATAATACTAAGTGTATGTAACACTTTTGTCTGTGAACAATAATTTTTATAGTATAACAGTAAATTTGTAGTGAGATATACAGTCTAGTGGAGAAGTTTGAGTGTATTTTTGTTCCGTGCATTTAATTAATTAATTTTTTACATTATATACATTACATATTTGTATAGATAATTTCAACGCAAGGTTTGGGTTTTTTAGGGCTCAATTGTAATTGGTACCTACCGATTCCTTTATCATATATATCACCTGTTCATTTAAACTACAACTTATTCTACTACAATAGTAGACTATGGAGCTTCAGTAAATTATTGAGCTCACTATTATCACGTCGATCCTCTCATGTAGATTTCACTTTTTGTAAGCTGCAAAGAAATCATTCTTATACAGGTGAAACGTAACTTACTCTTTAAGTGGGAATTTACTATTGTCACAATCTTACACGCACACCGAATTGTTCCATCAAACAAGTACTTGTATTTCCAATTGAAAATTTAATGAAACCCTTGATTTCATCCCTAAATTCATCTGATAAGGTCTTATTCAACACCCAACGACCCATACAACTTCGATCAACTGACATTGTCACTGTGTTAATTATAAATTACTTCAACTCCATCAGATACAAACTATACAATAAAGGAATAAACTTAATTAAATGCACCAAGTACGTTCTATACTAATTTCAACGTCATCCTAAGAGTAAGATGGTCATATCTCATTCATAAAAGCTACACACATATTCCAATGAGTAGCTTATTCTTCTTCTCCCAATTTGCCTAAATTTGGACAACATTTCCCTATGATCTCTTAAGTACATGACATAGACAAGGTAAAATCGTGTCACTGTACCTGTTAAAGTATATACCCGAAGAACATAACATAGAGAAGTTTCACTGAAATTTCAACCAATTGACCAAAAAGTTAAGTCTATTGCTATAAAAAATGGTGTGTTTTTTCTAAATTGTCACCTTTAGACAATTCATCAATTTCAAATGAAATTAATATATGTTCAACTAAATAGACAAATATATATTAGTTCATTTATAACGATGGAGGGTTTCTAAGAGAACTTGAATGTATGTTTAAGTTTAAGATGAGTTTATTTAAAATGATTCTCAAACGATTCACTTGAAATGGGAACTTGGAGGTTCGTAAGTTCTAGTCCATCTAAGTTAGTACTATATCATTAAAGTTTCATTTCATATGGACATCTTCAATATGTAATCAAATTAGTGAGCTCACAAAACACGTATATGTTCCTAAACCCAATCATTTAGTCTCATTTCACTAGTTTAATTGAAGATAGAAAAAAAAAAAAAAAAAAAGTAAATGAGAAATTCAAGCATGTCAATAAAAAGGAAACACTAAAACTAAGATTTTTATGGTATACGAATTCTATGAATTAAGACATTAACAATAAATAAGATTAACATTTCATGCCATTTAAATGATTTAATCCCCACGTTGAAGTTTATGGCTTAAGAAACTTACATTGTTTCATATATAAATTCACAAAGTCGGAAACAGACAATATGACAATGACATCAATCAAAGAGAACTCAATCTAGCCAATTAATCATTACAAGGACAAATCCAAAAAGAATATAATGATATAGAAGTTTCCACTTATTAACTGAGAATTGCTTTGATTTACAAGAATAAATTGTTCTGTGCAAGACTTTTTATCAATCATATTAGTTTCTAGTTTTAACTTTTAATGCACTCACGAGTAATGTATGCAATGTGTTAAGCAAATCAAGAGTAGGGAAACAGCCCGGATAACATTTTCTTACCATTTTTTCTTAACACATAAAGATCTAACATTTGTGGATATATAAACCACTCTTTCATTTATGGCATACAACAAGTTGCACTAAATAGAAATCTAGGACACGTTTTTAAGAAAACATGACAAAGGAAAAAACATTTAGGTGTTCCAACATTTGTGGATCTATAAACCACTCTTTCATTAACTGACGAAATTTTGTTTCGGTTGACAAGAGTGAAATGTTTTGACTTTAATCAATCCTCTGGTGGAATATATTTTAAATCTTAAGTATTTTAGTGGTGTATTTTCTTTCTTCCTAATTCTAATTAATTAATTAGTCTCAATCTTTAAGTAACTTTAGCCAATGTGATTTTTATGTTTCTGTCAATGACGAAAATCTTAAGGGGTAAAACCATACAAAAAGTGTATCTACCATTTAAAGCCATAACTTGGGTTTGGTCCTAGCTATACTCACAAGCTAATTTAAAGAAAATGACCCTTCAAGAATATTACAAGTCATTTTCACCTAGTGAATCCAAAGACAAAAAATCAATAAATGTCTTTGTTTGTACACAATTTTAATTAATGTTGTAAATCTCAATAGCTAAGCATGCAAAAGTTATCAAATTTTGTTTGTATACCCAAAAATGATTTATATATTATGTCTACATTTTCACTTTAAATCAACAAATCATCAACTCATGTATATTATCTCTATATTTCGCAAAAAGCACACTCCTCAATATTCAACATCTTATTCTAGTGAATCAAACATATTCATCAAACACACAAATTACACATTATTAAAAAAAAAAAAAAAATACACACATTTCATCGAGTACATCAAACACCCAAATTATAAAATTACTAAAATACAACAAATCAAAAACAATTTAACAAATATATTCACCACATAAACACATCTAATCAACCCACTGAAATAACCACCCCCCCCCCCCCCCAAAAAAAAAAAAATCAAAACGTACCTTCTGTGGTGAATCACCAGTGGTGAGGTGCGGTAGTGCAACAAAGACGGTGGCAACTTCAAACGACGCAGGACAGAAGGGAGATAGAGAAGGGGGCGGGGGGGGGGGGGGGGGGTGTTAAAGATGGAAAGAGAGAGAGAGGGAGAGTTGCAGAAAAATGAGGAACGAGTGAAGGAAAATCATGTGCTGGGTTTTAAATAGAGTGGTGGATGCAGAAGCTAAAAAAATATAAAAAATAAACACTTATATCAGTGATCACACAGACGGATGTAGATAGGATACATATGGAGGGAGATACATTCGTGCAAAATAGAGCGAAAGAATTAATTAAAATATATATGCGATAGTGGGCGCATATATAATAAAGGTGAACGCAGATAAATTTACGCAATTTAATAAAAAAAATTGATTGATTATCAATACCTATTTCATATTATCAGTGACAGCATTTTACTTTTAAGATCAATATCAATGACAGTGGTTTTGCTGTCGAAGATAAGTAAATTACAAAAGCAGAACCCTTGTTTGCGACAACACGTTAAACACGATATTTTTTCTATCTCTAGTATTGTAATTTCTTATTGAGACAGATAATCTGAAACCCTTATTGTTCAAACATTTATTCAATCATTCCCATGGTTCTATGGTTATGAATGACATTGATGCTTAGTTTGCATTATTAACAAGAAAAGTAGGACATGTCATTTGCTAGAAATGGTAGTTCAATAAGTATGAAGCAAAAGGGATAACTTGAAAGGTAAGAAACAAAAACAAGGAAAACATGAAAAACAAGAAAAACTAAACGCTACAAAATATCCTATCTATGATTAATTTTGACACCCATTTTTTCTTTTTTTCTTTCTAAAAACCTTTTTGAAAGTATTGAAAAATACTTAAAATTTTCTGGACAGCTGCCTCCATGGTTTGTTACTTCATGATGCTGCAACTTTCTTAAAATGGCCAAGCTTGTTATCTGCCAATTTTGAAACATACGCAGATTTTTTGTATTCAAACCATGTAAATTCTTTATACAAGCTTTCCTCTCCTTTCCCGAGGGAAGGCAATGGAGCTATTCTCTCACTCAAAGGTGGTCCACCAAAAAATATCATTGAAAGCCTTGATTTATAGCTGTTTGCCAACACTCTGTGCCTCACACTTTGAAAACGTCCATTAGTCATAACCTGCACACAAGTACACAGATCAAAGAAAACAAACCACATTAAATAAGTACTAGTCCACTAGTACATAACAGATGAAACATCACAAAGCAAACCCAATTATTTGTGAGAGATAACAAGAGACCCATTGGTAGATATTTTGTTTCTTGTATCATTTTGATTTTAATTTTTTTATTAAAAATATAAATATAGTATTTCGTATTCAAAATCACATCTTATAGACCATTACTTGGTACTAATAATGTGTAATAAATTTAAGATTGGAGTCACTTTAATTAAACTTGAAAAGAAAAGCTTTTATTTTATGAGCAAGCAAATATTAATTTGGTCAACAAACATGTGTAAAGCTAAAAGTTATTTGTAGGGTGAAATGGCAAGTAAACTATATTGGATCTTATTTTTATCCATAGGAATAGTAACAAATTTTGTTGTTGAACAGAGTATTTACCTGTAAAGAGTCACCAACATTGATAAAGAAAGAGCTTTGATCAGGTGGGACTGAAATCCAATTACCATCTCTTAGACAGATTTGGAGGCCAGATGTGTTATTGGATCTAAGAACAGAAATGATTTGTGGGTCTGTGTGCTCACCAAACCCAATCATATTTTGGCCATTCGAAGCTTGAAGCTCAGGGCATGGTGGGTAATGGTTAAGCCTAAAAACAGAGTCACTCTGTTCATCCATCAAAAGCTCGCTAAATACATTCCTATTTTGAATTTTCAATCCATCAGCCATTAATTCAAGAATTTCACAAGCCATCTTTCTCACAGATGACATATAATCCTTCAAGGCACACCTGCAATAAAAAGGAATCAACTTGAAATTAATTTTCTTACAAAAACAAAAGAAGAACAAGAAATGAAACAGATCTCAGAATTTGAAAATCCAAAATTTGATAACTTTGATTGATTCTGTTTGAATTTCATACCTAAATTTCTCTGGGTTATTACCAAAAGCTGATGCAAGTCTCACAGAATTGTTTTCATGGTTTGTAGTAAGAAGAAGATATTCAACCCAACCGACATCGCCGTTTGCTCCAATACTTCTGTTACCATACCCAGATGGATTGGGAGGTCCTGCTCTTTCTTTCTCAGAGAGTGGTTTGGAGAAGAATTTGATAGCTTCAGATTCTAAGTCCGTGATGAATTCCATTGGGAATCCATAATTGATAACTTTGAAGAATCCAAATTCCTCACAAGCCTTGACTATGAGGTTATTTGAGTCAGGTTTTGAGAGGTCAATCATAGGAATCCCAGAGAAAAATGTGGTAGGTTTGCAGTTTTTAATATAGGAATATTGTTGTGTTGTTGGTTTGGACAAGATCACCATTTCCTTCTTTTGATTTGTGGTTGATATGGGATGTAAAAGAGAGAAGGATTTGGATATAAAAAAAAAGAGAGAAAAGAGTTTTGAATGATTTGGTGAATGAAATTGCCGTTAATATGAAACAGAATTGGCAAGGCTTTGAAACAGGGGAATACTTTGAGAGAAGGTATGTTTCTTCCCTATTTATACACAGAAGAAATTGTTGGGGGGAGGAGAGAGATTTTTCAATGTGAAGGACTCTCAGTAGTAGAATTTGAGAAGTGACATTGACAGTTTCCCTTCTTTTTTTGAAAGGTTAAATGAATTTTTTCTTTTATATATATATTTTATACAAAAAATCATTTTCACTTTTACAAATTATATTTTTTTACGTTAATCCTTATAATTTAAAAATATTCACATTCATCTTTACTGTAATGAAACTTTTTAAGTTTCAGTTTGTGTCCTATATGTACTAACAGAGGTCCACGGACAAATATCAATTTGTCACGTAACAACTATAACAAAGTTAATTAAAAAAATAATTTTCTCTTGAAAAATAAAATTTTAATTAATAAAGAAATGAAATTACAATTGCCGGAAGAAAAAAAAGAGCTCATTTTGTTCTTCATTTTCTTGTATTCTAAATCATCAACTATTTAGATTCATCATAAATTCTTTAAACCCAATTGACCCAAATCATTGTCATAAACCCAAATTCGGTGACCCCAATGACCCATTGCTACCCCACCTCCATTACCACCATGGTAGCTACTCTCTCTAGTCATTGTCAAGCAAAAGAGAAATCAAGCCAAGAAGAGAATTAGAATTGGAGAGGTTTTACCCATGAATTAGATCGAAACACTTTTGCATAAAGTTTTACCCTTTTCTGCTCTAGCTCACCACCAACTTTTAAGGCTCATTTGCTCAACACAAAGCCATCTTGACAGTGGAGTACACTCCTTTAGTTTAACACCAATGGAATTTCTTACATTTTCCAAAACTACGTACCACTGAATCCTACACAACCAACGCCATAATCATCCCCACCCCACCTATTAATTCAAGCCCACCACCACCACAAATCCAACACCATCACTGCACCAAAGGCAAGTAACCCATAGGCCATCGTCAACTGTGCAGATCCCACTCTCTCTTTGATTGTACTTTTCGATTTCTTGCTTCAGTTGCACCAAATTGTCAGTTTTCTAGTGTGCAAGCCTGGTATTGAGTTTTCAAATCTCAGATCTTATAAAAATGTGGGTGGTGTTGGGTTGTTAGCTTGACGAGTTTGATTATGGAATTGGAGGAGGAAGAGGAATTCATTTCTATGTTTTTGTAAAAAATTTGGTTGAGACAAAACTATAAAGTTATTTTTTGTGTAAAGTATAGAGACAAATGTGTAGTTTAATCTTTTTTATTTTTTTTCATTTACCAATTCTTTAAACAGTGTGGCCATTGCAATCCTCTTGAAAAGTAGTCCACTCATTGCCTACCTTAGGATTAATAGCTTAGATTTTCTTCCACTAAAACCTGCCCCATGACAACATCACATTGAATGCAAGGGGTCACATCACTAAGATTCTTGAATAGGCATTTTTGTGTGTTCACTTTTCACTGTTCTCATCATCTGGCATGCCCATCCAAAATGTGGGGAGCTTATATTATTTATTTTACCTTAGGAATATTATTTTCAGATTTTATTTTATTTTACAAATATATTAAAATAATAAATTTAAATCATATAAAAATTACATAATATTTATTGTCTCACAATTTTTAATAATATTTATATTTATAAATTTTTTCTTTTTTCAAAACAGCTATTATTATCTGTCACATGACAACCTTTGATGATAATGACGGTGGTATCAGTGGTCATCAGTGGTCAAGTCTTTGCTGTGATTGTAATTTGAAGGGTGTCAGTGTCAGACGAGCTATCCTTTTTATACCGACATCAACATTTAATGTACAAATTTCGGTACAGAGATTTTCTGGTGACGTCAAAAAAATCACACGTGCTGAAAGCTAAAAAAGCAGGCACCAGCTTACAAACTTGGTACGTAGCCAGCGAATCTTTCAACCTCTGGCCGTTATTTAATGACGTGGCCTCCTATCTTCGCAGCTTTCCATGTCGGTCATATTTGCAGACTCTACTATTATAGAAATGAAAATTACTTTTTTACCTCACACGGTAGCCTTGGTAGGTTCTCCAGCTACCTCACACAATTCGTGTGAGTTCGGTATCTTGAACGAGATTTTTATTTTTTGGATTTTATGATTTTTTTTTTCAGGAATTTTGTTTTTAATTCAAATTATTTTTTCATGCGTGAAATATTCTGTTTAAATTTTTCTTTTAGATGATAAAAATATTTTGATATTGATTTTTTATGATTTTCTCTATGATAGAAAAAGAAAAATAGTTTTTGTTTCACATGGTAGGTTCTTCAACTACCTCTCACAGTTTTTGTGATATCTTGAATGAAATTTTTCTACTTCTTAATTATTAGGAGTTTGTGTTTTTTTCTTTTTTAGAAGTTTGTGTGTTTTGGTTTGATTAATTTTTTCTCGTATAAGAAATTCTCAACAAATATCTTATTTGAATAATTAATTTTGAATTGTTACAGTACTTATAATAGAGATTTTTTATAATAAAAATATTTTGATATCGTTGATTCTTATACTATATTAGATTTGAAGGTATTTCAATCCATTTGTTCTTTTGTAAATACCATTGGGTGTTTATGTTAATGAAAATTTCAAAAGAAAAATAAAATAAAATGTCCTAATTATATTAAAATATCAAAAGCTAGGCCCGTACTTAGAAACCCCTTACACTTTCACTCTTGTAAGCCTGCAAGGCCCAACACGCATGCCTTCCGCTATGAATTTCATGCACGTTCTACTTTATGGCCCAAAAGAAATGCAAATAAAAAAAGTTATATAAATCCATCTATTGCTATAGTTACAAAATAATTTTATGTGTGCGACAGAAGTATATGAGTTCAACTTTCTATGCAATACTATGCTGTATATCATTAGTATATATATATATATATATATATAAGTGCTGCAAATCAGAAGTCAATTCAAATTTGTTAAACTCTATTGTCCACGAGATCTTAATTTAATTGAATAGAATAAATATATTGTGATTTCTAATTCTTAAGTTTAAATTGTATTATTGTTTCATTTGTGAGTTATTCGTATATTTGTAGTAATATTTATACTTATATTTTAAGTTGTAATATTTTTAATTATTGATTGTTGAGTTGATATATTAGGAATACTCAAACTTGGTATTGAGGAAAGAAAAACATGTATTAATTATTTGAACTAAGTTTCCGGTAGTGATTATTCAATTATTTAAAAAATTTAAATTTTTTTTACCAATTACTATAGATGTTTCATAATGTTGCTCTACTCGATATAATAAATTCTCGTAGTTTAAATTGTCAAAAGTAGGTTGAATATGAAAAATTAATCGATTTTAATCTTACATAATTAGCTTATTCTATATTTTCTCCTTGTCTCTTATAAGTTTTTTATTTTGTTTTTACAATTTTGATAACGGCTCGATTTACAATAGTTAAAATTAATTATGAACTTATTTGACATAACATAAATTTTGTATGCATTTCCCTTATCCTTCTACCGTATTTTTTTTTTGCTCGCAACATACAATTCAAATCAAATTCGTTTGACTCGAATTAAATGTGATCCTGATTACGTAAAACACTTGAAAAAAAACCTAATATAATTAGTTGAATATCCACTCCACCCCTATCTAGCTAACCAAATTATCATTTTACCTAAATGCTTTTGATCTAACTTCGTTAGACAATATAAAAATCAAAAGGCCCATCTATCAAATCAATTTCGGAAATCACTAAATAAAACTTAAATTAAGGTCACGATCATCGAAAAATAGTAGTGTAAACTGTGGCACTAAGATAAGAGGTTGGGATTAACAATCAAACCCCAATTATATCAAAGATAATCAAGTAAAATAATTTAAAATTGCCTAGACACGTTTACGCCTGATTAATTTTTATTATCTTCTTGGTCAATATAATATAAGACCACTTTCCTTCCTCCATAAGATTATGAAGAAACAAAACGAAACACTCATTTTGTTTCTGACATGATAATCTTTTCAATCATCTTTTTGTTTTTTTTAATCCATTCTTCCATTAGCCCTTGTTTAATGTTTTTCTAAATGGGTCCTGCATATAATATTTTATAATTCAAATAACTATAGTTTTAGTTTAATTTCAATTAGATCTGATGCATATTTTTTCATAATTTTTTTATTTTATAATTTTGTAGGTTTATTCATAAATATAAAAAAAATTATTTTATAGTGTTGTCTGGCTGTCTTAATTTTATTCTTTAGATAATTTAATCGTAAATTGATAAATGAAATTTTTTTAAAAAAAGACTGAAACTATAAGGATTATTAATGTAATTTGACCTTATTTTTTTTATTATAATAATAAATATAGTTAAAAAATATTTGTCTTTGTCCGACAATTATCCTGTAACTAATGGATCTAACTGCACACGAGGCATTTATTAAATTATGGGGACCATCATCGCTGGGTCCCACATACAAATTCCACACATTTTAAATTTGACCCATGACGACCCAAACCTACAAGTACAGTACCCTCTAACTTCCAAAGATCCAACGGCTAAAATACATTCATCGTAGCAAAAATTAGTGGGTCCCATCAACTGATTTAGTTTTCAACGGGTGGAGGTTCGACACGTGTCCGATCAATGGTCAAGGACCCAGTTTTGGGTTTAAGCAAGCCAATGCTGCAGTGAGAAAACTCTTGGGGGGAAGTCTGGCTCAGGAATCAAAGAATCTTTTAGAGAAGAAGAGGACAGAGTCACAGAGGTGAAAGGTTCCTGGGTTTTGTTCAGATTTCTTCGTTTTGCATTAGGTATGTTAAAATTTATTCACTTGCATTATTTTATCTTGTACTTGAATCTCAGATTGGAAATGTTTGATATTTTCTGGGGTTTTTCTCATTCATTTGGAGCTGAGTAGTTAGCCTGCTGACGAAGAAAGTTTATTCCTCTGAAATTGGTCGCTAGAGAAATTTTTAGTTGTTTTCAGCATCTTCCCTTAAAAAAGCTGGTTTAGGTGGAGGACTTCATCTGGTCTTTGTAAAATTGTGAAATTTATATACTTTCTAAGAAATGGGTGTCTCTGAAATTCAAATGGAATAATGGGTGTGCTAAAGTAGGTTGTTCTGAACTAGTCACAAGGTTTTGGGGAACACATCGATGATGACTAAGCATTTCAAACCCCCATGCTATGTTGCTTCCCTGTCTCAATTTTTTCATTTTAGTTGTAAATTAAATTATTCTTTTTTATATTTGGCATGAGAAGACCTGCTGGTTTTTATTTTTCCCTCTTTGTACCATTCTAAATGTGCAAAGAAATGAAATAAATGCATGGCAATGCTATAATTTTATAAATTCAGCATCTTTCATTTAGCACTTAAAACTAGATGTCCAACTGGAGTACCGTATCTTGACTAGTTAAGTGCTTACTTTCTCTGTTCTTTGCCAGCTTACTCTATGACATTTAATTGATCAGAAACTAGACAACTTTTAATGGTGGGGCATGATTTGTGTTGCATTTCAAGTTGCTGATTCATGGATGTTAGGTTACTTGGACTTGAGTGATTATTTTCTGGATAGGAATTTGAGAGGAAACTGGACATGAGTATGCTAGTGGGGACATGCATGAGCCGAGGGAACCTAATATAGCTGTGCTGTTTCTGGTCCTGGTTGTACTTTCTGTTGTTGCTTACATCTTACTTGGAAAATGGAGTGAGGCCACAAAGAAGAAAGAGAGGATAAGTTTGCTTGCGCAACTGGCTGCTGAAGAAGATTTTAGAGCAGAACAAATTGCTGTTGCTGGTTTTATTGCTCCTGTTTCTCCATCAAAAAGCGAAATTCAAGTTTGTGCTAGGTGCTTTGCTCCTGCTAGAACCCGCTGTTCCAGATGCAAGTCTGCTAGATATTGGTCAGTTCAAATTTCAATTACCTCTTTCTGGATGAAGGTCCTACACCCCACTGGATCTTCTTCCTTTCCTTTGTATAATATCAAGTGTAACCAGTTACCTAATTATTTGATCATTCTGTTTCAATTCTTTTGATAAGTGAATTTCATTCTCAGTGGTGAAAAAAAAAGAAAAAAAAAAGTGAAAGATGACAACAAGATGTAGAGTTATGCAGACCAATAGAACTGATTAGCAACGTAAACATTCTTTCTTGGTTAAATAATCAGGAACTTCACTGAAATCGGTATAGGAAAGCCATTAATTTCGTAGATTAGGCCATCTACAATTATGTGGGTGTGCAAGGCTTTGGATTATAGTGTTTTTTTCTTTTCCAATTCAACTAGGCCTTAAATCACAAACTAGTTTTGGATGGATAAAAAAGAGTTTAGATAACTGGGGATAGGATATCTCAATTCGATAAACTGTTTGCAGCTCTGGGAATTGTCAAATAATTCATTGGAGGCAAATTCACAAGCAGGAGTGCCAGCAGTTGGAAGCTCATAAACCTCACTCATCTCATGTGGCTGTCTCATTTGAAGAATCCCTGGATGAGAGAGGCTTACTTAAAGACACCGTGAACTCCCAGTTTTTTGAGATTAATATCAAGCAGACTGTCACGGAGGAAGCAGCTTTAGATAATTTAAATTATCTTCCAAT
Organism: Quillaja saponaria; assembly: GCA_029379385.1. Taxonomy (NCBI): domain Eukaryota; kingdom Viridiplantae; phylum Streptophyta; class Magnoliopsida; order Fabales; family Quillajaceae; genus Quillaja; species Quillaja saponaria. The sequence goes on along the minus strand of CM055605.1, from coordinate 6,626,217 downwards.
AGAGACTGCTGCTTCTGCTATTGATGATTGTGCATTGTCTGGTAAATCTCAAGTTTCCAACGTGGAGAGAAGAACTTCTTGTAAATCAAACAGAGAAATATTGAGAAGAAGAAGTGAAACTACATATGATACTTCTGTAGCATCCTCTGGACATAAGGCTGCTAATTCTAACAGTTCTAATAAAAAAAATTCAGAGGAGGCCGTCATAAGGCATAAGGTTTGTATCTTCAACTTTGTTATCCTACCAGTTTACTCTTTCTTTCTTTTTTTGATTTTTTATTTTAAATGTAATTTTTCATAATCCCTCCTAAGTTTTTCTGCAGTCAAAAAAAAAAAACTATGCTGTGTCTGAGGAAGAAACTTCCAGAAAGCCTAACATTAGTAGTTCCAGTGTCTGTAGTGGGAAAGCTACTACTGGATGCACAGTGCCAGAGGGTTATAAATATCAAATTCAACATGGGAATACATTTTTAACAAGAAGTGACTGTGGGTACCCAGGCTCATCATATTCAGCAAAAGATGGCTATGGGGCTATTGCACATGAATTTGAAGCAGACTTCTGTAAGAAAGGAGGAAATATACTTGAAAAGAAAAATACTTCCATTGGTGAAGCAGAACTCAACTATTCTTTTGACATGACATCATCAAATGGAAATGTAAAAGTGAAGAGCGTATTGTATCCCCCTGGGACCAAATTGCCGAAGTCAGTGTTGAGAGCATCTGCAGAATTATCTTGCTCGGAAATAGAGAACAGGGAAATTGTCGATCAGTCAAGTCTGTATGGTTGTAACTTCCTTATCATTGATGGTCTTAAGCATTGATTTTGGATATAATTTTAGTTCATTATGCAGAAGTTGTAAGAAGTGGCAAGGATCCTCCACTGAAAAGAAATGGAGTTGCAAGCACTGGGACTACGAAAATGATAGGGTTAAAGCAGTCAGTAAAACACAGAGCTAAATCCCTAGAAATTAACGGAGAAAGGCGCAAAAAGATAAAGGTAAATTTTTGCATAAAGATTATGTTTGAAATTCATTTGTGCCCTTTCCTGCTTATTACTTTATTCTAAGGGTTTTGAGTTAAAACGGGAACTTATTCTAACAATTTCTTAGCTTGCTGTCTCAGATGTTGTTTCCTTATGAGGAATTCGTGGACTTATTTCAGACTGAAGTCTTTGGAGTATGCCCACGGGGCCTTTTAAATTGTGGGAACAGGTATCACTTCCATACTCCTATAGAAATCCTTCACATATAAATAGTTGTTTGCTTCTGGAAGCTGCTGTTTTGTAACCAGTTTCTGTTTTTCAGTTTCTTTCCATTATTTTTTCTTTCAATTAAAAATTGAATTAAGGTGCTAGGACAGCACAAGGAAAGCATGTTAAGAATTATATAAAATAGACATCCATTTGCACAAAGAGAAAATAAGCAGAGAGGGAGAGAGCAATGAAAATTGTACACAATATCTAATGACAGAGTGAAGGGGTAAAGGGGGAGGTGAGAAGATGTACTTGCAAACTCAGCATCTCTAAACCAATGATGTTATTACAAAAATTTTTTTAGCTATAATCTTAAAAAATTACCTCTCTAGCCTTTCAAATGGTTCAAATGGCTGTCGAATTCGCTTCAGTAACAAAGACTAGATGTTATAAAGATTCAATCTTGATGTCAAAAAGCTACATCTTCAATCCTTTCAAAGGTCTGCAATCTCTCTACAGCTGTATGCACCTCAAAAAATATAAAGGAGTTTTCATCCATCATGGACAAACTTACATTTTAATTTTATACTGAGAAGATCCAAAGAGATGATTTATATATTATTCTGTTGATTGAGCAGGCCTGTCAGGGAACAATAGTAGATAACATTTTTCCATGTCTATATGTGATTACAAATCTAAATTTATGGAATATTGTGCTTGCTTGAATTTTCTTACATTGTGATAGGCCCTTTTCTGAATAAAAAAAAAAAAAATTTTATATATCTTTCCTGATTAAATTTATTCTAAATCATAACTTTGATCATGCAGTTGCTATGCTAATGCAGTCTTGCAGTGCTTAACCTGCACAAAGCCTCTCGTCATCTATTTGCTTTGCAGATCACATTCAAAAGCCTGTATCTACTTTTTCTCTTGTCTAATTAATGTTATGAATAGTCAAAATAATATTGATTGTTTGCTTTTCAATCATTTCTTCTTGTAACTCCCTCTTCTGGTTATTGTTAGGTTATGGAAAATACTGGTGTCTCATTTGTGAACTAGAGCAACACATAATGATGTTAAGAGAAAATGGGGGTCCTCTATCTCCTAGCAGGATACTATCGCATATGCAGAGAATTAATTTCCAAATGGGTGATGGGAGTCAGGAAGATGCCCATGAGTTTTTAAGGTTTTTCTATCTATCTAGCCAATTTTTGTATGAACCTTCAATATTGGTAGGGGACTTTGCTCTGTTTGAGACATTCCTATAGTTTGTTGCTGCTTTAGCTGCGCAGGCATGTTTCTATGCTTCTGATATAACTGATTACCTTTTTACTTGTTGGAATATTATCAACTACTGGGTGTCCAATTTTAATTCATACAAAAGAACTTGTGTCCTTAAATTATTACCTTTAAACAGTTTCCTTTTAATTAATGCATTTCTCACTTTGATGAAGAAATATGACATGCTTGTTCTGAAAGTATGCTGATTAAGTGAAGTGGCAATGTTTGGTTTTGGTCTTATGTTTCATTTCTTGTTAGGAGGATCGCCATCCTCCTTGTTCTATTTTCTCTTCTCTTTCCTTATAATTTCTCTCCAGAAAAAGAAAAGAAATTTATGCTCGTCCAGTGTACTGCTGATGCATTATCTAATTTATTTATGTAGGCTTCTAATTGCATCCATGCAATCTATATGCTTGGAGGGACTTGGTGGTGAGAACAAGGTGGATCCCAAACTGCAAGAAACAACCTTCATGCAACATACTTTTGGTGGCTGTATTAAATCAAAGGTGCTTTTATGGTTGTTCTTGTCTTCAGCTTTGGTGTTATCTGGTTGTAAATCATCTCGACTTCTGTTTATTTCTTACTATTCATTTTAATTTTGCATCTATTTAATGACCAAATGACTCTCAATGTCTCCAGGTTATGTGTATGAGATGTAATCATGATTCAGAGCGGTATGAGAACATTATGGATTTGACATTGGAGATATTTGGTTGGGTTGAGTCATTGGAGGATGCATTGACTCAATTTACAACCCCTGAAGAGTTGGATGGAGAAAACATGTACAGATGTGGAAGGTGTTATTATTTTATCTTTTGATTTGTTTTCACAACACATGTGGAAAAGATGGTTTATTTTAATAACTAAAAACCTCCTCCTTTGTTCTGAACAAGGTGTACTACATATGTTCAAGCCAGGAAGCAATTGAGCATTCATGAGGCCCCTAACATACTGACAATCGTCTTGAAGAGATTTCAGGTATCACATAAATCTTGTCTTCTAGGGTCCTATAGTAAGCTATGTTCTAGTTCCCTTTTAGCTATGTTCTGGTTGAGACTCGCAAGTTAGCTTGAGTGTTATTTTGGCTGTTTTTTGGTGGTTTAGAGGCTGCTTTGGTACACGGGTAATGCCCGGAGTAGTGTTATAGTTAATTGTTCCCTGGAATGAGGAAGATGTTAATTGGGAAAAGTGAGAAACAAATCCTGTTTTATATTTCAGATTCTAAAAAAGTCATGCAATAAGTTTACATGAGTAATAAGCTCTACTTTTAATTTTTTCTTCTTAACTTAAACTCACCTTTTGAAAGTAAAAAATTCATTTTTATTGAAAGTACATTTTTTCCTAAAAATATAATCTAATTATAATAAATCTTGAATATAAAAAAAAAAAAAAAACTCAAATTTTCAAAAAACCCTATAAAAACTCATAACTTTCATAAGGGCATAAACAAATTGTAAGTCTCATATTTGTATTTCTTATTTATTTTATTTTTATATCCTTTTTTTTTCATAACTTGTACCATTTTAATTTGTTGTGAATTAAGACCTTTTTTTTTAATAAGAAACAATTCTTATAATTATATTTTTTAACTTAGAAAGATTAATATTTTTCCACTCATGATTCAGGATAATTAATTTCAAAAAAATAGTATTGTTATAAATAAATTTTCACTTTTTAAAAGTAAGTAAGAATTTTGTTACATAAGTTATATTCCTATAAGGGTTGTATTCCTATCAAATTTAATACAAAAGATACTTTTATAAAAAAATGAAAATTTACTTTTGAAAAATAAGTTGAACTTCTCTAATTGGATTTAAAACAATTATATATTTCAAAAATAAAATTTAATGGGCTTATCAATTAAAGGGTAAAATTGGTACTATATGCATTGTTATAGGTAAAATGACTTATTTTGAAAATAGAAATAAAAGTAGGACTTATTGATAATATAAGCTTATTACAGGACTTTTTTAAAATCCGAAATATTAAGTAATATTTTTTTTACTTTTCCCATGATAATTTAAGATGTTAAATTGTTAATTAATTTGGAGAAGTGAGTATAGATATTTGATGTGTTGCATCTGGTTGGAATCTAGTAATACTGTAATAGAACATTAATATGTTTCTTTTTTATGCTCCTAGAGTGCATAGTATCACCTCCCAAGTGCTCCCTCAATGAAAGGGTTGCCACGAATCTATCATGCAACTTAACTTGGTTGATTGCAAGAATGATTGTCTAGATTCTCACAATCATGAAAAAGAGAAAAAATGAAGTCACTTAAACAAGTCTTTTAGTCTGTATTCATCCCATGCCTTCTTTATAACCTTGCAATTCAGGTTTTACAAGTATCTTGATAAATATATGTGTGTCTGTTCACTTCATTTATTTTTTGTGATTTCTTGATTCTTGGAATGTGTTCGTCTGGGCCGTTTCATCAGGAAGGAAGATATGGAAAAATAAACAAGTGCATCACTTTTCCTGAGATGCTGGATATGATTCCATATATGACCGGGACACATGACATTCCTCCACTGTATATACTTTATGCTGTTGTGGTACATTTGGATACTCTAAATGCATCATTCTCTGGACATTACGTGTCATATGTGAAGGATCTTCAAGGCAATTGGTTCAGGATAGATGACACCAAGGTAGAGCTTTTCCACATTAATGTTGAAAATAATACTCTTTCTTATTAATTGACATTTCTACCTTTCTAATTTACCTAGTTTTTAACTATATTTCTTTGTCTGGAAAAGGTTATGACATTAATTGTTGGCTTAATTCTCTCATAATTTGTACTTTTGTATTTCTTTATTTGTTTATATATTTTCTGGAGAAAGATAATTGGGTATTAAGGTTCAATGGTTGGTAGTGTCACTAATGTGACAAAAGAGTTAATTTTGGACAAATTCCTTGAGAATAAGCCATATAATATTTGAATAATGCTTAATTTGGATTTATGGTTGGGGTTCAATTTTTGAATCATAAACATGTACTCCATTATTTATGTGTTGATGACTTCATCGACAAATATGTTTCAATACTGTGCAATTATATTATCACTTGGTAGGTATATTGATGGAGAACGTAATAATAAGATTTATGATTTACTTGTATTTGAATTATCTAAAGTTAGAATTAAGGATAAATTAGTAGTATTTTAGTATTATTACGAGTTATTTGTTTTCTTTCATTAGGACTCTAAATTTATCTTTGTCATTAGGGTTTTTTTATTTTTTTTATTAGAACTCTAAATTTACATTTTATGCCATTAGGGTTTTCTAGGGACTCAATATAATTACTCCTAGTACTACATTGTGATGAAGCTTTTGATGATATAAAATAGTTACTTTTCGAATTTTCATTTTTGATAAAATACCAGTTGGTCCTGCATCAATTTGGTATCAGAGTTTAGGCTCTGGTCCATATTTGAAAAATACTTATCTACTACCGTCAAGTACCACCTTCGCAACCAGTGACATCCATCTAAATCATCCAATCATCCTAAACACCTTATTGCCAGGAAAACAAAAAAAGTCACAAATCTACAATTACTGATGCCACTGCCGCAAGCTAGCCAGAAAATTATTCTAAAACCACCAGAAAGATCGAAAACTCTCGATCTGTGAAACCCTAGAAACTAAAAGACATTGAAAAACAAAACAAAAAACAAATGCTGCCTGTTCCATCTCCCTCCACGTTCACCATCTCAACTAACAAACCATAGCCATCAACAAAACTAGAATGTAATTCTGAGTTAGGTGACATAAAAGCCACCTCTCAAAGAGCCTCCACGCATCGTCAATCTCCACCACTTGAGACCCTTTTTGTAGTCTGAAAAGTCACCAACATCCCGGTTATCTACCGCCAGCCACTATCGGATAAGCCTCATGCGCGGGCAAAAACTTCAGATGTTGACCCGTCTTCTGACTCGACCCGATACCCAAATTTGATATCCAGATCCTAACCCAAACCAAGATCCATAGTTGCTTCAGCCAACATATACTATGCCAAACCTAGTTCCAGTCTCCCAACCTAGTCTGTTTCAAGCCCAAACCCAGTCTCAGCTTAAAACCCTAATCCAAAAGAAATTCCTAAGGTTTCTTGACGTCTTGAATTCAATTCCAAGGCCTGTCTTTTATATTCCTGATCTGAAATGCGTAAATTCATTTGGTATGCTCTCTTTTACATTTAATTTACCACTTTTTGGTTTTTTTTTTTCTGTTTCACCATGCCTCCTAAACCCACCACCCAAAATGCACCCCGATGTAAAAGCATAGTCACCAAGGGAATTTTTTACTAAGTGGAATAAATAAAATGACAATGTTGATGAATTCAACAACAATTTTCATAAATTGCTAGCTTTATTAGTAAAGAGAAATATGATTTCCAGGGAAGATGAGTAATCTATCCGAAACCATTATCCTATGACTTTACCATAGTATGGGAGATGAGTCGTCATTTCTCGATGAAGTAGTTGAGGAGCTTATAGTTCAATAGAAGCCTAGTGAGATCAACCCTCCAATTGTTGAAGAACATGTACAATTTTCAATACCGGAACCAATACATGTTTTGGTTGAAGAAGAAACTCAACTTGTGTAGAGGTTGAAGATGTTGTGGTTCTAGTCCCAGAGCAGTTAGTCAACACTACACCTCAACTTATTGTTGAGCACTTTGACTTTGTTATATCATTAAAGTTTTAAGTGTTCAAGGTTCCTAACAAAGTTCTCCTTGCTAGCTTTCTGCCACTGCGTTCAAGACCTTATTGCAGAATTTGATTCCTGAGAGGATGAGATCTTCATTCTCCTTCATTTTAAAACTCGAAGACGAGTTTTTTCTGACTAGAGGAAAATGATGGAGAACGTAATAATATGATTTATAATTTAATTTAATTTAATTTTAATTATGTAATGTTATAATTAAGATAAATTAGTAGTATATTAGTATTATTAGGAGTAGTACTCTAGATGTATCTTTATGTCATTAGGGTTTCCTTAGGATTTTAGATTTGTTTTTTATGACATTAGGATTTTTTAGGTAATCTATATAATGACCCCTAGTACTATATTGTGATGAAGCTCTTGATGATATAAAATATTGTTGCCTCTCGAATTGTCATTTTCATAAAATACCAGTTGGTCCTGCATCATATACATGCAAATCAGAATAGTTCTCTTGTTTGGCATTTCTTTCTTAGACCTTCCTTGGGTTTGTGGCTATTCAAAATGGCTATTATTTATCTACATATCAAGAGTTGACAGATATTTGTTGTACATGTATGATCTTACTAACTTTTTGCTTGAACTTTCCTTTATTACAATGGAATTTGAAGTTCTTAAATATTGGTATATTAACAGGTTCAGCCAGTGCCAATGAACCAGGTGATGTCCGAGGGAGCATATATCTTATTTTACAAGAGGTAGACATTTATTTACACACTTGAAAAGATACAACACTCACATCATATTAGATGGTTTGTTATTGCCATATAAGCAAATGAGCATTTGACTATATTAGTGTCTCGGTAAATTTCTTTTTCTGGTTTTGGTTGAAGTGTCAGTATTAATCTGAGGACAGAGGACAGTATTTCTGAACTATGAAGATGTGGATGCTGGGTTTAGGACCTTTAGATCAATGTTTTTTCAAGTCATTTTACTTTGTTGGTTGTACTATAAGAATCTAGAGGATTGTGTGTTACAGTAAAGTAGCTCTATGTTAAATGACAGTTTAATAAGTTCTGTCCTATTTTAGCGATATCTTAGTATTAAATAAGTGGATATGATGCGCCTTTATTTATGATTTATTGGTTTCCCTATTAGAATGAGTCATCTTTGACCTGTTGCTTATATATGTCAGCATAATTTTTACTATCTTAGGTCTTGGCCGCGCCCTCAAATAGCAATTACTGGGAAATCTACCCAGCAGCAAGTTCCAGACTCTTCAAAGCAGTGTGCTGAAAAAGTACAGAAGCCTTCAAGGCCAGGACATAGAAGGCAGGGCAGCAAATATGTCGGCCCAGCGCCTTTACCTGATCTGCCACCAGGAAATGGTACTCATTTTATTGACACCCATACTGGCACCCTTAGAAGGAGCTCAAACAGAAATACCCTGCCAGTGATGGAAATATATACTGAACCTGCCAGCAGAGAGTTTTCGGATGCCACATCAAGTGATTGGTCCCTTTTTACTAGCTCGGATGAGGCTTCTTTCACAACGGATAGTACTAGGGACTCCTTTAGTACTGTAGATTATGCCGATACGATCAATATGGACTCTGTTTCATCAACTTTCAACTATGCTCCAGATCACTCCAGAAACTCCGTTTTCTGCGGAAAGTCTTCACATTGGGGGCCACTTACTAGGTTCTCTCATGAGAAGGTCCATATTTTGGACTCGTACTTGTCAACCCAACCTCTTGAAAGAGTAGGTAAGATCAAGCAATCAAAGGTGGTCAGTGATTCTTCCATGGAATCTCTAAATAGTAACCGTAACATGCATGTAAGTTGTGGGAGTAATCCTGTATGTGATCTTGATCAGACTTCTCGCCAATGTAGATTCTAGTCTATGGAAATTTCAACTGATTTATTAGATGATTAGCTGACAAGAAGCCATGCCTCAAATTTTCGTATTTGATAATTATGAGGCATCCCATAATGGATGCCAATCTTGTCTTTTGTATTAACCAAGTGAATGTTAGCATTGTAAATTGCTTATGAACATTTGCAAGTACATTAAAATTTATTTATAGTGCACGAAGTCTTTATACCATTTCATATTAAGAATCGATGCGGTTTTATTTGTAGGGAAAGTGCCTTGCTAATTGATTAATTTGATTATTTCCACTTGCATGTATCAAATGTATGGAAAGATGTTACAAGCTAGGTGGTCTTTAGAAATCCTTTATTCAACAGAGTAGGATGCCTGGGATGTCTGGTTTTCGTTCGGATCGTAATTTAGCTATTTCAAATTGGATCATTAACGCATTAGATTTGACCCGGTCAGTTGCAATCCCTATGGCCAGTCCTATACTGATCTCTAATCTTACTCTGGGTGTTGCCCATATTTCATTGTACTGTGCAACAGTGTAAACAGAAGCATGTTCAGTTCTCTTGCTTTGTTCAATGCCAGTAGACCACTTGGTGCCTGCAACATTGGCTTGCAAGGCAACAGCTTCAACTCCACCATTTGAATCAGCGACAAGCCCATCATGTTTTATCACTGCTGCATATTCAGGTTTACATCTTTGGATATTGAATGTGAGGTTGAAATCCACACAATTGAATCATAGAGACTAGAGGTGCACATATGTTGGTTTTACCGAAAAACTGATCCGATTGAAACTGAATTTTTAATTCGGTGTTGGATTTTTAGGTGCCTTGGTTACTTGTTGGTTTTGTCATATCAAATTTCAGTCCCGATTTCTTATCTTGTCCTATTTTTCCAAAACCAACCGAATTCAAGTATTTTGTTTTATTTTTTAAATTTGAAAGCCTAGTCCGACAAGCTAATTATTTTCTATTTCTCATTTGGTCCATTTGACTCTTTTGAGCCCACTTTTATCATAATCATTTCTGTGTCTAATTTGGATTTATAATTATCAAAAACTTACGGGCCTCATTTTTTCGGCTCAAAATATATTTATAGTTTACATTTTCTAAAAAAAAAGAAGAAGAAAATCCTTTTTGGCTAGATTTTGGGCCAGATTTGAGTGTTAAATAACATTGGGCCGAAAGGCCCATCAAAGAAACTAAATAAAATCGAAACCAAATTAAAACCGAATGGTTGGTTTGGTTTCGGATATCTTCCTTGCTAAAAATCAAAAAATTTCTATTTAGTCAAAAATTGAGAGGTTCGGTTCGGTTCGGTTAGTAACACCCTTAAATTTGACAAAATCACCCCTAATAGCGACTGATTTCATAGGCACTGTTTGCGCTTACATCCAAGAGAGTAACAGAGACTAGGGTCACAAGCAATGAAAGCCTTGAGCATGTTAGAAGTAACTCTAAGGTGAACTTATTGAGAACATAGTATGCACTCACTCTGTTCTACAAAAGAAGAATGATAAAATGTTGCATTTCTATGGTTAGAAAGATTCAGTATCTGTTATCCACACATTTATAGGAATTGTTGTTGGATTGTTCGTTTTTATTTATTGTTTTATTTTATACCTAAATTATTTTTTGGTAGTTTTTTTATTTAATTATTCTTGGTGACTGACAAAATCTAATTTCATTATGATTAAAGTTGTCTAATTAAATTTATCTTTATCGACAATAAATCTAATCATATTATGATTATGCTTTCTTGGAGTGAACAAAAAGTATGTTTAGTGAACATATTATATGTAATTTATATACATAGGTTGAGAGTGAGGTAATTTTTGAGAGTCACCCCTCTAGAGAAGGGATTTTATTTTCATGAGAGATTGGTAGAGATATAAGGAGAGCAGTGAGGACACTACAGATAGAGTTATCATTTTTATATAATCTCCTTTGGAATAGTGAATTTCTCTTCTAAATGACCTTTGTTTTTTATTTATCTATTATATCTCATTAAATATTGTTGGGTTTAATTTTCAGTATCAGAACCTTAGTCAATTGGTATGCAAATGGTGTTGAGAGAATTGTGATGATGACAATGATGAAGGTGAAGTTATTGCAAAAATACAAGGAGCTGAAAATAAAATAAAATTGTGGTGAATGAATTTGTGTGGAAGAGAAAAAAAAAAAAAAAAAAGAAAAAAAAAAGAAGACGAATCTGATTTTTGAAATATGTGTAGAAGTTGGAGTTTTGTGTAACCATCACCAACAGAGGTGAGGGGTGTGTGTGGTTGTGGTACACTTTGTCGTGTGATTCATACTTAGCCTGTGCATCGGGTCCGGTTTGGGGATTTTGAAGCCGACCCAACCATGTCAGGTTAAAAAAAAATAAAAGCTGACTGAGCCCGAATTGCAGAGCATCCAGTCGGGTTCGAGTTCAGTGGTTTGTTTTAGAATACTGGGATGGGTTGCATGAAATTTTGGCTCAAACTCAAAATAAAGCTTTTCTTTCGGAAATTTTTTTTGCTGGTCCAGCTGATTTAAAATAGGCCTAACACTAAACCCATTTATTATATCTAATTTTGAGCTTCCAAACAAAGAAATCATGTAATAGGAGTCTAGTCCCATAAACAAATACCTATTACCTATACATTCAATGAGGAATAGAGACAAAACATGAAACGTGGGCCTGGGATCCCTAGTCGACAAAGTTTGGGATCGGTCAGGTCGGTGGTTTTGAGCTCGACTGCACAGGCCAAACGATACTAAGAGCTAAGTTTGGGATCGGTTTGGTCGGTGGTTTTGAGCCCAATTGCACATGCCATATCCATACCAAGAGCTAGGTGTGGGTGACACAAACAAGATTGTATTATGTAGCCGTGTGGGTACCACAATGAGATATGAATGTGGGTAACAAACCAAGGTAGGGTTTCACATGTTAAGTATATGAAAATTGTAAGATTACCACAAGTTGAGAGAGTGGTTTCCTCATTGGCTTTTCTTATGGAGATAGTGAAGATTAAACAAACTCAATGATGATAAAAATTTTCAATTTGAGATAAAATTGATAAGATGAGTACGAGTATATATATATATATATATATATTTAGTATTACAAGATATCACGGCAAAAATCATGCAAAAATGATTTTGGAACCTCAATAGTTTTAGCAGTGCATTGCAGCAATTTGCTCAAGTTTAGAAGGTATAACTTTGTTTGCCAAGAAAATGGAAAAGTAAAATGTAGGCTTCCTTTCCTACTTAATTTTTTAGACTAAAATTTTAAGAAAAAAATATTGTGTGTACAAACGACAACTGTATGATTCAATTCAATGTTTAAAAATGACAAAAGTTTGGAGGGCAGGGTTCATTTAAACTTTTATTTTTGTTTCTTTTCCATTCTCTTTTTTTTTGGCCAGATGTTTCTTTCCATTCTAATCCATGTATAGCATGCGTAGTCGTATTCATTCTTCAGCCAGCTGCATGAATGTATCTTTAACTAGCAAATAGAAAGCATGCATTGTCCTTTTTCAATAATTTAGATTCACCCAATCAGAATGGTAGAATAGAGGACAAGAACATTAGAGCACTTGTATCTTGGTGTTATTTGTCAAGGACAAACTGTCTGTTCTATACTTGTTTTAGTTAGAGTAAAATATAAAAAAATAGCTTCTTTTTTTTTTTTTTTTTCATTTAATGAACTCTAAATATATAAATCTATACAAATATAATTTCAAGTACTTGTAAAATTATGACATGACTTATTAGTTCTTAATGATAAGTGTATTATTTTTATTTTTAGTATAATGAAATATAAACAAGAAAATTATATAATAAAACTAAACCGCATCACTAACAAAAAAATATATCAAGAAAGTAGAGGAATATCTCACAAATTATAAGTAACCTTAACTCAACTTGACATTATATCCAAAATATTAGTAAGTTGATATGTACAATACTAATAAATCTTAACTTTCAAGTATTTAAAAAAAAAAAATAAGTAGAGATGATACAACAAACCCAATCTGTAAATCAATGTATTAATACTGCAACTAATATCAAATAAACATTTGTTTGACAAAAAAAAAAAAAAACAGGTTTGACAAACTCAAGAAACCAGGTTACAAATTTGATAAGGATCCAGGAAGAGTCTTTAAGTGATGACCCAAGATAGCACTGAAATTGTTCATTTCAGTCCTTCTAAGTGCCACTCCAACTTCAAGTCCACCTTCACTATCCCTAGAATCAGAAATAGCAATTGAATCAACCTCATCAATGTGAACTGCTTCAAGCTTCTTAGGCCTTCCCCATCCAAAATCAACCTTGTATCCCTCCAATTGTGGTGAACCTGCAACAGCATATTTATTTGGGTAATCAATTTTTTTTCCACTGCTAGCTCTCTCAGTGAACCATGTCAAAGCACCAGTCTTGGATTCAGAAACTTTGTTTGCAATAGCTTTAGCAGCTTCAAAAATTCCATTTTCCCCAACTAGTTGTCTCTTATTGAGTGGCACATAACATGGAGCTAGACAATTTCCAAAATATGTTGGAGGAATTGGATACTGAAGCAGCTTTCTACAATCTATTCCAAAAGTCCAGTGGTAAAGTTCATCTTCATCATTATTATTCAAGAATTCTTTTGATTTTACCAAACAAACCCAAATCAAGGCACATGATACCACAAAAGTTGACATCTTTAACTTCCGTAACTCATACTCAGTGCATTTAAGAGACAGCCATTGCTTTAGTTTCCGAATATGAGTTTCTGTAACTACAAACGTGGCTCGAACCATATCGTAATAAGTAAGAATCTTGCCTTCAGGCCCATCTTCCTTCAGCTCTGTTTCCATGTTCCACCATTGCTTCAAGAAATTGAGCTCAATCGCATCTGGGTCTTTTATGATTTCCCTGTTGTAGAAGGGTGAGTCTTTTTGTAGGAGAGTCATGTATTCTCCTCTTGTCCTACAGATGGAAGACCATGATTTTAGAAAATGAAGGAATCCCTTGCCATCAGTATTCACATGGTGATAAGTGAAACAGAGGCCTAAGCCAGAGTTTGGTAAAACAGTGACTTGAATGGACATGAGAGGGACAATAACTGTGCCATCTTCTAAGGTATTTTCTGAAGGCAAATCAGAAACAAAAGGGTGCAAGATTTTAACATCTCTTGGGTAATCAGCAATGAGGAGGTTGAAGTTGGCATTAGACCACTCTGCTACAGTAAAGGAGATAGAGGACTCACCATTGACATAGTGGATGTAAGGCTTTTGGGGTTTTGGTGGACAAACAAGATTGGAAGCAAAAGGAAAAAAGTGTTGCAGAGTGACAGAGAGAGAGTGTGTGAGAAATGGAAGAACTGTTTGCATAAAATGGTGAGTTGGGTAAGGGAATTCATACAAATAAAGTCGACGAACAGGCAGGTTTTTCGGTTTTAGAAGCCATTTTATGTCAAAGAAAGTGAGGGGCAAAGAGATTGTGGGAACTGAACCTGCAGGAGGAGAAACCTTGACATGGTCTAGGACCTTGATTGTGTACTGGTTATGATAACTCATATTGCTTGTGCAGGAACTCCTTCAATTAGTTTCCAGGAAAGTAGTTAAATTCATAAAAAATTTATCGGTAAGGTTGGATAGCTGGCCAGATTTTTATGTGGGTTTAGCAAATCTCCATATCACAATAAATTTGATTCCATTAAATCTTGGAATGTTCTGATCATTCATAGGTAAAGGAAGGTGACATGTGGTATGTGGACAACCTAGTTTAAAAATCTAAGAAATATTTCATCTTATAAAATAATAATTTCTGATCATTAAAAGGATAAGGTTCTGATCATTGGATTTGGAATACAATTTTAAAAAATAATAATTGCATCTTTCTATTTTGTAAAATAATATCATCATTTTATTTTAAAAATAATATTTAAAAGGTAAAACTAAATAAAAAAGCTAATTAAATATATTTGTTACTCTCTTTAATCCCATCTTGTCATAGTTATGATTTTCAAACCCTTATGAAACAATTCAGCTCTAACTAATTTTAGAATTGATTTAGATATTTACTTGAATTTAATATAATATTTTCATTTAAAACTGTTATCATTTAAGTATTTATAGCATTCATCCACATAAAAGTGAAATTTCAACTAATGAAATAAGAACACATTATTTATGACCTTTACTCATAGATGTGAGAATTCAAATAAAAAATATTGGTGCTGAAATGTGAACCCAGATTAAAAAACAAAAATAAATATAAATATTTGACTCAGAGTTGTAAATATGATGACATGCATCTAATGAAATATAATTGACAATAATATATTCTCTACTTAAAGCAAATAAAAAAAAGGTACTATTTGATTTACTTTTAGAAAATTGTCAAATTTCTATAGATAAACTTTATAATAATGATGTGCATTACAAATAAGAAAATGAATTATATTAGAAACCCATGCAACTCCACACCATACATTCACTCAAAAAAAAAAAAAAAAAAAATCTTTGGGTCGTTTCGTGAATGAATTAAACTAAATATTTAAGGCTAGTATGGTACTCAAGAATGATTTTTGCGGAATTGGAATAGGAATGAAATGATCATTTAATTCTATTGTTTGGTAGTTCTACTGAGGAATAATTATTTCATTCAATTTATTAATTTTTTATTTAATTTTTAAACATAAAATAATATCAAAGTTATGTTAAAATAACAAAAATATCCCTCTATAAATAAAGTAATAAAAATTATATTATTTCAAAATAGCAAAAATATCACTCTATAGATAAAGTAATAAAAATTAAATATAATTTATGAAATATATATATTTCTTTATTTTTAAATTGATATTTTAAAAAAATTATATTATATTATATTATTTATTATTATTATTATTACTTATATTTATTTTATTATTTCTTATTTCTTAATTTCATTATTTATTAGTATTAATATTTTAGTTTAAAATTACTTGACTAATTTATTTATTTAACATTAATTAATTAATTATTTATAATTATATTATTTACAATGATATGAAGGGTATTTTTGTCATTTGACTAAAATGAATTGATTTATTATTATTTTTATATACAAATTTTATATTTTATATGTTTTTACATTTTTTTTAATGTGATATAAAAGGTATTTTTGTCATATGACTAAATCAAATAATAAATATTTTTTTTAATTTATGAATAATAATATTTTTTTATTAATATTCAACTTTTTATTTTATGTGATATAATAATTTTTTTGTCATTTAACTGACCTAAACCAATTCCACAGAAGTAAGAATGAGCAATCCTATCCCTAGATGAGTTTGAAGATTCTTACTTTTATGGAATAAAATAGTTAGAATGGAATGAGCATTCTAAAATTAAAAAAATTTTAAATAAAAGAATATTCATTTTATGAAATCATATATAAAATAAAATAGTCATTCTTACATCCTAAACTAGTTCTTATAAAAGGTATTCATTATAGAGGTATAAGTTCTCATAGGTACAATAACAGGAGAGGGGATTTACCAATTTTCATACCGGTTGCATTCAAGACATTATCAAATTATGGGTTCACGTGTCACTATGGCAGGCATACATCTTTTTTACTTTAACTCCTCCATGGCATGCGCAGAGACATGAACATGCAGGCATGCGTAAAGTATAAGAATTTTTACTCGGAGATATTAATGTTTCTCTCAGCATATTTTCAGATTTTTTTTTCCATCAAAACATGAAAAACTTATTAGCCGAAAGAGATGTCCAACTAAATTACCCATAGGAATAGGAAAAAAAGAAAAGAAAAAAAAAGACCCATCTATCAAACCCAATATATCTCCTTCCACAACTTTTGAGTCAGTATCTCTCACCATGCCTCTCATTTTCAAAAAACGGACCATGTGGGACCTTGAGATTTAATAGAATGACAAAAACTTCCAATATTTAGGGTATATCACACTCAACTCCTTGAGTTGTGGCTGGCTCGCGGAGAATATTCTTCTATACCAACTACTTACCATGGTTTATAGACAACACAAAAACAAAAAATAAAAATGAAAAATAGAAAAGAAGGCCATTAGCACTTCTTTTGACCATTGTTGCTTGTCTAGTACGTGGGAAAGGGAATAATAAATCTTGATATAAGTCTTGTAGGAGAGTTGATTATTAAACCTCTTAAATAAAAAAATGAAGAGATAATAAACTACTCAAGATCCTGACTTTTTGATATCTATTGGCATGTAATGGATGAAAGGAGATCATTTCCAATAAAAAGAGAGGAAAGGATTTTTCATTAAAGAAACTTTTGTTTTCTTAGTAGAATTAGTGGCAAATAAAAATAAAATATACAATTAATTTATTTTCTCACTAGGCCTCTAACCCATCTTTAAATCAAATCATTAAAAAATAGGTTAAATTATATTTTTAATCAATATAATTTAATTCAAAATTTATTTTAATTTTTATCTTTAGATATATTATAATCGAATCTCTCTCATTGTAAATTATTTTAATAGAGTTGTTATTTATATTTTGACTTAATAAAACGTAACGGTCTCTGATAAGGCCAATTCATATGGATTAATGTACAAATAAGAAATAGTCATGTAAATTTTATATATTATTTTTGATAAACAATTTATTTAATAATAAAAAATAATATATATATATATATTAAACAAAAAAATTAAAAAAACCTCTTTCTCTCTCCACTATGGCCGACCACCAATTCAGCCCAGTCCTCCACCATACCATGGTCATCACTAAAGCTCGGTGGATTTGGACTAACTTGCTATGGGCTTTCTAATAAGCTCCTATCAAGCCAATGCCAACCGCACATAATCGCATAAATAAAATTTTATAAAATTATATATATATATTTATAAATTCGTATCTACATGGGGTACTATTTAATTAGGAGATTTGGAGTATTAGACTAAAATTTTCTTGACTATTTTTATAGTTTTATGATATTTAAGCATGGATTCGATAAATTTTCACTCAATTTTAAAAGAAAAATTAATTTCTTCTATTTTGTTACTAACTTTGTATGATATATCTTTATATTTTAATTAGTTTAGGATTTAACACTTAGTTGAGTTGAGTTAGTTGAGATTGGGAAGCTATGCTTTTTATTTTCAAAATATCAATTTGGTCCCTGTTAATTTCTAGTTTAGCACTTAATTTCTTTATGGGATTTGCTACTAAGGTTCTAATGATACTTATCTGAGTGTTTTTATTAAATATCTTGAAATGTTTCAACAGGGATCATATTTTACATTTTATCTTGTATGTGTAAGTTGTAACATTATGTATCATTGTTTCTTCTTTTATACCTCTGATGTCCTCAAGTTAGAGTTTAGCTTAGCAATTCATTTTCTGAAACCTAGCAATATTAAAACTGACTTTTTCTTAACATTCAATTTATTCTAGTAATGAATTAGAGTGAAATTGATATATTTTTTTTCGATTCATGTAACTAAGTGTGAAATGCTTATTCGACTTGTGGATGACTTTATTTGAATGCCAATGGTGATTACTATATTTTTAGTGTAAGGTATCATGATGGTACCCCTATAACTTTGGAATCGGGTGATATAATTTCATGTTCACTTTGTCTCTGTTTTATCTTTAGTTTCCCCTTGACTCATTTTTTAAACTTTTTCTATGTATGTGGCAACCATACAATTTTGAGGGAGAGAAATGAAAAACATTGGGAAGACTGATATATTGAGGGGAAGAAATTTTGATATGAAATCAAAATCATAGGCTCAGTCCAAGAGACAGATGGTGGAATGACTCTTAAGTAAGTTTTTCTCCATGCCACCACCTACCGTAATGTTGAACTTTTAATAGTTTCACAGGCATCACGATCAGCCATGATTTATGAAGTCAAGCATTTGGGCTAGCCTCCACTTCACTACAAAGTAGATAGAGAATTTGTTTTTGTATGCTTTTCCATTAAATTAATTTAGATGGACAATAAGAATATAATTGAGAATCAATTTTATAATTAAAGGGATCAGATTGCAATAAAATTAAAAGATAAAAACTACAGTGAATTCCAAGTTAACAATTTAGTCTTAAAAAGTATTTATATCAAAAAAAATAAAAAAAATAAAATTGTAGTCTTATAAATATACTTCATTGCAATCTAAATCATTTTTTTAATAAAAAATTACTAATTGCATAGCAATATAAACCTTGATCTTGTGATTTAATCCATTCGATGTTATTGAAAACTTTCCCCTAAAATCCACAATTTTTCCAGTTAAATTTCTCATAAAAAGATCTTAGAGACATAAAAGCAAAAGCATACTAAACTTGAAATTTTAACTTACGTATTTATATTCCATCAACCCGATTGAAATTATGAGTATGAAAGTTAAAATATCAATGGGGTTGATAGAATAAGAGTATGTTTGCAAATTTTATTTTTTTTGAAGTATATTTATAGGACTATAATTTTAAAAAAAAAATTTGAGGTGGCAATTGGTCTCTGATTTTAATTTTTTTTAATAAAGAAATTGGAGTAGCTTTTTAAGACAAATAAATAAGTCAAGGGATAATTTTTTTTTTCATCAATCAACCCACGTAGTTAGTCAAGTCAAATGTCTTTTATTGTTACATTATGTTCAATTTATTTGGATAAGAAATAACGATAGCCACCCAATTAAGATAATTTTGTAATTAAAAGAATCTAACTATATCAAATTAAAAAAAAATAAAACTAAAATAAATTCTAAATCAAATTTCATGAATCAAAAGATTAATTTGGCTAAAAAAAACAACTTGTCCTTATTAATTTTTATAAAATTCTCCATTTCAAAAAGGCTTTTTTTTTTTAGCAATAAAGAGGTGTTATTTTTTATTTAAAATTTCTATCTTTTTTAAATATTATTTATAATGGGGTGTTGGTTTTTCTTTTGATGAATATTTTATTAAAATAATATTGATATTTTGTAATTAAGAATAAAATTCTTACTGAAAAAGTGAATTAGATAGTGAAATAATTAATATTTATTAGACAACATGATAGCATTATTAAATGTATTCCATTATAATGGAATTCCATGACCAAATATAGTTTTATTTTTTTATTCACTAAAGGTTATCACAATTTTTTTCATGTGAAAAAAAATCATGAATAAAAATTTCTCGATCCGCCGTATAAGACAGGTTTGAAAAGAAAAAAAATAAATAAGAAAAAGTTAGAGACAGAGAAGTAGAAAACTATCTATTTGTCCGTCTTCCTCTTCTTTTTTCTACACCATATCTCATTCCTTGGTCAAGAAATGATAGCACCATCCCACCAACCAAACCACCAAACTCTGAAGTCTCACTCTGTCTGCGCACAATTAATGTCTTTTAATAGTTGTCTCCTATTTTCTCGTAAATGATTTTAGAATGAAGCCGCCGGTCGAACCGGTCAGACTTTGGTTTCATATAATTTTAGACCAAACGCTGAAATTTAAAATAGTAGTCGCATTTTGCAGGAAAAACATGGAAGAATTTGTGCTCGATTATTTTTCTTTTCTCTTTGGTCTTTATCGGTAATTTTTTTAAATTTTTTGTTTGGTATTAAAATATTATATGTGTACAAAATAATAATTTATTTAATTATGATATCACTGGTCTCGAGTTGATCCGATTAGTGAATCAATAACTTAGACACATTTTCAGCCAACTTTCAAACTAAGTTTTAAAACACTGGTCTACACTTACAAAAGTATCTTTTATTTGATTTGAAGTAGACATATCTTAATTCGATTTAAATTAATCTTAATTTGTATTTTTTTTCTTAAGTTTTACAAAATTTTGTATTTGTATGTAAATAGATCAAACTTGAAATTATAATTTAAATTAATAAGATTTATAAATCATTTAGCTAAAAAAAAATTGAGTTAATTATTATATAATAATCTCAACTTAGAGCTTATTTTCAAAATAGACCCTTATTTTACTTTTATATTGTTTGAGAAAGTCACCAATAAACTGGTGAGCGAGTCAACAAAAATTGGTGACATGATAATTTTTTTTACACATCATAATATTTTTTTTTTCTCTTTCTCTCTTTAATTTTTTATTTCATTTTCCTAGTTTACTTCTCAAAATTTTTATAAGTCATTATTAATGAACATCAAATGTATGCATCTATTTTTTTTTACCTTAACTTGGTCATTTTACAAAATCTTTAAAATACATTTTAGAGAACAACAATAAAATGATTGTTTTTATTTTTCTTAAATATTTTATTTTTTTATATTTTTCAGACGTCAACTATTATGTAACAAAATTACATGAATATGTAAAAAATAATATTCAATTTCTCACAAGATTCATAAGTTTTGTCTCATAGTAGATACTAAATATAAAAATAAATATAATTGAAAAAAATACCATCTTATTTGATATCAATGTGTTAAAACTGGACTTGATGGGTCGGATTGGTTGGTTCGTCACTTAGGTGACAAAATAGACTGGGTTAAACCTAAAAACCATTTTAGTGATTGGACTGGTTAAAATCGATAAGAAAAGTAAAAACTGAAAGAACCGGGGCCGGGTTAACTGAACTAAACTGTTATTTTTAAAGAAAAATATTATTTGTACTAAGAATTAGTGTAAAAGTTGTGTTTTATATTAATAATTAATGAAAATATTGTTTTTTGTATTGATATTAGCTTTATTATCTTGATGCATAAGTTGAAATTTGAATATTGTAATTTAAATAAATTTAGCATTGTCCTTGTATTAACAACTGAGGACTGTATATGACTATTTGTGAATTTTGAATCATTATATATATTTCACTGTGTACTTGAATGTTGATTTTAATAATATTAATATTTAAAATATATAATTAAATATATTTAAAATCCAATCCAATTAAACCAATAACTCGGTTCCAAACAAAATTTTCAAATCAATGGTCAATTTTTTAAGTACTGGTTAATTTTCAAATTGGACAAGACAGAATTGAATATACTCACGTAGAACAATGTCCTTATTTTTTAAGGCGGCCCAAAGACCATAGCAATCGCTTGATTCCAGGAAGAGACAGTTTGGTTGTTGAGGAAGTTGTGGAAAAATGTAAAAGCAGCCCTAATATTTTTTACATTTTTGGTTCAAAAGCACTGTTAAGCTAGCCAATAATTAATTATTTTTTCTCTTTTTATATAATAATTCGATCTTAAATTTTTTTAGTATTGATACACAGAACTAAAAACCAATTGGCACCTTCTGTTGTAACATCATTGATTCCATGGTCGGGTGTTCAATGTTAGGCCATTGAGTTAGACAAAGTGAAAAATTTATTACGATTTACGAGTGGGTTTGGTTTGTCCTTTCACACGGCAAACCCACCTTCTAAAACGACAGTTTGGAATCAAAATTGGTTTTGGGTTGCAATTTTTTTTATCTTTTTTGGATGGAATTCTTAATAATATCTCAAACAGGTTACAAACCATAATTTGCATCCAAAAACTAAATCAAACTTGCCATAGATAGTTCAATTAATTTATTAATTAAGTACTTTTAATTTGTTGTAATTTAAAATGCAATCCAAATATTATTGCCAAGTTTAACCAAATTTATAAAGGGAATACATGAAATTATTAATATTAAATCCAATTGTAATTGCTGTCATGGTATTTAATTTGGGGTTTAATTCCAAGTTTTAATTGGAGAGTAGTTTATTATATATATATATATATATATAATAAATTGTAGTTTAATTTTTTTACCATACGACCCATAATCCAAAAGTATTTATTGTTTGGTTGTTGAGAAAATGAGGAAGTCGTGGTCTAAATTTGAAGGGGTTAGCGCATGATATTCACGTAATACTATGACTATTAAATAGCAATTTAATCATTTAATCAAACAATTCATCCTACAAACTACATTCAATTGGTCAAAAATATTAAAATAAAATTCTTGGTCAGAAAAGGAAGTCCCACTTGGTTTTTGTCTATGGGTTGCACTTTGCTGACTACAATTTTGTTCATAATACATTTGTGCCCAATTCAAATAACCAGAAAGAAAAGCAACACGCTTAGTTTAGATTTAGAAACTATAAAAGAGGAGGTACTACATCTCAAAATGCACAGCAACACCAAACACATAACACAAAACACAAAACGCCAAACACAAGCAATATGGGTTATGATCAAAACACAATCAAAGTCCTAGACCATTGCCAAGTTTCGCCACCAGCAGGTTCAGTTCCTACCACTTCTCTGCCACTAAATTTCTTCGACATAAAATGGCTTTTGAAACCGAAAAACACACCCATTCAACGTTTTTATTTGTATGAATTTCCTCACCCAACACATCATTTCATGGAAACAGTCCTACCAATTCTCAAACAATCTCTTTCCCTTACTCTCCAACAGTTATACCCATGTGCTTCAAATCTAGTATGCCCACCTCAACCAAACAAGCCTCATATTCTATATGTGGATGGTGAATCCTCCATTAATTTTACTGTATCAGAATGGTCTAATGCTAATTTTGAACAACTTATTGCTGATTATCCAAGAGAAGTTAGCATTTATCATCCTTTTGTGTCAAGCTTTCCTCCAACTCGTACATTAGAGGATGGAACACGTTTGTTACCTCTAATGGCCATTCATGTCACTGTTATACCAAATTTTGGATTTGGCATTTGTGTTGGTATCCAACATGTGTGTACTGATGGGAAGGGATTTCTCAATATTATGAAAACATGGTCATCCATTTGTAAGACAAAGGGAGAATGTTTGAGTGAAATGCCTTTTCATGATAGAAGTGTGGTTAAGGACCCAAATGGGCTTGAGCTGAATTTCTGCGAGGAATTGTGGAATCGGGCCGAAACGGATCCAATGGACGATGGTACGGGTAGTATCCAATTTGGTCAAGCCCATCATGACAAGGTTCGGGCCACATTTGTACTTAGCAAAGTCCATATTGAGAAGCTAAAGCAATTGGTGTCTCTTATATGCAAGAAAGAAGAGATGGAGACATTTCACTTGTCAACTTTTGTTGTAACAAGTGCATTGATTTGGGTTTGTATGGTAAAATCAAAGGAAAAAGAGACAACAAGTGATGATGAAGATGAGCTCTACCACTTGACTTTTGGTATAGATTGTAGAAGCCATTGTGGATTCCCTTTAACATATTTTGGGAATTGTGTGGCTCCATGTTATGTGCCACTCAAGAGGAGCCAAATTTTGGGAGAGAATGGGATTGTTGAGGCTGCAAAAGCAATTGGAGAGAAAGTTGTCGAATCAAAGACTAGTGCCTTGTCATGGCTCACCAAGAGAGCTAGTAATGGTACAAAAGTAGAATATTCAAACAAAATCCCAATGGCAGGTTCACCAAAATTAGGTGGTTATGAAACTGATTTTGGGTGGGGAAGGCCTTTAAAGCTTGAAGCAGTTCACATTGATGAAGCAGATTCAGTTTCTCTTGCAGAATCTAGGGACATGGAAGGTGGAGTTGAAGTTGGTGTGGTACTTGGAAGGACACCCATGAATGAGTTCAATGCTATCTTGGGCCATTACTTAAGCATATTTACTGGGTAATTGTCTGATCAATGTTTTCTTGGAAGTGCTTATATCTTAGTTATTATTTTCTTTTAAGTTTTCTCCATTAGAACAGTTTATTTAATAAGGAGAATTTTCGATTGGAGGATTTATTCATTAGGCATCAGCCTTATCTTCAATTGTTTGTGATAAATATAATTGCTTCATTGTGTGATCTACAAAACTCAATTTCTTAAGCATTTCCTTGTTAACCATAGATGAACACATATAGAGAATGAACAAAATTTAAATGTTGAAAATCAGAGTAGAGTTTCTTTTCTTAGCACCAAAAAATGTTCATAGTATAATAAGATTTTAAGTAATCTGCATTTGCGATGCTCGCAGCCTCTGCAATAGCAGAAATTGCAATTAGGCCATGTAAGACAACCGTGGTTGTGTATAGTTAGAATATACAAATGATAAATGTCTTCCCGCCTTGAAAGTTTATGTTTTTTAAAATAAAATAATAGTTTATTGATAAATATTAGAGCATGAAATCATGCACTCGAGTCTTGCTTCCTTAATTCTTTTAGTTTTAACAATCTCTTAGTAGTCGAAACTAAATGCTAACTATGGGGAAGAATTAGAAAATGATGTTTGTTGTGTAGAAATTTAAAAATAAATGAGATAAATGACAAGATAAAGAGAGACACAAGATATATATAGTTCGGTCATCAACCTACTCCATGGGAGAAGTGTATAGATTTATTCTATGGATGAATATGAAGCTTGCTCGCACACTCATTTATAATGGGAGAGCCTTTAATTTATTGGCACTATAAAGATACTTATAATTGGCTAATAATAGAATTAAAACATAAATTTTTATAATTATATTCAGAATTGACTAATTAATTTTATCCACTACAATTATAATAATATAATTATCTTAATTGGAGTGATTGAAGATTTAATTGTAATATTACAATTAATCTTAATAAATTATCAATCTATTATAATTAATTTCTTAATATGCTGTAAGTACTGCTTTTTACTGTAGCTTTGTCTGCATAATTTAAATTACCTTGTGTGTGCTTCATCCTTCTATATTCTGACGAGTGATGATATCATTGAATAATTTTGCATGATGACTATCTCTATCCTTTGTTTATTTTGGACAATTTTTTTGAGATTTACCATACATTTAGACTTACCATTTCTATTATAAAATTATTGTTCAAGCTTTGAACAAATAAGCAACATATTATATCCAAGTCTTAGCTCAAATGACACAATTGAATATACCAATATTAACTTAATTGTTTTAGTTCTGGTGGATTACACCATTTCTAAATGTTGTTATTATGATTTTTTATAATTTTTTTTTCTAATCAAATCCTCCAACATGAACATGAAAACCCATGTAAGGTCTCACTAGAAACAACAACAAATTAAAACAGAAAGAGAAAGAACAGTGCAAGGTTGGTAATGAAAACAAAGTGAGACTTTTGGGCTAAAATAATAATTTTTTAAAAAAGGAAAAATCGTAGAAAAAGCTTTCTTAGTTGGTTCTATCCTAAATTATTCAAGTCATCAATGGATGCCATGTCTTCTTTTAATATTTTTTTTTTCCTTCAATGACTCGCTCTTCCTTCAACTACAAGAATTTCTAAACTGGAAATTTCCCTTCGGTTGCTTTATCCCCTCTCTCCAGTTTGGTAGAACAAGGCAGCCCAGATGAATGTTTGACCCAATTATATATATATATATCTTAAAAGTTGGTAGGTGAATGTTTACTATTCAAGGCAGAAGGGAAACAAAATTTTTTAAATTTCATAAAAGGTTATGAGAATTATAACCCCATAAGTATTTTTAGAATTAAAATCTTAACATCATATAATTGGTATTGTAATTAAGAAATTGTGCTTTTTTAATTGATATTCTGAATTTGAAGACCGGTCTAAAAAAATAATTAATGAATATATGTATAAGTCGACTTTTCCGTTGATTGAAAAAAAATTAAAAAAAACAAAATCAAATCTTAATACAGAGTAAACGGTTGAGATCATGATGTGCCATGTGCAAATGTTTCAACAAGTAAAAGTTGGAACAAGTTATTCTATTAATGGATGATATTTGAATATTCTTTTTTGGTACACCAGAAAGCATGCATTTTAAATTTTAAATATCTTTCAACTTCCTACTCATTTCCAACTCAAAGGAAGAACGTAATAATTGACTTGACCCAATTGTTTATATATTTAGTTGTTCAATACTTTGACCTGAACTTTTCTTTTATATTAAAATAAAATGTCAAGATAAAGGGCTTCCCAATTTACAAAACTTCCTACAATCTTCCTCTGCATAAATGGTTGTATGTATATAAAGGGGTGCTCTTTCTCCAAATGGCATCACAGCAACACCAAGAAAGAAATATGGGTTATGATCAAAACACAATGAAGGTTCTAGACCATTGCCAAGTTTCTCCACCAGCAGGTTCAGTTCCCACAACCTCTCTGCCTCTCAATTTCTTTGACATAAAATGGCTTTTGAAACCAAAGAACACTCCCATTCAACGTTTTTATTTGTATGAATTTCCTCACCCAACTCACCATTTCATGCAAACAGTCCTTCCAATTCTCAAACAATCTCTTTCCCTCACTCTCCAACACTTGTACCCTTGTGCTTCAAATCTAGTATGCCCGCCTCAACCCAACAAGCCTCATATTCTCTACGTAGATGGTGAGTCTTCTGTCAACTTTACCGTATCAGAATGGTCCAATGCCAATTTTGAACAACTTATTGCTGATTACCCAAGAGAAGTCAGCATTTATCATCCTTTTGTGTCAAGCTTGCCACCAACACGTACATTAGAGGATGGGACTCGTCTCATACCTCTGATGTCCGTTCATGTCACTGTTATACCAAATTTTGGATTTGGCATTTGTATTGGTATCCAACATGTGTGTACTGATGGGAAGGGATTTCTCAACCTCATGAAACTATGGTCATCCATTTGTAAGACAAGGGGGGAATATTTGAGTAAGCTTGGAAAAGACTCAATGCCTTTCCATGATAGAAGTGTGGTTAAAGACCCAAATGGACTTGAGCTCACTTTCTTGAAGGAATTCTGGAATCGGGCTGAATCGGATCAAAAGGAAGATGACACAGGCGGCATTCATTTTACTGCAGCTCATCATGACAAGGTTCGGGCAACATTTGTACTTACCAAAGACCATATTCAGAAACTAAAGCAATTGGTGTCTCTTATATGTAAGAAAGAAGAGTTGGAGACATTGCACCTATCGACTTTTGTGGTGACAAGTGCTTTAATTTGGGTTTGTATGGTAAAATCAAAGGAAAAAGTGACAACAAGTGATGAGGAAGATGAAGTCTACCACTTGACTTTTGGTGTTGACTGTAGAAACCATTGTGGATCATCTCTAGCATATTTTGGCAATTGTGTGGCTCCGTGTTATGTGCCACTCAAGAAGAGCCAAATTTTGGGAGAGAATGGGATTGTGGAGGCTGCAAAAGCTATTGCAGAGAAAGTTGTGGAATCAAAAACCAATGCCTGGACATGGCTCAACAAGCGAACTACTAATGGTACAAAAGTAGAATATTCAAACAAAATTCCAATGGCAGGTTCACCAAAATTGGGTGGTTACGAGACTGATTTCGGGTGGGGAAGGCCCTTGAAGCTTGAAGCAGTTCACATTGATGAAGCAGATTCTGTTTCTCTAGCAGAATCTAGAGACGAGGAAGGTGGAGTTGAAATTGGTGTGGTACTTGGAAGGACACCAATGAATGATTTCAATTCCATCTTGGGACATTACTTGAACATATTTACTGGGTGATTGCCTGAGAGTGATCAATGTTGTCTAAAAAATTCTTGTCTTGGGTGTAATTATTTTGTCTGCTGAATTGGGTTAATCTTTTATTCAATTTTTTCTTTCCTTTCTTAAAAGAGGTGTAAACATCTTTATAATATCCTATATATTAAAAAAAATGCCACGACTTCATTTTATTTTGTAATGCTACTTCCTATTTCTCAACTTAACATCTATGTTTTCTAGTCCTCAGTGCTTCATTCTTCATTCTTTTCAACCCTAATTTGCTACTATTGCACACACTTCTAAGTTCTAACTGGGATATATAACACAATACCAAAGCAGAGGCCAAATCCAAGTTTAAAACCTAAAAAAACAAAATAATCTAAATCTATGACCAAATTTCCAAACAACAAATCAGATTACCATCACCAAAAGCTACAGCAATATCAATTTCAAAATGTAAATTTCATTTAGAAAATGGAAATCTCTAAGAACATACCTGGAAATTTGAAGTTTCCTATATAATTATTAGAAATTAAATCTCTAATTAGAAATTCTAATTCTTCACTCTAAATTAAAATATTTTCTCTAACGTGAATATACTTAATTTTTTATCATTTAATCAAATTGAATTTTTTATCTTAATCAACTAATTATGTCATATATCTTCAATTTTTAATTTAATGAAGTTGATTTGGTTAAGGATTTGATTAATATAATTAAATTTGACCCGATTAGAAGAAGAAAAAAAAGTAGAATTTTTCTTGGTTACTCATTAACTACTAAAGATTTTATTCATAAATAAAATAATTCATTGTTAATTTGCAATAACAATAAATTAGATAAAGAGTTTTAAACATTGATAATTGATTCATTTAAAAATTTATATATATAAGAATGAAAGCAATTATAAGTTCTAAGGTGATATTTTACTACTCTCTTCATTTTGAGATGGCCAAGCAAATTTTGTTAAATTTAAAGCTTGATCTTAGTGATTTTAGACAGTATGTAAACTATGTTGTTGAATATTGTAGAATTTGTACAAGTGCATGTGTGACTGTTTTGTTAATCCGAATTGGAGAGTTAGTAGTTTTTTATTTTTTGGTTGAAAATATTAACTATATTAACAACTGCAGTGGTTGATTACGATTTCTGTGCCCATAAGACACTTGTTAAGGTGATAAATATAAAAACTTTGTATTATTAATTGTAGTTGGTGATTATAATTTCAGTGCTGCGTAATAAATAATTTTTTATTTTTTAAAATGTTTCAAATTCACAAGTCCACATTTATTGCACCTTGAAAACCTAAAAAAGAAATAATAAATGTTTGACAATATAAGTCAAATATAGTAAATAAGATATTGAGACTTAAAAACATAATAGTTATTTATACTACAACTATTAATTTTAAGGGTCTATTTAATATTTAGATTATACACAAAATAATCTAAAAGAATTACAAAAAATCTATCAAAATATAAAAGACTAAAATATATAACCTCATATTTCTATATTACATAAATCCCGTTCACTTGGAAGAAATTCGACTCCAAAATAAAATTGAAATCTTCGAACGCACTAACCGTGACTCATGTATCTCTAAGCTTTTTGTCTGATTCCTTCAATTTATACAACAATAATGCATCCAAAGTGTGTGTGGCGGCAATTTTTAACCCCCACAAAATCAATATTTTTAAATTTCAAAACCTGTAGGAGATATTGAGACTTGTAGATCGTGTACTCATACGTCACATCTGCATAATTCCTAACAAGTTTGGCATTACCCCATAATATTTAGATAAAAACTAAAGGTTATCAACTAATTATAACAATTAATATCCAACTGTTCAAATTGAACTCTCTTCTCCATCTATTATAATATATCTTCATAATCATAAGGGAAAAAAAATCTAAAATTACCAACCAAGTCTGACATTAACTCTTCATATTCGGATAGAAATAGAAGATTGTCAACTGATTATAACAATCAGTATCTATCTTTTCAAATCGATAACTAGTTCTTATCCTCTCCATCCATTATAATATATCATAATAATCAATCCCAAAATATCTTTTCAAAATATATTTATTATTTATGCTTGACTTCTAAATTTGAAACAGGAATCAACTTCTTAAAAAATTTCTTGTTAACTCTGAATGAAACATGAGCAATAATGACATCAGAACTTGCAATGGAATTTTGTGCCCACTTTCAGGACATAATAGCAATGGAAATATTTTAGTGTAGTTAGTTTAGTTACTTGCCTATTGAGATATAGAATCGTTGCAGTTCTGTGCTTCTTTTCTTACATGATTCATTTGACCTTCACATATTTGTACCAAGGACTATGGCTCCGTTGCTAGGCCAGACCATGGACTGTATCTTGTTACATTTTTTATATGTGTAATTTGTGACAATTATTTGAAAAATAAATTATCAAAAATAACTTTCATTTATTTAAACTTATATTCACTTGTTGAAGGGATAAAGAAAAAAGTTAAATGATAAAGACATAAAAGAGAGTAGAATCACTTCTCTGAAGTGTGGCCCGAAACACATGAGAAGTGTGTTAGCAATGACATGTCAAATAGACTGTGTCTGACGCGAATCCAGATAGACTATATTATTGAAGAGATAAAAAAAATTAAGTTGAATGACAAAAGACATAAAAAGAAAAAAGTAAAATCGCTTCTCAAACTCATGACTTGAAACAGGTGAGATGTCAATAATGATGTGTCAAACAAACTGCATTTGACTCAAATCCAAACAAACTATATATAATGAGTAATGTAGCAAATCCTGTTCCAATGACTACCCCATGCCCAGCTCATCGCTATTGGTGCTTTAGTTGGACTTGATGTGTTAACTTGCAGGACTCAATCGAGAGTAGTATTGCTTGCATATATACTCATAAATATGATGTATCATTGTGTTGTTACTTTCTTGGCAGACCTTGAAAACTTAATAAAACAAGTCAAGTGTCTTCTGAAAGTTTTGATAACTTATACCAAAGACTGGAATGAGAACCAATTTCCTGACATAGTAGAGTTAGAAATCATAACTACACCAGATACCAATCCATGATGCAGGAAAATGAATATTGGACAAGTGTAAAGTGATCGATCCCTATTATTTTCTAGTTACCAAGGACCTAATACAGTAGAAAATGTTGGCTTCCATGGTGTATGCATGATTAAATAATAATGTGCTGACTGATTCTAATTCTTCCCTTATCCTTTCTATTAAAAACAAATTTCCTTGGTATCATTTTTCTCGAGTTCTTATATCATAATATTATCTAGATCTCAATTCAATTTTTTCCTTGAAGAATTGATTTAGACCAGTTTGTATTTTATCATTTGTTAAATAAAATATTCAATTATTGTACACATTTTAAGACATCTTCCTTGGACTTTTTTTTTTTTTGGTAGATAACACATCGGCCTTTTCATTTATTGACTTTTGCTTATCAAGTACGCTATGAACAGTAGCTTCTTTATTCTTCGTAAAATTTTGATTCTTATTAACTCAACATTTTCATTATTGAAGAATCAGTTATTGGACCCAATTTTCAGTCTCTTCCTTTTTCAACCGCGGCTACTGTTTTTCCAATTCAAGCGGAGCCAAAATGTTGTACTCAATTCAGTCTTTTCGTTTTTTACCGCGGCGGCTATTGTTTTCAAACCCAAATTTTTACTTAGCCAATTCCACTGTTTGGAATTAAGCTAATTTTGTTAGCACGAATAATTTTGTACAATTAACATGATAATAAGAATAAAATACTGTAAAATAATAATTATTTAATTTTATTGATTGATGACGTCGGTAAAAACTAGTTATTACATTCAATTTATTTAGTTAATCTAAATTTTTTAGATATTAAATAATATAAAAATATGTTAAAATAATAAAATATCATAGGTAACGTAATAAAAATATCATAGAATTTATGAAATTTATATATTTCTTAATTTATTATAAAAAATATTATTATTTATTTATTTATTAAATTGGTAGGTGATTCAAGTTAGAAAGAAAACAAATTTTCAACCTTCATAAAAAAGTTGTGAGAATTATAACCCCACAAGTATTTTCAGAATTAAAATCTTAACATCTTAATAAAATTGGTTTTGTAGTCAAGAGAGTATTTTTTATTTATTTATTGATATTTTGAGTTTGAAGTCAGTAAAAAAAAAAAAAAGTAATTAGTGAATGTGGAAGTTAACTCTCTCTATTAAATTAGAAAAAGAAATTCAAATTTTATACAGAGTAAACTGTTGAGATTATGATGTGCCATGCGCAAATGTTTGAACAAGTAAAAGTTGGAACAAGTTGTTCTATTAATTGGTGATATTTGAAAATTCTTTTATGGTACACCAAAAAGCAAGTATTTTAAATGTTAAATATCTTTCAACTTCCCACTTATTTCCAACTGTAACGAAGAACGTAATAATTGACTTGACCACAATTGTTTATATATATATTTGTTCGATACTTTTTGGACTGGACTTTTCTTTTATATTAAAGGGGTTCCCAGTTTACAAAACTTCCTACAATCTTCCTCCTGGGCCCTGCATAAATAGTTGTATGTATAAACGAGGGGCTCTTTCTCCAAATGGCATCACAGCAACACCAAGAAAGAAATATGGGTTATGATCAAAACACAATGAAGGTCCTAGACCATTGCCAAGTTTCTCCACCAGCAGGTTCAGTTCCCACAACCTCTCTGCCTCTCAATTTCTTTGACATAAAATGGCTTTTGAAACCAAAGAACACTCCCATTCAACGTTTTTATTTGTATGAATTTCCTCACCCAACTCACCATTTCATGCAAACAGTCCTTCCAATTCTCAAACAATCTCTTTCCCTCACTCTCCAACACTTGTACCCTTGTGCTTCAAATCTAGTATGCCCACCTCAACCCAACAAGCCTCATATTCTCTACGTAGATGATGAGTCTTCTGTCAACTTTACCGTATCAGAATGGTCCAATGCCAATTTTGAACAACTTATTGCTGATTACCCAAGAGAAGTCAGCATTTATCATCCTTTTGTGTCAAGCTTGCCACCAACACGTACATTAGAGGATGGGACTCGTCTCATACCTCTGATGTCCGTTCATGTCACTGTTATACCAAATTTTGGATTTGGCATTTGTATTGGTATCCAACATGTGTGTACTGATGGGAAGGGATTTCTCAACCTCATGAAACTATGGTCATCCATTTGTAAGACAAGGGGGGAATATTTGAGTAAGCTTGGAAAAGACTCAATGCCTTTCCATGATAGAAGTGTGGTTAAAGACCCAGATGGACTTGAGCTCACTTTCTTGAAGGAATTCTGGAATCGGGCTGAATCGGATCAAAAGGAAGATGACACAGGCGGCATTCATTTTACTGCAGCTCATCATGACAAGGTTCGGGCAACATTTGTACTTACCAAAGACCATATTCAGAAACTAAAGCAATTGGTGTCTCTTATATGTAAGAAAGAAGAGTTGGAGAAATTGCACCTATCGACTTTTGTGGTGACAAGTGCTTTAATTTGGATTTGTATGGTAAAATCAAAGGAAAAAGAGACAACAAGTGATGAGGAAGATGAAGTCTACCACTTGACTTTTGGTGTTGACTGTAGAAACCATTGTGGATCATCTCTAGCATATTTTGGCAATTGTGTGGCTCCATGTTATGTGCCACTCAAGAAGAGCCAAATTTTGGGAGAGAATGGGATTGTGGAGGCTGCAAAAGCTATTGGAGAGAAAGTTGTGGAATCAAAAACCAATGCCTTGACATGGCTCAACAAGCGAACTACTAATGGTACAAAAGTAGAATATTCAAACAAAATTCCAATGGCAGGTTCACCAAAATTGGGTGGTTACGAGACTGATTTCGGGTGGGGAAGGCCCTTGAAGCTTGAAGCAGTTCACATTGACGAAGCAGATTCTGTTTCTCTAGCAGAATCTAGAGACGAGGAAGGTGGAGTTGAAATTGGTGTGGTACTTGGAAGGACACCAATGAATGATTTCAATTCCATCTTGGGACATTACTTAAACATATTTACTGGGTGATTGTCTGAGAGTGATCAATGTTGTCTAAGAAATTCTTGTCTGCTGAATTGGGTTAATCTTTTATTCAGTTTTTTCTTTCCTTTCTTAAAGAGGTGTAAACATCTTTGTATTATGCTGTTAAACAAAATGCCATATACTTCATTTTTTTTGTAATTAATGCTACTTCCTATTTTCTCAACTAGACCTCTATGTTTTCTAGTCCCCAATGCTTCATTCTTCATTCTTTTCAACCCTAATTTGCTACTATTTCACAGTCCAAAGTTCTAACTGGATGTATAACACAGTACCAAAGCAGAGAGTCAAATCCAAGTTAAAACCTAAAAAACCAAAATAATCTAAATCTATGACCAAATTTCCAAACAGCAAATCAGAGTACCATCACCAAAAGATACAGCAATATCAATTTCAAAATGTAAATTTCATTTAGAAAATGGAAATCCCTAAGAACATACCTAGAAATAAGTTTCCCATATAATTATTAGAAATTAAATCTCTAATTAGAAATTCTAATTCTTCACTCTAAATTAAAAACATTTTCTCTATCGTGAATATACTTAATTTTTTATCATTTAATCAAAATGTATTTTTTATCTTAATCAACTAATTATGTCATATATCTTCAATTTTTAATTTAATGAAGTTGATTTGGTTAAGGATTTGATTAAAATAATTAAATTTGACCCGATTAGAAGAAGAAAAAAAATTAGATTTTTTCTTGGTTACTCATTAACTACTAAAGATTTTATTCATAAATAAAATAATTCATTGTTAAATTGCAATAACAATAAATTAGATAAAGAGTTTTAAACATTGATAATTGATTCATTTAAAAATTTATATATATAAGAATGAAAGCAATTATAAGTTCTAAGGTGATATTTTACTACTATCTTCATTTTGAGATGGCCATGCAAATTTTGTTAAATTTAAAGCTTGATCTTAGTGATTTTAGACTGTATGTAAACTATTTTGGAGGTTGAATATTGTAGAATTTGTACAAGTGCATGTGTAACTGTTTTGTTAATCCGAATTGGGGAGTTATTAGTTTTCTATTTTTAGGTTGAAAATATTAACTATATTAACAACTGTACTGTATATATATATATATATACTTCGATTCAGCGAATGCACCGGCAATGACTCAAAAACCTGCAAAAGTAGAGTACTCAATCGCTCTTGGAATAGGTTCAGAGGACTCTCAACATTAGCAGGGTCTAAAGCCAATCTAATATTATTTTAATTTCTTCATCTGTAAGATATATTTAATAAAATATCCTGAATCATTAAAAGTCGTCCCATCAATTCTTAAATGATGACCCATTAATTTTTATGTTACTATAGCTAATCACCACACATCAATTTTTTTAAGTTACTGGAATAATCATTGCATATAAAAACAAATACACACAGGGGAAGACACACCTTTTGTTAGTTCCACCTCTCCTAAGCACATAACTCTTCCCATTTCAATTTTTTAGTCAAAAACTTCTCAAATTCAGGTAATAATCTGTTTTGGGTATAGAATCAACAATCACTTGAAAATTGATTTTTGATATATGAATAATTTCTCCAATCATATTTTCTGATATGGGGTTTGGTTTTCTGTGCCAAGGTGGTAAAACTTAAGCAACTGGGGTCAATTTATGTAATAATTTATGGATTGTTTTAACAGATGTCATAAAAGTATTTGATAAGGTACAATAAATTTAGTCTTTAGAATTTGAAATATTTTAAAAGTAATAAATTATTTATTATACAGCACTGAAATCGTGACCAATCACTTTATAAATGATACAAAATTTCTATATTTATCACCTTAATAAGTGTCATAAGGGAGCCCTTATTGCCATAGCCAATTTCTTTAAGGTCATAGCCTATTCACTGACATAAATTTCTTTTTTTTTTTTTTTTTTCTAAAACAACTCTATTTACTTTATTTGACTTATCTTATTCAATATTTATTATTTCTCTTTCATATGTCTATGTTTTTCAATAAATTCAAGAATTATATTTTGGAGTTCCTTTCCCTTATCTTTTTCACTAAATATTCTTTGAATTTATTATTTTTTTTTTTTTTGATGAATTTGATTTTGTTATTAAAATATACAATCTTACAAGAGAAACTTAAAAATTATTAGTACAAAAAAAATTAATATACAACATTAGTTACTCTAAGAAAAAGGACATCCAAATATTTTATTTTAACAAAAAGTTAAAGTTTTTCTTAATTTAAAAATACAATTTACTATAAAATATAGAGAAAAAATTTTAAAAATATATTAGACCTTTTTTTTTTTTTTTTTGGTTAGGAAATAAATTAGGCTTTTAAGGTGAATTGAAAACAAATACCAAAAAAGTTGAACAATTTAGAAAAATTATACTTGTAAAAAAAATAAATAAAAATTAGATTAGGAAAGAAAAATAATAAAATGTGAAATACCTGATTAAAGAGTTTTATAAGAAGAAGATTTCTAAAAGAGAAATAATAAAAAAGGTGAATACCTTATTAAAGAGTTGTACATAAAGAATATTTTGGAGAGGTAAGGCATAAGCATACATTCAAATAAAAGAAGTTTAAGAGTTTAACAAAAGTAGTATGTAAAAAAAAAAATTTTAAAAACTTAATAAAATTTAGACATAAAAAAAAAAAAAAAATTTCTAACGAGTGCCTATAAGTCATTTGTTAAGGTGATAAATATAGAAACTTTGTATTATTAATTGTAGTGGTTGATTATGATTTCAGTGCTGGGTAATAAATAATTTTTTACTTTTAGAATGTTTCAATTCCAAAATCCATATTTATTGTACCTTGAAAAACCTAAAAAAGAAATAATAAATATTTGACAAGATAAGTGAAATAGAGTAAATAAGATACTGAGACTTAAGACATAATAGTTATTTATACTAGAACTATTAATTTTAATTATTAGTTTTAGTGTCTATGTAATATTTAGATTATACACAAAATAATCTAAAAGAATTACAAGAAATATATCAAAATATAAAAGACTAAAATATATAACCCCATATTTCTATATTACATTTGTTAATATAGTATAATGACATCCAATGAGAGCATGCCACATGGCGGTCAACTTCTCCTTGGTAGCTTGAACAATTCAGGTAACCTGCTCTACTACTCTATATATACAGGCTTTGTTTCTCGATAAAGGGTAAGAATAACTAAAGGTGAAAAAGTCTTTAAGTTACCCCCTTTTTTACCATTTATTTAGCTCTTCTCCTTCTAACTTACTCATCGAAGAATTTAGAGAATTCACCCTGGACTCGGCTCCCGTCTTCTATTCTGTAAGACATGAGATCAACAGGTCGCCAGGACCATGTTGAAACACTTTAACTAAGAGACTATTTAAATGATACTTCAAGACCATCCATTCCAGTAACCCATACAGATTAACTTTAACATTAACAACATTAATCACGTTCACTTGAAAGAAATTCGACCCCAAAATAAAATTGAAATCTTCCAACCCACTAACTGTGACTCATGTATCTCTAAGCTTTTTGTGTGATTCCTTCAATTTATTCGATGTATCCAACAATAATGCATCCAAAGTGTGGCGGCAATTTTTAACCCCCACATAATCAATATTTTTAAATTTCAAAACCTGTAGGAGAACTTGAGACTTGTAGATCATGTACTCATACGTCACATCTGCATAATTCCTAACAAGTTTGGCATTACCCCATAATATTTAGATAAAAACTAAAGGTTATCAACTAATTATTACAATTAATATCCAACTGTTCAAATTGAACTCTCCTCTCCATCTATTATAATATATCTTCTTAATCATAAGGGAAAAAAAAATCTAAAATTACCAACCAAGTTTGACATTAACTCTTCATATTCGGATAGAAATAGAAGATTGTCAACTGATTATAACAATCAGTATCTATCTTTTCAAATCGATAACTAGTTCTTATCCTCTCCATCCATTATAATATATCATAATAATCAATCCCAAAATATCTTTACCTACAGAGAAAAGAAACAGTCCTAATTGGAAGGTAGACTTAGAATGTAGTTGTTCTCTTCCTCTTTTTCAATTCTGCAATCGTATATTAAACCAACTATTAGTGTCTTACATCATATATGATGCTTGGAAAGTGGACTAAGAACGCAGTTGTTGCCTTCCTCAATTGTTCAATCCTACAATCATATATTAGGACTTCTAATGTGGATATGTGAGATTTGTTTAAAGGAATTATGAATTCATGGACTAATTTAATCCTTTCTTAATTACTTTTTCCTGACGAACTTCCCGCATGCATGTCTCTTGTTAATGTATATATTATCCTTAATTATAGTTGCAACCACTACTTTGTTTGGTATGCAATTTGACATCTTCATCATGTGAGTATATATTTATTATTTATGCTTGACTTCTAAATTTGAAACAGGAATCATTTTCTTAAAAAATTTCTTGTTAACTCAGATGAAACATGAGCAATAATGACATCAGAACTTGCAATGGAATTTTGTGCCCACTTTCAGGACATAATAGTAATGGAAATATTTTAGTGTAGTTAGTTTAGTTACTTACCTATTGAGATATAGAATCGTTGCAGTTCTGTGCTTCTTTTCTTACATGATTCATTTGACCTTCACATATCTGTACCAAGGACTATGGCTCCATTGCGAGGCGAGACCATGGACTGTATCTTGTTACATTTTTAATGTGTTTGTTTAAATAATTCAAAAACTTTAATTTGTGACAATTATTTAAAAAATAAATTTATGAAATTTTTTTAAAAAATAACTTTCATTTATTTAAACTTATATTCACTTGTTGAAGGGATAAAGAAAAAAGTTAAATGATAAAGACATAAAAGAGAGTGGAATCACTTCTCTGAAGTGTGGCCCGAAACACATGAGAAGTGTGTTAGCAATGACATGTCAAATAGACTGTGTCTGACGCGAATGCAGACAGACTATATTATTAAAGAGATAAAAAAAATAAGTTGAATGATAAAAGACATAAAAAGAAAAAAGTAAAATCGCTTCTCAGACTCATGACTTGAAACAGGTGAGATGTCAATAATGATGTGTCAAACAAACTGCATTTGACTCAAATCCAAACAAACTATATATAATGAGTAATGTAGCAAATCCTGTTCCAATGACTACCCCATGCCCAGCTCATCGCTATTGGTGCTTTAGTTGGACTTGATGTGTTAACTTGCATGACTCAATCGAGAGTAGTATTCCTTGCATATATACTCATAAATATGATGTATCATCGTGTTGTTACTTTCTTGGCATACCTTGAAAACTTAATAAAACAAGTCAAGTGTCTTCTGAAAGTTTTGACAACTTTTACCAAAGACTGGAATGAGAACCAATTTCCTGACATAGTAGAGTTAGAAATCATAACTACACCAGATACCAATCCATGATGCAGGAAAATGAATATTGGACAAGTGTAAAGTGATCGATCCCTATTATTTTCTAGTTACCAAGGACCTAATACAGTAGAAAATGTTGGCTTCCATG
The DNA here is from genome assembly GCA_029379385.1 of Quillaja saponaria. Classification (NCBI taxonomy): domain Eukaryota; kingdom Viridiplantae; phylum Streptophyta; class Magnoliopsida; order Fabales; family Quillajaceae; genus Quillaja; species Quillaja saponaria. Next base: position 6,586,283 of record CM055605.1, on the reverse strand, counting down.
GTGTATGCTTGATTAAATAATAATGTGCTGACTGATTCTAATTCTTCCCTTATCCTTTCTATTAAAAACAAATTTCCTTGGTATCATTTTTCTCGAGTTCTTATATCATAATATTATCTAGATCTCAATTCAATTTTTTCCTTGAAGAATTGATTTAGACCAGTTTGTATTTTCTTTACTGATGATATCATTTGTTGAATAAAATATTCAATTATTGTACACATTTTAAGACATCCTCCTTGGACTTTTCTTTTTTTTGGTATATAAGACATCTGCCTTTTCATTTATTGACTTTTGCTTCTCAAGTATGCTATGAACAGTAGCTTCTTTATTCTCCGTAAAATTTTGATTCTTATTAACTCAACATTTTCATTATTGAAGAATCAGTTATTCCCAATTTTCAGTCTTTTCCTTTTTCAACCGCGGCTACTGTTTTTCCAATTCAAGCGGAGCCAAAATGTTGTACTCAATTCAGTCTTTTCGTTTTTTTACTGCGGCGGCTATTGTTTTCAAACCCAAACTTTTACTTAGCCAATTCCAAATTAAGCTAATTTAGTAACCATGAATAATTTTTGTAAAATAAAATGATAATAAAATGAAATGCTGTGAAATGAAATAATATTTAATATTATTGTTTGACAGTGTTAGTTAAAAAATAGTCATTATATTTAATTTATTTAGTTGATATATAATTTTAGATATTAAATGGTATAAAAGTTATGATAAAATAATAACAATATCATAGGTAACGTAATAAAAATATAACATAATTAATTAAATTTACACATTTCTTAATTTATTAAAAAAAATATTATTATTTATTAACTTGGTAGGTGAATGTTTATTATTCAAGGTAGAAAGAAAACAATTTTCAGACTTCATAAAAAAGTTGTGAGAATTATAAGCCGACAAGTATTTTTTAGAATTAAAATCTTAACATCTTAATAAAATTAGTTTTATAGTCAAGTGTACTTTTTAATTAATATTTTGAGATGGAAGATTAATAAAAGTAAAAAAAAAAAAAAAAAAAAAAAAAAAAAAATAATAATAATAATAATAATAATAATAAGTGAATATATTAACTCTCTCCATTAAATTAGAAAAAAAAAATCAAATTTTATACAGAGTAAACTGTTGAGATTATGATGTGCCATGTGCAAATGTTTGAACAAGTAAAAGTTGGAACAAGTTGTTCTATTAATTGGTGATATTTGAATATTCTTTTATGGTACACCAAAAAGCAAGTATTTTAAATGTTAAATATCTTTCAACTTGCCACTTATTTCCAACTGTAACGAAGAACGTAATAATTGACTTGACCACAATTGTTTATATATATATTTGTTCGATACTTTTTGGACTGGACTTTTCTTTTATATTAAAGGGGTTCCAAGTTTACAAAACTTCCTATAATCTTCCTCCTGGGCCCGGCATAAATAGTTGTATGTATAAAGGAGGTGCTCTTTAGTTGTTCAATACTTTGGGCTGAACTTTTCTTTTATATTAAAATAAAATGTCAAGATAAAGGGCTTCCCAATTTACAAAACTTCCTACAATCTTCCTCCTGGGCCCTGCATAAATAGTTGTATGTATATAAAGGGGTGCTCTTTCTCCAAATGGCATCACAGCAACACCAAGAAAGAAATATGGGTTATGATCAAAACACAATGAAGGTCCTAGACCATTGCCAAGTTTCTCCACCAGCAGGTTCAGTTCCCACAACCTCTCTGCCTCTCAATTTCTTTGACATAAAATGGCTTTTGAAACCAAAGAACACTCCCATTCAACGTTTTTATTTGTATGAATTTCCTCACCCAACTCACCATTTCATGCAAACAGTCCTTCCAATTCTCAAACAATCTCTTTCCCTCACTCTCCAACACTTGTACCCTTGTGCTTCAAATCTAGTATGCCCGCCTCAACCCAACAAGCCTCATATTCTCTACGTAGATGGTGAGTCTTCTGTCAACTTTACCGTATCAGAATGGTCCAATGCCAATTTTGAACAACTTATTGCTGATTACCCAAGAGAAGTCAGCATTTATCATCCTTTTGTGTCAAGCTTGCCACCAACACGTACATTAGAGGATGGGACTCGTCTCATACCTCTGATGTCCGTTCATGTCACTGTTATACCAAATTTTGGATTTGGCATTTGTATTGGTATCCAACATGTGTGTACTGATGGGAAGGGATTTCTCAACCTCATGAAACTATGGTCATCCATTTGTAAGACAAGGGGGGAATATTTGAGTAAGCTTGGAAAAGACTCAATGCCTTTCCATGATAGAAGTGTGGTTAAAGACCCAGATGGACTTGAGCTCACTTTCTTGAAGGAATTCTGGAATCGGGCTGAATCGGATCAAAAGGAAGATGACACAGGCGGCATTCATTTTACTGCAGCTCATCATGACAAGGTTCGGGCAACATTTGTACTTACCAAAGACCATATTCAGAAACTAAAGCAATTGGTGTCTCTTATATGTAAGAAAGAAGAGTTGGAGACATTGCACCTATCGACTTTTGTGGTGACAAGTGCTTTAATTTGGGTTTGTATGGTAAAATCAAAGGAAAAAGTGACAACAAGTGATGAGGAAGATGAAGTCTACCACTTGACTTTTGGTGTTGATTGTAGAAACCATTGTGGATCATCTCTAGCATATTTTGGCAATTGTGTGGCTCCATGTTATGTGCCACTCAAGAAGAGCCAAATTTTGGGAGAGAATGGGATTGTGGAGGCTGCAAAAGCTATTGGAGAGAAAGTTGTGGAATCAAAAACCAATGCCTTGACATGGCTCAACAAGCGAACTACTAATGGTACAAAAGTAGAATATTCAAACAAAATTCCAATGGCAGGTTCACCAAAATTGGGTGGTTACGAGACTGATTTCGGGTGGGGAAGGCCCTTCAAGCTTGAAGCAGTTCACATTGATGAAGCAGATTCTGTTTCTCTAGCAGAATCTAGAGACGAGGAAGGTGGAGTTGAAATTGGTGTGGTACTTGGAAGGACACCAATGAATGATTTCAATTCCATCTTGGGACATTACTTAAATATATTTACTGGGTGATTGTCTAAGAGTGATCAATGTTGTCTAAAAAATTCTTGTCTTGGGTGTAATTATTTTGTCTGCTGAATTGGGTTAATCTTTTATTCAATTTTTTCTTTCCTTTCTTAAAAGAGGTGTAAACATCTTTGTATTATCATATTAAACAAAATGCCATGACTTCATTTTATTTTGCAATGCTACTTCTATTTCTCAACTTAACCTCTATGTTTTCTAGTCCTCAGTGCTTCATTCTTCATTCTTTTCAACCCTAATTTGCCACTATTGCGCACACTTCTAAGTTCTAACTGGGATATATAACACAATACCAAAGCAGAGGCCAAATCCAAGTTTAAAACCTAAAAAAACAAAATAATCTAAATTTATGACCAAATTTCAAAACAACAAATTAGATTACCATCACCAAAAGCTACAGCAATATCAATTTCAAAATGTAAATTTCATTTAGAAAATGGAAATCCTTAGAACATGCCTAGAAATTTGAATTTCTCATATAATTATTAGAAATTAAATCTCGAATTAGAAATTCTAATTCTTCACTCTAAATTAAAAATATTTTCTGTACGTGAATATACTTAATTATCATATAATCAAAATTGTATTTTTTATCCTAATCAACTAATTATGTCACATCCCTTTAATTTTTAATGTAACGAAGTTGATTTGATTAAGCATTTGATTAAAATAATAAAATTTGACCCAATTAGAAGAAAAGAAAAAATTAGAAAATTTCTTGGATACTCATTAACTTCTAAAGATTGTATTCATAAATAATAAAATTAGTCATTGTAAAATTGCAATAATAATAAATTAGATAAAGAGTTTTAAACATTGATAATTGATTCGTTTAAAAATTTATATATACGAATGAAGGCAATATTATAAGTTCTAAGGTGATATTTTACTACTCTCTTCATTTTGAGATGGCCATGCAAATTTTGTTAAATTTAAGGGTTGATCTTGGTGATTTTAGAAACATTTTTTGGAGGTTGATTATTGTAGAATTGGTACAAGTGTGGGGCTGTTTGTTAATCCGAATTGGGGAGTTAGTAGTTTTTTATTTTTTTCGTTGAAAATATTAACTATATTAGCAACTACACTGTATATATACTTCGATTCAGCCCATGCACCAGCGGTGACTCACCTGTTACCCTGCAAAAATGGAGAACTCAAATGCTCTTGGAACCCAGGTTCAGAGGACTCTCAACATTAGCAGGCTCAAAAAGCAATCTAATTTCACTTTCTTATTTCCTCATCTATAAGATATAATAAAATTGATCTTAAATAATTAAAAGTCGTCACATCAATTCCTAAAACGATGACACATTAATTTTTATTTGATTATAGCTAATCACCACACATCAAATTTTTAGAGTTACTGCAATAATCATCCCACATAAATAAAAAATAAACACACCTTTTCTTATTTCCACCTCTAGTCCTAAGCATCATATCTCTTTCCATTTCAATTTTCTTTAATCAAAAAACTTCTCAAATTCAGGTAATAATCCATTTTGGGGTAGAATCAACAATCACTTGAAAATTGATTTTTTGATATATGAATAATTCTGGAATCCTATTTTCTGATATGAGTTTTGTTTTTCAGTGGCAAGGTAGTAAAATTTAAGTCACTGGAATCAATTCAAGCAATAATTTATTATTGAATGATATATAATTTTTTTAACGATAATATTATTGAATTATTACAACTCAATAAAAAGTCTATATTTATAAATTTTGAAATACTCCTAACTCACATTTAAGTATTGAGACTTAAAACATAATAGTTATTTATACAATTATTAGTTTTAGAGCTCGTTTTGTACATCGTATATCATTGTATAATATATAATTATTGAATATGTTAGTCTTTATAGCTTTACAATTGTTATATTGTTATCTTATCCTCTCCCTCCCCACTGTATTTATACTGTCAGACATAATATAAGAGGGAATCAACAATATAAATTTATATTATCTTGGAGTTGCCAAACACTGTATAAGAGTTAACTGGATAGTCTTATACTATCATGTTATCTTTATACGATACACCAAACGAGCTCTTATCATGTTATCCTTATACGATTCACCAAACAAATCCTTAGTGTCTATGTGAGATTTAGATTAAAAATAAACTAATATAAAAAAATAAAATATAAAAGAATAAAATATTTAATCTCATATTTTTATATTACATCAATCCCGTTCAATTAGAAGAATTCAACCCCAAAATTTTAGATTGAAATTGAAATCTTCCAACCCACAAACTGTGACTGACTCTAAGCTTTTTGTCTTATTCCTTCAATTTCAGCAATAATGCATCTAAAATCTGGCGACAATTTTTAACCCCTACAAATTCAATATTTTGAAATTTCAAAAACTGTAGGAGATCTTGAAACTTGTAGATCATGTACTCATACGTCACATCTTCGTAATTCCTAACAAGATTGGCATTACCCCATAATATTTAGATAAAAACTAAAGGTTACCAACTAATTATAACAATTAGTGTCCAACTGTTCAAATCGAACTCTCCTCTCCATCTATTGTAATATACCTTCATAATCATAAGGGGAAAAATATCTAAAATTACCAACCAAGTTTGACATTAACTTTTCATATTCAGATAGAAATCGAAAGTTATCAACTGATTATAACAATTAGTATCCATCTTTTCAAATCGATAACGAACTCTGATCCACTCCACCTGTTATACTATATCTTAATAATCAACTTTAAAATATCTTTGCGCACAAAGAAAAGAAACAGTTCTAGCTCTTACAAATGTAAAATAATTGAGAAATCTTATTATCTCATTAATTATAATATTTTTGAATAATTAAATGATTAATTTACAATTCAATAGGAAACCTATACTGATATAGATTCTAAAACACTCCTAACTCGTGGCACTTAAAACTTAATAGCTATTTATACTATTATTATTAGCTAACTATTAATTTTACTTCTATATAGAACTTAGATTAAATATAAAATAATTTTAAGCTAATACTTAAATTAAAAATTACAAGAAAACTATTAAAATACAAAACACTAAAACATTAAACCTACTATTATGATGCTTGGAAAGTGGACTAAGAACGCAGTTGTTGCCTTCCTCAATTGTTCAATTCTACAATCATATATTAGGACTTCTAATGTGGATATGTGAGATTTGTTTAAAGGAATTATGAATTCATGGACTAATTTAATCCTTTCTTAATTACTTTTTCCTGACGAACTTCCCGCATGCATGTCTCTTGTTAATGTATATATTATACTTAATTATAGTTGCAACCACTACTTTGTTTGGTATGCAATTTGACATCTTCATCATGTGTATATATATTTATTATTTATGCTTGACTTCTAAAACAGGAATCAACTTCTTAAAAATTTCTTGTTAACTCATAGTTGAAACATGAGCAATAATGACACCAGAACATGCAATGGAATTTTGTGCCCACCTTCAGGATATAATAGCAATGGAAATATTTTATTGTAGTTAGTTTTAGTTACTTGCCTATTGAGATAAAGAATCTTTGCAGTTCATATTAGACTCTATCTCGTCACATATGTATTTGTTTGCATCATTCAAAAATTGTAACTTATGACAATTATCAAAAAAATAAATTTGTGAGTAAATTATCAAAATTAACTTTCGTTTATTTAAATTTACATTCATTTGTTAAAGGGATAAAAAAAATAAAAAAAAAAGTTAAATGATAAAAGACATAAAAGAGAGTAGAATCGCTTCTAAGATGCGTGGCCTAAATTACGTGAGACGTGAGTCAGCAATAACTTGCCAAACAAATTGTGTCTAACACGAATCCAAACAGATTATACTGTTAAAGGAGAAAAAAATGAAGTTGAATGATAAAAAATATGCAAAAAAATAAAATTTAAAAAATAGTAGAATCGCTTCTCAGATCCGTGATTTGAAATATGTGAGCTGTCAATAATGACATGCCAAACAAGTTACATTTGACGCGAATCCAAAGAGCCTATATGTAATGAATAATTTAGCAAATCGTGTTCCAATGACTACCCCATGCCCTGCTCATCGCTATTGGTGGTTTTGTTGGACTTGATGTGTCAACTTGCCTGACTCAATCAAGAGTAGTATTCCTTGCATATATATTCAGAAATATGATGTATTATTGTGTTGCTACTTTCTTGGCATACCTTGAAAACTTAATAAAACAACAAGTTAAGCGTCAGCTGAAAGTTTTGACTAAAAGACTAATGAGAACCAATTTCCTGACATAGTAGAGTTAGAAATTATGCCTACACCAGATACCAATCCATGATGCAGGAAAATGAATATCGGACAAATGTAAAGTGATCTATCCCTACTAATTTTTAACTACTTATTTCTATACAAGGACCTAATACAGTAGAAAATGTTAGCTTCCATGGTGTCTGCATGATTAAATGATAATATGGTGACTGATTCTAATTCTTCCATCATCCTTTCTGTTAAAAACTAATTTACTTGGTATCGTTTTTCTCTAGTTCTTATATCATAATATTATCTAGATCTCAATTCAATTTTTTTCCTTGATGAATTGATTGAGACCAGTTTGTATTTTCTTCACTGATGATATCATTTGTTAAATAAAATATTCAATTATTGTACACATTTTAAGACATCTTCCTTTTACCATTTTTTTTTGGTAGACGAGACATCTGCCTTTTAATTTATTGATTTTTGCTTCTCAAGTATGCTATGAACAAATGCTTCTTTATTCTCAGTAAAACTTTGACTCTTACTAACTCAACATTTTCATTATTGAAAATGTTTTTCCAATTCCAAATGACCAAGGGCCCTTTTTGGACTGGCTGGGATGCGGCATGCCCGGGTCGCATGGGCTGCGCTAACGCGAGTCACCCCGGTCAATTAAATAAAAGGTTTTAAACAATCTAAAACTATTAAAAATGTGACAAGAAAAAAAACAACCTAAATATTGTCGTCAATTCAGTTTTTTCTCTTTTTTATCTCGGCGGCTATTGTTTTCAAACCCAAATTTTTTCTTAGCCAATTCCACTATTTGGAACTAAGTTAATTTGGTAAGCAAGAATAATTTTATATAATTAGAATGATAATGAGAATAAAATATTGTGAAATAGAGGAATCATTCAATTTCATTATTTGATATATAATTTTTAGAAATTAAATAATATAAAAATTATGTAAAATGATAAAAATATTCCAAGTAACATAGTTTGTGAAATTATATATTTCTTAGTTTTTTATTAATTTATAAAAAAAATTATTTATTTGTTTATTATTAATTACTATTATTAATATTATTTATATTTAGTTTATTATTCTTATTCTTATTATTTATTAATATTAATATTTTAGTTTAAAATTACTTGACTAATTTATTTATTTTACATTAATTAATTATTTATAATTATATTATTTAATGTTATATGAAGGATATTTTTCTCATTTGATTTGTCCTTTTGACTAAAATGAATTGATTTATTATTATTTTGATATAAATTTTTTTTATTTATATTATTTTTGTCATATGGGTATTTTTTTTCATTTAACTAAACTAAATATATTTATTATTTAGCTTATTTATTTATATTATATTATTATTATTTTATTAATCTACAACTTTTTATTCATTATTAATTTTATGGGATAAAGGGGTATTTTTATTATTTAACTTAACTAAATCGATTCCATATAAATAGAAATAAAGTGTCCCACCCCATAGGTAGGTTTGAAGAATTTTACTTTTATGCAATAAAATGGCCAAAATAGAATAGGCATTTTCAGACTAAGTACGTAATAAATGAAAAAATTATCATTCCATAGAATCATACCTGAAATGAAATGGTCATTCATGCATATTTAATTAGTCTTAAAAAATTAAAAAATTCAATTTGTTTTAAATAAATTTTATTAAAATTTTGTGTTTAGAACCTATAATGCATAAGAATATAATTCATTTTAATTTACATTTTTATGATTTTATTTTATTTTAAATTTGTATCAATTTTTTTTTGTAATTTGTAAAGAATTCAATTCAATTAGATTACAAAACTTTTTTTAGGACAATTATACCCTTCTCCTGGGGCATTATGGTTCACTACTCAGTATTATAAACTCAAATGTTGGTCGAAGATGAACTTTTATTGTTATTCAATTATGACGTGTCGAATTTTGATTTTTTATTTTGAAATTGTTTACTTTGAAAGTCTGAATCATAAAATTAGATAAGAGATAAAGAGGGAGGAAAGAGAATGAGAAAGTTAATAAAAAATTGAATTGAATTATATTATTTATATGTATAATCTATATAATTTAATTTAATTATTTAAAAAATAATAATTTAAGAGATTATAAGGATAATTTTATAAAAATATTAAATGAAATCTTATTAATTATATTTATAATCTGAATAATAAAATTCAATTAATGTTTACTATTATAATTTATTTCAAACAATAAAATATAATTTAAAATAAATAAATTGAATTAAACTTAATTCATTTCAATTCAATTCTTTATTTGTTTCAAACACACCTCTTAATTCCACTATGCAATTCATGTATTTCTTTTACTTTATTGGACTTGTCATTTTTACTAAATAGTCAAGATAAAGGGGGCTACATCAATCTTTCTACCCCCAAGAAATTCATAGAACACGTTAATTCTGGACCAATGGCTGAACTTGCTAGTTACTATATTCTTCCTACTCTTTTTAGCTTTTAGGCCTTTATATTCTTCCTACTCTGCCCTGCCTAAATGAATGTAAACTATATAAAGGGGTGCTCTTTTTCTTAAAATGCACATCCCACAAAACAAGAAATATGGGTCATGAATTTGATCAAAACACAGTTAAGGTCCTAAACCATTGCCAAGTTTCTCCACCAACAGGTTTAGTTCCCACAACCTCTCAGCCTCTAAATTTCTTCGACATAAAATGGCTTTTGAAACCGAAAAACATACCAATTCAACGTTTTTATTTGTATGAATTCCCTCACCCAACACATCATTTCATGGAGACAGTCCTTCCAGTTCTCAAACAATCTCTTTCCCTCACTCTCCAACTTCTGTATCCATGTGCTTCAAATCTAGTATGCCCACCTCAACCAAACAAGCCTCATATTCTCTATGTGGATGGTGAGTCATCTGTTAACTTTACTGTATCAGAATGGTCTAATGCTAATTTTGAACAACTTATTGCTAATTACCCAAGAGAAGTTGGCATTTATCACCCTTTTGTGTCAAGCTTTCCTCCAACTCGTACATTAGAGGATGGAACACGTTTGATACCTCTAATGGCCATTCATGTCACTGTTATACCAAATTTTGGATTTGGCATTTGTATTGGTATCCAACATGTGTGTACTGATGGGAAGGGATTTCTTAATATTATGAAAACATGGTCATCCATTTGTAAGACAAGGGGAGAGTGTTTGAGTCATTTTGAAAAAAAATCAATGCCTCTTCATGATAGAAGAGTGGTTAAGGACCCAAATGGGCTTGAGCTCACTTTCTTGAAGGAATTATGGAGTCGGGCTGAATCGGGTCGAGAGGAAGATGATACAGGAGGCATCCATTTTAGTCCAGCCCATCATGACAAGGTAAGAGCCTCATTTGTACTCAGCAAAGCTCATATTGAAAAACTAAAGCAATTGGCGTGTCTTATATGTAAGAAAGAAGAGTTGAAGACATTCCACATATCAACTTTTGTGGTAATATCTGCTTTGATTTGGGTTTGTATGGTAAAATCAAAGGGAAAAGAGACAAGAAATGATGATGAAGATGACCTCTACCACTTGACTTTTGGTATAGATTGTAGAAACCATTGTGGATTCCCTTTAACATATTTTGGGAATTGTGTGGCTCCATGTTATGTGCCACTCAAGAGGAGCCAAATTTTGGGAGAGAATGGGATTGTTGAGGCTGCAAAAGCAATTGGAGAGAAAGTTGTGGAATCAAAGACTAGTGCCTTGTCATGGCTCACCAAGAGAGCTAGGAATGGTACAAAACTAGAATATTCAAACAAAATTCCAATGGCAGGTTCACCAAGATTGGGTGGTTATGAGACTGATTTTGGATGGGGAAGGCCCTTGAAGCTTGAAGCAGTTCACATTGATGAAGCAGATTCTGTTTCTCTTGCAGAATCTAGAGACGAGGAAGGTGGAGTTGAAATTGGTGTGGTACTTGGAAGGACACCAATGAATGATTTCAATTCCCTGTTGGCGGGTTACATGAGGATATTTGCAGGGTGATTGTCTAATTGTACTTGATGATTCTAGTTGCCTTTGTTTTTACTTTCACCTTTTGGCACTGATGTCATTATTGCTCATGTCTCTTTTTAAATAAAATAGAAAATAAGTTGTTCTAACCTTTTGGGTCACGAAAGTGTTACAACAACCCAAATCAAGACTTTGTCAAGACTGAACAAGCTTATCATTGAGCGAACTCTTTATTAGTCTTCTTGTTAATATTAGTATAATGTAGTAAATAATGTTCTTGGAGTGAGATATTGCTATTATGGTAATGACTTGCTCACAACCTCTGTAATAAGCTTGAGAATGGAATGACTTTTATGGACCAGCTTTATTATGGTATTTCTCCATGTTAAGTGTCTAGCTGCTTTCAGTAGTTTCAATATTTAGCTTACCTAACGACAATGTGGAAAAATTGAATGTTAAATTTGGTGACTATTATTCAGTGTCAAATAAGAATTTAATGCGGGGTACAGTCTAATATATATCAAGTTGTCCTCTCTGTGCTGCTCCAGATCTGTTATTCTTTTCCTTTTAATTATTTTTCTTTGGATATGTCTACAATTCTACAGGATGAAGGCAAGTAGCTATCCCCTATGTATGTGGGCAACGAGACTAACTGTATCAGGGGTGATCACCCTCAAGTGTGGAGAATATTATTAATTTTTTTATTTACTATGAGTATTCTCATTTTGTATATAAACCTAATTTTGTTCAAAATTCGTAATTATTGTTTAATATTATAAAAATTCCTTAATCATTAAATTTGAACGTAATTAAATCACGATTTATAAATTATAGAAAATATTATTTGACATTATTTAAGAGGTCAGAAGTGTTTGGTATTGTGCCCACTTTCAGAACATAACAGCGATGGAAATATTTTACAATAACTTTCAGAGTTGATGTTAAACATTGTGTCCATGTGGAAAATGCCAGAAGGAAGCACCACTACAGACTATCGTTTTTCAAAAACAAGCTTCATCTATCTCCTACTTTTCTCGTTAACTAAATTGTCAAAATTCAAAATAGATTGTCGACATTTTGTTGATATACACACGTTCATTATCCCTCACAATCTCACCTAATTCTAACATTTTAGTCAACCATATATTTAATGTGCAAGGGATTAGATATCAAATAATATATAAATTCTACAGAAGATTTTTTTTATAATTTATTTTTTAAATTTAAAAACCTACTGTTCCTCTAGTATATCATTAACCCATGATTGAATACCAAACAATAGTACAATAAATTAACCTCACATGCAACAATTCCGTTTTATTGTTGTGAACAGAAATCAGCAAAGTATGCATTTTCCTCAATGCAGCTTATGCCCATTGCAGCAGCTGCACGCATCATATCTGAAGTTCTCTGGATCCGGCCCTTTTCTTGAAGAAGAAGAGGAGGGTCCTTTTCGGAGATATCTTGAGTGTAATCGTCTTTTCACATTATATATTTTATAAAATGAGTGCGAAAATATAATTTTATCCTGAAGATAATGATGATTCTCTACATGGAAGAAATAAGAATAGGTTGAACTCTCCTTATAAGAAAAAAGATAATGAAGGAGGAAAATATGCTATGAGAATTGCTACCAATTAAGAAAATTCAAATGTCAAATTAATGTTTAGTTAGAATTTGTATTCAAATTATTGACTGTAAATATCTATAAATAGAGAAACTCACAAGATTATCAATAAATGTGAGAATTACAAAAATTATCTTATTCTTATTTTCTTTATGTCACGGCTCCTCCCAAAAAGGATTCCTCCTTTTCTTTGCATCCAAATCCCCTCCCGGTGCAGCAAACTGTAGCTGTGCCGAGAAAGAATTACTCTGCTCATGGTTTTCCTAGTAAAAGAATTTCTTTGTTTCCTTTTTTCTAATTATTTTCTTCCTCAAGTCTTATGTAATTATCAAAAAACTTAATTAGTCCAATCTTTTCCTTCCTTGGTGTGGTTCAGCTTGTTCATTATGTGTTGTTTATCCTCTTTTGCATTCTAATGAGCTGAGTGATGATTTCATTGCTTAAGAACTACTGTATCAGTTCTGCAGCTCAGATGAAAAATTGACCCTAGAGTTTGTTAAATATCTCTGAGCTTCCAATTTATTTCCAAACTCAAATTAAGGAAGAATAATAAATTATGGACAATGCCAGAAAGGCCTAATGTGTAGTTGACCAATTCTCCTTAGTTCTAATTCTACATTTCATCTATATATATATATATATACACACATATATGGACATCCAAATATATATATATATATATGGACTTATTTTGTTTCATACTTAAATGTCAAGATATAGATGCTCCTGTTTGCAAAACTTGCATTGAGGTAAACTTCTATCTCATACCATTTGGGTCCTTATCTTCATACCCCAATAAATTATTTTCCAATATATAAAGTTCTAGAAATTCCTTAAATTTTTAAAGTCAACTATGCCAAAAACTTCTAGCTAAATGAGTGTAAACTTCCTGAGAAAGAAACTTCAGAACACATAAACCTTTTCTCCACAATAGTTTAAAAGGATGTGTTATAGGTTATTTTGTAAATAGGCTACTCAGATGAAATCATATGTTCTTGTGCTCATAATATGTGGTTCTGTGATTGCTGCTCTTCTGATATTGTATTTTCTTTGCAATATTAGAGGCCGGAAAAAGAGCAGACACCCACCACCACTCGGAGTGTAAATCCCCCACCGGCTTATCAATATTCTCGTGATGTTGAAAAAGGCAGAAGTACCACAAGCAGTGGGGTGAAGGACGGTGGGCTGGTAATTTTGGCAGGTGCTGGTGCAGCTATAGCTACTACTGCTGTTGTAATCAGTGTAAGTGGAGGTGGAGGTGGAGGTGGAGGTGGAGTTAGTGATACTGGCGGTGGCAGTGATGGTAATGGGGTTTCTGGTGGTTGCGGAGGTGGTGGTGGGTGTGATGGTGGAGGTTGCGGGGGCTGTGGAGCTTGATAGAACATGCATATGCGCTTCATGCCAGTCAGCTGCTTTTCTTCCTATGGAATGTACTGTTTTTAAATTGTGATGCATATCATATGGCACCAAAATAGAATAATTGTAATAATAATAATTGTACCCAAGTTCCACCTGCTTTCTTTGCTGTTTCGTTTGTATATACTATGTAGTAAATTCGAAAAATTGAAACGTAAGTTACCTCGGGAAAAGAAGATTTCCTCCGTCATATAACAAATAAATGAGCCTCCTCTTGCATGACAGTGTTCTTAAGCATTTCTTATCTTTGCTTTGCTTTTGCACATATTTCTCACTTTTATCAGCATCACTGTTCACTCTGTCCATGGCAATAATTAGTGTAAAAGTTTTAACTGGAAATATAAGAAAATAATGGTTTATAGAATGGTTTACATCTTACAATATTTGAAATACAAAATAGAAGACTTATTTGGTATGAAAATAAAGAAGGAACAGGTAGGCATTATGACTGGATTTGACCCAGTCTAGGTGTCAGGGTTGAAATCCAGCTAGCTCCGAGGTCCACCTGATAGTGTACGAGAGCAGAGTTGCGAGGTGATTTCTTATAACCATTTCAATAATAAATATCAGAGTGTGTTTAAAACCATAAAAATTATGAATTTAACTTATTTTAAATAAATTTTGATTAAAATTTTGTGTTCGGTATCTATCTTTAATGAAAATTTAATTCATTATAAATTATGCTTTTATAATATATTTTTTTTATTTTGAATTCTCATCAAAATTAATATGATTTGTTAAAAATTTAATTCAATTTGATTAAAAATATATATATACCCTTTAATTTTACTTCTTCTAGTATTCACATCTCAAAAATCACAACCCCTCCTTCCTACCACATTTCTCATATCGTCTCTTTCCTTCTTTCTTTCCCCTCCCCTTCCACTAATTTATCTTTCCTTTTTATAATGTATTAGACCTGTATCAATGATTTAAGTTACTTTTGTAAGAATTTTTTTTTTTTTATTAATACAAGGGTAATTTTATAAAAGAATTAAAATAAATTGAATTCTATTAGTTATAATAATATTCAAAATACTATAATTCAATTTAATTCATTTAAATTCTATCACTTAAACAATTTATTCTAAATATTAAGAATAATTTAAATTAAATTAAATTAAACTAAAATAAAATAAAATAAATTAAATTGAACGTTCGCATAAATTTATTTTCAACCTGACCTCAAGTTAATAGTATAAATGAGTCGATCTTCTTGGGATATGGGCCTGGGCTGCTTACCAATGCGAGTCCACCACCTATTCAAGGCAATAAAGAGCCTCATTTTTAAGCACCAGGTGACCATGGATTAGTCTGTCTAATTCAATATAATCATTGATAAAAATATGTAAAAAAAGAAAAAAAATTATATTAATTTATTAATGTAGTAGAATATGAAAAAGACAACAAATACACTGAAATCCTCATTGACATATCTACAAAATTTTCAATTCACCAATTATTTCTGAAAAATCAAATTTTAAACGTGTCTCTGTCAGAATCCTTTGAATTCTATCTAAAAATAATAATTAGTACATCCGTTTCTTTTCATATTTTACATCACGATCAATATTAAACTCGTCTTGTTAGCAGAGTTCTGTTACTGCTGAAGTCAACTAGCTAACACTTGTGTATAGAAGAGCTAGGTAGCTAGCTAACATTTTACTGGCTGCCTTGTACATGCTCCCATCAGATTCTACTGAAGATGAAAGCTTTTGCAGTAGTGGCAGCAACGAAAAAGAAGAACACTACAAAACCTACCACCACAAAGAGTACTACTGTAATAACTCTTCTACCTTACCAGAATTCTTGTGATGATATTAAAGATGGCAAAAATACCATAAGTAGCGAAAAGAATAATGGGGGGTTGGCTATTTTAGAGGGTGCTGCAGGAGCTGCTATAGATGCAAATGTTGTAGCCAGTATAATTGGTGTAGGAGGTGGAGATAATAGCTCTACTGATTGTGGTGGTAGTAAAGGGAGCAGAGGCAGCAGTGGTGACAATGGTGGGTGTGGTAGTGGAAGCGGCAGCAGTGGAAATCAAAGTGAAGGTAGTGAATGCAGCGACAGTGGTGGCTATGATGGTGGAAGCAACGTAGGTGGCAGTGCTTCTGGTGGCAGTGCTTCTGGTGGTGGAGTTTTATAAGACGTAGCACTGTATCTGGCGTCCATGTTGTTTTCTTTGCTGTAAAATTGTGGAGTGTTTTCTCAAACAATTCTGATTCCATCTTCCATGGTTCAGTGTTGCCATCTGCATGATCCTGTATTTTATGTACTCTATAAGTTGGTGCTTATTGTAAAAACAAATAAATAAAAACTCAATTGCAGCTTTGTGTGGGATAAAATGAAGAATTGTCTTTTTTTTTTCCTTTCTTCTTTCCAGTTTGTAGGTAATGTGTAGATACACCCATCTGTAACATAAGTGTCAAGACTCTCGGGCCTTAGATGAGAGGCCTTAATACTTGGGACATGTCAAAAGAAATTACTGGGATACCATGCTAGCAGATTAGTTCCTATTCAATATTCTACTGCACTATCATCCGACCAACTATTCCCCTGCTAAGTGGAATCCACTTCATTCTGGCAGAGTTCTCTAATAGATCATGCTCATGCCCATATAAGAATTTTTCTATAGAACTTTCTTTTCCCTTTTTTGTTCTTTTTCTGAAATGGCGAAACCCTATTCAGGATCGTGCATGCAATTGCAAAGAGATTAGGGTTTCCTTCCAAGACACAATGTAATTTTTACTACCGTGAACTTTCTAATTCAGACACAACTAATATAATATTCTACCAAGAAATAAGAAATACCTAAATTGAAAATAATTGATCAAACTGACTTTACTAAGCATGTACCTTCCATATTTTTGCTAGCGCTAGTTTCCTCAACCATGCTTGCAAGCACAGACTTAATTAACTTTGGTAAAGCCAAAGGGAGTAGCTATCAATGGAAGTTGATTAGTGGACACTAGTATTCTCTACATCCTTTGCAATAACAGGCTCCAGCACATTCAACCACTTGACGACATTCCTGAAATTTCAAGGAAATGTTTCAGGTACCTGTAAAAAATATAGGATACAGTTTGTTTGTACATGGAGTCTAAGAATAAGCATTAGATTACCTTCATCAAATCAAATCGCATGTTAGTTTGCATATAGTTATATGAAATTCAGATAAAAGTGCAAGATCCTGAAACAGAAAAGCCAAGAAAACAGGGGGAGACAATTAAGTTCCAACTTAAAAACATTTTAAATTGGTTTCTAACTTCAAAGACAAGCTTATCAGGTAGCGGATGTTCATGACTTTTTAGGAAGGTCAAGGTCATTGCGATTATTTAAATATTATTTACAGGATCTGAATGTGCTCTCCTCCACCTTTGTGCGTGTAATAAATTCAGCAAAAGGTCGACAAAATGCAGACCAGCTTTATAGGACACCTACAGACAGTAATAATACCTCATTTGATAAGTTTCTATGCAGAGTTGTTTCATAGAAAGAAGATGGATCTCATTGGAAACCTGTGTGGCAACTTTGGATCCGAGAAAAAGAGAAAGAGAGTGAGTGAGAGAGAGAGACTTGTAAGTTCTAGATCTTTTTAGCGGTCCGCCTTTTCTTCATTGCCCCAAAGCCTGCATGCGGCAGCAAGGGTTTCTGAGATCAGGATCAGTAGCTAAGGCCTTTCAATTTTCAAAACAATGAGATTGTTACAGTGGGTCAGCATGCTTATTATGGTGCATCTGGGGATTCTAACTTTGAAATTAACAATAGGGTCTTCCAAATAATCAAGACTTCTATGGAGCAGAAGTATCATTTCCTCAAGACTCTCTACATGTAGAGATTTCTGTTCTTGCTCCTCTAACTTCACTTCTTAGATTTCATGGACTGTTATGACTTAAGAAGACAGTCAAATTTTTTCTTTTTTCTTTTCCAAAAGGAGGGCATTGTTATATAGCTCTTGGCCTCTGGGATACATGGGTCATTCCTCTTTAATAAATTTTACAATATGATAATCCAAACCCTTTCGACTCCTGAATGAAAGCTTCTACAATTGAGAAAAAAATTAAGCGGAAATGGAATTACCTTTAATGACACCGACAATCTGATCATCAGAAACACAAAATGGCAATTGACCTCTGGCTGATTGCTGTGGGAATGATGTAAGAATACTTGGAAGCTAAGAGGCTAGAACTTCGTGAGAATAGACATCTACTTTAGCCGCATTTATTGGACCTCCCAATGACGAGAAAAGATAGAAGAATCCCTTAAACAATTCGACCAATGCATCTCCTTTGCCAAAACAAATATTGTAGCTTTTATCCCTTCAATGTTCACGTGAGATTGATCCCCTGCAAGGAATAGATGAATCTTATCTTTAACAATAATCCAACTACAACCTGGACTCTTTTTTATCCTTTTCAAATTCTGGGCCATTCTTATTCGGTCCCCCTCAACCTTTTGCCCAGCTATTAAGTACAAGTTGGACATTACCACATATGGGGTTGCATTTCCAGGCTCCAACCCATTTAACCGCTGAGCAGCAAGCCTGGCCAGATCAAGACGTATATGGGTCTTGCTTGCAGCAAGAAGAGCACCCCAAACCCCAGAGTGGGGCTCCAAAGGCATCGAATAGATTAAATCAACTGCTTCATCTAGCAAACCCGCACGGCCAAGGAGATCAACCATGCAAGCGTAATGATCGTGTCCCGGCTCAATTTGATATAATGATTTCATAGAGTTGAAATAATTCCATCCTTCTTCTACAAGTCCAGCATGAGTACAGGCAGAAAGAACAGCAAGGAATGTAATGTGGTTGGGCAAATGGCCTTCTTTCTGCATTTCCTTATAGATATTAAGTGCTTCATGACTGAACCCGTTTTGGCCGAATCCATTGATAATTGAGTTATAAGAAATAATATTTGGTTCATTTATATCTGTGAAGATGTTGTAGGCATCCCCAACATTTCCACACTTTGAATACATTGATATCAGAGAATTTTGTACAGACAAATCATATTCCAGGTCCAACTTCAGAGCATGAGCATGAATCTGCATTCCTTGATTCAATGTCCCCAAAGCAGCTGAAGCAGCTACCACACTGCTCAAAGTTAGAGGAATAGGCTTGTATCCTCTGCGAAGCATCCGAACATACCAACCAAAAGCTTCCTCATATTCTCTATTATTCACAAATCCTGAAATAACAGCAGTCCAGACAACATCATCTTTCTCTGGCATCATATCAAATAGCTCTATGGACTTCTTGGTGTCCCCTTTCATAGAGAATCCAGTGATCATGGCTGTCCAGGAAATTATATCTTTTCCATGCATTGTCTCAAAAAGCATGTAAGCTTCTTCAACTTGATTGTTATGGATGTATCCAGAAATTAAAGAGTTCCAAGAAACAACATCTTTCTTGCTTATCATACAAAACATTTTATAGGCTTCATCTGTACATCCAAACTTACAATACATGGTTATAATAGAATTACCCAAAACAACATCAAATTCATATCCCATACCCATACGCAAAACCAACCCATGCATCTGCATACCCTCTCGAGTTCTTCCAAAACCTCCACAAGCCTTGCACATTATGGTCATGGTAGTAGAGTTAACCCCCACTACACCTTCCCTCCTCATAGTCATGAACAAACCAAACCCGTCTTCAAAGCACCCCTCTTCCATATATCCATCAATTATTGCAGTCCAAGAAACCACATTTCTCTCTGGCATCTGATCAAACATATTTTTTGCATCAATAATCCTTCCCTTTTTGCAAAAACCATCAACCATCGAACTCCAAGACACCGCATTTCTCTCAATCATACCCTCAAAAACCTGCACCGCCTTATCAAGTCTTTCTATCTTCAGATACCCATTTATTATTGCATTTGAACAAACTGGATCCCGCAACCAAACTGGGGTTTCAGAATATAGTTTCTCTGCCTTATTAAGCATTCCTGCCCGAATGAAACCTGTGATCATGGCAGCATATGACACTGCATTGCGTTTATGCATCTTAGCAAACAACTTATAAGCTTCATCTACATTACAACCATTACGAATATATGCTGTGATCATTGCATTATAAGACGCAGTTGTTTGTTCAGGCATTCCATCAAACGTTTTTTGTGCTTTTGCCACTTGACCATTATCTGCATAAGCTGTGAGCATAGCAGTCCAAGAAATACTACTTTTGTGGGGCATTCGACTGAACATAGATTCCGCCTGTTCAATATTACCGTTTCTTCCATTTTTTGTGATTTGGGAATTACAGAATATAATAAATTTGCTACCTTTTTCACTAGTTGCAGAATCATGACGCGATTTCTGGAAGAATTGTCCGGAAGAGTATGAACAATTAAGTCTGAAAATTGAATACTTTAAGCTCTGGAGGGATTTGTACCTGAAGGTTGTTGTCAGTTTCAGTAAACATGATCGAAGTTGACGGGAACACATGGAGTCCATTGCTGCCGCGAAGGAAAGGACAGAGTGGCATAGTGGAAACCTCTTTGGTGGGAAACTTGAACATGGGTTCCGCCGTGGGAATTCATTTGGATTACTTTTCTATTTCTGGGCCTAAGAACATTCGGACTCCAATTCCTCTATTTTACGTACAAAGCCCAAACCTTTTAACCTGAATTCATTTATTAATCAAAAATATTAGCCACGAGACTTGAATCTTGAAATTTCTTTTTTCTTATATTTTTCATCTTAATCAATTGAATGGAGAATCATTTCAATGATTAATTCAGTGTTCAATTAGAGACAATGTACTAAAGAGATAGATCAAAGAGTAGAAATGATTATACTTTTCTTGAAATATATAATATTGATAGTCAATAAGAATGTGTTATGTGTTATCGATTAAATTAAATAATAAATTAATCGATATGTTAATAATTAAAATAATTCATATATTACTTGATCACTAAAATGACGAATATACAACTAGCTAATGTCAACATATCCTAAAAATAAAAATGGAACCAGATTGTCAACTGAATTAAATTAATTATTTGTCACATTGAGTCTTAAACATGTCAATATATGTTCTGTTTTGTTGTCACACTATCCAACCCTCAATAGATCACTTTGAATCTAATAATGCCAGATTATGCTGGCCTAGAAGAGTGCCCTTTATTGCTCCACAAGCAGGACGCCAGTTTGTCAAAGTGATTATAATATCTTCAAAAACAATTTATAAATTAAATACATAGGTGATCATCATCTTCCACTTGTATCACTTAACTATGTATTTATCATTTTATAATAATTAAAAACAAGGAAATAGACAAAATAAAAATAATAGATATTTTGAACCAAATAATAATAATAATAACAGATATTATAACAAAGATAATTAATTAACATAATAAATCTATTTTAAAAAAGAAAAAAAATTTATATTGGTATAAATATAATACATGTAAGCTATGTGGACAAAATCACAGTAAGTATAATTAGTTTTATTTCACCTGCTCAATTGGGAACAAGTTTTGAAATATGACAAAATGACCCACACAATGTGGAGACAATAAATTTTTTTTTTGTATCTCATTTTATACACGTGTCAAGTTTAGATTAAATGTGGTTTTCACTTCGAACCTGCACCATAGCATCCTGCTAACAAAAAGAAAAATCAATTATAGTTACTTCAAGTGAATAACTGTAATTACTAAGACATAAATAATCTGAGTCAAACAATTTAAAATTATTATCTCCTAATAAAGCATAAATCACGAAGTTAAAAGACAATTTAGTGTGATATAATTTTTCTAAAATAAATTGCCACAATATATATCTATCTATTCATCCTTTGAGGTAATTCACGTGTGAAAAACTTATTATTTATCAAAATCTGTCAAAGCATAAATCATTAGATTAAAAGACAATTTAGTGATGCTTGAATTATTAAAATGAAAAATCATTTATTATAAAATATCTATTAATAAATCATTTATAAATTGTGCGATGACTTGCTCTAAAATAATCTACTACCACAAAAATTGTCTATATTCATTTTTAATTTTGTATATTTTAGTGAATACTAAAAAAAAATATGTAGTACATAATCATCATATTCATTGATGAAGATAGATGAACAATTTAGTATCAAATGTCTATGTCGACTACTAACACATAAATTGCTATCAGGCCTAATTATTTTACTCTATAAATATCTATTACCAAATAATTAAAATAGATTCGCAATGATAAAGTTTTTATAAGTCATGTAAAATATTCTAGAGCTAAGTGAGGTCCTCATTGAACTTGTGACCACAAATGTCCAATCAACTTTCAAAGATATGTATCATGGAAGAAATATGCCTAAATTAAAAAGAAGAACAAATCAAGTATTAGTAAAATCTAAGTTCATGTGACAATTAGTGAGCATTAATATATATAATATATGTGTGTAAAAGCATCCTATTAGATCATTAATTCCACTCTAATCACCAAGAAGATTGACTCTATATATATTAAGACATTAAAAACTTATCTGTACACCCATTTCAATATTATTTTGGTCACAATGTCTGATGAATGGTTTATATTTGAGTGGAATGCATAGTCATTAATATAATAAAATTGGTTCTAGTCAATTATAGAACTGTTTCTTGCCTTGTAAGTTAGGTTGCAAGTGCTACGTAGAGAACATTTTGCAGGTCATATTGCAAGTGTTACATAGAAGACACGTAAAACGAACAAATTCTGCTTTAACGATCATATATATTACAATACAGTAATGAAAGGAAGTATAACTGTTTAGTTTTAAAATCAAATATACTATTTAATAGCTTACCAATAAAATAGAAAGATTTGCTTTGGATAGACATGATCACATGGGTGTCGGTTCATTCACCACCCATTTAAAGTGATAAATAGAGATCTAGATCTAAACCCACCAAACAAGTATCGTGTTCATCAAAATGTGGGTTGGGTGGTCAAAAATATGGGTATCAATCTCTTATTATTTTAATTGGGAGTCACTTAGTTTTTTCATTATTTATTTAATTAACAATTATATTGTGTTCAAATCAATTGGAACAGACATCTTTATCAATATTATCTTAATTAATTTATATTTTTCATTTTATCAAAAACAGACATCTTTATCAATATTAGAGAATTTATGAATAATTTATTTTTTACAACCTTCTTAAAAAAATTTAATAAATAAAATTTATTTTTTTAATTATTAGGTCAAAGTCTCAATTAGTATAGTTAGATTAGAAAATATATATTTTCAGGAGCACCCTACAGAGGCATTGTGAACGATGCCCATTGCCTGGAGAGTCCACTAAACCAGATTCTGAGTACCATCAATATAATATTGTGCATCAATTTTTAATATACCCACCTTTGAAAATTTTTAATAACTTGTACAATGTCAAATTAAATTATGATTAAAAGTCCATGTCATCATCGTCATGATTCGTGATTCATATTTCATGATCTCTCTGTGCAAATCAGATCTTGACTTTCAAATTAAATTTTTTATTAATATTGTCACAAATATATATAAATTATTTTTCTAGTCACACTAATTTTTTTAATAACAAGATATATTTTTTAGGTGGATTCTTATCACAAAAGTACTTATAGTGCCAGTACAACCACTAGCATCTATTCATTTTAATGGTAATGGGTCCTGTTTTTTAATCAAAGCTAATAGTCTTTTGTTTTGTTTTAATGGAATTTTTTTACTTTTAGGGAGGCCGGGATCGAATCAATGACGTAAGAATTGAGAGAACTTTTGGCTTTGGTACCTATGCCCTCTATTTGTTTTCTTTTCAAAAATATAGAAGAGATATGACTTTATAAAGAAAATCTTCAATCAAACATAAAACACTCTAATGGAAACTTCCTTATTTTATTTTATACATTTAACACCTTGCCCATCCCTGCTACCAACAATTCACGACAGACTCTCTTTCTTTTGCTTTGTTGGTACTTGACATTTTAGTTGGAGAATAGAGACTTGTCCTCCCCATGTTTCATGGTCCTACATACTATATACCATCTTTAATTAAATTAGTGGTAATTGGGTAAGATTCTATTCTATACTTGTACAAGATTTTGCTTACTTGTTAAAGCCTCACCTTAAGCCAAGTAATTAAATTTTCTTGTGCATGATTGGTGTTGCTTCAATAATGCCTATATAAAGGTCATGCAACTTGTTTCCAAAGAGTCATTGTAACACTTCAATTCCTTAGTTTATTCTCTCCTAAAGCCTACAATTACTCTCTCTCTCTCTCTCTCTCAATCTCACTCTCACTCTTGAAATTAAATTTCTCTTTTTTTTCTTTTTTTCTTTTTTTCCTTTTTTCTAATGGCTTCTCTAGGGTGTGAAAATTTGGTATGCATCAACGGTGAGGATGAATTCAACAACTTGGAAGTCATGGAAATGGACGGTGATCTTCTCAAGTCCTTGTTAGAAGAATCACAAATCGATGAGCGTGATGAAGATCAATTGAACAATTTGATAAGATCACTAGAAGCAGAAATCAAAGTGGACGATCATGATATCACCATGCAAACTGAAGAAGTAGTCAGCAATTTTGGGGAGGGAATTAGTAGTGATCAATCATGGAACATAGGACAGATGGACGGTCAAGATTGTTCAATTTCGCATAATTTTGATCATGATTTTGCATGGATTGATATGGATGTGGTGCCTTCCTTACCAAGTGATGACATGATTTGGTACATGGACACTTACGGAAGTGAGATGGATGGGATAATTGAATTTATTAGTGAGGATGAAAACTATTCAAAGTTTTCTTATGGAAGTGATTTAGGGGAATATGGTTATACTTCATTGTGGCAAGAAACATATTTGTATGAAGTTGTACAAAGTTCTTATTGAATGACATGCATTTTGTTAACGCCAAACTATAGTAATAAAACCCATGGATTTTTCCTTGTCGTTTTTAAACAATTTCTTTTACAGTAACAACAGTGGCCTATTAATTAATGATATTTCCACTATAAGAAAATCAGACTACAGTAACAATAGGAAAAAAAATAAAATTTCTCTATATATTGCTCATTGAAATAGAAGAGATTTTGTAAAGATACACAGGGAAACAATAATTTTCAAATAGATCAAAAAAAGAAAAAAAAAATAGGTTTACGAAGAGCTTCTTATTATAACACTATGTTAATGGCTTTTATAGAAGAACATAAAAATGATTAGGTAAGTTGTATATTAAATGCCACTTAAAGAATTATATTTTATTTTTCTTATTAATTTAACAAAAGTTTATATAATTAAATGTCTCGTTATTCTATAATTTTGTGTTGAGTGTTCTTGTCTCCACCAAACTGTGATGGAGTTCATGAGTTTGTACATGTGTGCTCCTAATTAGTTGGGTATTGACATTTATGATTTTTGTAAAAGGGCTATGTGAATGGGGGAAGTTAGAGGCTGCATCTTTCCCAGAAAAAATAAAAATAAAAATGAGCCAGATATAATGCATAGGAAGCAGAGTGTGTGGACATAGTGAAAGAAATAGGTCTACTGAAGAACATGTTTCCCTACTATATGTTTTCCATTATCAACAAAATGAGGTATTCAAATCATATTTGTCAATATCAGAAAAAAACTTTCATTGCTTACAATGGGAAAAGGAAAAGAAGAAACATAAAGGAAAGAGCTGAAGAGTAAACTGTAATGGTATTTCCTGTAATTTCTGTACATATTTGCAAACTAATACACACAACTTTTGGAAGGTATTACAACAGATCTCAAAAACCACAATGAACATATTAAACATATCACCACCAAATCTGACTATTGATACTTGGTTGTCTGTACAAACAAAAAAAAAATCAGCACAGAACTTGACTCAGAAAACTCAGCCAGCAATAACAATCAACTGTATAAAATCCTTTTCTAATTGTCCAAGCAGATATCCTCCCTATTTTATGGTTTCATATCCTCTTTATCCAACCTTGTTTTGGGGGACGCAACCGATGCATTGACCTGACTCTCAGGCCAGCCAACTCCTTCAGCGCCTTCAAGACTTGCTTTGTTCAATGAACTTTTAATATCCACTGGAATGTCATGTGAATCCGTTTCCAACACATTCTCCCTGGAATTAAGGGAGTCATTACCACAAGCCATATCAATGGAAGTAACTGGAATCCTTTCAACTCTTGGGGAATTAACTGATGATGAAAGAGATTCATCATCAGAAGAGTGGGATTCAGCTACCGATGAATCAGCTTTAGTTTTCCTTGGTCCTTTTGGGGAAAGAACATTTTTTAAGCTGCAACCGGATTTTTCAGCATGTTTCAAGAAACTCTTTGCCAAACCTTTGACATTTCCCTTGCTTGGACTTTCAGGACCACTCCCTTCCGTAGTTGAACCCCCTTCCTTTGGAACCTTCCCTTCCTTTAGAACCTCACCAGAGGTAATCCCAGGCACAATTTCCTCCATAACAAACTTTACACCAATCTCCTTGTCATTGACTGCTCTAATGTTGGGATGTGGGGACGGAACAGCCTGTGGAGACCGAATAGCCAACCCAAAGCTACCTGACTGATCCTCCTTCTTGGAATTTCTGTGAAAAACTGAACTAATCTTTCTTAGGCCTCTCCTAACTGATTTCATTTTACTACCAGTATTTGCATCAGTAATGCTATCATCATTGTTCAGGGATCCAGATACTGTTGAATTTTGACTGCCAAAGGAATCATTAGGCTCCCCACGAATTTCAGTATCAATGCGCCTACTCTTCCCTTTCCTAGGCTCCCAAGTTTGTGAGATTTCACTACCTGGTTGGTGGACCCATATCCCTGTCTCCTTTTGTCCTTCAATGTTGATAGGCTCAAAGTTATCTGGCACTCTTGGAGACTTTCCTGATGTCAAAGACGAGAATGAATCTTTATTAGTGGTCCCATTTGCAAAGGAATTGGTTTTATCTTCCATCTTGAGCACTTCCTGGTCACATGGATTATCTTCCCCCTGTACAGATTACGTTGCAGATTCAAATCAAACTCTAACCATACATTTCAGCTAACAATAGAAACATCATTGTCTGTTATATATAAAAGAAAAATAAGATATCCTATCTTCTTTTTCTGCAATTCTTCAACAAATATCAGTTAAATAGAAAAGAAAAGGTACCTTGATGGGGTCTTCAAGTATAGTTATTGCAAAATGCAACCTCCCTGTTTTGATGTTCTTAAGTGGCAACCACATATCATGTCTCTGGCCATCCCTAAAATCACTGATATTCAAGGAACAATCTCTGCAAGTAGTACAACATCCAATTAGTCCTATGAAGAATGCCACATTTGCAGAAAATTTTGACAAGAAATCAAGAAAACAAACTAAAAAGAAATACTATAAGAGGCAAAATGACAAATGAGTAACTGCTATCGTCATTATAAATATATGAAAAAATTTGACTATGTTTAACGACAAGAAGTAACACTCGATCTAAGAGGAACTAAGGAACTAAGCAACTAAGGTATAGAGAGGAAAATAAAGGAGAAGAAAATTATTTTAAGCAAACAATAATAGACACTTGCACATATAACACAACATGTATTAGACAGTCAGAAAGAGAAACAAACCCAAGAGTATCATCAACAAAATGGTCCTTGTCACGAACTTCAATAGCCAGAACATTGGGTGACTCCCATGATACAATGGGGATTTTGAATTCCTCATGCCATTTTGGGGCAAGAGTTTTCCTCTTTATCTTTGTCTTCAATCTGTAGGCACCCAAATGAGCTTTTACATATGGATCGGCCAATCCTGAAATATATAACTCCAGTTGTTATCCACAGTGAAATGTAAGAAAACAGGCTCACACGAAGGCCTTAAAGATAAAGGACCGACCATTTAAATCTGATGGTTTCATGTCAGATGCTTCAATAATTTCAACTTTGGCATAAGCAACAGGCTCCTTCTCATCCACAGAAAACCAAGACCCTGTCCAAAAGATTAAGAGATGAGATCACTTAGTACCACAGCAAATACATACAGAAACAAAGCAGGATATAGGATATCAGGCTATGATAACTTGTACCAAAAGTTTCTATATAATGGAGATTATTGAGAAATTGTATACCAAGATGTGGTTTGAGGCACTAGCAGCAGGAAGGAGGACTATGAAAGTACCTTTAACAATACTGACTCTGAAACTAAGAGATCTGTTGTGATTTCAACCAAAACACCAGCATTCTGAGTTCACAGGAGGATCACTTTATTATCCTTATAAGTTATATCTAATGCATACTTTCTATTTCCTAGATCAAAGTTCATTCATTTCTTCACTACGTTGGATCCTCACAAATCATACCTTCCTGTAGATTCCCTAGGCCAATAAAAGTATAACCTTCGTTCTTTCTAGAACTTTTTAAGCTACATATCACTTGACAAAACAATGGAAGCTCAAGTAAGTTCGAGAGCCTTGCCAAATAGCAGGTTGATGGTCAAAACTGATTAGTGGTGATTAAATTCAAATGACCTAAAACAAGATCTGCCACTCTACCAAGCATAACATTACTATTACGTATAGTATTAAACGCATGAGAACTATTCAGTAATAGAATCCTCTCTATCATGAAGCAACAAACTACTATTTGTCATTTCCAAACTTAGGAAGAAATAGTCTTGAAGGTTTACCTGGTTCTGGTGAAGCAAATTTCACCACGTCGACAACCAGCATATTGGGCTGCAAAATTTGTAAACATTAGACCTAAAACAATTCCCAGAAAAGAAAACGTGGCCAACATCATAAGCTACAAAGAAATAATTCCAGGAACTCATGTTTATGCCCAGACTTTATATCTCATTCAGCTGAAAGTAACAATATAAATGACAGAAGAATGAAAAGGCAAGATAAGAAATCACAAAGGATACAAATTCACCTCAACAAGTGTCTGTTCAAAAGCAATGGACAAAAGCTTATCCTGATAAAGAAACAAATCATTATAACATTAATGAGTGAGCATGCAAGCAAAGAGAGATGGAAAATGAGAGATCACAATTCAGCAGCATATACAAGGTTCACTCACTAGCCATCCGGCAATCCCTGGAAGTTCTGTCACGTCAAGCCCATGAGTAAAGATAGGTTTGACAGTCATTTGAAAGTATGGAGGTTCAATAAAACATATCCGCAAACGCTCAAGGAATGGCCAACCTTGGAGGAACTTCACCCCAATCAGCACCTACAAAAAGAGAGATGAGAGTATAAAATAGGTAAAATATGTAAAAGTACATTGGCGCTAACATTTTATTTACAAATTGAAGCTTTTCATAGCCCATCTTTACATTATATTGAACAATTGAAACTATGCAGATAAACCAACTGATGTTTTTCTTTTACTTCTGCTCTTAAATTCCTTAATTTTTCCAAACAACACAAATTCGTGAAAAGAAAAGGGGGGAAAAGGCTTAAATGTCCTACAAGACCCAAATGATATGAGATCCAAATTATCCCCCCCCCCCTCCCCCTCATTCATCATTATAGCAGAAACTGCATGCATATATATTAAATAAGAAACTGTATAATTTTAGGGGGAAAAAAACCATTATTTTAATTTTTTTTCCTACTTACTACTGCATCGCCTATCATTCAAAAATGCTGAATCGTCAGAACATCTTCCTATAGGACCTATACGCAATGAAGAAAGATGAAAATCCTTTAAGGTGCACTAAAAACAAGGATAACAGGTTTGAGTTCTCTAAATGCACAAATATAAAATGAACAATCCAGATTTTTCAACAGCTAATTTCCTTTAAAAAATCAGCTCGAAGAAAGAGCAGTAGACCACAGAACTCAATCTGAAGAAATATCTTCTCTGTTTAACTCCATATGATGACAAAATTCATTATGAAAATAGGGAATCACTTTCCCATTTGCATTTGATCTATAGAAAACCTAACAATCCTAGAAGTGCAAATGAGGTGAGTTACTTGCAAACTGCTCATTAAGAATTTCTCTCCTATACATGGATTATAAAATCTGCATTCATACCTTCCCTTCAACATGCATTCCTGTTATATGCAGCTTTGCGCACATTCCAAAACCCAACCTTTTCCTTAGCTTCACAGCAAGTATAGCACTCATATCATCAGCTGACAGAAAGTTCATCCCCAACTCCAGAACCTACATGTATCACATTGCAGTGTCTAAATCAGGGTAAGAACAAACTGCAGCCAAAAAGAGCAAACAAAAAGACATGGTGCAACATGCTGCATAGGAACAAACAATAATACCAAGTGGTCATCATCAGTACATTGGCGAATAACCCGTATTTCAGTAAACATAGGGGGATTTCTCCCCAAGTACAGGTGCTGAACCTGGGCGTCTTTCTGAAACAAAATAACATAAGGCATCAATAACTGGAGTGTAACAAAATAATACAGTAACAAGATAAAGTAATTGATGTTTAACCACTAATTGAGGGGAAAGTATAAATATTACAGTGTACAGCTGACCTAATTTTTTTGTTCTCCTTTAGCATTATAGCAAGTATACATTTGTCCACATATTTATATATAAAAGAATAAGTATCTGCAGAAAAAAAAAAATTTTACTTTGCTTGAAAGTTTGGGATAGCTGCAAATAGAGTTGAATCAGAAACATTTTATGTTGCAAATATAAATAAAAACATTACTTTACACTTAAAAATTAAATGGATAATTAGAATTATTATCTGAGTTTGTTCTTTAGACACAAGAATTATCTTGTAAGGAAAAACAGTAAAATACATTACTGTTGATTAAAATTCATATATGATATATTAGATGTGAATGGAGGAAAATGATTCATGTAGATGACCCCAACTAGTGTGGGATTTAAGGCTTACTTGAGTTGTAAATGATATTTTAGATGGCACACATGTGCTTAATCTTTCATGTAATCAGAAAGCACATTCAAATTGATAGAAAAAGAATATAAAGGTACAAATGAATGAGATGTAAGACTCATACAGCAGTCCAGGGCTTGTACTTCTCCAAGAACCAGGGTATAATGGGAAGAAGAATCTTCTGAGAGGCAATCTGTTCCATACATATGGGCCATATCTTTTCAACTGCATGGTTCAGCCACCGAACTGTTTCAGAATCAGAGAGCACCTGAAGTGAAAGAAGGTCATTGTGCAATGCATCACTATATGATAATAAAATTCCAAATGATATACTCAGTCACAAAGAAGTAGATATATTTACAAGAAGAATACACTAAAAAGATACTAATTAACATAATACCAACCCCGTGGTGGAGAGAAAACTACTATTCTAAGTTTGATAACAATATCATGTTCTAACAACATTACTCTTAGAATGACTAAACATAAATGTTTGATTTTCATCCGGGAAAATTTTGGAAAGTTTTCAATCCTCTTTTTCTCTTCAAACTGATAACGTTCAATTATGGGGTTTTGGGAAAAGAAAGAAATCCTTAGGCCACAAAATTTCAACTTTCCCACTTTCTTATTGACTTATCAATTATTTCTCAGCCGTTCTCATCAACCCGGAAGAAGAGTAAGAAAACAATTACCCTTTTCTGATTAGCTTGTTTCCTTTCTTCAAACTGTAGTTTCTTCCGCAGTCTAGTAATATAGCGATCATGGACCTTTCAAAAGAAAAAGAAAAGTTAACGGTCAGCAAGGTATTTCACACCCCTTTCTTTATTCCTTAGACAGTCACATTTAACAAATCACATACAGAATAGGATCCTAATTCCCTACATTGAAAAGGGCCATTAACTTTTCCCTTTTCAATTATTCATCAGAAAATGAAAGGCAAAAGAAAAGGCAAAAGACTGATTATCAGAAAGAAATGAAAGCAAAAGGGAAACGTAAAGCCACGAATTAAAATATATATATATATATATCAAACTATAAAATAGACAAACTGAAACGGGAAAAACCAACAAGAGGCTAAGAGCAGACAGTTCCAATTCGTACCAGATAGAGATAGATCAGAGCTACAAAATACGCAACTCCGTGGCACCAGTTGAATGCAGAAAGCAACCAAAGCAACAGTAGCACAATGCCCACATGATGGAAGATTGAAA
Source organism: Quillaja saponaria (assembly GCA_029379385.1). Lineage (NCBI taxonomy): Eukaryota > Viridiplantae > Streptophyta > Magnoliopsida > Fabales > Quillajaceae > Quillaja > Quillaja saponaria. The sequence goes on along the minus strand of CM055605.1, from coordinate 6,553,902 downwards.
TATCGGTTATATCCATCGATTTCTCTTCTCTTTTCCAAACAAACACCACTCAACCACTACCCAAAGCTGATTGCTTTCTGTGTGAATTCGCACACCCACTAGCTTTATTCCCAAATTTGTACACTAAATCAGATACCCATTAAGATTATTCCCCAGAAACAGACACAAATCTCCCGTATTTAATACCAAATCTAAAATTAAGCCTTCCCCACACAAACAAAACTGATTTATCACCTTGAGAAATCAAAGTATCGGAACTTAACAAATCATGATCCAAACCCAATCTCAAACTAGGATTTATGGTCCAGAAGCGAAAGAAACCCAATCAAAACCATGCTAATATCCTATTACAACACAAGCAAAGCGATCATTTTCACGGTTACCAAATCTAAGACACGGTTTTTTATATCAAATGAAATGAAAAAAAATTTAAAAATTGTACTGCTTGACGCTAGCATTGAAGAACTATATTCAACTTTAATTGCTTTCTAAACGAAGGACCCTGGGGTCCACTACTTCCTGACATATGAAACGGTACCGTATAGGCAAAGAAACCGTCGAGGATAAAGAGGAGAAGCAGAACCGAAAATAATGGAGACCGAGGAGGAGGGAAGCAGAGTGTACCGAAAGTTAATTCATGTTAATTTTTAAAGGTTCGCTTGATTTGACTGTCAGTCAAATGCCACGTGTTAATTTCGTGTGCCATTCGTGTCGGCAATAGAGGGGTGTATTAGTCTTTTTCACAAAGCTTAGTGAGAATTACTCTTTAACCGTTTAGTGAAGTGGTTAGTTGTTTGTGTGATTATCGGATTTATTAATTATGTGGGTCCTACTATTAATATCTTGATAATCCCATGAAATATAAAAAACAACGTAGCTGCGTGCGCGTAACATGCTAACGTGGTGTCTTTTGTGGTGGTTTTTTCAAATTTCCTATTGCCAACTGTTATTGGTGTTGGCCTTTTTCTTTTTAAATAAAATTAAATAATTATATAAGTTCCACGAAGAAATGTTTATTTGTCAAAGTTAATGATGGTGCCCTTCAATATTTCTTGAAAAATTTAGACTAAAAGATTTGATTATCTTGCTTAAATCGGGAAGTAAAAGTCGTGCACTTAGTATATTTGAGATATTTTGAATTATAATTATATTTTTAATTTCAAATTTTTATCTGATTGAGTTTACACATAGAGTCAGCACTCAATATTTTCAATAATTATAGTTACAATTTTATATTTTACTTATATTTGTTCAAATTTTAATTTTATGAAATTAGAAAATGACCGAAGCCCGAATTTGAAGACTTTCTTGACAGTGAAAAATAATGGTAGATATTATTGTTTGATTCATGTTCACACACTTTATTATAAGATAACATTTGTAGGAGCTGAATGTAACCCCATTGACATTAACAAATATAGATAGGAATACGAGAAACTTTAGACAAGTAAAATTGGGGGTTGGTTATTTAATTTATTAATAAAAATTAACGTACAATAAAGTGTTTTCATGTGGTGTCAAGAGTTTCAAATTGAATCTCATCTTTTCATTTCATTAGTCATAAAGCTAATTTATAAGATAGGAGAGAATTGTCTCTCATTATATAATTCATTAAATCAAAAATAAAAATATGTTCATTAATTTTTTTTAATTAATTTACGAATACTGAAATTAAGTCACATTTTATTAAAATCTACTTGTAATGTATATCTAAGCCAAAACTTAGGATATAATTTGGTAAAGGCAAAATTGAGGAAAAAATAATTAAAAATATGCAAAAAAAATATTTAACTTAATCTCGTTTGAAATTCATAGATGTCATTTTTTATAAATGTTTTTCTGCGATCTCAAACTCCTGACATTACATAACTGCTGAGTTCATGTGTACTTAATCATTTAAATCACACTTTGTCAATATAATATGTAATTTTATTATAGAAAAGATGAATTAGTTAAGATACAAATAAGGTAACTCTACAATTATCTTAATTTCTTAGGGTTGAGAGAACGTGCATGACTTGAATCATGTGGAAGATGGTGATGCTCGACTCTCAACGTGTTAAAAATCATTGGAATTGGGACGAATATAATTTGACTTTGTTTTCTTTAAAGCTTAATTAACTTAGCCTAAATATAATTAGGGGTATTAATGTCCATTCGATTAATTTAATGAATATCACATGGAGCTGGATGGATGCTAAATATAATCATGAAACCTTGTCTTATTTTATTTTATTTTTTTATTGCTTATTCTTTGTTAGCTACTAATTTAATCATGTGAAATGCAATAAACATCTATATCAATTAAAATCTTTTTTTTTTTTTGAGCTTGGAGTCCGTTTTAGTACTCTAGCTCTAGCTATTTGAGAGGTGGTTATTGAATATTTACAACTTTATTTGACGTGATCTATAATAAAATTATGTTTGTTGGTGTTGGAATCTCACCCTTAAAACCGTCACTCCTCATATGGAACATGAAGATTTATAATTGTCAGGTGGAGCTCAACCGTTGGAGTCTATCAATCGGCTAGTGCTGGCGTGATGGGGTTGGATGCAAAACGTTGAAGGCAGCAGTCAAAATCTAATTTTATTACCATGTTAAAGTCTCATGCTTAAAACTAACCGATTAGTATTGTTAGAGACTCACTCTTGAATCCAATCAATTAGTGATAAGAATAAAGATCTGTCTACTTATATACATTGTGATGTGAAGTTCAAGAATGAGACTCAATTGGTTTAGAGAGTGAAGTTCCAACTACCAACATGTAATCTCATATAGCTAGTGTTTAAGAGACTTAACACTACATATAAGTCTAAAGACTTCTATTCTTAACACCAATTGATTAGTTTTAAAAGTAAGGTTTCAACAATATTTTTTGTCAAATAAAAAATTATCTACTTTTCTAAATCAAATACTTTTGCAAGCTTTGTTCATAGTCCCATACTCAACTTTAATCCTTATGTAAAATATCAAACTAATACCACTATATTGTGAAATGAGAGAATAAAAATATCTTACAATTTTTTAGAAATTTTTATTCTTTCATTAATAATTATATAAAAAATTATTAGTTTTCTAATTTATATTATTTCATTTTTATGAAATATTTTATTTAATATTTTGAACCTAATATTTTAAAAAATACAAAGGGAAAGTGTAAAAAAAATATTTTATTTAATATTTATGAATTATTCATAAGAAAATCTTAAAATTATGATTTATTTGTTTTTTAAAGTCAAGACTTGTGAATTATTAGTGTTATTTAATAAATTTTATTTTTCTTTTTGAGATATCACTAAGAATTAAGAAAAACCAGTTTACTTATGTGTGTGTAAACTATTTTCTTTCTACTTTATTAAAAGGAATAAATTTAAAAAGCTTAAGTTTAACAAAATGTATTGCTATTAAGAAGAAAAAAAAAGTAAAAATAGAGGGCAATATAGAAAAAATAAATATTTAGAACTTATTTGAAAATAGTAAAATTTATATTAGGACATTTTAATTTTAATTTTAAACTGATTGAATCATGTAAAGACGGATCAAGCACTTTGAAACAATTTTAGTTGAAATTTTATGTTTTTAATTAAATTTGTTCAAATTTTAATTTTACATAATTGGAAAATGTTTGTTTAAAAAAGAAAAAAATAAAAAAAATAAAAGACAAAAGCTAGAATATGATGACCCTCCTGATAAAAATAGAAAAATATTTTTATATTTTTAATTAAATTTGTTCAAATTTTAATTTTACATAATAGGAAAATGTCTGTTTAAAAAAAAAAAAAACAAAAAAAGACAAAAGCTAGAATTTGACGACTCTCCTAATAAAAATAGAAAAATAATAGTGGATATTATTTTTTTGATTCATGTAAGATACCTCTTTCACAAACTTGGGAGAGTCCACATTATATGTTTTGACCTTTTATGTTCACACACTTCCTGTATATGGAGTCTGTGGTGAAGGAAATCATGTTACTTGATTTATTGTCTTTTTCTGTTGGCACATAACAAGAAAGTGAGTTTTTGAAATTTGAGTAGTAATTAAAATTAGTTTGACTTATAAGATAATATTGGTAGGAGCTGAAAGTAACCCCATTGGCGATTAGTTGTTTAATTAATTGATAAAAATTAATATATAATAAAGTCTTTTGATGTCATGTGAAGAGTTTGAAATTGAATCATATTTTTTATTAGTGATGAAGATATATAAAAAGATAGAGAGTTATCACTCCTTGCATAAATAAAAAACAAAATATATTCATCTTCAACTATAGTTCTAATATCGAAAGCAAGTGCTTTTGTTAAAATTTAGGCTTATCTACTATTTTAGTCTTTTAAAATTATATCAGTTTTTAGTTCAGTCATTCAATAATTTTTATAGTCAATTCTATCATTCAAAATTTAGAATTTCTCAATGAAGTTCTATTTTTTCATTTATATATTATTAATTAACAAAATAACCACACTTGACATAAATATAATAATATACATAAGTTATTTTTATATCTAGCAAAACTGTTTTGGTCATTTTATCACTAAATTATATAAAATAACTTATTTATGTTGAGAATGAGAAAATGTAACTTGAATGAAAAATTATGAATCCTAGATGATGAAATTGACCGAAAACAATCTTAGAGGACCAAGTTAAAAATTAAGACAATATTAACGAAATAAAATAGCAGTCAAGCCTAAAATCTACTAACGACATATATTGGCAAGAAACTTAGTTATAATTTGATGCAAAAATAAGAAAAAAAAAATATTAGTATGTGATTTTTGATGGGCAGAACAGATACAAGTAATCCGACTCTAAAATTACCTTACGAATTAAGAGTTAAATCAAAAAATTATTTAATTATATGTATACAAAAAAGAAACGATCATCAACTTTTAATTTTAATTAATTTATTTATTTTTTAGTTTAAGTTGAGAAAACGTGCATGGCTTGAAACATGTGGAAGATGGTGATGCTCGACCCTCCATGTGTCAAGTCTTTCGTTTAGAAATCATTGGAATTGGGATGAATATAATATGACTTTGTTTTCTTTAAAGCTTAATTAACTTGGCCTAAATATAATTAGGAGTATTAATGTCCATGCGATTAATTAAATTAATATTACATGGAGCCGGATGCAGGATGCTAACTATAATTATGAAACCTTGTCTTTTTTTATTTTTTTATTTTTTTATTTCATTGCTTATTTATCGTTGTTAGCTACGAATTTGACCATGTTCTTCATGTGAAATGCAATAAACATCTATATCAATTAAAATTTTTTTTTTTTTTTTGAGCTTGGAGTCTGTTTTAGTTCTCTATGGAACATGGAGATTTGCAGTCGTCATGTGGAACAAGAGTTGTAGCCGATCAATTGGCTAATGTTGTAAGTGATGACTCTGTTATTATGTTAGAGTCTCATCATTAACACTAATTTATTGATATTGTTAGAGACTCACTTTTGAATCCAATCAACTGAAAATAATAGTATAAACTCATCTACTTATATTATTGTGAAGTTTAAGAATGAGACTCAATTAATTTTAAGAGTGAGGTTCTAACTATCGATGTGTAATCTCACATTGCTAGTGTTTAAGAGACTTAACACTACATATAAGTAGGATTAGAATTCAAATCATATAGCTTCTAATACTCGATTAGTTGTATTTGTATTTGAGTTCAACTATCAAATTCAAATTCGAATATTCAAATATTTAATTCAAATTTGAATATTTAAATTTTTCATTGCATAAAATAATTTTTATCTAAAAAATGTATGTTTAAACTTTAAAAATGTAAATATATAAAATAAATCTAAGTAATTTAAAATCGAGGTGTGAATATTCAAATTACATAATCATTTAAAAAATGACAAATACCACAATTACCGTACCACCTTAGTCCTAACCTTAATCATAATCCTAATTCTAACTCTAACTCTAATCCTATTCCTAACTCTAATTGTAATTCTAATTTTAATTACAATTTTATTAAAATATATTTTAAAAGAGTTATTGTTAACAAAAATTAAGGGATAGTTTGGTAGGCAAGAATGATTTTTGCAGAATTGGAATGGGAAAGGGACTAAAAATAGAATGTAGATAGAATTGAATGATCATTCCATTCTATTGTTTGGTAGCACTAGTAGGGAATAATCATTTCATTCTATTTATTAATTTTCTAAGCAGTTCTTAGACATTAAATAATATTAAAGTTATGTTAAATTGACAAAAGTATCTCTTTATAGTTAAAGTAATAAAAATTATATTGTTTCAAAATGACAAAAATATCCTTATATAGATAAAGTAATAAAAATTAAACATAATTTATGAAATATATATATTTCTTAATTTTAAAAAAAAAAATTATAATATTTATTTATTATTACTTATATTTATTTTCTTATTTCTTAATTTTATTATTTATTAATATTTTAGTTTAAAATTATTTAACTAAATTATTTATTTAACATTAATTAATTATTTATACTTATATTATTTACAATGATATGAAGGGTATTTTTGTATTTGACTAAATTAAATAATAAATAATATTTTTTATTTATGAATAATATTATTAATTTATTAATATTCAACTTTTTATTTTATGTGATAGAATGATTTTCTTTGTCATTTAATTGAACTAAACCAATTCCATAGAAGTAGGAATGAGCAATCTCACCCTCTAGGTGAGATTGAGAATTCCTACATCTATGGAATAAAATGACTGGAATGAAATGAGTATTTCAAGACTAAAAACATACTAAATGAAATAATGTTCATTCAATGAAATCTTACATGGAATGGAATGATCATTCTTGTGTACCAAACTAGTCATAAGAGAATTCTATTTGGTAGAATTTGTAAGAAATTATTGATGATCCAAATCTAAAGTGAAAATGGCAAAGGTAATATATATTTTTTTAAAATGAAATGAATACAAATAATTATATGTAATTATTTTTTATTAAATATCAATTAGTTAATCAAATAGTTACTCGAATACTTAATTGATCGAATATCAAATTGAATATTACATCTTTTAAATTTGATTTGAATTCAAATTCAAACTCTAAAAAGTATTTTTATTTGATTTGAATTCATATTCAAATCAACTTCAAATATCAAATTGTGTGATTTGAATTCTAGCCCTACATAAGAGTCTATATATACTTCAATTCTTGACACCAATTAATTAGATTTTAAAAGTTACGTTTCAACAATATTTTTTTTAAAATAAAAAAATTATCTACCTTTCTAAATCAAATATTTTTGTAAGCTTTGTTCATAGTCCCATACTCAATTTCAATCCTTAAGTAAAATGTCAAACTCATAATTTTAAGCTTTTTTTTTTTTTTTTTAAATAAGTCATAAATATTAAAATAAAAAATAAATTTTTTTACACTTTCCCTTTTGTATTTTTTAAAACTCTTTTAGGTTCAAAATGTTAATTAAAAAAAAAAAAAAGCTTAAGTTTAACATAGTGTATTGCTATTAAGAAAAAAAAAAGTAAAAATAGAGGGCAATATAGAAAAAAATATATTTAAACTTAATTGAACACAGTAAAATTTATATTATGACATTTTAGCACTTAGAAGAAAAAATTGAGGGTCATATTCTCAAAATTTAAAATTTTAGTATTGTTTCTGTAAATCCCAAGTAATGAAAATAAAAATTAATCTTAAATTTTTGTATAAAGATCTCTATCATCATTAAAGTTTTGACCATAAAATTTATAAATTCTTTTATTTTTAACAATCTCTTTACCAAAAAAAAAAAGACTGGAATCAAAGAAATCAATAAATAGAACATATTCTTAATTACCTGACTTATCTTGGATACATATTGATCCTCTTTGATTGACAGCTTGGACATGTACCCCACGTTCTAGGCCGTGGAGGCGGCCCGTATGGCACACCCTATTCAACAGCTCGCATGTTCCCAGCCTAGTCTTCGAGAAGCGGTCTACGGTTGCCTCTCAAACACGCACCCCAAAGACATGGTCTCACCTTCATTTTATGTCTTTCATCATCTAATTTTATTTTTTTCCCCAATTACATCTACTTAAGCAAACTAAATATATCCTAGCCAATATATATATATATATATACATAGAACAACCCAAACACACCATAAAAACGGTCAAACGGACATTGTTTTTGCCAAGCCTCGCGTGCGCCATAGCTCGCTCCGTATTCACCCATACAAGCTCCTCCTGCTATGGTCCCAAGCTGGACGACCCAGAGACCATACAGTTACCATTGACTTTGGCAGTCCCCTCAAATTGCTTTTCCATTTTCTTCAAAGAAAAAACAAAAGTTTCAGTCTCCAATTGGAGAAGAAGATGAGTAAAGAAGACAAAACCAGAGGCGTCCCTGCCGAACATCATCATCTTCATCATCATCATCAAGAACCCCAGCCGTATCCTACACAGTACGGTACATTTCAAGGCGTAGCCAACTATCCACCACCACCGCCGCCGCCGCAATCACAGCCGGTGGTCGGATTCCCTCAACCTGCTCCGCCTCCTGGAGCCACTGCGCATTATGTTCATGGGTACCAAGCTGTTCCGGGTATGATTTCAGTCTGTCAGATGGTTTTTAGTGGACAGATCCTTGTTGGGTATGATCAGAGTGTGTACATATAGATAGAAATTGATTCGGTTATATTGGGTTTTACTAGCTGCTGTTTTGCGATTGTTAGTGAAATTGCGTGAATTTATGCCATTAGTTTATTAAGGACAAGTTCGTAATCTTTGGATGAAAGGAAAGAGTATTGCTTTCAATTTTTGTCATAAAAAAAGTCAATACATTTGGACTTTATCCAGCTTTCAAATATTTCTTAAAAGAATGGCCCCATTTTGTTGGATCTGGTCTTGTGTTGATTGTTTGTGCTCATAATCTTGATCCCCTTCTAGGATCTCATTTTCCTTAATACCCCCTTGTCCCATCTCCTTTTGCAAATACAGTGAAATCGTTTCCAATTAAGTTATTTATACATGGTATAGTCCTCTCATATTATTGGGTTATGATATTGCAGATTGTAATGGATTGGAATTTTTTTCATAGCATTCTTGTTTACATAGTATCAACCTAAATGTAAATAAACATGTTTACCTGTATTGTGGTTTCAGTTTATGTAGTTGCTGAAGGAAGACCTGTAAGAGAGCGTCGCCTTCCTTGCTGTGGGTGTGGTATTGGCTGGGTTCTGTAAGTAATTACTTTTAATGCAATGAGCGAGAGATTGGCAGCATTAAGTTTTCTAGACATTTACAGCATCCAAATGGTAAATGTGAAGATTTTACAGTCTGTATAGTTTAATTGCCAATTTTTTTCATCCCTTGATAGTTTTGATCTTTGTTTGACTTGGATTGGTTAACAATCAAACCAACAAGTAGAAACCAGTTGTCAATTCTTTAGGTTAGATTATGATGCTCCTTTATCCCCATATCTGCCTTAGGGCAATAATTTCAATCAACTAAGATCTATGATCCTTTTCCCTTTATCAACCTTGTTTAATTTCAACATGAATGGGATCTGTTTTCTGATTGGATGGGAAGGGTACATATATGAAGGGAAGAGTAAAAGTGATCATTTGTGTCCTTTATCTTGAATCTGCCACTGTGGCTGTAGCCAAATTTCACAGTTGAGAGAAGTTATCTGGCCAGTGTGTAAATCCCCACAGACAAATCTGCTTACGGAACTTCTCACATTTTTTTTTGCTTGAAAAATTCATTTTATACTTTCTTTTTCAAAGGTTGGATTATGGGACTTATAATGGGAGGGGGAGAAGAGGGAAATGGCATAACTTTTGCTGTTTGAAGAGACCCTTCTCAAACATCAAGCCTTCTGTTTTTCAAAATGGTCACCTTACAGGCAAACTGCTTTGACTTCCCTGCAACTTTTCTGTATTGGTGCCTACATGTCTTCACTATTCCTCTATTCATCAGAAAAAGGAAAGAAGAATATTAACTTTTAGCCACTACCTTGACTAAGTTCAGATAAGTTTCCACTTATAGTTTTTTTTTCTTTCTCTATATGTGTAAAATGTGGAAGATGGTCTTAGAATTTGTTTGAATGCCTGTTTAACTTATCTTTTGTGAAGTTATTCTGTTTAGAGTCAGTCAACTGATGAGTAAAAATATTCTTATAAAGCATTTTATACTGCGTTGGCTGGGATTTTTGCTTTCCTGTGGTTGTAGTAACTGGAATTAGGTAGTATGGTTTCAAACTCAGCTACCTAATATCATGGGTATGATGTGAACTGTTGACGATTTATACTTATATTATATTAATTGAATTCATGGTTGATCCAATCCTTTTATTTTTTATATGATATAATTCTATGACAATGATGGAACTGTTTTTAAGTTGTTACCTTCAAATTTTTTCATACATTTGTTATCTTATTGGCTCTTCTACTCCCCTCAACACCTTTTTTTTTCCTGCTAATCATTTCATCTGCTTTTTTTATGAGATAACCTTGGGTTGTTGATATATGAAGTTTTTGGTCTTTTGAAGGTTTATCATTGGTTTCTTCCTTGCTGCTGTCCCCTGGTATGTTGGGGTAGTAATAATGCTAGTTTCCAGAATAGATCACCGAGAGAAACCAGGATACATTGCTTGCACAATTGCTGTAAGTTATTCTTTTTTCTCTGTTCAATTTGACTTGAACAGTGTTGTTTGGGTTTAGATTGTGTTTCTGTTTAACTACTACTGTGAGGTGGTACTTTTAACTTGATTTGGTGTGAAGTTGCTTGGGTATGGTGAGCCCTTGTTGGCAGAAAATGTCTTCAACTTGAGGTTTTGACATATGTATAGCTTAATGCCTTATAGATAATGCACTCTTGTTTCCCTGTTCCTGGTATTGCATATGAAGGAATCTAATTACTTGCAATGAATATAGAAGACTTGCAGAGCTCATTGTCGTGCCCGTAAACTTCTTTTGCTTCCCTATTATCCTTTTCTATGTGCCTCCATTGCTTATCCTTCAATTGCATGTAAGTTGATGGGTGAAATTTCTAATTCATTAAGCCCTACTTGCTACTTCTACCTGCAAGTGGACCGGGAAAATTTTGATGTACCTAAAACATATATTTGTGGTGTATTTGGATGCCACAATAGTAAATTGTAAACATTGAAGAGAACAGCAGTTTTGGCAGAGTTTATGAAGTAAAGAATGTGAAACTCAAGACAACTGTTATGGTTGTTGCGTGGCCTGATGATAGGGGTTTTAATTGGCCCCGTTTTATGTTAGGGTGTTAGTAGCTTGATCTTCTTCTTCGTTGTGAGTTTCCCTACATCTCCATGCATATCTTTTCTTCTTGCTCGTCATTTTCTTTATTCCCATCAAATAAATTAAAAATATAATTCCAGTCTTAACTTTAGGCCATTAACCCCGTTGATGTATCAAGTGAGGTTTTATTGTATGAAATCTTAGGAATTGAGATTGTTTGACAATAATAGAGTTTATTCGTATCTAGTTGTTCCATTACATATCAGAAGAAGAACATGACCTGTTACATATTATGACCAATCTTGTGATTGCATTTGCAGGCTATTCTTGCTACAGTAGCGATTATTTTCGGTCTTGTAGATATTGATGACTGGTAATCTACAAGAGTTGTACAGGTTGCAAAATTAATGTGTGAATATGTATTGGTGGCTGAAAATTATATTTGGGTGTAAATCTGCTTAAACAACATTGAGTAAATCTGGATTTATAAACTTTTACATACTTTATCCGCCACCAACTGCAACTGATATTGTTATAAGGCGATTTGTGGATTAATGTTTTTCTTTTGTGTATTCATCCAAACAAAACTTATTTTATGTACTCATCGAAACAAAAATGTTATTGTTGCTACGTTTTTGGATGAGTATGTGCTTGACTAGAGATGCCAAGCTGAGAAGGAATATTGTGTCTGATTTATAAGTTATGAAGTTTCAGGTACAGATTGTCATATCGATATCCCAATCATATGTGGTTATGCATCATTACACTACAAGGTCATTGGTTTGTCTATTGCCCTCATTATGGGGGTGCCAAATGTTATGTGGGTTGTAAAGGAAATGTTATACATGCGTGCAAGAGTATTGCATATTCATATTAGACATGAGATGTATTAATATAAGATACCTGGATATCTTCGAATCCTATGTTTGGCATGAAATTAGACATGTAAAATTCTGAATAACTAGAGAATTTTAAAACAAGCTATTTGGCAACGCATGCTGTGTATATTTTAGTAAAAATTACAACTCACTCTCATAACTAGTAACTAAATAAATTTACAACCATAACAATCCCAAATTGACTCTCACTTTTCAGAACTGACGTGGAACATCACGCAATCATCTGCATTAGGTGGAACAAAGGAGTCAGAAGCATGACTCCTTTGTGGTGTCCAGTTCGTCAAGATGGGTTGGTTTGGTTTGGTTTGGATGCACGAGTTAAGAATAAAAGTAGAATTTAATTGCCAAAGCTAGCTCTCATAAGACAAAGGAGCTCAACTGCTTAATATATACACTTGAATTATTTTTTACCAGCATCGCGGGACTCTATTTTGACCCATAAGATACAACCTATGTTGGACAATTGAACCATATCAATTTGACTTAGCCCCCAAATAAAGACATGCATTAAATAGGCAAACAGTCCCTAATGGAAGTAATCTAATTTTTCACTTATCAGCTTTCGTTTCTATACACCCAAACGGTCCCTTGTGTTCGTATAAAATACATTCATTTCCTTAATTTTCTTTTCTCTCCTTTTCTCTAATCCTTGATTTCCACCCACAAAATACTTAATAACAGTGCTCTGCGATCTTTCTGTTTTCTCACTCAGCAGAGGCTTCTGACTTCTAAGGTCGTTTTGGGGATGGTTACTTTCAGGGTATGCATAACACTCTTACATGTTCAAATGCTCAAAATTCTTAGTCCTTTCTTTGGTCATTGTCATTCTCTATTTGCACTTTTGCTGTTTGGTTTCCGAGAAAATAAACTAAAAAGATGGAACTTTATGTTGGACGATATTGTGGTTATGCCCGTCCCCAATTTTATTTATTTAGTTACAAATCGACCGTATTTGAAAGTTGAAAACTTTCTTTAGTTACTTTTTCTGCATTTAGTTAGACGTAAATGTAGGCGGATTTATCATTTATGGGTTTAATTCTGATAAGTTGATTACTTGCTGAGTAATACTTTTTGTTCATTTTGTGCTTTAAATTCTCTTGATCTCTTTAGTTGCTCATAGAACTAGCAAATGAAAAAGGCATTCACTTCTATAACTCTGTTTTTGTGTTTTCCAATCACTTGAGAATATTATATTAGGTCAGTATTTGTGTTAGGCTAGTTAACTGCAGATTAGAGTTAGCTTGCTTTGGTCTGAACAAACTTCAGCAGTTAAATTTTCCTCTTACTATTCTTTCATTTTCTTGGCAACTCATGGCCACAATGGAAAGTGGGATTTGTATTGACATGGATCTGGTTGGTACTGTTTCACCAATAACAAGTTGTGTGAAGAGGCTTGCCTTCTGAACCAGATGAACACCCAAAGTTCTAACGGACGAAACTTTGGGCAACTAATGAGGTTCCTTCCAAGTCAAAGTTCTGGTAAGCATCTAGTCTATACTCTACACAATATACACATTGGGTTTAGATGCATCCTTGATTATAGTGCTTGTACTCTGTTTGCGTGTTAATAAAGTTGGACTGTAAGCAGTAAGTTGAAACCTTTATATCTTACTCATTTTTCATTATATGGAATCAAAAACACAAGAATGTATACTTAACACTTAGAAGATTATAGCAGTAAGCTAGGCGCAAGCAAAAGGAATGGTAAAAGCTTTTTTTGTAATAATTTCTTTTAAAGCTTGGTACCGATAAATAGGTTTTCATGCTTTTGGGCTGAAGAAAAGGAAATTTGATTCAAATTTAGATTGTCCCTGATATTTTCATGCAATTTTTAATCGTTAGATTTCAACATATTAAACTTAGAACAGCCTCCTTGAGACTAAAAGGTTTATATCATTTATATTGATTCCACATTTTCCTGGAAGTTCAAGGGTTTTCTGATTTGGCGTATTTGTCTCATATTTTATTATCAGATGTTAGTGCAAAAATATATGCATTCTTGAGTCAATGATTTCTATCATGGATTCTTGATGCATTAGTCTGGCAGGTATTTCTTGAGAAAGTTGACGAAGAGCAACGGGTAGATACTGACAATCAATGAGGTGTGTGCTGCATCTGCTTGTTCACTAGAATTCATCATGGATATTTTTAGGTCCAAATCAAGTTGATATGTACATTTTGGGGCATTATTGACTTCCATATAGTCTTTGCGCTTATCCTGCACAACCAAAGTTTATTATTTGTTACCTAATAAAAGCATTCTTGTCATTGATAATAACAATATTAAAGTCTTGTTTCTTAGTGCCATGTCTGAGGCCACCTAACTACCTAAGTGCTTTGGCGTTTTGGGGGTTGAGTGATAGCAAAGATGAAACTTTCCCTGGGTTATTGCCTTATTGCCTTTTATGATCTGAAGTGATGCAGGAAAAAGAGGATGGAAATTGAAAAAAAGAAGAGTTACTAATGCTACAAAGTTACTATAGCTTTGGGTTACTGTAGCGGCCTTATCATTAAGGGGTTTTTATATCCTTTTAGGGTTATTTTAGTTATTTTATTATGTACAGTTAGGATTAGAATAAATCAATGGTCATGATTAGGTTTTATTAGGGTTTTAGAATATTAGCTCTTTATAAATAAGAGTTATAGGCAGCTTTGTAACATGTTATCTTTTGATTATTATATGAAATTAGCTTTTGGTTTTGTAAGTTCTTATGAGAACTTAGGGTTTGCTCCTTGCATCCCAAAAGAGCTTTTCCTTTCCCTCTAAGAAACTTAGACCTCCATGGAAACCAATCATAGTTTTCATCTTTTGACTCTTCCGACCGTGTCATGAAGTTTCTTATAGCAACTCCTAATTACTTGGGACTAATGCTTGCTGTTGTTGTTGTTGAAGGATGCTAAGTGTGATTTATTTTGCTAAAGTACTCTGGGCCCCTGGCCAAGGAGAAAAGGAAAAATAATAGATTATTCATTCCAACTACATTGAGACTTTTCCCAAATAAAGCATGCAAGAATCTGAAAACCTTTAAGCTCATTATACAACCCTAAAAGGCTCATTATACGTTGTTTTCTTTCATTATACAACCCTAAAAGGGTGAGTTTTCTTCTGGCTTTATGGCTGGCTTGTAGCATTTTCAACTTGGATTATAATGCTAGGCAGTAAATTAATTGCTAAATTTTGTGCATATGATTAACATCAAGTTATGCAGGAAAATTTTAGGAGGTTCTCCTTCTGACCTGTTTATGTCTATATACTCTACCCCTAATGATTCACGGACCTCCCAACTCTTGAAATCTTACCTACAGTTCCCGTACCTGAATAAACAAAAAAGCCTAGTTGATCTGAAGACTGTTGGAGTTATTGGATCAATCCCTCTCAGCAGGTGTATTTATGGATGGCTAAATAAGCCTAGTTTATAACATGAATATATCACCAGCTAATATGATTAAAGTAAATGCACCTAGAGGATTTGGTATCATAAACAACATTTGCACATTAAGACCATCTTGGTGTTTGAACTCAGGATCTTGTTCTCTCATATCTAGTTAGAGTATTGGTCACACATAAAGTTTAAATTATTTCAGTGCATAAGTCTGTACTCGTATATGTTCTAAGAATTACCACCATTCATGTGGAAGAATCCACAGGAACATACATACTATTTCCTTGATGGAGAGACCTGTGGTCGCTTGTTACTCACATTGCTCTCTATTTCTGTGCAGTCATGAATCATTCTCCAAATATATGCATGTCAATCTTTGTCAACCTGTGAATATTCATCTTACTTATGAAAGATGATTCTGATAATTGTAAATAGTATCCTCTTCATTTGAGCAACATAGATTTCCTCCAATTCATTCATGCTCAATGTTGTCAAGATTGCGTTTTAGATCGCAAGATCATACGATCTTGCAATCCAACCTAGGCCAAATGATCCAAAATGTTTCAAAAATCACAGTTTATATGATCAGAAGCAAAATCGTAGGATTGCAAGTTACGATCCCATCTTACTGATTCTGAAAAAAACACAATCTGGGTTATATTTTTCAGGTGGGATGGCTTTTTTGCTTCTGAATCCCATTCCAAAAACTCTACCCATCATCATTAACAGAACCTTCTCAGCCCCTCTTGGTCTCATGCTCTCAGCATAGTACGAACCCTCGCTGGTCGCTGCATCGCTTCTATCTTCTGTGTCAATTTCTCTGACTCCCTGCATCCCTCTTCTCAGACCTCCATTGTCATTGAGAGAGAATCTCTGGTGCTGTAGAGCTTCTCTGGCTCTGCAGAGATGATGATGTGTGTAGCAACCTGCTCGCTTAGTCCCTCTCGACCTCACGTTTTGTTGTGTGGCTACATTATGAGTTTCTGAATTCTGATTTCTGACTTCTGACTTCTGACTTCTGACTTTTGAGTACGAGTTGGTGAATATTTCTGAGTTTCTGATTTTAATTTTTGTTTCCTCTTATGAATATAGTTCTAGCTTTCTGAGTTGGCTTTGGGTATATAAATAATCTGAACTTCTCATTTGAGTCTGACTGTATGAGTTTGTGGATAATTTTGATTTTTGATTCTGATTTTAATTTTTCTAGGTTTTATATAATTTCAGATTTCTGAGTTGGGGTTTGGGTACATGTTTTAATTTGAATTTCAGTTTTGTTGTATTTAGAAATTAGAACCTTTGAATTGGATGTTTATGAACTTGATTTTTGTTTTTGATGTTTCATGTTTGTTCTTGCACTCTCTCTTTAAAAAGTTATTTTTTGTATTGATGATGCAACCAGTGAGAAATTTGCTTTGAAAAAAAAAATATATTTAGAGTTCATGTTTAATGGTGTATCATGCTACTTTTTCATAACAAATATTATACATATTTATATATAGATTAAAAGCAAATAAAAAAAGAAGCTATTTTATAAAAAAAAAGTAAAATTGTAGGATCTTATGAACTAATCTTACGATCCGATCTTGTCGACGCTCCACGTTCCTACATAAGATCTCGATCTTAAAAACCTCATTAATGCTGCTAACATTTATCAAGCTGGCTCGCAGAAAGGTGTTTAAAACACGTTGTAGAGTTCAAAGGTACTTTATAAGAGCTAATACTTTTATATTGCTTTGTTAAGTCAATATAAGTTGAATTTTAACTCCAGAACTAGTTCCATGTAGGACTCAAAAAAGTATATCCATGTATTTACTGCTGGATGCAAACCTAGAAAACCATTGGAACTGTAGCATCACTCTACTTAGCAAATTAACTGGTGAATCATTTGAGTTGTGCACATTTTTGGATTGCTTGGCCTATAAACATATCCTGGATTCTTAACCCAGAGTTTAGTCTTTTGCAGCTCAATGCTCATATGGCTTCAGGCTGATGATTTTCTCAGCTGCTTGTACTTCCTTGGTGATATTCATTCAAGCTAGCACTGGTTCATATCCTTTTACAATTTTTTAATTTTATTTTAATTTGGATGCTTTGATATGCATAATGGAAAATACTTGTAATCCTACTTTTGTGTATGATTTTATAAAATTACGGTGATATAATATTTGAGGAGGCTCTAGACTTCTAGTAATACATAACTCATTTTTCACTAATGCATCTGTAACTCACATTATATTGAGATTAGTTTCAACTCTTACAAAAATAAAAAACCAGTTAAGTAGATTTTTATCCTTTTTGTAGCATCTTACAGACAATCCATACTGCAAGAGTTGTCCTAACTAGAAATATTAAGTTCCCAACAGAAATCTTCCTAAGAAAAACCAGCCAGTGCCTGAAACTATAGTACTATTGGATATCAGAATCCTGTCCCATAAAAAAGAGGTTAAACTTCCAGCCAAGAAAGTTGCTAGCATCAATCGCATTAGATGCGGTTGGCACGTCCCAACCATTTATGTCGAGTGCGTGCTTTGCACTCATGCCGAGATGTAACAGTTGCCTCAAACGTGATTCTTGCTAGCAATTCGCTTCAGCCAAAGAAGAAAGAGAAAATAAATGCAAATAAGGAAAATCAGTCAATGGCTAGTAAGGTCTTAATTGCAAACTTTTGGGTTTTTACGGCCTCTATTCTTATTGGCTAGAGATTACTATTAATCCAGCAAGATTAGACCCTTGCTACAGATCAGAGGAGCACATACCGATTCTGAAAAGAAAGGAAGCGATAGAGTACAACAGATTACCGAAGAGCTGCTACGAAAGAGAAAGAATGAGAAGAGCAAGGAAGATGACTGAGATCGAAATTTTCAATGAAGCAGATTTGATTAGCATGCTTCCAGATCCAATCTTATGTTTCATCATCTCTTTCCTTCCTATGGGTGATGCTGTAAGAACAAGCATCTTATCCAAGCGATGGAGGCCACTCTGGAGGTATACATCACACCTTAATCTTCATCCAGTACTGCGATTGGTAAGACCTGCATTCCGATCTGTTTTTGCTTGTTCTGACTCAGTCATCCAAAGGATGGATTATACTGAAACAGAAAAAGAAGTGGACAAAATTGTTCCTAATATCATCGAGCTCTTGCAGAAACATTGTGGTAACTTAACTTCTTGTCGGATCTCCCATTTTGGGGACATTTGTGAAAGTAACCTGTTGGAAGAATGGGTTAAATGTCTTGTAGAAGAAAAAGGAGTGCAAGAACTCACACTGAGATGTAGAGAATTTAATAGTTCAATTACTCGTGTGACAGGTTATGATTTGGTACTGAACTTACCACCTAGGGCTTTTTCAAGGTCTCTTTGCACACTTGAGTTGATAAACTACAAGCTTAGATGCTCATCTCCATTTGAAGCTTGTCAGATCCTAAAAAACCTGAAACTACAGAATGTTTTCCTGCAAGATGAGACCCTCAATGAAGTCCTCTCTAATTGCACATCTCTGGAGAGTTTAAGCATGGAAAATTGTGGTTCTTTCAAAAAAGTTATGATTCATAACCCAAATCTTAAAGTTCTGAAGCTGCAACACATAGAAGTGGAAAAGATTGATATTTGTGCCGAGAACCTGACTGTTTTAGTGCTTGGTTTTCTGGCTTGTCCAGTAAAAGGTTTGGTGATTGACATCCCAAGCCTGAGGGTGTTCCATATATACTGCAGTCTGGGAACAAAGGGATCTCTGAAGACAAAAGAGATTCTAGAGCATTGCAGTGATCTTTTGGTAAGTTCTTTGGCCAAAAAATCTTGCATGGTTTTCAATTAAGTTCATTATATGTTTTCATGAATTGAGGGTTGCTTCAAGGATCAGGATCATTATGTAGGGTGTTCTTGAAAGAGGTGAAACAAGTGACAATAGATGAAGTCTTAAGAACCTTTTATTTTCATTCCATTTTGCTCTATTTGTCCCATTGTTTTTCAATTCTGTGAAACATAGCTTTAATTACAATTTGCAAATGCATGGTTCTCTGAAGAATTTTACATATAGCAACTAAAAGTTTATGCTTTTCTTGTTTCTCTAGAGACATGAGGATACCAGTCATCCAAATGTATTTGAGAAGTTGTTCACTTTATCTATAGATCTCGATTTGAACAATGTAAGAGAAGCCATGGCACTGTCTTATGTCTTAAGATCATGCAACTACTTGAGAAATCTTGAAATCAGAGGACAGGTAAGTTAATTAAATCTTTGTAGTTATTGTTGTGATTATGATCAATCTTCTTTGTAATATTTAATTATTATTATACATTTCATGAACTTTGGTAGAAACCAAACTTGTAGATATTGGGTGTGATTTGATTTTCTTCTAGGTAATCAAAGAGAAGTATGATGAGTACACTGGTTCCGAGGATTGTTGCCTTCCGTACCCCAAGTCCAAGTTCTGGGAAAGAAGAGAATTGTGTGACTGTGTCACACACAAATTAAAGTCGGTATGCATAAGAGGATTCGAATGGAAAAAGCAAGAACTTGAATTTGTAAAGTACTTAATAACAGGAGCTACTCTGATGGAGAGACTTACCATAATTTGTGCTTCTGGCTGTTCGTCTGAAATAGTAACTGCTACAAGGGATTTGCTATCCCTGCCAAGGGCTTCTATTGCTGTCTCCATAGAAGTGAAAACTGGGAGTAAGATTTCCAAGATGAGGAAGATAGAAGTTTAAGAGCATTGCTTACAAACTTTCGAATAGCTTCACTTGATCAGAATGAGTTCTTGACTGTGAAGTGTATTCTGAACTATGTTGTTCAATTGTTTAGTTTCTTATTAGCATGTCAAGTCTTGAAAATTGTGACTTTTGAGTTATGATAGACTTATTGTGGCCTGTAAGGCCGTAACAAGTACTGTTGATGTTTCTCTCATTTCTTTTTCAAATGCAGTTTACTTTCGAATAGATTTCCAATTGAATCCTTCTTTCCCTTTGTTCCTCCTCTCCCATCTCTTCCATTTCTATTCCATTTTTCTTTAATGGACGAGATTTTTGTCAACACGGCTTCCATGGGTTGAGTGAGATGTATGCCAAATTTAACTCACTTGTTCAGTGACACACCCCTACTTGGAGAAATGAACTCTTTTTTAGAATGGGATGGCAGAAGAGGCCTCTGCATCACCCCTGAAAATTGATGGCAAAGTAACTAAGATTATAGGAGATATGCCCTTCTAAGTTCTAATACTCCAGGTATTTGTTGGGTGAAGATGGCAACAGCATTGTAGGATACTGTATTTTTCAGTATCTTTCTAATAATCCATTTGTTTTTTAGGCTATAAACGTTCTATATTAAAGGGTTCACAACTTTTCATAATGCCTTAAAAACTATTAACATCTTATTTCAACATACTTCTATATCGAATTCCTTTGAGGATAATATATTTTAAAAATAATAATTTATATTATTTACATAATATTAAAAGTATTATTAATTATTATAATAAATGTAAAAAATTTCTGTATTTATCTCACAACGACTCTTTGTAATAATTATTTTAAAATACTTTCATTTTACTGGCCAAAATAAAGTACCCACACCTAGTCTATCCTGAGGATATAAAAATAAAATTTTGAACTGAATTTTCTTTAGAAATTAATGAGTTTGGCATTATAAAATTGAAAACCTTTAAATGTATTTTCTTCTATATGTCCCGAGGATTCAAAAATAAATCCTGAAAGAAAATACAATTTTTTTAAAAAAAAATTTCTTAAATATAATCATTATCCTTTTTTCCTTTTCTAAAACAAACCATCAATTACCTTCTTAATTAATTGGTTATTCAAATTAATCAACTTTCCTTAAGATAAAATTCATTTCCACCCAATCCAAATCTTGTATAACTATATGATTTTCTTACACAATCACTTGAACAAGAAAACAAAACAAATAAGAAAAGTAAAAGTAATTTTTTTTTTTTTTAAATTTAGAAAAAATACAGTGTGACAAGAAGAAAAAAAAAGTTAAAAAATATATATATTTTTCTCTGGATATTAAATTTTACTTATATAGCAAAGACTGTTGGTAGATTTAATTTCATATTCAGATATGAAATGAAATGAAATAAAGGGTTCATAATGCAAGTTAGGACAATAGTAACTAACTTGAATCATTTCATAATCTGTATTATCATTTGTGAGTTACGCCCAAATTACCATAAATACAACATTTTTCTCAATTACCTTCTTGTCTCATTCTTCCCCTTTAAAACCATTTGCCCATAATTCATCTTCAATCTGCATTCCCTACAACCAAAACAATTACCAAATATTATCATATATTACGTTATCTGCATTCCCTAATATTATTTTGTCAAAATTATCCCTAAACAGAAAAATCATATAACTCATGTAAATTAATAAATTTGTCATATTTTTGTAATATATATTTTTATATTTCAAAATTTATTCTAAGTATCTACATTGAATTTATTTATTTTTATAAAAAATTATTCTAATTTTTGTTGTATAGATGTATATATGATCCTAACTATTTTAAAAAAATATCATAATAATTATCGTGTCACAAAATAATTTTAAAATCACAGATTTATAATTTTTTTTTTATATTTTGGATAATATTGACATTTATTTATTTATTTATTTTTGAAAAAAAGAAGAAGAAAAACACATTTTAATGGCAAGTGAAATGAAGTCACATATTTTATATCTTTTATATAAATTTTAAAAAATTTATTATAATTTTGACATCTAAATTTTTGAAAAAATAAAAAATTTAGGTAACAAAAGAGAGCTGGCTGAGAAAGATGAGAGAATTTGGACAATTTGTGAATTTTCAATTTTGGTTTGTTATTCCTTATCTTATCCGTTATAATATGATCACTCATTTAAATACAGAATAATATTATTTCAAAAGAATTAAAACTAAATTTCAATTTTTTTTTGTCATAATCAGTGACATGCACAAATAATTGCTCAAACCGAATAAATAAAAGTATCCAACTTTTCTTATAATTCCATCTATCAAAAATAGCATATATTTCTCTCAACAAGGTGAGAAAATTAATGTTTTTGAGAATCCATACATTATCTTGACCCAAAATTTACTAGTTGCCTCTACAAATTACGAATCGAATTCAACCGCATTATGAATACAATAGCCCTATTATATCTTAAAAACCCAACATAATCAAATTTCCAAGATTCATAGTCGTTTAATTGAATCAATTAGGTTCAACTTAGGATGAAAACCTTAATTAATCCGACATGTATTATCCCTATCTATTATTATTATTTTTATTATTTTTAATTTTTTTGTGTAATCATTCAATATGAATTTGTACATCTCTATCTATTATTTCACAAAAAAGAAAAACAAAAGAAACTTACCTTAATCTACTTTGCTTCCCAAAAATAAAAGAACTAGGCAATTGTATTTGTTGTCACCTTTTAAAGATAAATGAAGGATTTTTTTTAACAGGTATCTTAAGTAGACTTAATAAGATTTTCTAAATAGAAAATATGTAGTATTTATTACAGTAATAAACTATAATTTCAGTGTTATTTAATATATAAATTAATATTTTTAGAAAGTTGTAATTTCTAAATACTAATAATTTATTACAATTTAACAAGTGTCATTAGGATACAATTAGAAAAACTCTTTTGTTAATTGTTTTGGAAGGTGAAATATACAAAGTTATTGTTTTACATTTCCTTTTTGGGTGGCCTTATTGTCACAACCTATTCGATAAATAAAAATATAAACAAACTAAGGCTTTGTTTGATAATGTTGTGGTTTTTAAAAAGCTATTGTAACTTTCCTGCTTTACAAAAACAGCAGTTAAAAAGTCACAATAACTCAGTTTGGTAAATTTTTTATAAAAGTTATTGAGGATAATAAAAACAATGAAAAAGGTAAAACAAATTATGAGCTGCTATGAATGTATAAAATGATAAAAATAGACATAACCAATTAAAGATATATTTAAGAAGAGAAATTTAATAGTTTATAAATTAATTAATGATATATTTGGAAATTTTCTAAAATTAATAAAATTATTTTTAAAATTTTAATTTTAAAAAGCTAGAGCTTGTTTTTTAAAATATGATATGGGGTGCTTTTAAAAGTACTCATAACTTTTCAAAAGCAGTAAAAGAAACACCTTTAAAAAATTAACCAAACAATATTTAGGTGCTATAACATTTTAAAAGCCAAAACACCATTTTAAAAATCATTACCAAACTCATCCAAAATTACCCTTCAACTAAACCCCAAAATTATTACACTTAATTTGTCTCGTCCTTTTTTATAAGTATTCTCATAGAAACTAGTTTTTCACCCTTCCTTATTTGATATTATCATTTAATATATACAGATTTTCATTCTGCATTAATTGTAAACCATTAAAGGAAAAAATATCTGACAAGACAGACAAGCAGACAGATTTTTTTTTTCTTTTCATTTCCACAGGTTTTTGACAAAAATAATTAACTCAAATTAATTACATGAATTGCAATATTATTTTCTCCACCTTCAGGATTAGATTAGACATAATTAAACCAAGAGTAATTATGAGAAAAATAAAAAACAAAAAAAGGAAAAGAAAGAAATGGACAAATAGAGTGCATGCATGATACCATAGCAGTTTAATTTGCATACCTGTTTGAATATCATCCAAACAGATTGAAATGAAACTGAAATGGAAAGAAGAATTAAATGTTCAGAGAAAAAAGCCAAATTCAAAATTATCATGCCAACCTTGTGTAGCCCTGTCTATCATTCATGCCCTTATAGGGTTTCTCAAACCCCCTTCTCTTTTCTCCATCTCTCTCTCCCTATAAAAACTATATCTCTGCAACCATTTTTTTTCATCAAGACAAAGGAAAATTTCTCTAAAAAATCATGGGTACTAAAAGAAAAGAGCCAATGATGGAAGTTCATGAAGAACGTATCGGCGAAGATTTGATTAGCCAGCTGCCTACTCACCTCCTTGGTCACATCATTTCTTCACTTCACATAGATGAAGCAGTAAGAACCAGTATCTTATCGAAGAGATGGAAACCGGTATGGAGGTACACTTCAAAACTTTATTTTAATGAAAAACTCATGATAGATCCTTTGTCCCGATTGCTCGATTATAAATCAGATGAAAGTGGTTATCTAGAGATGTGTCGCCATTTTGATATGGGGAATGGAATCAACAATGGCCAAGGTGCATTGATCAACTTTCTCTTGAATCTTCACAATGGTAACTTGAATAGCTGCCGGTTTGTCCATTTTCCAGAAAGCATGAGTTTATTTAGACAGGTACAAAGATGGATTCAATATTTAATTGAACATAAAAATAGGCTACAAGATCTGTACCTAGAATGTCATGTTCCAAGAAGCCAATGTGAGAACAAGAGATTTTTACATGAAAACTTGAAACTGAATTTTCCACCTATGTTGTTTTCATGTCTCCAAACACTTGAATTGACAAATTACATCCTAGTACAAAGTTCAGCACCATTTCAAGGTTGTCAAAAGCTTAGAACCCTAAAATTGAGGAAGGTACAACTAACCGATGAAGTCCTCGATGGAATCCTTTCAAATTGTGCGTTTTTGGAAAATTTCAGTCTTGTTCGATGTGCTCAGAACTTGACTAAACTTGTAATTCATAACCCCAATCTTAAGATTTTGGAGCTCCAAGAATTGTCTGTCGATACGATTCATGTATTTGCTGATTCCCTTGATGTTTTAGTTCTTAGAACAATATGTTGTCAGGCCAAGAATCTAGTGATTGATACCCCAAGACTTGAGGAATTCTATTGTTACTGCAATCCAAACTCAAGAAGAGCACATTGTTTTGGACGCATAGGTCTTTTGACCATTCGGGAGATTTTAGAGATTTGCAGCAGTCTTGTGGTAAGTTCTCTAAATTATAATTTTTCTTTTATATATTCATTATATGAATTAATTTTATCTTCATAAGTTCTATTTCTTCGTATTAATTAATTTTTTCTTTTTACTTCTTGTGTCATTACTCAGAAATACAACAGTAACACTGCTCGTAAAAACAATGTATGTCAGAACTTGTTCAAGTTATCAATCACTTTAGATTTGGCAAGTATGCGAGACGTAACCGTGCTTTCATTCGTCTTAAGAATGTGCCCCAATTTAGAATGTCTCGAGATCGCAACAGTGGTATGTATATATATATATATGTATATATCTCTTGAGTCTTAGTTTTTGAATAAAATGTTTGATGATCATGATTCTTGTTTATAGGAAGATAGAGCTGCACAACATTTGAGCAACACCATAAAAGAAGGTTTGGTACCATATTTGATCTTGAAGTCTTGGGAGGCAACAGAGGTGTGTGATTCTTTCACATTCAAACTGAGGCATGTCTACATAAAAGGATATGAAGGAAAGGAAAAAGAACTTGAATTTGTTAAGCATCTACTAACAAGAGCTACCAAGCTGGAGAAGCTTACCATCATCAACTGCTGTAAGTTGGAAGGAGCGACTGCTACAAAAAATTTGGTGTCAGGAGCAAGATCTTCAGTCGATCTCTCATTTGTGGTGGAACAAGAGCAAGTTTATGATGAAGCAAGATTACGTGCTGAAGAAGACGATTTTTACAACTGGTTGTCAACTTTGAATTAGTAGTTTAACTTTCATGGTTGCTTTTTGGTTTCTGGTGATGTCTATTTCTTGTTGATTTGTTGTTCTTCTCTTTGTTGGGAAGTTGTTTTGATCATGTTTGCATATTTTGAGACCTGGTTTTATTTGATATGATCTTTAAAATGAAAATGTTTGTGTATGCAGGTGGATTTCAAGTTAAAGGAAACATGTCCATTTATATATAATATACTTCTTTATAAAATTACAAAATTGTTTGTTACAAATCATTTATGTAGTCTAATTTTATCTTTTATGTCAAAACCCTAGTATGAAAGTGTTCGTGCATGCAGGACAAAGAAAATTTCGTGCAAATTCTTTCATAGTTAAGTGAAGAAGATGAATTTATATCATAGATACACTAATCGCTCATTATTATAATTAATCGGGTCCTTACCCTTGTCCTCCTCATTGATACATAAAGTCGATGTAGTGGAAACAAAATAGTAATTGCAATTAATTACTTAGATTTGATAATTATTATTTTTAAAATTTTTTGTTTGTTGTGATCATGAATTGACAAGTGGTTTTGTTTCTTATAATCTTTAATAAAACAAAAATGTTTTTGATCTCATAGAGAAAATGTTTGTGCAGGTGAATTTAAATCTACATATTTCTTTTTATAAAGAAAATGTTTGTTGCAAATCTTTTTTGTAGCCTAATTTTATCTCGCTCATATGTCAAAACCCTAGTATAAAAGTTTTCACATATGCGGGACGGAGAAAATTTCATACAAGTATGATATGATTTAACAAATAAGATGCATTGGTATCTCCGAAGGGATCGTAAGAGTTGGATGTAACAATAAAAAAGGAAGAAGAACTTTCCAATTTCTAACAGATCTAGCTCAAAAAACCATTAAATCTTTTCAATTTGTTTACATTCTTGAAAGGAGGTAAGGCGGTGAACCCCAAGTTTCAGAGTTGTTACTTCAACTAAAAGTGAAATGGCAGACTTTGCCAAGAAAAAGCCCAAAGACAAAAGGCCATGAATAAGTATGGGCCCCTTTGGGATCCATTTTTGGAGCCCAAATTATTTTTGGGGCCTTAAAACAAGGAGCTTTGTTTAGAAATAAATTTATTGAAGGAAAAAAAAAAAAGAAAGTAGAATGGATAAGTATCACTATTTTTTCTTTTACAAAATTTATATTGAACAAAACAAAAAAATAAAATTCATTTCATTTTAAATGGATTTTTCAATTCAATTTATTTAAAATAAATTCTCTTATTTAGAATAAAACTATATATATGAAATTTAGTCTAATTCTCTTATTTAGAACAAATGAACAATTCATTTTATTTTAAATATTCTTTTCATTCTATACTAGATTTTTTAAAATAAAAATACTATTTTTAATTAAAAATATAAAGGTTGTGAGTTGTTCAATGAAAAAAAAAAACGAGTTGAGAAAAAAAAACTTGTAGTTTGTTAGATGAATATTTGAGATAAAATGATTGTGATTTTTTATCAATTTATTTAAATGAAAAGTATATGTAATATTAAAAATAAAAATATCATTTGAGATGGACAAAATAATAACAAATCTCAAATAAATTTTAAAAAATGATATCCAACTTGCTTTGTGTTGAATTCATAAGGGTGGGTTTGGAACATAAAAAAAAAAAATGTGAAATTTATTTCATTTGAAATAAACTCTACACTTTTTAAAAAAAATGTGAAGAACAATTATATAGAGATTACTTATAAAAATATAATAATAGATATTTAAAATAATTTTTAAACTTTTTAAAGAGTACTTTGAAAACATATAATAAATATAATTTTAAATATTTAAAAATGAATTATTAATTATGTAACATGAAAATTATAATTTATTTCTGCAATAAGTGCGCGAAGAACTGCATTAAATGCAAGTAATCCTAAACAATATTTATTAAATATTTAAAATTATTTTTGGCACTAGTCATAAAAATGCTATATATAAATAGAACCTTCTTATTACTGTTTTGTTTGTCTTTCCTAATATATAGCCAATGGGACAATTGTGGCTTCTGCTAATTTTTGGAAGGATATATTTTATGATTGCATTTTCCAATGATAAGAAATGAGTAACTCAACTTTGGATACCCATTTCAACAATAGAAATTATCGTCTGATTTTTTATTTTATTTTTTCCTTTTGCTTGAGTCCTACAATTTCACAGGCAAATAAGAATTTGCGCATTTGTTTTTAGGATACTTTTTAACGAGATGGCTAAGAACACTTGTTATTTTTTAATTTTATAAATATTTATTAGAAAATTAGAATTTTTAACAATAAAAATTTATATATTAAATAATAAAAAATAATAAAAAATTATCATAATAAATATTATAATTTTTTATGTATAAAATCATAATCAAATGCACCGGTAAGAAAGTTATTTCTTTCCTTTTCACTTATATAAATTACACATCTCCTCTCACACAAACAGAAACGCAAAATAGAGAAATGGAAATTTCAGTTTGGGTTGTTTTAAGTGTGATAGTAGTGGTTCTGATATGGGCATGGAAGGTGGTGAACTGGTTGTGGTTGAGGCCAAAAAAATTAGAGAAGAGGCTGAGAAAGGAAGGTCTTGCAGGCAATTCATATAAATTCTTCTATGGGGATTTCAAACAAATGGCCAAGATTTCAAGAGAAGCCAGATCTAAATCCATGGATATCTTCTCTAATGATATTGTATGGCGTGCCTCTCCCTTTGTCCATCAAATAGTCAAGAACTATGGTACTACTACATCCATCTCTATGCTTCTCATGTATCACCCATCCCCTTCACTCAATTGCACAAATTAATACCCTAATTTTCATTTATTTCAATTCAATATCATGTGTTTTTTATTTCAAGATTATTTTAAAAAAAATTACTCCCTCAACTAGAAAATCAGTGGAATTGGATTATTCTAATATAAAATTTATTTTTATTTTTGTAACATAAAATACTTAACGATAAAAATAGATAAATGATTGTTTATATTGCGTTTAGTTTAAAATCAAATAAGATAATATACAAAATATTATTAAATTATCTTTGTTATTGGTGTAATATTAGAAGAAATTATATTATGTAATACTATTAATGAATAAAAACGTATAATCATTTCTACTCAGGCTATTTATATGGAGTAATATTCTTATCCTTGTTTCTAAAATATTTGGCTATAATAATTTCAAAAGTTGTCTATTATCCGTTGTTAACTAAAGTGAGCACTTAAATTAATATGTTAAGTATTGCCCTGATAGGTTTGGTTTTTGAAATAGCTTGTGGGTCTAAGCTTTTCTACAAAAATATATGCTAATAAAAATTTTATTTTTAAACTTTACAAAAAAATATTTTTTGACTTTTAGAGTCCTAAACACTGTAGTTAGAAAAAAAAATTCAAATAGAAAATAAAGAAAACTCTAATAAATTTTAAAAATTATTTTATTTAGACAAATATAGTCATAATTTTTGTCAATTGATCTTTTTAGTAATTTTAATAATCAAATATTTTAAAAATAAAAATAAAATCAAATAATTTTTTTATATCTCATAGTGCTTTTACTTTAATTCTTCAAACATTCTTTAAATTTTTTATAATACTCTTTACTTGAAAAATATTTTTACATACCACGTTTTATACACAATTAAAGTATTTTTACATACCACGCTTTTACACACAATTTAACCAAACTGACCATTATTTACAAGGAATCCAAAGGAAAAATTGCTACAATATTTATACAATATTTATTATATTTCAACATATATGTATTTTTATTTTAACTCATCCAAATAGACAATACAAATTCCCCTTTCCCTATTAATTGATTCTATTCATTTTTGTTGTGTTTTAGGGCCATCTATTCCCTTTGCTGTCTTAAAACATCACTAGTAAACTTAAATTTGTTACCAAATAATGTGTAGGCAAGAATTCCTTCATGTGGTTTGGCACAGTACCAAAGGTGGTTATTATGGATCCTGAACAAATCAAAGATATTTTGGCAAAGAACTATGACTTTCGGAGACCACATACAAATCCATTAATCAAGCTCTTAGCCAGTGGTCTTGCAGATTATGAGGGTGAAAAGTGGGCTAAACACAGAAAGATTATCAATCCAGCATTCAAACTAGAGAAACTCAAGGTCACTTCTACACTTTCCCTTGGTATAGATTGATTTATAGTTTGTTTAACAATATTATACTGAATATATACATTCTTCATTCTATCACACCTTATGTTAACAAAATTTGATCAAAGCTGTAATGATATGATTAAGAACTGGGAGGCACTGGTATCTCCCAAGGGTTCGTATGAGTTAGATGTATGGCCATCCCTTCAGAACTTCAGTAGTGATACTATTTCGCGGACAGCTTTCGGAAGTAGCTACGAGGAAGGAAGAAGAATTTTCGAACTTCTGAAAGTGCAAGCTGAACTTACAATGAAAGTTGTACGGTCTGTTTACATCCCAGGATGGAGGTAAGAATGCACTTACCATGTTACTGTTCATAAAAAAAATGGGGCTCATTGAATAGGATTTATCATTCCAGATGATAAAGAAAAGAAACAACCATTACTTACAATTAAATTCTAAGAAATTTGGTCCCATAATTCGTTTGGTTGATTCTTATGCAGTGTTAGGTAATATAATATAATATAAACTTATACTAAATCTCATAATCATAGACTATCACTTGAAAAGGAAAAATATAATATAAACTTATACTAAATCTCATAATCATAGACTATCACTTGAAAAGGAAAAGGATAATATAATTGTATAACTAACTTTGTCTAACACATTTTATTAGCATACACAGTTACACTATCTAA
Organism: Quillaja saponaria; assembly: GCA_029379385.1. NCBI lineage: Eukaryota > Viridiplantae > Streptophyta > Magnoliopsida > Fabales > Quillajaceae > Quillaja > Quillaja saponaria. Next base: position 6,522,922 of record CM055605.1, on the reverse strand, counting down.
TCCTGGGAATTCTCAAAAAGTTAAAAGAGAAAAGAAATTAGGACTGATTACTTCTCCTTGGTATGTTTTTGTTTTCTCTTACCTTTTAATAGGTTTCTACCAACTGCTTTGAACAAGAAGATGAAGGAAAATGACAGAGATATACGAGATTCACTCAAGGGTATTATCAACAAAAGAGAGAAGGCAATGAAGGCAGGTGAATCTGCTAATAATTACTTATTAGGCATACTGCTAGAATCAAATCTCAAGGAGATAAAAGAACATGTAAACAATAAAAATGTTGGATTGAGCATTGATGAAGTAATCGAGGAATGCAATCTATTCTACTTTGCTGGACAAGAAACCACCTCAAACTTGCTTGTCTGGACAATGGTTTTATTGAGTAGGCATCCTAATTGGCAATCACGTGCAAGGGATGAGGTCTTGCAAGTTTTTGGCAACCAAAAACCAGACTTTGATGGGCTAAGTCGCCTCAAAATAGTAAGAATAACATGATTTTCCTAAAAAATACATAGCATATACAACTGCTGGGTGTTGACTGCTACCATGAACTAACCCTTCCCTCCTACAGGTGACTACGAGGTTCTCAGGTTATATACACCAGCAACTATGCTCACTCGAGCAACCCACAAAGAAATGAAACTTGGGAAGCTATCATTACCTGCAGGAGTGGAAATTGCTTTACCAATAGTTCTTGTTCATCATGATCATGAGCTTTAGGGAAATGATGCCAAGGAGTTCAAACCAGAGAGGTTTATAGAAGGTGTGTCAAAAGCCACAAAAGGCCAATTTTCATTCTTCCCATTTGGAGGGGGTCCTCGGATCTGCATTGGACAAAACTTTGCCATCTTGGAAGGGAAAATGGCTTTGTCATTTATTCTACAACGTTTCTCCTTTGAGCTTTCCCCAGCCTATGCTCATGCTCCTGTCACTGTAGTTACTCTTTCCCCACAACATGGTGCTCAGATCATTTTACATAAACTATAATATCGACCATAGTAGTTAGAATCATAAGATTTGCGTTTGGCTATTATGTACCAATTAATGCAAATCTAACGGGTGAATCTAAGCTACAACCGAATCATATGTTACAGTACTATTCGAATCTAAATAAACATTTCCTTTGTAAAAGCCTAAGAGTCTATAAAGTCGTTTTTATGTTTAGAAGAAAGCTATACATTATTAATATAAAATATGATTGGGTAGATATTCTATTGAAGAGAATAAAATATTTTTTTTTCTCAAGACATAAATTACTTACTTTAAATCAAATGAGCATCCATTGCTAAGATTTTTTATTTTCAATATATTTTGTTTGAAGAATTCATTGTTACATCTATAAATTTTATTTGGAATTGATTTGCAGAATTAAACTAAATTATAAAATTAGATTTTATCTATATATAATTTTATGTCTACAAATTATTTGAATCCACAAGTAAGAAATCCAATGTATATAAATAACCACGTTGGTATATCGATAAAGAAACAAAACTAGGAAACCCGTCATTACCTGCAGGAGTTCAGTGTTGCTTACAAAAACTTCTGTTTCACCATGATATGAACTTTGGGGGCAACGAAGCAAAGTCGTTCAACCCTGTGAGTTTTCTAAGGGGGTTTCGAAGGCAACAAAAGGGAAGGTTTCAAAACTTTGCCACGATGGAAGCTAAGATGGCTTTGGCAATGCTCCCACAATGTTTCTGGTTTGAGATTTTTCCCCAGTCTATACTCATGCTCCTTTCGCTGTACTTCAGCCACAACATATTGTGCTCATATCATTCCACAAACTGTAATATCAACATTATCACCTCAGAAAAAACTTCTGGATCCCTAAAGTATTTCTATAATTAATGGTGTTTATATATTAAAAGCTTAATCACTATTTTGGTCTTCTAAGATTATCAATCAATCTTTAAGGTTTCAATTTTGTTTAATTAAATTCTTATTCCTATACTCCTGTAGTCCTTTTAAATGAGGACAGAAATCTTCAAGGTTACATTTCTAGCTTCAATAAAAACACAAGTCACAAGATGTGGCTTTTCTGTGGCTAGCACTTGAAAAACTTGCAGGAAAGGACCCAAAATCAATCAATAAGAACCCATCATCATTTTAAACAAAACCCAGAAGGCATACAAAAGTTCCATACAAATACGATTTCAGAAATACATATGCTTCATCAATCCTATCAAAACCTAAAAAAATCCCATTTTTCAACGAGCCATGCTCTGAAAAGTACCAGCATTGTATAATTTTTAACCCAGAAGACCACAGCTCTATGACACCACCACATATTCTCCACCTCCATGGTTTCTGTAACTCTACATCCAAAGTGGTGTTTACTGCACTACAATTTCTTTAATCAAATTTAATGTGGATAGCAAGCTCTAATAAGCAGCAACAGAGAAAATAATTAGATTCAAAAGTCAAAACAATTCATAGATCCCCAGTGAAAATCTACAAATCAAAAGCACTTCCAATTCCTAATTCCATCCCTCAAATATCCACTAATGCAATTCTTCACTATGGCATTCTAATAATTAGTATAAAAAAACCATCAAGCCAATTGAAACTTGATGCAAGACAACATTATATAATAGATAAAGAAAATAACCCAGTGAAAAGTCAAGAAATAGAAAAAACTACCAATTCCCCACAAATATCCCTCGTATTATTTTTCACCATGGCAGCCAAATAATTAAAAAAAAAAAAAATCAAACAAATTGGTACTAAAGTAAAGAAGATAAAGAAAATAACAATTTTCCTTACCATCTTCCCAGGTACAATCATTCATGAAATCAGAAAGCTCAACGTTTACTTTAGCTGATGGTGAAAATGGCAGACTTTGCCAGGAAAAAGCCCAAAGACAAAGGCCTATGAACAAGAGCGAGCCCCTATGGGATCTATTTTTGTAGCCGAAAGTATTTCTTGGGCCTTAAAACAAGAAGCTTTGTTTGGAAAAAAATTCATAGAAGAAGAAAAAGATGAAAGAGTATCACTCCTTAGGTTTTTTTTTTTTTTTTTTCCTGAAATAATAATAATTCATCTCAAATTAATTTTATAAAATAAAATTCAACCTATTTAGTGTAAAATTCATAAAAACAAGTTTGAAACCTAAAAAAAAAAAATATAAAATTCATTTCATCAATTGAAATGAAATCTAAATTTTTTATATTTATAACAAATGAAATTAATTTTAAATCTATATTTTATTCAATTATGAATTTTACACCAAATTGGTTAAATTTTATTTTGTGAAATTTTAATTGAGATAAATTATAATTATTTATCTATCAAAAAATATATATAATTATTTCATACGGGTAAGTTTTACTTTGTTTGTCTATGGTTTCGAATAATATTAATAGAGTAAATTACATTCCCATCTCTTGAGTTTTACAGAAACTATATTAAGTTCCAAAATTTAGAAAATATATATGACACTACCCTCCCTTGGATAAAGAAAAACTAACAGTGTTAAAAATAATTTTAAAAAAATACTAAAAAATCTCGAACTAACAATGCTAATTTTGAATAACAAACTCAATGACTTCTAAAAACCAAACAAACACACATCCACTTGCCAATTTGTTACAAACTAGCCTTGTTAAATATTATAATAGATTATAACCCATTCTTGAGTCTAACGTAATTTAAGCTTTTAGATAAGGTCTGAGAAATGGGATATAATCTCTTACAAATTTGACGGTTAAAAATGGAAGTGTAAAAAGATTATCAACCCACCATTCCATCTTGAGAAACTCAATATTTGTTTTTTAAATTTAATTAGATTGTGTTTCTAATTATAACTCAATATCTCTTACTACTATCATTTCTAGTTTCTAGAAGGGTTAGTTTTGTAAGCATGAATGATCATTTTATTTCATACATGCTTTCATGGGATGATTATTCTTTCTTTTAGTGCGTATTTAGCATTAAACTACTCATTCAATTCCAATCATTTTCTTCTATAGAAGTAGGAACCTCAAAGCTACCTAGGGATGCGATTCCTTATTCCTACTTTTATGGAAAAAGTTTAATTCTAACGAAAACATCATTTTATCATATAAAATAAATAATTAAATAAAAATTAATAATATAAATAAATAAGCTAATTAATAAATATATTTAATTTAGTCAAATGACAAAAATACTCATCATATCATAGTAAATAATATAATTAAAAATAATTAATTAATATAAAAGAAATAAATTAGTTAAGCAATTTTAAGCTAAAATTTAATATTAATAAATAAATAAATAATAAGAATAAAATTAATATTAATATTAATAAAACAAATATAATTAATGGTAATAATTAATTAATTATTATTATATAAAAAATGAAAATAAATTAATAAAAAAATAAGAAATATATTAATTTCACAAATTATGTTACATTTTATTACTTTACCTATTTAGGGTTATTTTTTTTATTTTAGCATAATTTTTATATTATTTTATGTCTACAAACTATATATCAAATAAATAAATGGAATAGGGGTGAGAATATTTCGGTAATAACCGAAATCGATTTTTTTTTCCGGTTTGGTTCGGTTATTTTTTAATAAAATTTAATTTTGGTTTTTAATTAACCAAAACAGAAATTATCGGTTTGGTTTCTATTATTATTTGGTTTTAACCGAAACCGAACCGAAATTATATTTATATTTTAAAAAATAAATTAATATTAATTTAAGCTTTAAAAAATAAATTAATATTAATTTAAATCTTATTTTTGTGGGCTACACTAATATATTTATGTTTTTGAAGGAAAATAAATAAATAAAATAGTATTTAAGCCTTATTTTGTAGGCCAAATAATAAAAAGGTAATAGTTTTTTATTTAAAAATATATACAAGTATGTTTATTTTAGGCCCAATAAATAGACCCAATATTTTAGCCCATATTAACCGAAACCGAACAGATTCAATTAAAATCAGTTTGGTTCGATTGCCTATTGTTATTAAAAACTGAATTAATCGAAACCGAATATTAACCCAACTTTTGGTTCTGTTACTAATATCCCTAAAACCGAACTGAACCGAACTCACCCCTAAAATGGAATGAAATGACTATTACTCACTGTCTGTACTAAATAATATAATAGAAAGATTATTCCATTCCCATTCTATTTTCACAAAAATCATTCATGCGCACCAAACTAGCCCTAAGAAATTTATTTCCAAAGATATTGTGATCCTAGTTAATTATGAAGAACAAGAGAAATAATTATGTTACGGAGTTAAGAATTGTAAGGAATTATTTTATCTATAGGCTTTGATATCATGTAAAATTATCACTAAAGTTTAAATCTATATGTTGGGTGCTGAACTATTAGAACAAAATATCAAGCCCACTTATGAGATGAAATGCTCATTAGTTATGTCTATTAGATTTATTATTGTGTGTTTTTTTTTTTCTTTTACTTGAAGTACACTTTTTAAGAAAAAAAAAATATCAAAATTATTTAGACAGAATATTTCTAATATTTATTGAGGTAAGTAACAATAATTTTAGTATAGTGTAAAGGACTAGTATATATTGAAGTTACTTATAGAGATTTAGTATAGTGTAAAGGACTAGTATATATTGAGGTTACTTATAGAGATGTAGTAAATATAATAATAAATATTTTAATTTTTAGTAAGTATTTTAAAAATATTTAATAAAATATAATAAATATAATTTTTAAAATTTAAAATATTTAAAAAATGAATTATTAAAATGAAAATTATAATTTAATTCTGCAATAAATGCGCAAAGAACTGCAAACAATCCTTTAACTATATTTATTAAACATTAAAAAATATTTTTAGCACCAGGCATAAAAATGCTATATAAAAATAGAACCTTCTTATTTCTGTTTTGGAAGGCTACCCTTTTTAATTGGAAGGATACATTTTATGATTAAGAAATTAGAGACTCAAATGTAAGTGGACACCCATTTCAACAATAGAAAGTGACATTCTGTTTTTTTTTTTTATAATTTTTTTTTCTCCTTTTATATCTATCCTTCAATTTCAGAGGCTAAAAAGAATTCAACATTATTTTTAAGATTTTTCTAACAATGACTAAGAGTACTTGTTAAACTGTATTAAATATATTATTTAAAAATTAAAATTTTTTAAAAAATAAAATATATACATTAAATAATATTAAAATCATAATTAAATATCGTAATAAATATTATAATTTTCTTTCATAAAATCTTAACAAATATTCTTAGAGCACCCGTAAAAAAAAAAAACTCCTATTGTTCCTTTCCTTTCCCTTACATATATAAATTTACACCATCTCCTCTCACACTTTCTGTCTCACACAAACAGATATACAAAATAGAGAAAATGGAAATTTCAGTTTGGGTTCTTATAAGTGTGATAGTGGCTCTGATATGGGCATGGAAGGTGGTGAACTGGCTGTGGCTGAGGCCAACGAAATTAGAGAGAAGGCTGAGAAAGGAAGGTCTTGCAGGCAATTCATATAAGTTCTTGTATGGGGATTTCAAACAAATGGCCAGGATTTCAAGAGAAGCCAGATCTAAATCCATGGATGTCTTCTCTAATGATATTGCATGGCGTGCCTCTCCATTCGTCCATCAAACAGTCAAGAACTATGGTACTACTGCATCTATCTCTATGCCTCTCATGTATCACCCACCCCCTTCACTCAATTGCAAGAATTAATGTCCCTATTTTTATTTATTGCAAATCAAAATCACATGTCTTTTATCTCGAGGCTATTTTTAAAGAATTACTCTCTCAAAAATGAGTGAAATTAAATTATTCTTGTGTAAAATATATTTTTGTTTATATAACATAAAATACGTAATGATTAAGATAAAGATTGCATTTAGTGTAAGATCAGATAAGGTACAAAATATTATTAAATTATCTTTGTTATTGGTGTAATATTATATTAAAGGGATAAATTATATTATATAATGCTAAGTTAAACTATTTTAAATATTTAGACCAAAAAAAAACATATAGTCATTTCTACTCATATTATTTATATGGAGTAATATTCTTCTCCTTGTTTCTAAGATCTTTGGCTATAATCATTTCAAAAGTTGTATATTATCTATTTATTAAGCACTTAAATTAATTTGTTAAGTATTACCCCATTTGGTTTTCAAATAACTTTTGGATTTAAGTTTTTCTACAATATTGTTTGGTAATGGTAATTTTATTTTTTAACTTTACAGATAAGTATTTTTGAATTTTAGAGCCCTAAAATTGAGGTTAGAAAAATAATTATTTTATCTGGACAAATATAATCATATTTTTTTGTCAAATTGTCTTTTAATAATTTTAAAAATCAATATCTTTTTTGAAATATAAAATCAATTTTTTTTTATCTCATAGTATTTTTACGTTAACTCTTTAAATACTCTTTTAGCTTCTTATACAATATATTTTAAACAACTCTACTTGAAAGTATTTTTACATATCGCGTTTTTATACACAGTTTAAACAAACAGACCATTATCTACAAAGAATCCAAAGGAAAATTTGCTACTTGCATTTCCCAATTAAACTCAATATTCTGGTTTGTTTGAGCGTTTAAGCTTAAGATTTTATTTACAATTGTTTGGTAATATACATTTTAATATGTAAGCTTTATCGAAAAATCTTTTTGAGATTTTAGAGTACTAAAAACTGAAGCTAGTAATAAATATTTTTTTTTCTAAATAAAAAATATTAAAAACTTAAATAAATTTTAAAAATCTTTTGATTTAAAAAAATATACCTGTAATATTTATTATATTTCAACATAACTATATTTTAATTTTAACTAATCCAAAACGACCACAAATTCCCGTTTCCCAATTGATTCGCTCTATTCTTTTTGGTTGCGTTTTTGGGCCAGCTATTCCCTTTGTTGTCTTAAAACATCACTAATAAACTTAAACTTGTCACCAAATAATGTGCAGGTAAGAATTCCTTCATGTGGAATGGCACAGTACCAAGTGTGGTTATCATGGATCCTGATCAAATCAAAGATATTTTTGCAAAGAACTATGACTTTCAGAAACCACATACAAATCCATTAATCAAGCTCTTAGCCGGTGGTCTTGCAGATTATGAGGGTGAGAAGTGGGCTAAACACAGAAAGATTATCAATCCAGCATTCAGACTGGAGAAACTCAAGGTCACTTCTGCATTTTCCCTTTGTATAGATTGATTTGTAGTTTGTTAACAATATGATACTGAATATATACATTCTTCATTCTATCACAGCTTATGTTAACAACATTTGATCAAAGCTGTAATGATATGATTAACAACTGGGAGGCACTTGTTTCTCCCAAGGGTTCATGTGAGTTAGATGTATGGCCATCCCTTCAGAACTTCAGTTGTGATGTTATTTCGCGGACAGCTTTTGGAAGTAGCTATGAGGAAGGAAGAAGAATTTTCCAACTTCTGAAAGTGCAAGCTGAACTCACAATGAAAGTTGTACGGTCTGTTTACATCCCAGGATGGAGGTAAGAATGCACTTACCATGTTCCTGTTCATAAAAAAATGGGGCTCATTTAATAGGATATATCATTCCAGATGATAAAGAAAAGAAACAACCATTACTTCCAATTAAATTCTAAGACATTTGTTCCCAGAATTCGTTTGGTTGACTCTTATGCAATGTTAGGTAGCATGATATAATTTAAACTTACACTACATCTGACAATCATAGACTATCACGTGAAAAGGAAAAGGATAATATAATTGTATAACTAACTTTGTCTAATACATTTTATTAGCTTACACTATCTAATCCTATTAATGCCCCAAACAAACCCTATGTATATCTCAAACGAACAAATCCTGGGAATTTTCAAAAAGTTAAAGAGAAAAGAAATTAGGACTGATTACTTCTCCTTTGTATGTTTTTGTTTTCTCTTACCTTTTAATAGGTTTCTACCAACTGCTTTGAACAAGAAGATGAAGGAAAATGACAGAGATATACGAGATTCACTCAAGGGTATTATCAACAAAAGAGAGAAGGCAATGAAGGCAGGTGAATCTGCTAATAATGACTTATTAGGCATACTGCTAGAATCAAATCTCAAGGAGATAAAAGAACATGGAAACAATAAAAATGTTGGATTGAGCATTGACGAAGTAATCGAGGAATGCAAGCTATTCTACTTTGCAGGACAAGAAACCACCTCAAACTTGCTTGTCTGGACTATGATGTTATTGAGTAGGCATCCTAATTGGCAATCCCGTGCAAGGGATGAGGTCTTGCAAGTTTTTGGCAACCAAAAACCAGACTTTGATGGGCTAAGTCGCCTCAAAATAGTAAGAATAACATGATTTTCCTTAAAAATAATAGCATATACATCTGTTTGGTGTTGACTGCTACCATGAACTAACTCTTCCCTACTACAGGTGACCATGATTTTGTACGAGGTTCTCAGGTTATATCCACCAGCAACTATACTCACTCGAGCAACCCACAAAGAAATGAAACTTGGGAAACTGTCATTACCCGCAGGAGTGGAAATTGCTTTACCAATAGTTCTTGTTCACCATGATTGTGAGCTGTGGGGAAATGATGCCAAGGAGTTCAAACCGGAGAGGTTCATAGAAGGAGTGTCAAAAGCCACTAAAGGCCAATTTTCATTCTTCCCATTTGGAGGGGGTCCTCGGATCTGCATTGGACAAAACTTTGCCATCTTGGAAGGGAAAATGGCTTTGTCAATTATTCTACAACGTTACTCCTTTGAGCTTTCCCCAGCCTATGCGCATGCTCCTGTCACTGTAGTTACTCTTTCCCCGCAATATGGTGCGCATATCATTTTACATAAACTGTAATATCAGTTAGTAGTTAGAATTATAAGACTTGCAATTGGTTTTAATGTACCAATTGATGCAAATCTAATGGGTGAATCTAAGCTACAACCGAATCATATGATGCATTACTATTCGAATCTTAAACTCTAAATAAACATTTACCATTTAAAAGCCTAGGTGTCTGTAAAGTCGTTTTTATGTTTAGAGGAAAGCTATACATTTTTAATTTAAAATATGATTGGGTAGATATTCTTCAAAGTGAAGAAGAAGCAATGCTTTTGAAGAGAATATACTAACTTTTTTTTCCTCAAGACATAAATTACTTACTTTAAAACCAGTTTCCCTTTTAATTGGTCAAACGAACATCCATTGTTAAGACATTCTATTTTTCAATGTATTTTGTTTGAAAAATTCATTGTTACATCTATAAATTTTATTTGGAATTGATTTGCAGAATTCATACCAAATCTTACAATTCTAGATTCTCAAATCTGGATTTTGATTCACAATTCAAAATTCAAAACACGATTTGACAACTATGATATCATCAATATAAGTGTCTATCAAAATTTTATCTCTACATACTGTTTGAATCCACTTGAAGAAATTCAATGTCTATAACTAACCATGTTGATATATTGATAAAGAAACGAAAGTAGGAAACCTGTCATTACCTGCAGGAGTTCAGTGTTACAAAAACTTCTGGTTCACCAATCACCATGATATGAACTTTGGGGCAATGAAGCAAAGTTGTTCAACCCTGAGAGTTTTCTAAAGGAGTTTCGAAGGCAACAAAAGGGAAGGTTTCGATACTTTGCCATGTTGGAAGCTAAGATGGCTTTGGCAATGATCCCACAAAGTTTCTGGTTTGAGATTTTTCCCCAGGCTATAATCATGCTCCATTCACTGTACTTCAGCCACAACATACGGTGCTCATATCATTCCACATAAACTGTAATATCAACATTATCACCTCAGAGAAAAAACTTCTGAATTAGTCCCTAAAGTGTTTCTATAATTAATTGCGTTTATAAATTAAAATCTTAATTACTGTTTTGGTCCTTTAAGATTATCAATTTTGTTTAAGTAATCTTTATTCCTATTCTCCTAATAAATGAAGACAGAAATCTTTAAGGTTACATTTCTAGCTTTGATAAAAACACAAGTCACAAGAAGTAGCTTTTCTGTGGGTAGCACAAGTAAAACTTGCAGGAAAGGACCAAAATCAATCAATAAGAATCCATCATCATTTAAACAAAACCCTGAAGGCGTACAAAAATTCCATACAAATACTATTTCAGAAATACATATCCTTCATCAATCCTACCAAAACCTAAAAAATCCCATTTCTCAACTAGCATGCTCTGCAAAAGTGGCAGTATTCTACAATTTTTAACCCAAAAGACCACAGCTCTATGACACCACCACATATTCTCCACCTCCATGGTTTCTATAACACTACATCCAAATTGGTGTTTTCTGCATTGAGCAAATAGGGAAAAAAGATGCAGCTGAACTCAAAGAAAAATATAGTTTACCTTTTTCAAAACCATTTCTTGTTTCAACTGCTTCAATAAAAATACAAGTCACGAAGAGCTTTTCCGTGGGTAGCACTTGAAATTTTTTCAAGAAAGGATCAAAATCAATCAACAAGAACCCATTATCAGCTTAACTAAAATTGGTGTCATCAACAAAACCCAGAAGACATATACAAAAATTCCAACAATCACTAATTCTAAGGATTCAATAAAATATTATTTTGAGGATACATATCAAAACTTCTATGATAGGTATAAAATTAGTGCAGGAACTGATTTGTATTTTTATATCCTTAAGGAGTCAAATTGTAATTTTCAAATTCTTACTGGCTTACTTAAGCCCAACATGTGTAATCTCCAAGTCGGTCGATGATGAATATGAAAACTCCCCCTTCTTCCCCTGATTTTCTCTCGAATATCTCTCCTTTTCTCTGATTCTTTCTCTTCATCTTATTGAATTCCTCATATATCCTTGACTATTAAAAAGTATCTATTATTCTATCCTTCAACAATCCTACCAAAACTAAAAATTTCACATTTCTGTACTACCATGCTCTGCAAAAGTGATAGTCTTCTACAATTTTTAACCCATAAGGCAACAACTTTATGACACCACATATGCTCCACCAGTCCACCTTCAAGTTGGCGTTAGCTTCACCTACTGCACTACAATTTCTATAATCGAATGTAAGGTAGATTTTAAACTCTAATATCCAGCAACAGAGAAAAATAACTAAATTCACAACAATTCATGGATCCCCAGTGAACAGTCTAGAAATAGAAAAAACTACCAATTCCCCTCAAATATTCCTCGTCTTATTTTTCACCATGGCATTCAAATAATTTAAAAAAAATAAAATTAAACCAATTGAAACTTTACTAATGAAATTAACAGTTTTCCTCACCATCTTCCCAGGTACAATCATTCATGAATCGGATCTCCTCCTGTTCTTGGTCTGGGCAATGGATGAATCATTATATGTGGTAATAACTGGTAGTGGTAAGTGAAACCCCCAGGCTTTTAGAAAGCTCAACATTACTTTCAGCTGAAGGTGAAAATGGCAGACTATTCCAAGAAAAAGCCCCAAGTCAAAAGGTAATGAACAACAGAACAAGTAAGGGCCCGTTTGTGACCTTAAAACAAGATTCGGCTCTGTTTGGAAATAAATTTATTAAATTATAGTGTCAAATTCATAAGGGTGAGTTTGGAACTTACAAAAGAATGTAAAATTCATTTCATTTGAAATTAACTCTACACTTTTTATGTTTGGAATGAATAAAATTATGTAGAATAAAATAAAATAAATTTGAAATTCACATTTTATTCAATTATAAATTTCACACCAAATAATTTAGATTTCATTTTATAAAATTTATTTAAAATAAGTTATAATTATTTCATATGGATAAGTTTGCACTTTGTTTGTCTTTGGTTTTGAATAATAATTTATAGAATAAGTCACACTCATATCTTTTGAGGTTTATTGAAACGATACTAAGATATAAAAAGTATATATGACATCCCCTTCCTTGAATGAAGGAAAACTAATAGGAAAAAATAATATAAAAAAAAAACTAAAAAAATCTCAAACTAATAGTGCTAATTTCAAATAACAAAATCAATGACTTTCAAAAACCTACACATCCACTTGCCAAGTTGTTACAAATAGCATTGTTAAATATTGTAAGGGCTAGTTTGGTATGCATGAATAGTCATTCTATGCATGATTTCATGTAATGAATATTTTTTGTTTAGTACGTATTTAGTCTCAGAATACTCATTTGGTTCAAGCCATTTTATTCTATAAAAGTAAAAATCCTCAAACCCACCTAGGAGTGGGATTCCTCATTCTTATTTTTATGAAATCGATTTAGTTCAGTTAAATGAAAACAATACTCTTTTATCACATAAAATAAATAGTTAAATAAAAAAATTTAGGTTGATAAAATAATATTATTATAAATAACTAAGAAATATATTTAGTTTAGTTAAATGATAAAAATATCCTTCATATCACATTAATTAATATAAAATCATATAAAATATAAAAATAAAAAATTTGTATATAAAAATAATAATAATCAATTCATTTTATTCAAATGAAAAAAATACCTTTTGTATCATAATAAATAATATAATTGTAAATAAAAATTAATTTAAAATCAATAAACTAGTTAAGTAAATTTAAACAAATATATTAATATTCATATTAATAAATAATTAAAATAAGAATAAGAACTAATAAAACAAATATAAATAATAATAATTAATAATTAATAAATTAATAATAATTAATAATTAATAAAATAATAATAACATAAAATTTTAAAAATAATTAAATAAAAAATTAAGAAATATATAAATTTCATAAATTATGTTACATTTTTATTACTTTATCTATTTAGGGATATTTTTGTCATTTTAATATCATTTCATATCTAAAAAATTGCATAGCAAAATAAATAAATATAGTGGAATGACTATTTCTCACTTACGTTACCAAACAATAGAATGAAATGATCATTTTATTTCATAGTATTTCATTCCTATTCCTTCCTACATATGAAACAAGTCCTAAGAGATTATAACTCATTCTTGGAATCCCTACTAACAATTTAAGTTTTTAGATAATATTGATGATAATCTCTTATAAATTGGACAGTGAGAAATGGAAGCGCATAAAGATTATCAACCCAACATTCAATCTAGAGAAACTCAAGTTTGTTTTTGAAATTTAATTAGATTGAGTGTTGTTTTTGAAATTTAGCTTTTTTTTTATTTTTTTAAGAGATTAAAATCTTATCCATGAGATGTTAGCTTAAAACATATATAAGCTTTGGGACATATATATATATATATATATATATATATATATATATATATATATATTATTTGTAATTTTTTCACTCTCTTATTATTCTATTACAGCTTCTGTTACTAATATTTTTCTAAGAGCTGTAATAATATGATTGACAAATGGGACGCATTGGTATCTCCCAACAGTTCATGAGAGTTGTATGTAGCTATGAAGAAGGAAGAAGAACTTTCCAATTTCTAGGAGATCTAGCTCAAAGAACTATTAAATCTTTTTAATCAGTTTACATTAGTGGACGGAGATAATTATACTCTTCTCAAGTTTGATGGAATTATTTATATTTATTATTATCATCTCCAGTTTATGTAAGAAATTTATTTTCAGTGATACTGTAATCCTGTTCAGTTACGAAGAACAAGAGAAATAAATAATGTTTAAAAGTTAATATTTTTAATGAATTATTTTATTTATAGGTTTTGATATGTAAGTCAAATCATCAATAAAGTTGAAGTCTATATGTTAGGCTGAACTATTACAAAAATATATCAAGCCTACATGTGAGATGAAATGTTAATTAATTATGTCGATTAAATTTCTTATGATTTTGTCCCCTTTGAAGTACACCTTTTAAAGAAACAATTGTCAATATTGTATAAACATGATTTATTATTATTATTTATTGAGGTAAGTAGCAATCATTTTTGAATAATGTGAGGGACGAGTATATTGAGATTACTTATTAAGATGTAATAAATTTAATAATAAATATTTAATATAATTTTTATTTTTTAACGAATACATATGAACCATATAATTAAGGCAGGGTAGATGAAGTGACCAATTGTTTTGGAAGTTTTATGTGATTCTAAAATATTGAATAGGTTAAAAGAAAAATTTTATAAGATGACAGCGGTTATGTTGTATAGTTCAGAATGTTGGCAATTAAGAAACAACACTATAATAAGATGGGAGTAGCCGAAATGTAAATGTTGAGATAGATGACTAGATATACAAAACATGATACAAAATGAAATGGGGAGATTCGTAGGAAAGTTGAGGTAGCATCCATCTAAGAGAAAATGAGGAAAAATCGCTTACGTTAGTTTGAATATATTCAACGTCGGTCAATGAAAGCCGTAGTTAGAAAATGTGACTTAGTGTAGGTGGTAAAGGGTGATCGAAACTTGTATGGGAACCAGTCACTGTGAAGGATATGATTGCTCTATACATTACTGAAAATAATGCATTGGATCGATGTGAATAGAGGAAAATGATTCATATAGTTAACCCCAACTAGTTTGGAATTTAAGACTTAATTGAGTTGAGTTGACTCGATACTAAAAATATTTAATAAATACAATGAATATAATTTTAAAATTAAAATATTTTACAATAATTTATTATTTATATAACATCAGAATTATAATTTATTTCTTCAACAAAGGCAAACAATCCTTTGGCTATATTTATTAAACATTAAAAAATGTATATTTTTCCTATTGTTTCAGTCCAATTTAAGAGACTAACAAGAATTTTGACATTTATATTTAAATTTTTTTGTAAAGGATGTCCCTAAAGACACTTGTTAAACTATAATAAATATATTTAAAAAAAATTAAAACTTTCTAAAAATAGTAATTTGTGGATTAAATAGCATTAAAATTATGATCAATTATCGTAATAATTGTTACAAACTGTTTATTTATAAAATCTTAATTAATAAATACCTTTAAGGCATCTGTTAAAAAAAATCCTTGTGGCATACACAATTTTGCCAAATGTTGAAAACTCTTCTTGTTTCTTTTCTTTTCCCTTATATAAATTACACCATCTCCTCTCTCATTTCTGTCTCACACAAACAGATACACAAAATAGAGAAATGGGAATTTCAGTTTGGGTTCTTCCAAGTGTGATAGTAGTCCTGATATGGGTATGGAAGGTGGTGAACTGGTTGTGGCTGAGGCCGAAGAAATTAGAGAGCAGGCTGAGAAGGGAAGGTCTTGCAGGCAATTCATATAAGTTATTGTATGGCGATTTCAAACAAATGACCAAGATTTCAAGAGAAGCCAGATCTAAATCCATGGA
The DNA here is from genome assembly GCA_029379385.1 of Quillaja saponaria. Lineage (NCBI taxonomy): Eukaryota > Viridiplantae > Streptophyta > Magnoliopsida > Fabales > Quillajaceae > Quillaja > Quillaja saponaria. The sequence goes on along the minus strand of CM055605.1, from coordinate 6,506,688 downwards.
TATCTTCTCTAATGAGATTGCATGGCGTGCCACTCCCTTTGTCCATCAAACAGTCAAGAACTATGGTACTACTACATCTATCTCTATGCTTCTCATGTATCACCCACACCTTCACTCAATTGCATAAATTAATATCCTTATTTTTACTAATTTCAATTCAATATCATTTCTCATGTATCACCCACCCCCTTCCTCAATTGCATAAATTAATGTCCTTATTTTTACTTATTTCAATTCAATATCATGTTTTTTTTATTTCAAGACTATTTTAAAAAAATTACTCCCTCGACTAAAGCACGAGAGGAACTAAGTTATTCTTATGTAAAATTTACTTTTGTTTTTGTAATTAAAAATACGTAACGGTTAAGATAAAATTATAGATATTGTATTTAGTGTAAGATTAGGTAAATAATATTATTAAATTATCTTCATTATTGGTGTAATATTATATAACTTGACGGAAGTAAATATATAAGGTTAAATTACACTATTTGTAAATATTTAGACAAAAATACCCTTAATGAAAAAACACATATAATCATTTTTACTCAGATTGTTTATATGGAGTAATATTCTTCTCCTTGTTTCCAAAATCTTTGGCTATAATCATTTCCAAAATTTGTCTGTTATCGATTTTTAACTAAAGTGTAATTAATTTGTTAAGTATTGCCTCTAGTTTAGTTTGACTTTTAAAATAGATTATGGGTTTAAACTTTTCTATAAAACTAATTGGTAATAGAGATTTTATTTTTTAAGTTTTATAGAAATATTTTTGGGTTTTAGAGTCTACAAAACTAAATTTAAAAAAAAAAAAAAAACTTTTCCAAATATAGAATAAAGGAAACTCAAAAGAATTTTAATAATTATTTATTTAGACAACATAATTATAATATTTGTCAAAATTGTCCTTTTAGTAATTTTAATACTCAATATTTAAAAATAAAAAATAAAAATCAAACAATTTTTTACATCTCACATAACTTTTACATTAACTCATTCAAATATTTTTCAGCTTTTTATACTTCACTTTTTAAATAGCTATACTTGAGAGTAGTTTTTAAGTTTAAGATTTTACTCACAACTATTTGGTAATAAAAATTTTAATTTTTAAACTTTATCGAAAAGTATTTTTGAACTTTTAGAGTACTGAAAGTTAAAGCTAGAAATAGATTTTTATTTTTTCAAATAGAAAACATTAGAATCTCAAATAAATATTAATATTTTTTTATTTAAACAAATATACCCTTTATTATATTTCAACCTACAGTCTTATTCTAATTTATGTATAGAATGAAAATCTCTCAAAAAAAAAAAAAAAAACACATTATCATCATTTAAAGAATAAAAAAATTTATTCAATAGATATCGAAACTAATTATATAAAACAATTTGCTGAATTTTTTTCTAGAACATACCACTTTCTAATAACTTTGATATTCTATCTCCTTAAAACCTTACAACCAAATAACTTTTTAAATTTCATAGTATTTTTATTGTAACTCATCCAAACAAAACACTTTTGAACGTGTAGGTAAGAATTCATTCATGTGGATTGGCACGGTACCAAGTGTTGTTATCATGGATCCGGAACAAATCAAAGAAATCTTTGCAAAGAACTATGACTTTCGGAAACCACATACAAATCCATTAATCAAGCTCTTAGCCTCTGGACTTCAAGATTATGAGGGTGAGAAGTGGGCTAAACACAGAAAGATTATCAATCCAGCATTCAAACTAGAGAAACTCAAGGTCACTTCTACACTTTCCCGTTGCATAGAATGATCTATAGTTTGTTAACAATATGATACTGAATATATACATTCTTCATTCTATCACAGCTTATGTTAACTAAATTTGATCAAAGCTGTAATGATATGATTAAGAACTGGGAGGCACTGGTATCTCCCAAGGGTTCGTATGAGTTGGATGTATGGCCATCCATTGAGAACTTCAGTTGTGATGCTATTTCACGGACAGCTTTCGGAAGTAGCTGTGAGGAAGGAAGAAGAATTTTCCAACTTCTGAAAGTGCAAGCTGAACTTACAATGGAAGTTATACAGTCTGTTTACATTCCTGGATGGAGGTAAGAATGCACTACCCAGTATCATGTTCCTGTTCATAAAAAAACAGGCTCATTTAACAGGACAAATCATTCCAGATTGTAAAGAAAAGACCATTAGTTACAATTAAATTCTAAGAAATTTGTTCCCAGAATTTGTTAGGTTGACTCTTATGCAGTGTTAGGTAACAACATGATATAATATAAACTTATACTACATTGATCTAACAATAATAGACTATTGTGTGAAAAGGAAAAGGATAATACAATTGTATAACTAACATTGTCTAAAACATTTTATTAGCTTATACTATGTAATCCTATATAATGCCCCAAACAACCCTACATATATCTCAAACGAACAAATCCAGGGAATTTTCATAAAGTTAGAAGAGAAAAGAAATTAGGACCCATCACTTCCCCTTTGTTTTTTTTGTTTTGTTTTCTCTTACCTTTCAATAGGTTTCTACCAACTGCTTTGAACAAGAAGATGAAGGAAAATGACAGAGATATACGGAATTCACTCAAGGGTATTATCAACAAAAGAGAGATGGCAATGAAGACAGGTGAAGCTGCTAATAATGACTTATTAGGCATACTGTTAGAATCAAATCACAAGGAGATAAAAGAACATGGAAACAATAAGAATGTTGGATTGAGCATTGATGAAGTAATCGAAGAATGCAAGATATTCTACTTTGCTGGACAAGAAACCACCTCAAACTTGCTTGTCTGGACTATGGTGTTATTGAGTAGGCATCCTAATTGGCAATCACGTGCAAGGGATGAGGTCTTGCAAGTTTTTGGCAACCAAAAACCAGACTTTGATGGGCTAAGTCGCCTCAAAATAGTAAGAATGACATGATTTTCCTGAAAAATACATAGCATATACATCTGCTTGGTGTTGACTGCTACCATAAACTAACCCTTCACCACTGCAGGTGACCATGATTTTTTACGAGGTTCTCAGGTTATATCCACCAGTAACTATGCTCACTCGAGCAACCCACAAAGAAATGAAACTTGGGAAACTGTCATTACCCGCAGGCGTGGAAGTTGCTTTACCAACAGTTCTCGTTCATCATGATCATGAGCTTTGGGGAAATGATGCCAAGGAGTTCAAACCAGAGAGGTTCAAAGAAGGTGTGTCAAAAGTCACAAAAGGCCGAGTTTCATTCTTCCCATTTGGAGGGGGTCCTCGGACCTGCATTGGACAAAACTTTGCCATCTTGGAAGTGAAAATGGCTTTGTCAAATATTCTACAACGTTTCTCCTTTGAGCTTTCCCCAGCCTATGCTCATGCTCCTGTTACTGTAGCTACTCTTTCCCCACAACATGGTGCTCATATCATTTTACATAAACTGTAATATCATCGATCATAGTAGTTAGAATGACAGGATTTGCTTTTGATTTTTATGTACCAATGATACAAATCTAATGGGTGAATCTAAGCTACAATGGAATCATATGATACAGTACTATTCAAATCTTAAACTCTAAATAAACATTTCCCATTTAAAAGCCTAAGTGATATTAAATGGCTTTTCTGTTTAGACGAAAGCTATACATTTTTAATATAAAATATGATTGGTTAGATCTTCTCCAAAGTGAAGAAGAAGCAATGCTTTTGAAGAGAATAAACTCTTTTTTTTCCTCAAGACATAGATTACTTACTTTAAAACCAGTTTCTCTTTTACTTGGTTAAATGAGCATCCATTGTTAAGATATTTTATTTTTCAATGTATTTTGTTTGAAGAATTCATTATTACATCTATAAATTTTATTTGGAAATGATTTGCATAATTCATACCAAAGCTTACAATTCTAGATTCTCAAATCTGGATTTTGATTCACAATTCAAATCATTATTTGACAACTATGGTATCATCAATATCAGTGTCTATCAAAATTTTATGTCTACATATTATTTGAATCCACAAGTAAGAAATTCAATGTTTATAATTAACCATGTTGGTATATTGATAAAGAAACGAAACTAGGAAACCTGTCATTACCTGCAGGAGTTCAGTGTTGCTTACAAAAACTTCTGGTTCACCATGATATGAACTTTGGGGCAATAAAGCAAAGGAGTTCAACCCTGAGAGTTTTCTAAAGGTGTTTCGAAGGCAACAAAAGGGAAGGTTTCAAAACTTTGCCATGTTGGAAACTTAGATGGCTTTGGCAATTATCTAAGGAATACAATTACTATTTTGGAAATACATATCATTCATCAATTCTACCAAACCTAAAAAATCCCATTTCTCAACTAGCATGCTCTGCAAAAGTGGCAGTATTCTACAATTTTTAACCCAGAAGACCACAACTCTATGACACCACCACTTATTCTCCACCTCCATGGTTTCTAAAATACTATGTCCAAATTGGTGTTTTCGTGTACTACAATTAGAGCACAGTTTGGATTAACCGAACAAACCGATCTAAATCACCCGAAAATTTAGGTTTAGATTTGTTTTTTTTTTTTTGGGTGGTTTTTTTGGGATATTATTATTATTATTTTTTATGTAAAAGTTGGTTTTGGTTTTGATTAACCAAACCAAATTGAGAAATAAAACAAATATTATTTTTAAAAAAAATATTAACTATGTTATTACTAAGCTACCCTTATTTTTGACAAAATTATTAGTAATCTAATTTTTTTTTTCATATTAACAAGTTATATGACGAAATTATAAATTATTGTATTTTTGTTTTAATGTTTGTATTTTTTGGGCCTCAATTTGTGATTTTTTTTTTTTAATGTTTCGGCCTAAAGATAGCAAATTAGGCCTAACAATCCAACTTTAGCCCAATAACTGAAAAGCAACCTAAACCAAACCAAACCAACCTGTTGGGTTGGGTTTGGTTATCTTACTTGTCAAAATCACTAAAAATCGAATATGATTATTTTTTTATGCTAACTGAATATTCGGATTGGTTATTTTTTTTCTAAAATCGAACCATGCACACCTCTAACTACAGTTTCCCTAATCAAAGTTAATGTGGATTGCAAGCTCTAATAAGCAGCAACAAAGGAAATAATTAGATTCAAAAGTCAAAACAATTTATGGACCCCTAGTGAAAATCTACACATAAAAAAAACACTTCCAGTTCCTAATTACATCCTTCAAATATTCTTTCATACAATTCTTCACTATGGCATTCTAGTAATTAGTATTAAAAAAAAAAAATCCATCAAACCAATTGGAAACTCTATTAAAGAAGAGAAAGAAAATAACTATTTTCATCACCTTTGGAGTCACATTCTGCTAGGTGGAATCTTTTATGAATTCAGATCTCCTCCTCTTCTTGGTATGGGCAATACATGAATCATTATGGTTCGCTTTATCTGATAACTGCTACTGGTAAGTGAAACCCTGATGTTCCAAATTAGAAAGCTCAAAATTACTTCAGGTGAAAAGTGAAAATGGCTAAGAAAAAGCCCAATAAAATATTAATATACTAAAATTCTAATCATGAGATTTCAACAACTAATAATTTAATTTTATCTATGTTGCCTTCACAACTGAATGAGATAACTTCTGTTGTCTTAACATCAAAAATAAATTTCAAAATTATTTCATTTTCACTTGGTTCTCAAATTGGAGAAAATATATATTTTTTTTCTTTTCCTTTCTTTGGGGTAAAATGGAACTTAACACCCATAAACTATCACTTATTTAGTAATATCAGTCATAAAGGATTCAATTATGCACATAACCCTACCCTTATTTGAGTAATATTAGGATACTTGTTGAAATGATATATACAGCAATTGCTTAATATTTATTACGAGTGACAATTGGTTTAGTACAATGTACTTAATAAATGATTTTTTTTTTCTTCCAAGGAAGATGGGTAATAAATACAGTAATTGAAATTTAAAATGTTCTAAAATAGCAAGTCATTTATTGTATAACTGAAATCATTATCAACAACTGTATTACTGGCATTAAGAATTAATACAGCAGTCCATTTCTAATGTAGAAATTTGTCCATCATGATCACCTTTCATTTTTCATTTGTATTTTTTGCAATCTAATTAGGCCAAATGTTCAAACTCTTCCTCTTCTTTTTCTTTTTCCCTATATAAGCAGCATCTACTCTCTCTTTCTCTCTAACAAAATAAAATAGAAATGACAATTTCACTTTGGGTTCTTATAAGTGTGGTACCGCTACTGATATGGGCATGGAAGGTGCTGAAGTGGTTGTGGCTGAGGCCAAAAAAGTTAGAGAGGAGGTTGAGAAAGGAAGGTCTTGAAGGCAATTCATATAGGTTCTTGGATGGGGATATCAAACAGATGGACCAGATGTTACGAGAAGCCAGATCAACCCATGAATCCCTCCTCTGATGATATTGCATCGCGTGTCTCTCCCTTTGTCCTTCAAACTGTCAAGAACTATGGTACTACAACCTCTATTTCTATGCCTCTATGTATCACCCCATCACTCAATTGCACAAATTCAATTCTTATGTATTTCAATATTATATGTTTTTACTATATTTAGGATACATCTACGTGCACGACAATCTCTTAATAAAAAGTGAGCATCAAATAGCGCTCACGTGCTTTTTTTGATTGATTGTCGTGCACTTGTACATAGTGTTCACTTTATCTATAACTTATTTCAAACAAGAAAACAAAATCTTCAAACTAAGATGGCTTGCTCTACGCATCCACAATGTTTATATAGGACGCACCTTACATTAAAGGGAAGCACACGGGCAATTTGCTCTGTGCACGTAGTGATGCCCTACAAGATAACATATTTTATATGGATAATTGATATGTAAAGATTAAAACAAAGGCAGACAAGCAGTTATCTATATTGTGATTGGGTATAAGTTGTTTGATCAAATAAGATACAACATATGATTAAATTATACAATTTTATATAAATGCCAAGTTAAACTACTCTTAAATATTTGGACAAAAAACTCATAATGAGAAAAAGCATACAATCATTTCTACTAATTTTATTTTAATATTGTCCTCCTTGTTTCCAAAATCTTGGTCTACTATCAATTTTTAACTAATTACAGTGTGCATTTATGTTGCTAAGTATTATCTACAAGAATCCAAATAAAGCTTTGTGCTCAAATAATGTGCAGGTAAGAATTCTTTCTTGTGGTCTGGCCCAGTACCATGGGTTATTATCATGGATCCTGAGCAAATCAAAGATATTTTTACCAAGATCTATGACTTTCAGAAATCACACTCAAATCCACTAACCAAGTTTGTATCCTCTGGTCTTGCAAATTATGAGGGTGGGAAGTGGGCTAAACACAGAAAGATTATCAATCCCGCATTCAATCTAGAGAAACTGAAGGTCACTTCTTCTTACACTTTCCCCATGTATAGATTGATTTTTAGTGTGTCAAAATATTGTACTCTTTAGTTTTGTACCCATATATGTTTTGTTTATATATGGGTACACGACCACCACTCAAAAATATAAAATAAAATAAAATAAAAATCAGTCCCCTGTGAGATTCACTTTCTCATTAGAGACTGCCGTGCACCCAGTAAATAGATATATAGTTCAGATTAAATGTACTAAGTAAAGTTTACTCCACAAAGTAGCATTGGCAATAATCTTTTCTCTTATTTGACGGTATTCTTTATGTATTTGTAAACATATCCAATGAGATGTTGAATATATTATCTTATCTGTTTTTTCTTTTCACTCTTTCATTCTATCACAGCTTATGTTACCAACATTTCATCAAAGCTGTGATGATATGATGAGCAACTGGGAGGCACTTGTATCTCCCAAGGGTTCATATGAGTTAGATATATGGCCATCCCTTCAGAACTTCAGTTGTGATGCTATTTCGCAGACAGCTTTTGGAAGTAGCTATGAGGAAGGAAGAAGAATTTTTGAACTTTTGAAAGAGCAAGCAGAACTTGCAATGAAAGTTATACAGTCTCTTTACATTCCAGGATGGAGGTAAGAATATTCCCCGTTGACAGCTAAAACGTGTTCCAATTCATCAAAACGAGGCTCCTTTAACCGGAAAAATCCTTCTAGAAGTTACAGAAAAGAAACAAACAATGATTAAAAGTAATTTCTAAGAAAATGGTTTCCAAAAACCTTACGAATCCCCAAAACGAGCAAAGCCTCAAAAAGTTAGAAGAGCAAAGAAATTAGGACAGATTACTTCTCTTTTGTTTGGTTTTCTTTTCTTCTTCCCCTTTTAATAGGTTTCTACCAACTGCTTCAAACTAGAAGTTGAAGGAAATTGACAAAGATATACAAGATTTACTCAAGGGTATTATCAAGAAAAGAGAGAAGGCAACGAAGGCAGGTGAAGCAGCTAATGACGACTTATTAGGCATGCTTTTAGAATCAAATCACAAGGAGACCCTAGAACATATATGAATATTAAGAATGGGGGAATGAGTACTTACGAAGTAATGGAGGAATGAAAGCTATTTTACTTTGTTGGGCAAGAAACCACCTCAACCTTGCTTGTCTGGACTTTGGTGTTATTAAGTAGGCATCCTAGATGGCAATCATGTGCGAGGGATGAGGTCTTGCAACTTTTTGGCAGCCAAAAATCTGACTTTGATGGTCAAAGTTGCCTCAAAATTGTAAGAATCACATGATTTTCTTGAAAGGTACATAGCATATATATCTTCTTCGTGATACTGCTACCATAAAATAACCCTTTACTACTGCAGGTGACCATGATCCTGTATGAAGTTCTCAGGTTATATCCACCAATAATTATGCTCACTCGAGAAACTCACAACGAAATGAAACTTAGGTAAATGTCATTACCTGCAGGAGTGGAAATTGCTTTACCAACAGTTCTCGTTCAACATGACCATGAGCTTTGGGGCAATGACGCGGAGGAGTTCAAACCAGAGAGGTTCACAGAAGGTGTGTCAAAAGCAACAAAAGGCCAAGTTTCTTTCTTCCCGTTTGGATGGGGCCCTCGGATCTGCATCGGACAAAACTTTGCCATCTTGGAAGTGAAAATGGCTTTGTCAATGATTCTACAACATTTCTACTTTGAGCTTTCCCCAATCTATGCTCATTCTCCTATCACTGTAGTTACTCTTCACCCACAACATGGTGCTCATATCATTCTACATAAACTGTAATATCAACCACAGACACAGTTTTTAAATCAGAATTTTGATTCTATGATATCAATAATACTAATTTTTATCAAAATTTTCTTTCTATGTACTAAATCCACAAAAAAATAAAAAATAAATTTTTTTACAAATCTCAGGAAACATTCCCATATTCAATTGTTATAACTATCCATGTTGGTATATTGATAACGAAATGAAACTAGGAAACCTGTGATTACCTGCAGAAGTTCAAATTTCCTTGACACTTATGGTTCACCAAGATAATGAACTTTGGGGCAATGATGCAAAGGTATTCGACCCTGAGAATTTCGGGATGAGTTTTGAAGGCAAAAAAAAGGCCAGATTACATACTTCCCATTTGGATCCTCGAATCTGCATTGGACAACTTTTCCATGTTGGAAGCTAAGTGGCCTTGGCAATGATCCTACTATGTTTCTGGTTTGAGCTTTTCCCCCGGGCTATACTGACACTCCATTCTCTGTAATTACTCTTCAGCCACAACAAGGTGCTCATATCTTTTCACATAAACTGCAATATCAACATTAGTGTCTTAAAATATTTTGTCTGCAATATCAACTACAAAATTTATGTCTCAAACCATGGCAATTACTAATGCTGGTATAGATGGTAGCAGCCCAGGCAGCATATTTTAACGATCATCATACATCAGGGGTATACAAAATACTGAAACAAAGAAGATGATTCATTCATCATTTCTCATTTTATTTCCTCTTTACAGACTCGAGCAAATAGAGAAAAGGGAAAAAGAGATGTAGCTGAACTCAAAGAAAAATGTAGTTTACCTTTTTCAAAACCATTTCTTGTTTCAACTTCTTCAATAAAAATACAAGTCACAAGTAACTTTTCCGTGGGTAGCACTTGAAATTCTTTGAAGAAAGGATCAAAATCAATCAACAAGAAGTCAAGAACCCATCATCAGCTTAACTAAAATTGGTGGCATCAACAAAACCCAGAAGACATGTACAAAAATTTCAACAATCTTTAATTTTAAGGATTCCATAAAAATATTATTTTGAGGATACACATCAAAACTTCTATCCTTCAACAATCCTACCAGAACCTAAAAATTTCCCATTTCTGTACTACCATGCTCTGCAAAAGTGATACTCTTCTACAATTTTTAACCCATAAGACAACAACTTTAAGACACCACATATGTTCTACCAGTCCACCTTCAAGTTGGTGTTAGCTTCACCTACAGCACTACAATTCCCATAATCGAATGTAATGTAGATTTCAAGCTCTAATATCCAGCAACAGAGAAAAATAACTATACTCACAACAATTCATGGATACCCAGTGAAAAGTCTAGAAATAGAAAAAATTACCAATTCCCCTCAAATATCCCTCGTCTTATTTTTCACCATGGCATTAAAATAATTTAAGAAAAAAGAAAAATGAAACTTTACTAATGAAATTAACAATTTTCCTCACCATCTTCCCAGGCACAATCATTCATGAAATCAGATCTCCTCCAGTTCTTGGTCTGGGCAATGGATGAATCATTAAATGTGGTAATAACTGGTACTGGCAAGTGAAACCCCTAGTTTCAGAGTTAGAAAGCTCAACATTACTTCAGCTGAAGGTGAAAATGGCAGACAAACCAAGAAAAAGCCCAAAGACAAAAGGTGATGAAGAAGTAAGGGCCCGTTTGGGATCTATTTTTGAAGACGAAAGTATTTTTTGGGCCTTGAAACAAGATTCGGCTATGTTTGGAAATAAATTTATTGAAGAAAAAAGGAAAATCGAAGAGTATAGAATATATATCACTGCTTTTTTTTTTTTTACCAAATTTATCTCTTTTTGATGAAACAAGATTCAACATTGTCCAATCCAATCCAATTCAAACACTCTAGTCGCGAAATCCATCCACTTGATCCTTAACGACAATTTAAATTGTCATTTTTGATATAATTTCTTTAGTATTAAAATTTTAAAATTAAATATTTGAGTTCCAAAATTCATCTACTGAACGATAATTTAAATTATTGTTTTCTATATAATTTTTTTAGTATCAAATTGTAAAATTAAATATTTTGTAAACTTAAAATTCATATTTATAAATGAGTATTGTCACCATAACTTATGGTTGACATTTGAAACATTCTACAGAAATACTATACTAATTAAGAAAAATATAATAGAAATAGACAATAATTTAAACTTCAGTTGACATTTTATTATCTCATTAACAAAATGTAAAAATAAAAATAAAAATTATTAATGCTGAAATGCAATGCAAAATAATACAACAAAAAGATGTCAACGAAAAGAATTGAATAATCAGATCTCAAAAGTGTTATAAATTCTAGTCAAGCTAAGACTTGTAATAAGAAATAAAAATAAATAAAAAAATTGAGAATCAGCTTATCATGATCTTTCTCTGTTTTGATTACAAACTTGCAATGCTGTGTTAACATATAATTTCACTTGAAAGTACTCAAAGTTTGTTAATGTGTTCAACATGAGGTTGCATGTTTATTTTCTTACTCTTCATTCGGTTGCATGATAATGTTTTAAGTTTGTAAATAACAAATTTCTCATAAACAATTTAATTTCATGAATCGAACATGAAGCCAAAAGAGATTAAGCACCAAAATTTTTTAAGGCCGTGACTTGTTTTGCTCAAACTGATACCATTAACAAAATCAATTATCAAAATTAAGTGGGAAAGTTGATACTATAGGATCACATGACATCATCTGTTTTCTGTACCAAAATTTCTTTTCATTATTTGCAACAAAACTAAAATATATTTCAATAATTTTGGGTTGGCTAATTCAATTGAGACTTTTATAGAATATTTCAGCTTTAACATATGTTCTATTTAAATTAAAGTAGGCATCCTCTACAGTCTCCATAATTATTACAAATTCTCAAACTTCTCCACAATACTAAGAATCCAATATTGTGTGTCAATGCAGTACATATATTACCCATTCGGGATTGTGGGTCGATGATTAATATTTCAAGGCGTTATATGCCAGGTGACTTCACACATTATGAAAGTTGAAGAAATTCTTATTCAACACATTAGGGAGATGTTTTAAAATGTTTTAGGTTGAAAGTTGATTGTGGTTAATATTATCTTATTTGTGAGTTATTTATCTTTTTAGTGAATTATTTGTAATATTTTTTATTGCTGAATTATGCAAGAATCTCTTATTTGATTAATATAGGAGCAGTTTCTATAAGTTGCTGTAAATACCTTCTATACAATTATAAATATTAATTGAATTAATTCTTACCATTTCTTATATATATATTTTGTTTTTCAAAAAACTTTCAACATGACTGCAATTCTAAAAACCTTACCATGACAAGATATGCTCAATTCCATATTGTGATGGGTTATTAATTCTTTAAAATATTGTGGCTTGATCTCTTTGAGAATATACAAAAGTCCCCCAGTCCATGCCTTAGATGCACATCTCAACTTTAGAGACTTTAGTGCGCCACTGGCAAATGTAGTTTATCGCCGGCTTATTCTTCCACTGTTTGATGTTGATGAGCTCCATCAAGCTGATTGAATGCTTGGTGCTGTAAAATCGTTTAAGAAATCCCTGCACAAGCAGCTGCTCCCAACTCTCAATTAACTTGGCCTCCAAAACTATATACTAATCAAAAGTTGCGCCTTTGAGGGACCGTACAAATTGTTTGACCAGAATATCACTGTGTGTCCTGGCATTCTCACAAATTTTTACGAAATTATCGATGTGTTATTTTGGATTGCTCTTATTGTCAAATTGGTTGAATTTGGGGAAGTTGATAGCCATCTGGCATCCTCATGTTATCAATGCATTTGGTGTATAGATTTGAGTACATAAACGAGTTTTAATTTGGCTCTCAATATTATGCCCAGATAGTGTTGGCGATAGCAGTTGCTAGAGTGAGAATGATGCAAGGGAAGAGAAAATTTGCTGAGAGATTCCTCTAGTATTGATTGCCTTATCCTAGTTTTTGGTGGTAGAGACTTAAGCGAAACCAAGAAAGCTTGTTGGGTTCTTGACCATATGGAATGTTTTCGTTGAGCATGTTAACGATTTTTCCTTCACCGTCTTAGTCAACTTCTCAATTGCAATTTTTTCCTCGACAGTAGAGACATTCACCACCATGGAACTCATGTCTTCCTCAAAAATGGACTTTTCGAACGTAATTGAAACTCCTTCATTGTCTGGATATGTAGTTAAAGAATTAGAATAAAAGCTAGCAGAGGAGAAATATATGCCTTTTGTTTTCAATGTGATGTTCTCTGATCCAGAAGACTTCACGAGAGATGGATTTTCGACCTTCCACAGGGCTGTCACCGCTCTTTTTAACAAGAACATCCAAACTGATGAAGGAAGTAACATTAACTGAAGTTTCTACTTGATGGGTGATGAGCACATCAAAAATTTGATGCCGCCAACATTTTTCAGGATGGCGACACTAAAAGGTAGGCTTCTTGTTGGCGTCGACCTTCTTGGTGACTTTTTTTTTTTTTTTTAGGCTATTAGATCTAACAAAGTTTATGTAGAGATTTAAAAAGAAGGAGAAAGAGGTGAGAGGCATAATGTGTCTTACTAGGAGTGTCAGAAAGTTGTTAACACAAATTTTGATCTTGAAATACAAACAGACAAATTTTTTTACAAATAATATTTTATTATCAATGTAAAACCAATGGACACAAATGAGTGCCACATAAACCGTATTTTATCAATAACATATTTTTATATGATAAATAAGTGTTTGTTTTTTTTTTAAAATGAGTATGATAAAAGAAATTGTCTGCCTTATGTGTCTTTTTACATGGCACCAATAAGATGACCTAGAAAATCTCCAATGCAAAAGTCAATAATCGACCATAGAAAAAATAATCAATTGAAAGAGAGGGATTAGAGACTCTTTGATATTATAAATATGAAATTCAGACCAATTTTCAAAAAAATATGATAGAACTCTTTGATAATTTGAATATAAAATTCAGACTTTTTAATACTTTTTCCAAAAAAAGTGATACTCTTTAATTTTTCATCCATCTAAGTAAAATGTGTATTAAAGTCTATAAACTTTTAGAAATTAGTGTTTTAATAAATCTCTAACATAATAAATGTAATACACTAATCTTATTATTGTAAAAATATTAAACAAAATCAGTTGATCATAACATATCTAATTATCTAATTCTGTATAATGTGATAGAAGCTTGTGAGCCTCGCTTCCTTATCTATTAATAAGATGTTATTTTAGCTTCCTAACTTAATAGTCTTCCCTCTTATTACTTGATGTTTATTTTACTTTGAAACTAAGAATTTATAGTTGTTATACTATTATCTTATCATTTCTTTCTCCACAATATAAATTTATATTATCAAGCATAGTATAAGAGGTAGTCAATTATATAAGTCTATATTATCTTGTTGATGTCAAACGCTGTATAAAAGCTAACTGGATAGTCTTATACTATCATGTCATTCTTATACAATGCATCAAACGAGCTCTTAATATTATATAATTTTTGTCAATTGGTGGGATTATGATATAATATTACTAATGGCTTGCACGCAATGTGCGTTGTATATATTGTATCTTAATTTAATTTGATAAAAAAAAATTTATTTATTAACAGAGTTGGACAGTGAGTAGGTGAGAGACAGTAGGAGAGTGTGATGATGGAGAGAGTAGGAAAATGAGAAGTTATTATTTAGCAGTTATTAAGTGAATTTATTTTTTAAATAATTTAAATATATGTATATTATATACTAGGAAACTACAAGGATATTCTAATTTTTATAATAGTATAGATTTATAATATCAAATTTTTTGTTTCAGTATTTTTTATTTTTTGACATAAATAATAATATCTTCATTTTGATCAATTAAGCTAAGACCTCGTCAACTGATGACAAGAGGTTAGCTTGAGCTAAAATGGGCACTTCGGCCATTGCACCGGTCGTGGTCCACAATTATACCGTGACATATGATTTGGATAATGAATCAAATTATATAAACTATCTATTAATGTCTTTTTTCTTTTCTTTTTTCCAATTGTCTAGTTGCAATAATTTTTTGGAAGAATTTTTTATCTTATGATTAACATCTCCTCTTGAAGCAATCCATCTTATTGTCTTGAAAATATTATTGAAAACTATCATAATTTGATTCATCGAAATTGAATTTGCAAAAGTGTATATTACTTCCATAACGAACAAAGCTTATGGCCAAACTAAAGTATTAGAGTTGAAAATATTACAGTTTATGTAGAATGATATGAGCACCATGTTGTGGTTGAAGAGTAAGAAAACTGAATGGAGCATGAGTACAGGGTGGGGAAAGCTCAAATGAGAAGCATTGTAAAATCATTGACAAAGCCATTTTCACTTCCAAGATGGCAAAGTTTTGTCCAATGCAGATTCGAGGACCCCATCCGAATGGGAAGAATGACAGTTGGTTTTTTGTTGCCTTTGACACTCCTTCAGAAAATCTCTCTGGTTTGAACTGGTGCACATCATTGCCCCAAAAGTTCATTATCATGGTGAATCAGAATTGTTGGTAAGGAAACCTGAACTCCCGCAGGTAAAGTCAGGTTTCCGACTTTCGTTTCTTTATGAACAGATCGAGCAAGAGCAATTGTTGGTGGATATAACCTAAGAACCTCGTACAAAATCATGGTCACCTGTGGTATGAAGGGTCATATATTATGGTAGCATCGAACACCAAAAAGAGATACACACATATATAGTAAGAATATAATGTGATCTTACAGTTTTGAGGCGACTTAGTCCATCAATGTCTGGTTTTTGGCTGCCAAAAACTTGAAAGACCTCATCCCTTGCCTGTGATTGCCAATTAGGATATCTGCTCAATAACACCATAGTCCAAACAAGCAAGACTGAGGTTGTTTCCTTGTGATTTGATTCCAACAGTATGCCTAATAAGTTATCATTAGTGGCTTCACCTGCCTCCATTGCCTTCTCTCTTCTGTTGATGATAACCGTAAGTGAAGTTTGTATATCTTTATTAATTTCTTTCATCTTCTTGTTCAAACTAGTCGGTAGAAACCTATATATCAAAACGAAAGGCGAAGTAATCAGTAGAAACTAACAGTAAGAAAATGCTTTTTCTTGATTGTAATATGTAGAAGATTTCAACCGGTTAAATGAACCAGATTTCGATAAGTATCAACATACTTCAGTTGTCAATAATTGCATACCTCAATCCTGGAAAGTAAATAGATTGCTTAGCTTTCACTATAAGTTCCGTTTGCACTTTCAGAAGTTCGAAAATTCTCTTTCCTTCTTCATAGCTGCATCCAAAAGCTGTCCGTGAAATAACATCACAAGTAAAGTTCTGAAGGGAAGGCCACACATCTAACTCACACGTACCGTCTGGAGATACCAATGCCTTCCATTTGCTAATCATATCATTAGAGCTTTGATAAAATGTTGGTAACATTAGCTGCAACCGAATGAAGAGTTAGAAAATAAGCATGCAACGTCACGTTGGACACATTAACAAAATTTTAGAGCACTTTCATGTGAAATATGTAAACACAGCATCGCAAGTAAAACAGAGGAAGATCATGATAAGCTAACCTTGAGTTTTTCTATATTGAATGCTGGATTGATAATCTTTCTGTGCTTAGCCCACTTCTCTCCCTCATAATCAGCAATACCAGTAGCTAACAGCTTGATGAATGGATTTGTGTGTGGTTTCGGAAATTCATAGATCTTGTTAAAGATATCTTTGATTTGCTCAGAATCCATGATAATCACCCTCAGTATTGGACCAAGCCATATGAAAGAATTCTTCCCTTGCAAAATATTTGGACACACAACAATGTCATATTAACATAGCTAAATTGAATATATGCATTTGAGCGCATCATGCACTTAGACATGCATAATCTGTAACATTAACAAAGAAAGCAGAGAGTCTAAAATCAATTTATGTAAAGTGATTCAATTATATAACTTATAAAGGATGTTAAATTGTTTAGCCTCTTGTACTAAACAAATTCATGAAAAAGATTAGCCCAAATAAAGACAAACCCTTTGTTTGAATGAAATCAACTGATAAAAGACATAATATTGAAACACAAAACATAGATATTGTTTTTACTCTAGTGACATCATCTCTCACATTCGTCAATGAGTAAGAGTAAGAAAAATTTGGATCACAAAATGAAACCAACAAGGTAAATGATTCTGGGTTTAATATATACAAGTTTAGACTAACTTCAGGTAAACCCACTTAGCATTATTAAGAACAGGGTAAATAGTTCGGTCAACATAATACATATAGAGGTGGCAGTACCATAGTTCTTGATGGTTTGAAGGACATGGGGGTAGACATGGGGAGCAATATCGTCGTCGGAGGGATTCATGGGCTTAGATCTAGCTTCCATTATCATCTTTGTCATCTGTTTGCTGTCCCCATACCAGAAATTATAAGAATTTCCTTGAAACCCTTCCTTTCTCAGTCGCCTCTCTAACTTTTTTGGTGTCAGCCACAACCAGTTCAGTACCCTCCAAGCCCATATCAGCACCGCCACACTTAAAACCCACAGTCCAACTGTGGTTGTGGCCAGTGAAATTCCCATTTCTGTGTGTCTTTCTGAGAGAGAAGGGACACTCCCAAGTCCCAAATTAAGGGGGAAGAAGACAACAGATCATCCCTGCAATAATTGTGGTGGTAGTTTTTTGTCATAAACTCAAAAACTAGTTTGTCAAAATAAATTTATCAATTTTCCTGTCTCTATTTAATCTCATCAATCAAGACTTTAAAAGATTTTAAATTTATTTATTTTATTATTTAATATTTAACTTATTAAATAAATTCCTTTTTTCAAATTTTTATTATTATTAATTTATTCCATGTACAATATTGAACTTTCCTCTCTTTATTTCACTAATTATGAATTAGTATAATTATTTATTTGTCATGTTAAACACAATAAAAAATTATTAATTAACTTATAGAATTACTATGCATGAAATTTAAAATATAATATTGAAAGAAACTTCTTAGTGATATATTAGGTGAAGTACTCTATTGTAAAAATAGAATATTTTATCTTCAATTAAATTGGAAATGTATTATCATGTAAATTAGCCACATTTTCACATGACGTAATAAAAGGTTGTAGCAACTTACAAAGAAATCTTAGTATTTATGTTTGTCACCCAAGCCACTTGGTCTTCTTAATCGGTAGAGTCCTTTTTCATTGTTGCAGACTTGCAGTGTGAGAACTGAGAACTGAGAACGGATCAATTGGAGAATATTTTCAAGGGGTTTGAAGGTTGAGAAAATCTGAATTAAAGATAAAGATAAATCCGAATAAGTCTAATCTAGTCCAATTTACTCAATCTTAACCTATTCAACCCATTCAACAATATTTAGTTCTATTCAACAACTTAGTTCAAAATATATACAAATTATCAATCGAATTTCAATCCAAAAACAAGGTGAAATTAGAAAAACCTCAATTCATACAATTTCAAATACAAATTCTAACCTCATGAAACTGAAGTTCAAATTAAACTGAGAATTGAATGCTTCTTGTTAGATTCCTCCTCACCCTTAGAAAGTTTAAAAGAAAGACAATGGTTAGTGCTGGGAATGGTTCTATCCTGTGCAGCACCAAGTGTTGGTTATTTTTGCTTATTGCCTTTATGGTTTTTCCCTTGAATTCTTTATCTATTTGTCATTCCTTGAAGAATTTGGCTCGAATACAATACCCAATCCACAAATTGCATACCTGCTTTCTAGCAAGTCCCTAAATACTCTGGTTATTGCGGATTTTTGGATTCTTACCTATACTTGATTTTCAATTTCGTTTGGATCGTCGACGAGTTGGCTTCTTTGACTCGGTCTCGCTCTCTCATCCAGGACAAAAGACCCAACATCAACTGCAAAAGAAAACCCATGATCAATCTGCAAGTTTGAAACTTTTCTTCGGACCCTTTTGCTTTGCATCCATGTTTTGTTCTTCGGACGATGAATATGATATCCAAATCTTTTTTGCAGATGAAAAATTAATACAAACTTTGAGTACAAAATATAATTACTCAAATTTTCAATAATTTAAGTAACAAATTAAGAGAAATGGATGATTGTGATTCAATCAAAATAAATTAATGGTGCATATATTAGCCACATCACTTCCCCACAAAACAGATGGGTATTATATAATCCTCCATTAAATTAATAATCCCAAAATTTATTCAAGCTTTTATTGAAATAATACATATATATATTTACTTAATTCTTTAGTTAAGAATGGCATCTATGAAAAGTATGAATAAATTTTAAATTAGAAATTTAAGATTTACTTAGTATCTTAATATAAATTTTTTTCAATCTTACCTTCTAAATGTCAAATGCACATTTAATAATAAAAGTATTTTTATAGGAAAAAAAAAACACACACTCACATAAATTGGCAGAATAAGAAACTAGTAAAGAAAGTTTCCCAACTATAAAAGTACAAGAAAAGAGCTTCTTATTTACATATATACTAGACAGCATTAATATTAGAGTTTACGTAGAATGATGGGAGCACCATGTTGTGGCCGAAGAGTAAGTACAGAGCAAGGAGCATGAGTATAGGCTGGGGAAAGTTCAAAGGAGAAACGTTGTAGAATCATTGACAAAGCCATTTTCACTTCCAATATTGCAAAGTTTTGTCCAATGCAAACACGAGGACCCCATCCAAATGGGAAAAATGTGACTTGGCCTTTTGTTGCCTTTGACACACCTTCTGAAAATCTCTCTGGTTTGAATTCCTTTGCATCATTTCCCCAAATTTCAAGATCATGGTGAATCTGAAGTGTTGGTAAGAGTATGTTCACTCCTGCAGGTAATGACAGGTTCCCGAGTTTTGTTTCTTTGTGAATAGTTTGAGCCAATGCCGTTATTGGTGGATATAATCTAAGAACTTCGTACACAATCATAGTTAACTGCATGTATAATAAGTTAATTTGTTATAAATTTAAACTATTAGATAAGATAGTAATTTATCATAATAGCAGAGCACGAGCACAAGTTTCAGTCTTACAATTTTGAGGCGATTTAGCCCATCAAAATCCGGTTTTTGGTTGTTACAAACATGCAAGACCTCTTCTCTTGCACGCACTTGCCAATCATCATTTCTAGCCAATAACACCATAAGCCAAACAAGCAAGGATGAGGTGGTTTCTTGCCCAGCAAAGTAAAATAGCTTGCATTCTTCAATTACATCATCAATGCTCATTCCAACATTGTTATTGTTTCCATGTGATTTGATTCCGAAAGTATGCCTACTAAATCGTCATTAGCGACTTGATCACCTGCTTTCATTGCCTTCTCTCTTTTGTTGATTATATCCTTAAGTGAAACTCTTGTAACTCTGTCATTTTCCTTCAGCTTCTTGTTTAATTAGAGCAGTTGGTAGAAACCTTTCCCGTTTATGCCAAAAGGTAATTAAAAGATCAGAAGAAAAAAAAGAGTACATATTGTGTTCAAGAAATTAACCTAAAACACAAGCTGCAGTATAGTAGTTTCATTTTGTGTAGGTTTGATTGATAGACAAGAAACTATTGTTAAAAGAGGTACAAAATCTAGGAAAAACAATTTTTTCCTAAAACACAAGAAATTAACCTAAAATACAAGTTGTTGTATAGTAGTTCCAACTTGTAGCTTTGATCGATAAACAAGAATCTAATGTTAAAAGAGGTACAAAATCTAATTTATAAGGGAAAAACAAGTTTTTTTTTTGGTTTTCCAAAAATATTTCCACATCTTTTAAGTGTGAGCCTAATCACGTTTAAGATTTGGGACTGCCCCACCTCACAAGCATTTTCTTCTGGACTCGTATTCTTAATATTATAGAGATCTCTCAACCGCTGAGCTTAAACGTACCTTACCACTTGAACCACACTTTATGAGTGTTTATTTATTTTTAGCATCAGCGCTAAGATCATCTAATTAGAGATGGGTCTCATAAGAAACATCATAAGAAACATATATACATGCATGCTTTGTATTTGATATATTTGATCTTTAATGAATTATATATTTGTACCTCCATCCCGGAATGTAAACAGATGTTAGAGCTTTTAAGTGCAGGTTCAGCTTGGTCTGTCAAACGTTGAAAGACTATTGTACCTTCTTCATAACTACTCCCAAAAGCTGTTCGAGAAATAACATCACTGGAAAAGTTTTGAAGAAAAGGCCATATATCTAATTCACATGAACCATCAAGTGATCATATCATTGCTTCCCATTTGCTATGGTATCATCATAAGCTGTGCCAGAATTAATTTAGAGTAATGATAAATGAAGATAACACAAATAATTTTATTTTATTTTATAAATCAATATTAATAGAGGGTGAGAATTGACGCAATGGTAAAGTTGTTCCTTTGGTGACCTGAAGGTCACGGGTTTGAGGCGTGGAAACAGCCTCTTTGCAAAAATGTAAAGGAAATGCTGGGTACATGTGCGACCACCCTCTTCCTACCCCCGCAATAGCCAGGGAGTATTTTATGCACCGGTTGAGCCTTTTTTTTTTTAAATAACAATATCAATAGATTTATTCAAAGATAAAATGGTGTAGTAAGAGACTGATCCAATGAATTAAAGAAAAAATAATTCAACTTGAGTTTCTCTAGATTGAAAGCTGGGTTATCTTTCTGTGTTTTGCCCACTTCTCACCATCAAGGTCTGCAAGTCCCATGGTCAAGAACTTTTTTAACTTTCAGAGAAAATGTTTGTGTATGCAGGTGGATTTCAAGTTAAAGGAAACATGTCCATTTATATATAATATACTTCTTTATAAAATTACAAGAATGTTTGTTGCAAATATTTATCTAGTCTAATTTTATCTTGTATGTCAAAACCGTAGCTAGTATGAAAGCTTTCGTGCATGCAGGGCAAAGAAAATTTCTTGCAAATTCTTTTGTAGTTAATAGAAAAAGATGAATTTATAGCATAGATTCACTAATAGCTCATTACTAATAACGTCCTAACCCTTGTCCTTCTCATTGATACATAAAGTTGATGTAGTGGAAACAAAATAATAATTGCAATTAATTACTTAGATTCGGTAATTCACGTTTTTTAAACCATTTGTTAGAATGTTGTTTTGATCATGTTTGTTTATGTAGCCTAATTTTAACTCGATTGCATGTCAAAACCCTAGTATAAAAGTTTTTGTATACGAGGAACGGAGAAAATTTCATACAAATATGATATGATTAACAAATAAGACACATTGGTATCTCCCAATGGTTCATAAGAGTTGGATATAACTATAAAAAAGGAAGAAGCACTTTCCAATTTCTAACAAATCTAGCTCAAATAACTATTAAATCTTTTCAATCTGTTTACATTCTTGAATGGTGATAAGGTGATGAACCCCAAGTTTCAGAGTTGTTACTTCAACTAAAGGTGAAATGGCGGACTTTGCCAAGAAAAAGCCCAAAGACAAAAGGCCATGAACAAGTAAGGGCCCCTTGGGATCCATTTTTGGAGCCCAAAGTATTTTTGGGGCCTTAAAACAAGGAGCTTTGTTTAGAAATAAATTTATTGAAGGGAAAAAAAAAAAAAAAAAAAAGTAGAATGGATAAGTATTACTATTTTTTTTTACAAAATTATATTGAACCAAAAAAAAAAAATTCATTTCATTTAAAAAGGATTTTACAATTCAATTTATATAAAATAAATTCTTTTATTTAGAATAAAACTACATTTATGAAATTTAGTCTAATTCTCTTATTTAGAACAAATGAATAATTCATTTTATTTTAAATATTCTTTTCATTCTATACTAAATTTTTTAAAATAAAACTACTATTTTTTAATTAAAAATATAAAGGTTGTGAGTTGTTCAATGAACAAAAAAAAAAAAACTTGTAGTTAGTTAGATAAACATTTGAGATGAAATGATTGTGATTTTTTATCAATTTATCTAAATGAAAAGCATATGTAATATTAAAAATAAAAATATCATTTGAGATGGACAAAATAATAACAAATCTCAAATAAATTTTACAAAATGAAATCCAACCTACTTTGCATTGAATTTATAAGGGTAAGTTTGGAACATAAAAAAAATGTGAAATTCATTTCATTTGAAATAAAATCTACAGTTTTAAAAAAAATGTGAAGAACAATTATATTGAGATTACTTATAAAAATATAATAATAGATATTTAAAATAATTTTTAAACTTTTTAACGAGTACTTTGAAAACATATAATAAATATAATTTTGAATATTTAAAAATGAATTATTAATTATGTAACATGAAAATTATAATTTATTTCTGCAATAAGTGCGCGAAGAACTGCATTAAATGCAAGTAATCCTTTAACAATATTTATTAAATATTTAAAATTATTTTTGGCACTAGTCATAAAAATGCTATATATAAATAGAACCTTCTTATTACTGTTTTGTTTGTCTTTCCTAATATATAGCCAAAGGGACAATTGTGGCTTCTGCTAATTTTTGGAAGGATATATTTTATGATTGCATTTTCCAATGATAAGAAATGAGTGACTCAACTTTGGACACCCATTTCAACAATAGAAATTATCTTCTGGTTTTTTTTTTTTTTTTTTCTCCTTTTGCTTCGGTCCTACAATTTAATAGGCAAATAAGAATTTGCACATTTGTTTTTAGGATTCTTTTTAATGGGAAGGCTAAGAAGTTATTTGTTAATTTTATAAATATTAATTAGAAAATTAAAAATTTTAATAATAAAAATTTATATATTAATTAATATAAAAATCATAATAAATTATCGTAATAAATATTATAATTTTTTATTTATAAAATCATAATCAAATGCACCTGTAAGAAAGTTATTTATTTTCTTTTTCCTTATATAAATTACACATCTTCTCTCACACTTTCTGTCTCACACAAACAGAAACACAAAATAGAAAAATGGGAATTTCAGTTTGGGTTGTTTTAAGTGTGATAGTAGTGGTTCTGATATGGGCATGGAAGGTGGTGAACTGGTTGTGGCTGAGGCCAAAAAAATTGGAGAAGAGGCTGAGAAAGGAAGGTCTTGCAGGCAATTCATATAAATTCTTCTATGGGGATTTCAAGCAAGTAGCCAAGATTTCAAGAGAAGCCAGATCTAAATCCATGGATATCTTCTCTAATGATATTGTATGGCGTGCCTCTCCCTTTGTCCATCAAATAGTCAAGAACTATGGTACTACTACATCCATCTCTATGCCTCTCATGTATCACCCACCCCCTTCACTCAATTGCACAAATTAATACCCTAATTTTTATTTATTTCAATTCAATATCATGTGTTTTTTATTTCGAGAATATTTTTTTTAAAATTACTCCCTCAACTGGAAAATTAGTGGAATTGGATTATTCTAATATAAAATTTATTTTTATTTTTGTAACATAAAATACTTAACGATAAAAATAGATAAATGATTGTTTTATATTGCGTTTAGTTTAAAATCAAATAAGATAATATTCAAAATATTATTAAATTATCTTTGTTATTGGTGTAATATTCGAAGAAATTATATTATGTACTACTATTAATGAATAAAAAAATATAATCATTTCTACTCAGATTATTTTTATGGAGAAATATTCTTATCCTTGTTTCTAAAATATTTGGCTATAATCATTTCAAAATTTGTCTATTATCCGTTGTTAACTAAAGTGAGCACTTAAATTAATATGTTAAGTATTGCCCTGTTAGGTTTTTAAAATAGCTTGTGGGTTTAAGCCTTTTTACAAAAATATATGCTAATAAAAATTTTATTTTAAAACTTCACAAAAAAATATTTTTGGACTTTTAGAGTCCTAAAAACTGAAGTTAGAAAAAAAAAATTCAAATAGAAAATAAAAAAAAACTCTAATAAATTTTAATAATTATTTTATTTAGACAAATATAATCATAATTTCTGTCAATTGATCTTATTAGTAATTTTAATAATTAAATTAAAAAAATAAAATAATTTTTTTTAAAATCTCATAGTGCTTTTATGTTAATTATTCAAACATTCTTTTAGTTTTTTATTACACTAACCACGCTTTTACAAAACAGTTTTACTTGGAAATATTTTTACATACCACGCTTTTACACACAATTTAACCAAACTAACCATTATTTACAAGGAATCCAAAGGAAAAATTGCTACAATATTTATACAATATTTATTATATTTCAACATATATGTATTTTTATTTTAACTCATCCAAACAGACAATATAAATTTCCCTTTCCCAATTAATTGATTCTATTCATTTTTGTTATGTTTTAGGGACATCTATTCCCTTTGTTGTCTTAAAACATCACTAGTAAACTTAAATTTGTTACCAAATAATGTGTAGGTAAGAATTCCTTCATGTGGATTGGCACAATACCAAGGGTGGTTATTATGGATCCTGAACAAATCAAAGATATTTTGGCAAAGAACTATGACTTTGGGAAACCACATACAAATCCATTAATCAAGCTCTTAGCCAGTGGTCTTGCAGATTATGAGGGTGAAAAGTGGGCTAAACACAGAAAGATTATCAATCCAGCATTCAAACTAGAGAAACTCAAGGTCACTTCTACACTTTCCCTTGGTATAGATTGATTTATAGTTTGTTTAACAATATTATACTGAATATATACATTCTTAATTCTATCACAGCTTATGTTAACAAAATTTGATCAAAGCTGTAATGATATGATTAAGAACTGGGAGGCACTGGTATCTCCCAAGGGTTCGTATGAGTTAGATGTATGGCCATCCCTTCAGAACTTCAGTTGTGATGCTATTTCGCGGACAGCTTTTGGAAGTAGCTATGAGGAAGGAAGAAGAATTTTCCAACTTCTGAAAGTGCAAGCTGAACTTACAATGAAAGTTGTACGGTCTGTTTACATCCCAGGATGGAGGTAAGAATGCACTTACCATGTTCCTGTTCATAAAAAAAATGGGGCTCATTTAATAGGATATATCATTCCAGATGATAAAGAAAAGAAACAACCATTACTTACAATTAAATTCTAAGAAATTTGTTGCCAGGATTCATTTGGTTGACTCTTATGGGTGTTAGGTAACATGATATAATATAAACTTATACTATATTTGAAAATCATAGACTATCACATGAAAAGGAAAATGATAATATAATTGTATAACTAACTTTGTCTAATACATTTTATTAGCTTACACTATCTAATCCTATTAATGCCCCAAACAAACCCTATGTATATCTCAAACGAACAAATCCTGGGAATTTTCATGAAGTTAGAAGAGAAAAGAAATTAGGACTGATTACTTCTCCTTTGTATGTTTTTGTTTTCTCTTACCTTTTAATAGGTTTCTACCAACTGCTTTGAACAAGAAGATGAAGGAAAATGACAGAGATATAAGAGATTCACTCAAGGGTATTATCAACAAAAGAGAGAAGGCAATGAAGGCAGGTGAATCTGCTAATAATGACTTATTAGGCATACTGCTAGAATCAAATCTCAAGGAGATAAAAGAACATGTAAACAATAAAAATGTTGGATTGAGCATTGATGAAGTAATCGAGGAATGCAAGCTATTCTACTTTGCTGGACAAGAAACCACCTCAAACTTGCTTGTCTGGACAATGGTTTTATTGAGTAGGCATCCTAATTGGCAATCCCGTGCAAGGGATGAGGTCTTGGAAGTTTTTGGCAACCAAAAACCAGACTTTGATGGGCTAAGTCGCCTCAAAATAGTAAGAATAACATGATTTTCCTAAAAAATACATAGCATATACATCTGCTTGGTGTTGACTGCTTCGATGAACTAACCCTTTCCTCCTACAGGTGACCATGATTTTGTACGAGGTTCTCAGGTTATATCCACCAGCAACTATGCTCACTAGAGCAACCCACAAAGAAATGAAACTTGGGAAGCTATCATTACCTGCAGGAGTGGAAATTGCTTTACCAATAGTTCTTGTTCATCATGATCATGAGCTTTGGGGAAATGATGCCAAGGAGTTCAAACCAGAGAGGTTCATAGAAGGTGTGTCAAAAGCCACAAAAGGCCAACTTTCATTCTTCCCATTTGGAGGGGGTCCTCGGGTCTGCATTGGACAAAACTTTGCCATCTTGGAAGGGAAAATTGCTTTGTCATTTATTCTACAACGTTTCTCCTTTGAGCTTTCCCCTGCCTATGCTCATGCTCCTGTCACTGTAGTTACTCTTTCCCCACAACATGGTGCTCGGATCATTTTACATAAACTATAATATCGGCCATAGTAGTTAGAATCATAAGATTTGCGTTTGGCTATTATGTACCAATTAATGCAAATCTAATGGATGAATCTAAGCTACAACCGAATCATATGTTACAGTACTATTCGAATCTTAATAACTCTAAATAAACATTTCCTATTTAAAAGCTTAGGAGTCTATAAAGTCGTTTTTATGTTTAGAAGAAAGATATACATTATTAATATAAAATATGATTGGGTAGATATTCTTCAAAGTGAAGAAGTAATGCTTTTGAAGAGAATAAATATTTTTTTTTTCTCAAGAAATAAATTACTTACTTAAATCAAATGAGCATCCATTGCTAAGATTTTTTATTTTCAGTATATTTTGTTTGAAGAATTCATTGTTACATCTATAAATTTTATTTGGAATTGATTTGCAGAATTAAACTAAATTATAAAATTAGATTTTATCTATATATAATTTTATGTCTACAAATTATTTGAATCCACGAGTAAGAAATCCAATGTAAATAAATAACCACGTTGGTATATTGATAAAGAAACAAAACTAGGAAACCTGTCATTACCTGCAGGAGTTCAGTGTTGCTTACAAAAACTTATGTTTCACCATGATATGAACTTTGGGGGCAACGAAGCAAAGTCGTTCAACCCTGTGAGTTTTCTAAGGGAGTTTCGAAGGCAACAAAAGGGAAGGTTTCAAAACTTTGCCATGATGGAAGCTAAGATGGCTTTGGCAATGATCCCATAATGTTTCTGGTTTGAGATATCAACATTATCACCTCAGAGAAAAAACTTCTGGAGCCCTAAAGTATTTTTATAATTAATGGTGTTTATATATTAAAAGCTTAATCACTATTTTGGTCTTTTAAGATTATCAATCAATCTTTAAGGTTTCAATTTTGTTTAATTAAATTCTTATTCCTATACTCCTGTAGTCCTTTTAAATGAAGACAGAAATCTTCAAGGATACATTTCTAGCTTCAATAAAAACACAAGTCACAAGATGTAGCTTTTCTGTGCTAGCACTTGAAAAACTTGCAGGAAAGGACCAAAATCAATCAATAAGAACCCATCATCATTTTAAACAAAACCCAGAAGGCATACAAAAGTTCCATACAAATACGATTTCAGAAATACATATCCTTCATCAATCCTATCAAAACCTAAAAAATCCCATTTTTCAACGAGCATGCTCTGCAAAAGTGACAGCATTGTAAAATTTTTAACCCAGAAGACCACAGCTAACTCGGCCAGTCCCAAGCCCTGATAAAGAAGGAGGGTTGCGATAGGTTGACGGCCAGCGTAAAATTAGTCAAACCCTATGACGATGAATCCTACCAAATATTCGTTGGGGTGTAACCCTCTTAGCGACACGCTGCATCGGATCCCAAGTGTAGTGAGAAATGAGCAAGGGTTGGGTCGTCACATCCTTAATGGCGCGTCACATCGGCGCCTAGGTGTGGTGCAAAATGAGTAAGGGTTCTCGCATCGAGGGCGGGTGTGGGTAAAGAAGCTAGTCCAGGGTAAGATTCGCATAGCTACTTGGAACATAGAAACTCTTACTGGTAAATTGAGAGAACTTATAGATATTATGAGTAGAAAGAGGATTAATATTGCTTGTTTGCAAGAAACTAAGTGGGTAAGAGAAAATGCTAGAGAGATAGAGAGAACAGGATTTAAGATGTGGTATACCGGTAAGACTAAAAATAGGAATGGAGTGGCGATTATTATCGATGGAAATTTAAAGGACGAGGTTGTTGAAATCAAGAGGAAAAGTGATAGAATAATTTTAGTGAAATTGATGAAAGACGAGGAGGCATTTAATATCATTAGCGCTTATACTCTCCAAATAGGATTGGAAGAATCTACTAAGAAGGCTTTTTGGGATGATTTAGAGGAGATAGTTCAAGAAGTACCATTAGGTGAGAAATTGTTTATTGGTGCTGATTTGAACGGTCATGTAGGAAGTACTAACGAGGGTTTTGAGAGCGTACATGGAGGATATGCTTATGGCGTTAGGAATGAGGGTGGAAAGTCTATTTTAGATTTTGCAGTTATGTATGACTTTATTTTAGCTAACACGTTTTTTAAGAAACGGGAGTCGCACTTAATCACCTTTAGTAGCAGGCCGAATAAGAGCCAAATAGATTTTGTTCTGACTAGAAAGGTTAATAGAGCGGTTTGTAAGGATTGTAAAGTTTTACCCGGCGAGTGTTTAGTGTCTCAGCACAAACTTATTGTTATAGATGTTGGCGTTAAGTGGCGAAAGCTAAAGTATAGAAGTAATAAGTGTATTAAGACTAGATGATGGAATTTGAATGGAGGGAATATGACTCTTTTTAAAGATAAAATGTTACAGGGTGATCCTTGGAGGGTGGAGGGTGAGCCTAACATGATTTGGGATGAGATGACGAGTCGTATCAGGAATACGGCTAAAGAGGTGTTAGGAGAAAGTAGATAACGTGGACCTCCGACTAAGGAGACATGGTGGTAGAATGAAAAAGTTCAACAAGCTATTAAAGTTAAAAAAGAGTGTTATAAAAGATTACACAAGTGTAGAAATGAAGATAATTATAAATGTTTTACACAAGCTAGAAAAGATGCTAAGAAAGCGGTTAGAGAAGCTATAGGCAAGGCTTGCGAAGGACTTTACGAAAAGTTAGAGACAAAGGATGGAGAGAAAGATATTTATAGGATTGCCAAACAAAGGGAAAGACGAACTAAAGACCTAATTCGTATTAAGTGCATTAAGGATAAGGCTGATAGGATTTTAGTTAAGGAAGACGAGATTAATGAGAGATGACGAACTTATTTCGATACTTTATTTAATGAAGAGTCAAGGAGTGATTTTGGAGACCTTGATGACATCTTTGATGATACGAACCGTCGATTTGTTCGTCGGATTAGAGCTCAGAAAGTTACAGAAGCTATGCATAAGATGAAGAATGGTAAGACATTGGGCCCAGATGATATTCCAATAGAAGTTTGGAGATGCCTAGGAGATATTGGAGTAACTTGGCTTACAAATCTTTTTAACAAGATTTTAGTAACTAAGAAAATGTCAAATGAGTGGAGGAAAAGTACGTTGATCCCTATTTATAAGAATAAAAGAGATATTCAAAGTTGTTCGAATTATCGAGGTATAAAACTTATTAGCTATACAATGAAATTGTGGGAGAGAGTGATTGAGCGTAGGCTTAGGAATGAGACTTTAGTTTTTGAGAATCAATTTGGCTTTATGCCAGGAAGATCTACAATGGAGGCTATTTTTTTACTTAGGAGATTAATGGAGAAATATAGAGAAAAGAAAAAGGATCTTCATATGGTTTTTATTGATTTAGAAAAAGTCTTGTGGTAGGTACTCGAGAAGAAAAATGTTCCAACTAAATATGTAGAAGTTATTAAAGATATGTATAAGGGAGTAATGACTAGAGTGCAGACCGTAGATGGTATGACTGGAGAGTTTCCGATCAAGATAGGTGTTCACCAAGGTTCATCCTTAAGTCCTTACCTATTTGCTTTAGTCATGGATGAACTTACTTGTAATATTCAAGATAGGGCTCCATGGTGCATGTTGTTTGCCGATGATATTGTGTTGGTAGACGAAACTAGGGAATGTTTAAATTCTAAACTAGGAATGTGGAGGAACGCGTTAGAATCTTAAGGCCTTAGATTGAGTCGGACAAAAACTGAATATATGGAGTGCAATTTCAGTGATATTAGAGGAGGCCCGAATGATATAATTTTATATGGTCAGACAATCCCTACAAATGATGTGTTTAAGTATTTAGGGTCATTTATACAAAAAGATGGTACATTTGAGCATGATGTAAACCATAGGATTAAGGCAGGGTGGGCGAAGTGGCAGAGTGCTTCGGGAGTTTTATGTGATCCTAAAATCCCGAGTAGATTGAAAGGGAAATTTTATAAGTCAGCAGTGAGACCAGCTATGCTATATGGTACCCAATGTTGGGCAGTAAGAAGCAACATTGGCATAAGATGGGAGTAGCTGAAATGAGAATGTTGAGATGGATGACAGGACATATAAGAAAGGATAGAATAAGAAATGAGGAGATTCGTAAGAAGGTGGAAGTAGCACCTATTGAGGAGAAAATGAGGGAGAATCGTCTACGTTGGTTTGGACACATCCAATGTCGGCCAATGGACGCAGTAGTTAAGCAAAATGACTTGGTCCAGGTACCAGGTGTTAGACGGGAAAAGGAGAGACCGAAACTTACATAGGGGCAGCCATCAAGAAATATATGGTTATGCTAGGATTTAATGAAAATGTTCTCTTGGATCGATGCGAATGAAGGAAAATGATTCATATAGCCGACCCCAACTAGTTTAGGATTTTAAGGCTTAGTTGAGTTGAGTTGAGAAGACCACAGCTCTATGACACCACCACATATTCTCCACCTCCATGGTTTCTCTAACTCTACATCCAAATTGGTGTTTATTGCACTACAATTTCTCTAATCAAATTTAATGTGGATAGCAAGCTCTAATAAGCAGCAACAGAGAAAATAATTAGATTCAAAAGTCAAAACAATTCATAGATCCCCAGTGAAAATCTACAAATCAAAAGCACTTCCAATTCCTAATTCCATCCCTCAAATATCCAATAATGCAATTCTTCACTATGGCAGTCTAATATTAGAATAAAAAAAAGACCATCAAGCCAATTGAAACTTAATGCAAGACAACATTATATAATAGATAAAGAAAATAACCCAGTGAAAAGTCAAGAAATAGAAAAAACTACCAATGCCCCAGAAATATCCCTCGTATTATTTTTCACCATGGCAGCCAAATAATTAAAAAAAAAATCAAACAAATTGGAACTAAAGTAAAGAAGATAAAGAAAATAACAATTTTCCTTACCATCTTCCCAGGTACAATCATTCATGAAATCAGAATGCTCAACGTTTACTTTAGATGAAGGTGAAAATGGCAGACTTTGCCAGGAAAAAGCCCAAAGACAAAGGGCAATGAACAAGAGCGAGCCCCTATGGGATCCATTTTTGTATCCGAAAGTATTTCTTGGGCCTTAAAACAAGAAGCTTTGTTTGCAAAAAAATTCAGTGAAGAAGAAAAAGATGAAACAGTGTCACTCCGTAGGTTTTTTTTTTTTTTGTCCTTGAAATAATAATAACTTATTTCAAATTAATTTTATAAAATAAAATTTAACCTATTTGGTGTGAAATTCAAAAAAACAAGTTTGAAACCTAAAAAAAAATGTAAAATTCATTTCATCATTTGAAATGAAATCTAAACTTTTTATATTTAGAACAAATGAAATTGATTTTAAATTTATATTTTATTCAATTATGAATTTTACACCATATTGGTTAAATTTTATTTTGTGCAATTTATTTGAGATAAATTATAATTATTTATCTATCAAAAAATATTATAATTATTTCATAAGGGTAAGTTTTACTTTCTTTGTCTATGGT
Source organism: Quillaja saponaria (assembly GCA_029379385.1). NCBI lineage: Eukaryota > Viridiplantae > Streptophyta > Magnoliopsida > Fabales > Quillajaceae > Quillaja > Quillaja saponaria. Next base: position 6,473,830 of record CM055605.1, on the reverse strand, counting down.
TTCGAATAATAATTAATAGAGTACATAACATTCCCATCTCTTGAGTTTTACTGAAACTATACTAAGTTCCAAAATTTAGAAAATATATATAACACTACCCTCCCTTGGATAAAGAAAAACTAACAGTGTTAAAAATAATTTTTTTTAAAAAAACTAAAAAATCTCAAACTAACCGTGCTAATTTTGAATAACAAACTCAATGACTTTTAAAAACCAAACAAACACATATCCACTTGCCAATTTGTTACAAACTAGCCTTGTTAAATATTATAATAGATTATAACCCATTCTTGAGTCTCACCTAATTTAAGTTTTTAGATAAGGTATGAGAAATGGGATATAATCTCCTACAAATTTGAGGGTGAAAAATGCAAGCTTAAAAAGATTATCAGCCCACCATTCCATCTTGAGAAACTCAATATTTGTTTTTAAAATTTAATTAGATTGTGTTTCTAATTATAACTCAGTATCTCTTACTACTATCATTTCTAGTTTCTAGAAGGGTTAGTTTGATACGCATGAATGACCATTTTATTTGATACATGTTTTCATGGAATGATTACTCTTTCTTTTAGTGCGTATTTAGCATTGAACAGCTTATTCCATTCCAGTCATTTTCTTCCATAGAAGTAGGAACCTCAAACCCACCTAGGGATGCGATTCCTCATTCATACTTCTATGGAAATGGTTTAATTCTAACAAAAACATTATTCTATCATATAAAATAAATAATAAATATATTTAATTTAGTCAAATGACCAAAATACTCATCATATCATAGTAAATAATTAATTAATATAAAATAAATGAATTAGCTAAGTAATTTTAAGCTAAAATTTAATATTAATAAATAAATAAAAAAATAAGAAATATATTAATTTCACAAATTATGTTACATTTTATTACTTTACCTATTTAGGGTTATTTTAGCATAATTTTTATATTATTTCATGTATAAAAACTAAATATCAAATAAATAAATAGAATGAAATGACTATTACTCACTGTCTAAACCAAATAATATAATAGAATAATTATTCTATTCCCATTTTATTTCTCATTATACTTCCTCAAAAATTATTCATGCGTACCAAACTAGTCCTAATAAATTTATTTCCAAAGATATTGTGATCCTAGTTAATTATGAACAACAAGAGAAATAATTATTTTGCGGAGTTAAGAATATTAAGAAATTATTTTATCTATAGGCTCTGATATAATGTAAAATTATCACTAAAGTTAAATCTATATGTTGGGGGCCGAACTATTAGAACAATATATCAAGCCCACTTATGAGATGAAATGCTCATTAGTTATGTCTATTAAATTTATTATTGTGTTTTTTTTTTTCTTTTACTTGAAGTACATTTTTTAAGGAAAAAAAATATCAAAATTGTTTAGATAGAATATTTCTAATATTTATTGAGGTAAGTAATAATAATTTTAGTAGTATAGTGTAAAGGACGAGTATATATTGAAGTTACTTATAGAGATGTAGTAAATATAATAATAAATATTGTAATTTTTAATAAGTATTTTAAAAATATTTAATAAAATATAATAAATATAATTTTTAAAATTTAAAATATTTAAAAAATGAATTATTAAAATGAAAATTATAATTTATTTCTGCAATAAATGAGCAAAGAACTGCAAACAATCCTTTAACTATATTTATTAAACATTAAAAAATATTTTTAGCACTAGTCATAAAAATGCTATCTATAAATAGAACCTTCTTATTTCTGTTTTGGAAGGCTACCCTTTTTAATTGGAAGGATATATTTTATGATTAAGAAATTAGAGACTCAAATGTAAGTGGACACCCATTTCAACAATAGAAAGTGATATTCTGTTTTTTTTTTTTTTTCTCCTTTTATATATGTCCTTAAATTTCAGAGGGTAAAAGAATTCAGACATTTGTTTTTAAGATTTTTTCTAACAATGACTAAGAGTACTTGTTAAACTGTACTAAATATATTATTTGAAAATTAAAATTTTCCAAACAATAATAATGTATACATTCAATAATACTAAAGTTATAATTAAATATTATAATAATATTATAAATTTATTTTTTTTATAAAATCTTAACAAATATTCTTAAAAAACCCGTAAAATAAAAAAACTCCTGTTGTTCCTTTCCTTTCCCTTACATATATAAATTTACACCATCTCCTCTCACACTTTCTGTCTCACACAAACAGATATACAAAATAGAGAAAATGGAAATTTCAGTTTGGGTTATTATGGCTCTGATATGGGCATGGAAGGTGGTGAACTGGCTGTGGCCGAGGCCAAAGAAATTAGAGAGAAGGCTGAGAAAGGAAGGTCTTGCAGGCAATTCATATAAGTTCTTGTATGGGGATTTCAAACAAATGGCCAAGATTTCAAGAGAAGCCAGATCTAAATCCATGGATGTCTTCTCTAATGATATTGCATGGCGTGCCTCTCCCTTCGTCCATCAAACAGTCAAGAACTATGGTACTGCTGCATCTATCTCTATACCTCTCATGTATCACCCACCCCCTTCACTCAATTACAAGAATTAATATCCCTATTTTTATTTATTTCAAATCAATATCATGTATCTTTTTGTTAAAGAATTATTCTCTTGATAACGAGTGAAATTAAATTATTCTTATCTAAACTATATTTTTGTTTTTATAACATAAAATTGATTAAGATAAAGATTGCATTTAGTGTAAGATTAGATAAGGTACAAAATATTATTAAATTATCTTTGTTATTAGTGTAATATTATATTAACTGAATAAATTCTATTATATAATGCTAAGTTAAACTATTTTAAATATTTAGACAAAAAAAAACCCTAAATAAAAAAACATATAATCATTTCTACTCACATTATTTATATGGAGTAATATTCTTGTCCTTGTTTCTAAGATCTTTGGCCATAATCATTTCAAAAGTTGTCTACTATCTATTTATTAAGCACTTAAATTAATTGTTAAGTATTACCCCGTTTGGTTTCTAAGATCTTTGGCTATAATTAGCCACATTTTCACATGACGTAGAATAAAAGGTTGTAGCAACTTACAAAGAAATCATAGTATTTATGTTTGTCACCCAAGCCACTTGGTCTTCTTCATCGGTAGAGTCCTTTTCATTGTTGCAGACTTGCAGTGTGAGAATTGAGAACGGATCAATTGGAGAACATTTTCAGAGGGTTTGAAGGTTAAGAAAATCTGATTTACAGATAAAGATAAATCTTAATAAGTCTAATCTAGTTTAATTTACTCAATCTTAACCCATTCAAATTCTTAAAAAATTTAGTTCTATTCAACAACTTAGTACAAAATATATACAAATTTTCAACCGAATTTGGATTTTACAAAAACCTCAATTCATACAATTACAAATAGAAATTCCAACCTCATGAAATTGAAGTTCAAATTAAACTGAGAATCGAATGCCTCTTGTTAGATTCCTCCTCACCCTTTGAAAGTTTAAAAGAAAGACAATGGTTAGTGCTGGGAATGGTTCTATCCTGTGCAGCACCAAATGTTGGTTATTTTTGCTTATTGCCTTTTTTGGTTTTTCCCTTGAAATTCTTTATCTATTTGTCATACCTGGTTATTGCAGATTTTTGGATTCTCACCTATACTTGATTTTCAATTTCGCTTGGATCGTTGACGAGTTGGCTTCTTTGACTCGGTCTTGCTCTCTCATCCAGGACAAAAGACCCAACATCAACAGCAAAAGAAAACCCAAGATCGATCTGCAAGTCTGAAACTTTTCTTGGGATTCTCTCCTAACCCGTAAGTCAATCCCTTTTCCTTTGCATCTGTGTTTTGTTCTTCTGACGATGAATATGATATCCAAATCTTTTTGCAGATGAAAAATCAATACAAACTTTGAGTCCGAAATATAATTACTCCATTTTTCAATAATTTAGGTAACAAATTAAGAGAAATGGATGATTTTGATTCAATCAAAATACATTAATGGTGTATATCATAGCCGCATCACTCCCCCACAAAAAAGATGGGTATTATACAATCCTCCATTAAATTAATAATCCCAAAATTTATTCAAGCTTTTATTGAAATAATATAAATATATATATACTTAATTATCTAGTTAAGAATTGCATCTATGAAAAGAATGAATAAATTTTAAATTAGAAATTTAAGATTTACTTAGTATGTTAATATAAATTTTTTTCAATTTTACCTTCTAAATGTCAAATGCACATTTAATAATAAAAGTATTTTTATAGGAAAAAAAAAACACACACACATAAATTGGCAGAATAAAAAACTAGTAAAGAAAGTTTCCCAACTATAAAAGTACAAGAAAAGAGCTTCTTATTTACATATATACTAGACAGCATTAATATTAGAGTTTACGTAGAATGATGGGAGCACCATGTTGTGGCCGAAGAGTAAGTACAGAGCAAGGAGCATGAGTATAGGCTGGGGAAAGTTCAAAGGAGAAACGTTGTAGAATCATTGACAAAGCCATTTTCACTTCCAATATTGCAAAGTTTTGTCCAATGCAAACACGAGGACCCATCCAAATGGGAAAAATGTGACTTGTCCTTTTGTTGCCTTTGACACACCTTCTGAAAATCTCTCTGGTTTGAATTCCTTTGCATCATTTCCCCAAATTTCAAGATCATGGTGAATCTGAAGTGTTGGTAAGAGTATGTTCACTCCTGCAGGTAATGACATGTTCCCGAGTTTTGTGTCTTTGTGAATAGTTCGAGCCAATGCTGTTATTGGTGGATATAATCTAAGAATTTCGTACACAACCATAGTTAATTGCATGTATAATAAGTTAAGTTTTTAGAAGTTTAAACTTTTAAATAAGATAGTAATTTATTAGAATAGCAGAGCACGAGAACAAGTTTCAGTCTTACAATTTTGAGACGATTTAGCCCATCAAAATCTGGTTTTTGGTTGTTAAAAACATGCATGAGCTCTTCTCTTGCACGCATTTGCCAATCATCATTTCTAGCCAATAACACCATAAGCCAAACAAGCAAGGATGAGGTGGTTTCTTGCCCAGCAAAGTAAAATAGCTGGCATTCTTCAATTACATCATCAATGCTCAGTCCAACATTGTTATTTTTTCCATGTGATTTGATTCCAAAAGTATGCCTGATAAATCGTCATTAGCGACTTGATCACCGGCCTTCATTGCCTTCTCTCTTTTGTTGATTATATCCTTAAGTGAAACTCTTATAACTCTGTCATTTTCCTTCTGCTTCTTGTTTAATTAGAGCAGTTGGTAGAAACCTTTCCCGTTTATGCCGAAAGGTAATAAAAGATCAGAAGAAAAACATAATAAGTACATATTGTGTTCAAGAAATTAAACAAAAACACAAGTTGCATATAGTAGTTTCATTTTGTGTAGCTTTAGTTTATAGAGAAACTATTGTTAAAAGAGGTACAAAATCTAGGAAAAACAATTTTTTCATAAAACACAAGTTGCTGTATAGTAGTTCTAACTTGTAGCTTTGATTGATAGACACGAAACTAATGTTAAAAGAGGTACAAAATCTAATTTATAAGGGAAAAATAAGTTGTTTTTTTTTTTTTTTTGTTGGTTTCTCAAAAGTATTCCCACACTATTGTAAGTGTGACCTTAATCACGTTTGAGATTTGGAGTTGCCCCAGCTCACAAGTGCTTTCTTCTGAACTCGTACTCATAATATTACAGAGATCCTTCAACCACTAAACTTAAATATACCTTACCCCTTGAACCACATCTTATGGGTGTTTATTTATTTTTAGCATCAGCACTAAGATCATCTAATTAGAGATGGGTCTCATAAGAAACATTTATACATGCATGCTTTGTATTTGATATATTTGATCTTTAATGAATTATACATTTGTACCTCCATCCCGGAATGTAAACAGATGTTAGAGCTTTTAAGTGCTGGTTCAGCTTGGTCTTTCAAACGTTGAAAAACTATTGTTGGAGTTCTTCCTTGTGTAATTCTTGTACCGCATTGAAGTCTAACTTTGCAAATTTTAGTAAAAGTTCATTGCATGCATCTTCTCTTGAGGAGATTGAGATGTAAAATCTAGCTTCCAACGTTAGTAACGCATGGTGAATCGGGCACCTCAAGGCATGGGTCACTTTTTCTTTGAGATTGCTGGAGTTCGTATGATTCATCATAGACTAGTAGACTCAAGGTGATGTGTGGTAAATGCAAGTGCTTCATCAATCATAATATCTTCTCCGTGCATGCATGCCAAGATATGCAACCTCAAATAAACAGAGTATTTCGGGCACTTTATTGACAAAAGACAACTTGAAACAATATTCACCTTTCTCACGATTCTTACATTTATTAACTATATCTAAAACCTAATATGACATTTAAAATATTTTAATTATGCAGAAGAAAAAATTTATTTCAATAAACTTTCATATATTTTGAAATTTTTACTTAAAAGTTTTTTGTTTATTTTTAATTGTCTAGTGTTATTTAAAAAAAAAATAATTAAAGGAATTATGTAAAAATCAAAAAGTCCTTCATTAAAGGTTTGAACTCACAACACCCTTGGCGAAGTAAAGGTGATTTCAACCAGTAGACCACAGTGTTGTGTGTCGGTGAAGGCTTCAGGGTTTTATACTAATCCTACTTGTTAATGAAAAAAATTAGCTGGTTCCATGTGCCAACCACTAGCCCAGGCACAGGCTGAATTGTGCCAATGTGGTCCGTAAGTTTCTGGTCCCTAGGTATCTTTTAGTCTTTTAGCTCGTTTGGGTCCTTGTCTATCTTCAACCACCATCACCTTGCATGGATAATTATAACAATTAAGCATTATACACGTACCATGACAAAAATGTTATATAATTATTGGCTATTAATTGTTCTCTGTCTTGAAATCAGTTTGGTTTAGAAAAAAATAAAAAATAAAAAAATTACCATACCATGCCTGGTTCACATGTTTAATGCCAAATGTACACAAATTGAAGTCTCATTGATATTTATTGATAATTAGCTAATTATATATTTATTCTATAATTTCATAAATTATTATTATTATTATTATATTTATTTATTATTTAATCAAATAGAATTGATGATATAGAAAATTTACAAACAAAAGTGGGTCCCTGTCAAGGCATCTTTTACTCTTTTAGCTGGTTTGGGGCCTTGTCAAGCTTCAACCACCATCACCATGCATGGATAATTATACCCATTATATTTATTTGTTGTTTTAATTTAAATAAATTATTAATTTTTTTAAAACTGTAAATAAAAAATTTTCCATAAACAAATTGATTTGATGAATTGAATATGAAGCCAAAAGAGATTTAGCACCAAAAATTTTTAAGACCGTGACTTTTTTTGCTAAAACTGATAACGTTAACAAAATCAATTATCAAAATTAAGTAGAAAAGTTGGTACTATAGGATCACATGACTTCATCTGTTTTCTGTACCAAAATTTCTTTCCATTATTTGCAACAAAACTAAAATATCTTTCAATAATTTTGGCTTGGCTAATTCAATTGAGACTTTTATAGAATATTTCAGCTTTAATATATGTTCTATCTAAATCAAAGTAGGCATCCTCTACAATCTCCATAATTATTACAATTTCTCAAACCTTTCCAGTTTCTAGACCAGAAGAAAATGGCTTCCCAAAATTTACAAAAATTGAAGGAAGAAGTTCAGATTTTAATATCACAAAGACCGAACTTGATTGATTCTATTCAATATTTAGGCCTTTAGGCATGGATCACTTTTTCTTTGAGATTGTTGGAGTTCATATGATTTATCATAGACTTCAGTGATGTGTAGTAAATGTAAGTGCTTCATCAAGAATATCTTCTATGTACATGCCAAGATGTGCACAGAGAATGATTTGTTTTAGTTTTAAAGTTTATTTTCAACAAAAAAGGATGACTTATTTAGTTTTAAAGTTTATTTGTTTATTTTTAATTGTTTAGTGTTATTTTAGAAAGTGTTATTTTAGAAAAAAATAATTAAAGAAATTATGTAAAAATCAAAAAGTCCTTCTGGAAGGATTAAACTCACAACACCCTTCACAATATAAAAGATGAATTCAACCCCTAGATCAAAGTATTCTATTGGTCTTTGTTAGCTTCCAATTATATCAAATTTTTTAAAAAAAAACTAAATTTTGACTATATGAAATTACGATTAACAAGATTTATTTATTTTCAACAAAAAGAATGGCTTAATTTATTTTAAATTGTTTACTCTTATTTTAGAGAATATAATTAAAGAAATTATGTAAATATCAAAAATTACTTCTTAAATGATGGGAAGACATTACAAATACTGAACTTGATTGATTCCATTCAACGTTTAGGCCTTTCCTATCATTTTGAGATTGAGATGGAAGAAATATTACAAGATTAGATTCTAGATATTACATCTCTATCTACTCAAATGATGATGGCTTCCATGAAAGTTCACTAAAATTTGCAAATCTCAATATAATCCTTAAATGTTGGAATGTATCATTTGTTGCACCACTTGGCTTCTTGCAAGTAAGCTCTCACTATTTTTTTAAACTGCAAGAAAAATGAAAATGTTTGAGACACATGAATATTTAATTAATATTTTTCAAGAAAATTAATATTTCCTTACCGCTTCAATAACATAGTGAAGAAATTGTGATTGACCATCATTTGCAGCCAATGATTCAAATTCACTAAATGCTTCTAAGATTACATCCCTATCCCATCTGAAATTCGATTTCTGCCACCATCTATTATATTTATAATTTATGTTATACAATTAATTAACAATAATTAAAATTATATGACCAAGACAAATATATATATATAAATATAATGGGTACTTACTCAGTGACGGACTTGAGTTCGTCCTGGTAGAATGCTTATAGCATGTTGAAGTAAACTTTCATGGAAGCCATCATCATTTGGGTAGATAGAGATGTAATATCTAGCATCTAATCTTGTAATATTTCTTCCTCGATCTCAAAATAATAGAAAAGGCCTAAGCGTTGAATGGAATCAATCAAGTTCAGTCTTTGTAATGGCTTCACAAGTGAAGCCAATAGCAAAGTCTGAACTTCTTCTTTCAATTCTTGTCAATTTTGGGAAGCCATTTTCTTCTGGTCTAGAAACTGCAGAGGTTTGAGAAATTGTAATCATTTGGAGACTGGAGAGGATGCCTACTTTGATTACCAGCTGTGTATTTATAGAACATATGTTAAAGCTGGCAAAATTGTAATTAACTTACTAAGCGATGACTTTTTTTTTTTGGTTGGAAGTGAAGAGAAAGACACGAAAAGGAACATCAATCTCAACTAAATTAGCCAACTATTTAATTAGTCCTGTGAAAGAAATATTCTATAAAAATCTCAATTGAATTAGCCAACCCAAAATTATTGAAAGATATTTTACTTTTGGTGCAAATAATGGGAAGAAATTTGTGTACGTTTGGCATTATACATGTGAACCAGGTACGGTATGGTACTTTTTGTTTGCTAAACCAAACTGATTTCAAGACAGACAATAATATATAGGCAATAATTAAATAACAATTTTGTCATGGTACGTATATATATACACCTAATAATGCTTAATGGATATAACTATTCATGCATGGTGATAGTACTTGAAGTTTCACAAAGGACCCAAACGAGCTCAATTAGGACAAGATGCTTTGGGACAAGAAACATATGGACAGCATTAGCACAACCCAGGCCAGCCTGGGCTAACTTTTTCTTTTAATTAAAAAAAAAAAACTAAACAAGCACTAATAATAAGAAATTTTGAAGTTACTAATGACCGCTTGATTACTTTAGTGGTTGAATTCATCTTTTATACTGTGGAGGGTGTTGTGAGTTCAATCTTTTAAGAAAGACTTATTTATTTTTACATAATTTCTTTAATTATTTTTTAAAAAAATAATACTAGACAATTAAAAATAAAACAAGTCATTCTTTTTTTGAAAAAAAATCAAAATTTATTTTGTTCGAATATCATATAATTGGAAGCTAGCAAAGACCAATTGAATACTTTTGGTCTGAATTCATTTTTTTATATTGTGGATCGTGTTGTGAATTCATTTTTTATATAGTAATTCTTTATAGTCTAAATTTAGTTTTTTTAAATTTGATATAATTGGAAGCTAAGTAAGACTAATAGAGTACTTTGATATAGTTGTTGAAAACATCTTTAAGCTGAGGATGGTGTTGTGAGTTCAATCCTTTAAGAAGTACTTTTTGATTTTTACATAATTTCTTTAATTATATTTTCCAAAATAAGAGTAGACAATTTAAAATAAAACAAGCCATTGTTTTTGTTGAAAATAAATAAATCTTGTTAATCGTAATTTCATATAGTCAAAATTTAGTTTTTTTTTTTTTTTTAAAAATTGATATAATTGGAAGCACCAATAGAATACTTTGGTCTAGGGGTTGAATTCATCTTTTATCTTGTGAAGGGTGTTGTGAGTTTAATCCTTTAAGAAGGACTTTTGATTTTTACATAATTTCTTTAATTATTTTTTTCTAAAATAACACTAAACAATTAAAAATAAACAAATAAACTTTAAAACTAAAACAAATCATTCTCCGTGCACATCTTGGCATGTACATGGAAGATATTCTTGATGAAGCACTTACATTTACTACACATCACCTTAAGTCTATGATGAATCATATGAACTCCACCAATCTCAAAGAAAAAGTGATCCATGTCTAAAGGCCTAAACATTGAATGGAATCAATCAAGTTTGGTCTTTGTGATATTAAAGTCTGAACTTCTTCCTTTAATTTTTGTAAATTTTGGGAAACCATTTTCTTCTGGTCTAGAAACTGGAAAGGTTTGAGAAATTGTAATAATTAGGGAGACTGTAGAGGATGCCTACTTTGATTTAGATAGAACATATATTAAAGCTGAAATATTCTATAAAAGTCTCAATTGAATTAGCCAACCCAAAACTATTGAAAGATATTTTAGTTTTGTTGCAAATAATGGAAAGAAATTTTGGTACAGAAAACAGATGAAGTCATGTGATCCTATAGTACCAACTTTTCCACTTAATTTTGATAATTGATTTTGTTAACATTACCAGTTTTAGCAAAACAAGTCACGGTCTTAAAATTTTTTGGTGCTAAATCTCTTTTGGCTTCATATTCAATTCATCAAATCAACTTGTTTATGGGAAATATGTTATTTACAGACTTAAAAAAAAAAAAAAATTATTTAAAATAAAACAACAAATATATATAATGGGTATAATTATCCATGCATGGTGATGGTGGTTGAAGCTTGACAAGGACCCAAACCAGCTAAAAGAGTAAAAGATACCTAGGGACCAGAAACTTACGGACCACTTTAGCACAATTCAGCCTGGGCCTGGGCTACTGATTAGCACATGGAACGAGCTAATTTTTTTATTAATAAGTAGGATTACTAAAAAGGTTTGAAGCCTTCAAAGACAGAGAACACTTTGGTCCACTGGTTGAATTAACCTTTACGTCGTCAAGGGTGATGTCAGTTCAAACTTTAAGGAAGGACTTTCTGATTTTTACATAATTTCTTTATTATTTTTTTAAAAATTACACTAGACAGTTAAAAATAAACAAAAAACTTTTAAGTAAAAATTTCAAAAGAATACGAAGGTTTATTGAAATACATTTTTTCTTCTGCATAATTAAAATATTTTGAACGTCATGCTAGATTTTAGATTTAGTTAATAAATTTAAAAATTATGAGAAAGGTGAATAATGTTTGAAGTTGTCTCTTGCCAATAATAGACCCGAAATTTTTTATTTATTTGAGGTGCGCGATTCACCGTGCATTACTAAGTTGGAAGCTAGATTTTACATCTCAATCTACTCAAGAGAAGATGCATGCAATGAACTTTTACTAACATTTGCAAAGTTAGATTTCAAAGCAGGACAAGAATTACACAAGGAAGAACTTAAATGCTACACAGAGTAATTAGTCTAGTCCCAACTTTCTAATTATCAATAATTAATTTATCTCTAATATATTCGAATAATTTTATATTAATATAGGTGGGGCAAAAATTGATCTTCATCAACAGATTACCTTTTGTTAGAAAAAGAGCTGTAGAGTCATATTTCTGGGCAGGTAACATTGCACCCCCAACACACATTTGCAAATGCATGGTGGTCAAACTGATAGCGCTGTTAACCAGATTTTCTTACTATTATTTTCTAGGATTAATTGTTAGTGATTTCTTTCAATCTCTATCAAATTTTTTTCTCTCTCTTCCTCTCCCTCTATCTTTCTATGTCTCGTTCTCTTTCCTTTCTTTCTTAATTTGTTTTCTCTACAAATAACAAAAGTAAAGCTATTAAGTAAACAAATCCAGATAATAGTTAAACTCATAAACCAATAAATTGGAATCAAGGCAAGAGAAGGTGAGATTGATTGGTAGAGGACAAGGAAATAACAAGGGTGATATCGAAAACATATTATAAAATTATGAACTAAAACTATAATTACTAAATTGTTTTTGTAAGTTGCATAAAGTAGCGTTGACAAGTAGCTAATTTATATTGTGACACATAATTAAAAAAAAAAAACTAAACATTTAATACCCTATTTTCAAGAAAATTGTATAGTGCGTACGTCATATTTATTATCAACTTAAAATTCATGTTTACTAATACTAATGGCGTGTTATCCCTGCAACCTATGGTGGACTTCTGAAACTTTCGAGAGTGATATATTAATATACTAATTAAGTAAAATATATTAAAAAATAGACAATAATTTAAATTTTAGTTGACATTTCATTATCTAAAATACCCAAAAAAATAAAATTATTAATGCTGAAACGCAACACAATTTAATACAACAAAAAGAGGTCAACGAAAGAATTGAATAGTCAAATCTCAAATTGTATTATTGTGTAGAGATTCATCAATTTCACTATTAATATCTACAAACTTGTCTTTCTCAATGTATGTAATTAAATAACAAGTGCATGATGATATTTGAATTTGAAATATTTTATTAATTATATTAAAAGAAAGAGCACATGCATGTGCGAATTTTAGTTCCTTGACTAGCAAGTTAAGACTTTTAGCAAGAAATAAAAAAATAAAAAAATAAAAATGAGAATCATCAGGCCATATATTAATGAATACAATATTATAACAATTATAAAAGAAACTAAGTTTTATAAATTAATGTTAATGTGATTATAAAAGATAGAAGAGCAATCTTGATGAATGAAATTGCTCAAACACAATGACCTAGGAATTCCTCTCTTTAATTAATTATACACAAACACAGCTAGAGCCTAACTAGACACATGGAAATTTCATTGGCCACACCCACAATTGGAATATGGATAATTCTGAGTGTGATCATATGGATCACATGGAGGGTACTGAACTGGTTGTGGGTGAGGCCTAAAATGATAGAGAGGTACCTAAGAAATGAAGGTCTTGAAGGAAATTCGTACAAGTTCTTGTTTGGGGACACCAAGCTAATGAGAAAGATGGCAATGGAAGCCAAATCTAAGCCCATGAATATCTCATCAGACGATATTACTCCACGTGCAAATCCATTTTTTCTTCAAAATATCACTAGCTATGGTATGTATGTATGTATGTATGTATGTATGTATGTATGTATTCTGTAAATAAAGGATTAATATTTTGATATTTTTTGCAAACTTTTATTTTTTCTGATTTTGTTGTTATATATAGTGTTAATTGTAGGAAATACATGTCTAATTTCCTAAATAATTTCAGGTAAGAATAATTTTTCATGGATTGGCCCTGTACCATTTGTTACTATTATGGATACTGAGAAAATCAAAGAAATATGTACCAAGAACAATGATTTTCCTAAACTAAAGGCAAATCCCCTCAAAAAGTTCTTGACCATGGGACTTGCAGACCTTGATGGTGAGAAGTGGGCAAAACACAGAAAGATTATCAACCCAGCTTTCAATCTAGAGAAACTCAAGGTGAATTAATTTTTCTTTAATTCACTCGATAGATCTCTTACTACACCATTTTATCTTTGAATAAATCTATTAATGTTGTTATTTATAAAATAAATTAAAATTATTTGTGTTATCTTCATTATGTTATAAATGAGTTATCCTTACTTTAAATTAATTCTGGCACAGCTTATGATGATACCAGCGTTCTATCAAAGTTGTAATGATATGATTTGCAAATGGGAGGCAATGATATCTCTTGATGGTTCTTGTGAATTAGATATATGGCCTTTCCTTCAAAACTTTTCTAGTGATGTTATTTCTCGAACAGCTTTTGGGAGTAGTTATGAAGAAGGAACAATAGTTTTTCAACATTTGAAAGACCAAGCTGAACCTGCACTTGAAGCTCTAACATCTGTTTACATTCCAGGATGGAGGTACATATATATAATTCATTAAAGATCAAATATATCAAATACAAAGCATGCATGTTTATATGTTTCTAATCGGACCCATCTCTAATTAAATGATCTGAGTGCTGATGCTAAAAAAAAGAAAAAAAAACCCACAAGATGTGGCTCAAAAATAAGGTATATTTAAACTTAGCACGGGTGAGTGACTTCTACAATGTTAAGAGTACGAGTTTGGAAAGAAACATTTGTGGTGAGAGAAAGCCACAAACTCCTTAGGCTCACACTTAAAAAAGTGTAGGAATACTTTGGCAAACCCAAAAAAAAACTTTTTTTTCCCTTATAAATTAGATTTTGTACCTCTTTTGACATTAGTTTCTTGTCTATCAATCAAAGCGACAACTTGGAACTACTATACAGCAACTTGTGTTTTAGGTTAATTTCTTGAACTCAATATATACTTACTATTTGTTTCTTCTGATCTTTTAATTACCTTTTGTCATAAATGGGAAGGTTTTTACCAACTGCTCTAAACAAGAAGCTGAAGGAAAATGACAGAGTTATAAGAGCTTCACTTAAGGATATAATCAACAAAAGAGAGAAGGCAATGAAGGCCGGTGATCAAGTCGCTAATGACGATTTATTAGGCATACTTTTGGAATCAAATCACATGGAAATTCAACAACATGGAAACAATAACAATGTTGGAATGAGCATTGATGATGTAATTGAAGAATGCAAGCTATTTTACTTTGCTGGGCAAGAAACCACCTCATCCTTGCTTGTTTGGCTTATGGTGTTATTGGCTAGACATGATGATTGGCAAGTGCGTGCAAGAGAAGAGGTATTGCATGTTTTTAACAGCCAAAAACCAGATTTTGATGGGCTAAATCGCCTCAAAATTGTAAGACTGAAACTTCAGCTTGTGCTCTGCTACTATGATAAATTATTATCTCATCTAAAAGTTTAAACTTTTAACAAATTAACTTATTATACATGCAGTTAACTATGATTGTGTACGAGGTTCTTAGATTATATCCACCAATAACAGCATTGGCTCGAACTATTCACAAAGAAACAAAACTCGGGAACCTGTCATTACCTGCAGGAGTGAACATACTCTTACCAATACTTCAGATTCACCATGATCTTGAAATTTGGGGAAATGATGCAAAGGAATTCAAACCAGAGAGATTTTCAGAAGGTGTGTCAAAGGCAACAAAAGGACAAGTCACATTTTTCCCATTTGGATGGGGTCCTCGTGTTTGCATTGGACAAAACTTTGCAATATTGGAAGTGAAAATGGCTTTGTCAATGATTCTACAACGTTTCTCCTTTGAGCTTTCCCCGGCCTATACTCATGCTCCTTGCTCTGTACTCACTCTTCAGCCACAACATGGTGCTCCTATCATTCTCCATAAACTCTAATATTAATGCTCTCCAATATATATGTAAATAAGAAGCTCTTTCCTTGCACTTCAATAGTTGGGAAACTTTTTTTACTAGTTTTTTATTCTGCCAATTTGTGTTTTTTTTTTTTTCAAAAATATTTTTATTATTAAATGTGCATTTGACATTTAGAAGGTAAGATTGAAAAAAAAAATTATATTAACATACTAAGTAAATCTTAAATTTCTAATTTAAAATTTATTCATACTTTTCATAGATGCAATTCTTAACTAAAGAATTAAGTAAAAGAAAATATATTATTTCAATAAAAGCTTGAATAAATTTTGGGATTATTAATTTAATGAAGGATTATATAATACCCATCTGTTTTGTGGGGAAGTGATGTGGCTATTATAAAAACCATGAATTTATTTTGATTGAATCACAATCATCAATTTCCCTTAATTTGTTACCTAAATTATTGAAAAATAAAGTAATTATATTTTGGACTCAAAGTTTGTATTGATTTTTCATCCGCAAAAAGATTTGGACATCATATTCATCGTCAAAAGAACAAAACAGAGATGCGGGTTTGACTTATGGGTTGGGAGAAAATCCCAAGAAAAGTTTCAAACTTGCAGATCGATCTTGGGTTTTCTTTTGCAGTTGATGTTGGGTCTGTTGTCTAGATGAGAGAGCAAGACCGTGTCAAAGAAGCCAACTCGTTGACGATCCGAGCAAAATTGAAAATCAAGTATAGGTAAGAATCCAAATCCACAATAACCGGAGTATTTGGGGACTTGCCAGAAAGCAGGTATGGAATTTGTGGATTGGGCATTGTATTAGAGCCAAATTCTTCAAGTAATGACAAATAGATAAAGAATTTCAAGGGAAAAAACCAAAAAAGGCAAACAACAAAAAAAAAAAAAAAAAAACCAACATTTGATGATGCATAAGATAGAAAAACATTCCCAGCACTAACCATGGTCTTTCTTTTAAACTTTCAAAGGGTGAGGAGGAATCCAACAAGAGGCATTGGATTCTCAAATTAATTTGAACTTCAATTTCATGAGGTTGGAATTTCTATTTGTAATTGTATGAATTGAGGTTTTTCTAATTTCACCTTGGTTTTGGATTGAAATTTGGTTGAAAATTTGTATATATTTTGTACTAAGTTGTTAAATAGAACTAAATTTTCTTAGAGATGGGTTAAGATTGAATAAATTGAACTAAATTGGACTCATTCAGATTTGTCTTTATCTTTAATTCATATTTTCTTAACCTTCAAACCCTCTGAAAATGTTCTCCAATTGATCCGTTCTCAGTTCTCACACTGCAAGTCTGCAACAATGAAAAGGACTCTACCATTGAAGAAGACCAAGTAGCTTGGGTGACAAACATAAATACCAAGATTTCTTTGTAAGTTGCCACAACCTTTTATTGTAGGTCATGTGGAAATGTGACTAATTTGCATGATGACACATATCCAATTTAATTGAAGATAAAATATTCTATTTTTACAATAGAGTACTTCACCTAATTTAATATATCACTAAGAAGTTTTTTTCAATATTATATTTTAAATTTCATGCATAGTAATTATATAAGTTAATTAATATTTTTTTATTGTGTTTAACATGACAAATAAATAATTATAATAATTCATAATTAGTGAAATAAAGAGATGTAAGTTCAATATTGTACATGGACTAAATTAACAATAAAAAAAATTTGCAAATAGGAATTTATTTGATAAGTTAAATATTAAATAATAAAATAAATAAATTTAAAATTTTTTAAAGTCTTGATTGATGAGATTAAATAGAGACAGGAAAATTGATAAATTTATTTGGACAAACTAGTTTTTGAGTTGATCATTAAAAAATACTACCACAATTATTGCAGGGATGATCTTTTGTCTTCTTCACCCTTAAATTGGGACTTGGAAGTGTCCCTTCTCTCTCGGAAAGACACACAGAAATGGGAATTTCACTGGCCACGGCCACAGTTGGACTCTGGGTTCTAAGTGTGGCGGTGCTGATATGGGCATGGAGGGTACTGAACTGGTTGTGGCTGACACCAAAAAAGTTAGAGAGGCGACTGAGAAAGGAAGGGTTTCAAGGAAATTCTTATAATTTCTGGTATGGGGACAGCAAACAGATGACAAAGATGATAATGGAAGCTAGATCTAAGCCCATGAATCCCTCCGACGACGATATTGCTCCCCATGTCTACCCCCATGTCCTTCAAACCATCAAGAACTATGGTACTGCTACCTCTATCTCTATGCCTCTATATGTATTATGTTGACAGAACTATTTACCCTGTTCTTAATAATGCTAAGTGGGTTTACCTGAAGTCAGTCTAAACTTGTATATATTAAACCCAGAATCATTTACCTTGTTGGTTTCATTTTGTGATCATAATTTTTCTTACTCTTGCTCATTGATGAATGGGAGAGATGATGTCACTAGAGTAATATCAATATCTATGTTATCTGTTTCAATCTTATATCTTTTATCAGTTGATTTCATTCAACCAAAGGGTTTGTCTTATTAGTGCTTGGGCTAATCTTTTTCATGAATTTGTGTTAGTATAAGAGGCTAAACAATTTAACATCCATTTTAAGTTATATCATGGAATCACTTTACATAAATTGATTCTAGACTCTCTGCTTTCTTTGTTAATGTTATAGATTATGCATGTCTAAATGCCTGATGAGCTTAAATTCGTATATTCAATTTAGCTATGTTAATATGACATTGTTGTGGGTCCAAATAATTTGCAAGGTAAGAATTCTTTCATATGGCTTGGTCCAATACTGAGGGTGATTATCATGGATCCTGAGCAAATCAAAGATATCTTTAACAAGATCTATGAATTTCCAAAACCACACACAAATCCATTCATCAAGCTGTTAGCTACTGGTATATTTGATTACGAGGGAGAGAAGTGGGCTAAGCACAGAAAGATTATCAATCCAGCATTCAATATAGAAAAACTCAAGGTCAGCTTATCATGATCTTCCTCTGTTTTACTTGCAATGCTGTGTTTACATATTTCACATGAAAGTACTCTAAACGTTTGTTAATGTGTTCAACATGACATTTCATGATTATTTTCTAACTCTTCATTCGGTTGCAGCTAATGTTACCAACATTTTATCAAAGCTCTAATGATATGATTAGCAAATGGAAGGCATTGGTATCTCCAGACGGTTCGTGTGAGTTAGATGTGTGGCCTTCCCTTCAGAACTTTACTTGTGATGTTATTTCACGGACAGCTTTTGGAAGTAGCTATGAAGAAGGGAAGAGAATTTTCGAACTTCTGAAGGTGCAAACGGAACTTACAGTGAAAGCTTTGCAATCTATTTACTTTCCAGGATTGAGGTATATATATTGTCGACAATATATTTTATTGTTGACAACTGAAGTATGTTGATGCTAATCGAAATCTGGTTCTTTTAACCGGATGAAGTCTTCTACATATTACAAACAAGAAAAAGCATTTTATTACTATTAGTTTCTACTGATTGCTTCACCTTTTGTTTTGATATATAGGTTTCTACCAACTAGTTTGAACAAGAAGATGAAAGAAATTAATAAAGATATACAAACTTCACTTACGGGTATCATCAACAGAAGAGAGAAAGCAATGGAGGCTGGTGAAGCCAGTAATGGTGACTTATTAGGCATACTGTTGGAATCAAATCACAAGGAACTTCAGGAACATGGAAACAATAAGAATGTTGGAATGACCATTGATGAAGTAATAGAGGAATGCAAGATATTTTACTTTGCTGGGCAAGAAACAACCTCGGTCTTGCTTGTTTGGAGTATGGTGTTATTGAGCAGGCATCCTAATTGGCAATCACAAGCAAGGGATGAGGTCTTACAAGTTTTCAGCAACCAAAAACCAGACATTGATGGACTAGGTCGCCTCAAAACTGTAAGAATCACATTATATTCTTACTATATATATGTGTGTGTGTGTCTTTTGGTGTTCACTGCTACCATAATATATAACCTTTCATACCACAGGTGACCATGATTTTGTACGAGATTCTTAGGTTATATCCACCAGCAATTGCTCTTGCTCGATCTGTTCATAAAGAAACAAAAGTCGGAAACCTGACTTTACCTGCGGGAGTTGAGGTTTCCTTACCAACAATTCTGATTCACCATGATAATGAACTTTGGGGCAATGATGTGCACCAGTTCAAACCAGAGAGATTTTCTGAAGGAGTATCAAAGGCAACAAAAAACCAACTGTCATTCTTCCCATTCGGATGGGGTCCTCGAATCTGCATTGGACAAAACTTTGCCATCTTGGAAGTGAAAATGGCTTTGTCAATGATTTTACAATGCTTCTCATTTGAGCTTTCCCCAGCCTATACTCATGCTCCATTCAGTATTTTTACTCTTAAACCACAACATGGTGCTCATATCATTCTACATAAACTGTAATATTTTCAACTCTAATACTTTAGTTTGGCCATAAGCTTTGTTCGTAATGGAAGTAATATACACTTTTGCAAATTCAATTTCGATGAATCAAATTATGATAGTTTTCAATAATATTTCAAGACAATCAGATGGATTGCTTCAGGAGGAAATGTTAATCATAAGATAAAAAATTCTTCCAAAAAATTATTGCAACTAGATAATTGAAAAGAAAGACAATAATAGATAGTGTATATAATTTGATTCATTATCCATTTCATCTGTTACGGTACAATTGTGGACCAAGATCGGTGCGGGGGCCGAAGTGTCCATTTTAGCTCAAGCTAATCTCTTGTCATCAGTAGATAGGGTCTTAGTTTAACTAGTCAAGATAGAGATGCTATTATCTATGTCAAAATATATATAATCAATTAATAATATTGTAAATGCTATTATATTATAATTTTACCAATAGATAAAAATTATAATATTAAAGGTTCGTTTGACATATTATATAAAGATCATATTATAATATATGACTATCCAGTTAGTTCTTATACAGTATTTGGCATCAATAAGATAATATAAAATTATATTATTAACTCTCTCTTATAATATGTGTGATAATATAAATTTATACAGTATAGAGGGAAAGAATAAGATAACAATATACAACTATAAAATTATATAGCCTAATATATTATATATATGACTAGCCCTTAGTTTTAAAGTAAAATAAAAATCAAGTAATCCGGGAGAAGACTATTAAATTAGGAAGCTATAAAAATATCTTTTAGTATATGAGGAAGCGAGGCTCACGAGCTTCAATCATATTATACAGAATTAAATAATTAGATATGTTATGATCAACAGATTCTGTTTAATTTATTTTCAATAATAAGATTAGTGTATTACATTTATTATGTTAGAGATTTATTAAAATAACATTAATTTCTAAAAGTTTATAGACTTTGATACTCAGTTTACTTAGATGGATGAAAAAGTAAAGAGCAACACTTCTTTTTGAAAAAAGTACTAAAAATCCGAATTTTATATTAACTTATCAAGGAGTTCTATCATATTTTTATTTGATTAATAAGTTTTTTTCATTTTCTTTTTTTTAAAATGGGTCTGAATTTCATATTTAAAGTATCGAAGGGTCTCTAATCCCTCTTTTTCAACTGATTATTTTTTCTAATTGACTTTTGCATTGGAGATTTTCTAGGTCTCAAGGACCGTACCTTTTTATCTTACTGGTGCCATGAAAAGAAAACAAATAAGGTAGACAATTTCTTTCATCAGACTCATTTAAAGAAAAAAAAAACACTTATTTATCATATCAAAATATGATATTGATAAAATACGGTTTATGTGGCACTCATTTGTATCCATTTGTTTTACATTAATAATAAAACACTATTTGTACAAAATTTTGTTTGTTGGTATTTCGAGCTTAAAATTGTGTTAACAAATTTCTAGCACGCCTAGTAAGACATATTATGCCTCTCACCTCCTTCTCCTTCTTTTAAATCTCTACATCAACTTTGTTGGATCTAATAGCCTTAAAAAAATGTCACCAAGAACGTCGAAGCCAACAAGAAGCCCGCCTTTAGTGTCGCCATCATGAAAAATGTTGGCGGTGTCAAATTTTTGACATGCTCATCACCCATCAAGTAGAAACTCGTGTTACTGTTACTTCCTTCCTCAATTTGGATGTTCTTGTTAGCAAGAGCGATGGTAGCCCTGCAGAAGGTCGGAAATCCATCTATCGTGAAGTCTTCTAGATCAGAGACCATCACATTGAAAACAAAAGGCATATAGTTCTTCTCTGCTAGCTCTTATTCTGATTCTTTAACTACAAGTCTAGACAATGAAGGAATTTCAATTACATTCGAAAAGTCCATTTTAGAGGAAGTCATGCATTCCATGGTGGTGAACGTTGCTACTGCCGAGGAAAGAATTGTAAGCATGGAGCGTGCATTTGAGAAGTTAACCAAGACGATGATGTAAAAAAACTTTCATAACGCTGATCTCGTTAACATGCTCAACAAAAACATTCCATATGGTCAAGAGCCAACAAGCTTTCTTAGTTTCGCTTAAGTCTCTACCGCCAAAAACAAGGAGAAGGAAACCGAGACTAAAGGAACCTCTTAGCAAATTTTCTCTTCCCTTGCATCATTCTCACTCCAACAGCTACAAGGTATTATTGCTAACACTATCGGGGCACAATATGGAGAGCCAACTTAAAACTTGCTTATGTCCTCAAATTTATACACCAAATGCATCGATAACATGAGGAAGAGCAATCCAAAATAATACATCTCTCATTTCGTAGAAACTTGTGAGAATGCCAGAACACACATTGATATTCTGGTCAAATAATTTGTATGGTCCCTCAAAGGCTCAACTTTTGATTAGTATACAGTTTTGAAGGCCAAGTCAATTGAGAGTTGGGAGCAGCTGCTTGTGGGGGAATTTATCAAACAATTTTATAGTGTCAAGCGTTCAGTTAGCTTGCTAGAGCTCACTAACATCAAACAATGGAAGGATAAGCCAGTGATAAACTACATTTGCTGGTGGCATAGTAAAGTCTTTGAAGTTGAATTTTTTTTGAAATATATATATAAGAAACGGTAAGAATTAATTTAATTAATATTTATAATTGTATAGAAGATATTTACAATAACTGATAGAAGCAGCTCCTATACTAATCAAATAAGAAATTCTGACATAATTTAACAACTACTAACATTACAAATAACTCATTAAAAAAATACATGACTCAGAAATGAGATAATATTAACCACAATCAACTTGCAAGCCTAAAACATTTTAAAACACCTCCCTAATGCGTTGAATAAGAATTTCTTCTACTTTCATAATGTGTGAAGTTCACCTTGCATATAACGCCTTGAGATATTAATCAACAGCCCACAGTCCCTAATGAGTAATATATGTACTGCATTGACACACGAATACATGATACTGGATTCTTAGTATAAAAGTTTCATTATGGAAGTAATAAAAAATTTTGCACTTTTGAATTTCTATTAATTATAATAATTTCAATAACACTTTCAAGACAATCAGATGGGTGGCTTTGAGAGAAAATATTAATCATAAGATGAAAAATTATTTCTACAAAAATGATTGCAATTAGATATTTAAAAAAAGAAAAACTAATAAATAATATTGAGTGTTAAATTATGTATAACATGATGTGTGTAAAATTACTTGTCAAGTGAAATTGTTTAAAAATATGGTATAAAAAATTAAAAATGTGTTTCGATAAGTTAACGTAAAAGTGCAGCGAAATCTAAAAATATATAAATATATATATATATATATATATATATATATATATATATATATATATATATTTAAATATATTAAATAAAAAATTTTAAAATATTATTTTGACAACTTATATTATTATACTTGTTTAAATAAAATAATTATTTAAATTTCTCTTATTTATTATTTAAAAAATTTTGTTTTCCTAACTTAAACAATTCATTATACAAATCAACTGTCATTGTTATGGCACAATTTAGGCCGAAACAAATTGATATGCTGATTTTAATCCAAGCTAGCATCTTATCGTAAATATAATTAAATAAATGTAAAAGTTAATTACTAGAACATAAAAAATATAGAAAATGAAATATTAATATTATATTATAATCCCACTAAAATGGACACACATCGTGATATTAACTTATTATGAAAATACCATAAAGTTAAGGAGTCTTAAATAGTATACATATACATGGGGAAACGAGTCTCACGAGGCTCACGAGCTCCAACATGTGCATAGCGAGGCACACGAGGAAACCCACATGTAGAGTTCTATCATATCATATCATATCTATATCTATATATAAATAAAATAATGAACACGTCTCTCATATTTTAATATGTTAAATAAGTATCCATTTTTAGTCTCTCTTTTCAAAGGAGTTATTCGTCTTTTTCTTCTTTCTCTTTTTAATTACCCTCGGTTTTCTTTTATATATATATATATATTATCAATACTTGTTAACTAGTTAAATCATGTTATGTCATTAAATTTCACACTTACTAGATTAAATATTTATTAATAAGGAAATTTTTTAAAAATTTAGTCAGTAGTAATTTTGTGGTTGAGTTTTTATCATGTGAAAGAATAAGAGCAAACAAGAAAAAGAAAGAAGATAAAAATGAGAGAAACTTTTAAGAAAAATGTAAAGATTTGAAGCAATATAAAGATAAGAAATTATCTTCTTTTTTTTAATTTCTTATCTTTATCTTGCTTCAAATCCTTATTAGATTATTCTTTCAAAAAAAAAAAATTTCTTTAAACATTAGATTGATAGTCAAGAAAGTATGATCATTTTATTAATTTTTATGTTTAAATTTTATTGAAATAAATCATGAAAAATAAACGGCATGAATAATTTTATATTTAATTAAATCAAAAAAGTAATTAAATTTTCTCTCTCTAATTTTCTTACATAATTAATTACCTAAATAAAAAATTTGAAATTTATTAGTCAAACAATCAAATACTAATTTAAGTTTTTATATATTTAATTTTTTTCCTCCCCGCTAGTCTCTTAATTTTAATTTTTTCTGTTCTTTTTAATTTTATTTTTTTTAAATCAAAGTAAACTAACAAAAAAAATCTTGATTTTGATACTTCTATGTTTTAGTTATTATTTTTTTCATGTAACTTTTGCATTGTTTTTTTTTTTTTTTTTTTTTTTTTTGGTGAAAGAAAAAAATAGTAGAAATAGAAAAACAAAAAAGTTGGAATTTTTAAAAGTAATTTTTAATTCTTGTATTTATTTCTATATTTTTTAATATTAAAATTTATAAGATCAGAAAACGAGGCTCCCGAGTTTCAGCCTACCCAGGTCTGCAGTCACGTGTACACATGCCTTGAAGTTTGAACTACAATTACTCTTTATTTGGTGAACATTCTTCAGTGCAGTATACTTAATTTTTTAACACTCCAACAGTTTATTTGGGACTACTTAAAAAAAATAACAATATTCATTTGAAATGAAATAATTAATTCAGATCTTCTAAAACAATCTCTCTTGTTTATAATAAAAAATTATAATTATAGAATTCAGTTCATCAAAAATGAGAATAAAAAAATTATTTTAATTATAAAAAGTTAAAAAGGTTAGTGTTAATAAAAATAAAGAAGTCATTTTAATTATAAACCAACTTATATTAATTTCAAGTGAATTTTATAAATGAAATCCAACCTATCTTATTTAGAATTTAAAATGAAAGAGTTTGTAGATTTCAAATCAACTTCATTTAAAATTTACAGAAATTCATTCATTCTAAATACAAAAAACATAAAATTCATTCCAAATCAACTCAATTCTACAATGTGACATGGGTGGCCAGCCGGTGATCTAACACATGATGTGTTAACCACGTATAATTAGTTGCTAATGATGATATACCAAACAAATTTATAATGAAGATTATTTAAAATTGTAACTTTTAAGATTTACATGTAAGAATTGGATATGATGTTTTTAAAGTTGTTTTGTCAATTTATTGAAATTAAATTGTAAATTGAAAGTTTTAATTTAATTTTTTTTAATTTAACATACACTTTAAAATTAAAATTAAAATTCTTAACTTAATTTTTTAAATCAAAATAAGATATAAGTCATAATTATAATTTTTATACTAGATATTTGAACGTATTTATACACATAACAAATTATTATTATTATTTTTAGGAAAAAAGTGGTCATTTTAAGTCTTTGACTCATAGTTAAAGAATAAAAAATGAATTAGTATGTGAATAAGATTGAATTAGATAGTTGTTAAGAAGTTAATTTGGTTTATTTAATTTAAATTAGCAACAAGAAAATGAATAGTTAATGAGAAAGAAAAATTTAGTTTTATATTTTTTTAATTGATTTATATTTATTGTAAAGCATAAACTATTTAAAAATAATATACATATTTAAATATGAAATCATTAGTGGATCAAGTCATGATGTTTTTACTATGTCCTGTCCCATTAGATATGAGCACTTTACCTTACATGTAAAAGCAAAATCACCTCTCTTTGATCACTCTCTGCACAATCAGAGAAATGGGAATTTCAGTTTGGGTTGTGTATGTGACAGTGGTGCTGATATGGGCATGGAGGGTACTAAACTGGTTGTGGTTGAAGCCAACAAAGTTAGAGAGGCAACTGAGAAAGCAAGGTTTTCGAGGAAATTCATGTAATTTCTGGCATGGACACCTTTTGTTTTAATAAAGTTTACTTAAATATTAGCTTGATAGTGAAAAAGTATCTATTATTTTATTACTCTCTTGTTTTTGAATCTGTTTTTGAATCTTATTAAAACGAATCATAAAAAATAAATGACATGAATAATTTATATTTAATTAAATCAAAAAATTAATTAAAATTTCTCGCACAAGTGATTAATTTTAATTTCCTCTAATTTTCTTACCTAATTAATCACCTACAATAAAATTTTGAAATTTATTAGTCAAATAATCAAATACTAATTTAAGTTGATATATATTTAGTTTTCTTCCTCTCCACTAGTCTCTTAATTTTAATTTTTTTTTCAATTTTATTTTATTTTATTTTTTCAAATCAAAGTAAAATAACAAAAAAAATCTTGATTTTGATACTTATATGTTTTACTTATTATTTTTTTTCATGTAACTTTTGCATTGTTTTTTGTTTTTGGTGAAAGAAAAAATAGTAGATATGAAAAACAAAAAAGTTGGAATTTTTAAAAGTAATTTTTAATTCTTGTATTTATTTCTATTTTTTTTTTTTATATTGAAATTTATAAGATCAGAAAACGAGGCTCACGAGTTTCACCTACTCAGGTCTGCAGTCACGTGTACATATGCTTTTAAGTTTGAACTACATTTACTCTTTATTTGGTGAACATTCTTCAATGCAGTACACTTAATTTTTTAACAGTGTTTGGAACTACTTTTTTTTAACACCCCAACAATTTATTTGGAACCACTTAAAATTTATTTTTATTTTTTTGAAATGAATGAATTGATTCAGTTCTTTTTAAATAAACTCTCTTGTTTGAAATAAAATATTATAATTATAAAATTCAGTTCACTTAAAATGAGAATAAAAAAAATCATTTTAGTTATAAAAAGTTAAAGGATTTTTTTAACTAGTACTTAAAGTGTATTTAGTAACGTGCAAGAAATATAGGATTTGAAATTTGAAACATTCTAAAAATGAAAAATTATTTATTATGCAACATTGAATTCTATACTCAACCACAATAGTTAATAATAGAAAATTTTTATATTTATCATCTTAACAAGTGCTCTATAAGCACTAGTTAGAAAAATCTAAAGTTAAAAGGGTTAGTGTTAATAAGTATAAAGAATTAATTTTAATTATAAACCAACTTGTATTAATTTCAAATAAATTTTATAAATGAAATCCAACCTATTTTGTTTAGAATTTACCTATTTTGTTTAGAATTCAAAATGAAAGGATTTGTAAATTTCAAATCAACTTTATTTAAAATTTACATAAATTCATTCATTCTAAAAACAAAAAACATAAAATTCATTCAAAATCAACTACAAATTTATTTTATTTTAATTCCAAATAGACTACAACAAAGATTTGTCTATTGTTCTCTAAACTTACATAATGGATACAAAATTTGTGGAATTAACTTCTGAAATTGGATAGAATATTTACAATTCATAATTAGTTTAGATCACTTAAGAATAATTATTATGATTGTGGACATAGTCTTTGATGGTGGTTTTGTTAATCTTAAATGATTTTTATTTGACATGCGAATGATCATTGTCTTCGATGGTGGTTTTGTTAATTTTACATGATTTCTATTTAAGCGATTGCCGATTGGTGGACAAAGATGGGTGAAGGTATGCGGCGGTAAGATGACATGGGTGGCCGGCAGGTGATCTAACACATGATGTTAACCACATATAATTAGTCGCTAATGATGATATACCAAACAAATTTATAATGAAGATTATTTAAAATTGTAACCTTTAAGATTTACATGTAAGAATTGGATATGATGTTTTTAGAGTTGTTTATCAATTTATTGAAATTAAATTGTAAATTGAAAGTTTTAATTTTAATTTTTTAATTTAATGTACACTTTAAAATTAAAATTAAAATTGAAATTCTTGACTCAATATTTTAGATAAAAATAAAATATAAGTCACAATTATAATTTTTATACTAGATATTTGAACGTACTTATACATATAATAAATGATTATTATAATGAATTAGTATGTGAATAAGATTGAATTGGATAGTTGTTATGAAGTTAATTTGGTTTATTTAATTTAAATTAGCAACAAGAAAATGAATAGTTAATGAGAAAGAAAAATTTAGTTTAATATTTTTGTTAATTGATTTATATTTATTGTAAAGCATAAATTATTTTAAAATAATATACATATTTAAATATAAAATCATTAGTGGATCAAGTCATGATTTCTTAGATGCCCTGTCCCCTTAGACATGAGCACTTTACCTTATCTGTAAAAGCAAAATCTCCTCTCTTTGATCGTTCTACACAAACAGAGAAATGGGAATTTCAGTTTGGGTTGTGTGTGTGACAGTGGTGCTGATATGGGCATGGAGGGTACTAAACTGGTTGTGGTTGAAGCCAAAAAAGTTAGAGAGGCAACTGAGAAAGCAAGGTTTTCGAGGAAATTCATATAAGTTCTGGCATGGAGACAACAAACAGACGAGACAGATGACAATGGAAGCTAGAGCTAAGCCAATGGATCCCTCCTCTGATGATATTGGACAGCGTGTCTACCCCTTTCTCCTTCAAACCATCAAGAACTATGGTACTACTATCTCTATCACTCTATCTCTATGCATCCATGTTTTATCAGTTCACATCTTCACTCAACTAAACTTGAACTTCTATTAACATGCATTGCTCTGTCTGTCCAAATAATTTGCAAGGTAAGAATTCTTTCACGTGGGCTGGTACAATTCCAATGGTGATCATCATGGATCCTGAGCAAATTAAAGAAATCTTTAACAATAACTATGACTTTCACAAGCCAGACGTAAATCCACTTGCGAAGCTGTTAATCAATGGTCTCTCACATTATGATGGAAAGAAGTGGGCTAAGCACAGAAAAATTATCAATCCTGCATTCAATCTTGAAAAACTCAAGGTGATCAGCTTAATTATCAAGATCTTCCTCTGTTTATCTGTTTAAAATTAAAAACTTACAAAGCTGTATTGATGTGTTCAACATGATGTTGCAGCTAATGTTACCTATATTTTATCAAAGCACTAATGATATGATTAGCAAGTGGGAGACATTGATATCTCCAGATGGTTCTGGTGAGTTAGATGTGTTGCCTTACCTTCAGAACTTGTCTTCTGATATAATTTCGCGAACATCTTTTGGAAGTAGCTATGAAGAAGGAAAGAGAATTTTCAAACTTCTGAAAGTGCAAACGGGACTCGCACTGAAAGCTGTTCAATCTGTTTACATTCCAGGAATGAGGTATACACTTGTTTACAACTCAAACATGTGGATGAAGTCTTCTACATATCACAAACAAGAAACCAAGCATGTTCTTCATATTAGTTTCCAACAAATTTACCAGACTGATTACAGCTTCTTCACCTTTTGTTTTGATATATATATATATTTATAGGTTTCTACCGACTAGTTTGAAGAAGAAGATGAAAGAAATTAACAAAGATATACGAACTTCACTTACAAGTATCATCAATAGAAGAGAGAAGGCAATGAAGGCAGGTGAAGCCAATACCAATGACTTATTAGGCATACTGTTAGAATCAAATCACGAGGAACTTCAAGAACATGGAAACAATAAGAATGTTGGAATGAGCATTGACGAAGTAATAGAGGAATGCAAGCTATTTTACTTTGCTGGGCAAGAAACAACTTCAGTTTTGCTTGTTTGGACTATGGTGTTATTGGGCAGGTATCCTAATTGGCAATCACAGGCAAGAGAGGAGGTTTTCCAAGTTTTTGGAAACCAAAAACCAGATGTCGATGGACTAGGTCGTCTCAAAATTGTAAGAATCACATAACTTTCTCACAACATGTGTGTTTGTCTTTTGGTGTTCACTGCTATTAGAATAACCCTTCATATATTCAACAGGTGACCATGATTTTGAACGAGGTTCTTAGGTTATATCCACCAACATCTATTCTCGTTCGATCTATTTATAAAGAAACAAAACTCGGAAACTTGACTTTGCCTGCTGGAGTTGAGATTACTATGCCAATAGTTCTGATTCACCATGATAATGAACTTTGGGGAAATGATGCACAAGAGTTCAAGCCAGAGAGATTTTCTGAAGGAGTATCAAAGGCAACAAAAAACCAACTTTCATTCTTACCATTCGGATGGGGTCCTAGAATCTGCATTGGACAAAATTTTGCCATCTTGGAAGTGAAAATGGCTTTGTCAATGATTTTACAATCCTTCTCATTTGAACTTTCACCAGCCTATACTCATGCTCCATTCAGTTTCATTACACTTCAGCCACAACGTGGTGCTCATATCATTCTACATAAACTGTAATATCGTCATTATCAGTAACCATCAATGTTTTCTGTCTGAGGATTCTATTACAAGTGCCGCTAGCTGGACGTTTATATATTAATGAAAGTCTTCATCTTCTTTTTAAGAAAAGATTTTCTATGCATATCATCTGAAACCAAAACTAGGAAACTTAAAAATCTCAGATAACAAACCCTCTATTCATTCTGCTATTACTATTCATGCTGACCTGCCAGCTCACAGGAAATGAGTTTCAACTTTGCACCTAGATCACTTTCTTTCCCCATTAATTGCATAGTATTAATTAGAAACCAAGTTAGAAATGTGCATAAGTTAATGGAAACTAACATAGCTATTTGCTACAAGCATTAAAGTTCTTATTTATGATTCATACCCAACAATATGCTGGACTTAAAAAATATGTTACAAAACGTTAAAATTTATCAACAACTTAGTAATGGTTTGGTTTTTGCCAAGAGAAGAACCAACAACTTAAAACTCCTTGCAGCCCTGCTCTGGCTCTTTCCTCTTACAGACAGAAATGGAAGTTTCATTTTCCACATCCACAATTGGACTTTGTGTTCTTATTTGTGACAGTGTTGGTATGGCATGGAGGGTAGTAAACTGGCTGTGACTTAAGCCTAAGAAGTTACAGAGTCTCCTAAGACAGCAAGGTCTTAAAGGCAATTCATATAGGATTTTGTTTGGTGACATGAAACAGAGCATCCATCAAATCTAAACCCATGAATAATCGTCACGATATCGCAGAAAATAGCGTAGCTAGTTTTACTGCTGGAAGCAATTTTGGAAGCTTTGTATTATCCTAGGAGAAGACTACTTAAAAAACTGAAATTTTTGGTACTATTACAGGACTTTTTGTGCTTATTAACCTTAACAATTTGTAGGTATGAACTGATTCATATGGGTAGGCCCAATACCGAGGGTGGCCATCATGGATCCTGAGCAAATTAAAGATATCTTTTCAAGGGTCTGTGACTTTCAAAAACTTGACATGAATCCACTTGCTAAGTTGCTGGTGACTGGTCTTGCAAATTATAATGGAGAGAAATGGACAAAACACAGATCATCAACCCAGCATTCTATCTGGAGAAACTTACTTGTGCTTGCCATTGTTTAAGTCAAATTGGATGCAACTTTCAGTTTTTGATAGTTAAGCAGTCAAGAAATTTCTTTCTCTTTTTTTTTTCAGGCTCAAAACTTGTGTTCACAAATTTATGGCACGTCTCGTAGGACACACTATGCCTTCATCTCTTTCTCTTTCCTTTAGATCTCTACATCAATTTTGTCGGATCTAACAGTCTCAAAAAAAAATGTCGCCAAGGTCGCTGCCACCAAGAATGCTATCATCGACAAGAAGCCTGCCTTTAGTGCCACCA
The DNA here is from genome assembly GCA_029379385.1 of Quillaja saponaria. NCBI lineage: Eukaryota > Viridiplantae > Streptophyta > Magnoliopsida > Fabales > Quillajaceae > Quillaja > Quillaja saponaria. The sequence continues at coordinate 6,441,699 of CM055605.1, read as the reverse complement.
TCATGGAAAATATTGGCCGTCAAATTTTTAAAGCGCTCTTCACCCATCAAGTCGAAACTCTAGTTAATTCTACTCCCTTCATCAGCTTGGATGTTCTTGCTAGCAAGAGCGGCGGGAGCCTTGGGAAGGTAGGTAATCCATCCCCCGTGAAGTCCTCTAGATAGCATCACACTGAAAACAAAAGGCATCTACTTCTCCTCTGTTATCTCTTATTTTGATTCTTCAACTACAAGTCCGGACGATGAAGGAGTTTCAAATACAACCAAAAAGCCCATTTTAAAGGAAGTCATGCCTTCCATGGTGGTGAATGCCACTACTGTTGAGGAAAGAATTGCAAGCATGGAGCGTGCAACTGAGAAGTTAACCAAAACGGTGAAGGAAAAGACTTTTAGATCTCTAATCTCGCTCAACGAAAACATTCCAGATAGTCAAAAACCAACAAGCTTTCCTGGTTTCGTTCAACTCCCTACCGTCAAGAACAAGGAGAAGGTAATCGAGACTGAACAAACCTCTCAGTGAATTTTCTCTTCTCTTGCATCATTCTCACTCCAGCAACTGCAACAAGATATTATCACCAACATTATTTGTGCATAATATGGAGGGCCATCTTAAAATTAACTCGCTTATGTACTCGTAGTTATACACTAAATGCATCGATAACATGAGCATGCTGGATGGTTACCAACTTCCCAAATTCAACCAATTTGATAGGAAGTTCAATCCAGAACTACACATCGCCTATTTCGTAGAAACTTATGAGAATGTTGGGGCACACAGTGATATTCTGGTCAAACAATTTGTACGGTTCCTTAAAGGCACAACTTTTTATTAGTATACAGATTTGGAGACCAAGACAATTAAGAGTTGGAAATAGCTACTTGTAAGGAATTTCTCAAATGATTCTGCAGCACCAAGCGTTTAGTTAGCTTGATGGAGCTCACCAACATCAAACAATGGAAGGATGAGCCATTGATAAACAACATCAGTCGATGTCACGTTAAGTTGTAAAGAACGAATTTCTGAAATCTCTATAATTGAGATGTGCAGTCAAGGTATGGACTTGGGGGCTTCTATATATCCTCAAAGCCAGAGTCTTTTGAAGAATTGACAACCCCATGCTCACAGTATGAAATGGAGCATATCTTGTCACGGAAAGTTTTTTGAAATTGCAGTCATGTTGAAAGTTATGTATATATATACAAGAAACAGTAAGAATTCATTTCAATCAATTTTTACAACTGTATAAAAGGTATTTACAACAACTAATGAAATCTCTAAATTAATCAAAGAAGAGATTCTGACATAATTCAACAATTACTAATATTACAAATAACTCATAACAAAGATAAATAGCTTACAAATGAGACAACATTATTCACGACATTTTAAAGCACCTCCATAAAATGTTGAAAAATAATTTCTTCTACTTTCATAATGTGTTAAGTCACCTTGCATATAATGGCTTAAAATATTAATCATGAGCCCACAATCCCTAATGGATACTATCTGCATTGACACACGATATTGGAATGTTAGTATCAACGTTTCATTATGGAAGTAATAAATAATTTTGCAATTTTGAATTTCAATTAATTATGATAATTTTCAATAACACATAATAGATGGATGGCTTCGAGAAAAATATTAATTATAAGATTAAAAATTATTTCTAAAAAAATGATTACAACTAAATAATTTTAAAGAAATTAAAAAATAATATATAATTTAATTCATTATACAAATCAACTGCACTGTGAGGACACAATTTGTAAATCATGACTGACGTGAGGGCCGAAGCAAACTTATAAGTTCATTTTAACTCAAGTTAGCCTCTTATATTAAATATATATAATTTTGATAGAATATATATAAAATTAATTAATAGAACATAAAAATATATAAAATCAATTAATAATATTGTCAATACTATTATATTATAATCCCACTATAATGGATACTTATCGTAATATAATAAGAAAGATTTATGTCCTAAATATTCTTAATAAACTGTAATAAATATAATTTGTAAGAATTAAAACTTTCCTAAAATAATAATTTATACATTAAATAATACTAAAATTATAAGCAATTATCATAATAAATATTATAAATTTTCTCTTTATAAAATTTTACCAAGTGTCCTATAAGCACTCGTTAAAAAAAACATTAAGAAAATAGCAGTTAAGTGCTGATAGAATTTTTTATTTATATGGCTTCACGTTGTGATTGTATTTGGTGCCATCCAGTTCTGATATCTTCTTTTCCTTATATAAAGGAGCAAAATCTCCTCTCTCTTTTCACTCCATCTCACACACACACAAACAGAGAAATGGGAATTTCAGTTTGCGTTCTCTGTGTGACATGTACAGTGGTGCTGATATGGGCATGGAGGGTACTAAACTGGTTGTGGCTGAAGCCCAAAAAGTTAGAGAGGCAACTGAGAAAGCAAGGTTTTCAAGGAAATCCATATAAGTTCTGGTACGGAGACAACAAACAGACGAGACAGATGACAATGGAAGCTAGAGCTAAGCCAATGAATCCCTCCTCTGACAATATTGCACCACGTGTCCACCCCTATGTCATTCAAACCATCAAGAACTATGGTACTAGCTACTACCTCAATCTCTATGCCTGCATGTATTATCAGGTTGAATTGAACATATAATATATACCTTGGTATTAATCATGCTAATTGTGTAGACCTGAATTTGTCATAATCTCAAACTAATAAAGTCTGCTATACGAATTTTTTTTCTGTACTTTTAAAAATTATAAAAGAGGTCATTTTCAGTGACGCTCACAACTTTAGCCTAAACTCATTTCTGTTAAACCCAAAATCATTTGTCTTCTTGGTTTCATATTGCGATCCAATTTTTTGTTACTCTTACTTGTTGCTGAGAGTTGATGTACTTTAAAATGAAATTCTCAAGTGAACTGAATCAACAAATGACATTCTTTACTTGTGTAGTATACTTGCTAACGTTTTTCATGAATTTGTACCCTTTTTTTTTTTTTTTTTTTTTTTCTTTAATTAAACTTAGAAGGCACAAATGCTAAGATTGATATTGGATCATATGCACAGTATGACTATGCATATCCTGGTGTTATACTCTGCTTTCTTTGTTAATGTTATAGATTATGCATTTCTAAAGGCCTGATAGCTCCAATAACGTATACTCGGTTTAATTATCCTAACAACTTGAAACTTCTTTTAACATTTCTGTGTGTGTCCAAATAATTTGCAAGGTAAGAAATCTTTCATATGGGCTGGTCCAATGCCAAGGTTGATTATGACGGATCCTGAGCAAATTAAAGAAATTTTTAACAATTACAATGACTTTCATAAGCCATACGTAAATCCACTCGCGAAGCTGTTAATCAATGGTCTCTCACATTATGAGGGGAAGAAGTGGGCTAAGCACAGAAAAATTATAAATCCTGCATTCAATCTTGAAAAACTCAAGGTCAGCTTATCAAGATCATCCTTTGTTATCTGTTTAAAATTAAAAACTTACAAAGCTGTGTTTATATATTTCACTTGAAAAAATACTCTAAAGTTTGTTAATGTGTACAACATGATGTTGCAGCTAATGTTACCCATATTTTATCAAAGCACTAATGATATGATTAGCAAATGGGAGGCATTGATATCTCCAGATGGTTCGGGTGAGTTCGATGTGTTGCCTCACCTTCAGAACTTGTCTTCTGATATTATTTCGCGAACATCTTTTGGAAGTAGCTATGAAGAAGGAAAGAGAATTTTCAAACTTCTGAAAGCGCAAACGGGACTTGCACTGAAAGCTGCGCAATCTGTTTACATTCCAGGAATGAGGTATACACTTGTTGACAACTCAAACATGTTGATGAAGTCTTCTACATGTCACAAACAACAAAACAAGCATTTTCTTCATATTAGTTTCTAACAATTTAACCAGACTGATTGTTTCTTCAACTTTTGTTTTGATATATATATATATATATACATACACATACATATATATAGGTTTCTACCGACTAGTTTGAAGAAGAAGATGAAAGAAATTAATAAAGACATACGAACTTCACTTAGGAGTATCATCAACAGAAGAGAGAAGGCAATGGAGGCAGGTGAAGCCACTAATGATGACTTATTAGGCATACTGTTAGAATCAAATCACAAGGAACTTCAAGAACATGGAAACAATAAGAATGTTGGAATGACCATTGACGAAGTAATAGAGGAATGCAAGTTATTTTACTTTGCTGGGCAAGAAACAACCTCAGTCTTGCTTGTTTGGACTATGGTGTTATTGAGCAGATATCCTAATTGGCAATCACAGGCAAGAGATGAGGTTTTACAAGTTTTCGGAAACCAAAAACCAGACATTGATGGACTAGGTCGCCTCAAAATTGTAAGAATCACATAATTTTCTTACAACATGTGTGTTTGTCTTTTGGCGTTCACTGCAATTATAATAACCCTTCATACCACAGGTGACCATGATTTTGTATGAGGTTCTCCGGTTATATCCACCAACACATATCATCATTCGATCTATTTATAAAGAAACAAAACTTGGAAACTTGACTTTGCCTGCGGGAGTTGAGATTTCTATACCAATAGTTCTGATTCACCATGACAATGAACTTTGGGGAAATGATGCACAAGAGTTCAAGCCAGAGAGATTTTCTGAAGGAGTATCAAAGGCAACAAAAAACCAACTTTCATTCTTCCCGTTCGGATGGGGTCCTCGAATCTGCATTGGACAAAACTTTGCCATCTTGGAAGTGAAAATGGCTTTGTCAATGATTTTACAATCCTTCTCATTTGAGCTTTCTCCAGCCTATGCTCATGCTCCATTCAGTTTCATTACTCTTCAGCCACAACATGGTGCTCATATCATTCTACATAAACTGTAATATCATCATTATCAGTAACCATCAACATTTTCTGTCTGAGGATTCTATCTAGCTGGACGTTTATATATTAATTAATGAAATTCTACATTTTCTTTTCAAGAAAAGATTTTATATGCATATTATCTGAAATCAAAACTAAGAAACTTGCAAATCTCAGATAACAAACTCATTATTCATTCTGCTATGACTATTCATGCTGGTCTGGCAACTCACAGGAAATGAGTTTTCACTTTCTTTCTTTCCCCATTAATTTCTTAGTATTCGTAACAGAAAAACAGTGCATTATTATAACAATTCTGAAACCTTCAGCTAGAAAGCCAATTTACGCAACAAGTTAATTAGAAACCATGTTACAAAGGTGCATGAGTTAATGGAAAGTAACATAACTATTTGCCACAAGAATTAAAATTCTTATTTATGATTCATCCCCAACAATATGCTGGACTTAAAAACGTTAAAATTTATCAATAACTTAGTAATGGTTTGGTTTTTGACAAGAGAAGAACCAACAACTTAAAACTCCTTGAAGCCCTGCTCTGGCTCTGTCCTCATACACACACAGAAATGGAAGTTTCATTTTCCACATCCACAATTGGAATTTGGGTTCTTATTGTGACAGTGTTGGTGGGGGCATGGAGGGTACTAAACTGGTTGTGGCTTAAGCCAAAGAAGTTAGAGAGGCTCCTGAGACAGCAAGGTCTGAAAGGCAATTCATACAGGATTTTGTTTGGTGACATGAAACAGAGCATCCAAATGTTGAAGGAAGCCAAATGTAAACCCATGAATCTCTCTGACGATTGTCATGATATCGCACCACGTGTATTTCCTTTTCTTCATCAAATTGTCAAAAACTACGGTACCTCTCTTCACTAGTAAATATGGGATCATTTCTGAATCCTTGATGACAAATACTAATTGGCTTTACTAGTTGTGTCATCAAGCTAAATTAAGAAAATAGCATAGCTTGTTTTACTGCCGGCATCAATTTTGGAAGCTTTGTATTATCCTGGGAGAGGAATACTTACAAAACTGAAATTTTTGGTACTATTACAGGACTTTTTGTGCTTATTAACCTTAACAATTTGCAGGTAAGAACTGTTTCATATGGGTAGGCCCAATACCAAGGCTGACCATTATGGATCCTGAGCAAATTAAAGAAATCTTTACAAGGGTCTATGACTTTCAAAAGCTTGACATGAATCCACTTGCTAAGTTGCTGGTGACAGGTCTTGCAAATTATAATGGAGAGAAGTGGACAAAACACAGAAAGATTATCAACCCAGCATTCCATATGGAGAAACTGAAAGTTAGTTGTGCTTGCCATTGTTTAAGTCATATTGGTTGCACCTTTCAGTTTATGATTGTTAAGCAGTCAAGAAAATTCCTATTTTTTT